>OY720349.1:12220597-13674689 GCA_963082975.1 Labia minor | reverse complement strand
TTATATTTTTTATATTAATTTGTTCAATTTTTGATTCTAAATAATAATTTATTAATTATTTTAAGATATCTCTTATATTTCATGAGTAATTTCGATTTTTCATTACAAAAATAGGTTTTTTATTTATATATTTTAATCAAAATTCATCTCGTTTAAATATTAATATAATTTTTATACTTTTTAGATCAATTTGTTCAATTTTTGATTCTAAATAATAAATTATTAATTATTTTAAGATATCTCTTATATTTCTTGAGTAATTGCGCTTTTCTTTACAAAAAATTGATTATAATCTATATATTTTATTCAAAATTCAACTCGATTAAATATTAAGATAATATTTATATTTTTTATATTAATTTGTTCAATTTTTGATTCTAAATAATATATTATTAATTATTTTAAGATATCTTTTATATTTCCTGAGTAATTGGGCTTTTTCATTACAAAAAATCTATTTTATTTATAATTTCATTCAAAATTCAACTCATTTAAATATTAAGGAAAATTTTATATTTTTTATATTAATTTGTTCAATTTTTTATTCTAAATAATAAATTATTAATTATTTTAAGATATCTCTTATATTTCATGAGTAATTGCGATTTTTCATTACCAAAAAATTGATTATAATTTATATATTTTAATCAAAATTCATCTCGTTTAAATTTTAATATAATTTTTATACTTTTTAGATCAATTTGTTCAATTTTTTATTCTAAATAATAAATTATTAATTATTTTAAGATATCTCTTATATTTGATGAGTAATTGCGATTTTTCATTATAAAAAAAGGTTTATAATTTATATATTTTAAACAAAATTCATCTCGTTTAAATTTTATTATAATTTTAATATTTTTTTATATCAATTTGTTCAATTTTTGATTCTAAATAATAAATTAATAATTATTTTAAGATATCTTTTATATTTCCTGAGTAATTGGGCTTTTTAATTACAAAAAATCTATTTTATTTATAATTTCATTCAAAATTCAACTAATTTAAATATTAAGGAAAATTTTATATTTTTTATATTAATTTGTTCAATTTTTTATTCTAAATAATAAATTATTAATTATTTTAAGATATCTCTTATATTTCTTGAGTAATTGCGCTTTTCTTTACAAAAAATTGATTATAATCTATATATTTTATTCAAAATTCAACTCGATTAAATATTAAGATAATATTTATATTTTTTATATTAATTTGTTCAATTTTTGATTCTAATAAATAAATTATTAATTTTTTTAGATATCTTTTATATTTCCTGAGTAATTGGGCTTTTTCATTACCAAAAAAGGTTTAGAAATTATATATTTTAATCAAAATTCATCTCGTTTAAATTTTAATATAATTTTTATACTTTTTAGATCAATTTGTTCAATTTTTGATTCTAAATAATAAATTATTAATTATTTTAAGATATCTCTTATATTTCTTGAGTAATTGCGCTTTTCATTACAAAAAATTGATTATAATTTATATATTTTATTCAAAATTCAACTAATTTAAATATTAATATAATTTTTATATTTTTTAGATCAATTTGTTCAATTTTTGATTCTAAATAATAAATTATTAATTATTTTAAGATATCTCTTATATTTCATGAGTAATTGCGATTTTTCATTACCAAAAAAGGTTTAGAAATTATATATTTTAATCAAAATTCATCTCGTTTAAATTTTAATATAATTTTTATACTTTTTATATCAATTTGGTCAATTTTTGATTCTAAATAATAAATTATTAATTATTTTAAGATATCTTTTATATTTCTTGAGTAATTGTGCTTTTCATTACAAAAAATTGATTATAATTTATATATTTTATTCAAATTTCAACAAATTTAAATATTAAGATAAATTTTATATTTTTTATATTAATTTATGATATTTTTGATCCTAAATAATAAATATATATGATATCTCTAATATTTCATGAGTAATTGCGCTTTTCATTACAAAAAAAGGTTTAAAATTTATATATTTTAATCAAAATTCATCTCGTTTAAATTTTAATATAATTTTTATACTTTTTATAACAATTTGGTCAATTTTTGATTCTAAATAATAAATTATTAATTATTTTAAGATATCTCTTATATTTCTTGAGTAATTGCGGTTTTCATTACAAAAAATTGATTATAATTTATATATTTTATTCAAAATTCAACTAATTTAAATATTAATATAATTTTTATATTTTTTAGATCAATTTGTTCAATTTTTGATTCTAAATAATAAATTATTAATTATTTTAAGATATCTCTTATATTTCATGAGTAATTGCGATTTTTCATTACCAAAAAAGGTTTAGAAATTATATATTTTAATCAAAATTCATCTCGTTTAAATTTTAATATAATTTTTATACTTTTTAGATCAATTTGTTCAATTTTTGATTCTAAATAATAAATTATTAATTATTTTAAGATATCTCTTATATTTCATGAGTAATTGCGATTTTTCATTACCAAAAAAGGTTTAGAAATTATATATTTTAATCAAAATTCATCTCGTTTAAATTTTAATATAATTTTTATACTTTTTATATCAATTTGGTCAATTTTTGATTCTAAATAATAAATTATTAATTATTTTAAGATATCTTTTATATTTCTTGAGTAATTGCGCTTTTCATTACAAAAAATTGATTATAATTTATATATTTTATTCAAATTTCAACAAATTTAAATATTAAGATAAATTTTATATTTTTTATATTAATTTATGATATTTTTGATCCTAAATAATAAATATATATGATATCTCTAATATTTCATGAGTAATTGCGCTTTTCATTACAAAAAAAGGTTTATAATTTATATATTTTAATCAAAATTCATCTCGTTTAAATTTTAATATAATTTTTATACTTTTTATATCAATTTGGTCAATTTTTGATTCTAAATAATAAATTATTAATTATTTTAAGATATCTCTTATATTTCTTGAGTAATTGCGGTTTTCATTTCAAAAAAAGGTTTAGAAATTATATATTTTAATCAAAATTCATCTCGTTTAAATTTTAATATAATTTTTATACTTTTTATATCAATTTGGTCAATTTTTGATTCTAAATAATAAATTATTAATTATTTTAAGATATCTCTTATATTTCTTGAGTAATTGCGCTTTTCATTACAAAAAATTGATTATAATTTATATATTTTATTCAAAATTCAACTAATTTAAATATTAATATAATTTTTATATTTTTTAGATCAATTTGTTCAATTTTTGATTCTAAATAATAAATTATTAATTATTTTAAGATATCTCTTATATTTCTTGAGTAATTGCGATTTTTCATTACCAAAAAAGGTTTAGAAATTATATATTTTAATCAAAATTCATCTCGTTTAAATTTTTTTATAATATTTATATTTTTTATATTAATTTGTTCAATTTTTGATTCTAATTAATAAATTATTAATTATTTTAGATATCTTTTATATTTCCTGAGTAATTGGGCTTTTTCATTACAAAAAATCTATTTTATTTATAATTTCATTCAAAATTCAACTAAGTTAAATATTAAGGAAAATTTTATATTTTTTATATTAATTTGTTCAATTTTTGATTCTAAATAATAATTTATTAATTATTTTAAGATATCTCTTATATTTCATGAGTAATTTCGATTTTTCATTACAAAAATAGGTTTTTTATTTATATATTTTAATCAAAATTCATCTCGTTTAAATTTTAATATAATTTTTATACTTTTTAGATCAATTTGTACAATTTTTTATTCTAAATAATAAATTATTAATTATTTTAAGATATCTCTTATATTTCTTGAGTAATTGCGGTTTTCATTACAAAAAATTGATTATAATTTATATATTTTATTCAAAATTCAACTAATTTAAATATTAATATAATTTTTATATTTTTTAGATCAATTTGTTCAATTTTTGATTCTAAATAATAAATTATTAATTATTTTAAGATATCTCTTATATTTCATGAGTAATTGCGATTTTTCATTACCAAAAAAGGTTTAGAAATTATATATTTTAATCAAAATTCATCTCGTTTAAATTTTAATATAATTTTTATACTTTTTATATCAATTTGGTCAATTTTTGATTCTAAATAATAAATTATTAATTATTTTAAGATATCTTTTATATTTCTTGAGTAATTGCGCTTTTCATTACAAAAAATTGATTATAATTTATATATTTTATTCAAATTTCAACAAATTTAAATATTAAGATAAATTTTATATTTTTTATATTAATTTATGATATTTTTGATCCTAAATAATAAATATATATGATATCTCTAATATTTCATGAGTAATTGCGCTTTTCATTACAAAAAAAGGTTTATAATTTATATATTTTAATCAAAATTCATCTCGTTTAAATTTTAATATAATTTTTATACTTTTTATATCAATTTGGTCAATTTTTGATTCTAAATAATAAATTATTAATTATTTTAAGATATCTCTTATATTTCTTGAGTAATTGCGGTTTTCATTACAAAAAATTGATTATAATTTATATATTTTATTCAAAATTCAACTAATTTAAATATTAATATAATTTTTATATTTTTTAGATCAATTTGTTCAATTTTTGATTCTAAATAATAAATTATTAATTATTTTAAGATATCTCTTATATTTCTTGAGTAATTGCGATTTTTCATTACCAAAAAAGGTTTAGAAATTATATATTTTAATCAAAATTCATCTCGTTTAAATTTTAATATAATTTTTATACTTTTTAGATCAATTTGTTCAATTTTTGATTCTAAATAATAAATTATTAATTATTTTAAGATATCTCTTATATTTCATGAGTAATTGCGATTTTTCATTACCAAAAAAGGTTTAGAAATTATATATTTTAATCAAAATTCATCTCGTTTAAATTTTAATATAATTTTTATACTTTTTATATCAATTTGGTCAATTTTTGATTCTAAATAATAAATTATTAATTATTTTAAGATATCTCTTATATTTCTTGAGTAATTGCGCTTTTCATTACAAAAAATTGATTATAATTTATATATTTTATTCAAAATTCAACTAATTTAAATATTAATATAATTTTTATATTTTTTAGATCAATTTGTTCAATTTTTGATTCTAAATAATAAATTATTAATTATTTTAAGATATCTCTTATATTTCATGAGTAATTTCGATTTTTCATTACAAAAATAGGTTTTTTATTTATATATTTTAATCAAAATTCATCTCGTTTAAATTTTAATATAATTTTTATACTTTTTAGATCAATTTGTTCAATTTTTTATTCTAAATAATAAATTATTAATTATTTTAAGATATCTCTTATATTTCTTGATAAATTGCGCTTTTCATTACAAAAAATTGATTATAATTTATATATTTTATTCAAAATTCAACTAATTTAAATATTAATATAATTTTTATATTTTTTAGATCAATTTGTTCAATTTTTGATTCTAAATAATAAATTATTAATTATTTTAAGATATCTCTTATATTTCCTGAGTAATTGGGCTTTTTAATTACAAAAAATCTATTTTATTTATAATTTCATTCAAAATTAAATTCATTTAAATATTAAGGAAAATTTTATATTTTTTATATTAATTTGTTCAATTTTTTATTCTAAATAATAAATTATTAATTATTTTAAGATATCTCTTATATTTCTTGAGTAATTGCGCTTTTCTTTACAAAAAATTGATTATAATTTATATATTTTATTCAAAATTCAACTCGATTAAATATTAAGATAATATTTATATTTTTTATATTAATTTGTTCAATTTTTGATTCTAATTAATAAATTATTAATTTTTTTAGATATCTTTTATATTTCCTGAGTAATTGGGCTTTTTCATTACCAAATTAGCTGGAGTGTCTCCACTCGACTATCTCGCAATTTGAATTGGATTAAATAACATAATATATTATATCTAAATTAAATTTAATTAATTATAAATTATAAATAATAAATAATAAATATTAAACCAGCGCATGTTTGGCTTTTTGTTGATGGCACCACGTCACGTGTTGGCGCGTGAGATTTGCAGTGTTAAAAAATTAATTCTGGTAATTTCAGCGAATCAATCAAGCTGAAATTCTATATATAGCAGTTTTATACAATGTTTAATCATGTGAAAAATTATCAAACATATATCTTTATTTTTACGGTCACTTTAGAGGAAAAAAAATCAAAACGTTGTTGGTAATGACCCTCTTCCGGTTGAGCTACATTTCTCAAAAGTTGATAGAAAACTATGAATTTTGAATAATGTCCATGTACCAAATTTCATCATTCTAGCTCAAACCGTTTTTGCGTAATTTTGCCTACATACATACACACACACATACACACATACACACACACATACACACATACACACACACATACACACATACACACACACACACAGACATTTTTCTCAACCTTAGTGAAAATGATTCAGGAACCTTCAAAACGTATAAAAACATCAAAATCTCAACATCGAAAATTTTCGTGATCGCAATACTATCTCTGGCGAAATAGTAAAAAGGTTTAGAAATTATATATTTTAATCAAAATTCATCTCGTTTAAATTTTAATATAATTTTTATACTTTTTAGATCAATTTGTTCAATTTTTGATTCTAAATAATAAATTATTAATTATTTTAAGATATCTCTTATATTTCATGAGTAATTGCGATTTTTCATTACCAAAAAAGGTTTAGAAATTATATATTTTAATCAAAATTCATCTCGTTTAAATTTTAATATAATTTTTATACTTTTTATATCAATTTGGTCAATTTTTGATTCTAAATAATAAATTATTAATTATTTTAAGATATCTCTTATATTTCTTGAGTAATTGCGCTTTTCATTACAAAAAATTGATTATAATTTATATATTTTATTCAAAATTCAACTAATTTAAATATTAATATAATTTTTATATTTTTTAGATCAATTTGTTCAATTTTTGATTCTAAATAATAAATTATTAATTATTTTAAGATATCTCTTATATTTCATGAGTAATTGCGATTTTTCATTACCAAAAAAGGTTTAGAAATTATATATTTTAATCAAAATTCATCTCGTTTAAATTTTAATATAATTTTTATACTTTTTATATCAATTTGGTCAATTTTTGATTCTAAATAATAAATTATTAATTATTTTAAGATATCTTTTATATTTCTTGAGTAATTGCGCTTTTCATTACAAAAAATTGATTATAATTTATATATTTTATTCAAATTTCAACAAATTTAAATATTAAGATAAATTTTATATTTTTTATATTAATTTATGATATTTTTGATCCTAAATAATAAATATATATGATATCTCTAATATTTCATGAGTAATTGCGCTTTTCATTACAAAAAAAGGTTTATAATTTATATATTTTAATCAAAATTCATCTCGTTTAAATTTTAATATAATTTTTATACTTTTTATATCAATTTGGTCAATTTTTGATTCTAAATAATAAATTATTAATTATTTTAAGATATCTCTTATATTTCTTGAGTAATTGCGGTTTTCATTTCAAAAAAAGGTTTAGAAATTATATATTTTAATCAAAATTCATCTCGTTTAAATTTTAATATAATTTTTATACTTTTTATATCAATTTGGTCAATTTTTGATTCTAAATAATAAATTATTAATTATTTTAAGATATCTCTTATATTTCTTGAGTAATTGCGCTTTTCATTACAAAAAATTGATTATAATTTATATATTTTATTCAAAATTCAACTAATTTAAATATTAATATAATTTTTATATTTTTTAGATCAATTTGTTCAATTTTTGATTCTAAATAATAAATTATTAATTATTTTAAGATATCTCTTATATTTCATGAGTAATTTCGATTTTTCATTACAAAAATAGGTTTTTTATTTATATATTTTAATCAAAATTCATCTCGTTTAAATTTTAATATAATTTTTATACTTTTTAGATCAATTTGTTCAATTTTTTATTCTAAATAATAAATTATTAATTATTTTAAGATATCTCTTATATTTCTTGATAAATTGCGCTTTTCATTACAAAAAATTGATTATAATTTATATATTTTATTCAAAATTCAACTAATTTAAATATTAATATAATTTTTATATTTTTTAGATCAATTTGTTCAATTTTTGATTCTAAATAATAAATTATTAATTATTTTAAGATATCTCTTATATTTCATGAGTAATTGCGATTTTTCATTACCAAAAAAGGTTTAGAAATTATATATTTTAATCAAAATTCATCTCGTTTAAATTTTAATATAATTTTTATACTTTTTATATCAATTTGGTCAATTTTTGATTCTAAATAATAAATTATTAATTATTTTAAGATATCTCTTATATTTCTTGAGTAATTGCGGTTTTCATTACAAAAAATTGATTATAATTTATATATTTTATTCAAAATTCAACTAATTTAAATATTAATATAATTTTTATATTTTTTAGATCAATTTGTTCAATTTTTGATTCTAAATAATAAATTATTAATTATTTTAAGATATCTCTTATATTTCATGAGTAATTGCGATTTTTCATTACCAAAAAAGGTTTAGAAATTATATATTTTAATCAAAATTCATCTCGTTTAAATTTTAATATAATTTTTATACTTTTTAGATCAATTTGTTCAATTTTTGATTCTAAATAATAAATTATTAATTATTTTAAGATATCTCTTATATTTCATGAGTAATTGCGATTTTTCATTACCAAAAAAGGTTTAGAAATTATATATTTTAATCAAAATTCATCTCGTTTAAATTTTAATATAATTTTTATACTTTTTATATCAATTTGGTCAATTTTTGATTCTAAATAATAAATTATTAATTATTTTAAGATATCTTTTATATTTCTTGAGTAATTGCGCTTTTCATTACAAAAAATTGATTATAATTTATATATTTTATTCAAATTTCAACAAATTTAAATATTAAGATAAATTTTATATTTTTTATATTAATTTATGATATTTTTGATCCTAAATAATAAATATATATGATATCTCTAATATTTCATGAGTAATTGCGCTTTTCATTACAAAAAAAGGTTTATAATTTATATATTTTAATCAAAATTCATCTCGTTTAAATTTTAATATAATTTTTATACTTTTTATATCAATTTGGTCAATTTTTGATTCTAAATAATAAATTATTAATTATTTTAAGATATCTCTTATATTTCTTGAGTAATTGCGGTTTTCATTTCAAAAAAAGGTTTAGAAATTATATATTTTAATCAAAATTCATCTCGTTTAAATTTTAATATAATTTTTATACTTTTTATATCAATTTGGTCAATTTTTGATTCTAAATAATAAATTATTAATTATTTTAAGATATCTCTTATATTTCTTGAGTAATTGCGCTTTTCATTACAAAAAATTGATTATAATTTATATATTTTATTCAAAATTCAACTAATTTAAATATTAATATAATTTTTATATTTTTTAGATCAATTTGTTCAATTTTTGATTCTAAATAATAAATTATTAATTATTTTAAGATATCTCTTATATTTCTTGAGTAATTGCGCTTTTCTTTACAAAAAATTGATTATAATCTATATATTTTATTCAAAATTCAACTCGATTAAATATTAAGATAATATTTATATTTTTTATATTAATTTGTTCAATTTTTGATTCTAAATAATATATTATTAATTATTTTAAGATATCTTTTATATTTCCTGAGTAATTGGGCTTTTTCATTACAAAAAATCTATTTTATTTATAATTTCATTCAAAATTCAACTCATTTAAATATTAAGGAAAATTTTATATTTTTTATATTAATTTGTTCAATTTTTTATTCTAAATAATAAATTATTAATTATTTTAAGATATCTCTTATATTTCATGAGTAATTGCGATTTTTCATTACCAAAAAATTGATTATAATTTATATATTTTAATCAAAATTCATCTCGTTTAAATTTTAATATAATTTTTATACTTTTTAGATCAATTTGTTCAATTTTTTATTCTAAATAATAAATTATTAATTATTTTAAGATATCTCTTATATTTGATGAGTAATTGCGATTTTTCATTATAAAAAAAGGTTTATAATTTATATATTTTAAACAAAATTCATCTCGTTTAAATTTTATTATAATTTTAATATTTTTTTATATCAATTTGTTCAATTTTTGATTCTAAATAATAAATTAATAATTATTTTAAGATATCTTTTATATTTCCTGAGTAATTGGGCTTTTTAATTACAAAAAATCTATTTTATTTATAATTTCATTCAAAATTCAACTAATTTAAATATTAAGGAAAATTTTATATTTTTTATATTAATTTGTTCAATTTTTTATTCTAAATAATAAATTATTAATTATTTTAAGATATCTCTTATATTTCTTGAGTAATTGCGCTTTTCTTTACAAAAAATTGATTATAATCTATATATTTTATTCAAAATTCAACTCGATTAAATATTAAGATAATATTTATATTTTTTATATTAATTTGTTCAATTTTTGATTCTAATAAATAAATTATTAATTTTTTTAGATATCTTTTATATTTCCTGAGTAATTGGGCTTTTTCATTACCAAAAAAGGTTTAGAAATTATATATTTTAATCAAAATTCATCTCGTTTAAATTTTAATATAATTTTTATACTTTTTAGATCAATTTGTTCAATTTTTGATTCTAAATAATAAATTATTAATTATTTTAAGATATCTCTTATATTTCTTGAGTAATTGCGCTTTTCATTACAAAAAATTGATTATAATTTATATATTTTATTCAAAATTCAACTAATTTAAATATTAATATAATTTTTATATTTTTTAGATCAATTTGTTCAATTTTTGATTCTAAATAATAAATTATTAATTATTTTAAGATATCTCTTATATTTCATGAGTAATTGCGATTTTTCATTACCAAAAAAGGTTTAGAAATTATATATTTTAATCAAAATTCATCTCGTTTAAATTTTAATATAATTTTTATACTTTTTATATCAATTTGGTCAATTTTTGATTCTAAATAATAAATTATTAATTATTTTAAGATATCTTTTATATTTCTTGAGTAATTGTGCTTTTCATTACAAAAAATTGATTATAATTTATATATTTTATTCAAATTTCAACAAATTTAAATATTAAGATAAATTTTATATTTTTTATATTAATTTATGATATTTTTGATCCTAAATAATAAATATATATGATATCTCTAATATTTCATGAGTAATTGCGCTTTTCATTACAAAAAAAGGTTTAAAATTTATATATTTTAATCAAAATTCATCTCGTTTAAATTTTAATATAATTTTTATACTTTTTATAACAATTTGGTCAATTTTTGATTCTAAATAATAAATTATTAATTATTTTAAGATATCTCTTATATTTCTTGAGTAATTGCGGTTTTCATTACAAAAAATTGATTATAATTTATATATTTTATTCAAAATTCAACTAATTTAAATATTAATATAATTTTTATATTTTTTAGATCAATTTGTTCAATTTTTGATTCTAAATAATAAATTATTAATTATTTTAAGATATCTCTTATATTTCATGAGTAATTGCGATTTTTCATTACCAAAAAAGGTTTAGAAATTATATATTTTAATCAAAATTCATCTCGTTTAAATTTTAATATAATTTTTATACTTTTTAGATCAATTTGTTCAATTTTTGATTCTAAATAATAAATTATTAATTATTTTAAGATATCTCTTATATTTCATGAGTAATTGCGATTTTTCATTACCAAAAAAGGTTTAGAAATTATATATTTTAATCAAAATTCATCTCGTTTAAATTTTAATATAATTTTTATACTTTTTATATCAATTTGGTCAATTTTTGATTCTAAATAATAAATTATTAATTATTTTAAGATATCTTTTATATTTCTTGAGTAATTGCGCTTTTCATTACAAAAAATTGATTATAATTTATATATTTTATTCAAATTTCAACAAATTTAAATATTAAGATAAATTTTATATTTTTTATATTAATTTATGATATTTTTGATCCTAAATAATAAATATATATGATATCTCTAATATTTCATGAGTAATTGCGCTTTTCATTACAAAAAAAGGTTTATAATTTATATATTTTAATCAAAATTCATCTCGTTTAAATTTTAATATAATTTTTATACTTTTTATATCAATTTGGTCAATTTTTGATTCTAAATAATAAATTATTAATTATTTTAAGATATCTCTTATATTTCTTGAGTAATTGCGGTTTTCATTTCAAAAAAAGGTTTAGAAATTATATATTTTAATCAAAATTCATCTCGTTTAAATTTTAATATAATTTTTATACTTTTTATATCAATTTGGTCAATTTTTGATTCTAAATAATAAATTATTAATTATTTTAAGATATCTCTTATATTTCTTGAGTAATTGCGCTTTTCATTACAAAAAATTGATTATAATTTATATATTTTATTCAAAATTCAACTAATTTAAATATTAATATAATTTTTATATTTTTTAGATCAATTTGTTCAATTTTTGATTCTAAATAATAAATTATTAATTATTTTAAGATATCTCTTATATTTCTTGAGTAATTGCGATTTTTCATTACCAAAAAAGGTTTAGAAATTATATATTTTAATCAAAATTCATCTCGTTTAAATTTTTTTATAATATTTATATTTTTTATATTAATTTGTTCAATTTTTGATTCTAATTAATAAATTATTAATTATTTTAGATATCTTTTATATTTCCTGAGTAATTGGGCTTTTTCATTACAAAAAATCTATTTTATTTATAATTTCATTCAAAATTCAACTAAGTTAAATATTAAGGAAAATTTTATATTTTTTATATTAATTTGTTCAATTTTTGATTCTAAATAATAATTTATTAATTATTTTAAGATATCTCTTATATTTCATGAGTAATTTCGATTTTTCATTACAAAAATAGGTTTTTTATTTATATATTTTAATCAAAATTCATCTCGTTTAAATTTTAATATAATTTTTATACTTTTTAGATCAATTTGTACAATTTTTTATTCTAAATAATAAATTATTAATTATTTTAAGATATCTCTTATATTTCTTGAGTAATTGCGGTTTTCATTACAAAAAATTGATTATAATTTATATATTTTATTCAAAATTCAACTAATTTAAATATTAATATAATTTTTATATTTTTTAGATCAATTTGTTCAATTTTTGATTCTAAATAATAAATTATTAATTATTTTAAGATATCTCTTATATTTCATGAGTAATTGCGATTTTTCATTACCAAAAAAGGTTTAGAAATTATATATTTTAATCAAAATTCATCTCGTTTAAATTTTAATATAATTTTTATACTTTTTATATCAATTTGGTCAATTTTTGATTCTAAATAATAAATTATTAATTATTTTAAGATATCTTTTATATTTCTTGAGTAATTGCGCTTTTCATTACAAAAAATTGATTATAATTTATATATTTTATTCAAATTTCAACAAATTTAAATATTAAGATAAATTTTATATTTTTTATATTAATTTATGATATTTTTGATCCTAAATAATAAATATATATGATATCTCTAATATTTCATGAGTAATTGCGCTTTTCATTACAAAAAAAGGTTTATAATTTATATATTTTAATCAAAATTCATCTCGTTTAAATTTTAATATAATTTTTATACTTTTTATATCAATTTGGTCAATTTTTGATTCTAAATAATAAATTATTAATTATTTTAAGATATCTCTTATATTTCTTGAGTAATTGCGGTTTTCATTACAAAAAATTGATTATAATTTATATATTTTATTCAAAATTCAACTAATTTAAATATTAATATAATTTTTATATTTTTTAGATCAATTTGTTCAATTTTTGATTCTAAATAATAAATTATTAATTATTTTAAGATATCTCTTATATTTCTTGAGTAATTGCGATTTTTCATTACCAAAAAAGGTTTAGAAATTATATATTTTAATCAAAATTCATCTCGTTTAAATTTTAATATAATTTTTATACTTTTTAGATCAATTTGTTCAATTTTTGATTCTAAATAATAAATTATTAATTATTTTAAGATATCTCTTATATTTCATGAGTAATTGCGATTTTTCATTACCAAAAAAGGTTTAGAAATTATATATTTTAATCAAAATTCATCTCGTTTAAATTTTAATATAATTTTTATACTTTTTATATCAATTTGGTCAATTTTTGATTCTAAATAATAAATTATTAATTATTTTAAGATATCTCTTATATTTCTTGAGTAATTGCGCTTTTCATTACAAAAAATTGATTATAATTTATATATTTTATTCAAAATTCAACTAATTTAAATATTAATATAATTTTTATATTTTTTAGATCAATTTGTTCAATTTTTGATTCTAAATAATAAATTATTAATTATTTTAAGATATCTCTTATATTTCATGAGTAATTTCGATTTTTCATTACAAAAATAGGTTTTTTATTTATATATTTTAATCAAAATTCATCTCGTTTAAATTTTAATATAATTTTTATACTTTTTAGATCAATTTGTTCAATTTTTTATTCTAAATAATAAATTATTAATTATTTTAAGATATCTCTTATATTTCTTGATAAATTGCGCTTTTCATTACAAAAAATTGATTATAATTTATATATTTTATTCAAAATTCAACTAATTTAAATATTAATATAATTTTTATATTTTTTAGATCAATTTGTTCAATTTTTGATTCTAAATAATAAATTATTAATTATTTTAAGATATCTCTTATATTTCCTGAGTAATTGGGCTTTTTAATTACAAAAAATCTATTTTATTTATAATTTCATTCAAAATTAAATTCATTTAAATATTAAGGAAAATTTTATATTTTTTATATTAATTTGTTCAATTTTTTATTCTAAATAATAAATTATTAATTATTTTAAGATATCTCTTATATTTCTTGAGTAATTGCGCTTTTCTTTACAAAAAATTGATTATAATTTATATATTTTATTCAAAATTCAACTCGATTAAATATTAAGATAATATTTATATTTTTTATATTAATTTGTTCAATTTTTGATTCTAATTAATAAATTATTAATTTTTTTAGATATCTTTTATATTTCCTGAGTAATTGGGCTTTTTCATTACCAAATTAGCTGGAGTGTCTCCACTCGACTATCTCGCAATTTGAATTGGATTAAATAACATAATATATTATATCTAAATTAAATTTAATTAATTATAAATTATAAATAATAAATAATAAATATTAAACCAGCGCATGTTTGGCTTTTTGTTGATGGCACCACGTCACGTGTTGGCGCGTGAGATTTGCAGTGTTAAAAAATTAATTCTGGTAATTTCAGCGAATCAATCAAGCTGAAATTCTATATATAGCAGTTTTATACAATGTTTAATCATGTGAAAAATTATCAAACATATATCTTTATTTTTACGGTCACTTTAGAGGAAAAAAAATCAAAACGTTGTTGGTAATGACCCTCTTCCGGTTGAGCTACATTTCTCAAAAGTTGATAGAAAACTATGAATTTTGAATAATGTCCATGTACCAAATTTCATCATTCTAGCTCAAACCGTTTTTGCGTAATTTTGCCTACATACATACACACACACATACACACATACACACACACATACACACATACACACACACATACACACATACACACACACACACAGACATTTTTCTCAACCTTAGTGAAAATGATTCAGGAACCTTCAAAACGTATAAAAACATCAAAATCTCAACATCGAAAATTTTCGTGATCGCAATACTATCTCTGGCGAAATAGTAAAAAGGTTTAGAAATTATATATTTTAATCAAAATTCATCTCGTTTAAATTTTAATATAATTTTTATACTTTTTAGATCAATTTGTTCAATTTTTGATTCTAAATAATAAATTATTAATTATTTTAAGATATCTCTTATATTTCATGAGTAATTGCGATTTTTCATTACCAAAAAAGGTTTAGAAATTATATATTTTAATCAAAATTCATCTCGTTTAAATTTTAATATAATTTTTATACTTTTTATATCAATTTGGTCAATTTTTGATTCTAAATAATAAATTATTAATTATTTTAAGATATCTCTTATATTTCTTGAGTAATTGCGCTTTTCATTACAAAAAATTGATTATAATTTATATATTTTATTCAAAATTCAACTAATTTAAATATTAATATAATTTTTATATTTTTTAGATCAATTTGTTCAATTTTTGATTCTAAATAATAAATTATTAATTATTTTAAGATATCTCTTATATTTCATGAGTAATTGCGATTTTTCATTACCAAAAAAGGTTTAGAAATTATATATTTTAATCAAAATTCATCTCGTTTAAATTTTAATATAATTTTTATACTTTTTATATCAATTTGGTCAATTTTTGATTCTAAATAATAAATTATTAATTATTTTAAGATATCTTTTATATTTCTTGAGTAATTGCGCTTTTCATTACAAAAAATTGATTATAATTTATATATTTTATTCAAATTTCAACAAATTTAAATATTAAGATAAATTTTATATTTTTTATATTAATTTATGATATTTTTGATCCTAAATAATAAATATATATGATATCTCTAATATTTCATGAGTAATTGCGCTTTTCATTACAAAAAAAGGTTTATAATTTATATATTTTAATCAAAATTCATCTCGTTTAAATTTTAATATAATTTTTATACTTTTTATATCAATTTGGTCAATTTTTGATTCTAAATAATAAATTATTAATTATTTTAAGATATCTCTTATATTTCTTGAGTAATTGCGGTTTTCATTTCAAAAAAAGGTTTAGAAATTATATATTTTAATCAAAATTCATCTCGTTTAAATTTTAATATAATTTTTATACTTTTTATATCAATTTGGTCAATTTTTGATTCTAAATAATAAATTATTAATTATTTTAAGATATCTCTTATATTTCTTGAGTAATTGCGCTTTTCATTACAAAAAATTGATTATAATTTATATATTTTATTCAAAATTCAACTAATTTAAATATTAATATAATTTTTATATTTTTTAGATCAATTTGTTCAATTTTTGATTCTAAATAATAAATTATTAATTATTTTAAGATATCTCTTATATTTCATGAGTAATTTCGATTTTTCATTACAAAAATAGGTTTTTTATTTATATATTTTAATCAAAATTCATCTCGTTTAAATTTTAATATAATTTTTATACTTTTTAGATCAATTTGTTCAATTTTTTATTCTAAATAATAAATTATTAATTATTTTAAGATATCTCTTATATTTCTTGATAAATTGCGCTTTTCATTACAAAAAATTGATTATAATTTATATATTTTATTCAAAATTCAACTAATTTAAATATTAATATAATTTTTATATTTTTTAGATCAATTTGTTCAATTTTTGATTCTAAATAATAAATTATTAATTATTTTAAGATATCTCTTATATTTCATGAGTAATTGCGATTTTTCATTACCAAAAAAGGTTTAGAAATTATATATTTTAATCAAAATTCATCTCGTTTAAATTTTAATATAATTTTTATACTTTTTATATCAATTTGGTCAATTTTTGATTCTAAATAATAAATTATTAATTATTTTAAGATATCTCTTATATTTCTTGAGTAATTGCGGTTTTCATTACAAAAAATTGATTATAATTTATATATTTTATTCAAAATTCAACTAATTTAAATATTAATATAATTTTTATATTTTTTAGATCAATTTGTTCAATTTTTGATTCTAAATAATAAATTATTAATTATTTTAAGATATCTCTTATATTTCATGAGTAATTGCGATTTTTCATTACCAAAAAAGGTTTAGAAATTATATATTTTAATCAAAATTCATCTCGTTTAAATTTTAATATAATTTTTATACTTTTTAGATCAATTTGTTCAATTTTTGATTCTAAATAATAAATTATTAATTATTTTAAGATATCTCTTATATTTCATGAGTAATTGCGATTTTTCATTACCAAAAAAGGTTTAGAAATTATATATTTTAATCAAAATTCATCTCGTTTAAATTTTAATATAATTTTTATACTTTTTATATCAATTTGGTCAATTTTTGATTCTAAATAATAAATTATTAATTATTTTAAGATATCTTTTATATTTCTTGAGTAATTGCGCTTTTCATTACAAAAAATTGATTATAATTTATATATTTTATTCAAATTTCAACAAATTTAAATATTAAGATAAATTTTATATTTTTTATATTAATTTATGATATTTTTGATCCTAAATAATAAATATATATGATATCTCTAATATTTCATGAGTAATTGCGCTTTTCATTACAAAAAAAGGTTTATAATTTATATATTTTAATCAAAATTCATCTCGTTTAAATTTTAATATAATTTTTATACTTTTTATATCAATTTGGTCAATTTTTGATTCTAAATAATAAATTATTAATTATTTTAAGATATCTCTTATATTTCTTGAGTAATTGCGGTTTTCATTTCAAAAAAAGGTTTAGAAATTATATATTTTAATCAAAATTCATCTCGTTTAAATTTTAATATAATTTTTATACTTTTTATATCAATTTGGTCAATTTTTGATTCTAAATAATAAATTATTAATTATTTTAAGATATCTCTTATATTTCTTGAGTAATTGCGCTTTTCATTACAAAAAATTGATTATAATTTATATATTTTATTCAAAATTCAACTAATTTAAATATTAATATAATTTTTATATTTTTTAGATCAATTTGTTCAATTTTTGATTCTAAATAATAAATTATTAATTATTTTAAGATATCTCTTATATTTCTTGAGTAATTGCGATTTTTCATTACCAAAAAAGGTTTAGAAATTATATATTTTAATCAAAATTCATCTCGTTTAAATTTTTTTATAATATTTATATTTTTTATATTAATTTGTTCAATTTTTGATTCTAATTAATAAATTATTAATTATTTTAGATATCTTTTATATTTCCTGAGTAATTGGGCTTTTTCATTACAAAAAATCTATTTTATTTATAATTTCATTCAAAATTCAACTAAGTTAAATATTAAGGAAAATTTTATATTTTTTATATTAATTTGTTCAATTTTTGATTCTAAATAATAATTTATTAATTATTTTAAGATATCTCTTATATTTCATGAGTAATTTCGATTTTTCATTACAAAAATAGGTTTTTTATTTATATATTTTAATCAAAATTCATCTCGTTTAAATTTTAATATAATTTTTATACTTTTTAGATCAATTTGTACAATTTTTTATTCTAAATAATAAATTATTAATTATTTTAAGATATCTCTTATATTTCTTGAGTAATTGCGGTTTTCATTACAAAAAATTGATTATAATTTATATATTTTATTCAAAATTCAACTAATTTAAATATTAATATAATTTTTATATTTTTTAGATCAATTTGTTCAATTTTTGATTCTAAATAATAAATTATTAATTATTTTAAGATATCTCTTATATTTCATGAGTAATTGCGATTTTTCATTACCAAAAAAGGTTTAGAAATTATATATTTTAATCAAAATTCATCTCGTTTAAATTTTAATATAATTTTTATACTTTTTATATCAATTTGGTCAATTTTTGATTCTAAATAATAAATTATTAATTATTTTAAGATATCTTTTATATTTCTTGAGTAATTGCGCTTTTCATTACAAAAAATTGATTATAATTTATATATTTTATTCAAATTTCAACAAATTTAAATATTAAGATAAATTTTATATTTTTTATATTAATTTATGATATTTTTGATCCTAAATAATAAATATATATGATATCTCTAATATTTCATGAGTAATTGCGCTTTTCATTACAAAAAAAGGTTTATAATTTATATATTTTAATCAAAATTCATCTCGTTTAAATTTTAATATAATTTTTATACTTTTTATATCAATTTGGTCAATTTTTGATTCTAAATAATAAATTATTAATTATTTTAAGATATCTCTTATATTTCTTGAGTAATTGCGGTTTTCATTACAAAAAATTGATTATAATTTATATATTTTATTCAAAATTCAACTAATTTAAATATTAATATAATTTTTATATTTTTAAGATCAATTTGTTCAATTTTTGATTCTAAATAATAAATTATTAATTATTTTAAGATATCTCTTATATTTCTTGAGTAATTGCGATTTTTCATTACCAAAAAAGGTTTAGAAATTATATATTTTAATCAAAATTCATCTCGTTTAAATTTTAATATAATTTTTATACTTTTTAGATCAATTTGTTCAATTTTTGATTCTAAATAATAAATTATTAATTATTTTAAGATATCTCTTATATTTCATGAGTAATTTCGATTTTTCATTACAAAAATAGGTTTTTTATTTATATATTTTAATCAAAATTCATCTCGTTTAAATTTTAATATAATTTTTATACTTTTTAGATCAATTTGTACAATTTTTTATTCTAAATAATAAATTATTAATTATTTTAAGATATCTCTTATATTTCTTGAGTAATTGCGGTTTTCATTACAAAAAATTGATTATAATTTATATATTTTATTCAAAATTCAACTAATTTAAATATTAATATAATTTTTATATTTTTTAGATCAATTTGTTCAATTTTTGATTCTAAATAATAAATTATTAATTATTTTAAGATATCTCTTATATTTCATGAGTAATTTCGATTTTTCATTACAAAAATAGGTTTTTTATTTATATATTTTAATCAAAATTCATCTCGTTTAAATTTTAATATAATTTTTATACTTTTTAGATCAATTTGTTCAATTTTTTATTCTAAATAATAAATTATTAATTATTTTAAGATATCTCTTATATTTCTTGATAAATTGCGCTTTTCATTACAAAAAATTGATTATAATTTATATATTTTATTCAAAATTCAACTAATTTAAATATTAATATAATTTTTATATTTTTTAGATCAATTTGTTCAATTTTTGATTCTAAATAATAAATTATTAATTATTTTAAGATATCTCTTATATTTCCTGAGTAATTGGGCTTTTTAATTACAAAAAATCTATTTTATTTATAATTTCATTCAAAATTAAATTCATTTAAATATTAAGGAAAATTTTATATTTTTTATATTAATTTGTTCAATTTTTTATTCTAAATAATAAATTATTAATTATTTTAAGATATCTCTTATATTTCTTGAGTAATTGCGCTTTTCTTTACAAAAAATTGATTATAATTTATATATTTTATTCAAAATTCAACTCGATTAAATATTAAGATAATATTTATATTTTTTATATTAATTTGTTCAATTTTTGATTCTAATTAATAAATTATTAATTTTTTTAGATATCTTTTATATTTCCTGAGTAATTGGGCTTTTTCATTACCAAATTAGCTGGAGTGTCTCCACTCGACTATCTCGCAATTTGAATTGGATTAAATAACATAATATATTATATCTAAATTAAATTTAATTAATTATAAATTATAAATAATAAATAATAAATATTAAACCAGCGCATGTTTGGCTTTTTGTTGATGGCACCACGTCACGTGTTGGCGCGTGAGATTTGCAGTGTTAAAAAATTAATTCTGGTAATTTCAGCGAATCAATCAAGCTGAAATTCTATATATAGCAGTTTTATACAATGTTTAATCATGTGAAAAATTATCAAACATATATCTTTATTTTTACGGTCACTTTAGAGGAAAAAAAATCAAAACGTTGTTGGTAATGACCCTCTTCCGGTTGAGCTACATTTCTCAAAAGTTGATAGAAAACTATGAATTTGAATAATGTCCATGTACCAAATTTCATCATTCTAGCTCAAACCGTTTTTGCGTAATTTTGCCTACATACATACACACACACATACACACATACACACACACATACACACATACACACACACATACACACATACACACACACACACAGACATTTTTCTCAACCTTAGTGAAAATGATTCAGGAACCTTCAAAACGTATAAAAACATCAAAATCTCAACATCGAAAATTTTCGTGATCGCAATACTATCTCTGGCGAAATAGTAAAAAGGTTTAGAAATTATATATTTTAATCAAAATTCATCTCGTTTAAATTTTAATATAATTTTTATACTTTTTAGATCAATTTGTTCAATTTTTGATTCTAAATAATAAATTATTAATTATTTTAAGATATCTCTTATATTTCATGAGTAATTGCGATTTTTCATTACCAAAAAAGGTTTAGAAATTATATATTTTAATCAAAATTCATCTCGTTTAAATTTTAATATAATTTTTATACTTTTTATATCAATTTGGTCAATTTTTGATTCTAAATAATAAATTATTAATTATTTTAAGATATCTCTTATATTTCTTGAGTAATTGCGCTTTTCATTACAAAAAATTGATTATAATTTATATATTTTATTCAAAATTCAACTAATTTAAATATTAATATAATTTTTATATTTTTTAGATCAATTTGTTCAATTTTTGATTCTAAATAATAAATTATTAATTATTTTAAGATATCTCTTATATTTCATGAGTAATTGCGATTTTTCATTACCAAAAAAGGTTTAGAAATTATATATTTTAATCAAAATTCATCTCGTTTAAATTTTAATATAATTTTTATACTTTTTATATCAATTTGGTCAATTTTTGATTCTAAATAATAAATTATTAATTATTTTAAGATATCTTTTATATTTCTTGAGTAATTGCGCTTTTCATTACAAAAAATTGATTATAATTTATATATTTTATTCAAATTTCAACAAATTTAAATATTAAGATAAATTTTATATTTTTTATATTAATTTATGATATTTTTGATCCTAAATAATAAATATATATGATATCTCTAATATTTCATGAGTAATTGCGCTTTTCATTACAAAAAAAGGTTTATAATTTATATATTTTAATCAAAATTCATCTCGTTTAAATTTTAATATAATTTTTATACTTTTTATATCAATTTGGTCAATTTTTGATTCTAAATAATAAATTATTAATTATTTTAAGATATCTCTTATATTTCTTGAGTAATTGCGGTTTTCATTTCAAAAAAAGGTTTAGAAATTATATATTTTAATCAAAATTCATCTCGTTTAAATTTTAATATAATTTTTATACTTTTTATATCAATTTGGTCAATTTTTGATTCTAAATAATAAATTATTAATTATTTTAAGATATCTCTTATATTTCTTGAGTAATTGCGCTTTTCATTACAAAAAATTGATTATAATTTATATATTTTATTCAAAATTCAACTAATTTAAATATTAATATAATTTTTATATTTTTTAGATCAATTTGTTCAATTTTTGATTCTAAATAATAAATTATTAATTATTTTAAGATATCTCTTATATTTCATGAGTAATTTCGATTTTTCATTACAAAAATAGGTTTTTTATTTATATATTTTAATCAAAATTCATCTCGTTTAAATTTTAATATAATTTTTATACTTTTTAGATCAATTTGTTCAATTTTTTATTCTAAATAATAAATTATTAATTATTTTAAGATATCTCTTATATTTCTTGATAAATTGCGCTTTTCATTACAAAAAATTGATTATAATTTATATATTTTATTCAAAATTCAACTAATTTAAATATTAATATAATTTTTATATTTTTTAGATCAATTTGTTCAATTTTTGATTCTAAATAATAAATTATTAATTATTTTAAGATATCTCTTATATTTCATGAGTAATTGCGATTTTTCATTACCAAAAAAGGTTTAGAAATTATATATTTTAATCAAAATTCATCTCGTTTAAATTTTAATATAATTTTTATACTTTTTATATCAATTTGGTCAATTTTTGATTCTAAATAATAAATTATTAATTATTTTAAGATATCTTTTATATTTCTTGAGTAATTGTGCTTTTCATTACAAAAAATTGATTATAATTTATATATTTTATTCAAATTTCAACAAATTTAAATATTAAGATAAATTTTATATTTTTTATATTAATTTATGATATTTTTGATCCTAAATAATAAATATATATGATATCTCTAATATTTCATGAGTAATTGCGCTTTTCATTACAAAAAAAGGTTTAAAATTTATATATTTTAATCAAAATTCATCTCGTTTAAATTTTAATATAATTTTTATACTTTTTATAACAATTTGGTCAATTTTTGATTCTAAATAATAAATTATTAATTATTTTAAGATATCTCTTATATTTCTTGAGTAATTGCGGTTTTCATTACAAAAAATTGATTATAATTTATATATTTTATTCAAAATTCAACTAATTTAAATATTAATATAATTTTTATATTTTTTAGATCAATTTCTTCAATTTTTGATTCTAAATAATAAATTATTAATTATTTTAAGATATCTCTTATATTTCATGAGTAATTGCGATTTTTCATTACCAAAAAAGGTTTAGAAATTATATATTTTAATCAAAATTCATCTCGTTTAAATTTTAATATAATTTTTATACTTTTTAGATCAATTTGTTCAATTTTTGATTCTAAATAATAAATTATTAATTATTTTAAGATATCTCTTATATTTCATGAGTAATTGCGATTTTTCATTACCAAAAAAGGTTTAGAAATTATATATTTTAATCAAAATTCATCTCGTTTAAATTTTAATATAATTTTTATACTTTTTATATCAATTTGGTCAATTTTTGATTCTAAATAATAAATTATTAATTATTTTAAGATATCTTTTATATTTCTTGAGTAATTGCGCTTTTCATTACAAAAAATTGATTATAATTTATATATTTTATTCAAATTTCAACAAATTTAAATATTAAGATAAATTTTATATTTTTTATATTAATTTATGATATTTTTGATCCTAAATAATAAATATATATGATATCTCTAATATTTCATGAGTAATTGCGCTTTTCATTACAAAAAAAGGTTTATAATTTATATATTTTAATCAAAATTCATCTCGTTTAAATTTTAATATAATTTTTATACTTTTTATATCAATTTGGTCAATTTTTGATTCTAAATAATAAATTATTAATTATTTTAAGATATCTCTTATATTTCTTGAGTAATTGCGGTTTTCATTTCAAAAAAAGGTTTAGAAATTATATATTTTAATCAAAATTCATCTCGTTTAAATTTTAATATAATTTTTATACTTTTTATATCAATTTGGTCAATTTTTGATTCTAAATAATAAATTATTAATTATTTTAAGATATCTCTTATATTTCTTGAGTAATTGCGCTTTTCATTACAAAAAATTGATTATAATTTATATATTTTATTCAAAATTCAACTAATTTAAATATTAATATAATTTTTATATTTTTTAGATCAATTTGTTCAATTTTTGATTCTAAATAATAAATTATTAATTATTTTAAGATATCTCTTATATTTCTTGAGTAATTGCGATTTTTCATTACCAAAAAAGGTTTAGAAATTATATATTTTAATCAAAATTCATCTCGTTTAAATTTTTTTATAATATTTATATTTTTTATATTAATTTGTTCAATTTTTGATTCTAATTAATAAATTATTAATTATTTTAGATATCTTTTATATTTCCTGAGTAATTGGGCTTTTTCATTACAAAAAATCTATTTTATTTATAATTTCATTCAAAATTCAACTAAGTTAAATATTAAGGAAAATTTTATATTTTTTATATTAATTTGTTCAATTTTTGATTCTAAATAATAATTTATTAATTATTTTAAGATATCTCTTATATTTCATGAGTAATTTCGATTTTTCATTACAAAAATAGGTTTTTTATTTATATATTTTAATCAAAATTCATCTCGTTTAAATTTTAATATAATTTTTATACTTTTTAGATCAATTTGTACAATTTTTTATTCTAAATAATAAATTATTAATTATTTTAAGATATCTCTTATATTTCTTGAGTAATTGCGGTTTTCATTACAAAAAATTGATTATAATTTATATATTTTATTCAAAATTCAACTAATTTAAATATTAATATAATTTTTATATTTTTTAGATCAATTTGTTCAATTTTTGATTCTAAATAATAAATTATTAATTATTTTAAGATATCTCTTATATTTCATGAGTAATTTCGATTTTTCATTACAAAAATAGGTTTTTTATTTATATATTTTAATCAAAATTCATCTCGTTTAAATTTTAATATAATTTTTATACTTTTTAGATCAATTTGTTCAATTTTTTATTCTAAATAATAAATTATTAATTATTTTAAGATATCTCTTATATTTCTTGATAAATTGCGCTTTTCATTACAAAAAATTGATTATAATTTATATATTTTATTCAAAATTCAACTAATTTAAATATTAATATAATTTTTATATTTTTTAGATCAATTTGTTCAATTTTTGATTCTAAATAATAAATTATTAATTATTTTAAGATATCTCTTATATTTCCTGAGTAATTGGGCTTTTTAATTACAAAAAATCTATTTTATTTATAATTTCATTCAAAATTAAATTCATTTAAATATTAAGGAAAATTTTATATTTTTTATATTAATTTGTTCAATTTTTTATTCTAAATAATAAATTATTAATTATTTTAAGATATCTCTTATATTTCTTGAGTAATTGCGCTTTTCTTTACAAAAAATTGATTATAATTTATATATTTTATTCAAAATTCAACTCGATTAAATATTAAGATAATATTTATATTTTTTATATTAATTTGTTCAATTTTTGATTCTAATTAATAAATTATTAATTTTTTTAGATATCTTTTATATTTCCTGAGTAATTGGGCTTTTTCATTACCAAATTAGCTGGAGTGTCTCCACTCGACTATCTCGCAATTTGAATTGGATTAAATAACATAATATATTATATCTAAATTAAATTTAATTAATTATAAATTATAAATAATAAATAATAAATATTAAACCAGCGCATGTTTGGCTTTTTGTTGATGGCACCACGTCACGTGTTGGCGCGTGAGATTTGCAGTGTTAAAAAATTAATTCTGGTAATTTCAGCGAATCAATCAAGCTGAAATTCTATATATAGCAGTTTTATACAATGTTTAATCATGTGAAAAATTATCAAACATATATCTTTATTTTTACGGTCACTTTAGAGGAAAAAAAATCAAAACGTTGTAGGTAATGACCCTCTTCCGGTTGAGCTACATTTCTCAAAAGTTGATAGAAAACTATGAATTTTGAATAATGTCCATGTACCAAATTTCATCATTCTAGCTCAAACCGTTTTTGCGTAATTTTGCCTACATACATACACACACACATACACACATACACACACACATACACACATACACACACACATACACACATACACACACACACACAGACATTTTTCTCAACCTTAGTGAAAATGATTCAGGAACCTTCAAAACGTATAAAAACATCAAAATCTCAACATCGAAAATTTTCGTGATCGCAATACTATCTCTGGCGAAATAGTAAAAAGGTTTAGAAATTATATATTTTAATCAAAATTCATCTCGTTTAAATTTTAATATAATTTTTATACTTTTTAGATCAATTTGTTCAATTTTTGATTCTAAATAATAAATTATTAATTATTTTAAGATATCTCTTATATTTCATGAGTAATTGCGATTTTTCATTACCAAAAAAGGTTTAGAAATTATATATTTTAATCAAAATTCATCTCGTTTAAATTTTAATATAATTTTTATACTTTTTATATCAATTTGGTCAATTTTTGATTCTAAATAATAAATTATTAATTATTTTAAGATATCTCTTATATTTCTTGAGTAATTGCGCTTTTCATTACAAAAAATTGATTATAATTTATATATTTTATTCAAAATTCAACTAATTTAAATATTAATATAATTTTTATATTTTTTAGATCAATTTGTTCAATTTTTGATTCTAAATAATAAATTATTAATTATTTTAAGATATCTCTTATATTTCATGAGTAATTGCGATTTTTCATTACCAAAAAAGGTTTAGAAATTATATATTTTAATCAAAATTCATCTCGTTTAAATTTTAATATAATTTTTATACTTTTTATATCAATTTGGTCAATTTTTGATTCTAAATAATAAATTATTAATTATTTTAAGATATCTTTTATATTTCTTGAGTAATTGCGCTTTTCATTACAAAAAATTGATTATAATTTATATATTTTATTCAAATTTCAACAAATTTAAATATTAAGATAAATTTTATATTTTTTATATTAATTTATGATATTTTTGATCCTAAATAATAAATATATATGATATCTCTAATATTTCATGAGTAATTGCGCTTTTCATTACAAAAAAAGGTTTATAATTTATATATTTTAATCAAAATTCATCTCGTTTAAATTTTAATATAATTTTTATACTTTTTATATCAATTTGGTCAATTTTTGATTCTAAATAATAAATTATTAATTATTTTAAGATATCTCTTATATTTCTTGAGTAATTGCGCTTTTCATTACAAAAAATTGATTATAATTTATATATTTTATTCAAAATTCAACTAATTTAAATATCAATATAATTTTTATATTTTTTAAATCAATTTGTTCAATTTTTGATTCTAAATAATAAATTATTAGTTATTTTAAGATATCTCTTATATTTCTTGAGTAATTGCGCTTTTCATTACAAAAAATTGATTATAATTTATATATTTTATTCAAAATTCAACTAATTTAAATATTAATATAATTTTTATATTTTTTAGATCAATTTGTTCAATTTTTGATTCTAAATAATAAATTATTAATTATTTTAAGATATCTCTTATATTTCATGAGTAATTGCGATTTTTCATTACCAAAAAAGGTTTAGAAATTATATATTTTAATCAAAATTCATCTCGTTTAAATTTTAATATAATTTTTATACTTTTTATATCAATTTGGTCAATTTTTGATTCTAAATAATAAATTATTAATTATTTTAAGATATCTCTTATATTTCATGAGTAATTGCGATTTTTCATTACCAAAAAAGGTTTAGAAATTATATATTTTAATCAAAATTCATCTCGTTTAAATTTTAATATAATTTTTATACTTTTTAGATCAATTTGTTCAATTTTTTATTCTAAATAATAAATTATTAATTATTTTAAGATATCTCTTATATTTGATGAGTAATTGCGATTTTTCATTATAAAAAAAGGTTTATAATTTATATATTTTAAACAAAATTCATCTCGTTTAAATTTTATTATAATTTTAATATTTTTTTATATCAATTTGTTCAATTTTTGATTCTAAATAATAAATTAATAATTATTTTAAGATATCTTTTATATTTCCTGAGTAATTGGGCTTTTTAATTACAAAAAATCTATTTTATTTATAATTTCATTCAAAATTCAACTAATTTAAATATTAAGGAAAATTTTATATTTTTTATATTAATTTGTTCAATTTTTTATTCTAAATAATAAATTATTAATTATTTTAAGATATCTCTTATATTTCTTGAGTAATTGCGCTTTTCTTTACAAAAAATTGATTATAATCTATATATTTTATTCAAAATTCAACTAATTTAAATATTAATATAATATTTATATTTTTTATATTAATTTGTTCAATTTTTGATTCTAATAAATAAATTATTAATTTTTTTAGATATCTTTTATATTTCCTGAGTAATTGGGCTTTTTCATTACCAAAAAAGGTTTAGAAATTATATATTTTAATCAAAATTCATCTCGTTTAAATTTTAATATAATTTTTATACTTTTTAGATCAATTTGTTCAATTTTTGATTCTAAATAATAAATTATTAATTATTTTAAGATATCTCTTATATTTCTTGAGTAATTGCGCTTTTCATTACAAAAAATTGATTATAATTTATATATTTTATTCAAAATTCAACTAATTTAAATATTAATATAATTTTTATATTTTTTAGATCAATTTGTTCAATTTTTGATTCTAAATAATAAATTATTAATTATTTTAAGATATCTCTTATATTTCATGAGTAATTGCGATTTTTCATTACCAAAAAAGGTTTAGAAATTATATATTTTAATCAAAATTCATCTCGTTTAAATTTTAATATAATTTTTATACTTTTTATATCAATTTGGTCAATTTTTGATTCTAAATAATAAATTATTAATTATTTTAAGATATCTTTTATATTTCTTGAGTAATTGTGCTTTTCATTACAAAAAATTGATTATAATTTATATATTTTATTCAAATTTCAACAAATTTAAATATTAAGATAAATTTTATATTTTTTATATTAATTTATGATATTTTTGATCCTAAATAATAAATATATATGATATCTCTAATATTTCATGAGTAATTGCGCTTTTCATTACAAAAAAAGGTTTAAAATTTATATATTTTAATCAAAATTCATCTCGTTTAAATTTTAATATAATTTTTATACTTTTTATAACAATTTGGTCAATTTTTGATTCTAAATAATAAATTATTAATTATTTTAAGATATCTCTTATATTTCTTGAGTAATTGCGGTTTTCATTACAAAAAATTGATTATAATTTATATATTTTATTCAAAATTCAACTAATTTAAATATTAATATAATTTTTATATTTTTTAGATCAATTTGTTCAATTTTTGATTCTAAATAATAAATTATTAATTATTTTAAGATATCTCTTATATTTCATGAGTAATTGCGATTTTTCATTACCAAAAAAGGTTTAGAAATTATATATTTTAATCAAAATTCATCTCGTTTAAATTTTAATATAATTTTTATACTTTTTAGATCAATTTGTTCAATTTTTGATTCTAAATAATAAATTATTAATTATTTTAAGATATCTCTTATATTTCATGAGTAATTGCGATTTTTCATTACCAAAAAAGGTTTAGAAATTATATATTTTAATCAAAATTCATCTCGTTTAAATTTTAATATAATTTTTATACTTTTTATATCAATTTGGTCAATTTTTGATTCTAAATAATAAATTATTAATTATTTTAAGATATCTTTTATATTTCATGAGTAATTGCGATTTTTCATTACAAAAAATCTATTTTATTTATAATTTCATTCAAAATTCAACTCATTTAAATATTAAGGAAAATTTTATATTTTTTATATTAATTTGTTCAATTTTTTATTCTAAATAATAAATTATTAATTATTTTAAGATATCTCTTATATTTCATGAGTAATTGCGATTTTTCATTATAAAAAAAGGTTTATAATTTATATATTTTAATCAAAATTCATCTCGTTTAAATTTTAATATAATTTTTATACTTTTTAGATCAATTTGTTCAATTTTTTATTCTAAATAATAAATTATTAATTATTTTAAGATATCTCTTATATTTGATGAGTAATTGCGATTTTTCATTACCAAAAAAGGTTTAGAAATTATATATTTTAATCAAAATTCATCTCGTTTAAATTTTAATATAATTTTTATACTTTTTATATCAATTTGGTCAATTTTTGATTCTAAATAATAAATTATTAATTATTTTAAGATATCTCTTATATTTCTTGAGTAATTGCGCTTTTCATTACAAAAAATTGATTATAATTTATATATTTTATTCAAAATTCAACTAATTTAAATATTAATATAATTTTTATATTTTTTAGATCAATTTGTTCAATTTTTGATTCTAAATAATAAATTATTAATTATTTTAAGATATCTCTTATATTTCTTGAGTAATTGCGATTTTTCATTACCAAAAAAGGTTTATAAATTATATATTTTAATCAAAATTCATCTCGTTTAAATTTTTTTATAATATTTATATTTTTTATATTAATTTGTTCAATTTTTGATTCTAATTAATAAATTATTAATTATTTTAGATATCTTTTATATTTCCTGAGTAATTGGGCTTTTTCATTACAAAAAATCTATTTTATTTATAATTTCATTCAAAATTCAACTAAGTTAAATATTAAGGAAAATTTTATATTTTTTATATTAATTTGTTCAATTTTTGATTCTAAATAATAATTTATTAATTATTTTAAGATATCTCTTATATTTCATGAGTAATTTCGATTTTTCATTACAAAAATAGGTTTTTTATTTATATATTTTAATCAAAATTCATCTCGTTTAAATTTTAATATAATTTTTATACTTTTTAGATCAATTTGTTCAATTTTTGATTCTAAATAATAAATTATTAATTATTTTAAGATATCTCTTATATTTCTTGAGTAATTGCGCTTTTCTTTACAAAAAATTGATTATAATCTATATATTTTATTCAAAATTCAACTCGATTAAATATTAAGATAATTTTTATATTTTTTAGATCAATTTGTTCAATTTTTGATTCTAAATAATAAATTATTAATTATTTTAAGATATATCTTATATTTCATGAGTAATTGCGATTTTTCATTACAAAAAATCTATTTTATTTATAATTTCATTCAAAATTCAACTCATTTAAATATTAAGGAAAATTTTATATTTTTTATATTAATTTGTTCAATTTTTTATTCTAAATAATAAATTATTAATTATTTTAAGATATCTCTTATATTTCATGAGTAATTGCGATTTTTCATTATAAAAAAAGGTTTATAATTTATATATTTTAATCAAAATTCATCTCGTTTAAATTTTAATATAATTTTTATACTTTTTAGATCAATTTGTTCAATTGTTTATTCTAAATAATAAATTATTAATTATTTTAAGATATCTCTTATATTTGATGAGTAATTGCGATTTTTCATTACCAAAAAAGGTTTAGAAATTATATATTTTAATCAAAATTCATCTCGTTTAAATTTTAATATAATTTTTATACTTTTTATATCAATTTGGTCAATTTTTGATTCTAAATAATAAATTATTAATTATTTTAAGATATCTCTTATATTTCTTGAGTAATTGCGCTTTTCATTACAAAAAATTGATTATAATTTATATATTTTATTCAAAATTCAACTAATTTAAATATTAATATAATTTCTATATTTTTTAGATCAATTTGTTCAATTTTTGATTCTAAATAATAAATTATTAATTATTTTAAGATATCTCTTATATTTCTTGAGTAATTGCGATTTTTCATTACCAAAAAAGGTTTAGAAATTATATATTTTAATCAAAATTCATCTCGTTTAAATTTTAATATAATATTTATATTTTTTATATTAATTTGTTCAATTTTTGATTCTAATTAATAAATTATTAATTATTTTAGATATCTTTTATATTTCCTGAGTAATTGGGCTTTTTCATTACAAAAAATCTATTTTATTTATAATTTCATTCAAAATTCAACTAATTTAAATATTAAGGAAAATTTTATATTTTTTATATTAATTTGTTCAATTTTTGATTCTAAATAATAATTTATTAATTATTTTAAGATATCTCTTATATTTCATGAGTAATTTCGATTTTTCATTACAAAAATAGGTTTTTTATTTATATATTTTAATCAAAATTCATCTCGTTTAAATATTAATATAATTTTTATACTTTTTAGATCAATTTGTTCAATTTTTGATTCTAAATAATAAATTATTAATTATTTTAAGATATCTCTTATATTTCTTGAGTAATTGCGCTTTTCTTTACAAAAAATTGATTATAATCTATATATTTTATTCAAAATTCAACTCGATTAAATATTAAGATAATATTTATATTTTTTATATTAATTTGTTCAATTTTTGATTCTAAATAATATATTATTAATTATTTTAAGATATCTTTTATATTTCCTGAGTAATTGGGCTTTTTCATTACAAAAAATCTATTTTATTTATAATTTCATTCAAAATTCAACTCATTTAAATATTAAGGAAAATTTTATATTTTTTATATTAATTTGTTCAATTTTTTATTCTAAATAATAAATTATTAATTATTTTAAGATATCTCTTATATTTCATGAGTAATTGCGATTTTTCATTACCAAAAAATTGATTATAATTTATATATTTTAATCAAAATTCATCTCGTTTAAATTTTAATATAATTTTTATACTTTTTAGATCAATTTGTTCAATTTTTTATTCTAAATAATAAATTATTAATTATTTTAAGATATCTCTTATATTTGATGAGTAATTGCGATTTTTCATTATAAAAAAAGGTTTATAATTTATATATTTTAAACAAAATTCATCTCGTTTAAATTTTATTATAATTTTAATATTTTTTTATATCAATTTGTTCAATTTTTGATTCTAAATAATAAATTAATAATTATTTTAAGATATCTTTTATATTTCCTGAGTAATTGGGCTTTTTAATTACAAAAAATCTATTTTATTTATAATTTCATTCAAAATTCAACTAATTTAAATATTAAGGAAAATTTTATATTTTTTATATTAATTTGTTCAATTTTTTATTCTAAATAATAAATTATTAATTATTTTAAGATATCTCTTATATTTCTTGAGTAATTGCGCTTTTCTTTACAAAAAATTGATTATAATCTATATATTTTATTCAAAATTCAACTCGATTAAATATTAAGATAATATTTATATTTTTTATATTAATTTGTTCAATTTTTGATTCTAATAAATAAATTATTAATTTTTTTAGATATCTTTTATATTTCCTGAGTAATTGGGCTTTTTCATTACCAAAAAAGGTTTAGAAATTATATATTTTAATCAAAATTCATCTCGTTTAAATTTTAATATAATTTTTATACTTTTTAGATCAATTTGTTCAATTTTTGATTCTAAATAATAAATTATTAATTATTTTAAGATATCTCTTATATTTCTTGAGTAATTGCGCTTTTCATTACAAAAAATTGATTATAATTTATATATTTTATTCAAAATTCAACTAATTTAAATATTAATATAATTTTTATATTTTTTAGATCAATTTGTTCAATTTTTGATTCTAAATAATAAATTATTAATTATTTTAAGATATCTCTTATATTTCATGAGTAATTGCGATTTTTCATTACCAAAAAAGGTTTAGAAATTATATATTTTAATCAAAATTCATCTCGTTTAAATTTTAATATAATTTTTATACTTTTTATATCAATTTGGTCAATTTTTGATTCTAAATAATAAATTATTAATTATTTTAAGATATCTTTTATATTTCTTGAGTAATTGTGCTTTTCATTACAAAAAATTGATTATAATTTATATATTTTATTCAAATTTCAACAAATTTAAATATTAAGATAAATTTTATATTTTTTATATTAATTTATGATATTTTTGATCCTAAATAATAAATATATATGATATCTCTAATATTTCATGAGTAATTGCGCTTTTCATTACAAAAAAAGGTTTAAAATTTATATATTTTAATCAAAATTCATCTCGTTTAAATTTTAATATAATTTTTATACTTTTTATAACAATTTGGTCAATTTTTGATTCTAAATAATAAATTATTAATTATTTTAAGATATCTCTTATATTTCTTGAGTAATTGCGGTTTTCATTACAAAAAATTGATTATAATTTATATATTTTATTCAAAATTCAACTAATTTAAATATTAATATAATTTTTATATTTTTTAGATCAATTTGTTCAATTTTTGATTCTAAATAATAAATTATTAATTATTTTAAGATATCTCTTATATTTCATGAGTAATTGCGATTTTTCATTACCAAAAAAGGTTTAGAAATTATATATTTTAATCAAAATTCATCTCGTTTAAATTTTAATATAATTTTTATACTTTTTAGATCAATTTGTTCAATTTTTGATTCTAAATAATAAATTATTAATTATTTTAAGATATCTCTTATATTTCATGAGTAATTGCGATTTTTCATTACCAAAAAAGGTTTAGAAATTATATATTTTAATCAAAATTCATCTCGTTTAAATTTTAATATAATTTTTATACTTTTTATATCAATTTGGTCAATTTTTGATTCTAAATAATAAATTATTAATTATTTTAAGATATCTTTTATATTTCTTGAGTAATTGCGCTTTTCATTACAAAAAATTGATTATAATTTATATATTTTATTCAAATTTCAACAAATTTAAATATTAAGATAAATTTTATATTTTTTATATTAATTTATGATATTTTTGATCCTAAATAATAAATATATATGATATCTCTAATATTTCATGAGTAATTGCGCTTTTCATTACAAAAAAAGGTTTATAATTTATATATTTTAATCAAAATTCATCTCGTTTAAATTTTAATATAATTTTTATACTTTTTATATCAATTTGGTCAATTTTTGATTCTAAATAATAAATTATTAATTATTTTAAGATATCTCTTATATTTCTTGAGTAATTGCGGTTTTCATTTCAAAAAAAGGTTTAGAAATTATATATTTTAATCAAAATTCATCTCGTTTAAATTTTAATATAATTTTTATACTTTTTATATCAATTTGGTCAATTTTTGATTCTAAATAATAAATTATTAATTATTTTAAGATATCTCTTATATTTCTTGAGTAATTGCGCTTTTCATTACAAAAAATTGATTATAATTTATATATTTTATTCAAAATTCAACTAATTTAAATATTAATATAATTTTTATATTTTTTAGATCAATTTGTTCAATTTTTGATTCTAAATAATAAATTATTAATTATTTTAAGATATCTCTTATATTTCTTGAGTAATTGCGATTTTTCATTACCAAAAAAGGTTTAGAAATTATATATTTTAATCAAAATTCATCTCGTTTAAATTTTTTTATAATATTTATATTTTTTATATTAATTTGTTCAATTTTTGATTCTAATTAATAAATTATTAATTATTTTAGATATCTTTTATATTTCCTGAGTAATTGGGCTTTTTCATTACAAAAAATCTATTTTATTTATAATTTCATTCAAAATTCAACTAAGTTAAATATTAAGGAAAATTTTATATTTTTTATATTAATTTGTTCAATTTTTGATTCTAAATAATAATTTATTAATTATTTTAAGATATCTCTTATATTTCATGAGTAATTTCGATTTTTCATTACAAAAATAGGTTTTTTATTTATATATTTTAATCAAAATTCATCTCGTTTAAATTTTAATATAATTTTTATACTTTTTAGATCAATTTGTACAATTTTTTATTCTAAATAATAAATTATTAATTATTTTAAGATATCTCTTATATTTCTTGAGTAATTGCGGTTTTCATTACAAAAAATTGATTATAATTTATATATTTTATTCAAAATTCAACTAATTTAAATATTAATATAATTTTTATATTTTTTAGATCAATTTGTTCAATTTTTGATTCTAAATAATAAATTATTAATTATTTTAAGATATCTCTTATATTTCATGAGTAATTGCGATTTTTCATTACCAAAAAAGGTTTAGAAATTATATATTTTAATCAAAATTCATCTCGTTTAAATTTTAATATAATTTTTATACTTTTTATATCAATTTGGTCAATTTTTGATTCTAAATAATAAATTATTAATTATTTTAAGATATCTTTTATATTTCTTGAGTAATTGCGCTTTTCATTACAAAAAATTGATTATAATTTATATATTTTATTCAAATTTCAACAAATTTAAATATTAAGATAAATTTTATATTTTTTATATTAATTTATGATATTTTTGATCCTAAATAATAAATATATATGATATCTCTAATATTTCATGAGTAATTGCGCTTTTCATTACAAAAAAAGGTTTATAATTTATATATTTTAATCAAAATTCATCTCGTTTAAATTTTAATATAATTTTTATACTTTTTATATCAATTTGGTCAATTTTTGATTCTAAATAATAAATTATTAATTATTTTAAGATATCTCTTATATTTCTTGAGTAATTGCGGTTTTCATTACAAAAAATTGATTATAATTTATATATTTTATTCAAAATTCAACTAATTTAAATATTAATATAATTTTTATATTTTTTAGATCAATTTGTTCAATTTTTGATTCTAAATAATAAATTATTAATTATTTTAAGATATCTCTTATATTTCTTGAGTAATTGCGATTTTTCATTACCAAAAAAGGTTTAGAAATTATATATTTTAATCAAAATTCATCTCGTTTAAATTTTAATATAATTTTTATACTTTTTAGATCAATTTGTTCAATTTTTGATTCTAAATAATAAATTATTAATTATTTTAAGATATCTCTTATATTTCATGAGTAATTGCGATTTTTCATTACCAAAAAAGGTTTAGAAATTATATATTTTAATCAAAATTCATCTCGTTTAAATTTTAATATAATTTTTATACTTTTTATATCAATTTGGTCAATTTTTGATTCTAAATAATAAATTATTAATTATTTTAAGATATCTCTTATATTTCTTGAGTAATTGCGCTTTTCATTACAAAAAATTGATTATAATTTATATATTTTATTCAAAATTCAACTAATTTAAATATTAATATAATTTTTATATTTTTTAGATCAATTTGTTCAATTTTTGATTCTAAATAATAAATTATTAATTATTTTAAGATATCTCTTATATTTCATGAGTAATTTCGATTTTTCATTACAAAAATAGGTTTTTTATTTATATATTTTAATCAAAATTCATCTCGTTTAAATTTTAATATAATTTTTATACTTTTTAGATCAATTTGTTCAATTTTTTATTCTAAATAATAAATTATTAATTATTTTAAGATATCTCTTATATTTCTTGATAAATTGCGCTTTTCATTACAAAAAATTGATTATAATTTATATATTTTATTCAAAATTCAACTAATTTAAATATTAATATAATTTTTATATTTTTTAGATCAATTTGTTCAATTTTTGATTCTAAATAATAAATTATTAATTATTTTAAGATATCTCTTATATTTCCTGAGTAATTGGGCTTTTTAATTACAAAAAATCTATTTTATTTATAATTTCATTCAAAATTAAATTCATTTAAATATTAAGGAAAATTTTATATTTTTTATATTAATTTGTTCAATTTTTTATTCTAAATAATAAATTATTAATTATTTTAAGATATCTCTTATATTTCTTGAGTAATTGCGCTTTTCTTTACAAAAAATTGATTATAATTTATATATTTTATTCAAAATTCAACTCGATTAAATATTAAGATAATATTTATATTTTTTATATTAATTTGTTCAATTTTTGATTCTAATTAATAAATTATTAATTTTTTTAGATATCTTTTATATTTCCTGAGTAATTGGGCTTTTTCATTACCAAATTAGCTGGAGTGTCTCCACTCGACTATCTCGCAATTTGAATTGGATTAAATAACATAATATATTATATCTAAATTAAATTTAATTAATTATAAATTATAAATAATAAATAATAAATATTAAACCAGCGCATGTTTGGCTTTTTGTTGATGGCACCACGTCACGTGTTGGCGCGTGAGATTTGCAGTGTTAAAAAATTAATTCTGGTAATTTCAGCGAATCAATCAAGCTGAAATTCTATATATAGCAGTTTTATACAATGTTTAATCATGTGAAAAATTATCAAACATATATCTTTATTTTTACGGTCACTTTAGAGGAAAAAAAATCAAAACGTTGTTGGTAATGACCCTCTTCCGGTTGAGCTACATTTCTCAAAAGTTGATAGAAAACTATGAATTTTGAATAATGTCCATGTACCAAATTTCATCATTCTAGCTCAAACCGTTTTTGCGTAATTTTGCCTACATACATACACACACACATACACACATACACACACACATACACACATACACACACACATACACACATACACACACACACACAGACATTTTTCTCAACCTTAGTGAAAATGATTCAGGAACCTTCAAAACGTATAAAAACATCAAAATCTCAACATCGAAAATTTTCGTGATCGCAATACTATCTCTGGCGAAATAGTAAAAAGGTTTAGAAATTATATATTTTAATCAAAATTCATCTCGTTTAAATTTTAATATAATTTTTATACTTTTTAGATCAATTTGTTCAATTTTTGATTCTAAATAATAAATTATTAATTATTTTAAGATATCTCTTATATTTCATGAGTAATTGCGATTTTTCATTACCAAAAAAGGTTTAGAAATTATATATTTTAATCAAAATTCATCTCGTTTAAATTTTAATATAATTTTTATACTTTTTATATCAATTTGGTCAATTTTTGATTCTAAATAATAAATTATTAATTATTTTAAGATATCTCTTATATTTCTTGAGTAATTGCGCTTTTCATTACAAAAAATTGATTATAATTTATATATTTTATTCAAAATTCAACTAATTTAAATATTAATATAATTTTTATATTTTTTAGATCAATTTGTTCAATTTTTGATTCTAAATAATAAATTATTAATTATTTTAAGATATCTCTTATATTTCATGAGTAATTGCGATTTTTCATTACCAAAAAAGGTTTAGAAATTATATATTTTAATCAAAATTCATCTCGTTTAAATTTTAATATAATTTTTATACTTTTTATATCAATTTGGTCAATTTTTGATTCTAAATAATAAATTATTAATTATTTTAAGATATCTTTTATATTTCTTGAGTAATTGCGCTTTTCATTACAAAAAATTGATTATAATTTATATATTTTATTCAAATTTCAACAAATTTAAATATTAAGATAAATTTTATATTTTTTATATTAATTTATGATATTTTTGATCCTAAATAATAAATATATATGATATCTCTAATATTTCATGAGTAATTGCGCTTTTCATTACAAAAAAAGGTTTATAATTTATATATTTTAATCAAAATTCATCTCGTTTAAATTTTAATATAATTTTTATACTTTTTATATCAATTTGGTCAATTTTTGATTCTAAATAATAAATTATTAATTATTTTAAGATATCTCTTATATTTCTTGAGTAATTGCGGTTTTCATTTCAAAAAAAGGTTTAGAAATTATATATTTTAATCAAAATTCATCTCGTTTAAATTTTAATATAATTTTTATACTTTTTATATCAATTTGGTCAATTTTTGATTCTAAATAATAAATTATTAATTATTTTAAGATATCTCTTATATTTCTTGAGTAATTGCGCTTTTCATTACAAAAAATTGATTATAATTTATATATTTTATTCAAAATTCAACTAATTTAAATATTAATATAATTTTTATATTTTTTAGATCAATTTGTTCAATTTTTGATTCTAAATAATAAATTATTAATTATTTTAAGATATCTCTTATATTTCATGAGTAATTTCGATTTTTCATTACAAAAATAGGTTTTTTATTTATATATTTTAATCAAAATTCATCTCGTTTAAATTTTAATATAATTTTTATACTTTTTAGATCAATTTGTTCAATTTTTTATTCTAAATAATAAATTATTAATTATTTTAAGATATCTCTTATATTTCTTGATAAATTGCGCTTTTCATTACAAAAAATTGATTATAATTTATATATTTTATTCAAAATTCAACTAATTTAAATATTAATATAATTTTTATATTTTTTAGATCAATTTGTTCAATTTTTGATTCTAAATAATAAATTATTAATTATTTTAAGATATCTCTTATATTTCCTGAGTAATTGGGCTTTTTAATTACAAAAAATCTATTTTATTTATAATTTCATTCAAAATTAAATTCATTTAAATATTAAGGAAAATTTTATATTTTTTATATTAATTTGTTCAATTTTTTATTCTAAATAATAAATTATTAATTATTTTAAGATATCTCTTATATTTCTTGAGTAATTGCGCTTTTCTTTACAAAAAATTGATTATAATTTATATATTTTATTCAAAATTCAACTCGATTAAATATTAAGATAATATTTATATTTTTTATATTAATTTGTTCAATTTTTGATTCTAATTAATAAATTATTAATTTTTTTAGATATCTTTTATATTTCCTGAGTAATTGGGCTTTTTCATTACCAAATTAGCTGGAGTGTCTCCACTCGACTATCTCGCAATTTGAATTGGATTAAATAACATAATATATTATATCTAAATTAAATTTAATTAATTATAAATTATAAATAATAAATAATAAATATTAAACCAGCGCATGTTTGGCTTTTTGTTGATGGCACCACGTCACGTGTTGGCGCGTGAGATTTGCAGTGTTAAAAAATTAATTCTGGTAATTTCAGCGAATCAATCAAGCTGAAATTCTATATATAGCAGTTTTATACAATGTTTAATCATGTGAAAAATTATCAAACATATATCTTTATTTTTACGGTCACTTTAGAGGAAAAAAAATCAAAACGTTGTAGGTAATGACCCTCTTCCGGTTGAGCTACATTTCTCAAAAGTTGATAGAAAACTATGAATTTTGAATAATGTCCATGTACCAAATTTCATCATTCTAGCTCAAACCGTTTTTGCGTAATTTTGCCTACATACATACACACACACATACACACATACACACACACATACACACATACACACACACATACACACATACACACACACACACAGACATTTTTCTCAACCTTAGTGAAAATGATTCAGGAACCTTCAAAACGTATAAAAACATCAAAATCTCAACATCGAAAATTTTCGTGATCGCAATACTATCTCTGGCGAAATAGTAAAAAGGTTTAGAAATTATATATTTTAATCAAAATTCATCTCGTTTAAATTTTAATATAATTTTTATACTTTTTAGATCAATTTGTTCAATTTTTGATTCTAAATAATAAATTATTAATTATTTTAAGATATCTCTTATATTTCATGAGTAATTGCGATTTTTCATTACCAAAAAAGGTTTAGAAATTATATATTTTAATCAAAATTCATCTCGTTTAAATTTTAATATAATTTTTATACTTTTTATATCAATTTGGTCAATTTTTGATTCTAAATAATAAATTATTAATTATTTTAAGATATCTCTTATATTTCTTGAGTAATTGCGCTTTTCATTACAAAAAATTGATTATAATTTATATATTTTATTCAAAATTCAACTAATTTAAATATTAATATAATTTTTATATTTTTTAGATCAATTTGTTCAATTTTTGATTCTAAATAATAAATTATTAATTATTTTAAGATATCTCTTATATTTCATGAGTAATTGCGATTTTTCATTACCAAAAAAGGTTTAGAAATTATATATTTTAATCAAAATTCATCTCGTTTAAATTTTAATATAATTTTTATACTTTTTATATCAATTTGGTCAATTTTTGATTCTAAATAATAAATTATTAATTATTTTAAGATATCTCTTATATTTCTTGAGTAATTGCGCTTTTCATTACAAAAAATTGATTATAATTTATATATTTTATTCAAAATTCAACTAATTTAAATATCAATATAATTTTTATATTTTTTAAATCAATTTGTTCAATTTTTGATTCTAAATAATAAATTATTAGTTATTTTAAGATATCTCTTATATTTCTTGAGTAATTGCGCTTTTCATTACAAAAAATTGATTATAATTTATATATTTTATTCAAAATTCAACTAATTTAAATATTAATATAATTTTTATATTTTTTAGATCAATTTGTTCAATTTTTGATTCTAAATAATAAATTATTAATTATTTTAAGATATCTCTTATATTTCATGAGTAATTGCGATTTTTCATTACCAAAAAAGGTTTAGAAATTATATATTTTAATCAAAATTCATCTCGTTTAAATTTTAATATAATTTTTATACTTTTTATATCAATTTGGTCAATTTTTGATTCTAAATAATAAATTATTAATTATTTTAAGATATCTCTTATATTTCATGAGTAATTGCGATTTTTCATTACCAAAAAAGGTTTAGAAATTATATATTTTAATCAAAATTCATCTCGTTTAAATTTTAATATAATTTTTATACTTTTTATATCAATTTGGTCAATTTTTGATTCTAAATAATAAATTATTAATTATTTTAAGATATCTCTTATATTTCATGAGTAATTGCGATTTTTCATTACCAAAAAAGGTTTAGAAATTATATATTTTAATCAAAATTCATCTCGTTTAAATTTTAATATAATTTTTATACTTTTTATATCAATTTGGTCAATTTTTGATTCTAAATAATAAATTATTAATTATTTTAAGATATCTCTTATATTTCTTGAGTAATTGCGGTTTTCATTACAAAAAATTGATTATAATTTATATATTTTATTCAAAATTCAACTAATTTAAATATTAATATAATTTTTATATTTTTTAGATCAATTTGTTCAATTTTTGATTCTAAATAATAAATTATTAATTATTTTAAGATATCTCTTATATTTCATGAGTAATTGCGATTTTTCATTACCAAAAAAGGTTTAGAAATTATATATTTTAATCAAAATTCATCTCGTTTAAATTTTAATATAATTTTTATACTTTTTATATCAATTTGGTCAATTTTTGATTCTAAATAATAAATTATTAATTATTTTAAGATATCTTTTATATTTCTTGAGTAATTGCGGTTTTCATTACAAAAAATTGATTATAATTTATATATTTTATTCAAAATTCAACTAATTTAAATATTAATATAATTTTTATATTTTTTAGATCAATTTGTTCAATTTTTGATTCTAAATAATAAATTATTAATTATTTTAAGATATCTCTAATATTTCATGAGTAATTGCGCTTTTCATTACAAAAAAAGGTTTATAATTTATATATTTTAATCAAAATTCATCTCGTTTAAATTTTAATATAATTTTTATACTTTTTATATCAATTTGGTCAATTTTTGATTCTAAATAATAAATTATTAATTATTTTAAGATATCTCTTATATTTCTTGAGTAATTGCGGTTTTCATTTCAAAAAAAGGTTTAGAAATTATATATTTTAATCAAAATTCATCTCGTTTAAATTTTAATATAATTTTTATACTTTTTATATCAATTTGGTCAATTTTTGATTCTAAATAATAAATTATTAATTATTTTAAGATATCTCTTATATTTCTTGAGTAATTGCGCTTTTCATTACAAAAAATTGATTATAATTTATATATTTTATTCAAAATTCAACTAATTTAAATATTAATATAATTTTTATATTTTTTAGATCAATTTGTTCAATTTTTGATTCTAAATAATAAATTATTAATTATTTTAAGATATCTCTTATATTTCTTGAGTAATTGCGATTTTTCATTACCAAAAAAGGTTTAGAAATTATATATTTTAATCAAAATTCATCTCGTTTAAATTTTAATATAATATTTATATTTTTTATATTAATTTGTTCAATTTTTGATTCTAATTAATAAATTATTAATTATTTTATATATCTTTTATATTTCCTAAGTAATTGGGCTTTTTCATTACAAAAAATCTATTTTATTTATAATTTCATTCAAAATTAAATTCATTTAAATATTAAGGAAAATTTTATATTTTTTATATTAATTTGTTCAATTTTTTATTCTAAATAATAAATTATTAATTATTTTAAGATATCTCTTATATTTCTTGAGTAATTGCGCTTTTCTTTACAAAAAATTGATTATAATTTATATATTTTATTCAAAATTCAACTCGATTAAATATTAAGATAATATTTATATTTTTTATATTAATTTGTTCAATTTTTGATTCTAATTAATAAATTATTAATTTTTTTAGATATCTTTTATATTTCCTGAGTAATTGGGCTTTTTCATTACCAAATTAGCTGGAGTGTCTCCACTCGACTATCTCGCAATTTGAATTGGATTAAATAACATAATATATTATATCTAAATTAAATTTAATTAATTATAAATTATAAATAATAAATAATAAATATTAAACCAGCGCATGTTTGGCTTTTTGTTGATGGCACCACGTCACGTGTTGGCGCGTGAGATTTGCAGTGTTAAAAAATTAATTCTGGTAATTTCAGCGAATCAATCAAGCTGAAATTCTATATATAGCAGTTTTATACAATGTTTAATCATGTGAAAAATTATCAAACATATATCTTTATTTTTACGGTCACTTTAGAGGAAAAAAAATCAAAACGTTGTAGGTAATGACCCTCTTCCGGTTGAGCTACATTTCTCAAAAGTTGATAGAAAACTATGAATTTTGAATAATGTCCATGTACCAAATTTCATCATTCTAGCTCAAACCGTTTTTGCGTAATTTTGCCTACATACATACACACACACATACACACATACACACACACATACACACATACACACACACATACACACATACACACACACACACAGACATTTTTCTCAACCTTAGTGAAAATGATTCAGGAACCTTCAAAACGTATAAAAACATCAAAATCTCAACATCGAAAATTTTCGTGATCGCAATACTATCTCTGGCGAAATAGTAAAAAGGTTTAGAAATTATATATTTTAATCAAAATTCATCTCGTTTAAATTTTAATATAATTTTTATACTTTTTAGATCAATTTGTTCAATTTTTGATTCTAAATAATAAATTATTAATTATTTTAAGATATCTCTTATATTTCATGAGTAATTGCGATTTTTCATTACCAAAAAAGGTTTAGAAATTATATATTTTAATCAAAATTCATCTCGTTTAAATTTTAATATAATTTTTATACTTTTTATATCAATTTGGTCAATTTTTGATTCTAAATAATAAATTATTAATTATTTTAAGATATCTCTTATATTTCTTGAGTAATTGCGCTTTTCATTACAAAAAATTGATTATAATTTATATATTTTATTCAAAATTCAACTAATTTAAATATTAATATAATTTTTATATTTTTTAGATCAATTTGTTCAATTTTTGATTCTAAATAATAAATTATTAATTATTTTAAGATATCTCTTATATTTCATGAGTAATTGCGATTTTTCATTACCAAAAAAGGTTTAGAAATTATATATTTTAATCAAAATTCATCTCGTTTAAATTTTAATATAATTTTTATACTTTTTATATCAATTTGGTCAATTTTTGATTCTAAATAATAAATTATTAATTATTTTAAGATATCTTTTATATTTCTTGAGTAATTGCGCTTTTCATTACAAAAAATTGATTATAATTTATATATTTTATTCAAATTTCAACAAATTTAAATATTAAGATAAATTTTATATTTTTTATATTAATTTATGATATTTTTGATCCTAAATAATAAATATATATGATATCTCTAATATTTCATGAGTAATTGCGCTTTTCATTACAAAAAAAGGTTAATAATTTATATATTTTAATCAAAATTCATCTCGTTTAAATTTTAATATAATTTTTATACTTTTTATATCAATTTGGTCAATTTTTGATTCTAAATAATAAATTATTAATTATTTTAAGATATCTCTTATATTTCTTGAGTAATTGCGGTTTTCATTACAAAAAATTGATTATAATTTATATATTTTATTCAAAATTCAACTAATTTAAATATTAATATAATTTTTATATTTTTTAGATCAATTTGTTCAATTTTTGATTCTAAATAATAAATTATTAATTATTTTAAGATATCTCTTATATTTCATGAGTAATTGCGATTTTTCATTACCAAAAAAGGTTTAGAAATTATATATTTTAATCAAAATTCATCTCGTTTAAATTTTAATATAATTTTTATACTTTTTATATCAATTTGGTCAATTTTTGATTCTAAATAATAAATTATTAATTATTTTAAGATATCTCTTATATTTCTTGAGTAATTGCGCTTTTCATTACAAAAAATTGATTATAATTTATATATTTTATTCAAAATTCAACTAATTTAAATATTAATATAATTTTTATATTTTTTAAATCAATTTGTTCAATTTTTGATTCTAAATAATAAATTATTAATTATTTTAAGATATCTCTTATATTTCATGAGTAATTGCGATTTTTCATTACCAAAAAAGGTTTAGAAATTATATATTTTAATCAAAATTCATCTCGTTTAAATTTTAATATAATTTTTATACTTTTTATATCAATTTGGTCAATTTTTGATTCTAAATAATAAATTATTAATTATTTTAAGATATCTTTTATATTTCTTGAGTAATTGCGCTTTTCATTACCAAAAAAGGTTTAGAAATTATATATTTTAATCAAAATTCATCTCGTTTAAATTTTAATATAATTTTTATACTTTTTAGATCAATTTGTTCAATTTTTGATTCTAAATAATAAATTATTAATTATTTTAAGATATCTCTTATATTTCATGAGTAATTGCGATTTTTCATTACCAAAAAAGGTTTAGAAATTATATATTTTAATCAAAATTCATCTCGTTTAAATTTTAATATAATTTTTATACTTTTTATATCAATTTGGTCAATTTTTGATTCTAAATAATAAATTATTAATTATTTTAAGATATCTTTTATATTTCTTGAGTAATTGCGCTTTTCATTACAAAAAATTGATTATAATTTATATATTTTATTCAAATTTCAACAAATTTAAATATTAAGATAAATTTTATATTTTTTATATTAATTTATGATATTTTTGATCCTAAATAATAAATATATATGATATCTCTAATATTTCATGAGTAATTGCGCTTTTCATTACAAAAAAAGGTTTATAATTTATATATTTTAATCAAAATTCATCTCGTTTAAATTTTAATATAATTTTTATACTTTTTATATCAATTTGGTCAATTTTTGATTCTAAATAATAAATTATTAATTATTTTAAGATATCTCTTATATTTCTTGAGTAATTGCGGTTTTCATTACAAAAAATTGATTATAATTTATATATTTTATTCAAAATTCAACTAATTTAAATATTAATATAATTTTTATATTTTTTAGATCAATTTGTTCAATTTTTGATTCTAAATAATAAATTATTAATTATTTTAAGATATCTCTTATATTTCATGAGTAATTGCGATTTTTCATTACCAAAAAAGGTTTAGAAATTATATATTTTAATCAAAATTCATCTCGTTTAAATTTTAATATAATTTTTATACTTTTTATATCAATTTGGTCAATTTTTGATTCTAAATAATAAATTATTAATTATTTTAAGATATCTTTTATATTTCTTGAGTAATTGCGGTTTTCATTACAAAAAATTGATTATAATTTATATATTTTATTCAAAATTCAACTAATTTAAATATTAATATAATTTTTATATTTTTTAGATCAATTTGTTCAATTTTTGATTCTAAATAATAAATTATTAATTATTTTAAGATATCTCTTATATTTCATGAGTAATTGCGATTTTTCATTACAAAAAAAGGTTTAGAAATTATATATTTTAATCAAAATTCATCTCGTTTAAATTTTAATATAATTTTTATACTTTTTATATCAATTTGGTCAATTTTTGATTCTAAATAATAAATTATTAATTATTTTAAGATATCTCTTATATTTCTTGAGTAATTGCGCTTTTCATTACAAAAAATTGATTATAATTTATATATTTTATTCAAAATTCAACTAATTTAAATATTAATATAATTTTTATATTTTTTAGATCAATTTGTTCAATTTTTGATTCTAAATAATAAATTATTAATTATTTTAAGATATCTCTTATATTTCTTGAGTAATTGCGATTTTTCATTACCAAAAAAGGTTTAGAAATTATATATTTTAATAAAAATTCATCTCGTTTAAATTTTAATATAATATTTATATTTTTTATATTAATTTGTTCAATTTTTGATTCTAATTAATAAATTATTAATTATTTTATATATCTTTTATATTTCCTAAGTAATTGGGCTTTTTCATTACAAAAAATCTATTTTATTTATAATTTCATTCAAAATTCAACTAATTTAAATATTAAGGAAAATTTTATATTTTTTATATTAATTTGTTCAATTTTTGATTCTAAATAATAATTTATTAATTATTTTAAGATATCTCTTATATTTCATGAGTAATTTCGATTTTTCATTACAAAAATAGGTTTTTTATTTATATATTTTAATCAAAATTCATCTCGTTTAAATTTTAATATAATTTTTATACTTTTTAGATCAATTTGTTCAATTTTTGATTCTAAATAATAAATTATTAATTATTTTAAGATATCTCTTATATTTCTTGAGTAATTGCGCTTTTCATTACAAAAAATTGATTATAATTTATATATTTTATTCAAAATTCAACTAATATAAATATTAATATAATTTTTATATTTTTTATATTAATTTGTTCAATTTTTGATTCTAATTAATAAATTATTAATTATTTTAGATATCTTTTATATTTCCTGAGTAATTGGGCTTTTTCACAAAAAATCTATTTTATTTATAATTTCATTCAAAATTCAACTAATATAAATATTAACGAAAATTTTATATTTTTTATATTAATTTGTTCAAATTTTGATTCTAAATAATAAATTATTAATTATTTTAAGATATCTCTTATATTTCTTGAGTAATTGCGCTTTTCATTACAAAAAATTGATTATAATTTATATATTTTATTCAAAATTCAACTAATTTAAATATTAATATAATTTTTATATTTTTTAAATCAATTTGTTCAATTTTTGATTCTAAATAATAAATTATTAATTATTTTAAGATATCTCTTATATTTCATGAGTAATTGCGATTTTTCATTACCAAAAAAGGTTTAGAAATTATATATTTTAATCAAAATTCATCTCGTTTAAATTTTAATATAATTTTTATACTTTTTATATCAATTTGGTCAATTTTTGATTCTAAATAATAAATTATTAATTATTTTAAGATATCTTTTATATTTCTTGAGTAATTGCGCTTTTCATTACCAAAAAAGGTTTAGAAATTATATATTTTAATCAAAATTCATCTCGTTTAAATTTTAATATAATTTTTATACTTTTTAGATCAATTTGTTCAATTTTTGATTCTAAATAATAAATTATTAATTATTTTAAGATATCTCTTATATTTCATGAGTAATTGCGATTTTTCATTACCAAAAAAGGTTTAGAAATTATATATTTTAATCAAAATTCATCTCGTTTAAATTTTAATATAATTTTTATATTTTTTATATTAATTTATGATATTTTTGATCCTAAATAATAAATATATATGATATCTCTAATATTTCATGAGTAATTGCGCTTTTCATTACAAAAAAAGGTTTATAATTTATATATTTTAATCAAAATTCATCTCGTTTAAATTTTAATATAATTTTTATACTTTTTATATCAATTTGGTCAATTTTTGATTCTAAATAATAAATTATTAATTATTTTAAGATATCTCTTATATTTCTTGAGTAATTGCGGTTTTCATTACAAAAAATTGATTATAATTTATATATTTTATTCAAAATTCAACTAATTTAAATATTAATATAATTTTTATATTTTTTAGATCAATTTGTTCAATTTTTGATTCTAAATAATAAATTATTAATTATTTTAAGATATCTCTTATATTTCATGAGTAATTGCGATTTTTCATTACCAAAAAAGGTTTAGAAATTATATATTTTAATCAAAATTCATCTCGTTTAAATTTTAATATAATTTTTATACTTTTTATATCAATTTGGTCAATTTTTGATTCTAAATAATAAATTATTAATTATTTTAAGATATCTCTTATATTTCTTGAGTAATTGCGGTTTTCATTACAAAAAATTGATTATAATTTATATATTTTATTCAAAATTCAACTAATTTAAATATTAATATAATTTTTATATTTTTTAGATCAATTTGTTCAATTTTTGATTCTAAATAATAAATTATTAATTATTTTAAGATATCTCTTATATTTCATGAGTAATTGCGATTTTTCATTACAAAAAAAGGTTTAGAAATTATATATTTTAATCAAAATTCATCTCGTTTAAATTTTAATATAATTTTTATACTTTTTATATCAATTTGGTCAATTTTTGATTCTAAATAATAAATTATTAATTATTTTAAGATATCTCTTATATTTCTTGAGTAATTGCGCTTTTCATTACAAAAAATTGATTATAATTTATATATTTTATTCAAAATTCAACTAATTTAAATATTAATATAATTTTTATATTTTTTAGATCAATTTGTTCAATTTTTGATTCTAAATAATAAATTATTAATTATTTTAAGATATCTCTTATATTTCATGAGTAATTGCGATTTTTCATTACAAAAAAAGGTTTAGAAATTATATATTTTAATCAAAATTCATCTCGTTTAAATTTTAATATAATTTTTATATTTTTTAGATCAATTTGTTCAATTTTTGATTCTAAATAATAAATTATTAATTATTTTAAGATATCTCTTATATTTCATGAGTAATTGCGATTTTTCATTACAAAAAAAGGTTTAGAAATTATATATTTTAATCAAAATTCATCTCGTTTAAATTTTAATATAATTTTTATACTTTTTATATCAATTTGTTCAATTTTTTATTCTAAATAATAAATTATTAATTATTTTAGATATCTTTTATATTTCCTGAGTAATTGCGCTTTTCATTACAAAAAATTGATTATAATTTATATATTTTATTCAAAATTCAACTCGATTAAAGATTAAGATAAATTTTATATTTTTTATATTAATTTGTTCAATTTTTGATTCTAAATAATAAATTATTAATTATTTTAAGATATCTCTTATATTTCTTGAGTAATTGCGCTTTTCTTTACAAAAAATTGATTATAATCTATATATTTTATTCAAAATTCAACTCGATTAAAGATTAAGATAAATTTTATATTTTTTATATTAATTTGTTCAATTTTTGATTCTAAATAATAAATTATTAATTATTTTCAGATATCTCTTATATGTTTTGAGTAATTGCGCTTTTCATTACAAAAAATTGATTATAATTTATATATTTTATTCAAAATTCAACTCGATTAAAGATTAAGATAAATTTTATATGTTTTATATTAATTTGTTCAATTTTTGATTCTAAATAATAAATTATTACTTATTTTAAGATATCTCTTATATTTCTTGAGTAATTGCGCTTTTCATTACAAAAAATTGATTATAATTTATATATTTTATTCAAAATTCAACTCATTTAAATATTAACATAAATTTTATATTTTTTATATTAATTTGTTCAATTTTTGATTCTAAATAATAAATTATTAATTATTTTAAGATAGCTCTTATATTTCTTGAGTAATTGTGCTTTTTATTACAAAAAAAATGATTAAAATTTATATCTTTTAATCAAAATTCAACTCTTTTAAATATTAAGATAAATTTTATATTTTTTATATCAATTTGTTCAATTTTTGATTCTAAATAATAAATTATTAATTATTTTAAGATATCTCTTATATTTCATGAGTAATTGCAATTTTTCATTACCAAAAAAGGTTTATAAATTATATATTTTAATGAAAATTCATCTCGTTTAAATGTTAATATAATTTTTATACTTTTTAGATCAATTTGTTCAATTTTTGATTCTAAATAATAAATTATTAATTATTTTAAGATATCTCTTATATTTCTTGAGTAATTACGCTTTTCTTTACAAAAAATTGATTATAATCTATATATTTTATTCAAAATTCAACTCATTTGAATATTAAGGAAAATTTTATATTTTTTATATTAATTTGTTCAATTTTTGATTCTAAATAATAAATTATTAATTATTTTAAGATATCTCTTATATTTCTTGAGTAATTGCGCTTTTCTTTACAAAAAATTGATTATAATCTATATATTTTATTCAAAATTCAACTCGATTAAAGATTAAGATAAATTTTATATTTTTTATATTAATTTGTTCAATTTTTGATTCTAAATAATAAATTATTAATTATTTTCAGATATCTCTTATATGTTTTGAGTAATTGCGCTTTTCATTACAAAAAATTGATTATAATTTATATATTTTATTCAAAATTCAACTCGATTAAAGATTAAGATAAATTTTATATGTTTTATATTAATTTGTTCAATTTTTGATTCTAAATAATAAATTATTAATTATTTTAAGATATCTCTTATATTTCTTGAGTAATTGCGCTTTTCATTACAAACAATTGATTATAATTTATATATTTTATTCAAAATTCAACTCATTTAAATATTAACATAAATTTTATATTTTTTATATTAATTTGTTCAATTTTTGATTCTAAATAATAAATTATTAATTATTTTAAGATAGCTCTTATATTTCTTGAGTAATTGTGCTTTTTATTACAAAAAAAATGATTAAAATTTATATCTTTTAATCAAAATTCAACTCTTTTAAATATTAAGATAAATTTTATATTTTTTATATCAATTTGTTCAATTTTTGATTCTAAATAATAAATTATTAATTATTTTAAGATATCTCTTATATTTCATGAGTAATTGCAATTTTTCATTACCAAAAAAGGTTTATAAATTATATATTTTAATCAAAATTCATCTCGTTTAAATGTTAATATAATTTTTATACTTTTTAGATCAATTTGTTCAATTTTTGATTCTAAATAATAAATTATTAATTATTTTAAGATATCTCTTATATTTCTTGAGTAATTGCGCTTTTCATTACAAAAAATTGATTATAATTTATATATTTTATTCAAAATTCAACTCGATTAAAGATTAAGATAAATTTTATATTTTTTATATTAATTTGTTCAATTTTTGATTCTAAATAATAAATTATTAATTATTTTAAGATATCTCTTATATTTCTTGAGTAATTGCGCTTTTCTTTACAAAAAATTGATTATAATCTATATATTTTATTCAAAATTCAACTCGATTAAAGATTAAGATAAATTTTATATTTTTTATATTAATTTGTTCAATTTTTGATTCTAAATAATAAATTATTAATTATTTTAAGATATCTCTTATATTTCTTGAGTAATTGCGCTTTTCTTTACAAAAAATTGATTATAATCTATATATTTTATTCAAAATTCAACTCGATTAAAGATTAAGATAAATTTTATATTTTTTATATTAATTTGTTCAATTTTTGATTCTAAATAATAAATTATTAATTATTTTAAGATATCTCTTATATTTCTTGAGTAATTGCGCTTTTCATTACAAAAATTTGATTATAATCTATATATTTTATTCAAAATTCAACTCGATTAAAGATTAAGATAAATTTTATATTTTTTATATTAATTTGTTCAATTTTTGATTCTAAATAATAAATTATTAATTATTTTAAGATATCTCTTATATTTCTTGAGTAATTGCGCTTTTCTTTACAAAAAATTGATTATAATCTATATATTTTATTCAAAATTCAACTCGATTAAAGATTAAGATAAATTTTATATTTTTTATATTAATTTGTTCAATTTTTGATTCTAAATAATAAATTATTAATTATTTTAAAATATCTCTTATATTTCTTGAGTAATTGCGCTTTTCTTTACAAAAAATTGATTATAATCTATATATTTTATTCAAAATTCAACTCGATTAAAGATTAAGATAAATTTTATATTTTTTATATTAATTTGTTCAATTTTTGATTCTAAATAATAAATTATTAATTATTTTAAAATATCTCTTATATTTCTTGAGTAATTGCGCTTTTCATTACAAAAATTTGATTATAATCTATATATTTTATTCAAAATTCAACTCGATTAAAGATTAAGATAAATTTTATATTTTTTATATTAATTTGTTCAATTTTTGATTCTAAATAATAAATTATTAATTATTTTAAGATATCTCTTATATTTCTTGAGTAATTGCGCTTTTCTTTACAAAAAATTGATTATAATCTATATATTTTATTCAAAATTCAACTCGATTAAAGATTAAGATAAATTTTATATTTTTTATATTAATTTGTTCAATTTTTGATTCTAAATAATAAATTATTAATTATTTTAAAATATCTCTTATATTTCTTGAGTAATTGCGCTTTTCATTACAAAAATTTGATTATAATCTATATATTTTATTCAAAATTCAACTCGATTAAAGATTAAGATAAATTTTATATTTTTTATATCAATTTGTTCAATTTTTATTCTAAATAATAAATTATTAATTATTTTTAGATATCTCTTATATTTCATGAGTAATTGCAATTTTTCATTACCAAAAAAGGTTTATAAATTATATATTTTAATCAAAATTCATCTCGTTTAAATTTTAATATAATTTTAATATTTTTTAGATCAATTTGTTCAATTTTTGATTCTAAATAATAAATTATTAAATATTTTAAGATAGCTCTTATATTTCATGAGTAATTGCGCTTTTCATTACAAAAAATTGATTATAATTTATATATTTTATTCAAAATTCAACTCGATTAAAGATTAAGATAAATTTTATATTTTTTATATTAATTTGTTCAATTTTGTATTCTAATTAATAAATTATTAATTATTTTAAGATATCTCTTATTTTTCTTGAGTAATTGCGCTTTTCTTTACAAAAAATTGATTATAATCTTTATATTTTATTCAAAATTCAACTCGATTAAAGATTAAGATAAATTTTATATTTTTTATATTAATTTGTTCAATTTTTGATTCTAAATAATAAATTATTAATTATTTTAAGATATCTCTTATATTTCTTGAGTAATTGCGCTTTTCTTTACAAAAAATTGATTATAATCTATATATTTTATTCAAAATTCAACTCATTTGAATATTAAGGAAAATTTTATATTTTTTATATTAATTTGTTCAATTTTTGATTCTAAATAATAAATTATTAATTATTTTAAGATATCTCTTATTTTTCTTGAGTAATTGCGCTTTTCTTTACAAAAAATTGATTATAATCTTTATATTTTATTCAAAATTCAACTCGATTAAAGATTAAGATAAATTTTATATTTTTTATATTAATTTGTTCAATTTTTGATTCTAAATAATAAATTATTAATTATTTTAAGATATCTCTTATATTTCTTGAGTAATTGCGCTTTTCTTTACAAAAAATTGATTATAATCTATATATTTTATTCAAAATTCAACTCATTTGAATATTAAGGAAAATTTTATATTTTTTATATTAATTTGTTCAATTTTTGATTCTAAATAATAAATTATTAATTATTTTAAGATATCTCTTATATTTCTTGAGTAATTGCGCTTTTCTTTACAAAAAATTGATTATAATCTATATATTTTATTCAAAATTCAACTCATTTGAATATTAAGGATAATTTTATATTTTTTATATTAATTTGTTCAATTTTTGATTCTAAATAATAAATTATTAATTATTTTAAGATATCTCTTATATTTCTTGAGTAATTGCGCTTTTCATTACAAATAAGCGGGAGTGTCCTCCCCTAGACTTTCCCGCATATAAATAGGTATAAAGAGTTGTGAATGAATATTTAGAATGTGTAAACTTGGTATTGATAAAGTGCCAGTTCGTATTAGTTTATTGGTGTAAAATTTGATATTTGGTAACATTTATATATATATATATATAGAATAAAGTGCTACTTCCGGTTAACTGATATTTTAAATGTAAAAAAAACAGATATGGATATAATATAAATATTCTTAATTTTATTTTATTTATAATTTATAAGGGCTGGCTGTGACGTCATGAAGTGCTGGATGACGTCATATAATTTTAAATTAAGAAAAAACTAATGAAGATGATTTTTCTCGAGGATAAAGCCAATACAAAATGCATAACACGTGGAGATATGTCCTCACGTGAAATTTGACATTAAAATAACCCTTCACTTCCTCTCTTCGATCGGCAATACTAGCACTTCCGCTTTCCGGATTTGCACCAAAAGTTGATCCATTCATCATACTGATGCATTAAGTAAATATACCACAGGTGAAATTTGGTGTGAAAACAATACCTCCCTTACTATCGTCGGTCGGTAAAAAGGAAACGCTACTTGTATAGGTAAAATGTCACTTCCGGTAGTCAGATCATGATAAAATTTGGTATCTGAATTTTTTTCATATTTTTAAATCTATATACAAAATATGAAGCAAATATCTCGAAGCAAACTGGTACTTTACTTGAAAGGTAAACGCAACCAGTGTAGGTAAAGTACCACTTCCGGTTAACCGATTTTGACGAAATTTTGATAGAAATCTACAAACTGTGAATAATATCGGTGTACCAAATTTCGAAGTCCTAGCTTGATTAGTTTTTGAGTAAATTTGCTTACAGACATTACATATTTTAATCAAAATTCATCTCGTTTAAATTTTAATATAATTTTAATATTTTTTAGATCAATCTGTTCAATTTTTGATTCTAAATAATAAATTATTAAATATTTTAAGATAGCTCTTATATTTCATGAGTAATTGCGATTTTTCATTACGAAAAAAAATTTATAATTTATATATTTTAATCAAAATTCATCTCGTTTAAATGTTAATATAATTTTTATACTTTTTAGATCAATTTGTTCAATTTTTGATTCTAAATAATAAATTATTAATTATTTTAAGATAGCTATTATATTTCATGAGTAATTGCGATTTTTCATTACGAAAAAAAATTTATAATTTATATATTTTAATCAAAATTCATCTCGTTTAAATGTTAATATAATTTTTATACTTTTTAGATCAATTTGTTCAATTTTTGATTCTAAATAATAAATTATTAATTATTTTAAGATAGCTATTATATTTCATGAGTAATTGCGATTTTTCATTACAAAAAAAGGTTTATAATTTATATATTTTAATCAAAATTCATCTCGTTTAAATTTTAATATAATTTTTATACTTTTTAGATCAATTTGTTCAATTTTTGATTCTAAATAATAAATTATTAATTATTTTAAGATAGCTATTATATTTCATGAGTAAGTGCGATTTTTCATTACAAAAAAAGGTTTATAATTTATATATTTTAATCAAAATTCATCTCGTTTAAATGTTAATATAATTTTTATACTTTTTAGATCAATTTGTTCAATTTTTGATTCTAAATAATAAATTATTAATTATTTTAAGATAGCTATTATATTTCATGAGTAATTGCGATTTTTCATTACGAAAAAAAATTTATAATTTATATATTTTAATCAAAATACATCTCGTTTAAATTTTAATATAATTTTTATACTTTTTATATCAATTTGGTCAATTTTTGATTCTAAATAATAAATTATTAATTATTTTAAGATATCTTTTATATTTCTTGAGTAATTGCGCTTTTCATTACAAAAAATTGATTATAATTTATATATTTTATTCAAATTTCAACAAATTTAAATATTAAGATAAATTTTATATTTTTTATATTAATTTATGATATTTTTGATCCTAAATAATAAATATATATGATATCTCTAATATTTCATGAGTAATTGCGATTTTTCATTACAAAAAAAGGTTTATAATTTATATATTTTAATCAAAATTCATCTCGTTTAAATTTTAATATAATTTTTATACTTTTTAGATCAATTTGTTCAATTTTTGATTCTAAATAATAAATTATTAATTATTTTAAGATATCGCTTATATTTCCTGAGTAATTGCGTTTTTTCATTACAAAAAAAGGTTTATAATTTATATATTTTAATCAAAATTCATCTCGTTTAAATTTTAATATAATTTTTATACTTTTTATATCAATTTGGTCAATTTTTGATTCTAAATAATAAATTATTAATTATTTTAAGATAGCTCTTATATTTCTTGAGTAATTGCGCTTTTCATTACAAAAAATTGATTATAATTTATATATTTTATACAAAATTCAACTCGATTAAAGATTAAGATAAATTTTATATTTTTTATATTAATTTGTTCAATTTTTCATTCTAAATAATAAATTATTAATTATTTTAAGATAGCTCTTATATTTCTTGAGTAATTGCGCTTTTCATTACAAATTTTCGACTGAAGAATAAGCAGTCAATTATATATTTTTTTAATTTAATATATAATTTTCGACTGCAGAATAAACAGTCAATTATATATTAAATTAAAACGTTTCGACTGCAAAATAAGCAGTCGAAACGTTGTACAATTATTTTAATTTAATATATAATTTTATACAAACAATGTGATCTTTTAATAAAAATTCCCTTAATGATTATCAAAATAACCCCAAAAGCTTTTAATAAAAAAAATAATAATTTTGGATTTTAATAAACTGGACGGGTATTCATTGAATTAAAGCGATTAGAGAAAACATTTTGAAATTTTCAATAAAAAAACTACAATAATTTTTAACTAATAATATCTTTTATTTAAAATAACATAACATATAAAGAAAAGTACACAAAGCTGTTTTTTGTTTTTCATTCCAGTGAAATTCATATTTTCTTATGGTCTTTTTTTTATCTTTATAAGTTCAAAGTGAAAAATTATTAATTTTGGAGTAAATTGCAAATTAATAATTATCATAATGAAAATTAAGTTTGTTTAACGAAGACTTTGTGCAATACTTTTGCCTTTAAAATGTATACAATAATCATATATTATTTAATAATAATAAGTGTAATAATAATATAAAATTCTTCACACAAAAACTACAATTAAAATTGAAATCAAAATATTATTTACATAATTCTATTATATATATATATATATATATATATTAATAGAAAAATTTATATATACAATTGTCTTTGGAAATAATATTATAAAATTAAAAACAATAACAAAAACAAATTTAGATAAAATATTGAATTTTTGAAAAAATACAATAACAACCTATTATAATTTTATATATATATATATATATATTGTTTATATATATATATAAGTCATAGAGTAAAATTATATTTACTAAAATTAACAAAGATGTTCCAAATGAATTTACAAAAGAAAAAGAAAATAATTATAATAAATAAAATAAAATGAACTATAAATTTTTTTATCAAAAAAATCTATCCATTCTAAATTATTATATTATATGGTTTCTGGTGGAAATAATGATAATGACTAGTAAATATGATATAAATATATATAATAATAAAGTTAGAAAATTTATCAATTCTCTTATCGTAGTATATATATATTTATAATTTATATATAATAAATAAAATATATAATAAACATATTTTTAATTTATTTTTATTTTAATATTATATATATAATATGAAAATTATAAACAATAAAATCGAATTATTAATTCAAAGAGAGCATAGAATTTGTTAATTAAAAAAAATAATAACAATATTTAATCATTTATTTTTAAGCAACTACCCTTGATATATAAAAATGGTATAAACAATTTTCCAATATATATTGCATGCTAAAATGGAGAAAAAATTTTTTCTAGGATTGACTTTAAAAAGTGGCTATTATTTTGAGAATATGAACTTAAAAAGAATCTCTAGCTCCAAAGATATTTTCTTTTTAAAACTCAAAAACATTTTTAAATGTAAATAAGTTGGCACATAAAAATTTCCATAAATTATATCTATTTTTGTTTATGATTGGTTAATATTTATAGATAAAAAATATGTTCATTATTAAAGAATATCCAAAATGAAATTTAATAAAATTAATATATATATATATATACGATGTTAAATATAGAAAAATAAATTGTGGTATGTTTGTCTTTTATTTTAGTTTTTTTTTTTTGAATTTGAAAGATTTTATTGTAGAATTATTTCATTCACTCATAATTTATTTAAATATTTAAAGAAAAAAAGAAATATTTTGAATTTATAAAAAAAAATCATATAGAATATAATTGAAAAGCCATTAACGATTTATTACAATGATAATTATTGGCACAAAGGATGAATTATAAGAAAATAAACTAACACAAGCAGAATAGTATTTCATTTTGTTTTTTATATTTTGGACATTCCAAACGATCTATTTTTAGACAAAATGAGAATTATAATATATTTTTACAAATATCTAAAAATTTCTTAAAGTTTAAATTTTTAGGAGTTTTTACTCCAATCCAATAATAATAATTATTATTATTATTAGTCAGTTTCTGACAATATATTATAAAAAGCCTTATTAATATATATTGTTGAGTTTCTTTAAACTCATAATAATAATAAAAATTAATTGCCTTATAGACTCAATTTGAGGATTATCAATATTTTTAGTTCTTCAAATATTTTAGTACAATACGTTTTTTTTTAAATACATGAGCATATTTCAATTATAATAAAATTCAAAGTAAAAATTACTTAAAATATTAAATCACCTCATTTAAATATTAAATAATAATTAGAAATTTGCAAAAGTTCATAATAATAACCTATTATGAGAAAGATTTTTATACAAATTGTTATTTATACAAAAAAATTACAAAATATATATAGAATTAAATATATAATAAATATATCGAATAAAATCTCAATATCAAAAAAGAAAAATTGAAAACCAAATAAAAAGAAAATTTTCAGTGTGACGATTTTTTTCTTTTCATTTAAAATATTTTCCAAATAGTGTTTTGTTATCTATAATTTGTATTTTTTTTTTTACAATAAAACAGATAAAGAAAAGTGAAGAATAATTAATTATAATGAATGATTAAATTGTTTAATAATATATATATATATATATATAAAATTTAAAAAGAAAAAAAAAAGAATTAAATTTCTATAAATTGTTTTATGTAGGTATTTAAGATTATTAATTTTAATTTTTTTACTAATTGAAAGATAGTTTTGTTTCAAAATACTTGTGTTATTTTTTAATAAGGCGAATTTTAATTTTAAATGCTTTTTTGTCTTTCTTTGATATGTTTTATATGTATATATATAGCCCTCTTAACTATTAATTGATTTCATTTTATTAAATACATAATTTTAAAAAAAGTAGATTAATTTTTTTATTAAGCATTTATAATAATCGGGAAAAACATTGTTTTATTTTAATATATATTTATATTTGTATATATCGTTCATTAAATAAAAAATATCTATTAAACATTAAATTATTTTAATCAATATATACAGTGTAATAATATTTTTACATTTTTCGATTAAATATTTGCAGATATATATATTTATATATATATATATAGTAGATATAGATATTTATAGATTTATAAGATTTGTTTATAATATTGTGACTAATGAAGACAAACAACGCACGCATTCATACAAGGATAAATACTATACAAAATTGAATAAATTGAAAGGCATTTTTATTTTATTTATTCATTTAAAAGTATTGAATGTAACGAGAATTTTATTATTTTTTATTTATTTATATTTAATATATTCAGTTATCGTTAGATAACACTTGAGGGTAATTTATCGAAACTGGTTGTCGATGTGGAGGTTGAAGAGGAAGATGGGGGTGGTCGTCGTCGTGGAAGTGTCCCACCACTTGAACTTGTTATTGACGAAGCCATTTGTCCGGGACTATTGTTACTGCAATTATTGCTTGAATTGGAGGGTGAGGTAGCTTGAATGTTATTACTGGAGGAGACTTCGGGGCATCCATTAGCGATAAGTAATTCAACGAGAGATGCTGTTTGTGTCGGTGAGAGATCACAGTTTCCGCTACTTGAATTATTACTGAAAAAAAAGTAATGATTTCTGAAATTAATAAATAAAATGAAAATCAGTTTTACGTCAAGTCGTGGGCCAAGTCTCCCTTTTAAATAATACTTCTGACAAAATGATAGTTTTATATATTTTGATTTTAATTGGGGATCAACATCTTTTAATTCTTTAGAATTAGAATACTCTTTCATTTAAAAAAAACCTCTGACTTTGTACGTCCTACATAAGGACAACACCTATCAAGTCGGTTATATCAATGAGGTGTCCTATGATCAGTAGAACGGGTCCTCTCAACCTTTACCTTGATTTTCTTAATCGGAGGAGCTATCAAGTAGCTTTTCCCCAATGTTGTTCCCGGAGGCTGGGTTGACTCCGTCCCATAGACCCTAGCTAGGGAAATTCCCTTACCAGGCCCGGGACTTGAACCCAGGATCATGTGAATGCTACCCACACACCCAAAGGCGCCCTTTACTCTTTCCTTTAAGAATTTATAATAAATAAATGTTATCAAAAAATGCAATTTATATATCTTTTTTAATATTTAATTAATTGATAATCTATAAGAAAGTAAGTGATTTTTTTTTAATTTAATATGATTCAAACCCATATTCGATTTTACTAGATATTTGGATATAAAGTTCATTTTGATTTATTTTCTAGTAAATCTTGAAATTATATATATTGATAAATTTATTTATTAATAATAATTAATTAAGTTTAATTTTATTTCGATTCAAGCAGTTAATTAATAAGTGTGTTTTAGATTATTTTTTAATTATATAATTTCTATCTCTTACCTATTATGTCCTGAAGTATTCACTTTATTAAGGGCTAAATTTGCAGCAACCCTAGCATACGCTAAACAAGTACGTCCATCGTGGTCTACTGATTTCACATTGGCGTTATGCTAAAACAATAAAAAATAATTAAATAAAATTTGATTTACAATAAATAAAAATATTGGATTTTTTTTTATTTGTTAAATGAAATGAAATAAGTTCGAAATTGTGTTGGGTGTCAATCTATTGAAATGATAATTCAAACTAAGTTGTAAAAATATTATGAATTAATGTATAAATTTATAATTTAACAAGATAATTTACAATTTTTAATGTCCTATAATAATATACACAAATTATTTAAAATTATTATAATATGTAAAAAATTATCTTATTATTTTTAAAAAAAATGTGAAAATTTCGAGTTATCTTTATTATTATTTGAAAGTAAAATAAAGGTTTGCCTCAATATCATTATAAAGTTAACATAAACAAACATTAAAACAGTAAAATTTTTAAATGTAAATAAAAAGTTCGATAGCATCTTTTTAGTTTCGTGTGTAAAGAGGAAAAGTAAAAGTACCTTGCACCGTTTTTAAAGTAAGTATATTCATAAAGATAAAAATACCCGGTCAGCTTATAGACAACAGTCCTCGAGAGAGGTATTTTTATCTGCACCGCTCTTGTAAAAATAATATTAAAAGGGATATGAATAATATAAAATTGTTGTACATGAGATATAAATTAGGTAATTGTTCAGATTAGTTGTAATGTCATGGATTTGGATACAACTTTACCAATGGATTCTTTGTTAATTGCAGAGAAACTTTCCTTATAGAATTTTTCCGGGTCCCTTATAGTGTACAGGATAAAAATTATTATTGCATATAAATCCATTGATATTCTATTTAGCTACCATGTTTTATTAATTTGACCAGCAGAGGGCTCCACTAATTTTCTATATATATTTTTTTTTAGTTCGGGTTGGATATATGAAAATTATAAAATTAATTAATTAAATAATTTCCCTATATATAAACGGAAGCTTAGTGAATAAGTGAATAATTAGTGAATTAGTCAATAAAACATTACTTAATGGCTGCACACATTTCGACGTTCATAATCATGTCAAACTTTATTCTCATCATGTCGTCTTTATTTATCTCGTAAACTAGAAGAGACCGAGACATATTAAATAAGGAAAGTTTCTTTGGAATTAAAAAAAGGAATCCACTGGTAAAGTTTTATCCAAATCCATGACATGACAACTAATCTGAACAATTATCATAACTTAGTATTTCTGGGATAAATTAAGTTTAAAATGTTAAAATATCGAAAGGGATCATTATTTTTTTACTTTCATATATTCATATAAGTATAAGTATTCAAATGAAATAGTTCTTTATTAAATACTAACCCAAATAAGTAATTGGGCAATCGATAAGTTGCCCATTGCACAGGCCAGATGAAGAGGGGTGCGGGAATCTCTTGGTGGACCCAAAGTGGCGTTGACATGCTCAGGTCCAGCATGAGCCAAGACAAGAGCTAATTGCTTCATATCGCCTCTCCGGACTGCATCAGCCAGTTGCTGACCAAGAGGGGTGGATCTTGAAATTGGAGCAAGAAATTCTTTCGCTTCATATTTCATTCGAATCCAACGCTCTTTATCTTCCCGGGAGGAGGTTGGACCGGGTTTTGCAATCGATGAAGAGGAGGAAGAGTTAGCACCGATTCGAGCCTCCCAAACGCTGTTCGCCAATTGATTACCCATTGATAACATCACAGCGACATGACAAGGACTGAAAATTAAATGAAAAAAATCGAATTTTATATTATACAATAGAAAACATCAACTATATTTAATATATAAAAATATTTATTTATAACTTATAGTTAGTAAATTAACTTCTTCACGATTTTATAACAAACATAGATAAAATAATAAGAATATAATTAATAATTCTTCTTCTTAAGGTGCCGTCTCCCTTTCAGAATTTGGCTATCATCATGACTAAGATAGCCTTAGAAGCTGCCCAGCCATGATGATTTTTCTTGGGAATGTTAATGCGGTGGTTTCCCGTTGCCTTCCGCATGTATAGAACCATGAACTGACAGTTCCTGGACCAGAGGCAGCTGATGTTAAATTGAATTTATTATAAAAATTTGTTGTTAGTTGGAATCGAACGCCGACTTCTTGTGTAGAAAATTGCTACGCTACACGCTCGGCTAGCTGCCTCCTTAATTAATAATTAATTATATGTAATATTTATTTTTCAAAAGTTTTCAGAATATTAATTTTTGAATGAAAATATTCTATTTTCTAAGATTATATCAGGTCGTCAAGTATGAAATTTGTAGAAAAAAACACAAAGTTTATTGATAACTTACAAAGATAAGGAGTTATTCTAATCATCGAAGTATGCACCCATATTGTCTACACACTTTTGCCATTTAAGTGGGAGGTTATTCAGGCCGTTAGTATAAAACCCTGGTGAACGGGAGTCAATGAATTCCTGGAAGGCCAGTTTAACTGCATTATCGGAATTAAACTTTTTTCCTATCAAGAAGTTGTCCAAATTTCGGAAGAAGTGGTAGTCAGTGGGGGCTTGGTCTGGTGAGTATGGTGGATGATGGAGAAGTTCCTACTCCAATTCCTGTATCTTTGCCACAGTCATTTGTGCAGTGTGTGGTCTAGCGTTATCATGCAAAAGGATAGGTGTCGATCTGTTGACCAATCTGGGCTGTTTTTCTTTAAGTTTTTGCATCATTTCGTCCAGTTGGTTGCAGTATATGTCTGCTGTAATCGATGAGCCAGGTTTCATGAACTCATAATGGATTACACCTGCGTGGAACCCACTTATCCAACATTTTCACCTTCCCGATTTGCGCTAAATGAGTCAATATTGTTTGTTTGGTAACACCAAACTTTAGTGATAATTCATATGCACTTTGGGATGGGTCAGACTCAACGGTGACCTTTAGATCGTCATTATTCACCTTTGATTTCGGGCGACCGCGAGGCTCATTTACGAGGTCAAAGTTACCTGTTCGAAATTTAGCGAACCAATTAGATACTGTCTGTTGCGTAGTAACACTAGAGCCAAATACAGTATTAATGTTTCGCGTGGCCTGCGACGCCGTATTTCCACGTAGGAACTCATACTTCATAATTGTTCGAATTTCGGACCTTTCCATTTTAAACAAAATTGATTTAAAAAAAAACCGTTTTACACTTTTTAGGGATTATAATAATTCTTTCAAACAAGCAAGCTGTGTAAATTGACAGAAAAAAAAATAATGGTAAAATATTCAGCCAATGTCAAGTTATAAGCTATTAAGGTTGGCCATATTACTAGCTACAAATTTCATCCTTGACAACCTAATAATAATATTCATCTTTAGTATGAAAGAAATACAAATTATAACCTCATTACTTATAAATTTTCAAAAAATATTTTCTCAGTAGGGTGTTATAATTTTTTAATATAATTATTTTTCTTGTGGTTAAAAAAAAGGTTTCCAATAAACCTTCAAAATATAAAAATAAATAAATATTATTAGAACAATTTAAAAACAGGGAAAAAATTACTTACGGCCAATCATCAAGATTTAAGGATCGTACACGCGAAATATGAGAGCCGAGATTACGATGAATTCCTGAACATTCGATACACATTAACACTCCAAGATTCAAACTCGCCCAATCAGGATCTGAAAAATAAATTATTTGAATTAATTTAATATATAATTTACCTTTGTTTTTTTTTTGTTTTTAGATTTTATATATTTATAATAATAATGATGAATGATGATTTATTTGATTCAAAAGAAATAAAAATTAATTTCAAAATTTTTTATAAACATTACACTCAGTGATGTATTGGTAAAATAAGAAGTAAGGGAATGCATAGTGGGAGCAAAAAAAGTCCTATTTTCAGCAAACTATTCTTTTTCATATAAGTTTATATTTTTTCTTATTCTTTAACGAACACAAAAAAAGAAATTCTAACAGTAGATATAAGTGAGAGTTGTCGGGATATGAAAAAGTACTAGAACGCGTTCCCGTTCTGAAAAATATGAAGCAAATATCTCGAAGCAAACTGGTACTTTACTTGAAAGGTAAACGCAACCAGTGTAGGTAAAGTACCACTTCCGGTTAACCGATTTTGACGAAATTTTGATAGAAATCTACAAACTGTGAATAATATCGGTGTACCAAATTTCGAAGTCCTAGCTTGATTAGTTTTTGAGTAAATTTGCTTACAGACATTACATACATACATACATACACACACACAGACATAATTCGAAAAATGGTATTTTCCGACTCAGGGAGGTCTAAAACGTCAAGATCTATCGAAATCTCGAAGTCGAAATTTTTGACGATTCCAATACTTCCCTTATACTAAGTATGCGGGAAAGTAAAAAAAGGTAAGGGAACGCCGTTCCCCCGCCTTCCCCTCCCAATACACCACTGATTACACTCCAATGCTGCTTATTAAGGTTTTTGAGGTTCTATTATAACAATACTAACCATTTAATTTATTATAATTTAGAAATTTTCAATTTGGTTGATTTTTTCAATTTTGTATCCTAATTTTCAAGTTCCATTTAATTTTAATATTTAAGCTATGTTTGAACTATTGTATATTTATTATTAAAATAATTTTCTAAGTATAAAACAAAATTGTTACTTACCCTTGGCATCACAATCTACACAATAAGTATTTCCTAGGACCCGAGATTTCACCGCCTGAACTGATACAGGATCGACACAATTAGTCATTCGCGATTTCGTTTTCGAGGACTCATTACCCTTTAATTTGAAAAAAAAAACAATAACAAATCATTTTAAATATAGAAAAAGTTTAATAAAAAATTTTATATATATAAATGAAAAATTAAAGTAAAATGTAGGTAGTAAAAAAACAATGATTTAATTTAATGTTTAAAATATAATTAAAATTGTAATAGTAATAATAATATCAAAAATAATACCTGAAGTGAATTGAGAATTTGTTGTTCTATTGCAGCCACCCATTCGTCCCGTTCTTCTGAATTACCAGCTTCAAAATGCCATTGTTTATTATCTAATGAAACAATGAAAAATTCATATCCGTCCGAATCTGAAAATGAAAATAAAATAATTACTAAAATGTTTTTGTTTCTTTCTTTCGAATAGATTATAAAAAAAATATAAAAATTGAATGAACAATGATTATTATCTATGAACATTTATATGAATATAAGTATATATAATTTTGAAAAAAAAATAATTAATTCTTTGAGGTTGGCATAAATATAAGTATAAATGTTTTTTTTTTAATTTTTGTATAATTTACTGTTTTTGTTATTGAAAATAACGAATAAATATACTTATTATATACTTATATGATTATATTTTTAAAAAATGTAGGGTAAAGCATACAGTCGTTGGCCCCCTTAAGCAATTCCTAGAAGTTTTTAATGCATACCTGGGCAAATTGCGGAATAATCTGTGTCAAATTAGGTTTGCAGAACATAGATACTATGTGCATTTTGATGAATAAAAAAAAATTATTTTCTAATGACATTTTCAATAAGCACGCAAAAATCCTAAAAAATACAGTTATTGGCCCCCTGTTATAGTTATTGGCCTATGTATTCTATAGTGATTATACAACCATCGATTACATAACCATAGTTAATAGAGCAATTTTTAAAATAAAAATCTCTTATTATTTGTGGTTTAGTGATAGGGGGCCAATGACTGTCGGGGCCAACGACTGTATACTTTACCCTTTATAAATATATAAAAATGAATATAATTTAAATTGACCTATAAGCATCTCCAAATATAGAGTTATAAAATCAAAGGGGTTGCAATGGGTGGGGACAGGTGACTAAAATGAGAGAGAAAAGACACACAAGAAAGTTGTTTGTGGGAATTGATTGAGAACCGACCGGATGTAGGACAATACAAGGAGAAATGTCAGGGAGTTGGGAGCGAATTGGATTTGTTGGAAGTAGCACAGGATAGAAATGTTTGTAGAAATGTGAATGCTGCGACCATCGAGCCCCAGAAAGTGTTAAATAGATATAAATTAATTTAAGAAATTACCATCTGCCTCGGTATTTTTCACTCCACTGCTTTTCATTCTACGATGCCGTTTTTTAACATTTGGGGTTTCTGCTTTGTCCATAGCAGCGTTAGAGCCATTGTATAACATCATAGGTGCACCTGAATTATTTGTATTAATAATTAAAGAATCTTCGCTTGTGTTTGGCATACTCATTAACGCCCGGGAAGCTGTATCTTTATGAAGTTCGAACGCAGTCAAAAGGACCTTGTCGGTTAAGCGTTTTTCCTTATTTTGAAAACCTAATAATAATAATAATAATCCAAAATAGTAATTTATTTCAATAAAAATAAAAATGTTTTTCTTAAAAAAAAAAAAAAAAATAATAATAATAATTTACTTGTAATAGTGAGAGATCCGAGTGTTTCATGAAGGCCATTATTAGATCCAGCACTCGCCATGATTGATTTAGAGCCTCGTGGTTTTTGTCCTGGTACTTTTACAGTTACATATTGAAGTGAAATTTCTTTACCATGGACATCATCCATATAATCCTAGAAAAAAAATTGTAATATATTTATTATAAAAATTGTTAAAAAAATAATAATAATAAAAAAAAAATAAATAAATAATTTGTTATTTAACAAAAACAGAATAAAATACTCTTTTTTGAAAGAAAAAAAGAAAAAAAAAATTAAAAATAGTCAAATAATTCAAATATGCATCCAAGTCAGCTGTAATGGGATACAATTTTTTTTATAAATAAGCTGGAGTGTCTCCACTCGACTATCTCGCAAATTTGAAGTGGATTATTTAAAATATATTATATTGAAATGAAATATAATTAATTAATTTATAAATTTATAATATTTATTAAATCAGCGCATGTTTGGTTCTTTGTTGATGGCACCACGTCACATGTTGGCGCGTGATTTGCAGTGTTAAAAATTAATTCTGGTACTTTCAGTGATTCAATCAAGCTGAAATTCTATATATAGCAGTTTTATACAATTTTTAATATCAAACATATATCTTTATTTTTACGGTCACTTTAGAGGAAAAAAAATCAAAACGTTGTAGGTAATGACCTTCTTCTGGTTGAGCTACATTTCTCAAAAGTTGATAGGAAACTACGAATTTTGAATAATGCCCCTATACCAAATTTCATGATTCTAGCTCAAACTGTTTTTGCAAACCTTAGTGAAAATGATTCAGGAACCTTCAAAACGTATAAAAACATCAAAATCTCGAAAATTTTCGTGATCGCAATACTGTCTCTGGCTGGCGAGTTAGTAAAAATTAAAATATTAAATAAAAATAAATAAATACTTACATGCAAACTTGGATGATAAGTAAGCCTTCCATCATCACATAAGGTAACATATTTCTTCTTCCATTCCTTGTTAAGAGCTTTGCTACTTCTTTTGTATAGATAGCCCTGTTTAACAGGAATCGCTCGACCAGACCCCAATTCACCATTTTTCAATTTATCGTCACCTTTTTTTGACGGCGTAAACAAATTAGAGCGTCGGCGACTTTTACTGAAATAAATCAATGCGAAAAAGATATTTAATTTTAATCATTTAAATTTATTTACATTACTATTTATACTATAAGATCCAATTTTTTGATGTTGGTTTGCAAATTTTCGATATAAAAATATATCAATACTCGGTATTACACAAAATTTGTGTCAAATTTTATTAAAATTCTTTTTTTTTTTGGAACAACTACATAATATATGAGGCTTGTTCAAAAGAAAAGGTGAATTTTGAATTATTTCGAAAAATATTTATTTATTCATCAATATCCTTCAAAGTATATCCCTTATAAAAGCGCTTTTTCCAAATTTCAATTTTTAACGCAAAATTTAATATAGATTATTTAAAAAATCGAAGAACTTACAAAAACGTGACCAACTTTTTTCAGTTGTCAAAATCAAACTACTAATCCAAAATGGCTGATAATGTCAGAAACAAATGTGTACCAACATAACAAAAAAGAATTTCAATATTCAAATATAGCCCGCGAAAATTTGAACAGACCTCGAGTGTATATATAATATTATATATAAACATATTCATTTTTTTTATTCATATATGATAAATAAAAATAAAAATAACAATAGATTGAGGGATTCAGATTATAATTAAATGTTTTTGTTTTACTTGCAGTAATTTTTGCTAAATAATAATCCAAGTAATATGTAATGCTAAATTGATAGTAATTTAACTTTATAAAGGAAATTCCAATGAAGTCAATATTTGCTTAAAAGTACAACGTGATTAGCGAGTGTTTGCTTTACAATCGATATGTATTTGTTTGCGATTAGATGGGTGAGTAGAAACTGTTTCAACATAGAATCAGACAAACAACCTACGTCTACATTTGAACCCTTGAAAAAATAACAGATCAAATACTAACTGGCATTGCAAATTATAAAATAAATTAAATAAGCTGGAGTGTCTCCACTCGACTATCTCGCAATTTGAATTGGATTAGATAACATAATATATTATATTTAAATTAAATTGAATTAATTATAAATTAAAATTAATAAATAATATTTATTAAACCAGCGCATGGTTTGGCTCTTTGTTGATGGCACCACACCACGTCTTGGCGCGTGAGATTTGCAGTGTTAAAAAATTAATTCTGGTACTTTCAGCGATTCAATCAAGCTGAAATTCTATATATAGCAGTTTTATACAATTCTTAATCATGTGAAAAACTATCAAACATATATCTTTATTTTTACGGTCAGTTTAGGGGAAAAAAAATCAAAACTTTGTAGGTAATGACCCTCTTCCGGTTGAGCTACATTTCTCAAAAGTTGATAGAAAACTACGAATTTTGAATAATGCCCGTATACCCAAATTCTAGCTCAAACCGTTTTTGCGTGATATTGTCTAAACACACACACACACACAGATATTTTTCTGTGAAAATGATTCAGGAACCTTCAAAACGTATAAAAACATCAAAATCTCAACATCGAAATTTTTCGGGATCGCAATACTATCTCTGGCGAGATAGTAAAAATTTAAAATACAATTCAACTGAATTAAAACCAATTATAATAAAATTTTAACAAAAACAAAAAAAAGCTCATTCCCTAATAATAGTAAAGAAATGGTTTTTAATTCAAATAAAGGCATTTTTTTAAAATTTTTCAATATGATATTAAAAAAACACATTAAAAAAGCAATCCGTTTTTACAAATATAAAACATAGGTACGCCTGGTTCTTTTGAAAATATTCTTTTGTGACTTTCATATATCCACACATTGATAATAAATACTTGAAGAGTGGTTTAACAAAACACTTTTCTAAAATAAACATTATCCCCTTTGACTTGTATTATAATAAAAAAACATGAATAAATTATAATTTAAATTTGTTGTTATATAATTAATTTCTGATAAAAAAAAATCAATATTTATTCCAGAATTATGAAAGTGTTATTTAAGTAATTAAAATGTAAATAAAGAAAAATAATAATTTAAATAGTAACAAATTTGTGCTTGAAAAGATTAATTAAAGAAATATTTCTAAATTTTATAATTTCAAACAATTCTGAAAATTAAGAAATTAAATAAAATAAAAATGTTGTTATATATTTATGTAATGATATATGTTAAGGTGTGTCTAAATAGTTCGGTGAATGGTATGATAAAAACATAAAAAGAGAATGTTAATTGTAAATACCTTTATTAACCTTCAAAATACTCTCCACTAGCCACAACCCACTTCTGACAACGTTGGTATAACGCTCGAAAACTGTTGGAGAAGTCTTGATGTGGAATCGTTCTCAGAATAGCCGTCACAACGTTCAGGCCGGCAATCCATAAGCAGGAAACCAGAAAACACTGAACGTGTAGGAGAGAGCTAACAAAAGATGGGCGATTGACTCTACGACTAATAGCCAAAGAATTGGGTATTAGCTAAGACACATTAAGTAGTGTTTTCTGGTGTCCTGCTTCTGGATTGCCGGCCTGAACGTTGTGACGGCTACTCTGAGAACGGTTCCACATCAAGACTTCTCCAACAGTTTTCAAGCGTTATACGAACGTTGTCAGAAGTGGGTTGTTCCAAGTGGAGAGTATTTTGAAGGTTAATAAAGGTATTTATACAATTAACATTCTTTTTTTATGTTTTTATCATACCATTCACCGAACTTTTTAGAAACACCTCGAATATAGTGACTGGTTCACCGAGCCGCTTCTCGGTACTTTAAAAATTTATTCCTTATGAACTTTGAAAATTTATAAGATAAAGATTATCATTTAAAATAAATAAACGACAAAATATATGAAACAATTTCAAATAATTTAAAAGAACATAAATTAAAAAAATATAGTCATAAAACATAGAGCCCTACGTCTTAATGCACTGAAAGACAGAAAAGTATGGCCTGTGGATATAACATAATATACATTTCGTAATTTGATTACAAAATATTAAAATAAAATTTAATTTAAGAAGCGCTGTATGGCGTTGCCCGGCCCTATATTTTTTATTATTAAACTTCCTATTTTAAGAAAAAAATAACAAAGATGATTTTTCCCGAAGCTGAAATCTATTTTTATGCTTGGTTTCTTTTCAATATATATTTTAATAATGTTAAAATAAAAATTTTAATTTTTTTAATAAGAAACTTCATTTTTTAAATTTTTCAAAAAAATAAAAATAAATATTAATGTATTTAAAAATATATATGAGTGACCTTTCTTTAGAAACAAATGAAAAATATAAGTCTAAAATATATATATGTAGTAAAAATTTGATTCGTTGACCTTTTCAATGGACCGATTGCAAATTCATGATTGAAATGACATGGAAAAAAAGAGGTAAAAGCACGTGCCCTTTTGATGAATGATTTTCAATGGGTTGTTTATTAAAGGGTACTTTGAAGGGGAATTCTTCACTCACCGACTAGTGGTAGGCGTTGAGCTGGGGGTGGGCAAGTCCTTGTCCTTGCTAGGGGGTTGTAACCCGTCTTTGTTATTATTCTCAGAGGAGGTGGCCAGTTGCGAATTACTGCCCCATGCAGCTGCAGCTCCGCTTCCAGCTACAGGCGCCATCAGTCGCAAACTCTCCTCCTTGTTATCCTGCAACGGAAGTTGTTGCAGCGTGGGTTGTTGAGTTTGTTGTATTCTACCAGCTGACGATGTCCCATTGCTATTACAACCGCCACTCATCATAGATCTACCCGTTGTTTGACACGAGCCTGTCAAATCCTAAATAAAAAATATCATAAATTACAATCGTATTGAAATCTACTAGTACATCTAATTCTCATGATATAAGCAACACTTCTGAAATCATTTATTTCAAAAAGTTGCTTATATCGTTTATATAGACTAAATTCATATTTACCTTGTAGATTCTCAATTATTAAGTGTAAAAAAAAAGAAATTACAATTGAAATATTGAAAATATAGAAAAATCAAAACAATAATTAGAAGTTTACAATTAAAGAACGAGTTGTGATCTGAGTTCAGTATTGAATACTTAATGATTTTCTTCGCTTCACTATTTTAAACTATTTTTTTTAGGGTGCACTTAAAAGAAGTGAGGTTAGAATTGACAATTATGACAGTTGCTTTTATTGAATAAATACTTCCTAAATTGCTTAAATCAAGTGGTGATTATAACGAGAGTTGCTAATATCATGGGTTGCTTACATCGAGAATTCACTGTATTTGTGTATTAGTGAAATTGGGAAATAAAAAATATAAGGGGAAAATGGTTAAAGAGGGTTGGTTACCTTATGGTGGCCGATTAGAGTATGATGAGTATGCATAGGTGAGATTGCACCGGGGGTGGGTGTACCGAATCCGTTAGTGGATGAAGCCGAACAACATCTTTGTTGCTGTTGACTGCTTGGGGTTGCTGGTCGCGAGTTGGTCGGTGTCAAACAGCAAGAGGAGGATGCTGACAAACGTTGCTGTACAATTTTTTGACAAGCTGACAAAAAACAAATAAAATTGTTTATTAAGCCTTGAAATAAGAATAGGAAAATTGTGAAAAATGTGTAAAATAAAATAACAAACTAATTACCATCCTGGAAGACCCTCTCCACATTAAGTCCGTAAGTGGCACAGGTCTCGTAGTAGGAACACCGCTTAAGATCAGCAGCGAGTTTTCTCGCTCGACTGTCGTCTATCACACGGGGATTGTTCTCACTAATTGCGTCTGTAACAATCAATAAAATACCAATTTCAATTGAAAAATCAATCAATCAAACTAATAAATATATAATTAATCATTAAATAATAATATAATTTTTATACTTTTAATGAAATTTATTAATTCGTATTGTTTATCATCGTTATTTATAATATATTTATATTAAAAAAAAACCTCCGACTTTCGGTTCTATTAATTAGGTCTGTCCTATGATCAGTAGAACGGGTCCTATCAACCTATACCTTGTTTTTCTTGATCAGAGGCGCTATCAAGTAGCTTTCCCAATTTTAATCCCGGAAGTTGGGTTGACTCCGTCCCATAACCCCAGCTAGAGAAATCCCCTTGCTAAGCCCAGGACTTGAACCCGGGACCACGAGAATGTGAGCCAACTACGCTAACCTCTCACCCAGAGGCGCATTAATGGTTCTATTAATGATATCAAATTTTGATCTTAATTTTAATTAATCATTTTTTATTGTGATCGACTGCAGCTCCGAACCTCAGGGCGAATGCCTCAAACATCATCATCCCTGGCTCGAATTCATTCGTTTTCAGAGAATAATAAATTTGTTGCTGATCTTTCATTTACCTAAAAATATTACTCAAAATATTATTCTATCTATTATCATTAAAATAATGAGATTTATTTTAATCTATCAACTTCTAGGTTGTGTAACTATACAAAACCAGCTCAAACTGGAGATATACCAACTTTCCAAAATTTAATTATATATATATATATTGTTTTAACTGTATTTTGAGTTAAAATAAATTGTTTTGATAAAAATCTATTAATAAATATATTTAAATATTTATCTATCTTTTACTATAACTAATAAATAATTGCATGCGTTTAGTTATAATTCTAAAAAAAAATATATTAAGATGAATATGTTCTTGACAAATCTTGATAAAGGACGACCAATTAACAAAGGGGCACAAAGTGCAGCGCAGGGGGAGGTTGGCGTTAATTGCAATGTCTGATTAACAACATCATCTCACACTTATATAAGGAAATTGCAAATAAAAATCATGTTTCAAGTCTTAGAGAGTGAGCCAACGAGTGCAACTGATAACCCCCAACAGAAACGGTCAGAAATATTTTCTCTTTCAATATTTAGATTTTAGTATGTAGAACAAAACTATTTTTACTTTCATTTCTCATCCGTAAATTAGAAAATATAAAAAAAAATTAAATTGAAATTAATATGAATATATTTATATCTGTATATAATAATAATTAAATTAAATGCCTATGTAAAATTGTATTTTTGTACGATTCTTGGCACAAATAAATAAATGCCGCCCTTCTAAATTTGTCGCCTTTATACTAAGGAATATTTAAAAGACTATATATATATTGGTATTATATTTAATCATAAATACCTATCTAAAACTTAAAATCAAATTATTCTAATTTTTCTTTTTTGTTATTTTTCTATTAAAAAATCTGGAGTGTCTCCACTCAACTATCTCGCAATTTGAATTGAATTAAATAACATAATAAATTATATTTAATTAATTATAAATTATAAATTAAAATTAATAAATAATATTTATTGAACCAGCGCATGTTTGGCTCTTTTTGATGGCACCACGTCACGTGTTGGCGCGTAAGATTTGCATTGTTAAAAAATTAATTCTGGTACTTTCAGCTATTCAATAAAGCTAAAATTCTATATATAGCAGTTTTATACAATTTTTAATTATGTGAAAAACTATCAAACATATATCTTTATTTTTACGGTCTTTTTAGAGGAAAAAAAAATCAAAACGTTGTAGGTAATGACCTTCTTCTGGTTGAGCTACATTCTCAAAAGTTGATAGAAAACTATTTTTATAATACCCGTATACCCAAATTTCATGATTCTAGCTCAAACCGTTTTTGCGTAATATTGTCTAAACACACACACACACACACAGATATTTTTCTCAACCTTAGTGAAAATGATTCAGGAACCTTCAAAACGTATAAACACATCAAAATCTCAACATCGACAATTTTCGTGATCGCAATACTATCTCTTGCGAGATAGTAAAAAAGAAATAGAATTAAAATAAATAAGCAATTTTCAATAAATATGAACAATTTAATAGTTTTTAGATATGGCTAATATTCAAATATTAATTCAATAAAATGTACTTTGATAAAAATCTATTTCTATTTAATTAATTTGTTTATTTATTTATTTTTTGACCTTGGAATACAATTTTGAATTTATGATAATTTTGTTTATTTTTATTGATTTCCATATTTTATCAATATTATTATTATTATTATTATGTTTAACTTAATTAATGTATTACGTCAATAAATTCTAATATAATTAATTTGGTTTTATTAATAAATTGTATGTATGCGAAATTCTCATTTACTAATCTATTTGTAAGAAATAATTGATTTATAAATTATAATTATTAAGAGTATAAAAAGGATAAAAAAAAATAGTCCGAAGTTTAAAAGATGATAAGAAATAATAAATAAATATGGTTGATTATATGTATATTTATGTTTATAGGACATGAAGGGTTAAGTATACATAATAATAAAAATAATAATAATAATAATAATAATAATAATCTTAATTTAAAATTGAATCATATTTTTTGTTAGGATTTATTTTAATAAATATTATTTTTTTTTGTTTTTAGATGGAGAGAACAGCAGTATATATATTTGGTTTAGTAATTGTATTGGCAATCTTTTCTCAAGTTAATTCAAAGCCAGCTAAAGAAATCAGGTAAGAAATTTAGTAAAAATCTATTATATTGAATTATACCAGTTTATCAATTGTTATTGCAATATGGTGAAGGTAGGGGTAATGGAAATGTTTTGCAGAAAAATATTTCTTTTATTATTTGACAATTTTTTAAAATATATATATAAATATTAAATTTAAAAATTATAAATTTTCTTCTGCCAAAAATCGAATTAATAAATTTTTTTTTGTAGCATATATACCTATTTAATATTAATAAAAAAAAATATTTGTAATTTAATGAATAAATCATTTTATAATTTTGCATTTTGATACACAAGTATGGTTCATTTTAGTATATGGTTTTGGATAAAACTTTACCAGTAGATTTCTTTTTTAATTCCAAAGCAACTTTCCTAACGCAATATTTGTCGGTCGCTTCTAGTTTTCGAGATGAAAATTATTAAAATTTGCATATAATAAATTCAATTTAACTATCATATTTATGTTTTATTGATTTGACTACAAGAGGGCTTCACTATTTTTCTGTTTTTTTTCCGGTTCGGTTTGGATATAAGAAAATTATTTAATTAATTCATTTTTTAATTTTTCTCTATATCCAAACGGAACTGAAAAAAACGCTCAAAATTAGTGATTAGTCAATAAAAAATTATTTAATACCTGCACATTGTGACTTTTATAACCAGCTAATCTGTCAAAAATTAATAATTTTCATCTTGTTTCATTCTAAAAACATCATGTAAGCTAGAAGAGCCCGAGAAATATTGCATAAGGAAAGTTTGTTTGGAATTAAAAAAGGAATCCACTGGTAAAGTTTTATCCAAATCTATGATACATATGTTAAAGTGAACAATTACCACAAGTATGAATAGATTCATAATTATTTTTTTTATTCTATTGAAAAAAAGGAGAATACAATTTTGATAATTTAATGAACAATAAATGTATCATCTCAAAGAATAATTACAAAACAAACAAAAAATGTATTACATATAAATAAAACTTTTTTTTATTAATCTGATTTAGAGAATTTGCTTTTGTATTCACCCACTTCATTTTCAACATACAATCAACGATTCATCTCCCCTCTCTTCTTTCATTTTGCTTTCATTTATATTTACTTGGGGTGTTGGTAAACTTGCACGTAGTAGTGATAAGATCACTTGGAGAGATAAGAAAAAGCTTTGGCAGGTAATTGGCAAGTGAGAATCAAAAATAAAAAGAGGTGGCTAAGCTTCTCCTCAAATTGGTGAGGAAATTAAATTACATCTGGATGACGATAAGGAAAAGAGGATTGAGCAAAAAGAAGGTGGGAGTGGAAAAGAAATGCAGTTTATTGCAAATTAAAAGAAAAGTAATTACAAGTATTTATAGTATACTAATGAACAAAATGTAATCGTTGATTTTCAGAGATAGACATGGGTTTTCTGAACCAGAAGTGATCAATAATATTTTATGTATTTAAAAGATTTAACCGTAGACCACTTTTGATTAAATTATATACTTAAACAGAAATTAAAATTAAAAAATATAAATTAATAAGAATAATTTTTGATTAAACAATTGGTGAAGATTATTGATATATTTAACAAGGTCTGTTTAAAAGAAAAGGTAAATTTCGAATTTTCGCGGGCTGTGTACATTCGATTATTGAAATTTTTTTTGTTATGTTGGTACACATATGTTTCTCATATGTTGACATTATCAGCCATTTTGGATTGGTAGTTTGTTTTTGACAACTGAAACTGTTAGCCACGTTTTTGTGTATTCACCAGATTTGGCTCCCTGTGGCTTTTTCCTATTCCTAAAACTGAAGAGACCAATCGAAAGAATCCGGTTTTGCCACAATTAATGAGATAAATAAAAGTCGAAAAACAGACAAAACCTGACTAACTTTTCCAGTTGTCAAAAACAAACTACTAGAAACATATGTGTACCAAATAACAAAAAAAAAAAAAATTCAATAATCGAATGTACACTGTCCGCGAAAATTCGAAATTCACCTTTCCTTTTACTCTATGGATATTTTGGCTGTTATACTATCATCAGAAGCAATTAACAAGTATCTATGATTATTTTTTTAATGATATATTTAAACAATTTATTTATATATTTATTATATATTATTGATATACTAATCACGATTTTCGAAAGCCAATAAAAATTTTTAGGTTAATTTTTTATATAAAATTTACAACAATTTGCATGTTAATAATTTGTAATATTTATTTTTTAAAAATTTTATATTTATAAATAATATTCAAAATATACGAGAATTTTTTTCTATTATTTATTTAGAGTAAACAAATATCATTTTTAATAAAATGATGATAAATATTTCTTATTAATAATTTGAAAATAAAAATAAATTAATGAAATAATTTATAAAATAAAAATACTAAAATATATTGTTTTTTTTTCAGTCCAATCGAAGCGAGTAAAGAACTGGTTGGATTCAACACTTTAGGCAATGTTGACAAGATTGGTATCGTACTGCCCAGGTATATAACAATAATGTACAATCCAATAATCCCCAATTATATTTATTTTCCAATTTTTGAAAAGGAACCACCAATCGTGGTAGAGTTCTTTAAATAATTACACAATCAAATTTAAAAAAAAATCTTAGAAATCAGAATATTTTTTTTTTATAAACCTTGGAAAATATCAGCCTTGTAACCATTTTTAATTAAGATTGATTTTTTCTTATAATTCGTATATTTCTCAATTCTTATATAAATAATTGTAATTTTTTGTGTACTTTTTAAATTCTATCGATAAGGACCAAACCGCTGGAGCGTTTGGCTATTTTTTTTTTATTTAATGTTCCTAATAATCCAGCTTTATTATTTATAAATGAGAAAATGTTGAATGGAAATTCAGAATAAAAGTGAAATTATCGTAATCGCGAGGACATTGTCGATAGCTAATAAACTAGCTACTAATCCTAATATATATTCATATATTTTATCTTTAATTTTACTAATTAAATATACATTATATTACTAAAAATGATTCTTCTTCCTAATTTTTTATTAATGAAACAAATAATATATTTGAAAAAAGAAAGAAGCCAATTTTATTAAAATATCGTAATTATTGTAATTTTATTCAAAATATGATAATTATTTTGAATATATATAAATATATAAAATGTAAAGAATAATATTAAGTTTTTTTTTTCTCATTTAGAAATACTTCATTAACATCAAGTGAATCTAAATCTAGTGAAGAAGTAAGAATTAAAAGGTAAATAAATTTATGGATTTATTAAGATCTTAATTTGTTTTTTTTTATTTATGAAGGAATGGACAATGTAGGAAGGGACGTGAGAGAGATGGGAGAGAGAGAATGAATGGCTGTGGCGTAGGATAGGGACAGTTGGAGAAATGTGGTTGCTGTGGCCAAGAACTTTTGAGTTCCATAGAGCCACAGAAATAGATATAGATAGATAGATATATTTAATTATTGTAATTTTATTCAAATTATGATAATTATTTTGAATATATATAAAGTAAAGAATAATAATAAGTTTTTTTTTCATTTAGAAATACTTCATTAACATCAAGTGAATCTAAATCTAGTGAAGAAGTAAGAATTAAAAGGTAAATAAATTGTTCATGATATATACGAGGTCTGTTCAAAGTAAAAGGCAAATTTTGAATTTTCGCGGGCTGTGCACATTCGATTATCGAAATTATTATTTTTTTTGTTCTATTGATACACATATGTTTCTAATATGTTGACATTATCAGCCATTTTGGATTAGTAGTTTGTTTTTGACAACTGAAATAGTTAGTCACGTTTTTGTGTGTTCTTTGATTTTTAAAGAATCTGTATTAAATTTTGCGTTCAAAATGGAATAAAGTGCTACAACAGACTTAAAATGTTGACTCGTATATATATATATATATATATTTGAAAAAGATTTCAAAATGATATATAAATATTTAATTTCTGATTAATTTAGAAAAGCTTCAGCATCATCATCGTCAAGTGAATCTAAAACTTCGGAAGAAAAAAGAATTAAAAGGTAAAAAAATATAATTTTAATTATTTAAAAAAAAATCCGAAATTGATGCCCAATAATCAATATTATAGTATTTCAAAAATAATATAAAACTAAAAGAAATCTAAAATAATCACATTTTTAATTCCTTATTTATTTAGAAAAGCATCATCATCGTCATCGTCATCATCATCAAGCGAAGAAAAAAGAATTAAGAGGTAAATAAATACTATTTGTTTATATTTGAAATTTAATCCAGATTTATTCATATTTGTATTTAGATTATTTATTTTTATTTATATTATTAATTATTGAACTTGATGGGTTTCGATCTCTCGATCTCCATTAACTGTAGCTCTCCATAAGCCAATGAGCCACATCCTTGTTTATAATTTAGTAAAGAAAATTTCACATGATCTATTTTATTTATTGATCCCATGATAAATTAAAACGAAAGTCAATAATATTGACTTCATATATAAAAATTTGATAGAAAGTTGTTTAAGTAATGATATTGTGAAATTAAAATAAAAAAAAATAATATTTATGGGTAGGTATTTTTTGAAAAAGTATTTATTACCAAGTCCAATTATATATATATATATATATATATAATTTATATTATATTAATTTATTTATATACATACTTTTATATTAATAATCTTTATCGTGCCTAAATAGTCCCATTTAAAGAGATGAGAAAGTTTCGTTTATGTTTTTTATTTTTTATTTTTAAAAAGTAAAATTCGAAATTTTTATCTATTTAAGTAAAGAAAGGTAAATTTAAATAATATAAACATAAAGTTTGATAAGTTTTTCCTGTTTTAAAAACTGAAATATGATTAATCACCAAATTTTATTTTTTATATTTGAAATTTGAAATAATTTTTAATATTTTGCAATATAGATAGAATAAATAAATTTATAATAAAATAAAAAAAAATCTTGTATAATATTATTATAAGTACCTGTTTCACCGAGCCGCGGCTCGGTACTTTAAAATAATTATTTTTTATAAAGTATGAATATTTAAGATTAAGATTATTATTATTTAAAATAAATAAACGACAAAATATATGAAACAATTTCAAATAATTTAAAAGATCATAAATTAAAAAAAAAATAGTTCTAAAACATACAGCCCTTAAACTTACGTATTAATGCACTGAAAGACAGAAAAGTATGGCCTGTGGATATAACATAATATATATTTCTTAAATATGAAAATAAATATGTTTAAAGATGATTTTTCCCGAGGCTGAAACCAATACAGATCGATTTTTCTTTATAAATATTATCTATGGTGTGAATTTCAAATATATATATATATATATATATACAATTTTTGCTAGTATAATAAGATAAGATATAACATAATTATTTTTTTTTTTCAAAAGGGATATAGAAGAATCTGATGAGGAAGAGGATTTAAATACAGCCCAAGAAGTGGAACTTTCTATTGAGGAACGAGAAGATGCTGCCAATGACGGTGTTTTTGCTATTTTAAATTGAAAAGGTGAGCTGTGTGAGAATAAAAAGAATATATAATAATGATGAACTCGAGTGTCAGACAAATCTCAAGAGCTAACTTAAGTACCAATTAGTAAAAAAAAAACAAATAAAAAAAAGAAAAAAAAGAAAATAAACAAAGAGGAAACAAGTTGAGCGACAGTTAATTAAATAAAAAAAACAATGTACCTATTAATAATTAATGACTAGTATTCTAATATTTAAAAATTGTATTGATAAAAAATCAATAAAATAAAAATTATTAAGTCTTAAATTGATTTTATGTATTTTTTTTTTTTTTTTTTGAATTAATATAACCATTTTTGAGTTGACCACGCCTATATATTAATGTTCCTTTCACTGATGTATTGGTAAAATAAGAAGTAAGGGAAGGCATAGTAGGAGCAAAAAAAAGTCCTATTTTCAGCAAACTATTTTTTTTCATATAAGTTTTTATTTTTTCTTATTATACAATTAACGAACACAAAAAAAAGAAAAGAAATTCTAACAGTAGATTTAAGTAGGAGTTGTCGGGACATGAAAAAGTACTGGAACGCGTTCCCGTTCTGAAAAAAGGTAAGGGAACGTCTTTCCTCTGCATTCCCCATACATTACTGGTTCCTTTCCACCAGTTCATTCTATTTATCTCTCTTTGAATGGGAGATTAATAAAAATCCTTATTCTTTGAAAATTTTATTTTTCTTTCTTATTTAGACAAAAGTTAAATGTTTTTTTAAACAACTGTTCGATCCTATATATAGCTTGAAATATAAACGCATTTAAATATATAAAGTGATTAATTATTTAGCTGTACAATACACGTTCTTAGTCAAGATATATATATATATATATATATATATATATTCAAGTAATCTTATTCATGGTGGATTTTTTTATCGCATTCTATTCATCTTCCTGCTGAAGTTTAATTAATTACATTTGAACGAAAGGGGAACCAAAGATGGAACTGAGATACACAAGATTATAGTTTCTTGCCTTTTAAGGCATTCAACAAGAAAATAATTTTAATTTCGATTCATTTTCATTTCCAATGATAATAAAAATATTGTTTTCTATGCATATTTTCCAATTATTCGATTATTACTTTCCATTCTTTTTTTTTTTAAATTATTTTTCCTGATATTAATTGCAAAACGATGAAGTGGATAAGTGAAGTGATAAATGGCTATTAGAAAACTTGTTGTGGTTCATCTCTTATCGACTCTCACTCACTCAATTACCATAAATAAAAATTTTCAAAATAATTTCCCTTCGTCGTAAACAAATAAATTGGAGCTAAGTAATTATCATAATTCGAACTCGTCAGGGGCTCGTCTGAATAACATTAACGAAATTTATGTTATAAAAAAGAAAAAACAAAAACAAATAAAAAAATAATAATAATAGTTATAGTGTTTTTTTATATTTTCTAAAAGTATCTAAAAAATAATCATGTTAATTATAAGTAGATTTTAAGTATAGCAGAATTATTATTTAGCCATTTAAGAACTAGAAAATTCCTCCAAACATCTTTAATCCGTGTCACTAATGGTACGATATATTCAATTTATTTACTCTTCTGATAATTTCCTAATAACTACCTTCATAACATGCTTACGAGATCTTTTCAAAAGAAAAGATGAATTTTGAATTTTCGCGGGCTTTGTACATTCGATTATCTTTTTTTTTGTTATTTGGTACACATATGTTTCTCATATGTTGATATTATCAGCTTTAAAAATCACGCCAAGTTCGATCAAATTTGCTCACTGTTTTCTTCGATTACAATGGCGTGGAGCATCATGAGTTCTTGCCAACAGGTTGTACTGTTAATAAGGAATACAACAAGGAAATTATGCAATGTTTGCGTGAAGCAATACGGCTCAAATGATCAAGTAGAAAAACAAATCATGAATTCTGCATCACGATAATGCACCAGCTTATAAGTTTTTGCTTGTTCGTGATTTTTTGGCCAAACACAATACCATAATCATGCCTAAACCACCATATTCACCAGATTTGGCTCCCTTTTTTTTCTATTCCCAAAACTGAAGAGACCCATGAAAGGAAACTGTTTTGCCACAATTGATGAGATAAAGTCGGGATCGAAAAACGAGCTGATAGCCATACCGAAAAGAGCATTTCAGAAGTGCTTCGACGATGGGATGAAGCGCTGACATAAGTGCATTATATCTGAGGGGAATTACTTTGAAGAGGACAAAATGTATATTGATGAATAAATAAATACTTTTCGAAATAATTCCAAATCTACCTCTTCTTTTTAACAAACCTCGCACTTTGTCTACCCACCGATCTATTCAATTAGTTTCTACTTAAAAAATCTCACATTTTAATAAGGATTATAATTTCTGACAATTAACAGTCTAAATCAATCATTCTTAGTCTCAAATGATCATAAAAACTACTGTTTCAAAATAAAAAATTCAATTTTAGTATACTTTGTCTCAAAAAAATATTTATAACTAGTACAAACAAGCGCTTTAAAAATCACGCAAAGTTCGAATGGCCCCTGGAATGACTTTTGATTTGAAAGACTTTAAAGTTTCGTAATGTCCCCAAATCCCCAAACATCTAATAATTATCTCATAAAATATATTCAACCATTAGGATTAATTAAATCTATTAAAATATCTAGCAATTAAACACCGCTGTTCTATTATATGAATGTAAGGCGTGGTCCATGACTTTAAAGAAGAATAAATCAACATATTTAAAAATAACATTACTTCTAAAATTGATATTACGAATAAAGTAGAGATTACATTCTATATTCTATATAAAGAGAAATACACTCCTAAACTTAGATAAAGGATCATAAAATCGAGAAGGTTACGATAAATGTAAATAAATTGAAAGTTTTATTTTATTTATTTATATTTATTTTAATTCAAATTTAAGCTCTCAAAATTAAATTAAATTAGTATTTGGTAAAAAAAAAAACCCAAAAAGAATGTATTCATTTATTTAATGAAAAATATAATTGACTTTTATTAATATTTCGAATTATAAAACAAAAACTGTTTATTGTTTATTATCTATATTCATTCAAATTAAAAGGACAGCATTGATTAGTACTAATAATATTTATGAATAAAAGGAACAGATAGGATTCCGTGCGGGAATAAGAAATATTGTAATCCTCTTAAATTTTCTTGTACTAAAATGAAATAAATTATGTAGAACCAACACTCCCCTTTTTTTCTTTTATAGTACTTAAATTGGTTTTGTTTCAAGGGAAGAAATTGTATAAATAAATGATTTAATAGGAAGTAAACGCGGAATGAAAGAGAAAATCAAATTTTCTGATGAAAAAACAAAAATCAATACACCTGATCAAAAAATATCGAAAGAAACATTTTGGAATATTTCATTTATTAATGAAATTCACTTTAATTTTTAAACAAATTTTTATTAATTATTATTAATATTTGACTTATGAAATGATTAACGATTGTAAATTAATGGAAATGTTTATGAAAAAAGCATCATGTTTTTTTTTTTGTCGAAGTGTTTGGGCTTTCAGTGTTTCACTACCTTCTTCGGACTTCAGGCTGATCAATAAACGCATGAGCCTACGCCTTCCTGTTACTGCCTCTGCATCCCAATCATTCCTTTCTGTTTTTATTTTGTATTATTTTGTATTATATATATATAAATATATATATATTAACATTATCTAATTATTACTCTTTTATTTATCATATATCACTTCCTTTAAAAATGTATTCATTATTTTTTTTTTTTTTTGAGAATTTTTCAATCTCTAATGAAAATATAATAGAATCTCACAGACTCTAAATAAAATTATACAACAAAAATTATAACAAAAATGATTTTTTTAATTTATATATATATACAATATATATTGGCTATATATCAATTTGTCATTTTCAAATAAACTTTTATCTAAAATAGTATTTTTAGCATGATGTCTGTTCGTCTGTCCGTCTGTCCGTCCGTAAAGATGTGTACAGCTTGAACGGCTCAACGGATTTTGATAAAATTTGGTATATTTACTTAATGCATCAGTATGATGAATTGATCAACTTTTGGTGTATATCCAAAAACCGGAAGTGGTAGTATTATTTATTTATTTATTTATTCTCAAATGTATTTAGCCACATTCGGCATTACATAACAATTAAAAAGTACAAAGCTCATAAAATACATTCCTTTATGCTTAGAGCATTTACAGTCACATAAACTCCATATCGCAATACAATCCTTCCCACACAATCAATCATCATATCATCAGTACATTTGAATCACGTCCACTCGAGAATTAACTAATTTTCTCCTTTTATTAACATCATTCACAATTTTTACAATCTACTTCAAAAGTCCTCATTTTAATTAACACAATATAATTTAACATTATTAGAAACAATATCATCCTTTTTCACATATAATCTTCTTCTCCTCTTCTTCCTCCTCTTCCCTTCTCTTCAACATATCTATAATTCTCACAGTCCACCTCAAAAGTCCTCATTTTAATTAACATAACATAATTCAAACCCACCAAAAACAATCCATCCCACAAACCACCCGACACAAGACATCCTCCAACCACCATCCCAAACGGACACAAATCAAAGAAAGCAACCGACTCCAAACCACAAACCACAATCCCCAAGACCACAAAGAAAGACAAAACACACAACAAACGAAAAACAAACAAAAAACAAAAATCAAACAACAATCAAACAAAAACAAACAAACAAACAAAATACATCCCTGCCCCTCTCCATCACTCATTCAAGATGAACGACCTCAATCTCAAAGCTCCCTCAATCATATAATACAACCTATTTGACTCCTCGATACTAGTAGGGCGCAGCAGCCGTGTCCGAGGGATATTCAGATCTATGGCAAGCCCTTCTCGAATGCCTCTATATATGGGGCATTTATATACAATGTGTTCGAACGTCTCTGGCTCCCTCAGATTACACAAACTACATAGTTCGTTCGGGACAATTCTATGGGCGCATCCATTCACCCAGAAGTATAACGCTCTTTGATTGATTAATCGGGCCTGGTGAATAACCCTCGTCTTATTAAGTGAAGCCCTCAGCGCCAGAATGCCACCTTGTCCACAGTCTATTTCCTTATATAGAGGCACAAAGGTTGATCCGTTTATTCTAGTGGTGTCCATCCTATAGTAATACAGTTTAAGGGTATCCGTCAAGTGGTTAAGCTTTTTCTTTATCAGATGGCTTTGTTAAGTGGTAGTATTACCGATCGACGATAGGAAAGGAAGGGTTATTTTCACACCAAATTTCACATGAGGAGATTTTTTACATATATCCCCGAATCATGCATTTTGTTAATAGAAAATAGTATTTTTAGCAGGATTTCTGTCCGTCTGTCCATTGTGTGTCCATATAAACATGTATGGATGAACGGCTTAACGGATTTTGATAAAATTTTATAAATTTACTTAGATGAATCCATCAACTTTTGGTGAAGTGGTAGTTTATAAAGTATTAATTTTATTTTCATTGTCGGAAATTTTTTTTATTACATTAGCCTAACGGGTGAAATAATATATATATATAAATAATATTATATAATGTTGTTTTAAAATCTTCGGTCGGTTCTGTGTAGGGCATCAGTTCATTTTTTTGCTAATTATTTTAAATGAGGGATAATTATAGACAGACAGGGTGGTCGAAGGAAGGGTAGCTGTAATCTAAAGGTCAATAGGGAGCATTCTTGGCGACACTTAGTCTGCTTCTTTACGGCTGACTCACTCAATTATCCTCGCGTGTCTCTTATCTCAACCCCCTCGAGGTAGAGCTCACCTCAACCCCCTCTTCCCCTCTTCTTTACACCATCCATACTAACGAAAAATCGTTCTTGTTTCACTATTCATTTCAAGAGACAGAGTGAGAAAGGAAGCGTCGTTTTGTTCAAATGTAGATCTCAATCTTCCGTTAACATTTATGTCAATGGAAAATTTTCTTTACAACTTCATAAAACTGTGTCTACTATATATATATATATATATATATATATATAAATTAAAAAAAAAGATTTGGATGAGATCATGATAAAGAATGGCATCCAATTTTCTATTGAAATGAAATTTCGCATTACGAATGGATGCCATATAAAAAGCGTGAGTGAATTTTTAATCCATCTCTTCTCATATTGTTTCTTTCTCTCTTGTTAGAAACTACAGGAAAGTTATCTGTTATCTATATATATATATTTATTTTTTTTATATACATCTCAATACAAAAACAAATAAATTAATCAAAGTAATTAAAATACATAAATAAAATATATTTATTTTTTGAGAAAATATTTTCTATTATTTCTTGTAAAATTTATTAAAAAAAAAAAAAAAGAAAAAAAATTTCAACAAATGAAGAAAAAGAGAAAATATAATATATAAGTTGACCCCTGTGGCCAGGCACAGAATCGACCGACGATTTGAAATAAATTAATTTCCAGCTACAGAAACAATTTCAAATAATTTAAGTGTATCTATTAATGCAATAAAAAACAGATAGGCATATAACATAAATATTTTTAATTTTATTTATAATATATAAGGAGGCCATGGCTGTGACGTCATGAAGGGCTGGGTGACGTCATATAATTTTAAAATTTTAAAATCACCTCATGTGAAATTTGGTGTGAAAATAATCCTTCCCTTCCTATCGTCGATCGCTAATAATACCACTTCCGGTTTCCGGATATACACCGAAAGTTGATCAATTCATCATACTGATGCATTAATTGAATATACCAAATTTCATCAAAATCCGTTGAGCGGTTCAAGCTGTACACAGCAATGCAGACGGGCGGACAGACAGACGGACAGGCATCATGCTAAAAATACTATTTTCTGTTAACAAAATGCATCGCCACATGTGAAATTTGGTGTGAAAACAATTCCTCCATTACTATCGTCGGTCGGTAATAAAAGCGATTAAATAAAATGATTTATGTAATTACAATATTATCCAATTAAAACGCCAAACCATCCCTTTTCAATCACAATTATCGTTTTTTCAAAAGATTAGTTAATTATTTTAATAAACTTTGTCATGACTATTTTCCATATAGTATAAATATTTTCGAGTAAAAAAATAGCGCGTATAATCTTTTATTATATATAAAAGAGTAGTATCTTATTAAAGCTTTAGAAAAATGGCTTCTTTTTCTTCTCTTTTTATGGGCTAAAAACACGAATATATCTTATAACAAAGTTACTCAAATATTTTTAAATTAAGAATTACACAGTGAATTATTAACTGAGATTAATTTTTAGTAATATAAGAGTAAATGTATTGTTGGTTGCAGAGATTTTAGGAGTACAATAATAAAACCCAGTGGAATGTTATAAAAAATGTTAAAATCGTAATTTAAATCCAAATGTTTTATTTTGTAAATAAATGAATAGTGGTTAATTTAATTCGAGCTCCCCATTCTCCTTTAAAAAAAAAACAAGAGAATCTTCTTTGTTTGATTTTAAAAGAGCGAGTCAAATTACGGAAAGTAAAATGTCACATTATCTTGCCCTATAATATAAAATTTGACGAAGAAAAAAAAATAAATGTCAAATCAACCTCGCCACCGTTAGGTATTGAAAAAGGTCTTTTTGTGATCTGGTTTTTAATTAAATATATAATTATAATAATTAATAACTACTATGATATTCATTTTGAATTTTGTTAAAAAAGATTGAAAATGAATTATATTTAAATCGGTTATGAGAAAATTTATTTATATTTTGATCTCTATTATAAAAAAATATTAGGAAAAAGTAAATTATATATTTTATTAAAAATATTGATAATGATATATATATATATATATATATAGATTTGAATTTGAATGATATAAAGCCTATATTAATTATAATGATATATAAGTTAATTAATTTATTATTTTCATTTGAATAGATGTAATTTTTATTTTCTATATACGTTTATAAAATTTGAAAAAATTTTATAGAAATATATATAGAGAAATTATTTTTAAAATAAGTAAATAAAGGGCAGTTTTTTATACTAATTAAATATATTACTTAAAATTATGGTATTTTTATTATTGAAAATAATCTATTATACTTTGATTGTTTACTTGAAGCAATATTCATCACCTATTAGAACTAAAATAGATCTCTGATAATCTTAAAATAATATATTTTAAACATTTACCCGATATCATAATTATAATGAATTTAGTTACTATTGTTATTTTTTTCTGACATTCTCGTGGTCCCAAGTTCAAGTCCCGGGACTGGTAAGGGAATTTCTCTAGCTGGAGTCTATGGAATGGAGTCAACCCAGCCTCCGGGATCAAAATAGGGAAAGCTACTTGATAGCGCCTCCGACCAAGAAAATCAAGGTAAAGGCTGATAGGACCCGTTCTACTGATCATAGGACACCTCATTGATATAACCGACTTGATAAGCGTATTTTTCACGAATTTACTGATTTACCTCCATAGGAATCATAGTTAAAGTAAATATTCTATACATTTATAATTCGAATAATTCTTGTTAAAATATGAAGTAAAAAGATTCAATTATTTACCTTGCGTGCCAACCAATATCAATGGAATGTCAGCTGAATTGCGGAAATGAGCCATTTTTGTGAAATAATTATATATGGCGTTGAAACTGGCTTCGTTTTCAAGACTGAAGACAAAAATGACTGCATCTACCCAGGCGGTGAACTGAAAAAACAAACAAATAACACATTATATTAATTAATTATATATAGAAAATAAAAATGTATAATAATGAAAATTAAATTTATTTTTCAAAAAATAATCAATTACAAAATAATAATAATAACATACAAAAATAACTTGTTAAAAAAAAATATTAAGAATTTTAAAAAACCATATACCTATATTCAACAAATTATAATAAGTAGTAATAAGGTATAATAATAGTTTATATTCTTATTTTTTAATATAATTGGATTTTTAGAGGTTGATGATTAGTTAAATAGAATAGTAGTAAGAGAGAATTTGAGATAAAAATCATGAAAAATAAAATTTATCGAGTTAAACGAATCTTATATATTTATTGTATTTAAATACATTTAAGTTTTATAAAATTCAAAATCACGATCTATAAAAAAATCTAATGATATTTTAAATGGTATAATCCTGAACTTAGGAAAATGAGGGCGAATAATATCATACATCACGAAGTTTAAAAAGTTTATGGTAAAAAATAACGTAATTAAAAAGTAACCAAACATTAATAACGAATTTGAGTTTAGGTATCTTAACACTATATAAAAAAATCATAAATTCAATTTTTCATGAAGAAATGAAAATATTATAGTTATATTAGACTGCCAATATAATAATAATAATACTCCTATTACAAATATAACCGCAACATGTTATTGACAAGGAGAATGTCATTGAATGACTTCAACAATCCAGAGAGATACAATTTTGATTGATCAAAATAACAAAACAGTCCCATTGATCGAAATAGTAGTTCCTTTAATTCATTACTTAAAAGAGAAATGAACCGTGGCCAGGCACAGAACCGACCGACGATTTGAAATAAATTAATTTCCAAACAACATTATATATATATATATATATATATATATATATATATATAAAGTATTAAAAAAAATATTTTTCTAACTTGAAACAAAATAACCAAATGATATTATCTTGGTTTTTATTTTTAGTTTAATTACTCAATTATTAATAACTACTTTATTTTTAGTAAAATATTTTCCGACAATGAATATAAAATTAATACTTTGTAAACTACTACTTCCGGTTTCCGGATATACACCAAAGGTTGAGGAATTCATGTTACTGATGCATTAAATATTCTTAAATTGAAAATTGTTCGGAGGGAAAAGGTGAATTCTCTTACCGCACCGTCTGAGTCAAATGAAAAAAAAAATAAAAACAAAACAAAACTAGCAAAGAGGAATGCTAAGCGAGAGAAATAAGTCTGATAATAATAATAATAATCATCATCATAATCATAAATTATTATATGAAAAATGAAATTTGAAGAGATTCATGTAGTGAAAAATTTTATTATAGTTTTGTTTTTCTAGAATGAAAATGAAATCCCATTTTTTAAATGAATAATTTACATATATTCATAAAAAGAGGAATTTTAATCTACCTATTTTAAATTGAAAATTAAATTAAAAATAAAATCCATCATAAAATAATTGGAATATTGAATATATATTATATTCTAACACAGCGCGACAAATAAATTCAAATTAGGATAATACCATATAATAAAAAAAATAAAAATTGAATCATGAAAATAAATAAATAAAAATAGTAATATTTTCTATTATTATTTTAGTTAAATTTTAAGGGGCTTAATAAATAGCTGGTAATAATTGAACAATATATTAATTTTGAAGTGGTATTGAACAAAGAATGACTGCAATATTTACACTTCTAAATGCCAAGTATATGAAAAAAAAAAATAATTTTAATATTTTTTTTTCACTAATATTTTACAATTAATTACAGTGTTTTTCAACTAATTATTATAAGTGTTTGTTTTCATTTTTAATTAACATTAAATAATTTTGGAGATTTAATAAAATTTTCTTCAAGTTCTCAAAAAAAAAAAAAAAAAAAAAAAAAAAAAACAGAAAAAACCTTTTTAGGAAATTGTATTATTTTAGAAGGTAATCTGTAATTAATTTTCTGTCAGAGAGTAGTTGTGTCATTTAATATATATAATAATACGAGGTTGGGGTGAAAAGTTTCCGGCCTGACCAAGAAAAACGATGTTTTAAAAATTTTTTTTTTTTGCTTTATTTTTCAACATTCAAGATAGCTGAGACCTGTACGATGTCAATTGAATGTGTGCGAAATATTTTGCACAACCATTTGAATATGGAAAGCTGTGTGCAACGTGAGTGCCGCGTTTGGTAACATTAGACCAAAAACTGCTTCGAAAAACCATTTCTACCGACAATTTGGCCCTGTATAACTGTTGATGAGACTTAAATTCAATTAAATTTAATTAAATTAATTAATTAAGTTAATTAAATTAATTAGAGAACCGTTATGAGAAATGTATCAGTGTTGATGGAGATATAATGCATTTATAGCATTTGTAGTTTATATGCTCCTCCTAAGCAAAAAAATATTTTTTACAAGTCAAAAATAAAATTTCAATTTTACATTATCGAATTTGTAAAGGTTAATTATTGAAAAAAGATCAAAAATGATTTTAGTTCCAAAAGTGAATTGACAGTTTGGTGAAGGGTGGATTAGTTCCTTTAACCCTCTACCTAGGAATGTAAGAGATCTTGCTTTTTGATATGCTGTGGTTATCCATTTTAGCACGTGACTTATATTCCTATGGGCATGAATTTTCTTCTATTTGAATAAATAAAAACAAGAAAAAAAGTAAAGATGATAGGAATGCGAAAGAACGAAATTGAAGTTGAATAGAAGAAGCTTACAAGGAGATGGCAAGAATTATAAAATCTCTATTTATGTGTTTATATATGCAAAAACATTAATTCACATAATTATTAGTTTAATTCACCATTTAATATATTTAGTAAATTTATAAATAAAAAATATATAACACTCAAAAAAAAAAATTGTGTTTGGTCGAGATTCGAACTCTGCAGGCCGAGGAAGCAAAAACATAGGCGCACCCTTTAGTCTGTTTACTCAACATGCTTCACACTTTTTATCTTTGTGCTACATGTCTGCGAAAAGTGAAACATTACCTGCGATTTTAGCGAAAACAAGTGCCCATTCACTCAAACCCTTTTACACATTTTCATTCCTCAACCTACTCTATCGAATGAACTATGAGTGAGTAAGTTGAAATTCGAGAGAGACAATAGTTCAAAGTACTAGAAATTAAAATTCACGTCTTTTTCATCGTATGTTGAATAAGAAGATCAACACATAATTATTCTATATTCGTACATTAATTAGAAACATTTAGTATAAGAATAAGGCGCCATTGGGTGTGCGGGTAGCGAACCTGCCTCGCATTCACATGGTCCCGAGTTCAAGTCCCGGGCCTGGCAAGAGAATTTCCCTAGCTGGGGTCTATGGGACGGAGTCAACCCAGCCTCCAGGACCAACATTGGGGAATAGCTACTTGATAACACCTGCGATCAAGAAAATCAAGGTAAAGGTTGAGAGGAGCCGTTCTTCTGATCATAGGACACCTCATTGATATAACCGACTTGATAGGCGTTGTACTAGCGAAGGACTTACAAAGTAACTGATACATTAATTAGAAACATTTAGTATTATAATCTATTTGAATCAAAATTGAATCAAATAGTACTTTTTTCTTATATAATCATTCGATAACTATGTAAAATAGAATTATTAAAAACAAAAAAATACTTAATAGTGAATGATTTGTGAAGGTATGAGAAAAATAATTTATATATATATATATAAATTTAAGGATTTTTGAAAATTAAAAAGATTAAAGGGCGACACAAGGTAATTAAAAAATTCAGATGATACAAATAAATATAAAAAACATAATTAATTTATAGAAAGAGCAATCGAAATGTTTTTTTTTTGTTTTTTGAATAAAATTAGAATAAAATATTATAATATTTGGTATTATTTACAATATTTCCTTATGAATAATTCGTTTTAATTTGTTTATTAATATTTAATGTCATCTTATTTCTCTAAATAAAAAGTGATAATAATAAATGAATAAAAAGAATTAATATTTAATTAATATAATTTATTTATTACAAAATAATATTATTAGTTTGATAATGAAATAAATTGAACAAATTGTTAAGCAAATTTATGATTAACAATCCGATAAGGGTAAAAAAAAAAACAAATTATCATTGAAAACGGATGATCTGGAAATAGAAAGAGGTAGTTTAGTTTTATCACTCTCTAGATTAAGTTAGATATTTACAAAAGAAAAAGAAAAAGAATAAGAGATAAGATAGAAATGGATGGGAAGGGGACGGGAATGGAAGAAAAAAGGAAAAAATGAAATTTTCATGTGGACCAAAATAAAATAAAGTTAATAGAACATGGCACATTTTGTCAAAGAACAAAATGAATAATGTGAAGAAGGGGGGATGAACAGGATCAAAATCAGTTAGATTAACGAAAACAAATTGGAGAGAGGGTAGAAAAACAACGAATCCATTTAAGTCAAACTTTTTGAAGACAAGGGGGAAGGATTTTTCAGTTCTTGTTCAAAGATACTATAATTTAAATGGTTTCTATATTTACATATTTACATATATATGTAAACCAAATGTTTATTTAAAGTTAATGAAAGACAATAGAAATTCGATTTACTTTAATTTGTATATTTTATCTGGAAACTCATATATATATATGGGGTGAAAAGTTTCTGGCCTGGCCAAGAAAAACGATGTTTTTAAATTTTTTTTTTTGCTATATTTTTCAACATGATCTCTATAAACACTGATACATTTCTAATTATTTTAATTAATCCATTAATTAAATTTGATTTAATTTAATTTAACTCTCATCAACAGTTATGAATCGACGCAAAAATTCGTTTGGATTACGCCTACAGCGCCAATTTGTCGGTAGAAATGGTTTTTCGAAGCAGTTTTTGGTCGAACGTTAGCAAACGCGGCACCCATAAATTTGCACACGTTCAGCTGACATCGTACAGGTCTCAGCTATCTTTAATGTTGAAAAATAAAGCAAAAAACAAAAAAATTTAAAAACATCGTTTTTCTTGGTCAGGCCGGAAATTTTTCACCCCACCCTCGTAAATATATGTATATACCAAATATATAATAAATTTACATAAAAAAAATAAAGAAAAATATGGTGAATAATGTTACCATTAATAACTAAAAAAGTGTTTATCAAAAGAACAAAAAACAAAAATAATCAATTAAATCTTAAATTTAATAAATAATAATAACCATCATTATTATAATTCTTAATATTAAATTAAATTAATTTTAAAACATGTGAAATATATATATATATAATATTCATGGTACAAAATAAAAATAAAATATATAATCTGTATTGTAAAGATTTGAACTCACTATGATTTAATGAAATTTTATTCGTTGACATAAAATAAGTAAATGTGTCTTATTTATATAAGATAAATATAATGCTAAATTTTTGTTTATAAGGCAGAAATTCAAATAATTTAATATTTTCAAATCGTAACCATTTAAACAACAATCCCACCCTCGCATCTTATATTTGTATTTTTGTAAAATCATAGATCGTGTCTAGTAGATAATTTATTTTAAAAATGGCAAGAAAAATAAATTATAGTATTTTAAATTACTTGATTTAAAAAAACAAACAAACAAACAAATAAACATTATTATTTATTTATTTTTGAATTTAATAAATATATGAATATTTATACTTTGTTTAAAACAACGCTCGGAGAACCGGGGTAAATCATCCCAAATGGGGTAAAAATGAAACTTTTGTGAGTAAACAGTATATATTTTTAATTTGTTATTTTATAAACCTGTTAGTGTTTTTACAAATTAAATTTTTAGTTATTCTCTTTTCAAAATTATCATGGGGGGCTATAATAGGAAAAATGCTAAAAAAAGGAGATTTCTTTGTTTTTTTTGTTTTGTTTTTGTTTTTGCCAAAAATATTTTGGGGTGATGATTAAAAAAGTTCACCGACCGCTGGTTTAAAAGGATAAATAATATTTAAATTAAGATCTATTGAAATTATATTTTGAAAAATTAAAACATTCAAAAAAATAAAAATTCTGAAAGAAAAACAATATTAGTCATAGAATGGTGTCAATTTAGAGAATCTCATTATTTGAATTATTCATTTTTTTTTAACTTTATTTTACTTTTACACGTTTCCGCCCGCTCCATAATTTGTCTATGATGGGACCAATCATTCACGTACCACCGGTGGTACATGCCGGCGGAAACGTGTTAATGAATGTTGTTAAGTTAAACCTGAATAATTAAAATGAAAATGAAATGTTTAAAAAAAAAAGACACACGTTTTTAGAAGTATGGAGTGGGGTTGAGATAAGATTGCAAAATGTGTGGCGTGGGCGCGGGGTGGGGGGGGGGGTGTTTGGTTTTGTTTACCGTGTTGTGAAGGGATAGATGCTCTGACGCGCAACCAACCAGCGACTGAAATGCAGCAGACAAACCTTGGAGCTCTGAAATGACGAGGGAAAGGGTCGCGCACAAAACAAACTGCGCACCCCTTCTGAAGGGCTGAGGGTTGAAGGACTGAAGGCGCCACCGAGGCGCCGGGCAACAAGCCTCGCGCACACGCACCCCCCCGATCGATCGCCCCCGGGGGTGGGCCCATGTCCCCCCCAACTGGGATATTGCAAATATGGATGTGCCCGGTTACTTTTTCCAAGATTCTCTATGAATAAAAGGACTCCATTACATGCAACATCCAGTAAAAAAAAAAACTGGATTATTGGGCCTTCAGATAATCCAGATAATTCATAATTACATAATGGCGTCGATCAATATAATACACTGGGACAGTGTCTTGTCATAAAAAACACCCCGCCTTAACAAGATTTGCGCGTTTGGGTAAAATATTTATTTTTTTTTTATTAAATGGTGTCAAATATTCAAAAAATATTATATTTTTTAATTATTACATTAAATAATCATAAAAAATAATATACAATAGTGGGGTCAAAAGTTTCCGGCCTGACCAAGAAGAACGATGTTTTTAAATTATTATTTTTTTGCTATATTTTTAAACTTAATCTCCATCAACACTGATACATTTCTCATAACGGTGTTCTAATTTAGTTAATTAATTAATTAATTAATTTAATTTGATTTAATTTAATTTAAGTCTTTACAACAGTTATGAATCGACGCCAAAATTCGTTTGGATTACGTCTACAGCGCCAAATTGTCGGTAGAAATGGTTTTTCGAAGCAGTTTTTGGTCTAACGTTAGCAAACGCGGCACCCACGTTGCACACAGTTTTCCATATTCAAATGGTTGTGCAAAATATTTCTCACACGTTCAGCTAACATCGTACAGGTTTCAGCTATATTGAATGTTGAAAAATAAAGCAAAAAAATATATATAAAAACATCGTTTTGCTTGGTCAGGCCGGAAACTTTTCACCCCACCATCGTATATATATATATAGACCAAATCAATAATTTCAGACCCCAATAGTCAAAATATATAAAATTAAAAATATTTTTTAATAATAAATATAATAACTACTACAATCAAGTAAAAATTCATAGAAAATAAATATAAATAAAAATTGTATTTATATGAAACCAATATTTATATTTTTTAAGAATACTAAACTACTACTTAAGTTCGAGATTGTATTAAAGGCGTATCCCTTTATATATCGTGTTAACTACACATCTATTCGAGATTTTCTATTTAATTTAATTTTATATATCTTTTCTATATTTATATATAATTTCATAGACAATGGGTGCGTGCTATAAAGGAAATAAGCTGGAGTGTCTCCACTCGACTATCTCGCAATTTGAATTGGATTAAATAACATAATATATTATATTTAAATTAAATTTATTAAATAATATTTATTAAACCAGCGCATGTTTGCCTCTTTATTGATGGCACCAGGTCACGTGTTAGCGCGTGATTTGCAGTGTTAAAAAATTAATTCCGGTACTTTCAGCGATTCAATCAAGGTGAAATTCTATATATAGCACTTTTATACAATTTTTAATCATGGGAAAAACTATCAAACATATATTTTTATTTTTACAGTCACTTTAGAGGAAAAAAATCAAAACGTTGTAGGTAATGACCCTCTTCCGGTTGAGTTACATTTCTAAAAAGGTGAACCTTCAAAACGTATAAAAACATCAAAATCTCGACATCGAAAATTTTCATGATCGCAATACTATCTCTGTCGAGGTATAGTTTAAATATTGGAAACTTATAGATTTAATATCATTTAATAAAGCGAAACTTATAATTATTTTATTTTTGTATTTAATAAGAAATCGAAAACTTTTGTTTTATTTTAAAAATAAAAATGAAAACAGGTGTTGAATGGGTTTGATGATACTTGTTATACTTTCGTTTATTATATTTTAATGAGATCATAACATGGATTAAGAGAAAAGGATACAAAAAAACTGTCATTAATCCTTTAGCAACGTTATCCCCTTCATTCATTTACTTTCTACATGAGACTAGGAATTATTTATGCATAAAACACATTCGGTAGAGACCCGTTGAGGTGAAAAAAAAATCTTATTAAATATGAATAATTAGGTTGGGCATATATGCTAATGATCCATTCTTTGAAATATTTTATGATGCAAGTGATGCATGAGCAATGAAATTTGTCTCATCTCTTCAAATCATGATGATTAGTCATTCTTCCCTCTTCTGCTACAATCTCCAAGTATTTATATTAAAGAAGACATTTGCAAAATTCTTTAAAAAAAGATTATTTAATAAAAAAAAGTGTTAATGGATGATTCATTTAATTTTTAAATGCCCCCATTTGGTGTAATCTAATATCTGAATGAAAATAATTTAATTGAATACGTTATTTGGTGAAAGGAATGAAAAAAATTACGAAATAATAAAATATATTAAATTATAAAATTACTAGCCGTTCCTGGCATCATAGGCTGCCGGTGGCATAATACTCTCCTTAGAGGGACAGGCGACTTCTAACCGCACGAGATTAATTAATAATAATAATTTATAGAAAATTTTGTTTCAAATACTTACAAAATATCACAATGTTTAAAAATATAAAATTACTAACTTTATTCAAATTTTTTATTTGACACTTATTTAATTTAACAAAACATAATTTTAAAAAAATGAAGTTAGTTACAAATTAAATTAATTTTGACAATTTGATTGTAACTAACTTCATAGTGTTAAAGACATTACATACATACGAAGGAAATTATATATATATATATACCAGATATGTAACACAAATATATCAATTATTAAATAAAACTTTCCTAGTACATTGAAAAATAATTAAATTTTAAAATAACGTAGATGAGCATTTAAAAATTGAAAAAATATATAATATATTATATTAATGTATCTAACTACAAGATTAAGGGCACATACCTATTTTCAACGTTTTTCGTTGAATGTGAAGCAATTCATCCATAAACTTTGTCAGGCTTATAGAAAAATTATTTTATTCTTTTTAGTCCAATGGAAAAATTTTATAAAAAAAATTTTATATTTATATTATTTTATTCTTTTTAGTGCAATTTTAATTTTATAAATTTATTTAATATAACAAGAGAAATAGAAAATATGAAATTATACGAAAATTTGCAAATTGAATAAAACAAAAAATATATTCTAAAATTGATTTTATGTATTTATGTTAATTATTATTGAATAATAATTATTATATTATATTTATAAATAAATAATTTTTATTAATATAAGATTTTATAAATGTATATAGAATAATGTACTCATATTGTCTTCATAAAAAAAAGGTCATTCTTTTGTTCTTTTTTTCTCTCGGGGATATATATATATAATATATATAAAGGACCTTTTCTCGATGCCATTTGAGGGGAAGACCATCCCTACTTCATCGACGCTAGTGCTGATTAATAAGAATTCATCATTAATTTTAATGCTATGGAATATTTTTAAACACGTTCAAAATGAAAATCGACCCTGAAATCAATATTTATGATTCAAAATCCGTTGAAAAAAAATTAATCGGAGCAATACAAATGGAGTTAGTTACTAAAAGTAATTAATCGCTAATTAATTACAATTAATTAATTATAATTCAATTATATTTCTTCTATACCTTCTAGGGATCCATTGAAATATCTATAAAAATTTTCAAATGTCTATCTCAATAAAAAGTCGATGAAAAATCGATTTCAATTTGTCAAAAGAGCGAACAGACACAGAGACAGACGCCAAGTGAAGTTAAGAAAAACGTTATAAAATAGTTGACCACCTAGGCACAGATATGATTTTATGGTTTTTTAAATGTTAAAAATAGATATATATTTCGATTTAATATTAGAAAGAAATTCATAGAAAATGAATACAATTTTGATGTCAGCCAAGTTATAAAAAGGTATATAAAATATAAAATACATAAATCTCTCTCTACAGAGTCTTTTTCACAGTTCATTTCAAAGTTTAAACCCATTTTCAAAACAAATTGTAAAAATATTTTCAAGTATTAATAGAATAGAATATGAAGTAGAAAATTGTAAAAAAAAAAAAAATGACTGAAACAAATTAATTCACATCTTTTGAAAAATATTCATTATAATATCATTATAATAAATTGAAGTAATATTTTTTTTTTATTTATTTCAATATATTTAGTTTAATTTTACCTAATAAATTATTATTTTATCTTTAAAATATTTAGAAAATAAAATAATTTTAATATTTAGAATAATTTATTCAATCAACAAAACATCGTTTTTCTTGGCCAGGCCAGAAACTTTTCACCCCACCCTCGTATATATCATTTATATATAAATTGTTATATTTTTCAACCCTGCTAATTGGAAAAATTTATTCGTTTCAGTGATGAACTCTTCTGGTATGTTATTGTTTTCAAATTTCCACTCAATTGATTAATTTCCTTATTTTAAATTAAAAGGGAAAAAGGAAATGACGAATGAAATGGAAAATTCAACAGTGCGGTAGATATTTATAAATTTTGCTCGCCCGTTTAATCATGATGCCTCTATCGAGTGCCTTTCATTTACCTGAGGGTCATTAAGACTCGATCAAGAGTCGAATCATTCCCCCCCTCTCTCTCTCTGCCCATCATCTTCATTTCACTCAACTCATCTTTGGACACAAATATATTCAATTTAAATAGAGATACAACTCAATATTACTAAATATTTATAGTAGTTTTTATTTTTTCTTATTTATTTAATACCAAAAAAAAAAATAATTAAAGAATATTATTTTTAATTTCATTAATGTTTTATCCTTATCTTTATTTATAAGTATTCTGACTGGTATCACAAACTTAGTTATTTTTTTTAAGTAAAAAATCGAAAAACACACAAAAACGTAAATAATTTTTTCAGTTGTCAAAAACAAACAACTAACCCAAAATGGCTGATAATGTCACCCTATGAGAAATATATGTGTACTAACATAACAAAAAAAATATTCGATAATCCAATGTACACAGCACGCGAAAATTTAAAACTCATCATTTCGTTTGAACATACCTTATATATATAAGACTCGATCAAGAGTCGAATCATTTCCCCCCTCTCTCTCTCTGCCCATCATCTTCATTTCACTCAACTCATCTTTGGACACAAATATATTCAATTTAAATAGAGATACAACTCAATATTACTAAATATTTATAGTAGTTTTTATTTTTTCTTATTTATTTAATACCAAAAAAAAAAATAATTAAAGAATATTATTTTTAATTTCATTAATGTTTTATCCTTATCTTTATTTATAAGTATTCTGACTGGTATCACAAACTTAGTTATTTTTTTTTAAGTAAAAAATCGAAAAACACACAAAAACGTAAATAATTTTTTCAGTTGTCAAAAACAAACAACTAACCCAAAATGGCTGATAATGTCACCCTATGAGAAATATATGTGTACTAACATAACAAAAAAAAAAATATTCGATAATCCAATGTACACAGCACGCGAAAATTTAAAACTCATCATTTCGTTTGAACATACCTTATATATATAAGACTCGATCAAGAGTCGAATCATTCCCCCCTCCTCTCTCTCTCTGCCCATCATCTTCATTTCACTCAACTCATCTTTAGACACAAATATATTATTATAATATATATATATATATATAATATACTCATTAGCTATATGCAAATATATTTTATATATATTATATGATCACAATCAAATTTGAAATATCTTAAGACAGAAAGTCTACAGACAATATCTTGTAAGTGAATAAAAAAGAATGAAGCTTAACGGTTGCCTATAACTCAGGAGCAATAAAATTTATTTTAATGGTCTTTTATCATTTTATGGAATAATACAACATTTATTTATTTTATATATATATATATATATATAAAACTAATAATAATATAGCATAAATATAAATAAGAAAAGTTTTGTTTTTTTTATAAATAAATAGATATGCATTCAATTTAATGGTACGTGTGATTTGTGTAAGAATAGTAAAGAGAGTTATTTTTTGTTTTATAATAAAAGTTAAATAAATAGAATATAATAAAAATAAATTATTTATATAAATATATATTCTCGTCCTGAAAGTTTACGAAATAAAAAAAAGAAACAGCCAAATATATAGATATCTAATCTACCCGAGCAAGAAGGTAGGTATATAAAAAGACAACTTTTATTCTCTCTCTTTTTCAATTTCAGTTCTAAATAGTGTATTAAATTTTAAATTAGGTATTGGACCTTATTACCAACATTTTTTTTCGAAATGTAAAGGGGGAGACCCTTCCCCTAATAAATAATCTATAAAAGTGGAACCTATGAATGCCTCCCTTGCGCAGATGCCAGTGACATTTCTGAAACACCCACACCCTCATCAGACTAAAGGCACGTGTAAGAGGAGGTACTTCACGTTTGGTCACATTAGTGATCATTCAAACCAATACATAAATACAAATTCAAACAACAATTTATTAAATGAAAATTAATTTAAAAATAATAATCTTTGATTAGCTTTATATATTTTGTTAAAAAAATAATCGAATAAACGAATTTAAAGGATAGAAATAAATTAAAAATTTATAGAAACGATAAAAGACGTTTATTGATCAAATCCAACAAGAAATTATCCAAATAGTTCTATTGCCCTTTCGATTTGATGATTATTGTTAATGTTATCAATATAACAAATTAGTAAAGTATCTGGATAAATTATTAAACTCATGAAATAGTTTTTTTTTTTTAATATATACTAATATTAATATATAGTCATTTATTGTCTGAACATGTTATATGAGGGACATTTGTGTAAATATATATAAAAAAAACTATAATATGACTAACATATACGAGAGTGAGGTGAAAAGTTTCCGGCCTGACCAAGAAAAATGTGTTTTTAAATATTTTTTTTTTGCTTTAATATAGCTGAAACATGTACGATGTCAGCTGAACGTGTGCGAAATATTTTGCACAACCATTTGAATATGGAAAACTGTGTGCAACGTGGGTGCCGCGTTTGCTAAAGTTAGACCAAAAACTGCTTCGAAAAAACCATTTCTATCGACAAATTGGCGCTGTAGGCGTAATTCAAACGAATTTTTGCGTCGATTCATAAGTGTTCATGAGACTTAAATTAAATTAAATCAAATTAAATTAATTAATTAATTAACTAAATTAGAACACCGTTATGAGAAATGTATCAGTGTTGATGGAGTTTATGTTGAAAAAAAAAAAAAAAAAAAATTAAAAACATCGTTCTTCTTGGTCAGGCCGGAAACTTTTCACCCCTCCCACTTACATACATAATTTAATCCATGAAAAGAAGCTTAGTAAATTGTTTATCATTTTCAAAATATATCGTTTTATATGTTTTTTTTTTCTATTTGAAATTCACAAAATATTAATTAATTAAATGATAGGATAAAATAAAAAAAAAAGTCGTGTATGCCTTCAAATTTGCTTTGCAAACAAACAACAGGTTAGTGAGTGGAAAATGATTGACAGTCTGAATTGAAAGCGAAACACATTCAGTTTCATTGAAAGAATGAGCCAAAAAAACGAAAACAAAATTATATTCACACGATTAAGAGCAACTTTTACTTTTTGGAGAATCTGATAAAAAAATAAACCAATTGTAATTATGGAAAATAAAAACAAACCAAAGTTAAGTTAGATGAAGATTTGCAATGTAAATAGATTTACCTGAATTTCTAAAATTAAGCGATAATGTATTGATTGTAGATGAATAAAAATAACTTCTGTCAATCTTAATTAAACGCTGGCTTCCAAATGAAAAAAAAGGAGTATTCCAGTGGAGAGGTTATTTAAAGGAAGAGAGATAAACATAAAACGAAGTTGGAATTGAATGAGGTAAATGGGAAAGAGATAAAGATTTGAAAACTAGGTCAGACAGTTTGCATCCAGGGCTCTGTTTCAGTTTTGGACCATTACCCACTCCTTTAATATAGGTAAAGGGACTTGGAATAAATCGATGAAATAACTCTAGGTAAAAAAAAAATTCTAGTTCCAATTCTATTACATTAATCAAATAGAATCAAATTTATAAAATAAAAATTAAAAGAAAAGAAAGAATTTATAAAAAAACAACTAAAAAACGCGAAAAGAACAATTTTAACAATAAACACTATATTATTATTATATATAATTTCAATTATTAATATAGTATCTATATCAGTGGCACTACAGAAGTTCGAAGCCGCAGCAACCACATTCCTACATCCTACATCCATCCAACTCTTACCCTTTCCAATCTCTCTCACGTCCCTTCTTACTTTGTCCGCCCAACGTCTCCTTAGTGTCCCAACCATAAATATATTTATCGCTAGTTTGTCATCACCCATTCTAGTCACGTGTTCTGTCCATCGCAGCCTTCTCGATTTTATAATTCTAACTATATCTGGAGATGCAATTTCTCGTTTGCAGTCTTCACCATTCCCCGGGATCTTCCTTTGACCAATAAATGCTGGAAAGAATACTATTTACTCTAACGGTGGTAAATTTATGTTCTTTTAAATGATTTGAAATTGTTTTATATATTTTGTCGTTTATTGATTTTAAAGCAACCAGGTATATATATATATATTGGATAAAAATATTTTACTTGTTTATTAAATCTTCCTTGTTCTGGAGCCGGAGACAGCTGATGTTAAATTGAATTTTATTAGAAAAATTTGTTCTTACGCCGACTTATTGTGTAGAAAATTGCTACGCTACACTCTCGGCTAGCTGCCTCCCTAATTTAAATATAATATATGTGAATTAATCCAATTCAAATTTGCGAGATAGTGGAGTGAGGACACTCCAGATTTTTTTGTTTTAACATTGATCTTTAAAATTATTTTATAATTATATAACTTTATAGTTATTTTAAATTAAATAATTGAAGAATGGTTTTTAAAAATATTACCTATAAATTTATCAATAAATATGTATCGATAAATTAAAAAACAAAACAAAAAGGAGTAGTTTTAAGGAAAATCTCTCTCTCTCTATATATATATATATTTCTTTTGTTATCCTGGTATATATGCAACCACAAATTCAACAAAAGGTATGCTATAGGAATAAACAAAAGTAAATTGTACAAACAAGTCATAAATTGAAAATAAATGATATGAATTAAAAATGAAGTTTTGTAGCTAAAAAAAGAACTAAATTATATACCTATATAATTTATTGCAAACTTATCTATACTTACCTAATATTATTGTTGGTGTTTATTTAAAACTTTACAAAAATATAGTAATAATTGCAAATAAAAATGAGATTAACACATCTAAATAATATATTATACAACACTTATATTTATATTCAATATTAGGTCATGAAATATTGGTTATTTAGTGTGAAAATTTATACTATTTCGTATTATAAAGGAATAAATTAAATTATTGCTTAAAAAAATATTAGTCTTTTTGTATTATATGTATGTTTATAAAGTTGGAATGAAGATCTTTTTTTTTATAAACACTAATTGCTTAAGTACCATCATGAATAATTTTTTTTTTAACTCTACCTTTATTAACAATTTCAATTTAGATTTTTGATATTTGCACATGTAATAAACGCACCCAAGATAATTTGAACTTTCAATTGAATGTGTTCACTTGGTTTTTATTAAGACTTGACCTTATCGAGTAATGAAATCACGTCATTGGACACACCTTTTTTGGGCTCAGTACCTGCCTATATGCATAAAAGGTTTGAATATCCAATGAAATTAAAATTTAAAAAATAATAGTACTAAAAAAAACATTATATATATTATTTTTCTTATATTTAAAGAATTCGAATGAATATTTTTTATAACATTTAATTATTATTAGGAATCTGAGACATTTTTAATATTATTAATATTATTGTTTAAATCCTTTTGTGTAAATTTCAAGTACGAGGTCTGTTCAAAAGAAAAGAAGAATTTTGAATTTTCTCACGTAGTGTACATTCGATAATCGAAATTATTTTTGTTATGTTGCTTCACATGTGTTTTTCATATTTTGACATTATCAACCATTTTGGATTAGTGGTTTGCTTTTGACAACTGAAAAAGTTAATCACGTTTTTGCGTGTTTTTCGATTTTTTAGTTTTGTTTTTACACAATATAAGTTCTTGAAAACACGTCGTACTGTTAATAAGGAATGGTACAAGGAAATTATGCAACGTGTGAAGAAATACGATCATGGATTATGCATCACGATAATGCAGCATCTCACACATCATTGCTTGTTCGTGATATTTTGGCCAAACACAACACCGTAATTATGCCTCAACCACCGTATTCACCAGATTTGGCTCCCTTGATGCTTGACTTTTTCCTATTCCCAAAACTGAAGAGACCCATGAAAGGAAAGCGTTTTGCCACAATTGATGAGATAAAGTCAGAATAGTCATACAGAAAAGTGCATTTCAGAAGTGCTTCGACGATTGGAAGAAGCGTTGGTATATACCTGAGGGGAATTACTTTGAAGGGGACAAATAGGATATTTTTTATTAATATTTAAACATAAAACCCCGGATAGAAAATTAAATAACTTGTTTTGTGACCAAAATATTTTAAATCCGAATTCAGCTCTGATTTTTTTACATTATATAATACTTTAAAAGGAATATCAACAGGAAAAATATAATAAAGTATTAATTAAACTTCATAATGTAATATATTTAAATAGTATATAAGACTTTTACCTAGGAGTTTATATATTTTTTTTATTTACCATCACCCCTATAGATTAAAAAATTAAATAAATAAATACATATATTTAAAATTTACAACCAAATGTTAAATACGATTTTTTTTTGTTGAATTTTCGTTTTTTTTTTCATTCTGGTAATTTATACTACATGAAATTTTAAAGAGTAAACGAGAAATAAATATCAAGTGATGATTGCTGTAAACATTTTATTACCTGAAAATGTTTATGTAGATGGCCCCAACAACTTCCATTTCACAGATGTATTTAAATATTTAAACCCTAGTATATACTACGGCCATATAACACAACCCGTGGAAAGAAATATTTTCTCAAAATTTAGTATCAGTGAAGAAGCGATAAACTAATAATTAAAAAAAAATCAGATTTATTTAAAAAAATATAATTATAAAACACATGACTTATATATATATATATATAAATATTATTTATTATTTTAAATTTTTGATTATATTTTTATATGAAAACTAATTATATACAGTTATATTTTTACCGAGCGACGATAGTAAGGTAGGGATTGTTTTCACACCAAATTTCACATGTCGAGATTTTTACATATCTCCATGAATCATGCATTTTCTAAACAGAAAAAAGTATTTTTAGCATGATGTCTGTCCGTCTGTCCATCCGTCCGTATAGATGTGTACAGCTTGAACGGCTCAACGGATTTTTATGAAATTTGGTATATTTACTTAATGCATCAGTATGATGAATTGCTCAACTTTTGGTGTATATCCGAAAACCGGAAGTGGTAGTATTACCGATCGACGATAGGAAAGGAAGGCTTATTTTCAGACCAAATTTCACATGAGGAGATTTTTTAAATATCTCCACGAACTTTATATTGGTTTTATTCTCGGGAAAAATCATCTTCATTAGTTTTTTCTTAATTTAAAATTATATGACGTCACCCAGCCCTTCATAACGTCACAGCCAGCGCCTACTTATATATTATAAATAAAACAAAATTAAAAATATTTATCTTATATCCATATCTGTTTTTATTGCATTAATAGATACATTTAAATTATTTGAAATTGTTTCTGAAGCTGGTAATTAATTTATTTGAAATCGTCGGTCGGTTCTGTGCCTGGTCACAGGTCAACTTATTTTAAAGTTCTCCTTCTCTTTTCAATTTATTTCCTATCGCATTTTTTCTATTTGATTTTTATACATTTGAAATACATGTATGTTACTAGTCAGTTGATGTGAATATATCTAATATCTGATAAATTCAATTTTTTTTATGCAATGAATGCAATGAATAATTCAATTTATTTAAATGCGTGTGCATACCCAAACGATATGAAAAAATTTGTTTATATTTTTATTTTAAATTTATAAATAGACCTAAAATTATTTTTAATATAATTTAATAAAATAAAGTAAAAAAAACAACAAACAATTATTTAATGCTATTAAAATAGTTTAGGTGAGAAAAATAAATATGTTAAATAGTGTATGATATTTCAAAGATTTAACATTAAAAGAGTATACAACAATAAGCATAGAATGGTATTATTGATTTGAACCTTTAGAATTGGTCCCTTTAATTTTCCCTCTGATTTCTAACCGAAAATGGAATGGGAAAAGGAGTTGAACTGGAAAATAGATTTAATCAAAATATAAATTAAGCATTCATGTGGATAATATTTTCAAATTAGAAACGAATTATATTCAGTCAATGAAAAATGATATTCAAATTAATAAAGTAAATGAATTTGATTTTATTAAATTATCGTTAAAAAAGTGAAATAAATATCCGTTTGAGGTGAATAACTTAAATTAAATGGACTTAACATTTAAAGAAAATTAAATTTCAATTATTCTATAAAATGTTATACCCAAATAAGTATCAATAACATAATTAATTTATTTTTATTCCGAAATTAACTGCCATTGGCATATACAAATATCTACTTATTATTAGGTAAAATTAATATAAATTTAGCATTTTTTTTTGTTCCAAAAGCGCCACAGGGTGGGTGGTAGCGTAGCTAGCTCACATTCTAGAGGTCCCGGATTCAAGTCTCGGGCCTGGCAAGGGAATTTATCTATGGGACGAATTCAAACAAGCCTCCGGGATTAAAATTGGGAAGCTACTTGTTAAAAAGTAGCGCCTCCGATCAAGAAAATCAAGCTAAAGGTTGATAGGAACCTTTCTATTGTTCATAAGACACCTAATTGATATAACGGACTTGATAGGCATTATTCTGCGTAGAACGTACAAAAGTCAGGATTTTTTTTTGTTCCTACCTGAAGTTCTGGTGGACCACCTTCGTCTCGGATTAAGAGGAGGTAACTCTGGCCATCGACTAGGATTTCCTTTTTGAATCGACCACCTTCTGGCGATTCTTCTTGCATATAAGATCCTGTAAGATATCGATGAACCAGGGCCGATTTTCCAGACGATAATGAACCCACGATACCCAAACGTAAATCCGGGACACATCTTGACAAGGTCCATTCTTGACTATTCACAAACGAGTCTGAAACAAACAAAATAACTAAGTTATAAAGAAATAATTATTTATATAAATATGTTTTAAATAATAATTAATAATAATTTAATAATATAAATAAATGAAATATTCACAAGTAGTTCTAAATGTAAATAAATTTGAAAATGATATATTTCGAAACTTGTCAAATTCACAAAAAATTAATAAAAGGTATTATAAAAATGTATAAATATTATTTTATAAAATAACGTAATTTATATTAATAATAAAATAATTTTTCTCTAAGCCTGACAAGGTTTATGAATGAATTGCTTCATATACAACGAAAAACGTTGGGCGCATATTAAATTCATAAAATATGAACGAAAGTCAATTAAAAGTATTATATATTTTGTTTTTAAAGAAAAAGATAATTTAAAAAAAAGGAAGAAATTTGCACTCAAATTTTTCTTTGAAATATAATTTCTTCTCATCAGTAAACATTTTTTAGAATAAAAATCGAACAGATGTTAAATTAATACTTAATTCAAAAAAAAGTTAGATAAGAGGAGAGTGGAGGTTTAATTAAAATGCCCTGTGAGAAAATAATCCAACCGACTGTTCTAGAAATTCACACTATAAAATTAATTAGCTGGAGTGTCTCCACTCGACTATCTCGCAATTTGAATTGGATTAAATAACATAATATATTATATTTAAATTAAATTTAATTAATTATAAATTATAAATAATAAATAATAAATATTAAACCAGCGCATGTTTGGCTTTTTGTTGATGGCACCACGTCACCTGTTGGCGCGTGAGATTTGCAGTGTTAAAAAATTAATTCTGGTAATTTCAGCGAATCAATCAAGCTGAAATTCTATATATAGCAGTTTTATAGAATTATTAATCATGTGAAAAATTATCAAACATATATCTTTATTTTTACGGTCACTTTAGAGGAAAAAAAATCAAAACGTTGTAGGTAATGACCCTCTTCCGGTTGAGCTACATTTCTCAAAAGTTGATAGAAAACTATGAATTTTGAATAATGTCCATGTACCAAATTTCATCATTCTAGCTCAAACCGTTTTTGCGTAATCTTGCCTACATACACACACACAGACACACACACAGACACACACACACACACACACACACACACACACACACAGACATTTTTCTCAACCTTAGTGAAAATGATTCAGGAACCTTCAAAAAGTATAAAAACATCAAAATCTCAACATCGAAAATTTTCGTGATCGCAATACTATCTCTGGCGAGATAGTAAAAAGTTCGTGTCAATGAAAATGAAAGAAAAAAAAATGAAACTGAAAAGCAAAGATGAAAAAGAGTTGATTGGAAGAATAAGAATAAAAGAATTGGGGAAGAGGCAAGCACAAGATCAAAACATTTTATTACTTTCTGATATGCAATACTATGTAGGGATGATGAGGATTTATGAAATCTTTTATAAAATGACGAATTTTTTATTTGCAAAAGCTTAACTTTTTTACCTTTTTAACAAAATTCAATAAATTATTAAAATTTGACAGAGAAACTAGTTATAAACTTCCAAATGAGCAGCCATTTAGTAATGTTTTATTAACTAATTCACTAATTATTCACTTATTTACAAATTTTCGGTTTTTTTCGGTTCGGTTTATTTATAAGGAAATTATTTAATTAATTATTTTTTTAATTTTTCTATATCCATTTCGAAGTGAAAAAAAAACAGCACGAAAATTAGAGGAGTCCTTTGCTGGTTAAATTAATCAAACAGAATATCAATGGATTTATATATGAAAATTTTAATAATTTTTTTCCCCGTAAACTAGAAGAGACCGAGAAATATAACATTAGGAAAGTTTATTTGGAATTAAAAAAGGAATCCACTGGTAAAGTTTTATCCAAATCCATGACATGACAACTAATCGGAACAATTACTAAATGATTTCCGACAGAGAAATAAGAATCCTAATACAATTTTTCACACCTCAAACTCACCAGAAAGGGAATTAAGAGGGGGTCAGGTACCGATAAGTTTCCATTAAAGAAACGTGTTATATGTCGATTGTGTATTGATCAATTTGTCTCATAGAAATTAATAATAAGATTTATTTTCTATCTATCTATCTATCTATCTCTGTGGCTCTACGGAACTCGAAAGTTTTTGGCTGCAGCCACACTTCTCCAAGTGTCCCTATTCTGAGCCACAACCCTCCAATCCCTACCCTCTCCCATTACTACATTATCCACCCACCGCGTCCTTGATCTTCCAACCTTACCACCCCCAATATATTTTTCGCCATACTTTCTTCACCCATTCTAGCCACGGGTCCTCCCCACCGCAGCCTTCTCGATTTTATAATTGTCACTATATCTGAAGATGCATAGAGATAATGCAATTCCTCGTTATGCAGTCTCCGCCATTCCCCGGTGACCTCATCTTTCTTTGGCCAATAAATGCTGGAAAGACCTATTCTCAAATACTCTAAATCTACTCTCGTCACCCAAGGTCATAGACCATGCCTCACACCCATATAATACAACCGGTAAAATAAAGATTTATTTTAATTAATACTATATATTAAAAAAAAACACACCGCACAAAGTAAAATTGAAATAAGTGATTTTAAACATAAACATTTTTTTTTAAATAAAAAAATATTTTTAAAAGTTTGTAAAAAATCACTGTGAGAAATGTTTTTTTTTTTCTTTTCCATAAAATTAGATTATTATTTATTGAACTCAGGACAAAGAACAAATAAGTCTTTAGAGTTTGAAAGGGAGTAAAATTGAATTAACATCTCTTCTACAATTTCATTACTTGTATAGAAAAAATGAACGACGTAAGAGACATATCAAAAGAGAAAGAAATAACATGAAGGTTGATGTGGGTCTTTGTTATTATTATATATATATTATTTTCTTTTACTCAATGATTGGAAAATCTCCTCCATTTTCTAATCGTTTCTAAGAAAATACCAGCATTACAACTGATTGAAATAGCAGGATGTTTTAGAAGATCACCAATAGAAAATGTCAATTGATTTACAAAATAAAAGAAAAGAATAAATGAATGAAATGTGATAGAAATAATAATAATAAAAAAATTACTATTTATTAACTTTTTGAAAAATGAATTATTAATTAGCATATGTTTTTTTTTCTTTAAATTTACAAAGATGTTATCTTCAATAATAATTAAATAATTGTTTATTATTTATGTAAAATGCATCTATTATTATTATTATTAACTTATCTTATTATACTAGCAAAAATTGTATGTATATATATTTGTATTTTTTAAATAATAAACTGCTCGAATGATTTTTTTGAAATTGACACCATAAATAATAATTATAAAGAAAAATTGATCTGTATTGGTTTCAGCCTCGAGAAATATCATCTTTGTTAGTTTTTTTTCTTAATTTAAAAAAGTAAATTTAAATGACATCAACAACTACGACAGACAGTTAATCCTTAAATACAAAATATTGTAAATATAAATAAAATTAAATTAAAAATGTATATTAATAATATTTTGTAATCAAATTACAAAATAGATATTATGCTATATCCACAAGTCATACTTTTGTCTTTCAGTGTATAGGTTAAGGGCTAGTATGTATTATGACTCTATTTTTTTTTAATTTTTAAATTTAATTTATTTGAGCGGCGGCTCAGTGAATCAGGTACTTATTGATTTTAAAAATTGATCTGTATTTGTTTCAGCCTCGAGAAAAATCAACTTTATCAGTATTTTCTTAATTTAAAATAGTAAATTTAAATGATGCCAGCAAATACGTCATTCATATTGAAATTTGCCTCGTGTCATTCTTTTTTAAATGATATTTGTATTAATATTTTTTTTATATTTAAAATATTTTAAAAGTTTTTATTTAATTTCGAAATAAAATTAAAAATATTTATTTTAATAATATTTTAGAATCAAATTAGGAAATATATTTATCATGTTGTTGTTTATTGTTTTGTTAATAGCTCGGTATTCCAGGTACGTATTATTAAAAAATATCATCTATTTTATTAAATTTAATAAATTTTAATTTAATAAAAAGAACAAAGCATTTTAAAGTTTAGAAATATAAAATAAATAAATGTAAGAATTCACCGATCAAGGAGAATTGAAAGTGCTATGTTTAGTGAATAATTAACTTGATAGTGGTTATGCCTTTTTTAGAAAAGAATCCTGGTGGAGTGAGTGTTAAAAGACATTCGGACGTCTCCTCCTTGAACTTAGTTTTCCATCTGATGCATACTCTCCATTTAGCTATTCTCTCAGCACCTACGCAGGTATTGTCTTCTAGACAAGGAGGAGGGGGGCTCAGTGCTAAAGAAACTGATAGGTCTTACGTATTGTTCAAATGAGATTCTACCACACGATATGCATTTATTAATTAATAGCCTCAAGAAAAAAAAAGATAAATTTAATCATCATATTTTAATCTTATAATAAATTTTAAGTATAAAATTTCCAAAAAACAAAAAATTAAACAATTAATAATAAACAAAAGTCAAGGCAAATTAAAAAGAGAGATTATTTAAGTTAAAAAATAAGATTTCACAAAAAAAAAAAAATTAATTTAAAACAATAGAAAATTTATTATTATAATATTAGTATAAATTAATATATTACTAAATCATATACACTACTAACTAATGATAAGCAAATATGGCTAATATAAAATTGAAAGACATTTACAATATATGCCTAGATAAATCAATATATGGTAATTGTTTACAAAACGGAAAAATTCAGGGATCTAGATGAAACTTTGCCAATGGATTCCTTTTTTAATTCCAAAGAAACTCTCCTTATGAAAGATTTATCTGTCTCTTCTAGAGTTTACAAGATAACAATTATTAAAATTTGCATAGAAATCCATTGACATTCAATTTAGTTACCATGTTTAATTAATTTTGTCCACTAGAGGGCTTCACTAATTTTCGTGTTTTTTTTTTCAGTTCGGTTTGGCTATAAGAAAATTAAAAAATTAATTAATTAAATAATTTTCCTATATCCAAACCAAATAGAAAAAACCGAAAATTAGTGAATTAGACAATAAAACATTATTAAATGGCTGCACATTTGGAAGTTTATAACTAGTTTATCAGTCAAATTTTAATAATTTTTATCTCGGAAACAAAAAGATACCGAAAAATATTGTATTCTTTAGAATTATAAAAGGAATCTACTGGCAACGTTTTATCTAAATCCCGGAAGTTTCCCGTTTTGTAAACAATTACTCAATATATAAGTGAAAATAGAATTAGCTTTGAGTTTGTTAAAATAAAAAAAATTTAAAAATAATTTCTTATATATTTTTTTTAAGAAATTGTATATTATATCTAATATTATATTATATTATATATTATAATATATCTAATTGTATAGTATAATTAATAATAAAAAGTCCAATATCTAAGAAATTAATAAAATTATTTGGCAGAAGATCCGAGTATAACAATGGAAAATATATTCTCTTTTATAAGGAGATTTAGACAATTGATATATAATGAAAATAATAATAATAAATAGTTTTATATTAAGAAGATAAGTAACAAAAGTTAAAAAGCAATATACAGAATAGCTTAAAAAAAAGTACCCCAGAGAGAACGAGCTCGAATCAAGAACTTTACCTATGACTAAAGAAAACCCTCCCAGGTCAGCTTCATCGATTGAATAAAATAAAAATAAACAAGAAAAAATATAATAAGTTTTGAATAAACTTTTTTTTTAACTTTGCGTTTATGAATAAATAAATATTTACAAAAACCAATATAATTTTTCTATGTATTTTATTTTTCTCTTCCTAAATAATTTTCATAAAAGTAAGAGTTATTTATATTTCAGGTTGTAATGTAGGACTTCTATATAATATATATTATTAAATGTATATATATAATAGGTAGCCTTTTGATTGTTTGATAAGAATGGTTTGAAAAATCAAAGAAATTTCAATATTTATAGTGTATTATATTTAAAAATAAATAAGCTGGAGTGTCTCCACTCGACTATCTCGCAATTTGAATTGATTAAATAACATAATATATTATATTTAAATTAAATTTAATTAATTATAAATTATAAATAATAAATATTAAACCAGCGCATGTTTGGTTTTTTATTGATGGCACCATGGCACGTGTTGGCGCGTGAGATTTGTAGTGTTAAAAAATTAATTCTGGTACTTTCAGCGATTCAATCAAGCTGAAATTGTATATATAGCAGTTTTATACAATTTTTAATAATGAGAAAAACTATCAAACCTATATCTTTATTTTTACGGTCACTTTAGAGGAAAAAAAATCAAAACGTTGTAGGTAATGACCCTCTTCCGGTTGAGCTACATTTCTCAAAAGTTGATAGAAAACTATGAATTTTGAATAATGCTCATGTACCAAATTGCATCATTCTAGCTCAAACCGTTTTTGCGTAATCTTGTCTACATACACACACACACACACACACACACACAGACATTTTTCTCAACCTTAGTGAAAATGATTCAGGAACCTTCAAAACGTATAAAAACATCAAAATCTCTGGCGAGATAGTAAAAATTAGATGCAAATTAGAATAAAACGTTGTATTAAAAATAATAAATTAATTTATTGATATTGATAAAATGTTAATACATGTATATATACATATGAGGGCTGTTCAAGAGAAAATGTGAATTTTGAATTTTTGCGGGCTGTGATTATTGCAATTTTTTTGTTATGTGGGTAAACTTATGTTTCTCATATGTTGACATAATCAGCCATTTTGGATTAGTAGATTGTTTTTGACAAATGAAAAAGTTAGTCACGTTTTGTGTGTTCTTAGATTTTATACTTAAAAAAATAAATAAGGAATACTATAAGGAAGTTATGCAACGTTTGCGTGAAGCAATACGGCTCAAACGATCGGAATTGTGGAAAAACAAACCTTGGATTCTGCATCAGCACCAGCAATGCACCAGCTCACACATCGTTCGTGATTTGGCCAAAAACAATACCGTAATCAAGCCTCAATCGCCGTATTCACCAGATTTGGCTCCCTGCGACTTTTGCCTATTCGAAAAACTGAAGAGACTAATGAAAGGAAAGCGTTTTGCCACAATTTATGAGATAAAGTCGGAATCGAAGAACGAGCTGATGGCCATTTCAGAAGTGCTTAGATGATGGGATGAAGCACTGGCACACACATAAGTGTATTATATCTGAGGGGAATTACTTTGAAGAGAACAAAATAGATAATGATGAATAAATAAATTCTTTTCAAAATAATTTAAAATTCACCTTTTCTTTTTAACAAACCTTGTAATTGGTAATAAATACAGGTTTGGTTCCTATATAAGAAATAATTAAGATAAAGAGTATTTAGTTTTAGTATTGAGACATTCAACTCAAAAGAGTAAGTGTTCAATGTAACTATGAAGTTCCATGTCAAGGAAGCGGGTTGAACTATCATTAAAATGTGGATGAACGCCAAATGAAACAGAGAGCGCAACCCCTTAGAACAGTGTTTTCCAACCTGTGGGGCGCGCTCCCCCTGGGGGACGCGAGAATCTTATAAGGGGTGCCCGAATATATCAGAACCAATTTTTTTTTCTAAAATCTATAATAATCTGTAACTGGTGCCCGCCAAGCCATTTCAAGTGCACGCATTTTTTCTCGATTTTATTCCAATTTTTTCAATATGGTTACAATATTATGTGAGTACTTATGAAATTTGATTATTATAAAAATTAAGTGGGGCGCAAGAATAATTTTTAAAAAAAAAGGGGGCGCCGGTTCAGAAAGGTTGAAAACTACTGCCTTAGAATAATAATAAAAATCTCGACAGAAAATCAAAAAAAAAAAAAAACCCTTTGAAATATAGAACCGGTATTTAAACAATTATAACTTTTTCCCTTATTAAATTACACAAATATAATATTTAAAAAATATAGAAATTAGATAAGGATCATAAATTTTATAAGCATGTAAATATGCAATGTTATATTTTGCAGTTTGAATGAGGATGATGGGGAATAAAAAAGGGTTCATTCAAGTAGTCGGCTATTAGAGAATCATGTTTTCTTTTTCATATGAAATTTACGAGACAGTTGTTATTTAATTATAAAAGATGGTAATGGTGAATAGATGAATATATACATTTTTTTTTTAATATTTAAATTGTTTATAAAACTATCTATAAATCTATGGTCTATTTGTCGTTAAACTGAAATATATATAATAACATAACGAAATGTTGCAGAATGTATATTAATACATATTCAATGAATTTTTTTTTTTTTTTTTTTTTTTAAATGTTAATAAATCTTTAACTTATCTTATCTTATTATACTAGCAAAAATTATATATATATATATATATATATATATATATTTGTAGGGGGCAGCATGGCTGAGTGGGTAGAGTACTAGATTTCTACACAGGAAGCCTGAGTTCGAATCCCAGCATAGAACTCAAGATTATATATTTATTTAATTTAATTTAATTAATAAATATAAAAATTTAATTCAATTTAACATCGGCTGCCCCACCGAAGAAGGCAAAGGGAAACCACTTCGGTCAAATTTTCCCATGAACACCCTATGACTCCTGTGGAGTTATTAGGGCCACGACACTTCCGCTAGGAAGTTATCGACAACGAAGATATTTGTATTTTTGAAATATTAAACTGCTCGCGAGAAGGATTTTTTTTGAAATTCACACCCCATAAATAATATCTATAAAGAAAAATCGATCTGTATTGGTTTCAGCCTCGGCAAAAATCATCTTTATTATGTTTTAGGAAATTTAAATCACGTGAGCAGCTATGTCAGACAAAATACAACATATTTTAAAATTAAAATAAAATTAAAGATATTTATGTTATATCCATATCTATCTTTCAGTGCATTAATACGTACTTTTAAATTATTTGAAATTATTTCAGAACCTTTATTAGTTTTCTCTTAATTTAAAATAGGAAATTTGAATGACGTCAGCATCTACATCAGACCGCGCTTCCTTAAATACAAAATATTAGAGTTCTCTCTTTCAGTGCATTAAGACATACGTAGAAGGGGGGTCTGTTTTATGACTATTTTTTTTTAATTTTTGTTCTTTTAAATTATTTGAGCTGCGGCTCGGTGAACCAGGTAATTATTTTTTAAATAAAATAAATCTTTAATTGATTAATAAGAAAAAAAAATAATATAAAAAAAAACAACAAATTCAATTTAATCTTTAAAAATATTTTTTGCTGACGAAAAAAGTTAAAACTGGATTAAATGTAAAATGTAAAATTGTTATTCATTTTACATAATTGCCTTCGGATGATAATATTAAAATTCCAATTGTAATGTTATTTATTTATTTTTGATAAAAAAATGGTGCAATGGGGATTATCTACTTTTATCATAAAAATATAAAATAAAATACATTAATTTTAAAAATTGAATATAAAATTAAATAGTAAAACTCAATTTAGCAATATTATTTGTTTTATTTACAAAAAGACTCCTATTCTTAGGCAAGTTAAAGAATATAATCATAGTAAAAAGTTTTCTTTAATATTGCTATTTCTGAATGTCCAATAATTTTTTTATATTCATTGATTTGATTTATAGAAAATTTCTCGGCTGTTTTCAATAATTTATTTTGGTTTGAAGAAAAATTCAAACTGGTTTAAAAAAGTCTGCCATGTGCACATTGGCCACGGACGATAAAACATGATTTGCGGCTGACCAGAGCGAATGAGCGGTTTCCCAACATAAATATAAAAGAAATTTGATAAAGAATGCTTGCATCCCCTAATATTGCAACTGATTGATACTAGCACCATCTGTTGGTAACTTGGTCAACTAAATACAACCACCCTATATCGACCCAAATTCAAATAAAAAGAACTACGAAAATACTTTTTTAAAAATATTATGCAAATGTCGATCTAAATAATAAATAATCAATAAATCAATTTAAAATGTCATTAAAAAATAATATTATTAGAAAAAATAATTTAAACTTAAATTTAATTATAAAATTAACTTAGAAAATTAATGCTTACAAAATATTTTTAAAAAAATATAGTTATTAATTCATTTAAAATTTTAATAATTTAATTAAAAAAGATATGAGATCAATTTCTTTTATATTCACAAAAATAAATTAAGATGGTTTAAGATTGTTTTATAAATAATAATATTTTCTAACTACATTACAATTATTCATCATATCTTCTTTAATCGTAGACAACATTAAATTTTCAATGTAGTTTGTTATTCACTTCAACTGTGTCACTTGTATTAATATATAATTAAATTTTTTTTTCTATTTTAATTTATTGACATTTCACTTAATATTTTATTACCATATATTAAAATTGATCTAATTATATTATAAATATTTCACTAGGTTAAATTAATTTCTCTCTCCCTATATATTCATTTCAAAACAGACTTCCTGCCAGTCGATGACCTTGAGTTCGCTCACGCATCTATAATTTGCGATATGGACAGTTTAGGAAAGATCATCCTTTTTCAACATTGAATATACATATTTATAATTATATAATTTTTTTTTTAAATTCACACCATAAATAATATTTATAAAGAAAAATTGACCTGTATTGGCTTCAACTTGGAGAAATATCATCTTTGTTAAGTTTATCTTAATTTAAAATAGTAAATTTAAATGACATCAGCAACTACGACAGACAGTGCATCCTTAAATACAAAATATTATAAATATAAATAAAACTAAATTATAAATATATGGACAGTTTAGGAAAGATCATCCTTTTTCAACATTGAATATACATATACATATTTATAATTACATAATTTTTTTTTAAATTCACACCATAAATAATATTTATAAAGAAAAATTGATCTGTATTGGCTTCAACTTCGAGCATTATTATCTTTGTTAGGTTTTTCTTAATTTAAAATAGTAAATTTAAATGACATCAGCAACTACAAAATATTATAAATATAAATCAAACTAAATTAAAAATTTATTTTAAAAATATTTTGTAATCAAATTACAAAATAGATATTATGTTATATCCACAGGGCATACTTTTGTCTTTCAGTGCATTCTTTAAGATTGATTATATCTAATAAAAGTCAAAATAATAATATTTAAATTAATTTTTAATTTTTTTTCTATTTCAATGATTCATACGAAAAATGAAAATTTAATTATTTCTATTTAATGTGGTTATTAATATGAGTTTTAAAATGTTTTAAAAAATATTTTGCTTTTGATTAATGTGTATGTACTTAGTTACTTTATCTTGGAGTGAAATTACAAATGAGAAGATTTTATAATTATATTAAAATGATTGGAGAGTGGATTTCCTTCCTTTCAGGCCTACTTGACCGTTTGAGTGATTAAAGCTGATTTTGTGAAAGCAAGAGTTGAGTGGATTTTGTTCTGGTGAATTAACATCCGACCGAGATTAGCAACTCCCCCACCACCACCCCCTCCCTTCTACCTTTTGCATTGATTCAAAAGCTATTCAAGAGGCTATTGAATTTTTTCTATACCTTCCAAAAAATAAAATATCATTTCTCACGATTAATCTCATTAATATTGAAAGAAATCGAGATTTCTTTTCTCTCTCCCTCCCTCTCCCCCACCCTCTCTCTCTCTTTTTCTCTGTGCCTGGTTAATTGACATTATTTTTATAATAGAAAGAACGGGTGAATGGAATAAAAGCGGTGCTCAGGTCAATGCCAGCTGAGATTAATTAATTTTCACTCTTTTCAAAGTACTAATTTTGAAAATAGAGGGGTTCTTGTTTGAATTTTTAAATTGGGTCATTTTTAGGAGTGACTTAGCATAATGTAATCATTTACATCTGCTGAGTTGGGGGTGTTTTGTTAATAAAAAAAAATATTGCAATTGTTTCTTTTAGCATTGGGGTAGAGTCCGTTGAGTTCATTGTTATTGATGGACTCCTATTAACTTAATAATCCCTTCTACTTGAATTACTAAATCAATATTGTCCATCTATTGAATATTAATTTTTTTATTTTTTTAACACGTTGATTGGCAATCCCGCGCCAGCAAGTGATGGCGCGCGTGTATATTTTTTTTTACTATCTCGCCAGAGATAGTATTGCGATCACGAAAATTTTCGATGGTGAGATTTTGATGTTTTTATACGTTTTGAAGGTTCCTGAATCATTTTCACTAAGGTTGAGAAAAATGTATGTATGTGTGTATGTATGTAGACAAGATTACGCAAAAACGGTTTGAACTAGAATCATGAAATTAGGTTTTCGGGCATTAATCAAAATTCGTAGTTTTCTATCAGCTTTTGTGTAGCTCATTCGGAAGAGGGTCATTAACTACAAGTTTTTCATTTTTTCCCTCTAAAGTGACTGTAAAAATAAAGATATATGTTTGATAGTTTTTCACATGATTAAAAATTGTATAAAACTGCTATATATAGAATTTCACCTTTATTGAATCGCTGAAAGTACCGGAATTAATTTTTTAACACTGCAAATCCCACGCGCCAACACGTGACGAGGTGCCATCAATAAAGAGCCAAACATGCGCTGGTTTAACAAATATTATTTAATAATTTTAATTTATAATTTATAATTAATTAAATTTAATTTAAATATAATATATTATGTTATTTAATCCAATTCAAATTGCGAGATAGTCGAGTAGAGACACTCCAACTTATTTATTAAACAACTAATCTCTATTTTAGACGGAATGGGGTAGGCCAGTGGTTCTTAAACTGTGGTCCGCGGACCCCTGGGGGTCCGCGAAGCCTTTACTGGGGGTCCGCGGTCCTCGGAAAAAAATCATCGTAAAAATATATACATATATAAATATTTAAAGTTCATTGTTTAACTATATCCTCCTAGAGCAGAGGTTCTTAAACTTATGTACTCCGCGAACCCCCACTTGAAAAAATTTTTTTTGACGGACCCCATCCCAACTTTAGGTACTTTTCTTCATTTTATTAGTTAATTTCTGGCTTACGATCTCATAAGAACAAGGATATATGATGAATACACGCCGATGCAAACGACATCGACACCCGAAACTAGCAACACACAACGCGGTAAATTTTCGAGGGTAGGATAAACAATAAACTTTAAATATTTATATACGATGATTTTTTTGTCAAATGGCTTTGCGGACCCCCAGTAAAGGCTTCGAGGACCCCCAGGGGTCCGCGGACCACAGTTTAAGAACCTCTGTCCTAGAGAATTACGGCTATAATTTAATACTATTAATAATACTATTTTATTTTATTAAATTGATAATTATGTCAATTAATTTTTTGTGAATAAATAAACATATATAAAAAACTATATATAAAATTTGAATTTTCATCCATTCATTCATTTAAAATCATTTTTCGATTGTTCCTTTAAAATAACACCTCTTAGGGGCTCGGAAGGGGAGGCATATAAGGGAATTTTCTTTCACTTTGTTATTGGGGAAAACCAGGGGAGGGGACAGTCTTACCCGGAAAAACCCAAATTGTCAGCGTCCACTCTGGGGTTTTAAACAGTTTTAAAGCAAATGTTAATTATAAGTTCATTTCTCAACGAGTTGTATCTTTAAATTATTTTTATTAATGTTAATTATAAGTTCATTTCTCAACGAGTTGTATCTTTAAATTATTTTTATTAATTTAATTAATTATAATTAAATTATAGCTAATAATAGTTTATTATAGCTAATAATTTTTTTTAATTTTTAGTGTAATTTGCATGATCATTATTTTATAAAAACACTAAACACATTTTGCAATTTCCCAGAAAGGCTGTTTTTGAGAGTAAGTATAAGTTAGTTTTATGAATAAAAAATATTTATTTTAATAATATTTTAGAATCAAATTACGAAATTAATAATATTTTAGAATCAAATTACGAAATTAATAATATTTTAGAATCAAATTACGAAATATATTTATTATATAAATTAATATTCATTTAAAATGATATTAAATCATTTATTTAAAATTATTTAAAACATTTATTAAAATGATTTAAAACATTCATTTAAAATGATATTAAAACATTCATTTAAAATCATATTAAAACATAGCTAGTAAATAATAATTCGTTATATTTATATTATATTTATATTATATTTATATTATTGTAGTTCAATGTTAATAAATTACTCCATAAAATGGATCGTTGGCTACAAACTGGTTCAACACAGAAACGGAAAGAATCAGATGATGAGGCATCAACAGCAAACTCTACCAAGAAACGCAAAACTAGAAAATATTCGGATGATTATTTATCATTTGGATTTACTTATATTTGCAACAATGATGTGGAAAGACCAGTCTGCGTTCTATGTCAGGAAAGTTTATCCAATGAAAGTATGAAACCTGCTAATCTCAGACGTCATTTACAAACAAAGCACAGCGAGCATGTTAGTAAGTCTATCGAATTTTTTAAAATGAAAAAAGAAGAACTTAATTCAAGTCAGAAATTGATGGTAAAGACGGGATCTGGTGGTATGAGTAAGAAAGCAGTAATGGCATCATATGAAGTAGCTCTACTTATTGCTAAAGCAGGAAAGCCGCATAATATAGCAGAGCAATTAATTCTTCCTGCTACAAAAGTAATTACAAATATAATGTTAGGAACTAAAGCAGCAAACGATATAAATTTGATTTCATTATCAAATGATACGGTTAAGAATAGGATTGAAGACATGTCATGTAATATAAAAGAAGAATTAATATCGAGAGTGCGCAAAAGTCACTATTACTCATTACAATTGGATGAAAGTACTGATGTCACTAATAATGCCAATTTGTTAGCTTTCATTAGATATGAGTTTGAAAATCAAATACAAGAAGATGTATTGTTTTGTGATTCACTACCTTCACGAACGACAGCTAATGACATATTTAACAGTTTGAATAATTTTATAACCGAAAATGAAATAGAGTGGCCAAAATGTGTTGGAATTTGCACTGATGGTGCTCGTGCAATGTCAGGTACAAGAACTGGATTGATTGCTCTTATTAAAAATGTTGCGCCTCAGGTTGTTTGGAATCATTGCTGCATTCACAGAGAATCATTAGCAGCCAAAAATATGTCACCAGATTTGAAAAGAACATTAGACGAAGTAGTTAAAATTGTCAATTTCATTAAGGCTCGTCCACTTAATTCCAGAGTTTTTAAAATTTTGTGTGAGGAAATGGGTAGTCAACATACACATTTATTATTACATACAGATGTACGTTGGTTGTCCCGCGGGAAAGTACTCATTCGCCTTTTTGAGCTTCGAGATGAAATACGATTGTTTTTAATAGATGCGCATTTTGAACTGACCGAATGTTTCAATGATTTTATCTGGTTAGCTAAGGTGGCTTACTTGACTGATATTTTTACAAAATTGAACGAACTTAATTTGAGCCTGCAAGGTACTGTTGTAAATATATTTAAAGTTGAAGATAAAATAGAAGCAATGATTAAAAAAATCGACTTGTGGTCGAAACGCATCCAGAACGGTGTATATGAGTCTTTTCCAACTCTCAATGATTTCATAGAAAGCTCCAGTGAAAAATTGCTTAATCAAACGCGTCAATTATTTGTTGAACATTTAATTACTTTGAAAAGCAACTTCAGGAAGTATTTTTCTACTCCTGATCCTTGCAATAACTGGATCAGAGATCCATTTAATATGGAAATTACAAATGCTAAACATTTATCTGCACCTGAACAAGATATTCTCGTGGAATTATCATGTGATACAACTTATAAACTAAAATTTAACAAAACTGAATTGAGCAACTTTTGGTTACTTCTCAGGTCAGATTATCCTGCGCTTGCAAATAAAGCACTTCAACACTTGATTCCATTCTGCACAACATATTTATGCGAACAAGCTTTTTCGGTACTATTTTATATTAAGTCTAAATATAGAAACAAATTAAATGTAGAGCCGGATCTTAGATTAAAAGTTTCCAATATTAAGCCATATATTGAGATTCTTGTTTCAAGAAAACAACTGCATACATCTCATTAAATATGTAAGTTATATTTAATGAGATAGATGCAGTTATTTTTTAAAATATTTCTTATTTAATATTTTCTGAAAAAAATTATAAAATATTTATATGAATTTAATGTAAGTACCCATTATAATTTGTGAGATTTGTTGCTATGACAATGTTTGTATTTTCTTTCTTCAATATTATAATTTCTAATAAAATGTGTTCTACAATATGCAAAAAAATCGTTATTCACCAATCACTGTTAGAAATATTCATCATATATCCTTGTCCTTATGAGATCGTAAGCCAGAAATTAATTAATAAAATGACGAAAAGTACCTAAAGTTGTGATGGGGGTCCGTCAAAAAAAATTTTTTCAAGTGGGGGTCCGTGGAGTACATAAGTTTAAGAACCTATGGGGTAGGCAAATAAGTTTATGATGACATCTATTCGATATAAATTGAAGTCCGGTCTTTCCCGACCCATTGAAATTGTAATTGTAATGGTGGTGGTGGTGGTGGTGGCCAGATATAAAGTTATTCATAAGCACGCAGCCAGATTTTAATTTAGCCATTAACTGGTCAAGCCTTTTACAGTTATGACGGTCTTATGGACTCGCTTATGATATATTTGTTTCGAGGGTATGTAGTGGTAGGCCCAGGTCCACTCTCGCATAATGGAAAAAATCGTTACATATAGATCAGGCCTTGAAAGGGGCTCGAAATCCCTAAGAAGGAGGAGGGATATGCATATAGATGCCACAGGTAAACCTCTCGAGACGGTTAACAAAGAAAAATTCTCCCCAAAGACACAAAGGGCGCCTACCCCCTGGAGTTGGTTTCACCCCCAGAGTTCAAATCCATTCCCCCCTTCTTTTTCTTCCGCCAATCATACTCTCATCCATGACGACCTCTTTGTCTTCCCCTTTTAGAATCAAAAGGAATCCCAACTAACATGCAAAATTCAATTTTATCCATTTTTTTTTCACATAACTTATTTCCTATTCCATTGTAAAAAAAAAATAATAAAAATAAAAAATTAAAGTGAAACGATCTTGGATATAAATATTTAGCCTTCTATTTAAGCTTCGTCATTTTCTTTTACACAGAATTTATTTATAAATTTTTTTTAGGATTATTATTATTATTATTAAGGTGACTTTTTTGAAAACACCAAATCAGGACATTTTACCTTTTTTTAGAACCAAATTGAAAAAAAATTTTGGAAAAAATTCGGAAATGTTCAAAAACTTAGTGCAAAAAGTACGAAATGTTCTAAATATTTCAAAAAACGGGACTGATAACAAAAAGTTAGGAGGACACTTACAAAAGGAGGACAGAGCTTACAAATGGAGGCCTTGTCTCCCTAAAGGAGGATTGTTGGTCACCTTATTATTATTATTATTATTATTTTTATTATAAATAAGCCCAAAGGTATAATCTTTAACTAAATTACATCTGATAAAAAAGTCAAAATACTTGACAAAAACTTAAAAACTTTAAAGAACATGACATAAAGTTAAAAAGTTAAAAAAAAAACTTTTGGAGTCATTTCTTGGTACGCTTTTTTATTTAATTCAATTATTAGTTTTATTTTAAAACAATATTTCAAGTGTTTCAGAAAATAATGACTGAAACTTTTTTTTATTGTTTAAAATTATATTTAAAATTTTATCTTACCCTTCCAGTTTCCACTTGGATTCCCATATTATATTTTTTATAATTAAATAAAAATATATGTGGTAGTTTAATTTAAATTATTATTTTATAATTTAAATCATTTATTATATTTCGGTAATATTTAGGCAGAAAAAAAAAGATTTTAATTAATGTATTAAAGAGTTTAAATGTTATATTCCATCTTTTTCTTATTTTGAAGCCTAAAATGTGTAAATTATCTTTTTTTATCCTTATTTATTTAATATTTATTAACCTTCTTTTTACTGTACAATATAAAAATACATGATTAAATAAAAATACATATTTATCTTCTTGTATATTCGAAGAAGAATTTGTTATTTTAATTTGTAATTTTATAAAATGCTTTAAATTAGAAAGCTCAGATTTTAATCTAAGATTCGTCATTTCCTAAGATCAATTATTTAGAAATTTTTCATATTATAAAAAAAATATATAATGATTAATTTCATATATATTTAAATTATTAATAAACTAATCAAAGAGCAAGATTTGTTCTATAATTATTTTAATTTGGATCTAAAATTTCATCAGATAAATATTCGTATAAATAATAAAAATATAAATGTTCTGTCTTTAATTTTTATACTGTTATTTTATGTTTTTGCTCTCCAGTTGTATTCGACACATGTGGCAGAGGAATATATTATAAATCCAGCTAATAAAAAACATTTCATCATTATTCATATTTTTCCATTTTTTTTGTTTTGATTTTTCGGAATATATCTACATTTAGCCAGCCATCTTTCTCAGAATTGTTTATTAATTTTATTTTTATTTAAATATCGATGCACTCGGCGAGGTTCGATCCCTCGAACTCGAGTCAGCGGCTAAGCTCCCAGTCATTTTTCTATTTATGTTAATGAAAATTTGGAAATAAATTTATAACATATATATATATATATATATACTTCATGTATACATAAGATGAACTTATTTCACGAAAAATAAATTTTGTACTTTCCCAAAATAAAAGTTAGGAAAATATTATTTTTATTATAAAAAAAATTATTCATTAATAATAAATTATTAAAATAAAAAAATAAAGAGTGATTGGCAATTGGGAAACGATAAAAGATCAAGTTTAAATTGAGTGACATTATTTCTTAAATAAAAATTATCACTGTCGCTAAAATAAAATTGACATCTGGTCATGTTATCTTACTTCAGTCCTTTGAAAATAGCGTTCTAGTTATGTCATCGAGGCATTTTTATTCCTAAACACACTTAAATTATATATATATATTTAAAAGACATATAACATTTAAATGGTTGATATTTCAAATAGAAACTTTTAAATGTTTATCAAAAAAAAAAAAAATTAATGTATTTTAAAAGATTTAAAATTAAGAAAACTTAATTACCATTTAAAGATAAAATGTTGATAGTTTAAATATTATATACCCACATTTCTTATTTTAAATTTATTTGATAATAAAATAATAAATATACTGTCAATATTAAATTTTATTTGAATCACATTTATACAAAATCGAATGATTTTTTAATTTAAATATGATTATTATTACTATTTGATTTTAAATATATTTTTAGAGAGTACATATAATAAGAAATAAAAAAATATTGTTTAATTTTGATATAAGTCCGTAGAAGTTAATTTAAATAATAACGTTATTTTTTTCATTTTCTTTTCTGTTAATAAATTTTACTTCGTAAAATACGCACATTGATTTATACCTAAGTAAAATCTATTTTTGTTAATTTATTTTGTGTTTATGCTCTTATGTAAACCGAAAAATATCAATGACCCTTTTTTTCATATCATAAATAAAATAAGTTGACCTGTGGCCAGGCACAGAACCGAGAGACGGTTTGAAATAAATTAATTTCCAGCTACAGACACAATTTCAAATAATTTAAATGTATCTATTAATGCAATAAAAACAGATTTAGATATAACATAAATATTTTTAATTTTATTTGATTTATAATATATAAGGAGACGCTGGCTGTGACGTCATGGGTGACGTCATATAATTAAGAAAAACTAATGAAGATGATTTTTCCCGAGGATAAAACCAATACAAAGTGCATGATTCGTGGAGATATGTAAAAAATCTCCTCGTGTGAAATGTGGTATGAAAACAATACCTCCCTTACTATCGTCGGTCGGTAAATATATGCTTACAAAATTATAAAAAAAAATAGTTATTATAAATCATTAATTTTCTTTGAAAATTCTAATTTAAAATTAAGATTTTTATATTTCATTAAATTCTGTATATAATAACATTCTCTAGGGGGTGGGGGTGGGGGAGTGCCCCTTAAGTAATAACTTTTTTTTTTTTGTTTTTTGATACTCTACTAATATACAAAACTTTAATTACTTTTGATTTGAAAACATTTAATGAGCTTGCAGTACAATCTATATTATAAATAATAAAAAAAGGTTGTTGAGGGTGGTTGTTGTTTTGCGTTGACAATTGTACAGCTGGAGAATCAATTAAGGGGGCAACCAAGTGAATCTGTGTGAGGAGTGAAAACAAAGCGATATTACAGACACTCCACCTCGAAGCTATATATACATATATAAATTCGTCAGGCATCTGTGATATACATCGATGTACATGCCCATTTGACTTTTTATAGTGAACTAACACTGCATATCTTTGTAAAGGAAACACTCGAAATGAAAAAAAAACACAAAAATATTTGTAATGTGCGGCATGTTTCCGGTTGATGGCTCTCGAGAAGGCGAGCTGTACGAACAAAACAACTCGGCCTCAGCCAATGTGAAGTTTTTGCTAACTCATGAATGGAATAAAATCGGAAGTATAGTCTAAGTTCAAGTTATATACCATGTATATGATACAGCCATTTTTAGAAGTATAAAAAAAATAATAAATAAAAAAATAAATAATATAAATTAAATAATAAATAAAAAATAAATAAATAAATAAATAAATCGATTTTTCAAATATATATATATATTTAAAAGTAAATAAAAGGAAAGAATTTTACATTGTCAATTTTTCCAACTAAAACGAATTTCAAATAAATAAAAAAAAATAAAAAAAAAAAGTAAATTCGATAAGAATTTTTTTTTTCTTACTAAATTTAGTGGAATGGAAGAAAACGTCAATTGTATTTATCTTTTGGAGCTTGTTCAGCAGATTGACAAAATGATTGATAATTCTAAAGGTGTTAGACTATTCAGGAAAAGTAGGAAGAGAATTTAGTTTAGATATGATCGTCCTTTAAAAAATAAAACTGAGATTCGATCATGAAATTGTATAAGAAAATATAAATTAATTAACTAAATTAATTAAATAACGAAATTAATACTAAACATTGTAATCAGGCATCTATTTAAAAATTATTTTAATAAATTAAATTAAAATAAATAAATAGATCGGACAATATTATCATATATGATAATGATAGATAAGTTATGTAAATTAAAAAATCAATGATCTAATAAAAAAAATTTTAAATTAAACATTCAGATTATCATTTGTTGAGAAGATTTTTCTGTAGGTGATGTAATCAGAGAGTGTAAATATTCAAAAAAAAAAAAAAAAAAAAATCTGGAGAAAATTTGAATTGGATTAATTAACATATATTATATTTAAATTAAATTTAATTAATTAAAGTGTAAATTAAGTTTAATTAAATTTGATTAATTAAATAATTTAAAAAATTAATTTGCGTGTTTGACTCTCTGTTGATGACACCACGTTACGTGCAGGCGCGTGATTGGCTGTCAACGTATTAAAAAATTTAAAAAATTGATTCCGGTACTTTCAGCGATTCAAGCAAGCTGAAATTCTATATATATAGCAGTTTTATACAATTTTTAATCATGTGAAAAACTATCAAACATATATCTTTATTTTTACGGTCAGTTTAAGAGGGGGAAAAAATGAAAACGTGACAGGTAATGGTCCTCTTTCGAATGAGCTACATTTCTCAAAAGTTGATAGAAAACAACGAATTTTGAATAATGCCCGTGTACCAAATTTCATGATTCTAGCTCAAAATGTTTTTGTATAATCTTGTCTACATACATACACACAGACATTTTTCTCAACCTTAGTGAAAATGATTGAGGAACCTTCAAAACGTATAAAAACATCAAAATCTCAAAATAGAAAATTTCTGGCGAGATAGTAACGCGAGTTATTATTAATAAACTTAAAACTTCAACGAGTGTTTAATTCAAAATTATTTTTATCAAGTTGTTTATTTTTTTAAGTTTAATTTTAGTACATAATTATATATATATATATATATATATATATACTTATATAACAGTTGGGAGATTTTTGCTTTACATATTAATTATGCAAAGTAATATTTAAATATATTGTGAAGACAGGAAAAGTTGTTTTTAAAGGTGGGGGGGTACTGAATAAAATGGTGAGCTAAATCGCCTCCAGGGTTACCTGATTCTCGAATTAATGATTGAAATTTCAATGGCTCTCCATTTAAAGTGGAAGCTTAACGGAAGTGATCAATATGCAGGATGTAAATGGCACGTGGCCGTTCGTTAGTTGAATGAGATGGTAGCGGAGGGGGTCAAACGTCCCGGGGGTGGAAATCAAGAAGGGAAGGGTCGAGAGTCATTCATTCAGTCGGTGTCCGGCGCGGGCGGAACTTACAATAAGACTTTAATTGGTCGATGAGGGTCCAATGTAGGTATTAGCCTGCGGGCATAGGAACCGTTAAGCCAGCTAATTATTATCTATTAAATCTATTTGACTACGCCCTCGAAAAAGGTATAAAGAATTTACCCTATCAAATTTGTCAAAACATTCAATTGATTTATCTAATTAACGAAACAAATCACAACACAATTCCCTTAATAATTAACCATTCAAGATATTTCAGATGATAGAGAATTTTTTTTTTTTCATTTTATCCATTCTAATTGTGAATTACAGAAATAATTTAAATATTATAGTTATAATTAAATTTGAATATAGATGCTTTTCAAAATTGTCAAACCTTATTTTTGATGTCATGGTTTTTTGAAATTTTCTTAAAAAAAAATGGTAATTATATAAAATTTTATTTCATAAAATGAATAAATAATTACCCCAATTGGAACAATATATTGATGTTATGAGAATAATTTAAATTTGAAAAAGGGGTATATACGAGGGTGTGGTGAAGAAAAGTTTCCGACCTAACCAAGAAAAATATTTTTGATTTATTTTTCAACATTCTAGATAGCTGAGACGTGTACGATGTCAGCTGAACTTGTGCGAAATATTTTGCACAACCATTTGAACATGGGAGGCATAGTGCAACGTGAGTGCCGCGTTTGCTAACGTTAGACAAAAAAACTGCTTCGAAAAACCATTTCTACCGACAATTTGGCACTGTAGGCGTAATCCAAACGAATATTTACGTCGATTCATAACTGTTGACGAGACTTAAATTAAATTAAATCAAATTTAATTAATTAGAAGATTGTTATGAGAAATGTATCAGTGTTGATGGAGATTATGTTGAAAAATATAGCAAAAAAAAATTTAAGAACATCGTTTTTTTGGTCAGGTCGGAACCTTTTCACCCCACCCTCGTAGATTGAAATAGATATTCTTAATTATTTACCTTTATGATATAAAATTTTAAATGATTTAATAAATTAAATAAATTTCTTTTTCTTTTTTTTTTAAGAAACCATATGAATATATTTTTAAAGATTTAAGTATATTTATTTTTTTGATATGAAAATTTAATTTATATGATAAGTAAACATTTATTTAAAATCTCTATTTTTCAAAATAAATCGCCATCGATGCTAAAGTACATTATCACCTTATTTTACCATGTGTTTTTATTATTTTAGTATCTACAACAGTGATTCTCAACCACTGTGCCGTAAGATTTACATAATGTGCCGCCAAATTTTACAAATGTAAAGTTCAAATTAAGAAAAAGTACTTATTTATTTTATATGTATGTAAAAAATAAAATAAAATGTTTTTGCGATCAGGCTTATAAACATTTCCGACTTTTTCCAGTTTTTCCAATATGGTTCTAAAAAAAAGGTAAAAATTGGTATGATTATTACACTTATCATTTTCTTTGTGTGTCGAAAATTTTTAAACCGTTAAAAGTGTGCCGGGGTATAAAAAAAGGTTCAGAATCACTGATCTACAATATATACAAAAAAAAAAATATAAATGAATATATATTTTACAAATTTAAAGGATATATTATTCATTTTACCGTTAAACAAATCAAGTCCATTTCCACTTGATCAATAAAGAAAAATATAAAGTTATATATTTATTTCAAAAAAGAAATTTCCTGTAATGGTCAGTTATATTTTTTATTAATTAAAAGTAAAAAAAAATAAAATAATCTCATTAAATAGTTAATTTGGAATTAATACGAATCCTGGCAAAATAGTAAATGAATGCATTATCCATTTGGCAGGATATTGGTTCAATGACTTTATAAGGAGAGCCCCTGAGCGTTAGGCATTTCCCTTCAAGACAAGTGAAAGTCCAGTTTATACTACTAAATTATTCGTTTTAAACCAACCTATTATGTATATATATGAGAGTTATAATTTAAAACAGGAGCTTTTCACACTTTTCTTTTAATGAAACTTTTAGTAAAACTTTAAAATAATAATAAAAACACTTTAATAATTATGGCCTAAACATTATAAATACAATTAACTCATTTTTATAATTAAATAAAATTAATTGTAATTAATATACTTATATAAAATATGATTTTCAATCTAAGAAGGTCATGATAAATAAATTTGAGAAAGATTCCAAAGAAAATTGAACAATTATGTTAGATTATATAAAATTATTATTTTAAATAAAAGTGTCAGATGTGTGAGAATCAATTTAGGGGATTTTATAAGTTAAAATTTTATTTATTGGCATTGGATCAAATTTATTTATATAAAAGGAAAATTTTTATATAAATAAACAAAAAAACAAAATTAAAATCAAAACTATACTCAATTAGATTGAAGGAATTTTTTTTTTAAATTATCACAATATAGTAGATATTTTTTTAATAATTTTTAAATTTTTTTTTTTTTAGAAATTTCTTTGGGATTTTTTGAAAAAATAAATTTCAATTTTTTTTTTTTTTTTTGATTTTAATAAAAATAAATATATATGTTTCATAATGAAAAATAAAATATTCTCAAGGAACATTATTTTATTCATAGATATAATTATGTAATTTTTAATACAATACAGTGATTATGTTGATTTTTTTATAATAAATCTATTTGTGTATAGTTTTAATTTAAAAGGATTTTTTTTTGATTATATTTTCTTTATCCTTTTTTCTCGCCATGAAAATTTTCGATGTCGAGATTTTGATGTTTTTATACGTTTTGAAGGTTCCTGAATCATTTTCACTAAGTTTGAGAAAAATGTCTGTGTGTGTGTGTATGTGTGTATGTTTGCAGACAAGATTACGCAAAAACGGTTTGAGCTAGAATCATGAAATTTGGTATACGGAAATTATTCAAAATTCGTAGTTTTCTATCAACTTTTGAGAAATGTAGCTCAACCGGAAGAGGGTCATTACCTACAACGTTTAGATTTTTTTTCCTCTAAAATGTCCGTAAAAATAAAGAAAAATGTTTGATAGTTTATCACATGATTAATAATTGTATAAAACTGCTATATATAGAATTTCAACTTGATTGAATAGCTGAAAGTACCGGAATTAATTTTTTAAGACTCCATATCACGCGCCAACACGTGACGTGGTGCCATCACCAAAGAGCAAAACATGCGCTAATTAATTATAAATATTATTTTATTAATTTTAATTTATAATTAATTAAATTTAATTTAAATATAATATCTGTTAATTAATCCAATTCAAATTTGCAAGATAATCGAGTGGAGACACTCCAGCTTATTTTTTAATCTTTTTGTTAAAAAATAAATATAATAAATATCACTAGCTTGTTATTTTTTTTTTTATTTAAGATGACTTTTTATACCTGTCATATTATTGTTATAAGTAATTTAAGTAAATAAAATAATAATAATAATCATATGATAATATACATGTTGTTATATACTCGTATATTGAATAAATGAGCTGTTATAAAATTAATAATGATGTTTTATGAAAGGGATGTTTATATTTTTTTACCAAAACATCCATAAAATGTCAGCTGGGAAGAAATCAAATAAAAAAATTCTCATTTAGTCTGAATTTATAACGAAATCGAGATCAGTCGCATATGTCATGTCACCTGGAATTGGAGGGAACAGCCCCCTCTAAGTGGTGCACAAAAGGGGCTTTATGAGTTGGGCCTGTTGCTTGTTGCCCGAGATTTAGGGAGGCCCTCTTAATGCAACACACACCTGCAAATATACCCTAATTAAAATAGAAGGCAAGTAAGATTTGTGAATCCCACAGATCGAAATATGGGATTCCGTTCAATCTATCCGCGCGTTTTTAAGGGTCACCATCTGAAAAGGGCGGCGAGTTGAATCAACATGGCGAAACGCAAGGAAATCTCAAGGGAACCAAAAGTGAAAAGTGAAAATACGATAAAAAGATCGATTTACATATCTTTGATAGAAATTTATCAGGACACTTGATATTGAAAAATTAACACAACTTTCCTAATAAAAACAAATTAATTAATAAATAATCTACTAAAAGATACTCCATAAATAAAAAAAAATCGAGTGCAATTTTGTAAAAATAAATCATTTACATTTTTTTAATATTTTATATCTAATTTTTGAACCTTAAAGAGGTATTTAACGACTTGGTGGATAATCTTGGTATTTATTATATAGTACCTGGAACGCTCGACCCTTTAATAAATTTATTCAATTTATTATTATAAACTTCAAAAATTTTACAATTTTTTAATGATTTATTACAATTGTTAAATGCGTATATATATATGATATAATTAAATGGCTTCAATTTTATATTTTTCAAAGTAGACTGTTTCGACCAAGGCTTACTACTGATAATAATTAATAATAATAATTCTGAAATTATATTGACACCTGTACTTGTCTATATTTTAATTAAGAAAGGAGATTATATTTTTTTCTTTTTATTTATTAATAATCAATTATCATTTATATATTATAATATTTATAATTTAATCTAAAAAAACATTTCAATTAATATAATATAATTTATTTAATATTATTTTAGACCAAATTTATTTAACAATTTATTAGTTATTTTTTAATTATCATTTTAAATTAATATCAATTAAAGAAAAAAAAATATTTTTAAAAAGTTTATTACTTTATATGTATTATATGTTGCTAACTTGATGAATATTTTTTTTTTTGGGTGGAGGAATGATAATATATTTCGTAATTTTATACTAAAATATTATTAAAATAAATATTTTTAATTTTATTTGGAAATTAAATTAACAATTTTAAAATATTTTAAATATAAATAAAATTTAATACACTATTAATTAAAAAAGTATATGACGGAAGGCAAATTTTAATATGGATGAAGAAGTTATTTACGTCATTTAAAATTACTATTTTAAATTAAGAAAAAAACAGTATAGATGATTTTTCAGGAGGCTGAAACCAATTCAGATAAATTTTTCTTTATAAAGTTTATCTATTGTGTGAATTTAAAAAAAAATCCCTAGAGCGATTTAATAACTCAAATATATACTAATATATATCTATATATAGATAGCACAATTAGATAAGATATATTTAATCATAAATCAATCATTCTCTTATATTTTTTTTTTTAAAAAAGACAGATGATTGTTAACTTCAGATGCATTTATATTAAAAACAAATTTAAAGGTTGTTGTAAGTCTTATGATGACAACGCTTTAACCAAAATGAATGATAAGCATGCTATCAAAAATGATAGTATAACTAAATTAATTTCCTTAAATTCTATAATAAGTAACCTATAATTCTTATTTAAGTAAATATTTATTTAATAAATAGAAAAAGACTAGAAAATGTATGTTGGTTCATAAAATAAATTAAAAAATTTAACAGAAAAAAGAATATAAAAAAAATATTTAAAAAATTTTAATAATCGAATAACATTTTTAATAATAGTAATTTTTACAAATTATCAATTATTATGAGAATAAGAGTTTAAATTTTCTTTCTTTCTTTTTTTTTTTGTGAAAAACTATTATGCAAAAATTTAGAAAAACCTTCACAATTTAAAATATAATACAAAGGTCACAAAAAAAAAAAAAATTGATAAAGCATAATTAGAATTAGATTATAGTTTTTTTGTTTTTTGAATGAAATCAAAAAATGATCGGAAGCCAACCTTATAGGAAGGTTTTCCGGTTTCCGCTGACGACCTTCATCTGAGTTGTTCTTTGAATTTTCAGCGTACTAATATCGTATCGTATCCTGCGATTGTCTGGACAAGTGTCCTTAGCAGAATACTAAAGAAGGAAGGCATCAAGCAAGAAGCCTCTCTCAAATGAAATGAGCACAATCGAAGTTTCTTTCTGATCTGGTAAAAAAAACAAAACTTTCTTTAACGGAAGTAAATCGCCGTCTGTATTTGTATTTGTGCAATTTGCAGAGTTTGCTGAAAGAAACATCTGCGTGAAGAAGAGTAGTGAACGGGAAAGGGGAGAGAAGAAGGGGGCACGTGCATCGTTTTGGAACTTAAGACGAACTCTGCTCATTCACCAGAAAAGAACGACCACGACTTCACGGTCACGACAGATGATGATGGTTGATGCTTGCTTGTTTTCCTCTGTTCGCACACTTGTTATTATTTTTTTTTTCCTAATTCCAGTGATTTTTTTTTTATTATTATTTCTCGGAGCAAGTCACTTCCCACCAAAGTTCGCTATCGTTTCAATGACCAATGCACGACAAGAATTTCAAAAATTTTAACTAATTATTACTCGGTACTTTAAATTGGCAATAGGATTGATATTTATGATATAAAATAGTACACTAGTAACTCTTTATAGAAGATTACAGATTTAGAGGGAAAAAAAATTGAAAAATCAATATTCAATGATTAAATAAAATAAACATACTAATTATATTTAGAGCATCCGATTATAAAGAAAAATTAAATTTATATGAATAAAATATAATTTATATTATAATAATTTGTATAAATAAGACATAATAAACTCTCATATCTACATTTAAACCCTCTGACCATCTCTTTTTAGTCTCCCAATTGATTTCAAAATAAACTTATTTCTCACAAGCTTTGACTCAATAATTCTAGTCTAAACATCGAAGAATTTACTTTGAATTTATGACACTTGCTTGTTATTCAATTTCCACCCTTTCCCAGTCGCACATAAATATATGAACATCCATCCCAAATCGCATTCATGTAAAACTTGCAAAATAAGAATTAATATGATATTATTTTATTTATTAATTGAGAAACAATTATTTTTTTCTTTTTCTTTTTATTTAGTATAGCTTTGTAATTTTAAATATTAATATTATTTTTATTAAGCAGAAATAGCAAAAAATATTAATATTATTGGAAGGTAGGAAGGCATGTCACCTTCAATTTTAAAAATGAGCTGTGGCCAGACACTGAACAGACCGACGATTTGAAATAAATTAATTTCCAAACAACATTTTATATATTTATATATATATATATAAAGTATAAAAAAAAATTTTAAACTTGAATTAAAATGACTAAAGTGAAATATTTTCCGACAATGAATATAAAATTAATACTTTGTAAACTACCACTTCCGGTTTCCAGATATATACCAAAAGTTGATGAATTCATGCTACTGATGCATTAAGTAAATATACCAAATTTTATCTAAATCCGTTGAGCCGTTCAAGCTATACGGACACAAAATGGCCAAACGTACGGACAGACGGACAGACATTATGTTAAAAATACTTGTAAAAATCTCCACATGTAAAATTTGGTGTATACCTTTTCTTCATATCATCGGTCGATAAAAAATCGATGTAGGGATGAAAAAAAAAAAAACAATTTTTATTAAATATAGTATAAATAAAAAATATTAATTTTAAAAATATTTTCGAAATCAAAGATCCTCAAAATTCATTGAAGTCTCTTAGATAGAATAAATTAATTATTAATTATTCTTATACTTATATACTTTTATATATAATTATAGAAAATTTATATTTTTAAAAGTAAGAGTAAGTCAATCTTTTATGTCATGACTATTTCTATTAACACTAAAATTTAATTAAATAAACATTTTCCATTTTTATTATTAATAATTAATATTGTATATTAAAAAGATTATTTGTTCCTAATAATTTTCTTAAAAAAAAAATCTTTATTAAATAAATGACTTGAAAATCTAATTATTCCTTGGTTTGCTCTTTCGAAGGACTTAACGAAATTGAAACTTCAAGAAGGAAATTGTAATATAAATAAAAGCCCCATTATCATATTTCTCATTGAAATGGCTATATCTCTTTAAGGTATATATATATATATTGCACATGTAACACAATATTATTAATAAATGGGGAAACAATTTTAATTAATATTTGATGCGGATAAAAACATCCCCCTTCATTTATATTAAAGGGTTTACATTAAAGGTTTAAATCACCTGCGTCTACTGTCTTAAGTTAATTTTTCTATGCTTGTTATGAGGTTAATTATAAAGTACCGGGACCCCGAGCCTCGGCTCGGTACTTAAGTTAAAAAAAATGATTCATTATTATTGGGTTTGGCTGGTAATATTAATACCTGGGACACCGAGCTGTCGCTCGACCCTTTAAAAAATATTAATCTACAATTAATTATTTATTACAATTATTAAATGTTGCATCATTGCATCAATCTGATTAAAATGAATTGAACTGGGGTCCTCAATAATACAAACAAACAATTTTAGCTAGCATAATAAGATTAATCCAAGTAATATCGTCTATTTCTATTCGACACTATTTTCAGTTATGAAATGAACAGTCAGTAGAGAGTAAAAAAATTGTAATTGAAGACCGTTGTTTTTAAAAATAATTAAATTATTTTATAGATTATAAAATAAAAATTATTGTATTAACATTAAAAATATTGAAATAAAAAAATAATAGTTTGATTTAATAAACTAAAATATTATAAACATTTTTAATGTGAATTTCTCAGGGAGGTAGGGAGCCCAATTCATTTAACCATCCATGTTGTATAAGGAATCTTAATTTCTTAACACTCCGTTTTTTCAAATTTAAAATAGAGGGAGAGAAAGAGTTTCAATTATATTCGAATAGTCTATATATTCTATATATGAGTATTTTTTTTTTCTGAATTTAATACCAAGTTGATTTTCAAAATTTTCTATTCTTTATGCATATGATTGATTACATGTGTTAAAATTTAAACAAATTCAAATATTCTAATTTATAAATTTATATAAAATTTAATATTATTTTTTCGAGACTAATGGCAAATACCGGTGGCCCTAGTCAGAGCAAGAGAAGACTCCTTTTGGTAGCGGCCCAGTCGATGATGTTATATGGATCGGAGATTTGGGCTTTACAACTATATTTTAAGTGAAAAAATGATTTCTTGGTTATATAAAAATTAAAATATGATTCTTTATATCTTTATTATACAGAAAAGTAGGCGTGTTAATATAAAATATATACCTGGGACACCGAACTATCACTCGACCCTTTAACCAATTTATACAATTTATTTTTATATACTTTAAAAATTTTACAATTTTTTAATTATTTATTATAATTGTTAAATGGGATTTCTAAAAATGACCCATTAAAAATTTGTTTCCTAAAATGTTTCAAATTAATTAAAATAAATTGTATAAATGTTCATTTATAAAATCTATATATCTGTGAGTTTGTTTTTCGATTTTTTAAATTTTGATTTTGGATTCGATTAGAGCTTAAAATGTGTAAATGTAAAGTGGTCTTGGTTTTTTTAAAATTCGTTTGGGAACATGGTCAAATCGGCAGTCAAAGTTGAAAATTCCCCATATATTATAACTACTGTAATTAGTATTATTATAATGTAAAATTATAAAGAAAAAATGTTTAGACATTATTATAGACATTTTCATTCTGTAAATTAAATAATTTTATTTCATTTAAATAAATATCTATTTTTAAATATTTTTTTCTCTCTACATTATTTATCTAATTCTCACAATATATTAAGATCATACCGGGACCCCGAGCCTCGGCTCTGTAATTAAGTTAAAAAAAAAAATTCATTATTATTGATAAATATATATCGTAATTTATAATTATAAAATATTATTAAAATATATATTTTTAATTTTATTTCGAAATTAAATAAAAAATTTTAAAATATTTTAAATATAAAAAAAATATATATTTTTAATTTTATTTCGAAATTAAATAAAAAATTTTAAAATATTTTAAATATAAAAAAAATATTAATACAATATTCTTTAAAAAAAGGCGGGAGTCAAATTTCAATATAAATGTCATTTGTGATGTCATCAATATATAAATTAATAATAAATAATATTAATAAATATTAAATTTAATAAAAGAACAATGAATAAATAAATATAAAATAGTAATTTATTAAAATGTAAACAATAGATAAAAAGAAAAAAAATAACAAATTCATTATTTTCATTTTCATTTTTAAATAACGATTCACCCGGAGAGTTTCGAACCGACGAAATCCACTCGTTAAAACATCAGTCCAACCGCTGGACTATATGTATTTAGATAAAAAATTGTCATTTTTTTACTGTCTTAGCAGGCAGATTTGATGTTTTTTATTTTATTTTTTTTTTTTTGAGAGAGATTAATAAATATCTATATATATTTTATTAAAAATAAATATTTTTAATTTTATTTCGAAATTAAATAATAAATTTTAAAATATTTTAAATAAAAAAAAATATTAATACAAATAAAAATGGAGGCCAATTTTGACGTTTTCCATATATAATTTTCAATTAAGAAATTAATAATGAAGCTGAATGTTTCAAGAGATATCATCAATAAAACTTAATTTTTCTTTATAAATACTATATCTAGTGTGAATTTGAAAAAAATCGTTAGAGCGGTTTTTGAGAACCAATATATATAGATAGATAGATATATACAATTTTAGCTAGCATAATAAGATAAGATATAAATTATGTAAGAAATTAATTAAATAAGAGATTAAGTATAACAAATATTACAAGGTCAAATACATAGGAAGTGACATTTCAATGAGTGGAATCTTAAATGTAAGATATATTACATAGGCTTATAATTTACTTGGAGGGGGGGGGTCCGTCCCTTGAATTCTTCCTTCAACAAAGCTCGTTTCGCTTCGCAGCGTTTTGAGATTTTCAAAGGTCAATCACGCGAACTCTTCTATTCTCAAGGATAAAACTGCGATTTGAAAATAATATATAGAAAAAAAAAATTATATAAAATTATTTTCATTCTTTATTTATTAGGTGAAATTTTAATAGATCTAATCAAAATATTTTGCTATGTATTTTCGATTTTCATTCAAAGGAATATATTTGCTTTTATATATATATATATATATATACCTGGTTCACCGAACCGCCGTTCAAATAATTTAAAAGAACATAAATTAAAAAAAAAAAATAGTCATAAAACAGACACCCCTTCTGCGTGCGTCTTAAATGCACTGTAAGACATAAAAGTAAGTCTGTAATATTTTGTATTCAAGGAAGCGCTATCTGACGTAAATGCTGAAGTCATTTAAATTTCCTATTTTAAATTAAGAGAAAACTAATAAACGTTAATACAAATAATTTAAAAATACGTATTAAAGCACTGAAAGATAGATAGGATATAACATAAATATTTTTAATTTTATTTTAATTTTAAAATATGTTGTATTTTGTCTGACATAGCTGCTCACGTGATTTAAATTTCCTAAAACATAATAAAGATGATTTTTGCCGAGGCTGAAACCAATACAGATCGATTTTTCTTTATAAAAATTATCTAAGGTGTGAATTTCAAAAAAAAAAATCCTTTGCGCGAGCAGTTTAATATTTCAAAAATACAAATATATATATATATATATATATATATATAATTTTTGCTAGTATAATAAGATAAGTATATATATAATAATACGTAATTTATGTGTCCGAAATTCTTTATACCTACTATGATGAAAATTTCAAGTTTTGACATGAATAATATTAATATTATCTAAATAATAAAAATTTAAAATAATAATTAACTATTTTATCTTACTCTTATCCAGGAAGAGAAGAGGAAGAGAGTCTCACCTGAAACAAATTAAACAAACCAATTGATTAGAAATATAGATAATGTGTTTAAAAAAAAATTATTATTTATTTAAATTTATACTTATCTATATATTGTATTTATTGTGATAATAATTATTGATTAATTTATTTAACTATCAATGTGTATTATTTTTAATTAAATAATTTTATCCTCCATTGAATGAATGTAATTAGAAAGGAAAAAATAAATGTAGAATATATTTGTTTTTATATGGTAATGGTATTTACATATGGTAAGTGAATCAATAATAAAAGAGAATATAGAGATATAATAATATAACGAAATACATATAAATATAAAAAAAAAATTAATAATTAACATATTTTATTTACTCTCATTTAAAATAAAATAAAAAATGATTGTGTTCTTTATTCGTATTGTATTGATTTAGAAATTAATATTTAATTATTTTTTTAATATTTTTAATAAAGCGTATTTTTACTCAGATATTATTTAAATTATAATATAAATTATAATATATATATTTTATTAAAATTATTATAAATCTCTCAAGAGAAAATAAATAGACTGATGCAAAGATGGTTCAATTGAGGTCCCTTTTAGAACCGTGTTCGCTCATCCTGCTTGTATGCAAATTGATCTCAGCCTCCACTCCGGATGCAAATTCATGGTTTCCTATCATCATCCTAATAATCGACCCCATCATTTAACAATTTACTATTTTCTAAAATTTTAAGATTTGTGTGTGATACCCATTAATTAATCAAACAAGATTTATTTTAATTTGGCTTAAACAGTCAATTTATTATGAAAATTATTTGCTAAAGTAATTAATTAAATAAAAATAATAAATAAACCTCTGACGTTTGTACGTCCTACCCGAGAATAACGCCTATCAATTCGGTTATATCCATGAGGTGTCCTATGATCAGTAAAGCGGGTCCTATCAACCTTTACCTTGATTTTCTTGATCGGAAGCGCTACATTTTATCAAATAACTTCCCAATGTTGATCCCGGAGGCTGGGTTGACTCCGCCCCATAGACCACAGCTAGAGAAATTCCCTTGCCAGGCCCGGGACTTGAACCCGGGACCACGTGAATGTGATACAGCGACGCTAGCCTCTCACACAGTGGCGCCTTTATCATTAATTTAATAGAAAAAATTAATAGTTTTATAAATAATTACTAAAATAGACTTGATTCTGTTAGAAAGTAATATTAATATACACAAAATTATCATAAATATATGTATATATTTTAATTTGCCTTAATTTCTAAATTTCAATTTATTTTTAAATTGTCAATAGAATATAATTCCAACTCAAGGTATATTATGATTATATTAATATTAATATTATTTAAAATTATTATTTATTATATATAATTCAACAAAAGAAAAAGTTTAATATTGTAACTTTTATAACGTGACATCAATCATAGCTTAGAAATAAATTTGTCATTCTTTCATAAATTATCGTCACGCAACGATTATTTCATTGTGCACAACCTTATCTCAATGTTATTATTAATAAATTTGTATGTATAAATAAAATAAAGAAAATAAAAAATAAATTCTAATGGATCATTAAAATAAATACTAGTATGGTAGTTTTTTCACAGGCGAAATGCCTGATCCAAACGAGAGGTCAAAGATTTCAAGGAGTAATACGAAAAAGTATTTAATATATATATATATTAAAAGAAATAATATGAAAATTATTTTTTAGAATTAGTAATTATTCAAAACAGTCTTTCTGTCATGTGGATTCGTCTTTTAATTGCAAATAAACTTTCATTATGCAAGTTTTACGGGTCGCTTCTAGTTTACGAGATAAAAAGGATTAAATTTTGCATATAAATCCAATGATATTCTATTTAGCTACCATGTTTTATTTGATCATCAGAGGTCTCCACTAATTTTCTATTTTTTTCAGTTCGGATTGCATATAGAAAAATTTAAAAAATAATTAATTAAATAATTTCCCTATATAACCAAACCGAACCGAAAAAATTGAAAAATTAGGAATAAGTGAATAATTGGTGAATTAGTCAATAAAACATTACTTAATGACATATTTCGAGGTTTGTAATAAGCTAATCTGACAAACTTTATTTCTTTTTAGCTCGTAAACTAGAAGCGTCCAGCAAAAATTGCATAAAGTTTATTTGGAATTGAAAAAAAGAACCCACTGCTCAAGTTTTATCCAAATCCATGACATAAAGATTGTTTTGAATAATCACTTTAGAATTTAGTGAATAAAATAAGATACATAGATTACAATAATAATAATAATAATAATAAAGAAAAGCTGACATTTTCAAAAAAAAATTCTATATTTATTAAATACTTTAAGTTTACCTAATTTTTTTTTAAAATAAATTTATAGATATATATTATAATTTATAGATTATGTCTAAATTAAATAAATTATAAAGAGGAAATAGTAGACTGGAGGATATTAAAAAATAATCGGTCCCACAAATTGAATAATATTCCTGAAAAAACTTGTTAACCCTGCAAGTTAAGTAGACATTTTTCAACTATCGAGTGGTTACTCGGTGACTTAAATATTAATAAGTTGACCCGTGGCCAGGCGCAGAACCGACCGACGGTTTGAAATAAATTAATTTCCAGCTACAGAAACAATTTGAAATAATTTAAATATATCTATTAATCCAATAAAAACAGATATGGATACAACATAAATATTTTTAATTTTATTTTATTTATAATATATAAGAAGGCGCTGACTGTGACGTCATGAAGGGGTGGGTATAATTTTAAATTAAGAAAAAAATAATGAAGATGATTTTTCCAGAGGATAAAACCAATACAAAGTGCATGTTTCGGGGACATATGTAAAAAATCTCCTCATGTGAAATTTGGTGTGAAAATAACCCTTTCCTTCCTATCGTCGATCGGTAATACTACCGGATATACACCAAAAGTTGATCAATTCATCATACAGATGCATTAAGTAAATATACCAAATTTTATCAAAATCCGTTGAGCCGTTCAAGCTGTACATATCTATACGGACGGACAGACGAACAGACATCATGCTAAAAATACTTTTTTCTGTTAAGATATGTAAAAATCTCCACATGTGAAATTTGGTGTGAAAACAATACCTTCCTTACTATCGTCGGTCGGTAAAAACGAAAATTTTAATAATAGGTTAATATATTAATTACTTGAATGTTAACTTTATACAAGATTTGATATAGGAAATATAAATATAGAAATTCATTAATTTTTTTAAATTAATTATTCATTAATATTTGGAAAATTCCAGTAAAATACAAATAATATTAATCAAATATTTGTCTAACGGAACCAGCTGAAGTAAATTAAAGATTTTTTTTTTCTATGAAAAGACGGTTGTTCTGATACTATCATGATTTTAATTAACAACATATACTTACTTGTTTTTTTAAAAAAAATATATTGCCTACTTTTTTATTGGGTATTATTTAATTAAATTTATAATCAGAATAAAAAAACAAATTAAGTTTTTATTTTTTTGAATTTGATATTAACAATCCCCTGAAATTAATATTTTATTGGTGTGTTTCGAATGAGTAATTGAAAGAATAAGCTGCTGTTTGTTTGGGGGGCGACGGATTGCGCTCCTTTCTAAATACAGACACCAATCGTCATCCCTCTTTATGAATCATCGAGTTAATCGACTGCCGATAGAGAGGGAGATAGGGGAGAGAGAGAGAGAGAGAAAGCGAGGGTGTAATGAGGGTGGAACAGACACACGATAAAACTCAAGAGATTTTCTGACCTGTACCATATTTTAGATTTATCTTTGAAGTTGATCAGGAAATGAAAAAGACTAATTATCTTGATGAACATACTTGAAATAGTAAATACAAAATTTTTCAAATTCCATAAGATAAAGGAAAATAAAAAAAAACGAAAATATTAAAAGTAAAGTTAATTTTATTTTAGATTTATAATATACGAGAACAGGTCAATAAGTTCATGCCTTTTTGAATTTCCTGTCTCTTAAATGAAATGGCAACAGTGCCCCTATCAGCTGACTCATGTCCAAATTTGAACGAGCTGGGTCTTTTAGTTTTTGTTTGACATCCATTAATAGCAAATTTGAGAAAAATTGAATTTCCATGAAAACCCATGAATTGGGACACTCATCAGCCCTATTCTCCGGATTTAGCCTCGAGTGACTATTTCTTGTTTACACACCTACAGAAATGACTCGGCGGGAAGAGATTTGACTCAAACGATTAAATAAACAAATCTATTTTAATGTTCTCGACAAATCTTATTTTTTGAAAAGGATAAAAAAAAATTGGACGAAGTGTATAGAGTTCGAAGATGACTACGTTGAAAAATAAAAATAATTTTTTATCGAAAATTCGGTTTAGATTCAAAAAGTCGTGGACTTATTTGACCTGCCCTCATATGTATATATAACTATAGCTATATCTCTAAAAGCGAAAAATACTCTAATATTTAATATTAATTAAATTTCTTTCTTTCTTCGCATATAAAATAATACTTTTTATAATATGATGTTAATATATAAATTTTAACTCAAATATTTTAGTAATTATTACTATCTCGTCAGAGATAGTATTGCGATGATGAAAATTCAAAATTCGTAGTTTTCTATCAACTTTTGTGAAATGTAGCTCAACTGGAAGGTGGTCATTATCATTACTTACAACGTTTAGATTTTTTTAATCTTAAAAATAAAGATATATGTTTCATATATTTCACATGATTAAAAATTGTATAAAATTGCTATATATAGAATTTCAGCTTGATTGAATCCCTGAAAATACCAGAATTAATTTTTTAACACTCCAAATCTCACGCGCCAACACGTGACGTGGTGCCATCAACAAAGAGCCAATCATGCTCTGATTTAATAAATATTATTTATTAATTTTAATTTATAATTTGTAATTAATTAAATTTAATTTAAATATAATATATTATGTTATTTAATCCAATTCAAATTGCGAGATAGTCGAGTGGAGACACTCCAGCTTATTATAAATGGACATACTTGTATTATGGAAAACAGGGGTATTTCAGAAAAAAAATTACTACTGTTTTTTTTTTCTTTTTTGAAAAGGGGTTTAATAAAAAACATATGCTTCTAATGAGTATTTATTAAATTTGAAATTTACTTGTATATGAAGAGGTATGTTATTGTTTTTATTTGTTGCGCATCTGTCTGACCGCATGTTTAATTTTATCCACACGCCCACCTTTAAATTAAAAAAAGAAACAATTGTGAAGAAGGGATAGTCATTTATGTATTTAAAGAGATCAAAAAATTTATATGATGAAAAAAATATACGCAATATATAAAGTAAATAGTTCTTTTTTTTTAAATGTTATATAAATATTTTCATTAAATACTTCGTAATTATGGAAGAAAAAAAAATTAAATGTAAAATAGAAAATTTATGTAAAGTTATTCACTCAAGTTTTGATTAAAGGCTTAATAGAAACTTAAAGTCAATAGAAAATAACGGTTTTATGCTGATTCGATTGGCTTTTTTTTTTGGTTTTTTATTCAATAACTACTGAAAGACGAATCGTTATCTGTAAAATGCAAATTGGCCCACCCGCAACCCTTATGTAAGTTTGATCTATCAAAATAGCAATCTTAACCCAATTTCTAAATTTGATTTCCGTGAATTTTTACCGACCGACGATATTAAGGGAGATATTGTTTTCACACCAAATTTCACATGTGGAGATTTTCACATATCTCCACGAATCGTGCATTTTCTTAACAGAAAAAAATATTTTTAGCATGATGCCTGTCCGTCTGTCCATCCGTCCGTATAAATGTGTACAGCTTGAACGGCTCAACGGATTTTAATGACATTTGGTATATTTACTTAATGCATCAATATGATGAATTGATCAACTTTTGGTGTATATCCGGAAACCGGAAGTGGAAGTATTACCGATCGACGATAGGAAGGAGAGGGTTATTTTCACACTAAATTTCACATGAGGAGATTTTTTGCATATCTCCACGAATCATGCATTTTGTATTGATTTTATCCTAGGGAAAAATCATCTTCATTAGTCTTTTCTTAATTTAAAATTATGTGACGTCACCCAGCCTTCATACCGTCACAGCCAGCGCCTCCTTATATTATTATTATAAATAAAATAAAATTAAAAATATTTATATTATATCTATATCTGTTGTTTATTGCATGAATAGATACATTTAAAATTGTGAAATTGTTTCTGTAGCTGGAAATTAATTTACTTCAAACCGTCGGTGGTTCTGCGCCTGGCCACAGAACAACTTTTTTCATATATTTTTAAATTTCCTCAGAAAAGAAAGTTAACTTTCTTGGGAGAGGAAAAGAGGAGTGTGATTATTACCCTGATTTGGAGAGGTTGAAAGCCATGGGGGTGGATTAATCCAAAAGAGCAGGGGCGGATGAATGAGTCATCATTATCAAATAATCAGTGAGGGGCTGAAAGGAGAGGGGGGAACGTAAAATGCAGCCCTAGAGACAAAAATCCTATAGTCCATTTCAATTAAGCTTGATTGGGGGGGGAGTTGAAACGGAGGATACAATTTTACATTTGGAATTTATGCAAAATGTAATTTAACTTAACCCATTCTTTGTGTGATAGCAAATAAATCTTTTTTTTTTTTGGTTTTTTTGGTTTGTTTGAAAGGCTGGAAGAGAGAAGATTGGAGATGCGAGAAGAACACTAAACTAAGTTGGGGAAAGTATGCAGTGGGGTAGTGAAAATAAAAGAGGATGAAATGCTTTGGTAGGCAAGCGCTCTCAATTCTCAATCAACCTGATCCAGAATAAATTATATCTGGTTAACCAGAAATTTGACAGCGCCAACCTGATCGTTCAACTTTTCATTTTTTTTCAGTAAGTAGACATTACGGGAGAAAAATACACACTCGAAAACATTCCCCCTCAAAAAAAAAAAAAACAAAAAAAAAAATGGCGCCAATCTAAGTTCACGCAACTAATGAAAAAACCACATGATTTATTGAAGGACTTTTCATGTCGTAGCTAAATAGAAATTCTTTCATAACAAAAAAAAAACAATATTTATCTCTTTTTATTTTCTATATGCTTGATATAATTAAAATAAAATAACAAATCGATTTTATGAGAAAAATTTCTTTAATAAAATATTTTACTTTAATTTATTTATAAAAAAATTAAAAGTTTACTTATTATAATTATTAATATCTTCTAGCTTTTTATAAACTATTTAATCCCAAACAGTAAACATTTCAATCCTATCTTATTAGTTGATAATATTTTCATATTCATATATATATGTATATATATGCATAAATTTTTGAAAACAAATGTACCGAATTATTTTTAAACAAATCAATAATCTTTTTCATAAATCCAATGTAAATATTTTTTTTTAAAATAAATAAATAAAAATTCAATAGAAAAATCTGGAGTGTCTCCACTTGACTATCTCGCTAATTTGAATTGGATTAATTAACAGATATTATATTTAAATTAAATTTAATTAATTATAAATTATAAATTAATAAATAATATTTATTAAACCTGCGTATGTTTGGCTCTTTGTTGATGACAACACGACACGTGTTGGTGCGTGAGATTTGCAGTGTTAAAAAATTAAATCTGGTACTTTCAGCGATTCAATCAAGATGAAATTCTATATATAGCAGTTTTATACAATTTTTAATAATGAGAAAAACTATCAAACCTATATCTTTATTTTTACGGGCACTTTAGAGGAAAAAAAATCAAAATGTTGTAGGTAATGACCCTCTTCCGGTTGAGCTACAATTCTCAAAAGTGATAGAAAACTACAAATTTTGAATAATGTCCATGTACCAAATTTCATGATTCTAGCTCAAACCGTTTTTGCGTAATCTTGTCCACACACACACACACACACACACACACACACACACACATATATATATATTATATTATATATACACCTCAGTGAAAATGATTCACGAACCTTCAAAACGTACAAAAACATCAAAATCTCGATCGCAATACTATCTTTGGCGAGATAGTAAAAATGAAAATGTCGTAGGTAATGGTCCTCTTCCGAATGAGCTACATTTTTCAAAAGTTGATAGAAAACTACGAAATTTGAATAATGCCCCTATAACAAATTTGCTTATTCTAGCCCAAACCGTTTTTGCGTAATCTTGTCTACATACACAAGCTCACATATATAGACATTTTTCTCAATCTTAGTGAAAAAGAATCAGAGACCTTCAAAACGTATAAAAACATCAAAATCAAGACATCGAAAATTTTCTGACGAGATAATAAAAAAGGCGATAAAATAGAATCAGAACTTCCAAATATAATATATTATTATATCATTATTAAAGTATATTATATAAAATACAATCACACACAATGAAATGTAATATTAATAAAAGAAATATGAATGCGAAGATGATTTATCGTAAAATCTATAAGATGGTCGTTTTAAGAAAGAAATGAGTGAAGTGGAACCGGTGTTTCAAACACAGGCCAGGTGGGAAGTATTCGACGAGCGTCAAGATGTTTTTTTTTTATTCACTTACCACCATAAACAAATTTTAATAGAATAGAAATGGAAAGGAATAAAAAATACGTTAGAATATTTAAATTTCTGCTTAATAATTGACCATATTTGATAATTAAATGTTTAATTTGATTTTTTTTTTAACAAAATAAGATTATAATAGGAGTCAATGATTGATACACATTAAAACATTAATTAACTGAATAAAATATAAACTAATTAAAATAATTCGAAAATTCATCCAAAATAACATATGGTATTATAAAATAAATATTAAAGTTTTTTCAAATTAATTGAATAATATTCGATATTAATTAAAAGTCTGTTAATATTTATCTTATAGTTTAAAACTAAGTTAATTTGAAATTATTTATATATAATTTAGATACAACTCAAGTACCCAGCCCAATTCGATACTTGATTATAGTTTTTTTGAAATCTAAAAAAATGGAAATTGTGTTTAGTCTAACCGATGTATCATCGATTTGGATAAAACAGGATTCCTATTTAAATTCTAAACAAACTTTCCTAAAGCTACTGCTTGTGGCGGTTGCTTCTAGTCATATATATATATAAATGTATAAAAGCAATTATTTTTTTTTCAAATATTTAAATTAGAGATATAAAGTCAAAATATTATGTTTATTTTTGGTAATTGTTTACAAAACGGGAAGCTTCAGGGTTTTGGATGAAACTTTGGCAGTGGATTCCTTTTTTAATTCCAAAGAAATTTTCCTAATGCAATATTTCGCGGTTTTTTCTAATTTACAAGATAAAAATTATTAAAGTTTGATTATAAATCCATTGATATTCTATTTAACTACCATGTTTTATTATTTGACCACTAGAGGGCTCTGGTGTTTTTTATAAGTTTGGTTTAGATATAAGAAGATTAAAAAAATTAATTTATTAAATAATTTTCCTATATCCAAATCGAATTTGTAATAAACCTAAAATTAGTGAATAATATTTTCTAGTACATATTCAAATGTACTTTCAATGTATAATTCAGAAAAAAAAAACATTTAAGTCACTGAAATGGAGAGTCTGCTAGTCAAAGCCGGAAAGGTGAAACGCTACCTCAACCAAAATCATGTCGAAACTAGTTCGAAATTATTGTTTGCCTATTACAAAAATGTTTTTACCTATATTTTCACTAGATAAGAATTATTTTTGAATTAAATAAATATTCAGAGAAATTTCCAAAGATTCCAATGATATTTTATTTAATATTACATTTATGTATTATTAATTTATACATAATTTAACTAATTAATTATTTTATCAGTGAAGAGGAACAAGGATATTTTAATTAGGATTTTCATTTATTGAAATTATTTTCTATAATAAATTATCAAATGAATATATAAATAATACAATAATAAAAAAGAAAAATATTAGCTACTAGATTTACTTGCATTCCAGAATTTTTAAAATTTAATGATTAATGAAATTTTCAGAAAATAATTAATTTTAATATTAAAATAAAGAAAACAATATTATTTTTGTAAAATATTGATCCAATATTCCGTTTGCAAATTCTGATATTTTTCCAATTAAGAAGAATAAATGAATTTTGCATAAAATTATCTCTCGTTATTGGAAATGCAATAAGAGACTAAAGCATGCATAAAATGAAAAATTTAATGCTTGTAATTACATATAAAAGATTATCCCACTTACTATCTATCCATTACGAAAAATAAATATTTATGTCTTTAATACTTCTATACTATAAAAAATGAATCAATGAATTAATTAATTTTTTACATTTTAATGGAAATAATCCTAAAATTAAATTCTTTTTTATCGAAATATTAAAAATAAATAATAAATGATTTAAATAGTTCAATGAAAAAGTATGTATTATCAATAAATTAACTTTCATTTTTACTATCTCGCCAGAGAAAGTATTGCGATCACGAAAATTTTCGATGTCGAGATTTTGATGTTTTTATACGTTTTGAAGGTTCCTGAATCATTTTCACCAAGGTTGAGAAAAATATCTATATCTATATATATATATGTTTGTGTGTGTGTGTGTGTGATTAAAAATTGTATAAAACTGCTATATATATATATATATATATATATATATATAGAGTTTCAGCTTGATTGAATCGCTAAGACTTCCGGAATTCATTTTTTAACACATTTACTGGCCATCACGCGCCAGCACGTGACATGGTGCCATCATCAAAGAGACAAATAATTTATAATTAATAAATATTATTTATTAATTTTAATTTATAATTTGTAATTAATTAAATTTAATTTAAATATAATAAATGTTATTTAATCCAATTTAAATTGCGAGATAGTCGAGCGAAGACACTCCGGAATTTTTTTTTTTACTAGAAATAATAACTACTGTAGTAGAGTTGTAGGGGAGTGGTGCATTTTCGCATTTTTTTATGATTCACTTTGAATCATTTTTTTATTTACATGATGAATTCATCATAATCTTTAATATTGTAATATTCTCTCTAATCAATTACGCCATAAGAAGAAAAATTATCTAATTAAACAATATTTTTTTTCATCCATTAAATAAATATATTTTGGATTTTTATAAGTAAAATGAAGAATGATTGGTATAAAATAGAAAAGATAGAATTATCTTATCAAATGTGAGTCTCAAATTATATTTATATTCAAAACCTTCAATCAAATGAGCACTCTTAAGTCATATATTAATAATATTTTTGGTAAATCGAATGAAAATAAATATGTATTATTGAATAAAGAATATTTAGTAATTTAATAGAAAAATAATAAATTTGTTATTTAGGCTCGCTATATGAAATTTGTCTTGATTTCATTGATTGATGAGCAACTTTCACTATAAGAAGTAAATATAAAACAGGAAGCACTCTCTAAAGTGCTTAATTGTGTACCGATTGTAAGTGTGGTGAGGGTGTGGGGTTGTCAGGTAAGAGGGTGAGAGGTTAATTAGAGCCTTAGGCGCCCCTTTAGAAAGCTCAATTTACCAGGAACAAGAGGATAGATTGGGACTACGGTATCGAAAACCAAAATTCTATTAACTAAATAAAGGGAAAACAACGACATTTGTCCATTTTTGTCCATTGCATGATGAACCTGGAGGTTGTTTAATTAAACCGATCACAAACAATAATAATATATTTAGAAATTGTTATCAAAAAAAAATAAGGTAATTGTTTAATTAATTAATTATTTTAATTTTCATATATCTAAACGTAGAACTGAATAAAAAAAAAACAGAAAATCAGTGGAACCCTCTGCTGGGCAAATGAATAAAAGATGGTAGCTAAAGAGAATGTAAATTTATAAGCAAATTTTAATAATTTTTATCTAGTAAATTAGAAAAAAAACCCGAGAAATATTGCATTAGGAAAATTTCTTTGGAATTAAAAAAGGAATCCATTGGCAAAGTTTCATCCAAATCCCTGAAGCTTCCCGTTTTGTAAACAATTACCAAAAAAATAAACATAATATTTTCACTTTATATTTCTAATATAAATATTTGAAAAAAATAATTGCTTTTATATATATATATATATATATATATATATATATATATATATATTGAATCCTGGTATTTACTTTATGACTCTTTTGTTCTCTTCTGTAATATTTTTATTTTTTATTTATTTTTCATTAGAAATAATTGTAAATAATTCGCCTGTACCATCCGTTTTTGTAAAATAAATAATAAATGATATAATATATAATATAATTTATAGTTTTGTTACTTTATATAAAATGCAATATGATATAAATTAAAATTTTAATTATTTATTAAAAAAATAATACTAATTTAAAAAAAAAAAAGATGAATTTTAAATAAATTAAAAGTTATAAATTATATTATTTTATATTAAAAAAAAAAAAATTAATAAGTAAATATTACAAATGAAATACCAGTTTTATTAATTAGAAAATAACAAAGATGTGATTTCAAAATTTTTTTAGAAAAATATTTTTTAATAGTAAAAAAAAATCAAATCAAATTTAATAGTAAATAAAAAATAAAAAAATAAAATAAATCTAAGTGTATCTGAATTAGAAAAGATTTTTTTTTTCCCAGGATTATTAAACTAAGATTACTATTGTGGAGACTGTTGTAGATTTCCTTTTAATCTTTTTTTTTTAAATTTTAATAATTCAAATTAATTAACTTTAAGTGTCTAATTTTATATTTATTATTCCATCTACATATTAAAAATAAAAATAAAAATTATTCATTATAATATTATAATTTTCAAATGATAGATTAGATGGATTTTTGTTTAAAAAAAAAATGTTTCGTAAACATAAATGTCATCATCAGTGTCAGTATAGTAAATTTGCATAATATTTCAAATGTGAATTATATTTTATTTATCTATTAGAAGTAATACTAGATATTAAATTTAATTGTATAAGAAGAATAAATATCATCGTCTAAAATATGATTTTTGTCTTTGTTCAAGAATATTACTTACCAGATTTGCGTTTCTCCTGAATAACGAGAGATTTGGACCTTTTGACACGCAAGGAACGCCTTTTGATGGATCGCAGAAACGACTCTGTAGTCACGGGCTTCTTTTCAATGACATTATTATTATTATTATTATTATTAGCAATAATATGATCGGAGTGTGTAAGGGGTTTACTGCGCTCCGGCAAAATCCATTTAGGGACCGCGAACAACGTCATCGTCGACAACGTTCTCTTCTCGAGGTTGACACAGCGACTGAGTGAAAAGTCAGCGCGCGTTCAAGAGAGACTTCATTCTGCGCATGCGCGCCCGGCACCTCTCACCTGACATTGCTACTACATCCATGGTCACCCATGCCGAGGGTGGACCAAACCACCTGGCTTGTGCTGACAAATGGCCCCGGCGCGATAAATCCCGGCTTTTTTTCTTATAGGGCGGGTGCTGAAAGATATTACACCCGGCAGAAAAAAATAAATCAAATTCATTTAAGGAATATTGGTGAGAGGGGGGAAAGGGACGTCTTCTTAACGAAAATGTTACTAAATCGGAATTTAATCTCAATTTCAATCTCAAAAATTGAATTGAATTATTTGGTTCAAGTCTCAAGAAGAGATAAATTAACGTTAATGAATCATTTTACATATATATATGTATATATATATATATATACATATATATATTATATATGTAACAGCGCTTCTGATGGTGAAACATTGAACTAAGAAAATATATTAATTATGACTTATCTAAGATGCAGGACAATGATTACCTTCAGTATTAAAATAAATTAATTAAAAAAACTATGAAATTGGTTAATAAGGACTTTAAAATTGATTTAGAATGATGTTTATTATAATTATTTAACGTTAGGTTTTGTATAAATTAGGAATACGATTTACTCTAAGATGCACAGAGAATTTTATTAATTTAATTTTATAATATACAAAAATGTACATAAAATGTATAATAAAATAGGCCTACCTAAAATGCAGAGAAATCGATTTTAAAGTCCTTATTCGATGCAAACCAATTTCATAGTTTTTCTAATTAATTTACTTTAAAACTGAAGGTAATCAAAGTCCTGCATCTTAGATAAGTATTAATTAATATAATTTCTTAGTTCAATGTTTCGTCATCAGATGCCCTGTTACATATATAAATATATAAATTAAAACACAAAACCTATTTTATTAAAAAAAATGAATGTATTTATTTTTAGGTATATTAACTATGTTAGAACTTATATGAGTTTTTGACTTTTTATTTAAATATTCATAATTAAATTTTAAACAATGGGTGGGATATTTTTTTTCGAAATTTCCACAAAAACACTACATTTATAACATGTTTATGAGTGATTTTGAGTGAACACTTTAGAATTTTTATCTACGCTCGCCAAGTCAAATTTTAGATTCAGGTATTTATCTTTAAAAATATCTAAAATGATAAAATGATTATATATATAAGGTGAATGTACCAGTAGTTGATACTATAAGGACAACTTTATGAGAAAAATTTAATATCTTCTATTTTTTATCAGATATCAATTTGAATTTTGGGTGATATGATTCATTGGTTAATAACGAAGAATTTATCTGCAAACCAATGCAATTTTCTATTTCTTATAACTCAACTTCATTAATTTTTTTATATTTTTTTTAACATTAGCATCTAAAAGCACCAGTAGTTGTCACCCTTAAAATTAGGTAATATGAACATTCAATTAATAATATTTAATATTGATGTCAATACTAAAAAAATAATATATATATATATATATCATAACATTTTCCTGTACTAGTTTTGTCTTAATTCCAAAACGTAACCTACTTTGTGAATTGCCCTCGTATATTTGGATTTTTGGCTCGAAGGATTTTTTTGAAATTCAAACAACTTATAATTTTTATAAAGAACAATTGATCTGAATTGGTTTCAGTCTCAGGAAAAATCGTCTTTATTAGTTTTTTTTTAATTTAAAATAAGCAATTTAAATGATATTAGTAACTACGTCAGACAGTGCTTCCTTAAATACAAAATATCAAATTACGAAATATATATTATGTTATATCCACATGCCATATTTTTGTGTCTTTCAATGCATTAATAATCAGGTAAGTTTAAGGCTGTAGGTTTTATGACTATTATTTTTAATTTATGGTCTTTTAAATTATTTAAACGGTGGCTCAGTGAACCAGGTATTAATATTACCAGCCAAACTCGTTAATAAGGAACAATTTTTTTTAATTACCGAGGTACCTCGGTGAACCAAGTCCTAAGAATTAATATCCGATATTAAATGTACAAGTGTCAACTACTGGTACATTTACCCTATATATAAAATTAATTAAATATTCCTAGAAATTTACAATACTTTTTTTTAAATTTTTAAAAAATATCTTCATTTTATATTATATATTATATACAAATAAATTGTAAATTCAATTTTTTAATGATACATATTATTCGGAAAGTTACAAGAAAATAAACATAATTATTACGAGATTCACCAATTTATTGGGTTTTAGATTTAGAAAATCTAGTTTTTTTTTTTTTTTTTCATATTTTATCTTGAGGTTAGTGAATGGAAGAACCAAGTCGTGATCAAGTGTTTTTCGAATTTAAGTTGAAAAAGTTAAATGCGAGTTTAGACAAGTTTGGGATTTTGTTAGAACCCTTCACATGGGTGTGTGTGGGGGGGGGGTATTGTACCCCATAGAATAGGAATATAATTTGTTTTCTAGTGAGAAAGAAAGATAAATAAATATGAAAAACAACATAATTTCAGGTGTTTAAATGCTTGAATGGTGAAAATAAACTATAGTTCAGCTAGCATAACAGACATACATTTGTTATCTGTAAAAATTTACTAAAAAAAAAAAAATCAAAATTAAATAAATTAATTATTTGAAATTATAAAGATAGAAAATCGATGATATAATGTAATATTAGAAATTAGAAATTTGAAAATGAATAGCTTTTTTAAAATTATATCTAAATTCATTGGCTTAAATACCTGAGACTAAAAATACTAGAAAAATTAATGAAATATAAGTACCTAGTTTTAAATTTTAACATTAGTCATTTAAACATCGAGGTTCTGTTTAAAATAACCTGGAGTGTCTCCACTCGACAATCTCGCAATTTTAATTAGATTAAATAACATAATATATTATGTTTAAATTAAATTTAATTAATTATAAATAATAAATTAAAATTAATAAATAATATTTATTAAACCAGCGCATGTTTGGCTCTTTGTTGATGGCATAACGTCACGTGTTGGCGCGTGATTTGTAGTGTTAAAAAATTAATTTTTCGTCTTACATTACGATGGCGTAATTGATTGGAGAGAATATTAAAGATTATGATGAATTCATCAAGAAAATGAGAAAATGATTCAAAGTGAATCATAAAAAAAAATGCGAGAATGCACCACTCCCCTACAACTCTACTAAAGTAGTTATTATTTCTAGTAAAAAAGAATCCGGTATGTCTCCACTCGACTATCTCGCAATTTGAATTGAATTAAATAACATTTATTATATTTAAAATAAATTTAATTAATTAATTATAAATTAAAATTAATAAATAATATTTATTAAACCAGCGCGTGTTTGGCTCTATGATAATGGCACCGTGTCACGTGCTGGCGCGTGATGGCCAGTAAATGTGTTAAAAAATGAATTCCGGAAGTCTTAGCGATTCAATCAAGCTGAAACTCTATATATAGCAGTTTTATACAATTTTTAATCATGTGAAATACTATGAAACATATATCTTTCTTTTTACGGTCACTTTAGAAGAAAATTAGCTGGAGTGTCTCCACTCGACTATCTCGCAATTTGAATTGGATTAAATAACATAATATATTATATTTAAATTAAATTTAATTAATTATAAATAATAAATAATAAATAATAAATATTAAACCAGCGCATGTTTGGCTTTTTGTTGATGGCACCACGTGACGTGTTGGCGCGTGAGATTTGCAGTGTTAAAAAATTAATTCTGGTAATTTCAGCGAATCAATCAAGCTGAAATTCTATATATAGTAGTTTTATACAATTATTAATCATGTGAAAAATTATCAAACATATATCTTTATTTTTACGGTCACTTTAGAGGAAAAAAAATCAAAACGTTGTAGGTAATGACCCTCTTCCGGTTGAGCTACATTTCTCAAAAGTTGATAGAAAACTATGAATTTTGAATAATGCTCATGTACCAAATTGCATCATTCTAGCTCAAACCGTTTTTGCGTAATCTTGCCTACATACATACACACATACACACACACATACACACACAAACACACAGACATTTTTCTCAACCTTAGTGAAAATGATTCAGGAACCTTCAAAACGTATAAAAACATCAAAATCTCAACATCGAAAATTTTCGGGATCGCAATACTATCTGGCGAGATAGTAAAAATGATAACGTAGTAGGTAATGGTCCTCTTTCGAATGAGCTACATTTCTCAAATGTTGATAGAATACTACGAATTTTGAATAATGCACTTATACCAAATTTCATGATTATAGATCAAACCGTTTTGGCGTAATCTTGATTCTACACACACACACACACACACACATACACACATTTTTATTAACCTTAATTAAATTGACTCAAGGACCTTCAAAACGTATAAAAACATTAAAATCTCGACATCGAAAATTTTCTCTGGCAAGATAGTAAAAAGTAGAAAAATTATTAAGTTTATTTAATGTGACTATAAATGTTTTTGAAATTAGAAAAACGTTTTAATCACCCTCCTAAAAATTATTATATTTCTTTCATTTTTATTATCAACATTAACATGATTAAAAACTAATTGGAATAGAAACAAAATAAATTTGAATATTTTTAATTGATGAAAATAATTTTCAATTAAAACAAAATGCAACCACCCTTATTCTCATATTCATAATTATATTTTAGAATTGAATTACTCTATAAATATACTCCATGAATTTAATTGAAAGTGGAGTTTGCTAGAGAGAATAGTATTTTCTAAGATAAATAATGTACCTGGTTAAAAAATTAGATTGGTATACATATTATATCAAGCTTTTATTTAATAATAAATTATTTTATAGTTAATAATAAAATTTATAATATTAATTCATATTATTATTTAAAGTAATTTCAAATAATATATATATATATATAATAATAATAATAAAATATAAATTTATTAATAAATTATATTAGAAATTACTTTATATAATATTACATAAAACAAATATTGGTAATTATACAGGAGACGGGCTAAAGAAGGTAGGTGGTTGAAACTTACTTTGAGGTGTTCCTTGAATGATTCTGAACAACATTATATGCAACTTTTTTTATGATCTCTTTTAGTTTAATTAATAAAATGTAATTAATTAAACAGTGTATTTCTCCTATAAGAAGGCTCAGTGGCTGACATTTTGTATATTTTTAAGACAGAATGATTCTGAACAACTTTATGTGCAACTTTTTTTAAGATCTCTTAAAAATATAATCTCATCTAAACAGAGATACCCACCACCTTGCCCCCACCGAAAAGTCGTTGTAGGAATTCAACGTCGGGGTAGAATTCAAGTTGCTGTTTATCCAACTTACAAAAAATATAATCTCATCTAAAAGGGAGATACCCACCACCTTGCCCCCACCGAAAGGTTGTTGCCGGGATTCAACGTCGGGATAAGTTGCAAGTCGTTGATGAAATCCAACGTCGAGAAAGAATACAAGTTGCTATATGTATATGTATATATGTACACTGTCTAATTAATTACATTTTATTAATTAAAATAAAAGAGATCATAAAAGAAGTTGCATATAAAGTTGTTCAGAATCATTCAAGGAACACCTCAAAGTAAGTTTCAACCACCTACCTTCTTTAGCCCGTCTCCTGTATAATTACCCAAATATTCAATTTATATATTTTTTATTTTGATTTATGAAATTAAATGTTTTTAAATATTTAAATTAACGTAATCTGTTGTATTTTTAATGGATGAATCCTATAAACAAGTTCATTTAGCCACATCTTTAATATACATATAAATACTTTTGTAGATTTTGTAAGATACACTTTTTGCCAGTAGGTAGATGAAAAACAAAACAAGGTCCAAAATAATAATTTTTAAGGGTTATTCTGATTGAACCAAAAAAAACCATCGATATTCCTTATGTCTATTTGATTTATAAAACTTCAAATTAACTTATATAAATAGCTATACAACTATAAAAAGAGAATGCTAGTATAATACTAGCTACCTAAAATAAAACATAAATCATTTAAAATTAAATTGGTATTAAAAATTAATTTCTCTAATTTTGATTCATATATTAATGCCTTGAAAATGGAATGACGCTGAACTAGCTAGACTGGCCTTTTCTTTTCGTTTCTTTTCTTTTCATTATACATAATCAATTTTTGTTTCTGAAGTGATCGATTATATATTTTTTTTAAATAAAGATAAAATCTCAAATAACAAATAAATAAAAAGAATTGATAAATTTGTAAATACACTAAAATTAGGTAAATAATTATTTAAGTTAAAGAAATATCAAATAATAATAATTTAATTGGATAAATGAGTTGGATTGGACGATTTAAATCCAATTTAATGGAATTGAAAGTTTAAGAAATCTCAGAATATGATTTCGGAGCATTCAGTCATCTATACTAAAAGATCATTTCTTTACTTAACCAAATTATTTTTGATAAATTATGTACTAATTAAATTTTAAACTTGAAATAATATAAATATGTACAAAAAAAATCGCGTATATGAATTACCATAAATATATGATAATTAAGTACTTAATATGAGATATGAAATATTCTTATTTAACTTTATTTATCATAATTTAAATATTAATTTAAAATAATTGATGGGAAAAAATGAAATTATTTTAATAATTAAAAAAAGGAATTATTTAGATTAGTTGTCATGTAATGGATTTGGATAAAACTTTACCAGTGGATTCCTTTTCTAATTCCAAAGGAACTTTCCTTATGCAATATTTCCGGGTCGCTTCTAGTTTAATTTTTCTATATCCAATCCGAACTGAAAAAAAACCCAAAAAATTGGTGGAGCCTTCTGCTGGTCAAATTAATAAAACATAGTAGCTAAATAGATTATCAATGGATTTATATGCAAATTTTAATAATTTTTATCCCGTAAACTAGAGGAGACCGAGAAATATTAGATCAGGAAAGTTTATTTGGAATTAAACAGGAACCACTGGTAAAGTTTTATCCAAATACATGACATGACAACTAATCTGAATAATTAGCAAATATCTATCTATCTGGCTCTACGGAACTCGAAAGTTCTTGGCCACAGCAAACACACTTCTCCATCCGAGCTACAATCCTCCAATCCCTACCCTGTCCCATCTCTCACATGTCCCTTCCTAAATTATCCAAGTGGACGTTTCCCTCTCGGTCTCCCCACCAACATATTTTTAGCCATTTTTTCCTCTCTCATTCTAACCACGAGCACAGTCCATCCCAATTGCAGTCTCGCTTTAAATTCTTCTCGAATATTATTATCCTTCGTGATTACAGATCCTAAGTATTTAAATATTTCAACATTTTCGAATTCTAGAACAAATACAAAAAAAAAAAAAAAAAAAAAAAAAAAAAAGTAATGAGTAAACTGATTTTTGTTTACTTGTCTTCACCTCATCCATTGACAAATGCAATATTACGAATGTTCTTTCTCGAATATTATTATTAAATTAGCATAAATCCATATAAAATATGAACAGAATAATTATATTAAAATCTGACAATAGGGGAATATACATATAAGAGTGCATGAGAAAATAAATTTATTACGAAAAAAATTTAAAAAAAATTTTTTTTTTTAATAGTTAGGGGGAAAATTTAGAAAAAAAGAGATAAAGGAACAAAAAGAGGGTGTTAGGGGGTTAAAGTATTAAGAACCGGTTCTATTGTCCATCGGTTATTTGCAGAATTAATTGCAGATTATGGCACACGACTGGTAAGCCACAATAAAAAAAAAGGCAATGCATCGCTTCGGAAGCGAAATAGAAAAGATTAAATATTGAAAACAAACGGACAGCGAAAAGAGTAACGAAATTGAAATGACGTACGGAATTGCTTGTTATGCAAATTAGAACGTCGATCGTAGTTAATTACGGTGAAAACTTTGTGAATGGACCAGAAGTGAACTAAGATCTCATTCGACCACGCGGAAAAAAATGGCAACGACAACAAATTACCATACTCTTCTCTCCATGAATACAAATTTAGGATTATATACTTTATTGAATGAGAGGAGGGCGAGTAGATATATTATATATAAATATAGATATACACAATAGCTTGACCATCACCTTTCTTTCCATTTCAATAGACATTTGAAAATAGATTACATTTATGTTTGGACACATTATTATGCAAATCGAATCTTAGTTCAATTTTTCAAGATGTAAATAATGTAGGAATCGTATATTATTATTTGGTAGGGAATATTAAGCTACCACAAAAATACAAATTCGGTTAAGTTTATGTAGTTAGTTGATAGGATTGTGGTGCAGAAAACAATTTTACAAATAATATGATTGATGTAAAAAAAAAATCTGGAGTGTCTCCACTCGACTATCTCGCAAATTTGAATTGGATTAAATAATATATATTAATTTAAATTAAATTAAATTAATTAAATTATAAATTAAATTAATAAATAATATTTATTAAACCAGCATATGTTTGGCTTTTTGTTGGTGGCACCACGTCACGTGTTGGCGCGTGATATTTGCAGTGTTAAAAAATTAATTCTGGTACTTTTAGCTATTCAATCAAGCTGAAATTCTATATATAGCAGTTTTATACAATTATTAATCATGTGGAAATCTATCAAACATATATCTTTATTTTTACGGTCAGTTTAGAAGAAAAAAAATCAAAACGTTGTAGGTAATGGCCCTCTTCCAGTTGAGCTACATTTTTCAAAAGTTACTAGAAAACTACGAATTTTGAATAATTCCCGTATACCAAATTTCATTATTCTAGCTTAAATCGTTTTTGCGTAATCTTGGTTACATACATACACACAGACATTTTTCCTCAACCTTAGTGAAAATGATTCAGGAACCTTCAAAACGTATACAAACATCAAAATCTCAACATCGAAAATTTTTGTGATCGCAATACTATCTCTGGTGAGATAGTAATAATTTGGCATTTATGTAAAGGAAAGTTAATCTTAGAAAATTCTTTTTAAGATATTGATAATAGAAACTTTAATTTGTATTTTTCTGACTATTTAAGTAAATCTGTTACATCCAGACGTTTTATGTTTATTATTATTTTTTAAATAAATTTGGTGAGGACATTTTTCGTTATAAATAATTCATAACAATTATAAAATTTATATGTTATTTATTTATAATGTGATTAAAATAATAAATAAATATTTATTCAACTATTTAAATATTTATTATTTATTTAATAGATTATTTTTGGTCTAAAAAGAAAATTCATTCATTCTAAGTGACCAGGAATCGGTAACTATTCAGTAATTTACTGTTTGCCTGGCTGTGCCTCGGCGAAGAAGATGATATTCTCTTTGAAGTGGTTGCTCGGAGAAAACAGTGAGCAAAACCTTCACATTTGATCGAACTTCTAGACGTTGTACCACTAATAAACATTTTTTTGAGACAAAGTAGATTCGCCGAATGCTACAGTCAACATTTGAAGTGTGTTGGAGCACTTTATTCCATTAGTAACGCAAAATTTAATACAGATTCTTTGATCCATGTTTTTAAAGTAAAAAATCGAGGAACACAAAAACGTGACTAACTTTTTCAGTTGTAAAAAACAAACTACTAATCCAAAATGACTGATAATGTCAACATATGATAAACATATGTATAACAAAAAATTTCAATAATCGAATGGTACACATCCCGCGAAAATTCAAAATTCACCTTTTCTTTTAATTAGACCTCATATTTATATAGGGTGTCCCAAAATGAAAGAGCAGTTTGTATGCTCTTTCATTTTGGGACACCCTGTATATTAAAATAAAAAATTATTTTTCAATTGTTTAAAAAATAAGTTTTAAAAAAATACTACTTGTTTAAAATAATGGTCCTAAAATTATTAATATTAGTAATTAATAATTTATTCATTTTCTTTTAAATTTTAATAGATTTTTTTTATTAGAAAAAAAATAAAATTTTGAGTTTTTTGTTTAAAAATTCTTTGAATGGCCATTTCTCAGGTAAAAGAAAAGAGAGAATGAAAATAAAATCATTCAATCAAACCCAAGTCAAGTAGTGGGGTCATCTTTGGTGGCACCACTTGGCACTGAAACTCATATTCCGTAGTCATGCAAGATTATCTATTCATAATATTAATAATAATTGTTGGGTGGGTGTATCGAGAATCATTAAGAATTCTATTTTCCTTTAGTTGTCACGAACCTGACGATTGATCTTTCTTTCCTTTAAAGTAAAACACAATGGAGAGTAGAGAGAGGAGGTGAACGTGAAATTAACAATAAATAAATAAATGTATTAGTTAAATTATTTTTTAATTGGGAATTATATCTTATTACAAACTAATAATTATTTCCAATTTTATAGCGATGGTTGCAAAGATTTATTTAAATTTATATTTTATTAATATACGAGGGTCATTCAAAAAGTACATAGCCTCACCGCCCGATGGCGCTGCCTACACAAAAGAGTTTTACCATCATGTAGTACATTCTTTTACTAGCCTACTGTCAAAGTTTCAGTAAATCCCTTCACTAGTTTTATTTTGACAGCCTTTGGAAGCGAGCGTGTCGATCAGTTGTACAAAAACCATTTTTTGTTGTACAGAACCAATTTTTCACGGTAGCCATCGAAAGAGAAGAGTCACCGTACACAGCATCTAAGCGATCATTGAATATGCTGCGAGTTTTCCCTTCCAAAAATAAGAATGTTCTTTTTCCATTTTTGTACAACTGTCAAAACAAAACTAGTGAAGGGAATTGACTGAAACTTTGACAATAGGCTAGTAAAAGAATGTACTACATGATGGTAAAAATCTTTTGTGTAGGCAGCGCCATCGGGCGGTGAGGCTAAGTACTTGTTGAATGGCCCTCTAATATATATATATATATATATATATATATAATTTTTATTTCAAAAGATGAAATGAAAAATTAAAAAAAAAAAAAGTTGAAAATAAATAATTGTTTCTAGATATTAAAATTCAGATAAAGTATTATATCTTTTGTGATCTTGGAAACATATGCGTATCGGAGTACCAAAGAAGGGTAGGGTGATGATGAGAAAAGATTTTTTTAAATAAAAATTAACATTATTTTTATTTAGTAAAATATTTAGATATTCTTGCAAAATTAAATTTTCATTTTATTTTTAATATAAATTCCTTCCTAATATTTTTATTTGAATGAATCAACGAAATGTAAACAATTGTTACAACTTCCTTTTTCGATCATGTTTCTTCCTTTTTTTACTATTTATAAAAAATAAATATGTAATTTGTTTGTAATATTCGATAAAATAAATGGAGTGATATTTTAAAAATCGGGATAAGAGAAGGTCTATAAAATTCCAGATTTCTATCTATTTTGTTTTTAAATTATTTAAAATTATGAAAAATACCTAAATGTTGAATCTAAATTATTAATTGTAAAAAACTTCCCATTAAGTCACCTCATATGAATAAAAACCAATTACACACTGATTTATTTATAAATTGTAATGGAAATATAAATACAAAATGTTGAATTTTTATTAAACTCATTTTATATTATACCTACGTATGCTTTGATTAATAATACATATAAAAATATAATAACTATCGTTGAAAAATTTGAATATATTGTATAAACTAATAGTAAAGTTAAAAATATAAACCTTAGTAAAAATAATATTTTATTAGACATTTCAGTGAATATATTTAATAGGTTTACACGTCTAAACCAAATATAATAATCAACTTGAAATTTTACTGAGTTTCTTCAATAACATATTAAACTTATTAAGGGTTATTTTTTGTTTTAATTTTAGTTTATATAACATATTTATTATAGAAGATGACATTACAATTTTAAATGAAGAGAGAATAAACTTTGAAAAGAAATAATCCGGAAATATATGAAATATATAAAATATAGATAAAAAGTGAAAGCGAAAGAGATTATCAAGGAAACACCAGCTGATATCGGAAAAAAGGAAGCCACCTGGAGATAAGTATTAAAAAGGAATTAGAGAACCATAGATAGAAGGATTAAAATAAACAAAAGATAAAAATACAATATTTTTATTGAAATTTTAAATAAAAAATAATATAAATTAATTTTAAAATTTTATATTTAAATATTTTTTATGTAATATTAATAATTTTTGTTGATTTTCTAAATATTCTTACTAATTTTTTATTTTTTTTTTTTTAACTTTTAAAAAAAATATCTTTTTTATTCATTTTACGATTAGAAAATTAATAATACAAATAAATCACTATAAATTAGGAAATAAATTTAAATAAATTATATTATTATTTTTTAAACAAATTTGAATTATTTTTAAATATTTAAAATAAACATTGGATGCCATCTAACTGATAAAAGTGAAAGTGCAATGTTGAGCGACTGGCCGCTAGATGGTAGCATGAGCAAGATAGCAATCTAATGCTGATGCAGCCACAGGTTGCAGGCACGCATTCCAAAGGCATTCATATTTCTATTGAAAGGTGTAATCAAAAATAACCTTGTCAGCATTTAAACGACCTTCCCGCGCATCCTATCAAATAAAAGAAATTTCTATCATTTAAAATTGAAATATTCTGCATATATATATATATATATATACACATTTATTAAAAAACAAAATTAAAATATAGAACTATAAAAAAGGGTCAATTATAACACAAAAATTAGATGATTTATTTAAAATAGAATAAAATTTATTTAATAAAAAATAATCATAAAATCGAGTAAAGATGCAAATGAACGTCCATCTTTAAGAAAAATCGAAACAGGGCGGGTCTCCATCCACCTTGATTCGACCTAGAAGGAGAATATGAACCACTCAAGAAAATGGAGAGGGATTCCTTATTATTAGTAAGTGGAAATCATGCAAAGGGAGGACAAAAATTCAAGAAAATGCCACAGACGAATAAGATAAATTTTCGTCAACGTAAAAGGAAATATAATAAAAATTGATTTTTATGAAGATCTATGTAAATTGAACGAGAGGGCGGAGAAGAAATAAAAAATAGAAAAAATATTTTATAAATTATTGAAAAATGAATGATTATCAAATTTACTATCGAGTACTGAGTATCATAATGATATTTAATTTATTTTTTAACACGTCCCTGCCGGCTCCATAATTTGTCTATTTATTTTATGTGGCGGCATAAGCCACCGGTGGTATATGCCGGTGGGAACTTGTTAATTATTGAGGTTCAATCATACTATTGATTTTTATTCGATTATTTTTTATTAAAATTTTTTTGAACTTAGTGCGACTAAAATCTTCATTTGTATATGTTTGTTATTGATAATGACTATGTATATATTAAAATTTAAAAAGTATATACATATAAAAAATTCCACAATCAAATAAAATATTATTTTTCAAAATATAACTTAATTTAAAATTGATAATAGTGATAATAGAGTTGAAAATATTTTAAGAATATATCAATGCAATAAAAAAAATTATTCCAATAGAAATATTAAATAATATATTTTCATGGTGAAAAAAATCTAAAAAAAAAGAAGAATTTAAGCATATATTCTTAATGAAATAGATATATATATTTTAAATATTTTTGTATTTAATTATTTAGTTATGTTAGAAGCTTATATATGGAATAAATTTATTGAATAGAATAAAGAGAGGGTGGTGAGAATGACACATGACCATATCGATAACAGTGGTAGTGGTTTCGTTTGCATTGGAACATGTGCTGGGGTCCCGGAGTGGAATGATGAATGGATTCCGTAGATGGGAGGAGGGGGAAAAAAAGCCCCATTTGCTTGACACTTCCTGTAAGCTCGTCTAATGACGATGCGAAAATCTCCTAATTAATTACACTCCTTACACTAATTTCACCTTTATAGGAAGAATGTGGAAATGCGTTGTTGACCCTGATAGAGTCCTCATCAGTAGTGCAAAGGTTGGCGTTTAAACAAGAAAGAAGACGACATTTATTCCCCGATGAACAATTAAGATTTCAAAAAATATATAGGGATAAAGTCATTTTATCAAGCCATTCCAACCCCTCTTTTGTCACACACTCTTTCACAGACGATTTACTATTATTTACTACTACGATTTCCTAATATAATCTTAATAAGATATTTATTGTAGTAAATGAATTAAAAAATTAGTTTATGTCGTAAAAGGGGGGAGAGAATTAGAAACATAAATCAAAAAACATGCGAACATAAATTCAAAATCTTACATAATTTTAAATATTTATATAAATTGAAAAAAATGAAAATAAATAATAATGTCTGATACATTTAAAACTCAATATATATTTAGAAATATAAATATATTTAATTGGATTAGTAAAAACTAGAAAGAATATTTATTTTATATTATATTATTTATGTATTATAAAAAAGTTATAATAATATAAAATAATTTCAATTTAAAAATATATTTTACATGCTATGTGAATGGCTCGGCCTCGCCGTTGGAGGTAGGCAACCAAATATACAACTAGGCTTATTCACGACGGCAAACAGGCGAAATTCTCCATTTTTTTATAAATTGATAATATTTATGTTTTTAAATTTTTTCAAATATTTTTTTAATAATAACTTTTTAATAAAAATAAAAATTAATATATATGAAATTAAGCTTTATATTTACCACATATATTATTGTTTGTAATTCTCTATGATTATATCTATTATATATAATCTCTATTGATAATTAATATTATACTCAAATTGATTTGGATTATTTAAAATTACATAAAAATTTAAACTTATTTGTTACATTGTAATGCTAAATACAATATATATTTATATATGTTACGGCAAATGAATATTGTTATCATACTAGCTAAAATTATTTGTATACATTTATGTATATTTGTAGGTTCCATCATTCTGAATTTGATAATTTTCAACAAGATTTAGTAAATTAGGTGTATTAGGAGGTCTTTGAGGTGAATAATCGATCTATGTATATGTGATTTATATGATAGTTCATTTAAATTGATATTTTTTAATTAAAGTAATTAATAACAGGTGACAACAAATATATAAATTGAAATATTAAAATGTTTTGAGAACAATTTGAAAACACTATATTTATCTAGTAATTATTATTAATAATATTATTTTTAAGATATATATTCTAATATATATATATATATATATATATATATATATATATATATATGATATAGATATCAATAAAAAAAAATTGGCAAAATTAATATTAATTTTGTTTTCATTTTCGAACTTAGACAGGTTTTCTGAATCGAGATTGGAATCGGATATACAGTGCGGAAATTTATTTTAATAACCTAAAGTAATTATAAGATAAAAATATAAGACTGGATAATAGTAATAATTGCCTAAATTAAAAAGAGAAAGGATAGAGAAAGAGAAATGTGAAAAATAAGAATAATAATAACAACAATAATTGACTCAAGTTATTAAAATTTTAGGTGACCTGGAATATTCTTAAAATTATTTATTTAAGTCTTTATATATATATTTTTTTTTAATATATATATATATATATATATATTAAAAAAAACCTCTGACTTTGTACGTCCTACGCAAGGACTACGCCTATCAAGCCGGTAATATCAATAATGTGTCCTATGATCAGAAGAACGGGTCCTATCAACCTTTACCTTGATTTTCTTGATCGGAGGCGCTATCAAGTAGCTTTTTCGCAATGTTGTTCCCGCAGGCTGGGTTGACTCCGTCCCATAGACCCCAGCTAGGGAAATTCCCTTGCCAGGCCCGGGACTTGAACCCGGGACCATGTGAATGTGAGGCAGGTTCGCTAGCCGCACACCCAATGGCGCCTTATATATATATATATATATTAAGATATATATATATATTTTAAATTTTGACTGTCTTCTATATTCGATAAATATAATTGAATAAGGATTTCAGGTTCAAGATGATGAAATGCTTTGATAAGGAATTTATGGGATTACGATCAAATACCACTACCATTGAATATTTTCTTTGCAATTGTAGAAGAAGCAATTAAATAAATAAATGATGAAAATTAATTTCAAAAAATCAATCTATTCTTTCTAAAAAATATGATTGAAATAGTAAATAAGTGATAAATTATCTTTAATTAAATTGATTAATAATACAAATGGAAAAAAAAATAATAATTTCAAAGAAGAAGCACCTTTCATTTATCTTCCCGATGAAGTTTAAGGAAGGGTTTCGGATCTTAATCTTAAAAATGGTGCAGTCAACCGGAACGATGCTCACGAATGGATAGAACTGACAGACATCTTTGGTGGGAATTATTGAAATGATTAAATCCAAAATTCAATAATACCATTAATAACGGATAAAAAAATATGAAATCTTAAATGTCTCTTTGAAAATCTGATTTATTTTCTTAAAAAAAAAAAACTAGCAAAAATTGTATATTTATAATTTTGAAATATTAAACCGCTAGAAGGATTTTGTTGAAATTCACGCCAAAGATAATATTTATAAAGAAAAATCGATCTGTATCTGTTTCAACTTCGGGAAATCATCTTCGTTAGTTTTTTCTTAATTTAAATTAGGAATTTTAATAATACATAATAAAATGGCGACGGGAACGCCGGACAGCGCTTCCTTAAATACAATATATTATAAATAAAATAAAATTAAAAATATTTATTTTAATAACATTTTGTAATCAAATTACGAAATATATTTTATGTTATATCCACAGGCCATACTTTTCTGTCTTTCAGTGCATTAATACTTACGTTTAAGAGCTGTATATTTTATGATTATTTTTTTTTTAATTTATGTTCTTTTAAATTGTAATTGTTTTATATATGTTGTCGTTTATTTATTTTAAATTATATAATATTCTTAATTTTTAATATTCATAGTTCATAAGGAATAATTTTTTTTTTCAGTACCGAGCGGCCAACTACCAAATACTTTATAATTAAATCTTGTATTCATGGCAATAGATCGAACGAGTCATTAATGATTGAAATAAACCAGGGATGCCCAAAACCTTTTAAGATGCGGCCCAAACTCAAATTATGAAAATATTTAAATTTTTTTCAATATGGTTCCAAAAAAAGTGAAATGATTTTGTGATTAAACTTTTAAGTATTTCCGACATTTTTAAATTTTTTTCAATGTGGCCCTCGAATGGTCATAGTTTAGACCCCCCTGATATAAACGATAATAAACTCAAAAAAAAAATATCATTTATTACTATTAACGCGAAACTAATATAATAAGCAATTGGAGAATTGTTTAATAGATAAAATTGTTGACGAAATCGATTTAATAGCAAGATTTTCGAAACTTATTAAAATTTAATTATAATTTTAAATAAAAATATACAATATTGATTGATTAGAAAGCGAAGTGAAGCTTTTGGTACAAATTCCAATTATCCAGGCGTTAATTAACAACCTGATTGAACTTGTGCGGGTGTCCGAGTGAGAGCGGCGACAAACGAGTGGTTTGTTGTTCATCACTTGTTTATTTGAAAAGCTGAATTGTGTGGTCGGAATGCGTCATTCGGCCCCCGGCTCTTCCCGTCGCCTACAAGCAGCTATTCCTTCCCCTCCACAACATCTCCTATATATATATCACTTTAATAATCTCTATGTATAGGAATTGTTATTAATATTTACTTCATAATTCAAACGACCACGAATTTCAATGAACGCCAAATATGGCGTCCAGTCAAATAGAGAATATACATATACATTTGTATACATTGATATATATATATATATCAATATAGATATAGATATAGAAAAGTTAGGAATTTCAATTTTGATTTGCTTTTGAAAGAATCATAGAATAATAATATTTTAAAGAGAGTAACATAAAAATAATGATCTGAATAAAATAGAATTGGAAAAATTATTAATAATCAATAGTATAAATAGTATTTGATTGAAATTAAATTAAAAACAATCCTTAATTTGTTAGAAATTCTAATTCATTCTAAAATCAATCAAATCAATTATTATTATTTTGGTACACATATGTTTCTTATATCATTATCAGCCATTTTAGATTAGTAGTTTGTTTTTGACAACTAGAAACAGTTAGTCACGTTTTGGAGTGTACTTCGATTTTTTAAAGAATCTGTATTAAATTTTGCGTTAAAAATGGAATAAACTGCTCTAACGAACTTAAAATGTTCATTGTAGCATTCGGCGAGTCTACTTTGTCTCAAAAATATGATTATAAGTGGTACAAGCACTTTAAAAAAGCACGACAAGTTCATTCAAATGGGAAGGTTTTGCTCAGTGTTTTCTTCGATTACAATGTCGGGGTGCATCAGTTCTTGCCAACAGGTCGTACTGTTAATAAGGAATACTACAAGAGTAATGCAACGTTCACGTGAAGCAATACGGCTCAAACGATCGGACTTGTCGAAAAACAAATCATGGATCTTGCATTACGATAATGCACCAACTCACACATTGTTGCTTGTTCGTGATTTTTTGGCCAAAAACAATACCATAATCATGCCTGAACAACCGTATTCACCAGATATAGTTCCCTGCGATTTTTTTCTATTTCCTAAACTGAAGAGACCAATGAAAGAAAAGCGTTTGTCACAATTGCTGAGATAAAGTCGGAATCGAAGAACTAGCTGATGGCCATTTCAGAAGTGCTTTGAGAATTAAAAGAAGTGCTAGCATTATATCTGAAAGGAATTACTTTAAAGGGGACGTAATTAATATTGATGAATAAATAAATACTTTTCGAAATAATTCAAAATTCGCCTTTTCTTTTGAACAAACCTTGTATGCCTAGGTATATTAAAGAGTTTAATATAGCTCATTATTTAAAAAACTACAAAAAGAAAAATGCAATCAATATACCACATCCTATACTTTATCTTTAATAATTCTTTAACTTTGATCGGATAGAGCAGCAGAATTGAATTCCTCTAACAAGAAGTTCTTGATAAGAACTTGATTCAGTTTTCCTTCAATTGGATTAAAAGATCAAACGGACAGATTAACAGCAAAATGGTGGTACAACTTTGACAGTTTCATCCTAAAGTTTCTTAGATTGATTAAATTATTTTTAAAATTAATAATTGTGTTATGAAAAAGAAAAATGATATAATAATTTAAGATTAAAGTATGTTTCTAATACAAATTCGATAATTGTTTACAAACTGGGAAGCTTCAGGGATTTGGAAAAAACTTTGCCAATGGATTCCTTTTTTGATTGAAAACAAACTATCCTTAAGCAGTAGGTGGTGGTTGCTTCTAGTTTACGAGATATAAAATATTAAATTTTCCATATATAAACCAGTTATGAATGAGCAATCATTTAATAATGTTTTATTGACTAGCTCACTAATTACTCACTTAATCACTAATTTTCGGTTCGGTTTGGATATAGGAAAATTATTTAATTAATTAATTTTTTAATTTTCCTATATCCAAACCGAACTGAAAAAACCCGAGAATTAGTCCAGCCCTCTGCTGGCCAAATGAATAAAACATGGTAACTAAATTGAATGTTGTGGGATTTATATGCAAACTGAAATTTTTTTTATCGAAAACTAGAAGCATAAAGAAAGCTTTTTTTGAATTAAAAAAGGAATGCACTGGCAAAGTTTCATCCGAATCTTTGAAGCTTCCCGGTTTGTAAGCAATTACCATAAATTCTTATAATAAAATTTAAGAATAATAGAGTAGAAATACTAATCAATTTAAGCTAAATATAATGGAGTTTTAATAGATGTCCCTGGTAGTTATATTGTTTTGGTGACGTTTGTCTTCATTGTTTTTGTTTATTCAAACCACCAAGGTAAGTTACACGTTTAAGCAGCACGTCTGAATGATAACAGTATTTATCAACATGAATGTTCGTTAGTGTAAAAGTTGAGTCATTTTGCGACAAACGCGAGTACCGTAAATGGACGCAACAATGCATTCCCAATAAGAGATAGTCCGGCTCTTAGGCCTGCGGTCTGTACTTTGTTTTGCAAATGACATTAATAAGATGTTTTAAATAAAAATATAATTTCTTTAATATCTCAGACACACTGTTTTAATAGATATTAATACAATAACTACCAGTTCTTATTAAAAATCACGTTAATATTTCATTATATTATGGTAAATTAGATCAAAAGTAAAATATTCAAATTAAATAAAAATTAGCTGGAGTGTCTCCACTCGACCTGTTTCACACTTCACTAAAATTCAAGATAGAATTCTGAATTTTCATAATCCTTTATACATCATCCTTTTTTTACATCAATCAAAATTTATATTTTAGGCTAATAACTATTTAACCATATTTATGGCTGAAATGAGGTTACATCTCAACAAAAAAAAATAAGCTGGAGTGTCTCCACTCGACTATCTCGCATTTTGAATTAGATTAAATAACATATTATATTTAAATTAAATTTAATTAATTATAAATTAGAAATTAAAATTAATAAATAATATTTATTAAATCAGCATATGTTTGGCTCTTTGTTGGTGGTACCACGTCACGTGTTGGCGCGTGAGATTTGCATTGTTAAACAATACCTCCCTTACTATCGTCGGTCGGTAAAAATTAATTCTAGTATTTTCAGCGATTCAATCAAGCTGAAATTCTATATATAGCAGTTTTATACAATTTTTAATCATGTGGAAAAATTATCAAACATATATTTTTATTTTTACGGTCACTTTAAAGGAAAAAAAATAAAAACGTTGTAGGTAATGACCCTCTTCCGGTTGAGCTACATTTCTCAAAATTTTGAATAATGCCCATGTACCAAATTTCATGATTCTAGCTCAAACCGTTTTTGCGTAATCTTGTCTACATACATAAACACACACAGAGAGAGAGAGACATTGTTCTCAACCTTAGTGAAAATGATTCAGGAACCTTTAAAACGTATAAAAATATCAAAATCTCAAAATCGAAAATTTTCGTGACCGCAATACTACCTCTGGCAAGATAGTAATATGTCAAGTCTTTTTTTAAATACGGTATTAGAAATAATAAAATGTTGATATTAAATTAGCTATTCAAAAATACTAACATTTTTCTTTATTATTGTTTTTATCATTGTATTTTTTTTATTTTTGAAATATTTTCATTCATAACCTGTTGGCTTTCAATGAATTGCTCATCGATTTCTTCCTCGTAACATTCAATTGAATAAGATATTAGCTTGAACATGCCCTGTTAATAAATCTAGAACCCCAGGTGGTCTCAATGAAAAATCACCATTCCTTCGTACAAATAACTTTACTTTCTCTCTTCTCCCTAACGCATATTTAATAACTAGACAGTTTTTTAACTATAGATTGGTTTGTTTCAAACTCATAAATCTACCATATCAATATTAAAATTGTATAATATATATTATAATTTTGATTATATATTACAAAAAAAAAAAAAAAAAAAAAAAAATATTGAAAGTCTTAACATACAAAATGTAGAATTTGTAAATGTAGAAAAATTTAAATACTTAGGTATTGTAATCACTAAGGATAATGATATTCTGGAAGAATTTAAAGCGAGTTTGCAATCGGGAAATCAGGAAATCATGTAGTAAAGGGGCAAAATTATTATCAAAAGGGATAAAAATTAGAATATATAAAACAATTATTTTGCCGGTTGTATTATATGGGTGTGAGGCATGGTCTATGACCTTAGGAGACGAGAGTAGAATGAAATTTTGGTAAAACTTTGTATAATATTTATATTAATTTTGAAATTTTTTTAAAGATTAAATTTAAAAATAATTTTTCTATCTAACTAGTGAACTCAAGATCTCTTATTAATCAAAAATGAAAGGAAATTTGACTTAAGAAAAATTTGTTGAAAAAATGTGATTGCTATAATTTTGAACTCTTAAGTTCACTAGCACTAAAAATATTCATAGATATTTTTAATGAGTCTTTTCTTATTATTTTTAAAAATATTAATTTAAAATTTCCAAATATATATATATATATATATATATATATATATATATAATAAAAAATACTCTTATAAAAAAGCAAAAAAATAAGAGTAAGGATATAAAAATTATTCTTTTGAAATTCTAATTCATCGCTAAGTCTAATTAAATTAATCAATAAATAACGCCTTAATATATTTTTTTTATATAAAAAGTTTCAGCATTCTAAAATAAAAATAAAATGGAATGTTCATAACCATCTCTGGATATTTATAGGTCTACCTTCTCTCAATTGTAATAAATTTCAAAATAATATTCATACGGTTTTTAAAAGAAAATGACTGTTTTTTTTTTAAATTTATTACCAGAAATATATTCAAGAGTTGAATTATTATTGAATTGGCCATGCTGGTGGTGAAGTAGGAGATCAAGAGGGAAAAAATACAATTGTAATTTATCTTTATAAAGCAAAATTTCAGCAAACTAAAAAGTTAAAAACAAACTAAATTTTTTTTTTAATAAAATAAATAAAATCACTTTGCATTTATTAATTATGGATAAATTTAGAAAAAAAAAAATTACATGAAAAGTAGTGTAAAAAAATTTAAATCTCAATAAAGAAAAAATGAGTCGAATGATATTATTATGGATAGAAATTATTTTCCAAATTTAAAGATGACTACAATGGATCAATATGAGGAGGACCAATCACTTTTGAATAAAGAGTGAAATTGTAATCTTAAGGAGGCAGCTAGCCGAGAGTGTAGCATAGCAATTTTCTACACAAGAAGTCAGCGTTCGATTCCAACTAAGAACAAATATTTCTAATGAATTCAATTTAACATCAGCTGCCTCTGGTCCAGGAACTGTCAGTTCATGGTTCTATACTTGCGGAAGGCAACGGGAAACCACCCCAACAAAAATTATCATGGCTGGGCAGCTTCTAAGGCTATCCTAGTCATGATGATAGCCAAACTCCGAAAAGGAGATGGCACCTTAAGAAGAAAGAATAATATCAGATAAAATATGATTTAAGAAAGAAAACGATTTTTATATAAATTACATCTGTTCGAATAAAAAAAAGAAGGTATTTTGATTAATTGATCTAATATTCAAACATTCACAAACTTTGAAAAGTTTTTTTTATATTCGTTACTCATTTGATTATCTTTTTTCAATTCGAATAAAGTTGAATAAAACAATTTTAACTTTACTAAAAGAAAGTTCAAATACTTACCTTCCAAAGTACTAATCTACTTGCCCATACACTTTTTTTTTAAGAAAATCTTAGAATGGTGGATCCAATAATTTTTAATAATCTAATATTTTTTAAGTTATTTAATCATAATAATGAATTCCCGCTTTCCAGTAACTATGAAGTCAAACTTGAGTATACATTAATCAAGAAATAAAATGAGCTGTGGCAAGGTACAGAAACGATCGATGATTTAAAAATAATTAAAAACAACACACATATATATATATATATATATCACCAATTAATGTAACTAATTAATGTAATAAAAAATTTCCGACAATGAATATAACATTAATAATTTGTAAACTACCACTTCCGTTTTCCGGATATCCACCAAAAGTTGATGGATTCATGCTACTGATGCATTAAGTAAATATACCAAATTTTTTATCAAAATCCGTTAAGCTGTTCAAGCTATACACGTCTATAAGGACACACAACGGCCAGACGGACGGACACACAGACATCACGCTAAAAATACTTTTTCCTTTTAACAAAATGCCTGATTCGTGGAGATGTGTAAAATGTAGAAATTTGATGTGAAAACAATATCTTCCCTTACAATCGTCGGTCGGTAATTAAAAATTATAAACAATGCATGAATTTTCCCTCTAGCATAGTGTATTTATATTATCTATATATCTATATTATGAACTCAAGAATTATAGGGTTCAAATCCTTTCAAATTCAAAAATTAGAAATAAAAAAAATAGAATCTATCATAAAATAAAAATGTCTGAATTAAAATAAAATGAAATGGTCATAGATCCAAAAACCTAAAAAAATGAAATATCCATTCGAAGATGATTTTATAAAAATTAAATGTTATAATAAACAAAAAAACAAAATTTCAAGTGGAAATTTATTTATGAAAAAATATTAGTTTCTCTTGGTTTACCGAGCTAAAAATGTAGAATCCTATAGTAGAATTCTAATTTTCATAATCCTTTACATTTATTATTTAATCTAAATTATTATATTTTATTATACCGAGAAGGTAATGATAATATGCAAAGTACTAAGTTCTTGAAAGGGTTTCCAATTCAATCACCAACGAACGTGGCTAGAATATTAAACCTATTGTGTCATATAGAATAAATCAACGTTTTACTTTGCTAACCATAATAAACCTGTTTCACACTTCACTCAAATTCAAGATAGAATTCTGAATTTTCATAATCCTTTATACATCATCCTTTTTTTACATCATTCAAAATTTATATTTTAGGCTAATAACTATTTAACCATATTTATGGCTGAAATGAGGTTACATCTCAACAAAAAAAAAAAGCTGGAGTGTCTCCACTCGACTATCTCGCAATTTGAATTGGATTAAATAACATATAGTATATTTAAATTAAATTTAATTAATTATAAATTAAAATTAATAAATAATATTTATTAAATCAGCGCATGTTTAGCTTTTTGTTGATGTTACCACGACACGTGCTGGTGCGTGATTTGCAGTGTTAAAAAATTAATTCGGGTATTTTCAGCGATTCAATCAAGCTGAAAATCTATATATAGTAGTTTTATACAATTTTTAATCATGAGAAAAAATTATCAAACATATATCTTTATTTTTACGGGCACTTTAGAGGGAAAAAAATCGCAACGTTGTAGGTAATGACTCTCTTCCGGTAGAGCTACATTTCTCAAAAGTTGATAGAAAACTACGAATTTTGAATAATTCCCGTATACCAAATTTCATTATTCTAGTTCAAACCGTTTTTGCGTAATCTTGGCTACATACACACACAGAGAGAGAGAGAGACATTTTTCTCAACCTTAGTGAAAATGATTCAGGAACCTTCAAAACGTATAAAAACATCAAAATCTTGACATCGAAAATTTTCGTGATCGTAATACTATCTCTGGTGAGATAGTAAAAAATTGGTAATTGCTTAGATCAAGCTATCATGAAATAAAAAACTTGAAGACCAGAGATCAAAAAAAAAATGGTATCAATTTAAATATAACATAAAATCGAAAAAATAAAACGTCTATAGTGGCGGTAATGGATTTTAATATCAAAAGCCCCATAAAATGACAATTTACTTGATTTACAAATTTATGTCTCAATGAATAAATTACTTATTCAAAAAATTTAAAAAAAAATTTAATTTTTTTTTATTATACTTATACCAAACGAATTTTATGCCGTAAATTAATTCAATCAAAGGCATTAGTCGGCCAATTTTGTTTGAGAAATTACACGATACATGAAACACTAATTAATTGCCTTTCGTTAATGGGAAGCTTGAAATTCAATTAATGCAAAAATAAACTTGTGACTTCATGCTTAATAACTAATTTGAAATTTATTTAAAACAAAATTAAATAAAGAAAATAAAACATTTGTTTACAATAAAATAAGGAAAAAATAAGGATTTTGTAATTAAAGCTCCTGAATTAAGAGAATATGTGGAGGAGTACAGTTTGGTTTGCTTAACACAATGGATTTGTTCAAAAAATTGCATCTAAAAAAATAAAAATTTTACAAAAAAGTAAAATTTAGAAAAACCAAAAAAAGAAAAAGAAAAAAAAATTTGGAAATAGCACTGACATTTAAAAGTGGTAATCGTTCAGGAGACGGAGTACTTCTCGGATTTTGATGAAACTTCGCCATTGGATTCCATGTTTGATTCTAAGAAACTTTTTCCTTAGACCATATAGGGAGTGTCTTCTAGTTTAAGAAATAAAAATTATTAAAGTTTGAATATTGACATTACATATACATCCATTGGACTCATATATTTATAATGTTTTATTGATTTGACCAATAGAGGGCTTCACCTTCGCACTTGTGTGAAGTTTTATCAAAATCCGAGACGTAGCCCGTCACATGAACCATTTCCAAATTCTTATATTGTATTAAATAAACAAACAAACAAAAAACTTCAATCATTGTATTAGGTCAACCTAATGAGCATATAAATATTTGTAGTGTGAAATCTTTTAAAAAATTAAAGGAAATTATGTTTTTAATTAAATTAATTAATTACTTTCTGAATGTTTTTAATATTAAAATAAAATATAATTATGATAAATTTTCTAAATAATAAATAAATGTAGTAAAGCAGTGGCGTCTAAACCATTTGCCTTAGGTCCTAAGTCCTTAGTCCCCTAAGTCTTAGGGGACAGATTGACGAATTTGACGGATTTGCGGCGCACCACATGAAAATGCGAATTGAAAAATCTCATTATAATTAGGATAGCATTGAATATAATTTATAAATGTTTATTGCAAGTACACCAATACTAAACAAATATTTGTGGTTAAATTACAGTATATTTATATAATGTCATACATACTAAAATCAATTATTTTTTTTCTTATTTATAAATATTTATTCTTATTACATTGGATAAAAAAATTATTTTTCAAAATTTCATGGACCGGGTAAAATCAGCTTATGAACCTCAGTAGTCAAATAACAGAAAAATTAGTAATTTAATAATTATTGTTAATTTTCAAACCTGTTAACCTGTTATCTAAATTGTGTAAAAATCATGAATATTATATGTATATTTCAATAATTCAAATTGAATATTTATTCATTAAAAACATATTATATCTTATCTTATTATACTAGCAAAAATTGTATATATATATTTGTATTTTTGAAATATTAAACCGCTCGAACGATTTTTTTTTTTTTTGAAATTCAAACCATAGATAATTTTTATAAAGAAAAATCGATGTGTATTGGTCTCAGCCTCGGAAAATTCATCTTTATTAGGTTTTTCATAATTTAAAATAGAAAATTTAAATGACGTCAGCAACTACGTCAGACAGTGCTTCTTTAAATACAAAATATTGTAATTATAAATAAAATCACATTACGAAATATATATTATGTTATATTCCCAGGCCATACATTTCTGTCTTTCAGTGCATTAATACGAACGTTTAATGGCTGTATCTTTTATGACATTTTTTTTTATTTAAATTATTTGTACGGAGGCACGGTGAACCAGGTATTAATATTACCAGCCAAACCCAATAATAAGGAATACTCTTTAATGACCGAGCGACGACTCGGTCAACCAGGTATTTTTAAATTAATAGATAAATTTGTATTTTATAAAACTGAATTAAAATAAAATTTAATAAGTATCTAAAAATTTTCAAATAAATCAAATAATAAGGAGAATAGTTTGAATAATAAATCAAATGAGAATAAATTAAATATATTAGCAAATCTCAGATAAAAGAAATACTAAATAAATATAAAAATTGAAAATAGAAACGCGCAAAACAACACACTAAATTACAAATTGAAATAAAATAAAAGATATGGAGGGGATATAATAGTAGGTTATCGAAAAATGTACAAGATAAAAGCAATAAAACGGAATGTATAAAGATTTGTATGAATTTAAATGGCATGTTTAGCGTAAGGAGACCAAAAGATTTGCCCCTCTGTAGACAATACTAAAGAAAAAAAGTGATATTTGAAATTTTCCATCCATGTTTTCATTTTCTGGAATTTATTTATCTTAGCTATATTGAATAATATATATATATTACAATCAATTCATTTATTTTTTTACTCAAATTCGCTGAAACAAGAAATATTATGAAATAAGAAACTATAAATCAGAAGAAAATCATAAAATATTCAAAAATAATAAAAATAATATATATATATAACAAACTTTTTTAATAATTTACAATAAAAATGGGTTACTTTTATAACACCAATAATTTTAAATTGATATCTCATAATATTAGTTAGGTTATAGGTATAATTATTAATTATCTGTTTATTTCAGTAAAAGATTTTAAGTTTGACAGATTAGCTGGTTATGAACGTCGAAATGTGTGTGCAGCCATTAAGTAATGTTTTATAGACTAATTCATTAATTATTCACTTATTCAATAATTTTCGGGGTTTTTTTTTCAGTTCGGTTTGTGTGGAAATAGGGAAATTAGTTAATTGATTAATTTTTTAATTTTTCTATATTCAAACCGAACCGAAAAAAAAACCGAAGATTAGTGAAGCCCTCTTGTGGCTAAATCATTAAAACATTATACATATGATAGCTAAATGAATTTATATGCAAATTTTAACAATTTTCATCTAGTAAACTAGCAGCAATTGACAAATATTGCATAAAGAATGTTTATTTGGAATTAAAAAGGGATCAACTGGTAAAATTTATCCAAATACGTATGCTAAAGTAAACAATTACCCATTTATTGCTAAAGTAAACAATTACCCATTTTATTACCTTTTAAAACCATTGCTTTAATCAACACTACTCCAAACTTGATTTTCAATAGATTATTTAATATTTACTAATGATATTATAAAGACTACTTGTAATATATAAATAAACCAGAGAATAATCTGGAAATTAGTATCGGGATAGTTTATATAAATCAGAAACAAAAGTCAAGTTATAAAAATATATAAATAAAAATAATTAAAAACAAACAAACATGTATACTAACTAATTGCTTTTTATATATTTTTATATATAATAGATAATAGACTCCAAAAAAAAATTAATCTTTTTTTTACCTGCGAAATCTTAACGGATTTTCAAATATATAAGGTGGTCTTATACGAAAAAAGAAATTTTTTTCTTAAATAATCACTCTATAATATTTATTATTAAAGTCCGAGAAAGTCATCCATCAATCCATTCGTTTCAATCTTAGTGAAATATTCAAGAAGAAATAAGTAGAAAAAAAAATCGATATTTTCTCTTTGGAATAACTTTATACGGCATCGCAAAAGAAAAAAGAGATAAGAAAAAAGCCAATGAATTTAGTATTATTATTATTATTATTATTATTAAGAATTCAAATCTATAAAAAGAAATAAGTAATCTTCATTTTTAGAGAATTTCAAAATTAGATATTAGCAAAAAAAAAGTTTTTCCCTGTAGTAAAACCGATCATTCAAATATAGTGAGAAATTCCTTTTTAAATTACTTCCCAAAAAAAACCTCTGGAAAAGTTTGTTTTTTTTTACTAAAAATCACAGAAGAATGTCGAGGATGAAACTTTTTTAATTTCACCTCTTTAGTCATTATAATTCATTCTCATTTTTTTCTAAAAAAAGGTAGACACTTTAGAAGAGGTTAGAAAAAAGTTTGTTTAAAATTAAAAGCCCAAATAAAGACTTAGCGAAATTCTTAAAAAAATTTATTCACCATCATTCTGTGATAAAAAGCTATAAGAGATGGATTGAAATAGAAATATATGTAGTCATTATAAAAGAATATAAGTCAAATGAATAAGACAAATATTGATATAAAAACTGATTTTCATTAATAAACTGAATAGAAGAGTTCACAACCTAAATAATACTTAAAAAAAAAATAAGGTTTTATTTTATTTTTGGTACTTGTTTACAAAACGGGAGGCTTCAGGAATTTGGATAAAACTTTGCCAGTGGATTTTCTTTTTTAATTCCAAAGAAACTTTCCTCATGCAATATTTCTCGGTCTATTCTAGTTTACAAGATAAAAATTATTGCATATAAATCCATTAACATTCAATTTAGCTACCATCTTTTATTATTTGGCCAGCAGAGGGCTTCACTAATTTTCGGAGTTTTTTTTTAAGTTCGATTTGGATATATGAAAATTAAAAAATTAATTAATTAAATAATTTTCCTATATCCAAACAGAACTGAAAAAAAAAACCGAAAATTAGAGAATAATTTGTGAATTAATCAATAAAATATTACAAAATGGCTGCTTAACTAGTTTATTTATAACTATTGTAGTTTTTATTTTAATTAAAGTTAAACTTTAATCATTTTTATCCCGAAAACTAGATGAGACCGAGAAATATTGCATAAGGAAAGTTTCTTTGGAATTAAAAAAGGAATGCACTGGCAAAGTATCATCCAAATCCCTAAAGTTTGCCGTTTTGTAAACAATTACCTTATTTATAACTAAAACATAATAAAGAGGGAAAGTATTTATTTATGATCTCTCATTAACAATTTCTTAATAATTTTAATTATCAAACAAACAAATTTGCGTGAGGTAACTTTCAGGATTTATTACTAAAATATATGTGGATGTTTCAAATGATTATTGACTAGCAATTAATATTAATCAAAATATAAAAAAAAATTAATTTAAATAAATAAATTTAAAATGAAAAATTTAACTGAATCTGTAAATGAAAAAAAAAGAAAACTATATTTTTTTATTAAAAAGTTAATAAATAGATTTAATTAAATGTAGATATGACGAAATGGAATTGGATATGTGATATGTGATAATGTGAGGGGGGGGGGCAAAAAAAGCTTAGAAAATTCAGTAGTACCATAAAGATAGATACAATCATGGAGAATAAGTGTCTTCAAAATATTTTTTTTAATTTATTTAAAATCATTTTAAAATCATTAGTATTTATTTATATTTAAAATGCGATAATCGATATTCAATTATATTTATTAATTTTTATTAACATTTAATAGCATACTTAATTTTCATTAATACAAATTTTCTATATACGATATATATTTTGCTCTTAAATAAACTTAATTTTAATTTTCAATTTGTATATGTATAGTTTGTAGAATCGAACTAATTTAGTCAGGATGAAAATTACTTTTGTTTAACTTTGCTCTTCGGATAAACTTAGTTTTATATTATAGAATAAGATTCAAAGATCAATATTAGCACATGTACCACATTCAATTTGATAGGTTAACTTTGACAAAACTAGTCAGTAGAAAAGTGAATAATAATTTGATTAAAATTATATGATTTTATGATAAAATTAATATTTAAATCAATAATTATGAATTTTATTGATTCGGTAGTAATAAAGATCGATTACTTTCAATAAGAGTTTACTTAAAGCAGTGATTCTCATCCACTGTGCCGCGAGATTATGAGGCTCTTAAACATTTCCGACTTTTTTTCTAAATTTTTTTTAATTTGGTTCTAAAAAAAGGTATTTTTGGACCACTTTTTTCAATATGGTAAACTTTTACTCTTATCTTTTTCTTTGTATGCCGCCAAATTTTTAAACCGTTAAAAGTGTGCCGCGGTAAAAAAAAAAAAAAAGGTTGAGAATCACTGACTTAAAGGCTGACTGAATGAGAAAAGTGAGAGCTTGTAGAAAAATTTATAAAATTAGACGAAAGTACTTACTTTACTGATTAGAAATAAATGGATTCCGAATATAAGCAGATATAAACTCACCTGAAACAAACAAACAAAGATTTTATTTACTCTGATAATTTGAATGATTTTTATGAAAAGTTTTGAAAGATTGTCAATCAATATTCATGGAGTATATTTAAATTGTTTAACATATTTAATATATATTTAGTTATAGTATATAATTAGTATATAATTAGTTTAACAAGTATTATTTAAGTAAATTTTAATATTTCGAATAAACAGAATTAATAGACATCTAAATTAATAAATTGAAAAATTAAGAAAGAAGTGTAAAATACTTTATTTAATATACGCATGTATGATTTTATATTCAAAATTTTATAATTTTTTTTTATATACACAGACTTTTTCTTGATAATTGAAAGAAATAACAATTTTAATAATGTTGTTTACAATTTAAGTTGTGAATGTCATTTGTGGCCCATTTTCATCTCACAGGTTAAATGGAGAAGCAAAAATACCGTTACAGGGGATATTTGGTAGGATTTACAATAAAGTTCATGGAACGCCCTTTTCATACTAATAAGGGGACAATATAGTGTGATGTGTTCATTTATAGAGATCATCGGATTTGATTTTTTAAAAAATAAACAGTTGATCACATTAACTTTTAAAGGTAATTGTTTACAAAAACGGAAGGTTGGATAAAACTTTACCAGTGGATTCCTTTTTTAATTCCAAGCGACTATTAAATTGCAAATGGGTCGGTCACTTATAGTTTCCGAGATAAATATTATTAAAATTTGCTTATAAATCCATTGATATTCAATTTAGCGAAACCATGTTTTATTCATTTGGCCACTAGATGGCTTCTCTAATTTTCGTTGGGTTTTTTTCCAGTTAGGTTTGGCTATAGAAAAAAATTAAAGTTTAACTGTCAAACTTTAATAATTTTTATCTCGGAAAGTAGAAGCGACCGAGAAATATGGCATAAGGCAAGTATCGTTGGAATTAAAAAAGGAATCCACTGCTAAAGTTTTATACAAATCCCTGATGCTTCCGTTTTTGTAAACAATTACTCATATAAGAATATATACTAAAGGACTTAGTATTAAATTAGTTAATTAATCTATTAAATCATGACTGATCTCAGTGAGAGGATGGGAACAATTCCCCCCTCCCCTCAAGATAAATTAATCCTAATAAATGAATATAAAGTGATGAAAACGAAAGAAAATTAAATTCAAATAGGCCCCTGTATTCTTTCTTTTAAAATTGGAAGCATATCATTATGATACATTAACATTTGGCCTAATTTTAGAATAGAAATATAAACCACAAAAGCATTTCCTTATTAACGGAAGTGCTTTTAAGAAAAGGCAACCGGAAAGTGGATCCCGTTTTTAGACATTGCGGAAATAGGAGAAGCAAATCGAATGATAAAAGAAAATGATGAAAATAAGAGTAGGAACAAAAAAAAAAAAAAAACTATCCGAATTTTTTATATTTTTTTTTTTATTTTCAATCGATTAATTGTGAATGTAAATCGACATTTGCTCCAAGAACCAATAAGCAGGTAATCCGAATACAAATCACAGATAAAGGAAATCTTTAACTGAGAAAACAGTACAGATAATTTATGTTAATTTATATTTAAATTTTGTTTAATCAAATAGTAAAAAAAAAAAAAAAATTGGAAATGATAAAAAATCAGCAAAATGCAAAATATTCTCATATTTAAGATAATAAAGATTAATGATTTACTTAAATGATTGATTTTTTAGAAATGAACAGTGATGTATTTGTAAAATAAGAAGTAAGGGAACGCATAGTGGGAGCAAAAAAAAGTCAATTTTTCAGTAAACTATTTTTTTCCATATAAGTTTTTATTTTTTCTTATTCTTACTATGCAAAATATTAACAAACACAAAAAAAGAAATTCTAACAGTGGATTTAAGTGGGAATTGTTGGGACATGAAAAAGTACTGGAGCGCGTTCCTGTTCTGAAAAAAGGTAAGGGAACGTCGTTCACCCGCGTTCCCCTCCCAATACACCACTGGAAATGAATATTTTTCAATGAAATAAAATTATAAATAATCACTATGGTTATTTTAATTACTTATTTAATTATTTATTTTTTTGCTAACGTATCACGTATCAAATAAAAATAACAGCCATGGTACCATATTTGAACAAATATGGAGCCATAATCTTTTCTTAATTGTTATGAAGTTATATTTTGAATTACTAGTAGAAAGAAGTGTTATTTGTAAGGTCAGAAGAAACGAGTTTATTTTCTCAAGCAAGATTAAATTCCATATGTGTTTTTTATGTAAGAGATTACGATGGCATTTTATACAAAAATGTATAAAATATGTTAACAAACGAGATTTTATTTAATCATATTTTTTTTATTAAGATATGACTTCACTTCACTCATAGTGAAATAGGATTATTATTTTTTTTTGGTATATTTTAATATTTCCTAGTTTTGTTTATTATCAAAAGAAGGTATTTATTATCGTGATAGTTTTAAATAAAAATTCGATAATATTAAGGGTACCAACCGTCCTCCTTTAGGGAGGACAGTCCTCCATTTGTAAGCTCTATCCTTCTTTTGTAAGTGTCCTCCTAACTGTCCTCCTTTTTGATATCTGACCCGTTTTTTGAAATATTTAGGACATTTCGTACTTTTTTTTCGAAATTTTTTCAATTTATCTCTAAAATAAGTTGACCTGTGACCAGGTCCGAACCGACCAACGGTTTGAAGTAAATTAATTTCCACCTACAGAAACAATTTCAAATAATTTTAATATATCTATTAATGTAATAAAAAACAGATATGGATAGAACATATTTTTAATTTTATTTTATTTATAATATATATATGTAAGACTAGGCTGTGACGTCATGAATGGCTGGATGACGTCATATAAGTTTAAATTAAGAAAAAACTAATAAAGATGATTTTTCTAGAGGATAAAACCAATACAAAGTGCATGAGATTCGTGGTGATATATAAAAAAATCTCCTCATGTGAAATTTGGTGTGAAAATAACCCTTCCCTTCCTATCGTCGATCGCTAATACTACCACTTCCGGTTTCCGGATTTGCACCAAAAGTTGATCAATTGATCCCACTGATGCATTAAGTAAATATACCAAATTTCATCAAAATCCGTTGAACCGTTCAGTCTGTACACATCTATACGGACGGACACGGACAGTCATCATGCTAAAAATACTTTTTTCAGTTAAGAAAATGCATGATTCGTGGAGATATGTAAAAATCTCCACATGTGAAATTTGGTGTGAAAACAATACCTCCCTTACTATCGTCGGTCGGTAAAAAAATAGGTCAAACGTTTTTTGGACTAAGCTCATTTGAAATTTTTTTCAATTTGTTTTCAAAGGTAAATAATCCTGATTTGGTGTTTTCAAAATATGGTCAACGTAATAATATAGATAAATTGTTTTAAGATAGGAATGAAAACAAAGTGAAACAGAAATAAAAAAAATTTCATTATACCAGATGGAAGAGAAACAAATCAGTATCATGATTATAACGTTATATTTCTATTTCACGGTGTCATGATTAAAATAAAAATATCAAACATTTTAAATAAAATAGCAAATTTATAAGCATTCTTGTTACGGATCTTGATTCTACATCGACTTATGTTTTCATTGAATTCTTTTATATTTATATTATGATTAGGTAAATGTCATTATCATAATCCAAGAGCATGTCACACATCCAGTTGGAAAAAAGAATTTGATATTTAGTTAAGTAACAAAAACAAAAAAAAAAAAGTTTTTAGTAAAAGCATGAGAGGAATGATTCTCACGACATCTGGTGGTGTATCTCAATTATTCATGAACTTATTAAGTTACTTATCTCGAAATTCGATTGTTGTTAACAGAAGCAAAGTGTGATGTTGAAAATTCTCTGCCTGTTCTTGAATCAAAAGCAATTTAAAGTGAGAAAAAAGATTATAATAAGTGGCTGAGAGGAAGGACTGCTGTTCTGTTTGTTCGACACATTAAGTGGCAGTGAAGTTAATGAGATGCAGAGTAACAAATGGTGAGGTGGCCATGTGACATTGAAATTAGATCAACATACAATATTTCATTTGGATGACAACAGGAAATGTTGAGGGTGCGTCAGGCTAGCGTATGAGATCACAACTCAATTGAAACCATAATAGGTGGTAAAATATTGTCGGAGGGTAGTATTTAGAAGGATCGTTTTATTTACTAATAATATTTTTAAATGATTCTTTATAAGTATACAATAATTTATTCATTTAAGGGGTTATTATTTACAAAACGGGAAGCTTCAGGAATTTGGATGAAACTTTACCAGTGGATACCTTTTTTCATTTAAAAGAAACTTTACTTATGCAATATTTCTAGGTCTCTTCTAGTTTACGAAATATAAATTTTTTAAGTTGCACATATTAGCTGGTTAGGAACGTCAAAATGTGCAGCCATTAAATGATTAAGTAATGTTTTTTATTGACTTATTCACTAATTTTTGGATGTTTTTCGGTTCGGATTGGATATAAGAAAATTGTTTGATTAATTAATTTTTAGATATTTTATAATTTTCATATACCCAAACCGAACTGAAAAACAACCACGGAAATTAGTGAATCCCTCTGCTGACCAAATGAATAAAACATGATAACTAAATAGAATACCAATGGATTTATATTCAAATTTTAATAATTTTTATCTCGTAAACAAGAAGAGGCCGAGAAATATTGTATAAGGAAAGTTTCTTTGGAATTAAAAAAGGAATCAACTGGCAAAATTTCATCTAAATCCATGAAGTTTCCTGCTTTGTAAACAATTATAAAATTTGTAAATATCTAAAATATGAATATTCGAATATTTTCTATTTAAATCAAAAATAAACGCAAAAAGTGGATTTTGGCCCTTCATAGTTCTAAACCACTCATAATAATAACAGTAGCTTTCTAATATTCATCAATTTTACAAATAAATCTGATGCAGGTAAAGTTGAAAAGTTTAGAAATTTTAGTATATAAATAGTCTTAGCAGTTAAGAAAATATCTTTAATTGATGATAAGATAAAATTTTAAAATCTAGTTGCTATTAATCCTTTATCCTCATTAAATTAGTAAATATAAAATATTAAATTATTAAAGCTTTGGTGGTTGTTTTTATTTATAACAGAATTTTGTAAATTAAACCACATATTGATATTTGTTATTGTAAATTTATTCAAAAAATACTTCTGCAATCGAAACGTTGTGTATATGTGTATATTTTTTGAATAAATTTACAATAACAAATATCAATATGTGGTTTAATTTACAAAATTCTGTTATAAATATAAGATATATTATTAATTAATAATACAATATAATATGATGGGTTTTATTTCAGTATCCCCACTGATAATATAACAAAAATATCAATGTAAAAAAAAACAATCAATATCGTTTTAAAAATATTTCAATAATTAAGAAATATACCTGTGTCAATTATTTAATGTTAATTAAAATAAAGAAATGTTTAAATTTTAAACCAAATAATCAATTTTTGGAAACTGTAATCTGATTCGGTTTAGTATGGTCTCGATGTCAGAATAATAATATTATTGTTCCTCTTTCAGTAAGAGTTTAAGAGTTGTAGGTAATGACCATCTTCCGGTTAAACTACATTTCTCAAAAGTTGAGAGAAAACTACGAATTTTGAATAATACCCGTGTACCAAATTTCATGATTCTAGCTCAAACCGTTTTTGCGTAATCTTGTCAACATACACACACACATATATATATATATATATATATATACAGAGCGAGAGAGAGAGATACATTTTTCTAAACCTTATTGAAAATGATTCAGGAACCTTCAAAACATATAAAAACATAAAAATCTCAACATCGAAAATTTTCGTAATCGCAATAGTATAATAGTAAATAAGTTGACCTGTGGCCAGGTCCGAACCGACCGACGGTTTGAAGTAAATTAATTAGCAGCTACAGAAACAATTTCAAATAATTTTAATATATCTATTAATGTAATAAAAATCAGATATGGATACATAAATAATAAATATAAATATTTTTAATTTTATTTTATTTATAATATATATGCAAGACCAGGTTGTGACGTCATGAATGGCTGGATGACGTCATATAATTTTAAATCAAGAAAAAACTAATAAATATGATTTTCCCGAGGATAAATCCAATACAAAGTGTATGATTCGTGGTGATATATAAAAAAATCTCCTCGTGTGAAATTTGGTGTGAAAATAACCCTTCCTATCGTCTGTCGGTAATACTACCACTTCCGGTTTCCGGATTTGCACCAAAAGTTGATCAATTTATCCCACTGATGCATTAAGTAAATATACCAAATTTCATCAAAATCCGTTGAGGCGTTCAGGCTGTACACATCTATACGGACGGACAGATAGACAGACGGACAGACGGACGGACGGACGGACGGACAGTCATCATGCTAAAAATACTTTTTTCTGTTAAGAAAATGCATGATTCGTGGAGATATGTAAAAATCTCCACATGTGAAATTTGGTATGAAAACAATACCTCCCTTACTATCGTCGGTCGGTAAAAAGACTTGACATATTTTTATTAAATTTGAATATTTTACTTTTGATCTGATTTACCATAATATAATATAATATTAACGTGATTTTCAATAAGAACTGGCAGTTATTGTATTAATATCTATTAAAACAGTGTGTCTGAGATATTAAAGAAATTAATTTTTACCGACCGACGATAGTAAGGGAGGTATTGTTTTCACACCAAATTTCACATGTGGAGATTTTTACATATCTCCACGAATCATGCATTTTCTAAACAGAAAAAAGTATTTTTAGCATGATGTCTGTCCGTCTGTCCGTCCGTCTGTCCGTCCGTCTGTCCGTCCGTCTGTCCGTCCGTATAGATGTGTACAGCCTGAACGGCTCAACCGATTTTGATTAAATTTGGTATATTTACTTAATGCATCAGTGGGATGAATTGATCAACTTTTGGTGTATATCCGGAAACCGGAAGTGGTAGTATTAGCGATCGACGATAGGAAGGAAAGGGTTATTTTCACACCAAATTTCACATGAGGAGATTTTTTTATATATCACCACGAATCATGCACTTTGTATTGGTTTTATCCTCGAGAAAAATCATATTTATTAGTTTTTACTTGATTTAAAATTATATGACGTCATCAAGCCATTCATGACGTCACAGTCTGGTCTTACATATATATTATAAATAAAATAAAATTAAAAATATTTATGTTATATTCATATTTGTTTTCTATTACATTAATAGATATATTAAAATTATTTGAAATTGTTTCTGTAGCTGGAAATTAATTTTTCAAACCGTCGGTCGGTTCGGACCTGGCCACAGGTCAAGTTATTTATTTAAAACGTCTTATACTAACGTCATTTGCAAAACAAAGTACAGACCGCAGGCCTAAGAGCCGGACCATCTCATTGTGAAGAAAAGTTTTCCAATTTTTCAAGAGAGTAAAAATTTATATAAAAATTTAATGTATTTAGGGAGCCTCGGAAAAAATCCGATTGAGCCGCAAACCAGAAAAGATTGGGCAATTCTGGTATATGGTATATTCGTATATATTAGTAACATATCTGATTGAAGAATAATTAAAAAGAATTAATATCTTTTAATCATTCTCCCCATAATTTAAAAGAATAATATAAGTTTAATTACTTTATATTATGATGCTTTATTTGTTTTTTTGTATTTCTCATTAACTGAAAATATTATTATTATTATTCTATCTTCCGGAAATTATAATTCCCCACCCACCAGTTTCCTGTATGCTTTCAGCTAAATGAATTTTGAATTACACCCATACTCTTTTTTTTTATCTTTCTCTCTCTTTCCCTCGTTTTGTTCATTTTAGTTTTGATTTCTTTTTATGGGATAAGCAACATGGATATTTATTACATGTTCGTTCGTTCACTGGGCCTTAATTGCACTTTCTTATCTGTTGCTGGGGTGTTGAGCTCTAATTTATCCATGCCTGGTTTCTTTCCTACTTGGGTTACGCGAATTAAAACTATAATTTTCCACTTGCTTTCCATTATGGAAGTGAAAAGTAAAGTTCTCCGGTCACGCACTCAACTAAACTAAATTCACAACCTGTAGATACAACAAAAGAAGCTATACGCCCTTAAATATACGATTAATTTAATGACGGAATTATTCATCTCGATTACCTCATATGCCTATATTGAAATAATTTATATATATAAAATAAAAGTAAATAAATAAATGTTTAAAATAATCCAAGTTTATCAAAGATGAATATCAATTAAATGAAAATTGTAATCATTACTATCTCGCAAGATTAGTATTGCGATCACGATCTGCCGGCGATAGTTTCATTTTCTCTATTTTATCTTCGTCTCCTTCTAACAAATCCTCGTTCATGCGACTTGTAACCCCGGCACTCGAAATATGAAGTTCGATTGTATAAAACAATTCTGATTTTCCTAATTTATTTTATTATTATTATTTTCTGAAAAATTTTCAAAATGATATTTTCAGCTAGAGTATGTGTGTGTTTTTCAACTTGAATTCATTACTATCTCGTCAGAGATAGTATTGAGATCATGAAAATTTCCGATTGCCAGATTTTGATGTTTTTATACGTTTTGAAGGTCCCTGAGTCATTTTCATTAAGGTTGAGAAAATGTCTCTCTGTGTGTGGGGGGAGGGGGGTGTATGTAGACAAGATTACGCAAAAACGGTTTGAATAATGAAAGTTGGTATTTTTTAAGTTGGATTCATTACTATCTCGCGAAATTTTCGATGTCGAGATTTTGAGGTTTTTATACGTTTTGAAGGTCCCTGAGTCATTTTCACTAAGGTTGAGAAAAATGTATGTAGATATGTGTGTAGACAAGATTACGCAAAAACGGTTTGAGCTAGAATCATGAAATTTGGAATACGGGCATTATTTAAAATTAGTAGTTTTCTCTCACCTTTTGAGAAATGTAGCTCAAGCGGAAGAGGGTCATTACCTACAACGTTTTGATTTTTTTTCCTCTAAAATACCGCAAACATATAGATATATGTTTGATAGTTTTTCACATTATTACAAATTGTATAAAACTGCTATATATAGAATTTCAGCTATATTGAAACACTGAAAGTACCAGAATTAATTTTTTAACACTCCAAATCACTCGCTAACACGTGACGTGGTCTAATCAATAAAGAGCCAAACATGCTCTGGTATTATTTATTAATTTTTATTTATAATTAATTAAATTTAATTTAAATATAATATATTATGTTATTTAATCCAATTCAAATTGCGAGATATTAGAGTGGAGACACTCCAGCTTATTTTTAAAATAAATTTAAATTAGCGTGATATTTGGTATATATAGATAAATTATTATTATAATTATGAAAGAAATATAAAATAGTTATTATAAAATTTCTTATAATTTATTATGTCTATATAATGTTGACATTAAATGGGTAAGATAATTAAAATTTTAGAAACCATTCAAAATAATTTAGTTACCATTTACGAGTCGTTTTCAACCCTGTTCAGTCCAGGGCGTGACGTTAATTAATGAACAAACAACTCTTTTATATATATATATATATATATATATATATATATTGTTTTAAGATGGCCTTTCGGATGTTTGTCGAGGGAGGTTCAATAATTGTCCCATTAAAATGGGGAAAAAAGCTCGAAGAACAAAAGCCAAAAGAAACTTCTAAATGTATTCGAGGGTGGGGGTTTATCGTAATAGTTAATTCTTTCGCAATTGGGCACAGGATGGAAATGGGGGGAGGTTTGGATTAAGACGGGTTCATAGATTTAAAAATCAGAATAAAAACAATTTAATGTTAATTTTTTTATCGTTCAAATAAAAAATAGAGGGATGTAGAAAAGTTTAAAATAATAAAAAAAAAATAAAAATTGAAAATTTATTAGCATTTAAAAGAGCTTTTTCTGTTAAATGCGAGAAATAGGTTTATAAAACAGGTATTTATAATCTGTTTGTAATATATCAAAGTAGTCTAAATAAAAGAAAATATAGTAGTGATTGACCTTAGGAATTTAGTATAAAGTGTAAAAAATCTGGAGTGTCTCCACTCGACTATCTCGCAAATTTGAATTGGATTAAATAACATATATTATATTTAAATTAAATTTAATTAATTATAAATTATAAATTAAAATTAATTATTAATATTTATTAAACCAACGCGTGATTGACTCTTTGTTGATGTTACCACGTCACCTGTTGGCACGTGATTTGCAGTGTTAAAAAATTAATTCTGGTACTTTCAGCGATTCAATCAAGCTGAAATTCTATATATAGCAGTTTTATACAATTTTTAATCATGGGAAATACTATCAAACATATATCTTTATTTTTACGGTCAGTTTAAGAGGAAAAAAAAATCAAAACGTGGTAGGTAATGATCCTCTTCCGGTTGAGCTACAATTATCAAAAGTTGATAGAAAACTACAAATTTTGAATAATACCCATGTACCAAATTTCATGATTCTAGCTCAAACCGTTTTCGTAATCTTGTCTACATACACACATACCCACACAGACAGACATTTTTCTCAACCTTAGTGAAAATGATTCAGGAACCATCAAAACGTATAAAAACATCAAAATCTCAACATCGAAAATTTTCAAGATCGCAATACTATCTCTGGCCAGATAGTAAAAAAGTTAAAGGTATTATTGAGAAAGTCAATTTGAAATTTTAATTAGGTACTTTATAATGGTCAAAATTTTTAACGTATTTAAAGAAAATTTTGTATGACATTTAGTTTAATCAAAATCGTTCAAGTCGAATATATAGTTCAAATAGTAATATTATATCAATGTTACATAAATATTATTTACTTATTTCAATGTTATTCAATGTTATTATTCTTATTTTAAGTAAGATATATTTTCAACTATTCTTAAGAGTTAAGAGTATAAATATCGTAGGTTAAGTGATTCATTTTGTTTCATATAAACATTAAAATATTTTCATTATAATTTCAGGAAAATATTATCATACATAAAAAAAAACACAACGAATTCGATATACATATTAATCAAAGCAATGGCGGAAAAGATAAAATTTAAATTTATTTTTTTTTAGATGTCGATTATAAATGTGTATTATATAAATCAGGGGTGGCCAACACGTCGACCGCGGTCGACCGGTCGAACGCAAAGGCTTTAAAAGTAGCCCGTTAAAGTTGGAAAAGTTAAAAGGTAAAGGACATTGTTTTTCCATGGGAGAGGTAAGGCAGAAAAAATCATGAGCTCACGTGAGGCCAGGAACGCCAATCCCTGAAATAGAATTCTTTTCTACTGGAATTATAGAAAAGAATCTACCCGTTACCCAGGATATTATTTTTAAATTTATTAAAAATTAATTTTACATTTCATGAAACTTATTCAATTTTTTCTTATTGCTTCATATATAAAAACAATAAAATTATTTCCTAAGGAATTAATTAATTAACATAATACTAATAAAATTAATTAATATTCATAATAATTAATTTAAATAATTATATATTAACATTTATAATTATATTATTAAAAATCTAAATTATAAAAAATAAACAAATTGAAAGATTTGAACTCAGACAAAAGAATTACTAGTCATCGTCCAATCCGGCGCGACTGTTTTAACAACTAATAAAAACATAGGAAAGAAATTCACTTGAAGGCTACGAAAATTCAGCCCATAAGCAATACATGGCAAAGACTTTATTCATTAAATATTGATTAAACAAAGAAAAATGATCATGGAAATAGTAATAATTCAAGAAATACAAGAATCAAAAATAATCTTGTATTGAGAGAAGAGATATGCAAAGAATAATCATTTAATATAATTAATCAAAAGATTCGACGTCATTCAACATGGCAGCCGAAATCACATTGCATCTGTCAAAATTCAATAATTAATATTTAATTAAGGAAGCATCATAAAATTATATAATGCTAGTGAAAATGAATCTACATTGAATAACGAGTATTTTGATATGCGTTTTATATATTGTTATCAGAAAATGTTTATTTCAAGTGTAAACATGATACCAAATAAAAATTAATTATAATTTTCATTTATATTTCACCAAAAATCCATTTTATTGAAAATCTGGCGAAAATTCTGTTCTATCTTTTTACTTTTATTCATTTTTTATGAAATTTTGTTATTAATTTGAATAAACTGAATCCAATTGAATAGAAGTGTTTCTGCTAATTCTCCAAAGCGTTCTATAAATATGAGTTCCAAGTTTTATACTAATGTGAAGCGTTGGAGGGGTGGGCCCTCTTAGAGGCATATAAGACATGTCTCACTCTTGAATATACCGGGTTTTGCTAGTCGAAGGGTTGACGTGATCTGGATATATAGGAGACTCTAAAGAGTCTCCTATAAAAGTGAATATTTCAAATTTTTTTTCTTTTTAATGATCTATGCTAGGTATTCTCCTTCATCCAAATAAATTTGATTTTTTGAATCATCAGGGGAGGGGAGGGAGGAGAGTAAAAGTAAGGGAATGGATGGAAAGGCGTCAATGGGTAAAGGACATGATTCCTCCAGGTAGAAGAGGGATTTAGAAGAAATCATGAGCTCACGTAAGGGCAGGGACGCCAATCCCTGAAATAGAATTCTTTTCCACTGGATTTATAGAAAAGAATCTACTCGCTACCCGGGATATTATTTTTAAATTTATTAAAAAATAATTTTAGATCATAATCATCCTATATGTTATTACATCTTTTATATACCATATATTTATATTTTTCTTATCCCGATAATTTATATACTTTTTATCCAAGGGCTTCCCATTTTCAAAACAACGTTTATTCCTAGGCTACTTTACTCTAGCCAAATTTCGGCTCTACATCCCCCTCCTCTCATATCCATTCCAAAATGAAGTATTTATTTTAATTGAAGTTATAAATTTAAATGAAAATTAACAGCCCTTCCATTTACAATTTTTTTTTATTAATTTTATTATAATAATTAAAACTAACATATCTTTCATATATCTAAGAACATATATAAATATATTATTGATTTAACCTTTCTATATTTTAGTATTTGACTATATAATTAATAATATATAATTTTTTCCCATTTATTAGCACTTTAATTACAAACATATATATTGTAATTTTTTTATTCGTTGATCAAAAATAATATAAATATAAAATATATTTATTTATTACATAATAAATAGATTTTGGAAACTAATAAGCAAAGATAAATATCCAAATATTTGGACAATGGTTGCTCGTTTCAATTCCTTCTTTGGCTCCACATATTTATGTGAATCCGCATTTTCTTATATGAATGCGATCAAAACAAAACAGCGATCGCAAATAACGGATCTACATTTAGAGTCATGCTTAAGAATTGCTTTAAGTTCATATGAGCCAAATTTTGAGAAACTTGCTGCTCTTATGCAATGCCAGGTTTCATCCAAATAAAAATTGTATGCTTAAAATTTGTTTTGTTCGTATTTATTTCTTAACATTGTATTTTTTAAAATTTTAATAAATATTGTTAGAATTCATAAAATAAAAAATATATTGTCGGCTTAGATTGCAAACCTGCTTACTCATATTCAGCATATTTTGCACAACTTTCTTAAAAAGCATAAATTTTTTGCTTGTCACGTGATTTCAATTAAATAGGTGCATAATAGCGGTGTTTCATAGCCAATGTAAGGTGTTTTTCTCTTTCTAATAGTGTCAAATTATAGATGTAATCATTGATAAGAGTTAATATTACAATTGTAACATAACATAACATATTCTTTAAAGAAAAATTCTTTAGAGAAACATGTCATAAATAATTACACAATCTCTCTATCTATTTATCTCTGTGGCTCTACCGAACTCTTGGAAAGTTCTTGGACGCAGCAACTACATTTCTCCAAGTGTCCCTATCCTAAGCCACAACCATCCAACCCCTACCCTGTCCCATCTCTCTCACGTCCCTTCTTACATTGTCCACCCATAGCGTCCTTGGTCTTCCAAGTGGACGTTTCCCAATCGCTCTCTTCACCAATATATTTTTCGCCATTCTTTTCTCTCTTTTAGCCATGTACCCTGCCTAAAGAAACCTTCTCGATTTTATAACCCACACTATGTCTGGTGATGCATAGAGGACATGCAATTCCTCGTTATGCAGTCTGCAAAAAAAATAAAATAAAATAAAAATGTCTTCATGAACTTAAATAGGTTCGGATTCTAAAGGTATTTAAAAATAAATTATTGGTAGATTTTCTATAGAATAAATATAAACCATACTATATATATATATAAACCTCTGACTTTGTTTGTCCTACGCAAGGACAACGGCATTCAAGTCGGATATATGTATGAGGTGTCCTATGATCAGTAGAACGGGTCCTCTCAAGCTTTACCTTGATTTTCTGATCGGAGGCGCTATCAAGTAGTTTTTTCCCAATGTTGTTCCCGGAAGCTTAGTTGACTCCGTCTCATAGACCCCAGCTAGGGAAATTCCCAAGCCTGGGACTTGAACTATGGACCATGTGAATATGAGACAGGTTCGCTACCCACACACCCAATGGCGCCTTTTATATATATATAATAAGTATGTCAGTTTAGAAATCATTTATTTTCTATTAAATTCGATATGATTGATATATAATGAAATATAGTTAATAAAGTTTAAAGGGATGAAGTGGGGTGGAGTTGGATTGTAAACTTATTTTGAAAGTAGGTCAAATGCACGACAGATGCATATGTTTATATTTTAAAATAGCTTTTGCATGCTACGAAATTAAATTAAAAATACAATGACTAAAAAGGGTTGAACATTTACTGTTAAGTATTTTTTATTGTTTCAAATGGGAGCAATGGAAATTAATATTCCGAGATAGTCGCTTACTTTTGCATTTAGTGAACGTTTTAAACAAAACATTATTGAATAAGAACATTCGAGAGAAAGAGATAGTATAACTAACTCATAACTTAAGATATTATACTAATTTCAAAAGGTTTAAATTTATCGATTTAAAAAAAAATAAGTAAAACTATAAACTACAATAAATCATCCTCAAAACTATTCTCTTATTTTCAAAAGAAGATATTATTAATTCATGTACATATATACGAGGAGCATTCAATAACTAAATAGAAACATTTTATAATTTTAAAATTATTGAATCAATGTGTACAATCTTCAGAAGGGTTAGTTTGCAAACTTGGGCTATGCTCTATTCAGCTGTCGCATGATTTTATGTCAACATAACCTCAAAATTTTCAGTTTACCATTGGCAAGTCCACTAGAAGAGCAGCGCTTTGTCATTAGATTATTAGTCGCAGAAGGTGTAAAACGAACTGAAATTTTTTCTAGAATGTTGATACATTATGGTAAAAGTTGTATGAACCGTGCAAATTTTTACAAATGGCCGAACAAGTGTAGATGATAAACCCCGATGTGGACGGAAGCGGTGCAAAAGTAAATGGAAAGAATTCTTCGCCAAGGGAATTAGGAAGCTGCAAGAAAGATGGGACAAGGGAATAACTGTGTGGGGTGATTATGTTGAAAAATAACCTCTATTTTCTAAGAATCAAATAAACCGTTTTTGGGCTAGAGCCATTTGCCTCTCTGCTTATTGAATGACCCTCGTACTTATTTTATAATAAAAAAAAAAGGAAATTATTTTTTTTTAGGTTAATCATTTTACATATATAAATAATATAATTTAATATGATTTAATATAATTTTTAAAGGTTTGTTAAGTATTTTATTCCTGATATATCTTTGAATTATATAAATAATCTATTATCAATTATATCACATATAAGCAATAAATATATAGTAATCAGTGACACGGGGGGGAGGCACGTGCCCCCCAAATATTATGCAAAAAATAAATTTAAAAGTGATTAATTTTTTAACTGAGAGCCCAAAGGTAAACAAAAAAGACTTTAAATTACGTATAAGTATAGTCTAAACTTTATGAATAAATAAATAATTTATTTTGTCAAAATTTTTTCTGGGGGTGACACCGGACCCCTCTGCCCCTCCAACATAATAGATCACACTACGCCACTGATAGTAATTATTTAATTTTATGTTATTAACTAATACAAATATTTTGTTTTCAATTATTTGAGTTGTAAATTGAATAAGAATAAAAATTTTTATGAAAATACATGGGAGAATATTTGTTTGTTATAATTTCTCCTAAATTATTAAAAATAATGCAAAATATTTTAATTCAATTTATAAAATATGTTTCGGTTTTACTTTTCATCATATCATATTATGTTGAAATATAAAATATGACATTGAAATGGTTTATATATCTAACAAAATTTAATTCATTTGTTTCTTTTTTTAATTAAGCTTTCCTTGAAAGAAGATTTGAAATGATTTTGAAGATATTACAACAACAAACCTTTCGTGTTGTTAATTACAAGGTTTCAAAAACGAAATTTATATAAAAATAAAAAAATAAATAAAAATAGTTAAATGTTTTAGAAAGTCAACTTGTCTTATGGATTGTTTTTGTGTTTTTCTCTCAACTTTTCTATCTCAGTGACAATAATTAAAATTAAATTTTATTTTATTTAATTTATTAAAATCTCGATTGTTTATTTGGAATGAAAATGAAAGGGAAGTGGGAGATTTTCGAATACTTGAAAAGTCGACTGCAACATTTTATTAATGTAGAAAACAGAATAAACGTACGTGTATCCAGTAACAACAAACAATAAAATAAACTGAAGTGTCTCCACTCGATTATCTCGCAATTTAAATTGGATTAATTAACATAATATATTATATTTAAATTAAATTTAATTAATTATAAATTATAAAAAAATAATAATAAATAATATTTAGCGCGGGTTTGACTCTTTGTTGATGGCACCACCTCACGTGATGGAGTGTTAGATTTGCAGTGTTAAAAAATTAATTCTGGTGCTTTTAGCGATTCAATCAAGCTGAAATTCTATATATAGCAGTTTTATACAATTTTTAAACATGTGAAAAACTATCAAACATATATCTTTATTTTTACGGTCAGCTTAGAGAAAAAAAATCAAAACGTTGTAGGAAATGACCCTGTTCCGGATGAGCTACATTTCTCAAAAGTTGATAGAAAACTACGAATTTTGAATAATGCCCGTATACCAACTTTCCTTATTCTAGGTCAAACCGTTTTTATGTAATCTTGTCTACATACATACATACACACACACATTTTTCTCAACCTTAGTGAAAATGGTTCAGCAACCTTCAAAACATATAAAAACATCAAAATCTGGACATCGAAAATTTTCATGATCTCAATACTATCTGTGCCGAGGTAGTAATGAATCCAAGTTGAAAAACATACACATACTCTAAAAAATTTATTTTAAAATATCATTTTGAAAATTTAATTTTGTAATCAGTTGATACTTTTCAGAGAAAATAATAATAAAATATATTAGGAAAACCAGAATTGTGTATTATTCAATCGAACTTCATATTACGAATGCCTGTGTTACAAGACGGATGAGCAAGGTTTTGTTGTAAGGAAAAGATAAAATAGAAAAAAAGAAACTATCGTCGGCAGATATTCAACCTCATAGTTCAATGTGTTTACAGCTGAAAAAATTTGTAAAATAAAATTATCCAGTTTTTAAAGAGCTATTCATTTATTTGATGAGGGCTACTTTTTATGTATTGGGAATAGAAAAAACAAACAAGCGAATTTTTGATGAAAAATATTTGTATTGATTTTCAAAATAATCGCCTTTAAGATCTATACGCTTTTGCATACAATTGAACCATCCTTCGAATATGAAATATGTCAATATGAGTGTGGCCCTCGTACTGCGATGACTCACAACAGTGTGTTAAAAAATCGTCAAAATCCGGTGGTGATAAAAAGTTAGTGATAGTTAGTGAATATGTTGGTTCACATTAACCAACATAATCGAGAAAAGTTAAAATTAGTGATAAAGAGAGTGAAAGACCGAAATCCAACAGATCGAAGAAGACGACGCTAGCGATTAATCCTCCCTCCAACAATTTTTATTAATACCCATAATAATCTAATATACGGGGTGTCCAAAAATGAAAGAGCAGATTTCAATGGATGTCCCAAAATGAAAGAGCAGATTTGTCTGTAATACGAAATTGGAATCTACTCTTTCATTTTGGGACACCCATTGGAATCTGCTCTTTCATTTTGGGACATCATTGTGAAATCTGCTCTTTCATTTTGGGACACCCTGTATATTAGATTATTATGGGTATTAATAAAAATTGTTAATTTATTAATTAATTTTAAATCTAATTTTTGTTTCGATAGTAATATTTTGGGGTCCAGAACGAATTAATTTTATTTACATTACTTCTGATGAGAAGACAGGGTTGCGATTTATTTCAGGTTATCTTCGGCTACCTTCCTCGTAAATTGAGGTTCCACTATACTAGAATTTGATTCACTGAATTTTTGCAGAAGCAATAAGTCTAACCCAAAATATTAAACGAAAAATATCTTAATTTTATTATAATTTTAATTGTATTATAGATCATCATGAGATAATTTATTTGTTTACTTTAAAATTTTTCAAATAGGTAAAAAAATATTTTAATTAAGATCTAATCATTTACACTTATCATTAGAAGATATAAATAAGTAATCACAAAATGAAAACAATTTAACAAAACATTTCGATTGAAGAGATTTAGTTTTGATAAAAGAGCAAAAAAATATATAGAGATTAAATAATGCAAGATTTTCATACGACTTAGTCAATTTCGAGTCTCCGACTCTCATTATATTTGGATTTATGAAACGTAATGAAATGTAAAAAATTTTAAATAACAAAAGCGCTTTTTTAATTTATATATACTATAAGGATTATATAAAATATAATAAATTTTCTATAAAATATAAATTCAATATAAGAGTATATCATGTAAATATTTAATTATTAGATATATTTAATCTGGATTAAAATTGAAACTGAATTAAATAATTTACATAAATATTAGTTTATAATCAATGCAAATAGGATTATAAGAGATTGATGATAATTCAATAAACGTGCAAATCACTTCATTGGCAAGTTTTTGACATGGAAAAAAAGTACTTATCATTTTTTGTTTATTATCCTACTTTTTTCATATTCGTCAAAATGTGAGAATCTCTTAAATCCAAAAAAGACTGGAGGTGTGGATTTCTTTTGTTACATACTTATTTGGAATTTGTTTTTTCTTTTTCTAGTAAATATATATATAGTACCTGGGACACCGAGCTCTCGCTCGACCCTTTAAAAATATTGATATATAATTCTTTAATTATTTATTACAATTATTAAATGTTACATCATTGCATCAATCCGATTAAAATAAGTGGAACTTGGGGTCCTCAATAATAATACCTGGTTCACCGAGCCATAACTCGGTCAATAAAAAAATGATTCTTTATTACCGGGTTTGGCAGGTAATATTAATATTTGAATCACCGAGTCACCGTTCCAATAATTTAAAAGAACTTAAATGACTAATAAAACATATATATATACAATTTTAGCTAGCATAATAAGATTATTATATATATATAATAAATATGCAAATATATTGTTTATTTTCGATTAAAATTAAGATCTAATTAGCAGATAATAAATTAAAAAAATTAAAGTACTTTAATTTGTGACATGTGATAATAACTTCAACTTATACAAATCAATATTTAATATCAGATATATATATATATATATATATATATATATATATAATTAATAATATAATTTAATATTTAAAATAATCCAAAGGTAGCTCAAATACTAAAAGTACATTTGAGTAGCAAGTTTAAATCTCTCAAAAATTGGTTTATAAAAAATATAACAAATATGAATATAATTACCCAGATTTGTTGTTTTTTATTTAATTTTTATTTATTTATAATATTTATATTATATCACTTCTGTGATGTTACGCTAGGACGGATGTTTGTGCTTGGGTGCCGTCGAGTGGTGGGATGCATGGATGAATTTCATCCGGGAGTTAAAATTTTTCCCATCATCTTTCAACATTCAACGACCAGATGTTTTACAAAGTCACCGTATATCTAAATTAATTAAGAAAATATTTGCAGGAGTTTCATTACTACAAAATATCAGGCAATATTATAAGAATAAAATTTAATCTTTAAAAATGATTATTATACATTAGTTTTATCTGTCACATGTGAATTTTTTAATTTTTATATATTATATATGAATTTAATTTTTAACAGTAGAGAAAGAGAGAGAGAGAGATGTGGGCAGAAGTAACGGTCTTCGGAGAGGATAGAATTTTGAGTTTTCGCGGGCTGTGTAAATTCGTGAATCAAATTTTTTTTTTTGTTATGTTGGTACACATATTTTTCTCATATGTTGATATTATCAGTCATTTTGGATTAGTAGTTTGTTTTTGACAACTGAAAAAGTTAGTCACGTTTTGTGTGTTCTTCGATTTTTTACATAAAAAAAAAACAAAAGAAATACTACAAGGAAGTTATGCAACGTTTTGGTGAAGCAATACGGCTCAAACGATCGGAATTGTGGAAAAACAAATCGTGAATTCTGAATCACAATAATGCACCAGTTCATACATCATTACTTGTTCGTGATTTTTTTTGCGAAAAACAACACCCTAATCATGCCTCAAACACCGTATTCACCAGATTTGACTCCCTGTGACTTTTTCCTATTCCCAAAACTGAAGAGACCAATAAAAGAAAAGCGTTGTCCCACAATTGATGAGATAAAATATCAATATTTATAAATATTATTTAAATAAATCATTGAATATTCCAATTCAAAAAATAATACTTAAAAATAATGAAATTTATATATATATATATATATATATATATAGAAAAAATATTAGCTGTTGAAATTAATGGTTACAAAGAAAACATTGCTTATTAAAAAGGTCCAGAATTTTTGGACGAATATCAAGTGGATCAATTGAACTGGGGATTTTTTTCCCCTGGGCTGAAAAACAAACTCTGTTTCCATTGGCAATCCAACTTCAAAGTAAAACATAAAGAGGATGTTCGCATTTGATTAAAGCATAGTCAAAAAGGGTCAACCTCGATGCAAATCTACCTACGAAAGAGAAAAAGAGAATGAATGAATGAATCATTGAAGGGTTGGATCATCAACGAATTTAATCGAGATAATTCAACTGTTTTAAAAGTACGACACTTAATAATTTATTCAATACTAGCTGCTCAGAGCTCCTTCGTCGCTCTTCACATCTAGACGGGGGCTCCGCCCCCTGTACCCCCGAGTGGTACATAGTATTTGGTTGAAAGTAGTAAAAGGTTTTCATCCATTTTGTTTCAAACAATGTATAACATAAAACATTCATTTCTTATTGTGTGATTATTTAAAATATATTTTAATTTATTTAGTAAATTAATTATATATATTATTATTGAATATGTTATATCTATCTACTCGAAAGTTCTTGGCAGCTACAACCACATTTCTCCAAGTGTCCCCGGTGACCTCATCTTTCTTTGGCCAATAAATGCTGGAAAGAATAATCTGAATCTACTCTCATCTCCCAGGGTCATAGACCATGCGTGGCTCAACGGTACTCGAAAGTTCTTGGCAGCTACAACCACATTTCTCCAAGTGTCCTTATCCTGAGCCTCTGTTCCATCTCTCGTACGTCATTCCCTGATGTACTCATCTTTCTTTGGCCCATAAATGCTGGGGAGAATCCTATTCTCTGAATCCACTCTCATCTCCAAAGATCATAGACCATGTCTAACACTCATATAATACAACAGACAAAATAATTGTTTTATATATTTTAATTTTCATTCCCTTTTATAATAATTTTGATGAGATAAGCCTCTTTACTGCATGATAACAGGCGTTTTCCGATTGCAACTTCGATTTCAATTCTTCTCAAATATTATTATCCTTCGTGATTACATTCAATTTTTCTACATATTCAAATTCTACATTTTGTATGTTAATACTGCTCCTGTTTGTTTCTAAATATATTTATTTATCATTATTAATTTCAAACCTCATCTCTTTTCCTACCTCGATTAATTTTTCCTCGCTATCTGTAATTGCAATTGCCGAATCTCCTATTATATTTAAGTCGTCTGGGTCACCTAATATTTTACAATTGATTTCCACATCTTACTCTTTCTTTACTACCTTCAAGATAAATTTTAAGATCAAAATTTGAAAAAGTTTATCCGGATCTATTGAGTCATGCGTAGGTTTTACTAAAGTCTACAAATAATTAGTGAACAGAGATATTGAATTCGCGGTTTTTTTAATATCTGTCATAATGAAAATATCTTAATTAATGTTGATCGATTTGGCATGAACCCGCAATGATATCGTCTAATATTTCCTCCGCCTATAGTTTATAAGTATTGTATATGTTATAATAGAGTATAATATTTCTTGATCATTTCATTTCGATATTTTAATTTCATTGTTTGATTTTTATTGAATATTTTTAATTATAATAAAATTAGAGAAAATGCAAAGTTAGAGACTTGAGACAATTTATAAAAATTAATTTATAAAAATTAACGGTATAAAAGTATTGATAAAACTAAAGATAAATTAACAATATATACATTCATTAATAGTATTAATTTAAATTAATGGATTTATTTGATTTTTTATTATTAAGTTCATTTATTAATTTTTTTAGATCATAGTTAATTCCCTCCCTTAAAATAAAAGAAGTACCTATTCAAATATGGAAAGAATAAATACAAAATAATTTAAGTTAAATATGATTTAAATATTTTATTATATTAATTAAAATGAGAACTTTTAGAATAAATTATTTAATTGAAATGATATTTGAATATTAGAATTTAAAATAAAAAGTTAAAATTTATAATAATTCTTTGATTGCTAGTTATATACATTGTGTAAAATGAGTCCGCCAGTCAGTGGGCCACGCCTGGCTCTTGAATGAACAACACGGAGAACTATATATAAACTTTAAATCTCTCTCTCTCCCGCTCACACACACTCTCACCTCTCTCCTCATCCCCTCCACCTCTCATTTCTTAGTTATTTCAATTTCCACAAATTGTCTAATTTTTAAAATATTCACTAATTTACTTTCTATTTTTATTCTTTAATCCTTAAATAATATATTTTCTATTTTATGTTAAAATGTAAATAACTTACATTTTAACATATTAAACTATGACAGCAAAAAAGTAAACGAATTACATACATACATACAAACAGTCTCCTTTATATATATAGATAAACTTCAATAACATATCACCGTTAATAAATGATAACAATACGATACGAATAATATATAATTTTTTTTTTATCTAAGAAGTTGAAAAATAATTAATATTATTTAATATATATTTAAAGATATTTCATATTATTTTATGTTTAATAATATAATTTAATTATGCGATACTCGAGTTTTAAAACTATTCAATTTATATATATAAAACAAAATTATGGAAATTATATTATAAATTATAAATTAAAATTAATAAATAATATTTATTAAACCAGCACGTGCTGGCTCATGATTGGCAGTCAACGTGTTAAAAATTTTAAAAAATTAATTCTGGGACTTTCATTGATTCAATCAAGCTGAAATTCTATATATAGCAGTTTTATACAATTTATATTCATGTGATATACTACCAAATATATATCTTTATTTTTACAATCAGTTTAGAGGGAAAAAAAAATGAAAACGTGGTAGGTCCTCTCCCGAATGAGCTACATTTCCTAAAAGTTGATAGAAAACTAGGAATTTTGAATAATGTCCGTATACCAAATTTTATTATTCTAGCTACATACACACACATACATACCCCCCCCCCCCCACACACAGAGACATTTTTCTCAACCTTAGTGAAAATGACTCAGGGACCTTCAAAACGTATAAAAACATCAAAATCTCGAAATCGAAAATTTTAATGATCTCAATCCAGAGATAGTAAAAAATAGATGAAAACAGGGAAAATAATAATAATATGTAAAATACGAATGAAACAAATGAAAATAATGTCTTTTGCCTTCTCTATATCCCAAATTCTGCAAAAGGATTTTCTTCATGGAACTTACTAATCGAGATAATCATCGTTATACTATCTACCCCAGAGGAGCTCCCAGTAATCCCCTAGAATCATTTCTATTTTGAGCTCCCTTCATCCTATTCCCATCCTATCTCAATTCCAAAACCCTTAATTTTTATTTTTTGAACCACTGGTCATTTACTTAATATTTATCCCGAAAACAAGTTTCTAATTACCCCCTCCTTACATATTCGAGCCACATTTATAATGTAAACTTCACCATTCGCCTGAGATCTTTAAGCTAATTAATTTCACAAAAAAAATTTGTGTTCGAACGCCTTTAAATTATTTCAAAAAAAATAATAGTTTTAAATAAAAATAATTATTTATCCTAAAATAATAACCCTTTAGTCTAAATTATTGTATAATGAATAAATGTTATATAATGATTTGTATTCTTGCCTTTTGTCAATTTATCAAACATCCTTTTGAAAAAAAAGGTGTAATCAGGGAAAAAAATATCTTTTGGGTTATATATAGATAATAAGTTCATGGGTGTAATACTACAACCAAGTTATTATCGCGTTCCATTCTCAACCCGTCCAATTTCTCCTAAGTATGATTTGATAGCATCACATATCATGTTCTAGATCTGTGTAATGGTCCTCTACAACTCCCTGCTTGCTAACCTTTCTTTCCTCTCCCAACAAAATTGCCCTAAATTTGATCATTTTAATTCAATGTGTACAGAACATCACATATTCATACTATATATTTTTATATTTTGTCAATTCTTTTAACCACGACATTTCAATGACCATGATAATAAGAAAAAAATCAGAATATGATTAAATCGTACAAAGATATATAAAATCTGCTTTTTAATATCAATATATATAAATTCCTATGTATGTATGTATGAAATGTCTGAAACATTATGAAGTTAGCTACAAATTTAAAATTTTACAATTTACATTTATTATAAAAATTAAAATAAAAAAAAATTTGAAATACAAATTGAAATATTCAAATTTTTGATATTAATATTATTTTTTATCATAAAAAAATTTATTAAACATAATAAACATAAAAATTATTAATTTGTTACTAACCTCATTTTTTACTATCTCGCCAGAGAAAATTTTCGATTTCGAGATTTTGATGTTTTTATACGTTTTGAAGGTTCCTGAATCATTTTCACTAAGATTGAGAAAAATGTCTGTGTGTGTGTATGTGTGTGTGCATGTGTTTATATGTAGACAAGATTACTCAAAAACAGTTTGAGCTAGAATCATGAAATTTGGTACATGAAGATTATTCAAAATTCGTAGTTTTCTATCAACTTTTGAGAAATGTAGTTCAACCGGAAGAGGGTCATTACATTCAGGTTTCGATTTTTTTTTTCCTCTAAAGTGACCGTAATAATAAAGATATATGTTTGATAATTTTTCCCATGATTAAATTGTATAAAACTGCTATATATAGAATTTCAGCTTGATTGAATCGCTGAAAGTACCAGAATTTATTTTTTAACACTGCAAATCTCACGCGCCAACACATGACGTGGTGGCATCAACAAAGAGCCAAGCATGCGCTGGTTTAATAAATATTATTTATTAATTTTAATTTATAATTTATAATTAATTAAATTTAATTTAAATATAATATATTATGTTATTTAATCCAATTCACATTGCGAGATAGTCGAGTGGAGGCACTCCAGCTAATTTAAAATTTTGTTTTGTTAGTATTAAATATTTAAAAAAATAAAATAAATAAATAAAAAAAAAATATTACGACGATTTGAATAAAGTTATTAATTTTATATTTTAAGATTGTGTTGTTTTGTAAGTATTTGAAACAAAATTTCCTGTCCCTTTAAGAAGAGTATATGCATATGGTGCCGCGAGCGGCGAATTTATTAAACACAATAAACAAAAAATTATTAATTTGTTACTAACCTCATTTTTTTTTTAATTTTGTATTGATAGTATTAAATATTTTAAAAAAAATAAAAAAAAATATTATGATGATTTGAATAAAGTTATTAATTTTATATTTTAAGATTGTATTGTTTTGTAAGTATTTGAAACAAAATTTCTTATAAATTATTATTATTAATCAATCTCGTGCGGCTAGAAGCCGCCTGTCCCTTTAAGAAGCGTATATGCATATGATGCCGCGAACGGCTAGTATATAAATAATTATTAAAGAATAGAAAAGTTGCATAAAACAAATAAGTAACATTATTAATAAAATTATTATATTACCAATCCATTTGTAAAAAAAAATTAAAACGAAATTTCTAAAATTCTTTCAATTATTATTTTAAAAACTTAAAAAAAATAATAAACGAAATGGAAAGATGGAGAGAGAGAGAAAGGGAACTTTTAGTTTATTAGAATTCTGTCAGAACTCTTCATTCCATGAATTCATAACTTTTCACTAGAATTTGAATTATTTAAAAGAAGCTTTTTTGGTTAAGTGAACGAATGTGAAAAAGGATGGAATCTTAATTGAATTTTTTATAAGATAATTTTTTTTTTTGTACATTAAGTGATGTTACTCATGTGAAGAATATTAATGAAATATAATAAAACTTATTAAAAGTTATAATAAAAATTAATTCAAACAAATAAAAACAAAGATATTAACATTTAATATATAACGATTAAGATTCGGAGTTATTTGAATAAATATTTTTATTATGAAACATTTAAAATGAGAAAAGTAAATGACTCTATTAACCTGATTTAGTTATTTGTAACGGTCCTCAGCATCTCATTAATAGAATGATTCAGATTCTAAATACTCAAAATGATTTATTTAAAGAAATTTCAAGTTACTTCGATCTTATAATTGATTGAAGGAAAAACTTCAGATAAATATTTACATTATTTTTACATTTGCCTATTTATCAAATTTTATTTTATTTTTAAACTTTTTAGTTAGTAAAGAGAATCATTATCACAATATTTTACAAAAAAATCTTGTAACGAATGAAGACTGATTTAAATAAGAACAGAGCGTTTAAATTAAATCAATATTTATTATTTCAGGGTGCAAAGGAAAATATTTACTTTTACTGAAGAATAAATAAATCAAAAAGATTGAGCATATGTATAAAGGAAATTTTTTAGGTTTTTAAAAAAAATGAAAAAAGTAGGTAAAAATATTTGAGAATTAATTTTTAAAAAATATTTATTTTAATTAATAATTGTATGAAGTAAATTTAAATTGATATAAATAGTATTCAGATTTTGTAGATTGAAAAAGTAAATTAACTAATAAAATTAAGTTTATTTAAAAAAAACAAAATTAAGATTAATTAAAAATATTTGAGAATTAATTTTTAAAATATTTATTTTAATTAATAATTTTATGAAATAAATTTAAATTGATATAAATAATATTCAAATTTTCGAGATGAAAAAGTAAATTAACTTATAAAATTAAATTTATTTAAAAAAAAAGAAAATTAAGATTAATTAAAAATATTTGAGAATTAATTTTTAATATATTTATTTTAATTAATAATATTATGAAGTAAACTTAAATTGATACAAATGATATCCACATTTTGTAGATGAAAAAATAAATTAACTAATAAAATTAAGTTTATTTAAAAAAACCAAAATTAAGATTAATTTTAATGTTGATAATTTAGCAAGATGTACTATGTATGTCTGGGGTGGGCAAATACTTTTAAGCGCGGGCCAAAATGAAATTGTAAAATAATAATTTACCTTTGTTTAGAGCCATATTGAACAAAATTTAAGAAATAAGAGCCAAACTTTTCAACGGGACCGGCGGGCCTGATAAAATAAGCAAAAGGGCCGGATCCGGCCAGCGGGCTTTTTGTATGTCATGCTTCTTTGGTAATAATTGATGAATTTTGATTTTCTCCATATTATCAATTATCATTCGATATTTATTGAATTATTTTTAATTATATATACAATTTTGTTATAGAAAAATTATATTAGAAGTTAATATAATAAGGTTTTTATATTTTCCATGCTCTTGCGCCTGTTTCCACAAGAACACGTTCACAGTAAATTGAAAATGGAAAGAATAAAAACGGATGGGTTAACTCGAATATATATCTATAAAAAAAAGTTTTATCTTCTATCTTCTTTCTGTCTGTTTCAGTCTTATTAGTGAAATTGAAAAAAAAATTATAATGATTTGAATTAGACCTATTTATCCTATTTCATTTTTAAAATACAAATTTGAAAATATTTTTTTATAATAATATGCTTTAAAACAGTGATTCTCAACCTTTTTTTTTACCGCGGCACACTTTTAACGATTTAAAAATTTGGCGGCACACAAAAGAAAAAGATAAGCGTAAAAGTTTACCATATTGAAAAAAGTGGTCCCTAAAACGGTTTGCCTTTTTTTTAGAACCAAATTGAAAAGATTTAGAAAAAAAAAGTCGGAAATGTTTAAGAGCCTCTTTACATTTGTTTTGGCGGCACATTTTGATAATCTCGCAGTAGAGTGGTTGATAATCACTGCTTTAATATTTATTCTCTACTATATATTAAATTTCTTTAGAAATTAGAGGATTCATTTAAAGGTAATTTACGAGAAAGTACGAACCTTAGAATTTTCTATAGTATGATTTATCAGACAGTTTACGCATGGTAAATTTAAGCTACATTTGTTATATCAGAATTTTAGCACCGGAAACATTATATTTCTCTTCAAATTATATTGTAATTATTATCTTAAAATCCTGAATGGAAAGGTTTATCTTTGTATTCAATAGATAAAAAAATTTGAGAATATGGTAATGTTAATTTCCAAACGAAATTATTAGGTTACCTAAGAAATTCATAGTTTAGTCTAAAAAGAATTTAAAGAATTCAAAGATAGATATTTAAAAAAACAATAATAAATAAAAATATTATATTATCTAAAAAATTGTAATGATTTTGTGTTTAAAACTTAGAATTGAATAATAGAATAGTTATAGGTAGTTGTTTGTAATTTTCATCTATATATCTTATCTTATTATACTAGCAAAAATTGTATATATATATAGTATTTGTATTTTTGAAATATTGAAATAAATATTTTTTATAAAGAAAAATCGATCTATATTGGTTTCAGCCTCGAAAAATCATCTGTATTATTTTTTCTTAATTCAAAATAGGAAATTTAAATGACGTCAGCAACTACGTCGGACAGTGCTTCCTTAAAAACAAAATATTATAAATAATGAATAAAATCAAATTACTAAATATATATTATGGCCATATTTTTCTGTTTTTCCGTGTATTAATATATAAGTTTAAGGGCTGTATGTTACATGACTATTTTTTTTTTAATTTATGTTTTTTTAAATTATTTGATCGGTGGCTCGGTGAACCAGGTATTAATATTACCAGCCAAACCCGGATAATAAGGAAGAATTTTTTTTTTAATGATTTTTAAAGGAACTATATATATTAATATATAAATAATGGAAATATATATTGCAAGGGTAGTTGATCTCAATAAATCTATTTCACTAAATCTATACATTGGATCCAAGAAGGTCAACTCATGTAAACGATAAATAAAATAGATTTCATTTGAATAAATTACTAATGATAAACATATAAAGTTATAATACAAACATGAATGTTTTTTTATGAAATATTTACAAACCACTTGAATAAATTGATAAAGCACCATGAAAAGGCAATTAGATTAGATAAATGAATTATATTGGTTTTTTAATAAAAATATTTCAAAAATACATTATATGCAATATAAACATTGGGAGACAGAAAAAAAAAATTTCTACTTATGAGAATATTAATATCGATTATGTAGTATGACTATATATATATATATATATATTGATATAAAATTATTTATAGAATTATAAAATGTCCTCCCCTCCACTAAATGAATTTAGAAAACGAATCAATGCTTGAAAGAGAAATTTAATTGCTAACAGTAAATATGAAAATAGACATTTTGTTTTAATGCGGGTGGGTCAGAACCCATATGAAATTAATTACTAAATATACATAAATATATATTCATTACAAATATCAATATCAATTGAATAATAAAAGGAATTGAATATAGGTGGGGTGAGATGTTTGAAGGGGGTGAATGGTCATTGGATCGATCTAAACTACGTTATTTATTGCGTAGTTTTTAAAGGAAATTAAATCGGAATTATAAAAACCAAAAGTACTAGGTCAATTTTGTCATAAACTAACCTTGATCAACTGATTCCGTTAAGTAATCCGGTTAGAAAAATGATTATTTTTAATTTTAAAAATAATATATATATATTTTTAAAAGGAATCATCATTTTAATTAATTAAAAAATAATTGCTAGAACATTTATATTTTTCTAAGTATCGTTTTCATGTGACGGAAATGTCAAGTCAAAAGTTTATAGGCGTTGAGTCATTCCACACACACACACACGATGCGGTTAGTTAGCTGGATTTGCAAACGTTCAAAAAATGGCCTTGATATACGGAACCAGGTGAGATGAATGAAATATATATATATATATTGATTAAAATGGGGAAACAAAATTTATTTATATATTAATATATATTTCAGAGGAAAGAAATATATAAGTCTCAAATATAGAGTAAGTAACGAGTTAAATATATAGATTAGAAATTAAAATAAGCTGGAGTGTCTCTACTCGACTATCTCGCAAATTGAATTGGATTAAATAACATATATTATATTTAAATTAAATTTAATTAATTATAAATTATCAATTAAAATTAATAAATAATTATTTATTAAACCAGCTCATGTTTGGCTCTTTGTTGATGGCACCAGGTCACGTGTTGGTGCGTGAGATTTGCAGTATTAAAAAATTAATTCTGGTACTTTCAGCAATTCAATCAAACTAAAACTGTATGTATATATATATATATATATATATATAGCAGTTTTATACAATTTTTAATCATGTGAAGAACTATCAAACATATATCTTTATTATTACAGTCACTGTTTCCGCATGGAACCTGAATTCAAATAAATTTGAATTCCCGCCCTCTGACTAAGTTTAAATAGTAATTAATTTAATATTTATAAATATTAGTGTTAATTAATTATATAATGTAGTTTAATATTTTTAAGTTAATTTAATTTATAGTTTTAAATATTTAATTGTTATTGTCATAAATTCATGAGGTTGACCACCCCCCTCCCTTACTATCTACATATAAAAAGACAGGCCGAGCTCTCCGAAGCCCCCGCTGCTGTTGTACCTGTCGCCCGAGTGCTATTGCCTTTGTCTGTCGCTGCTGCCTGTTGTTTTTATCTGCTCGTCCACTGCTTACTGGGGCGCCTTGGCCCACCGACGCCTTATTCGACCCGTTCGAATTTACGACTCGAACGCGGTGCTTTTGGGGTCGTCGACGAGGCTACAGATTGCAGCCGCCGGTCCTGTGCTCCAGAGTTTGCTCCGAGGGGGCAAACCCAGTGATTCCTGAAGGGGATCATCTCTACCTTGGATCCGTGGAGGTCCATTCAACCCGTTGGAAACTCGAGGAGGGTCCAAAGCCAATTGATCGTTGGATCAATTGCGAAACCAGCAGAGAAGACATCCAGGCAGCGAACGGCAGCGTAAACCCCCATTTATTTCAATTCCCGGTGGTCAGATAAGTGCACTTATGAACACTTAGAACTATATTAATTTTAGACTTAAAATTTAGATTTAAGTTGATATATGAAAAATATTTAGGTGACCCTAAATATAATTAATCCGTTTTTAATTGAACCTAATTTTAATTTAATTAAAGATTATAAAAGTTAATTATAGTGTTTATTTAGCGAGCTTTTTTCAATACCAAATTCTTAATATATTAAACATAGACCTATAATACAGTCCACTTAATTTTCAAGGTGCGATAGAAGAGAAGAGGTAACTATCGCAATATTATATTAATTCCTCTTTTTAGCCTTCGAGCAAAATTGATATATATTAAGGATTCACCCCCTTCCATTTCCTCCCACTTTCAATTTTCAGGAACAATAGCTTTCTATTATTTTTTAGGTCTTACAAGCCTCTATAGTCGATGTATCAAGCGGATACATCATTAAATTATTTGGTCCTTCTTTAGCCGGATAAAATTGAAGATTTTATCTGGTTTTAATTTAATATAAATAATTTTATATTAGTTTCAAAAGAAAGCATTTGTTCTTGGGATAGAATTGCAATAAACATTATATTCAGTTGGAATATTTTGTTACCTGACCCTTGCAATAGCAAATTTCCTTTCCATTCATTTTCTTTGTCCTTTGTTTGAAAAAAGGTCGCTAAAGTTTTAAAAGGTTCGTTTAAAATTAATATTTTAAAGGATCTTTTAATAGTTATATAAATAATTTTAGTCTCTCAGGGAGATTAATTAAAATTAAATAAAAATTTTAAAATGTCGAGGGCATTTAAATTATACCACAGAAAATTAAATATATGTGCAGGTTCTGTGCACACCATCACTTCCGCCTTGGGGGATATAGGTAAGGCCGACTCGGATGTTTTGGAAGTTCGATTGATTCAGTTGGAATCTTCCAATGTAAGCATCAACGAGGTGAACTCAGATGTTCTCTCAGATGCTTCATTGGGAGATGAAGAAACAACTGAAATGATTAATCGGATTCTGAACATGTCGAGTGGCCTGTTATTAAAAATTAGGCAGATTAAAAACGAGCTAGAGGCTCGTAGGCAGACTTGCGATAGGCCTAAAATTATGGCAAAGCCAAGTCTGCCTCAATTAGATATTCCCAAATTCTCTGGAAAAATTGAGAATTGGGAAAGTTTTAAAAATAGTTTTTCTTCGATAGTAGGAGATCGAGATGATTTATCCTCTCTCGAGAAATTAAATTATTTAATAGGAGCCTTGCAAGGGGAGGCGTTAGAATGCGTGGGCATGTATCCAATGAAGGGTGAGAATTATAAAATTATATGGGACACCCTCAATAAAAGATACAATAGGGAATCGGAAATCGTGTACCGGTTTATTGGGCGGATTATGGATATCCCTAAAGCCACTTCACATTCGGCGAATAGTTTATTCAAAGTATTTTCAACGTTTCAGAACGTTTTAAACAATCTTGAGGCGTTGAAAATACAAATAGATGACTGTGATCCGCTTTGGACTTTCTCTCTTCTAGAGAAAGTTGACTACGAAACAAAGCGGGCATGGTATTATGAAATAAATAACTTCGAACTCCCCAGCCTAAAAAAGATATTGGCCTTTTTAGAAAGGAGGTATAATTCTTGCCTAGGAGCTCAGCCAGGTCTGAGCATTGAAAAGGGCAATAAAACAATAGACCATGGAAGGGAAAAACAAAATTTTAAAAAAGCAGGCATTTTTCATACAATGGGCGGGCCCCCATTCGACTGCAGCATATGTGGAAAAAAACACTCCTTAAAAGAGTGTCATAAATTTAAAAAATTATCACTTGGCGAGCGCAAGGGAAAAATTAGGGAATTGAAGCGATGCTTCAATTGTCTAGGATTAAAACATTCTGCGGCAGACTGTTTTAAACCTCCTTGCGCTCATTGTAATAAAAAATTGAATAAATTGCTACATATAGATGTAGAAAGCAATCAATTGGAGGATAAACCAATTAATTCGAATGTAGATGCATTACAAACGCATATAATGCAGTCGAATGCGGGCTGTAATAATAATAATTTTAATCCATCACTATTGGCAACTGCGCAGGTACAAATAATAGACACCGAGGGAAAATTGATAAAGGCTAGGTGTCTATTAGATAGTGGGGCACAGGTAAGCTGTGTTTCGCTTTCAATGGCGAAACGACTCGGTCATAAAATTGAAAAGACCTCTACAAGTCTATTCAATTTGAGTGGCCGGTCAATGAGAGTAAAAGGGAAGGTTCAGCTCACTTTAAGCCCTCATTTCTGTACATCGCAAAATTATAAAATAGCACCTCTTGTTTTGGAAAAATTAACAAGTGAACAGCCAATACAACAGGTAAGGATCCCCCCTTTCACACTGCCGGCAGGTAATAAATTAGCCGACCCAGAATTTAACATACCTGCAGGCATTGATATAATTCTCGGAGCAGAAATATATCCCCTTCTAATGAAATCGAAAACGAAAGTATTTAGAAGGGATTTACCAAAAGCGCAAGACACCCACCTGGGGTGGGTTCTAATGGGCCCTTGTAAATATATTAATTCATATCAACAAGGGTCCAATGGGGAAAGGGTAGGGGAAAATAGGCTACCTGGCTCTAGGCGTGATCCTGGGCAAAATTATTCAACCAATCGGCAATCTCGTAAAAAGTGGTTTCGGGAGAACCCTAATGATTTGCGTAATAGATTGGTATTGATACCCGATTCCGGCGTGTCCCCCTTGCAATGGAAACTGGGGAAAATCATTAAAACCTTTCGAGGAAAGGACAATTTGGTACAGGGGGTTAAAATAAAGACCGAGAGGGGAGAATATAACCTTTCGATCAACAAAATTACATTGCTACCCGATAGCGTAAATTTAAATAGATTTTGACAGTCCGTCAAGGGGGGGAGTGATGTTTCCGCATGGAACCTGAATTCAAATAAATTTGAATTCCCGCCCTCTGACTAAGTTTAAATAGTAATTAATTTAATATTTATAAATATTAGTGTTAATTAATTATATAATGTAGTTTAATATTTTTAAGTTAATTTAATTTATAGTTTTAAATATTTAATTGTTATTGTCATAAATTCATGAGGTTGACCACCCCCCTCCCTTACTATCTACATATAAAAAGACAGGCCGAGCTCTCCGAAGCCCCCGCTGCTGTTGTACCTGTCGCCCGAGTGCTATTGCCTTTGTCTGTCGCTGCTGCCTGTTGTTTTTATCTGCTCGTCCACTGCTTACTGGGGCGCCTTGGCCCACCGACGCCTTATTCGACCCGTTCGAATTTACGACTCGAACGCGGTGCTTTTGGGGTCGTCGACGAGGCTACAGATTGCAGCCGCCGGTCCTGTGCTCCAGAGTTTGCTCCGAGGGGGCAAACCCAGTGATTCCTGAAGGGGATCATCTCTACCTTGGATCCGTGGAGGTCCATTCAACCCGTTGGAAACTCGAGGAGGGTCCAAAGCCAATTGATCGTTGGATCAATTGCGAAACCAGCAGAGAAGACATCCAGGCAGCGAACGGCAGCGTAAACCCCCATTTATTTCAATTCCCGGTGGTCAGATAAGTGCACTTATGAACACTTAGAACTATATTAATTTTAGACTTAAAATTTAGATTTAAGTTGATATATGAAAAATATTTAGGTGACCCTAAATATAATTAATCCGTTTTTAATTGAACCTAATTTTAATTTAATTAAAGATTATAAAAGTTAATTATAGTGTTTATTTAGCGAGCTTTTTTCAATTCCAAATTCTTAATATATTAAACATTCGACCTTTAATACAGTCCATTTAAATTTCCAGGTGCGATAGAAGTGAAGAGGTTGCTATCGTAATTTTATTAATTCCTCTTTTTAGCCTTCGAGCAAAATTAATATATATTAAGGATTCATCCCATTCCATTTCCTCCCACTTTCGATTTCAGGAACAATAGCTTTCTATAGTCGATGTATCAAGCGGATACAGTCACTTTAGAGGAAAACAAAATCAAAACGTTGTAGGTAATGACCTCTTCCGGTTGAGCTACATTTCTCAAAAGTTGATAGAAAACTACGAATTTTGAATAATTCCCATGTACCAAATTTCATAATTCTAGTTCAAACCATTTTTGCGTAATCTTGTCTACATACACACACACACACACACACACACAGAAATTTTTCTCAACCTTAGTGAAAATGATTCAGGGACTTTCAAAACGTATAAAAACATCAAAATCTCGAAATCGAAAATTTTCGTGATCGCAATATAAGCTTTGGCAAGATAGTAAAAAAATACGAAGGCAGGTCAATAAGTCCGTGACTTTTTGAATAATATCCAGCTTTTTGGATAAAAAATTATTTTATTTTTTTACGTAGTCTACTTTGAGCTCTATACACTTCGTCCAACGTTTTTCCAATTTTTTTATCTCTTCCAAAAAATAAGATGTGTCGGGGCCTTCAGTTTAATGAGCATGAAATTCACTTTTTTCCATTTTCTTCTCAAATCAAGAGGTAGTCTGCTATTAATGGTTGTCAAACAAAAACTAAAATACCCAACTAATTCAAATTTCGACAAAGCAGTTGAACGTTGCCTGCTGACAGGAGTAGTGTTGCCATTTCATTTAAGAGACAGGAAATTCAAATTGACTTATTGACCTGCCCTCGTATCACCTTTGTTTGTTTTGTTTTTTTATTATTTTTATTTTTTTTTTTTTTTAATTTTTAAACAATGATAGAAATATTAAACTTTATTAAGTTAAACATTAAATAAATCTTATAAATAAAATAAAAATAAATAGTTTTATAAAATAAATAATTAAAGATTAGTAATTAACCTCATTAAAATATATATTCTTTTTGATTTTAATATTTTTAAATATTTATATCATTGTATTAATAACGAAAAAAAGCTACAATTAATTTATTGAAAAGAAATTTTTTTATTTATTTTTATTAAATGTATGAAAGGGAATTGTTTATAGTTTTGTGCGACGAATTGATTTTGTTTATTTTTTTAAAATGAAATTAAGAGTAAGTTAATGGAAATTAGTACATAGAATGTCAATTGTTTTGTGAAAATTGAGAATGTAAACATGAAACCTAGAAAGGAAATGTTAAACTGGATTACATTTGTGTTTCAATTGAATGGAATTTTGGTTTGTTGTAAATTAATTTCAATGAATGAAGTTGTTCTATGTCATTCGTTATATCGATTTATGTTTAAACCTACAATCTCTTGCACCCTGAAGCTATCAACTTGTTAACAAGTCAATGGGGTATACAAAATAGAGTATCATCTCTTCAACCTTCGACCTAAACAGGATTGATGAGAACTATAATAATGGTTTTAAAATAGATAAAGGATCAAATAGAGAATTAGCAAATGCACTACAAATTTAATTCAAAATGGTTAAATTGAAATCAATTTTAACTAATATATCACTAAAATTTATTATTCTAAAGTTTATAATTCATTATCATGGGGAACAATAAAAAAAAGAGCCGACCGACGTTTTGAAATAAATTAATTCATTAATACACAATAGACAGATGGACAGATGACAGACGGACAGACATCATGATAAAAATACTTTTTTCTGTTAACAAAATGCATGATTTGATGGAAAATTGTAAAAATCCCCACATGTGAAATTTAGTATGAAATCAATACCTTCCCTGTCGTCGGTCGGTAATTAATTAATAAGTTTTGTTTCTACTTAACAAATGGTGCAACTTCTTATTTTGTAAAAAAAACATCTAATAAATTTTAATGATTAATTTTAGTATATACTTAATTATTTGTAAAAAAAAAATATTATTTTTTTTTTAAAGAACCATACTGAAAAAAAATTGAAAAAAATCGAAAATGTTCAAAAGTTTGGACACAAAATCGTTGAAAAAAATTGAAAATAAAATTTTCAAAAGTTCACGGGCTATTGAGTTGCCTTCGCGGGTACTTGAATTTGGTTCTAATACCTTCGCGCCACCCCACAGGTTGGAAACCGCTGACCTATATTATCTATTTGATATAATATGAATGATAATGTTTCCATACTTAATTACATATGTACTTCTCGTTAGTCTTTGTTTTTAAAATTGATTAGAAGTAGTTTTAAAAAGAATATGCAAACAAATTTAACCATAGATAATTATTTAGCACTTATAAATATATAAGATAAATAACATCCACTTAAGAAAAATAAATTGTTCCTATATGAGAATAATCTGACATGACTTTGAAAAGCTCTGCGCACATTGCCAAGGTCATACTCGGATCATTTAATTCAGAAATTATTATATTAATACAATTTTAAATAATAAATAAGTATTTTTTTAAATAAAAAGCTAACAATAATTAGACAATTGAATCAATTAATAAATAAAATAAATAAATAATATATAAATTATAAATATTAATATTTAATCAAACTTATATCAGTTTTATTTTATATTAAATAAATTAAAAAATAAATTAAAAAGTTTTACAATTATCTTTAGACCGAAGAATTCGCAGAATCTTTACAGGGACTACAATACCCCAGAGGAAGGGAAGTTTTTTTAACCCAAGTGGTAGAGAAAATAAATAAATTAACCAATGTTCTTTCATCTAAAAAAAATCGATTTTTAGAATAATGCATATGCTTTATGGAGGCGGGCAATCAACAATCTATATTCTTGTTGTTGTTGTTTATTTTTTTTTTTTTTTTTGTATTATTTTTTCTAACTCTAATTGCCAGATTTGTCAATTATTTTTAATATATATATTTTATAATGATTTAGCAATTCCAAATGGAATACATACAAATGTAGATTTTTTAATTTAAGCTGAAAGAAAGTAAAAATAAGTTGACCTGTGGCCAGGCCCAGAACCGAGCGAGGGTTTGAAATTAATTTATTTCCAGTTACAGAAATAATTTCAAATAATTTTAATATATCTATTAATGCAATAAAAAACAGATATGGATATAACATAAATATTTTAAATTTTATTTATAATATATAAGGAGGCGCTGGCGTCATGAAGGACTGGATGACGTCATATAATTTGAAATTAAGAAAAATTAATGAAGATGATTTTTTTCCGAGGATAAAACTAATACAAAGTACATGATTCGTAGAGATGTGTAAAAAAATCTCCTCATGTGAAATTTTGTGTGGAAAAAATAACCCTTCACTTCCTATCGTCGATCAGTAATACTACCACTTCTCGTTTCCGGATATATACCAAAAGTTGATCAATTCATCATACTGATGCATAAGGTAAATATACCAAATTTTATCAAAATCCGTTGAGCCGTTCAAGCTGTAGACATTTATACGGACTGACGGACGGACAGACATCATGCTAAAAATACTTTCTTCTGTTAACAAAATTCATGATTCGTGTGAAATTTGGTGTGAAAATAATACCTCCCTTACTATCGTCGGTCGGTAAAAAGAGAATTTAAAAAATACAATTTGGTTCATTCATCATTATCCTACAAAAGTTTGGAAATTTCGTCAGTAAGGCCAGCAAATCTGCATTAATGTTGATTTTTCTATAGATTGTTGTAATGAGATAATATTATGACATTGAATTAAATCTTACAAATAGATTCAGATTACAATCGTGATAGGCTGAAGAATAGAATTAAAACTACTTCAAGAGAATAATATTTATATGAGGAATATTAAAATGAAGTCTAAATTAAAATTTAAACAAAATATAAAAGTGATTTTAAAAATTAAGATACTTGAGTTGAATTTTATTTCATTAATTGGCTGAAAAAGATAATAGAAGAATTAAGTTGTAATTAAATGTTTGGTTATCTAATGGTTGATGAAATTTGGATAATATTCGAATAGATGATGATTGAAGGGGTGCTTATAAACATCACATAGGACACATGAATCAATTTTGGATGACAGGTGAAAGAAAGGTTGATTACAAATTATGTATTACGAGATAATGTTAATTAATTAGGAATTGAATGCATACGTTAGCGCAGACTTGATAAGAAAATTTACTATAATATTCATTTAGATAATTAGCTGAACTAACAAGTTCTGATGTTTTTGATTTTTAATAATAAATTATTTTCTATATACGTATTTATACACACACTCTTTATTAAATTCACATTTCTGTCTGTCTGTAATGTTGAAAAATGTGTAATTGTATTTTAAACCCACTTCAAGTTGAGCGATTTCGCTCAAATTTGAAACGTATATTGTAAGTCGATGACACTGCAATAATCAAAAAGAAAAATTTTGAATTTTTAAAAAATACGAATTTTTAAAATTTTTGAATTTAAATAATTGATGTTAATTTAATGTTATATTTACAATTTTTTATATTTTATATTTTATATGCATTTTCTATACAAAGTGCTTGTGTTGTTCTGTGATTCGGAAAAAAACTCAGTGCCCCATAGTACACGGCTGATGGCTTAATAAGCCACTTGCATAATCAATATCATCTAGAAAAGTCCTAGTAAATTCGTTCGAAAATAACAGATTTAAGTAGTATTCTATATTGTAATGTTTCTGGAAAGCAACAATAAAATATTAAAAAAAAACTAAAAACTTCAAAATAAATTAATAAAAAAAAAAAATTTAATATACACGCTTTTTAATCAAAAATGCCCTATAAAAAATAAAAAATAAAATATTCTTTAAATCTTGAATATTATACTTTACCAACAAAAAAGCGAAAGGCGCATATAATAATATTAAATTCTTTATCTATTACTTATGTTCATATGCGCCCACACTTTTTTGTTGGGCATATGTAAAGGATAATATTCAAGGTTTAAATAATATTTTATTTTCTATTTTATAGGGCATAAAAAAAGTTTTTTTTTATTAATTTATGTTAGAACAAAAATACAAATATAAAAACATTTGAATTTTTATTGTTTTTCATTAAAATTTCAATAAAAATTATTATTCTAAGAGTTTTAATCCGCTAAATTATATCTATATCTATTGCTTATGAAGAAATATCGATATTTAAATATTTTATTTTATATTTATTTTTTATATTTTATTAAAAGTATACATTATTAACACTTTTAAATAAATTATTAATAAATTTACAAAATAAAAATTAAAAAATAATAAATTAAAATTAACATGAGAATTAATTTTGTTTTTGTTTTTTCTTTTACCTCTATATAAAAATTGTAATAATGAAAACTTTAACCAAGGTACATAGTTGAAAAACATTATAAAGCATAGAAAAACAACAAAATACGAAAAATACTCTTTCTTGGATCTTTCTTTTTTAATTTTACTACCCTCCAACCAACTCCCTATTCTTGTAGTGAAATGCTATCAAGTTTCTTTGTGTTTCTGGTCAGCGAGTTCAAACTAATCGTCTCCGATTCCCTCCACTCCCCTTTCCATGGAAACCCCGCTGTCCAACTGATCGAAGACAAGCCGAGTGAAAGCCACTCAAGTGAAGGAAGTCGAAAGAATCGCACTTACTCCCACACAATCATATTTTTTTTCTTTTCAATAGAAATACCCGATAAGTCAAAATTATAGATGAAAATCATCACAACATTTCCAATGATCAATTTTTTCTTTAAACTTCGTTTATTTGTGAAAGCAGTTTATCATTGTACATCAAAACTGATTGAAGAATTAACTTGTAAATCTTTTTATTCCTTCCTTTGGGAAACAAAGTACAACCACCTCATACTCCTGACACGTCACCTTCTATCTATTATTTAATCTTTCACTTAAATAATTAATTAGATTAACATTTAACTTACTGTTTCTTATCCCTACTTAATTTCAGAACAAAGATTATTAAAATAATATAAATCATTTAGTAAATTGAATTATTGAAAAATAATTGCAATAAGAAATACAATACAAAAAATAAAATACATAAAATAACTACAGGTAAAAATAATTCATTATTTCATTCCAAAAAATATTTTACAAGACATTTTTGCACTAAAAATGCATTGTTGTTCCTTATTAAAAGAAAATTTAAATATTGAAAAATAAATTAATTGTGATTATGAGAAAAATATAGTACTTATATGAATATACGAGGATTGTTCAAAAGAAAAGGTGAATTTTGAATTATTTCGAAAAGTATTTATTTATTAATCAATATCCATTTTGTCCTTGTTTAAAATTTAATACAGATTCTCTGATACGTTTTTTTAAGTAAAAAATCGAAGAACACACAAAAACGTGAGTAATTTTTTCTGTTGTCAAAAACAAACTACTAATCCAAAATGGCTGATAATGTTAACATATGAGAAACATATGTGTACCAACGTAACAAAAAACAAAATTTAATCGAATGTACACAAACCGAGAAAATTCAAAATTCAGCTTTTCTTTTGAACAGACCTCGTGTGTGTGTATATATATTTATATATATTATAATAATATATATATTCTTTGTTAAAATTTATTCAAAAAAATGACTAAATGACTAAATAATGAATATCTATTTAAAATAGTTTAAGAGTAGCAAGTCATCAGTTATTAGATCTGTTTATATGAATAGTATTATTAAAAATGTATGTGATCTTTAGAATGCCAGCACATTTGAAATACGAGGAGAAAAACTTTCTGAGAGCTACGAACCGATACAAAATTTAATAAAACTAACAAAAGTATCATATTTTAATAGTAATAGAAAGTTAATGATTTTTCAATTAAATAATTTATAGATCTCAAATAAATAATAATAATAAAAAAAATATTTGAATTAAATGAAAATGAAAAAAAAAGAAAAACAATAAATTAATCATGAATTATCGAAAGTTTTTAATTTATAATTTAACATGTATATATATATATATATATATATATATATATATATATATATGTATACATGTTAAATTATATATATGTATATATATATATATGTATACATGTTAAATTATATATATGTATATATATACATATTATTAAAAAATTAAAAATTAAAAAAGTAAAAATAAACAATTAAATATGAGATCTTTTTATTGAAATAAAAAAATAAAAAACATTCGTTATGGTGTCTTACGTTTTTAGAAAGCAAACCAAGATGTTATGCATAAGAAAAAACTCACCTGAAACAAAAAAGAAAACAAACATTAGAATACTGTATTAATTAGTAATAATCAATTATTTATCAGATATGGTAGTTTTTATCAGATACAGATATATGTTATTAATTTAATAAAATAGAATCGGGTTAAATTAATAAGAAAGAGGGAATATAATCAATATAGATAATTTCCAATGTATATATGAAATGTCTGTAATACATTATTATTAAGTTAGCTACAAATTTAGAATTTTAAAATTTGCAATTTTTATAGAATTTAAAATAAAAAAAAAATGAAATACAAATTGAAATATTCTAATTTTTGATATTAATATTATTTTTTTAACATAAAAGAAAATTGATCTTATCTTATCTTAGCTTATCTTATCTTATTATACTGGCTAAAATTGTATAAATTTTTGTACTTTTGAAATAAAACCGTTTAAGGATTTTTTTTTGAAATTCACACTATAGATAATTTTTATAAAGAAAAATCGATCTGTATTGGTTTCAGCATTCTGAAAAATCATCTGTGATAGTTTTTTTATATTAATTTAAAATAGGAATTTTAATAATAAAAAAAATGGCGCCAGGCAACCCCGGACAGCGTTTCCTTAAATACAGAATATTATAAATAAAATAAAATTAAAAATATTTATTTTAATAATATTTTGTAATCAAATTACGAAATATGCATTATATTATATCCACAGGCCATACTTTTCTTTCTTTCAGTGCATTCATAAGTTCGTTTAAGGGCTGTATGTTTTATGACTTTTTTAATTTATATTCTTTATGTTTTATATATTTTGTTGTTCATTTTTATTTTAAATAATAATCTTAAACTTATAAAAATTGTCAACTAGAAGTATCCTGTCACTCTAACAATAAGAAGAGTTTTATGCCTCCGGATAGTTTAAAAATAAATATGAAAGAATTCAGGGTTTGTGCGAAATGGAAAATGTGATTTAGTGTTTAAAGAATTAGACTTTAGGTTTATTGAATAGAATCACAAATTTTTAAATCAAATTGTTTTTATTTATAAATATATATATATATTTATTTAAAAAGCGAATTCTAAACTTCCAATTATATTTACAATGAATGAATAAAAATAAATTGAAAGATTTAACTACGTTTCTATAAGAATTTTCGAATAAAATTAATGATTCTTAAGGGAAATGTTTTGGGATTTTGGATTGAAAATAAATGTGCAGGAGTTTTTTCCATTAATATGTGGTGTGCGTGGGTTGTGTGTGTATTTTCAAAGGGGTGAGGGTTGGTTAAAAAGGTAGGGGACACAAATCGTGACGCATCTGAAAGGTACTTCCCCTAGCAGAAATAAATTACTGATTATACAAAAACCCCTGAGACAAAGGTGTACGTCAGTACTACATGAAGATCTACCCCTTCCTATTTCAGCGCCGCACTCGAACAGTTAATATTTCTATTTAAATTTTGATAGTCCTGTCCCTTTTAACGAAAGAAAAAAAAAATGCTAAGATCAAATAACTATTTATAAAAATTCGATTAAAGTTAGTCATGATTAGTTGTTACAGAAAATTTAGAAGAGAAAAACAAAACAAAAATGGAAATGATTTTGAAAGGAATACAATAAAATACGAAAGAAAATTCAACAATGAAGAATTTTGCTAAAATTAAATTTTTAGTTTCTATAATTTTTAATACAAAAAAAAAATGATATTATATATTAGTATATTTAATGTTGAAAACGATTCAAATATTTTTTTTTTACGGATATTTTTTAAGCTGAAAAATTGAGCATCCTTGATTAACTGTATTCTCATCGCACACTTCACAAAATTTTTACCATATTTTTATCACCTTTACGTATTTTTTAGTAATGAAAGCATCATATAGCGTTTTTGTTCAGGTATTCTACTTTCTCGTAAGAGATAGTATTGCGAACATAAAATTTCCGATGTTGAGATTTTGATGTTTTTATATGTTTTGAAGGATCCTGAATCATTTTCACTAAATAAAATGGAAAAAACATCACCGTAAAAATAAAGATATTTACCCATGATTAGAAATTGTAAAAACTGCTATATATAGAATTTCAGCTTGATTGAATCTCTGAAAGTACCTGAATTAATTTTTTAACTCTGCAAATCACGCGCCAGCACGTGACGTGGTGCCATTAACAAAGAGCCAAACATGCGCTGATTTAATAAATATTATTTATTAATTTTAATTTATAATTTATAATTAATTAAATTTAATTTAAATATAATATATGTTAATTAATCTAATTCAAATTTGCGAGATAGCCGTGTGAAGACACTCCAGCTTATTTACACAAGTATCGAATTATAAAACTATCTTCATAAAAAAATATAAACTGTAATGTCACTCTTTAAGCACATGTTCGTTTGGGAACAAGTGGGTGAGTAGGTAGAGAAATATTAACAGCATCTAGTGGCAAAAAACCGCGAAAACTTTTTATATTTTCCATCCTATTTTACCATGAATTTCTACTTGGGAAATCATGCCTGAGGAGACAAATGTAATTTTTGATTTATGTACCGATTATATGCCCCCAAGGCTAGTATAAAATTAATTTTATATTTAGCAACTTCCCTCCCCCCTTTGTTAAGTTTCTATTGATCGACAGACCGGTCCGCTCAATATTTCATCGCACTAAAATACATCTCCTGTATCAAATGATGGTGCTTAGTGAAACCTGGGATTCTGGTCATCTGTACGAATATTTTATCTACGTCATTTAGAGAATTTTTCATTTGGAATCGTTTTTAATTAATATCCTTTCTAATGGAACAGATTAGAATGAATATATATATATAAGTGAATGACTAAATTATAGAGAAAATAGAAAAATTGGATAGCAGAATGCTATTAATTAGTATATATATATATATATATATATATATAATATGTAAGAATAAACATTGATATTACCATACTACTAAATTCATATAAAAAAATAATTTCTAAAATCATTCAAAGAGAATGAAAAATAAATTATTTATTAATATTTTTAATAAATTAATAATAATGTAATTGAATATAAATTAAATTAAGTTATATAATTTAATGTGCAAATAGAAAATAGAAAATATTTATATTGTATTTAGACTAAACGAACCTTTAATTTTTTCATATGCACAAATAATAATATAAATATAAAAAATTTTTATAAAATAACGTTTTTCTGATGGACTAAAATGAATAAAATAATTTTTCTATAAGCCTGACAAAGTGTATGGATGAATTGCTTCATATTCAACGAAAAACGTTGGGCGCATTTATTTTTATTTATTTATATGAAAAAATAAGTCAAATTTTTGTAATAATAAAAATTTTATTAAACACAATTAACTGACAATTTTTTTTTATCATGCAATAAAATTGATAGGTTAAGAGCTAAGAAATTAATCATTTATTATTTTTCATTGTCATATACTTATATCAAAGTATGTATCAAAATTTAAAAGAAATTTTATTAAATTTACATATTATCAATCAAATCCAAAATGGTTGATTATATTAGAAGAAATAGTGTTACTTGTTAATGAAGTGTTTTAGTGTTGTATGTATGTAAATATATATATATATATGAATAATAGCTCTTTAAAGGAAGTTAATTGCATAGAAATCAAATGAAAACTAAAAGTGCCCAACGTTTTAGATGAATATGAAGCAATTCATCCATAAACTTTGTCAAGCTTATAGAAAAATTATTTTATTCTTTTTAGTCAATCAGAAAAACGTTATTTTATAAAAAAATTTGTATTTATATTATTTTATTATTTTTAGTGCAATTTTAATTTGATAAATTTATTTAATATAGAAATAGAAATTATATGAAAATTTACAGAAATTGAATAAAACAAAAAAATATATTAATCTTCTAAAATTGATTTTATGTATTTATGTTAAGTAAATGTTATTATTGAATAATAATTATTATATTATATTTATAAATAAATAATTTTTATTAATATAAGATTTTATAAATGTATATAGAATAATATACTCATACAGAGAGAGAGAGAGAGAGAGAGAGACAGACGCCAAGTGAAGTTGAGAAAAACGTTATAAAAAGGCATAAGAATTTTCATATGAAATGCATTGAAATCAAACTAATATCAAAACAATAAGATATAACCAAACCCGGGAGTTAATTTTCATAACAACCCTTCGTTGTCTATCATTTGGATTTTTTAATCCGAAAAATTAATTTAATATTATTTTAAATATTTCAACAGTAGTTCAAATATGTGTATACATAGGTATTGTATTAATAATCAAAATTGTTTTCTTTGTCATTATCAATATATTTATTTGTTTTTATTTAATTATATAAAAATAGTATTTTAAAAGCAAAGCAAAATTATTAAATGAAATATTATAAAACAAATCAAATACTTTATAAAAAACAAATAATTAATATTTTATTGTGTGTAAATTATTTCCAAAAAAGATAAATATTAAATTAGGGGAAAAAGTAAAACACACATATTTATTTTCTATTTAATTCCATGAAAAAGAATAATCATAATATGTGTAATATTATGAATTACAGAAATCAAATTTATCTTAGAAAATACATAAAATATTTCAAACTGTTTGGAAGAATAAGTCTTTAAAATAATAAGAAGTATTTTAATCTCATTAGATCAAAATTAGATTAAAAGAAACAGTATAACTTCTTAATTGTTAATTTCAAATAATTAAATTGTAAGTCAATTTACAATTAAATCAATTTTGTTAAAAAAATACATATTTAAGTACAAAATTTGTTCTTTCAGAAGTAACTTCTCCATTCCTTCTAATAAATCTCAAATCGAAAGTTTTTGGCTGATTATCAATTAACGCCAGAATTTTTTTTTTTTTTTTTTTATGATAATCCAAAAACTAATTTCTTCACCCTATTCCTTTCCAAAATATTCTGAAAATCAAATTTCTTCCATAAAAATACCTACTTTTATTCTGTTAATTAAATAAGACACATTTTTGACTGGTTGCATAAAAGTTCCATATTTCCTCCATTCATGCATAGAGATTATACTAATCTCTTTTTTATGGTTAACTAACTATCAAGGTAAAAATACTACATTAATGTCAAAACACGAAAAATTATGGATTATTTTTTAATCATTATTATGAAAAAAAGAAAAATGTCAATATTTATTATTTAAAAAAAAAAAAAAATTATAAATTGTACCTAATATTAGAATTTGAATCTAGTATATTTAGTAGAAATAATAATAAATTTTATTATTGTATTCCTTATATCAGGCCTGGCCAACCCAAATGCCTCTTTGATTAGGAGCAATGCTACAGGGGCCGCATTTTAGGGAAACGTAAATTCGTTTGTATTAAAAAACACTTTTAATACTTTCTTAATGTTTAATGTTTTTATTTATTATTTTTCGGCTACTTTTTTTTAAATAAAAATAATAATAAGTTAAAATAAAAAAATATATTATCTATTAATTACTATTATTTCTAACTTTATTCTTCCTTTCTATGGAATCAAATATGTAGTTTAAAAATTGTAGGACATATTTGAAATAAAAAAATGAATTAATTATAATTATTTCTATTATATTCTCTGTTTTTGAATATACAGACGAGAAATGAAAGTTACAAAAGAAATATAAAGTGAACTGGCGGGCCGAATAATTTTTCACGGTGGGCCGTATGCGGCCCGAGGGCCGCGGGTTAGCCAGGCCTGTCTTATATCATGACAATGTATATATATATTAAGGTTTTTAATTTTGAATATTACGATAGAGAAGAAATATTAAATAATCTCGAGCTTAGGGAAAAAAAAGTCAATCTGATAATATTTTGAGTTTTTTTTTTTTTTAAGATAGAAAAAGTTCGATTGCTATTGAAAAATAATTAATTAGGAAGCTTCTGGTTAACAAAAGGTAGATAGTGCATAAAAAAAATGGTATAATCTATAAAATTTAATAACGTTTAAATGTTTATTTAAAAAGTAATTAAAGTTTCAGTGAATTCGTTTGAAAGTCTATTAGGATGTATAACATAGCTACTAATAAAGATCTAATCGGAGGGTCGGTTTGGTGATAAAACGCCATGACACTGAAATTAGTATGCAATACAAGTATAATATTCCCCCTTTCTAATGAGCAGGTGATGTTGTTTAAATGATTTAGAATTTAGAGGGAGTGAGGGTCAAGGAAATAATAAGATGAACAGATTGGAAAATTGAGTTGAGCGTAATACGGATTAAAGCCCAATGGTTTGGAGTATCGGAATCGAATGCAAATCACGTTCCATGTTTGGATGAATCATCGCTATTATTTATTAATAGATAAAATAGAGAAAAGAAATATCACAACCGGGATATTTATCGAGGAGAATTTTATTTCAATTTTCAAACATAGACAATGGAATAAAAGAAAAATCGAAATTGTGGGTGGAATCTTGATTAGAAAATGGCTTTGTATTTTAATTGAAAATTATAATGAAATTATTTGAAATCGGAAGCTCGGAAAGATCAAGCAAGTTAGGGAGGGGGGTGGAGAGGGGAGCGGTTAAGTTCTACTAAGCACCTATCATCCGCAATCAAGAGAGAACTCAGCGACATGCTCTATTTTTAATTGGTCTCTAGCTTTGTCTCTATTGGCCGACATGTGTGAATGGACCTTCCCGGAGGGCGGTGTCTATTTTCGTCGACTGCAGTTCCATTCACGCCACGCAACAGTCTAATCCGACTGGATTTAATGAAGAGAATTCCAAGCCTATTCCACAAGCAGGAACAATTAAAATTATTCAATGAATTTCACACTTCTATATTTTTTTTTTTTAATGTGTGTTTTAACACCGGAAATTTGAATATTCTTACGCATTTGAACGTATTTATCACAAGTCTGGCCAAAGAAGTGTGGCTATTTCACCGATGACAAATATTGCCCAAAAATAGACATATTTCCATATTTCATTGATTGTGGAAAAGGTCGAGGAATATTTCATTGATTGTCGAAAAGGTAGATGAATATTTCATTGATTGTCGAAAAGGTCAATAAATATTGTTCAATTTTCAGCCCAAGTCAAAGAATTCGCCATATTTTCAAATAAATTTTGCACCTGGTTACACCGTTACTAATGCTAGTTTCACAATTGTACGGTTATGAATTTGCCGAGGGGGCACTGATCCATTTTTGCTTCCCTTTACCACAGATTAATTGCCTAAGATTCGACCACAAAGAGCACAAAGAGACCACAAAGAGCATGCTTACATCATTATGAAAAAAGATTATCAAAAACCAAGAACATTATTTTCATGTTATATATTATTCGATTTTTCTTTATTTATTATATAAAACCATTTTCTCGTTTTATTTATTCATTACAATCTTTTATATTATTTTTTAAGGTCAGAATTAAGTTTTAAGGCTTAAGGCAGCGTTTTCCAACCTGTGGGGCGCGAGACTGTTGTAAGGGAGGGAGGGGGGAGGGGTGGCGAGAAGATATTAGAACCAATTTCAAGTGCACGCGAAGGCAATTCAAGTGCCCGGAAAATTTTGAAAATTTTTTTTCAATATGGGTCTGACAAAAAAGGTAAGATGATTTTGTGGCCAAACTTCTGAACATTTTCGATTGCTTCGATTTTGCGATGCTCTGAAACATTAACCCGCCCCTGTTGTTATATTATTTCAGAAATATGCCAGGCTATTGAAAAAGAAAATTAGATTATTATAAAAATTAAGGGAGGCGCAAGAATTTGTTTTTTTAAAAAAAGGGGACGCCGTTTCAGAAAGGTTGGAAACCACTGGCTTAAGGCAAAGACATACAGTTTTTGAAGGGATGGTTGCTTATCTTCAAGGCGAGGAAAGGTCAATATCTAATCCCTCGATGGTACATACATACAAAAAGATTATATAATATTATATAATTATTTTAAAAGATTTAGAGACCATTTAAGTGTTATTTCAATTAAATTCTTTTAAAAGTGTAAAGGTGATTGGTTAGAAATGTGAGACCGTTTCAATGGTGCTTAAGATCTTAATTAATCTTAAGAAATATTAGAATCCATTTGAGAAAAAAAAACTCTGTGAAATGTACTATAGATAGTTGTTAAACTCACATTACAGCTTTAAGACTTTCTAACTAACAGATTTTATAATACAATCGCACAGGTTTTAAATTTCTATAAAAATAAAAGAAGAAATTTGAATAAATTATAAAAAAAATTAACCCGATTTTAATAAAGGTATTAAATGAGTGTTAAATTCGTAAAAATATGCTTAAAGTAATATCAAGTAGACAGTAGACTATTAAAATATTCGTTAATATTTTTCATTTAGGTATATTAGAACAGTGTTTTCTAAAGTGGGAGGTGCGCTTCCTTAATTAGGCACAGAGAAGTGTAAAGTGAAGCTTGACAAATAAGAGAAATATGTATAATATTTGATTAATATTACAACATTATATAAATATAAATATATTAAAAAACTTTATTCAATTTTAATAATTGAGCACGGTTAGTAGAAGGAAAAAGAGTTACAATTAGTAATCAATAAACAAAAAATTCGATCAATTTTCTTCTAATAAACATCCACACCCTTCTTATGTTATATTTTTTTAAATTATCTATTTTATTATTTGTTTATATTAATAAATTAAAAAATGTATTTGTATTATTTTATAACATTTGAGGAGAGGAGAAACAATTTTTAAAAGATTTGAGTCAATTCTTTTAAGCAATTATTTAATTAAAATGATTCAAAGAAAATTTTGATTGATTATCCCCGTTCTCTAATATCATGTTCCACGTCTCACACACTGATACCCTGTAATTTCAAGATTCTATCTCTTGATTTGATTTCAGAACATTTACTTTATAGATATATAGTATATTTCAAAATATATTAAACTAAACGCAAATTAATTACTTATATTTTATTACGAACCGTGGGAAGGAGTATATATAATCGAAATTTTTAATTATTTACAAATTATATTCAATTCAATTAAAAACAAAAATAATATTTAATTATTAAATTATTTTTTATTATAAAATTGAATATAATTTGCAATCATATACTACCTACTCTACGGTGATATAAAAAATCAATATAACAAATCGTTGTTGCTTCTTTCTGTAATTGTTCCCTTCTTCGATGAATTTCATTTATTGATTGATTCATAAATGAATATATTGTTTTAATATATAAGCATAAAAATACCCTTTAATAGAGAAATATAGTATAAATACTATAAATTAACATTTATAACAAACATTGACCTCCTCACGTCAACACCCTCAATTAAATGACAAGTTTCTTAAAACTTTAATAGAACAAAAGTCAAAAAAAAGCTGAAAAGATAAAATAAATATTTTCAATTGAAGAGAAAATATTTAATAAATTACTTTTTTGTATGCTCATAAATTACATGACATGTGATGTCCGAATATTTGCAAGAGTGAACACATGGTGGGGGGTGAGTTATTGGAAAGGAGGGGATGAAGTGTTTTCCTTATGGATATAAGGACAAATTTTAAACAGTCTTCAGGAGAGACATCCCTAAGTGGATTTCCGTCCCAGGAGCAGACATCACAGCCAATTTCCACCCCCCTCAGCAGTCGCCAGCCCACAGAAGATGTCTCAATAAAACGTGAAGACTCATTTCTCTATTTGCTCCAGCTATTCATATTATCAATAACAGCTAAGTGGTCGACCATTATTAAATTGCAATTGCTTATTCAATACAAAATTTGATTTAATTTCCAATATTAAATAAATTCATTTTATAATTTCTTATGATACCAATTATAATTATGTTAAATTCATTTATTATTAAATATTAATTTTATCTTAATTTAATATTTGATTTTTATATTCTGAATGAATTCAACTTTACCGTCGATAGATTCACCCAACTCTTTTCTATTCAAAATTAATCCAAGTGCTACCTAAGTAAATTAAACATTAAATTGATTAATTTTAAATCCAATTTTTTCATAACACAACCCAATACTACTTCAATATAGATATATTATAAACAATATTATATAACCGACTATAAATTATTAATCCTTATTGTACGAGAAACTAGATTTCACTATATAGTCATAATATATCTTATATAAAATAAGAAATTAAATTAAAAAAAAAAAACTGAAAAAAACAATATTTTCTCTATTATAAATGTTTAGTTCTTTTTAAGAGATAAATGAAATCATTTAAAATCTATTTACAAATTAAAATCAAAATATGTAAATATTTTCTTAAACCCACTTCCCCTCCCCTCACTGGAAGTCTTTAAGTTAATCGATGAGTTTCTGATGGACAGGAGATATAAATAAGAGATCTAATTTAAACAAACTCTACTCTAAACATAGATAAATCAAATGGTCGGAAAAATTGATTTTTAATTTGGTCAAATTAAGAAAATATTAGCTTAGGTCAGAACCTGATCATAGATTAGTAATTCGTTTGTTGTAAAACATGAAATTATGAATTTCTTTTTTTTTTTTTTTTTTAATAATTTCGTTAATTTCTTTTATTTTGCAATCGACACAAATGAAATTGTTTTCATCTTCCTTTTAGATAATTATAAAATTTCATAATCATCTTTACAAATTATTTCCTCTCTAATTAAGTTATAAAATACTTATAAATATTGATTATTTTTTTATATTTTTCATTTTTTTTATCAGGTAAAAAAAAGACGTGCTCAATCTTTATTACTATAATAATTAATTGACTTTATCTTTCTTTGATTTTGATATCAATTTGTTTGATTAAAGAATTTGAAAAAAAAACATGAAAGTTATTTGATTTTGCTTTAATATGTCCATCCATCAATCAAAGGTTACTTTAATAGATTAAATATATATAGAAAGAGAAGTAATTTTTCTTGACCTGACATTATTAAACTAAAATTGAATTATTTCCAAAGATGTCATAATAACAGTCTCATTTTACTATTTCGCCAGAGAAAATTTTCGATGTTGAGATTTTGATGTTTTTATACGTTTTGAAGGTTCCTAAATCATTTTACCATCCATACCATCAACAAAGAGCCAAACATGCGTTGGTTTAATAAATATTATTTATTAATTTTAATTTATAATTTATAATTAATTAAATTGAATTGAATTATAATATATTATGTTATGTAATCCAATCCAAATTGCGAGATGGTCGAGTGAAGACACTCCAGCTTTTTTTTATAACAAATGATATTAATATGATGTTAATAATTATGATTCCTTATTAGCTGGATAAAAAAATTTAAATTTGGTATTTCGATAAAAATTGATATTTTAAGCTATTTCGATTTCAAACAGAGAATTTTTAAAAGTTAATCTATTTGTATGTGATTAATTGACATTATCATTCTTTGTTTTGATTTTACAATAAAGTATCTAAAAATGGGTATCTATTTTATTTATTAATTCATTTATATATATTCTATACTAATATGAGGTAAAATCCTCAACGACGTTCAGGTTTAAGGCTGACATTTATCAGCTTCATTCCTTCCCAAAATTTAAGTAGACCTTATTTCAAAAATCGGTAATTGTACAGATTAATTGCCATGTCATGGATTTAGATAAAACTTTACTCTTTAGTGTATTCTTTTTTAATTCCAAAGACACTTATGCAATTCTTCCCGGTCGCTTCTAGTTAGGGTGACCAAACGTCCCGTTTTTTCCAGGATTGTCCCGTTTTTTTTTTAAATATTTAGGACATTTCGTAATATTTTTCAAAATTTTTTCAATTTGCCTCTAAAAAAAAGCTCACCCGTTTTCTGGACTAAGCTTATAAATATTTTATACTTTTTTCAAAATTTTTTCAATTTGGTTCTAAAAAAAAAAAGGTAAACCATTTGTCCCGGTTTGGTGTTTTCGAAATATGGTCACCCTACTTCTAATTTACAGGATAAAAATTATTCAAATATGTATATAAATTCATTGACGTTCATGTTTTATTTATTTGGCCACTAGATTTCATTAATTTTATGGGGGGGGGGGGTTAGTTCGGTTTGGGTTATTAAAAAAAAATTATTTAATTAAATAATTTTTCTAAATCCAAACTGAACCAAAAAAACCGAAAATTAGTGAATAAGTGAATAATTAGTGAATTAGTCAATCAAATATTACTAAATGGCTGTTCATTTGGAAATTCATAACTAGTTTATCTGTCAAACTTTAATAATTTTTATCTTGGAAAGTAGAAGCGACCGAGAAATATGACATAAGGCAAATTTCTTTGCAATTAAAAAAGGAATCCACTGGTAAAGTTTTATCCAAATCCATATGACATGACAATTAATCTGTAAAATTACTCAAAAATCTAAACATAATGGTCAAACTGATAGTTAATATTGTATATATTTTAATATCGACTATAAAAGAATTTTGCATAAGTAAAGAGATAATTAACAATTTTAATTATTAGAATGATCAAAAATATAATCATTTAAATCATTGATTTATATTTTAATATAATTATTTGGTATTTATTTATTAGTTTATAGGCAGTCTAATTTTCGGATTGAAATCAAGCCAGGTTTATTAAATTATTACCATACTAATTAATATAAAATATTTCTTGTTGAAACTTGATTTAAAACATTTAAAATTAATAGAAACGGTTCGCAAATGATAGCATTAAGTTGCATTTATTGCTAAGTGTCAGATAATGAATAAATATAACACTTTTAAACTAAATCTATTATTTATTTATCTTTATGTAAATTCTTGGCAAAAAACAAACAATTGATCGCCCGCTGAATTCTATTTTATCATTTTCGTCAATGAAGATTGACGCAGGGGCATTTCAATTAACTATTAACTAACAATAATAATTTTATTATTTTTATAGATCTTTGAAATACATATATAGAATTGATTAATACGACTCTTCATTGATTTAATTAAAGTTCCCATCCAAGATTTAAATTCTTTTTTTTTATTACTATTTTTCGTTATAGATTCACTAACTAAAATTTGCTTTTCAAACTTTAAATTTAATTTTTGACTTATGAGAAATAATTATTTTATATTTTCTCCTATAAATTTATTTTGTTTATGTGTATAATATGTAATTTACTTGATTTTATTTAAAATTTGATTGAAATATAAAAATATTATTTATTATATGTTAATTAATATTTGAATTTTTATTACTATGTAACTACTGAGTGTGTTTATTATATATGATAAACCGGATTTTTACTATCTAGTATTGAGATCATGAAAATTTTCGATGTCGAGATTTTGATGTTTTTATACGTTCTGAAGGTCCCTGAGTCATTTTCATTAATGTTGAGAAAAATGCCTGTGTGTGTGTGTGTGTATGTGTATAATATGTAGACAAGATTAGGCAAAAACGGTTTCAGCTAGAATCATGAAATTTAGTCCACGGGCATTATTCAAAATTTGTAGTTTCCTATCAATTTTTGAAAAATGTAGCTCATTGGGAAGTGGACCATTACCTACCACGGTTTGATTTGTTTTCCTTTTTATACGTTTTGAAGGTTCCTGAATTATTTTCACTAAGGTTGAGAAAAATGTCTGTCTGTGTGTGTATGTATGTAGACAAGATTAGGCAAAAACGGTTTGAGCTAGAATAATGAAATTTGGTATACGGGAATTATTCAAAATTCGTAGTTTTCTATCAACTTTTGAGAAATGGAACCGGAAGAGGGTTATTACCTACCACGTTTTGATTTTTTTTCCTCTAAAGTGACCGTAAAAATAAAGATATATGTTTGATAGTATTTCACATTATTAAAAATTGTATAAAACTGCTATATATAGAATCTTAGCTAGATTGAATTGCCGAAAGTACCAGAATTAATTTTTTAACACATTGACTGGCAATCACACGCTAACACGTGACGTGGTGCCATCAACAAAGAGCCAATGCTCTGATTTAATAAATATTATTTATTAATTTTAATTTATAATTTATAATTGATTAAATTTAAATATAATATATTATGTTATTTAATACAATTCAAATTGCGAGATAGTCGAGTGGAGACACTCCAGCTTATTTGATTTCATTCTTACCCATTCCTGGTAAATTGAAATAAAAATAGTTTTGGTAAAGTATAAATAGATATAATAGATTTTTTCCAATTTAGAATTTCTAATTCAATTTAAGGTATTTATAGTTATTGAAGTTAGTCCAACACCCACCCTAATGAATCATTGATAGGATTCAAGATCAAAAAAAGACTAACAAATTTATCCTAAAAATGTAAATTACTAATAAATATTATATAGTTTGGTATTTATTTTTTTAAAAACACTGGATATATTATAAGTTTTTGATTAGATAAAAAATATCGTAATATTATTTTAGAGAGAGAGAGAGAGAATAAAAATGAAATATTCCCTATTTTTCACTTGTTTTATATATTTTAAGGATGGTCGCGTTTTGTAAAACAAACAAGGACTTATCCCAGCAAGACAAGGGTAGGATGCTTGGCTATAAATAGTTGTTATCGATTCCCTCACGTCAGGGAAGGAAGGCTGCATTCAAAGGGTGAGAGTGAGTGCGAAAGAGATAGTGAGGTCGTAAGGGAAGGGTGAAGAAAGCAAACGCCTACATGTCCATAGTCTACTTGGAGGCATGCCTTTCGACAGTCCATTTGCTCCAGCAGCATCATCCCAGAAATATCTCTTTTGAAAAGCATCTTGAATTTCATTTCAACGGATGATAAAAATATTTCAACTATTGCAAATATTTCATTAAAAGTAATAAAAATAAAAATAAAACATAAAAATGTCTTTGTTTCATTTGATTCTATGATATTTTGAATAAGGCAAAAATATTTTTTTTTTTTTTTTTTTTTTTTTGTATTTAATTCATATTTTAATTTTTATTATTTTTTTTCTAGTTTTATTATTTGGATACACAAACCTATACACATTGATCCACTAAAGAATAATGAAAGTCATATAAAATTAAATCAACCATATTAATTTTATGTACCGATAGGATTGTTATTATATACGAAATGCGCTTTTCTGTATGCCCATCAGCTCGTTCTTCGATTCCGACTTTATCTCAGCAATTCTAGAAAACGCTTTCCTTTCTTTCATTGGTCTCTTCAGTTTTGGAAATAGGAAAAAATCGTAGGGAGACAAATCTGGTGAATACGGTGGTTGAGGCATGATTACGGTGTGGTTTTTGCCCAAAAAATCACGAACAAGCAATGTTGTGTGAGCTGGTGCAGAATCCATGATTTGTTTTTCCACAATTTCGATCGTTTGAGTCGAATTGCTTCACGAGTACGACCTGTTGACAAGAACTCATGATGCACCACGCCATTGTAATCCAAGAAAACAGTGAGCAAAACCTTGACATTTCATCGAACTTGGCGTGCTTTTTTCAGCGCGCTTGTTCCACTTATAAACATTTGTTGAGACAAAGTAGACTCGCCTAATGCCACAGTCAACATTTTAAGTGCGTTGGAGCACTTTATTCCATTTTTAATGCAAAATTTAATACAGATTCTTTGATCCATTTTTTTTAAGTAAAAAATCGAAGAACACACAAAAACGTGCCTAACTTTTTCAGTTGTCAAAAACAAACTACTAATCCAAAATGGCTGATAATGTCAACATATGACAAACATATGTGTACCAACATAACAAAAAACATTTCGATAATCGAATGTATAGAGCCCGCGAAAATTCAAAATTCACCTTTTCTTTAAAACAGACCTCGTATATATTTAAAAGGATAAAATACTTCAAAATATTTAAAAACTTGAGAGAAATTAAATATTTTGTATAAATAATATTTTATTGTAATACAAAATTAAAAAAAAAATTATAAATGCAATTCCCATAATTAGATTATTACCTACAAATAAAATAAAGATTTTTTTTTCTGAAGTATAATTTTTAAAAATACAAGACAGTCATATGATCTATATTATTTACATTTATAGAATATACAACGGATATTTTTCCTTTCTTCATGGCCCCTATATTTTGATATGCACTCAACTAAACAAACATAAACAAGATAAATATCATTCCAGAAACAGAGAATTATATTTTTTTTTCTTCCCTCAACAACCCTTCTGAAATACTGCATGTCATCAAGAACACAGAATGGAATGATTTTCTTACAAAAAATTTTAATAATAAAAACAACCTGGGGACAAACATTTAAATTGAGTATAAGTATTTTTTTAACTAAAGAAAAATACAATTTTTGATATTAAAAAAATAAATAAAAAATAAATTGGAACAATTTGAAAATATACTTTTTTGTAAAAGAAAATAAAAGGATAACAATTTTTAAAATTAGTTTATTATATTTTTTTAAAAAAAATATAACCGTAGAAACTTTGAAATGAATTACATGTAGTATAATAAAGTAAAATAATTTGAAATGATAAATCAGTATATATACGTATATTTTATATACGTCGAATTGCTTAGAAGGAGAAATGGGATATAATCGTATAAAGGCTGCCATTAATCAAATATACTGTAATCCTTTCATTCTGATATTGGATTCTATATTGAATTATATCTACATTCTTTCCCAGTTAGAATGGATTAGTAATTAATTAAAGTTATTGATAATTAATTGAATTTACAAGATCTATACTAACACCCTTGTGAATTTAGACATGGTATGGAACCAAAATATGATTGATTAAGTAGCATATATACACAATGTTTTATTAATATTTTTTGATTATTAAGGGTTTACAAAAATAATAATAATACCAATCATTCATTCCATGGTATACATGGTATAGAAAAATTTGCAATATACGCATTCATAAAAAAAAATGAGGTGTCCTATGATCAGTAGAACGGGTCCTCTCAACCTTTACCTTGATTTTCTTGATCGGAGACTCTATCAAGTAGCTTTTCCCCAATGTTGTTCCCGGAGGCTGGGTTGACTCCGCCCCCATAGACCCCATCTAGGGAAATTCCCTTGCCAGGCCCGGGACTTGAACCTGTGAATGTGAGGCAGGTTCGCTACCCACACACCCAATGGCGCCTTCTATACCATTCATAACCTTCCGAAAACTAAATGTTTATTCTATATCAGGGATGGCAAACCATGGCACGCGTACCATAAGTGGCACGTTTGAACATTTTGATGGCACGCACAAAGAAAAGATTATTTTTTTAATAATGAAAAAAGTTTCATTATGATGATATCTTAATAATTTCTGAAATTTTTGAATATCATCCGAGATAGAAAGAAAGTTATTAGAATAATAAACTAAGAAGGATTTGTTTTAAAAATGTCGAAATGTGAATTTGCCTAAAATTCAGTTAAACCAGAGGTTCCCAATCTTTTTTGGATTGCGTCTCTCTAAATAATCGGATTTTTGACGAGGCTCCTTTAATACATCAGATTTTATATACATTTTTTACTTTCTTGAAAAATTGGAAAACTTTCCTTTTTTAAAAGTGATTATCCATTTAACAGCGAAAAATTAAAAAGCTTACAAAGATTGTTGACACAAAATTTCAAATTTTAGAAAATTTAATTGAATATTTCACGAGGGGAACCGCGGCTCAAACTTTGGGAATCACTGACTGAAATTGAATTGAAATAATATAGTGCAGGGCTTCTTAAACTTTTTTATATAGCGACCCCCTTCAAGCTTAGGAAATTTTAAACGACCCCCTCCTCCATATAATGAAATATATATTAACCGTAGATGTAGATGTAATATCGCACTATTTTACAATGTAAATAAAATAAGGATTAAAGAATACATACCCATTCATTTCACATATATATAATTTAATAATTTTAAAATTTTATTTATAATGATTCAAAAGTATCAGATTTTTGCGACCCCCTTTCAGTAGTCCCGCGACCCCCCTGGGGGTCGCGACCCACAGTTTAAGAACCCCTGATATAGTGTGTCCACACCACTACAAACTAAATACAATTAAAAACTTTCCATACAATAAAAATAAAAAAAAATAATAAATAATTTTTAGTAAAGATATATTTTTACCACAAATAAATTTCAAATTTTTTAATAATAATTTTATTTTTTTGGTCTAAAATTTAATATTTAAAATTATAACATTATACAGGGTAGTTAGAAGTTATACAAAAATATCCTCTTATATAATAACGCTAAAAGGAGTACAGGTAGTGAAGAGAAAAATCATTACAATTTTGTGGCTCTATAGTTACTTCAAAAAGAGTTTTTATAATTTTGTGGCCCGGACATCCAAAATGGTTCGCCATCTCTGTTCTATATTATTGTATTCTTTATTGTGTATACTATTATTATTATTATTATTAGATTAAAGGTTTCAGCTCTAAGCTAACGGAATCCATTGCAAAACCCCCCCATTCCAGGTATAATCCAAGCTCTCCAGGATACAAGTTTCTAAAACAATTATTTCTTAATAATAACTAATCGTAACTAGTTTCGATCGTTGAATAGTGGAAATGACAATGAATTAGAAAATCAATATCTTTTTCTATCCCGTTATCACCTACACACACAAGCGGCAATAATAATAATAACAATATAGTGTTCATATTATTAAATATATTAAAATAATTTCAATAACGCATAGGACACATCGAAATGAAGATGCTAAAAATTGCTACATTCTACTCTCCTTTCATTGTTAAAGAAACCATTGAGTTCGTACCTGTGTTACAAAATTAAACCTCTAAACTTTATAATATATTAAATTAGAGCAAGTGGATAATTGTATTGTTTACTTCAAATTATGAAATTATCTAATCCTATCATATAATATAAGTAAATTTTATATTCACCTACAAAAACGAGAAGAATACTTCATTATTACTTTTCATGTTAAATAGCATTGAAAAAGTAAAAAATCAAAAAGGTTTCGCAAATAAATAAAGAGAGTAAGAGAAAAGAGCAATGCACATGGATTTATTTCCTGTTCACGAAGATCTTGAATCGTGAATCTCACAAGATATCTTATCAGATGAGATCTAATTCATTTGCCACCACCCATAAAACATATCAGAGGTGATTTATTTATATTAACAAAATTAATCCAGGCAAACTTTAAATTTTTAACTGGTATTTGATAACATAATATCACTTAAAAAATCATGCTAAAATTATTTTGAAATAATAACTACACAACTAAAGTCTTATATTATCAGGAGTTAATAATTTATTACCGACCGACGATAGTAAGGGAGGTATTGTTTTCACACCAAATTTCACATGTGGAGATTTTTACATATCTCCACGAATCATGCATTTTCTTCTCCGTCTGTCCGTCTGTCCGTCCGTATAGATGTGTACAGCCTGAACGGCTTAACGGATTTTGATGAAATTTGGTATATTTACTTAATGCATCAGTGGGATGAATTGATCAACTTTTGGTGCAAATCCGGAAACCGGAAGTGGTAGTATTAGCGATCGACGATAAGAAGGGAAGGGTTATTTTCGCACCAAATTTCACATAAGGAGATTTTTTTACATATCACCACGAATGTATTGGTTTTATCCTCGGGAAAAATCATCTTCATTATGTTTTTCTTAATTTAAAATTATATGACGTCACCCAGCCCTTCATGACGTCACAGCCTCGGGTAACGCCGGCAACGCCAGCTACTTCAGCTATATATTATAAATAAAATAAAATTAAAAATATCTAAGTTATATCCATATCTGTTTTTTATTACATTAATAGATATATTAAAATTATTTGAAATTGTTTCTGTAGCTGGAAATTAATTTATTTCAAACCGTCGGTCGGTTCGGACCTGGCCACAGGTCAACTTATTTTTTATTTATTTTTGTAAAAATCCTTCTTATGATAGATAGAAAGGTCAAATAATTAAAAAATATATATTTACAAATAAGGATCATAATTCAGAAAAATTTGAAAAATCAAAATTGTGTAGATTGTTTAGCTAGGTGCATAGGTTATGAATTTCTTCCCACTTAAGATTTTTTTTTTTTTACAAAAATTTAATTAGAAAAGAGTTGTTACGATTTTTAATTCTACGAAAAATAATAAAAATATTTAATAGTTTAATCACTTTAAAAATGTAAAATAAATAAATAAAAATATTGATGTAAAAAAATATTATTATCATTATTTTATACTCAATTAAGTTTAATTAGAAATTAATGAATTCTTTAGATTCTTTAATTAATTATATATATTTTAAGATAAATTTAAATAAATATGTCTATTTAAAAAATAATATTGAAAATATTAATAATATCTTTAAATATATTATTCCTATTTATTAATTTCCTTAATAACGAAAGTTGAATAGTAGGAATATTTGCCATAAACTCACATTTAAATTTATATCTACTAATATATATATATATATATATATTGCATTATGTAAATGTCACAATACAACTTTTCTTTTAAAATAAAAAAAAATAATAAAAATAAATATAAGAAATTTGAAATAATCTTATCTTGTTTTTATTTCTTTTACTTAAATGAATTTACTTAAAAAAACATATCAACTAGAAACTTGCAATATAATAGGAAAATAATTATTTTTTTACTATATATTAGTTATATTTATAATCGAAATAAGTAGACTTTAGAAAAGCATATGACTCAATAAACCAGGAAAAACTTTCAAATTTTGATCTTAATAGCAATTCCGAAAAAACTAGTACGTATGATTCAAATTTGTCTTGAAAGTAGTAAAGGAAGAGTAAGATGCAGGAATCAATGGTCAGAAACTTTAAAAATTCCGAATTATCACCAATTTTATTTAATTTAGTACTGGAATATGTAATTGGACAAAATGTAGAATTCGAAAATGTAGGGAAATGTTAAATACTTAGGTTCTGTAATCACCAAGGAAACGCCTATAATCATGCAGTAAAGGGGTTTATCGCGTCAAAACAATTATAAAAAGTAATAAAAATTCTTCTTCTTCTTCTTCTTCTTCTTCTATTATAGGCCTAAGGCCTGTTCTTCTTCACTATCCTCAGGTCTTTTTTGGGAAGAGTACGCCCAGCAGTCAGCCCATTTTTTCGGTGGCTTGGTCTCTTGTGTTGCTGGCCTTCCATCCCGGGCTATATTCTCAAGAGCCCTTCCGCGTTGGCTCTTCCTACGTGTTCGTTGCATTTTTTTTTACGGCGAATCTTCACCCATTTGCCGTAATAGGTTCGTTGCCGTGTCGTCAATGTGTTAATCATTCCAATTTTCGAGGCTGTGTGTGGTTCTTTGAGCAATTGTGATTTGCGTCTCTTGAGTAGATTGCTAGTCTCATCTCCGAGACGTGGATGTTCTTAGTTAAGTCGAAGCCCCCCAACACGACAAGGTGACATCCATGGTGGGGCTTGCCGGAGGCAGCTGATGTTAAATTAAATTGAAAATTTTTGTTCTTAGTTGGAATCGAACGCCGACTTCTTGCGTGGAAAGTTGGTATCCTCGCTCTCGGCTACCCTGCCTCCTGAATAAAAATTAAAATATACAAAACAATTATTTTGCCGGTTGTATTATATGGGTATGAGGCGTGGTCTATGACCTTAGGGGACGAGAGTAGATTTAGAGTATTTGAGAATAGGACCAATGTGATCTATCTATCATTTATGAGCCAAAGAAAGGTCACCGGAGAATGGCGGAGACTGCATAATTGCAAGCATTTTCAGACATATTGGGAAACGTCCGCTTGGAAGACCAAGAACGTGGTGGGTGAACTATGTAGGAAGGGACGGAAGAGAAATGGGAGAGGGTAGGGATTGGATGGTTGTGGCTCAGGATAGGGATACTTGGAGAAGTGTGGTTGCTGTGGCGAGGAACTTTAGATAGATAGATAACCAAAATAATTTGTTAGAAATATTATAGAGAAAAAATAATAACTGTTTAAATATTAAAAAAATAATCAATAATGCAATCCTGACTCAGAGCTTCCTTTCTATTTACATATTTTTATTTTAAAAATCCATATTTGATTACGATTTTAAATATAATCAAAGGGTTTATATGGTGACATAAATATATTATATGCTAGTGTGACTTTAAAAGATATAGGCGCAAGTAAATCGCATAAAATCGTTTCTTGTTACTATTATTTTTATTGTTTCATTGGTTTTGTTTAATTCATCTTTCAATTATTATACAAATATTTCTAAGATGATTGTACATAAAAAGAAGTAAAAAAAAAAAGAATTTTAAATTTTCTTTTAAATGACAACAGACTATTAATTATTCGCTCATGCTTTTAACTTGGCTAAGACCAAACCTTAAAAGGCGTAACCTATAGACAGACTCATTTTCACTTTCTAGAAGGAAGACACGATCTTTGAAATAATTAGCTGGAGTGCCTCCACTCGACTATCTCGCAATGTGAAATGGATTAAATAACATATATTATATTTAAATTAAATTTAATTAATTATAAATTATAAATTAAAATTAATAAATAATATTTATTAAACAAGCGCATGTTTGGCTTTTTGTTGATGGCACCACGTGTTGGCGCGTGAGATTGTCAGTGTTAAAAAATTAATTCCGGTACTTTCAGTGATTCAATCAAGCTGAAATTCTATAGGTTTATAGCAGTTTTATACAATTATTAATCATGTGAAAAACTATCAAACATTATATCTTTATTTTTACGGTCACTTTTGAGAAAAAAAAATTCAAAACGTGGTAGGTAATGGTCCTCTTCCGGCTGAGGTATATTTCTCAAAAGTTGATAGAAAACTAAGAATTTTGAATAATGCTTAAGTGCCAAATTTCATGATTCTAGCACAAATCTTGTCTACATACATACACACATTTTTGTCTACCTTAGTGAAAATGATTCAGGAACCTTCAAAACGTATAAAAACATCAAAATCTCAATCTCAATTTTCGTGATCGCAATACTATCTTTGGCGAGATAGTAAAATGGAGACTTGCTTCGTTATAGAAACAATCCATGTTCTAAGAGAGTGTGGGGATGATTTGATTAGCATCTAAACGACAAGGAGATATGCCAGTGTGACAGTGGATTAAAATAATATCTAATTAAAAGTAAAAAATAAAATAAATAAAAAAATTAATATTAATTTTTAAAGTTTAAATAATTTCTTTTAAAATGGTTAATTTGTTATTTGTTTTGATTTTAATTTTCGTTTTGATTCCAAAAAGGTGGAACGTTGCACGTTTTAACTTGTCATTATAAAAAAAAAATGAATAGGAGATATGAAATATGCAATTATTCAAGCATGAACATTGAAACTCAATTATAAAACTTTCAAAACTTTTTTATATTTATAGAGAGAAAAAAATAATATATATAATATATACAAAATATAATGTTTTAATTAATTATTGATCTATTCTTCTTCCTATTATATGAAAGTTTTTATATATATATATATATATATATATATATATTAAAAATATCACTGTGATAATTAATCAAAATGAAACTTATCTAAAAAGTGTGAATTATTATTTTTTGTATGTATGTGAAAAAGGGGAGGGGGGATCATAATTCATATTTAATATGATTGGAATATGGAAATTATAGAGGCCAATAACAAATTGAAATTTCAATTTAATTTAGTAAATTTATTATATATATTGAGAGATTTTATTTAAGTAAGTTCGATATATTAAAAATAAGTAACAAAAATGAAGCAAGAAAACTCATCTAAAAACAAAACAAAACTAAAATTTAATTAAATTTCTTTTCAAACAAAAACAAAAAATAGAAAGAAAGTTTTAATAAAATGAATTGATAATAATAATAATCCATTTTCATTTGAAAATGTTAATAAATAGTTTTGGAAAGCCTTTGTTAATCAATATTGTTAGATAATGGAAGTTCAATAGAAAGATTATAGGAGAAAGGGATGAATGAAGAGGGACAATGACTAAATTATATTATCTTGGTTTTTATTTTTAGTTTAATTACGCAATTATTAATTACTACTATATTTTAAGTGAAAAATTTCCGACAATGAATATAAAATTAAATTACTTTGTAAACTATCACTTCCGGTTTCCGGATATACACCAAAAGTTAATGAATTCATGCTACTGATGCATTAAGTATATATATATAAAATTTTATCAAAATCTGCTGAGCCGTTCAAGCTATACACGTCTATACCGGACACACAATGGACAGACGGACGGACAGACATACCTTTACATGTCTACATTAAATTTCAAGAATTTAAAATTATATTCTAATTTCAAAATGATCCTAATTAATTATATATTTTTCTATTAATTTAGAATTTTAATAACGCGTTTTTGTGTTGAAATTATAAAAGGACATTTCCCTAAATATTCAAATTATAAATTTTAAGTATTTTCAAAATCTTAATATATTTTTTTTTTGTCTTGCACCTGCTAATTAACACCTGAATAAGATTAAATTAAATTTCTTCGCAATTAATTAATTAATTAATTAATTGTATATTTATGAATAAGCAAAAGGGAATCTTTTAGATAATAATTCAACCCTTTTTAATGATTTAATCGTAAAAAAAACTATTTAAAAATTAATATAATACAAAATTAAAAGTTTATTTACAGAAGGATAACAATAAAATCTTCAGTTTTACTATCGGAAGGAAGTAAACTGTTCTAATCAAAATATGCTATTTAAACTTTATTATAAGATAATTATAATTTCATTATTTTCCTCCTTCTATATAACTGGAAAGTTTTCTGGAACCGCCCTTCACGTTACTTATTGATTCCATTTATGCGTCCCAGAAAATTGAATAACTAATTGGAACGGAATGGAAAATGTGAATTTAAATTCGGTTTATTTGTAATCTGAATATTGTGAAACTAATTGAGTGAGCCTCTAGATTTTTTTTATTTTTCCGCCTACTCCCCGTGACAATTTTATTGATCCGTTTAAAAGAGAACTGTTCGCTGTTTTTGCACTCCCAAGAGGACGGGAGCAAAGAGATGTATCTTTGGTGGTTGGTGGCTTGAAGAGAATATTTTACTGTAACATTATGAGAGAAAACATCAAACTCTCCGAGAACGTCAATTTTTAAAAATCAAATCAAATCTATAGACCCAATCGTTGATCAAATGGCAAAATCGTGAGTTACGGTATACGTGGGTGTGGGTTCAAACCTCATGTGATCAAAACTTAAAACATAAATAAAAATAAACCAACAATTAAATTTCAAAAGACTGTAAAAAAGTACCTAACTTAAAGTTCAAATGGAACAAGACCAGATTAGTAAATAATCAAATATGTTTTTATTAACGTCAAAATAAGTATACTATCTAGATTGTAAAACTTATTGTAACATTATACTTCTTATTTGTAAACACTTGCTTTGATGATAGTAACTGACTTCATAATGAGATTTTAAAAATTAGCGGTTAAATTGAAGGCAAAAATTGGCGACCAAATTGAAGGCAAAAATTGGCGACCAAATTGAAAGTAAAAATTGGCGGTAATATTAGTTCCTAACTTGACCCGGGTGGTGCTGAATTACTGTATATAATACATTTGTTACAATTATTTAATCAACTTGCAAAAATTGATTTTAACAATATCTTAATATCATCATTAATAGTATAATAATAAATTATGCAATTTCCAAATTTAAGTTCATCTTGAATTCAAATAATTTACATTCGAACATATTCTTTGTTTTTAATGTTTGATTTTAAATTAATTTGTTTGTTTTATTTTCATTTCGATTATAATTCCATTTTCTTGTCCAAAAGAAAATTTTTGTAGAAGAGCAATCATTTACTATAGGTGGGTCGAGGAAGAAATAGCGAAAGGAATTGAGTTTGAAAGAAATAGCTGAATTGGATAAATAAAAAAAAGTAAAAATATTTAGGCATGTCCCATTGGGATAAGAGCTACAGGTATATTTTTTTTATTTGTGACTTGATAAATATTTATGAACAGTTATAATATTTATCTCGTGAGATTTCAAAAAATTAGGATATAAAAAAAAGATTTGGGTAGAATTTAATCGATTTTAGATAAAAATCAATAAAATTGCTATTTACGTTATTATTATTAGTAGTGGAATAATAATAAATTATTGACTATCTATGTTGAATCCTAAATAGTTCAAACATATTAGATATAATATTTTCGAACTATAATGTTAGAAATTATTCATTAGAAAATATCGTAGATAGAAAATATTATTTTTAATATTAAATATTATAAAAATTAGTGAATCTATTTTACAGTGGATATTCGGAAGTCATCATTTTTTCGTCAAAAATTTCGTCGGAAATTCACACCTAGTTCTCGTCGTATACTTCAGTCTTAGGTTTTGAAATAAACATAAACAATGGGTGACGCGCTTATTTTATTCTGTACTGTACTTTACCTCTTTACATTATCCTAAATTTCTTTTGATAAACTAAATCAACTATACTTCAAGTTTATTTCGCACAAAAATTGTTAAAAAAATGAACAAAAATAACATAGAGTACTGTGGAACGGAAAGAAAACGGTAGTGGCTGTGTTAAATTCAGAGAAAACGCGGGCCAGTACGCGCAAGGTAGATTGCGGTATACTACCTACTAACTTATCGATAGCTTTACTCTGACTTATTATCTTTCTTATTAATAAATATTTATTTTTATTTATTTATATGTCTTTCATTAATAATGTAATTTTATTTTATTTATAATATTGTTCAAATCATGGTGATATTGGGGGACTTGGAACATATTACTTGGTTTTTATTTATTTCTTATGGGAAAATTCAATTTGCTTGTCGTCGTTTTTGGTTGTCGTCGGTTTTACTGGAACGAATTAACGACGACATACGAGTATGTCGTCGTTAATAATTAGAAGAGGCATTGCATGGATCTATAAAGCATCATATTCATATTTAATTACATAGCTAACCAGGCGCTGAACCGGCCGACGGTTTGAAATAAATTAATTTCCAGCTACAGAAACAATTTCAAATAATTTTAATATATCTATTAATGCAATAAAAAACAGATATGGATATAACATAAATATTTTTAATTTTATTTTATTTATGATATATAAGGAGGCGCTGGCTTTGACGTCATGAAGAACTAGGTGACGTCATATAATTTTAAATTAAGAAAAAATTAATGAAGATGATTTTTCCCGAGGATAAAACCAATACAAAGTGCATGCTGTGTAAAAAAATCTCCTCATGTGAAATTTGTTGTGAAAAAATAACCCTTCCCTTCCTATCGTCGATTAGTAATACTACCACTTCTGGTTTCCGGATATACACTAAAAGTTGATCAATTCATCATACTGATGCATTAAGTAAATATACCAAATCTTATCAAAATTCGTTGAGCCGTTCAAGCTGTACACATTTATACGGACGGACAGAGGGACGGACAGACGGACAGACATCAGGCTAAAAATACTTTTTTCTGTTAAGAAAATGCATGATTCGTGGAGATATGTCAAAATCTCCACATGTGAAATTTGGTGTGAAAACAATACCTCCCTTACTATCGTTGGTCGGTAAAAATCAGAATCCACTTTCATCTCTTTTAGAAAGTTTAACTTTCAAAAAAAAATAAAAATCTTAATTTATTTTATAATATTTAATTTATAAATTCAAAATATTTAATAAATTTAAAATATTAGATCAAATTATGCTTCACTTAATGATAAATATAATTTGTTGAAATTATTGAAAAAGGGACTTTATTTATTTTTCAAGATTAAATAAAACATTCTATTAGATTTTTTCTAAATGAAGACACGGTATAAAAAATATATAGAATAAATTAATTGCCCATTCTATTTCAATATTAGGTTAATTAACATAGATTTTATTTATTTTTATTCCTGCTGTCACAAAATTATATAAAGTTCTAAGAATTAATGATGCACATTTATTTGAATCCTTAAAATGTTCTCCCCCGAATGAATTTAATTAAAGTTGAATTAACTAAGGAGAATAAAGAGAAAATCGAGGAGGGAGGTAAAGCCGGATTTATTAGGCCCTTTTAAGCTATTAAAGTTCAGTAATAATACTAATGTGTTTATTTTTACTAAAACAAACGAGTTTATCATTATAAGCAACTTAATTAATAATTTTGAGTTTTGATGATAATAAAGCATTAATTGAAACAATTTGTTGAGGTATATATAATATATTTCTATGTGTAAAGAAGTAGGATATTTTGTCTTTTGAAAATAAGCTGGAGTGTCTCCACTCGACTATCTCGCAATTTGAATTGGATTAAATAGCATAATATATTATATTTAAATTAAATTTAATTAATTATAAACTATACATTAAAATTAATAAATAATATTTATTAAACAAGCCCATGTTTGGCTCTTTGTTGATGGCACCACGTCACGTGTTGGCGCGTGAGATTTGCAGTGTTAAAAAATTAATTCCAGTACTTTCAGCCAAACAATCAAGCTGAAATTCTATATATAGCAGTTTTATAAAATTTTTAATCATGTGAAAAACTATCAAACATATATCTTTATTTTTACGGTCAGTTTAGAGGAAAAAAAATGAAAACATGGTAGGTAAAGGTCCTCTTCCGGTTGAGCTACTTTTCTCAAAAGTTGCTAGAAAACTACGAATTTTGAATAATGCCCGTATACTAAATTTCATTATTCTAGCTCAAACCGTTTTTGAGTAATCTTGTCTACACACACATACACAGAGACATTTTTCTCAACCTTAGTGAAAATGATTCAGGAACCTTCAAAACGTATAAAAACATCAAAATCTCGACATCGAAAATTTTTTCTCTGGCGAGATAGTAAAAATTATTCTTGCTAGTGTAAACAAAATGTCTATCACTTGCAAGGGAAAGGAAGAATAAAAAATAAACAATCCAAACCAATATTGACAAATTATTGATTTAAACATGAACCATTTTTAAAATTAAATATAAACCATTCAATTATAGATATATGTATTTATGTGTATCACCCGATAGAACAAAACGTTCATTAAGTTTATATATATTGAATGTTGAATAATTTATTTCCATTAATGTATTTGAATTAAATTTCCAGAAAGCTTTAGAATGTTGAATTCATTGAAATTTATATTGTACTCAGTGTAAGTATTTACAATCAGTAGATTAATGAAAATCTATTGAAAATGGGTCGATGTGTACATTAATTATGAATAATTATCGAATAAGTGATTCAAAACTCGATGTTGAATTGTATTTCATTAAATGAAATGAAAATTATATAGCAAATATATTTATTGTTGTATTATATGTATGTGTAAGTGTATATGTATATATATTACATATATATATATATATGTAAATATTTTAAGTAAAAATAATTATACTATTGAGATTAGTGCTTCTCAAACTTTTTAAAGTCACGGCCCCTTTGGAACGCAAATCAATATGTCACATTGCTTAAATTTATAATTTTAAATTTCTATATGCAAACTTTTACTAGTCAAAATACATGCATTTACTAATGTTAACAATGACCTTATTTAATTATTATAATTTAACTGTCACATTTTTCGAAATTCCACGGCCCCTTGCGGACAGTCCACGGCCCCTTAGATTTAAAAAATTGGCGGCAATATTAGTTCCTAACTTCACCCTGGTGGTGCTGAATCACTGTATATAAAAGCCGGTAACGATCATTGTGTGTCAGTCCGATTGAGTAGGGGCCAGGGCCCCCCCAACTCCTTAGAAATCGGTGAAACCATTTTTTTTAATATGATGTCTCTATGTGGTACCGCTAAGAGGCGCTACAGGCGCATAACTGGTAACTCTGCATGCAAAAACACACACACACAAGCCCGATTTTTTTTTAATTAGTTACTGCCTGCACTCGCATGGTGGCGCCAAAAACTTTGTTTCAGCAAAGACAATAGAGTTTACTAGTCTGTTAGATGATCTGTGAGTCGGGGCAAGCATAAGGCACTTGATAACGACTGTGGAATAAGCAGTTGAAACGTTGTACATTTATTTTACTAAATAAATAGATTATATAATTATGTGGGGTATTAATAAAAATCCCTTTAATGATCTTCTTTTAATATAAAAAGATAAAATTTGATGATAGTAAATATCTATTTAGTATTAAATAAATAAAATTAAATACTTAATTACTTAAAATACCATATATATATATGTGAAAGAATTATGATAATCAAAAATCAATTTAATTTTTTTAATAGTATTTTAGTATTATTCTTGAATGTGAAATAGCTCTATGCAGTTGTTGATCGAAATGGATAGTAGATAATATTTAATAAGAAAAAAAAATAAAAAATTATTTTTAAATTTGAAATTAAATATTTGTCTTTCATTGAAATTCATTTGTTCTGGGTAAATTGAACTCGAAACGTAGTAATAAAATAGAAATTTTAGAATAGATTATGGATTTTTAATTCAATTTTATTTTACCAGTTAAATAAATTGATAAAATATAATAATTTTTTTTTTTTCCAATTTTCAATAGCAGTTTAAGATTGGGAGATGAAAAAGAGCCCCCTCATGGGGGGGGGGGGGAATGAAGGTGGCTGAAAGCGCAGGTGAATGAAATTTAAAGGAATTAGGCGTTATAAAATGGGAAGAAGAATGGTTCGTTCCCTGAGAAGGGACCAAAAGGCCTTGGCAGGAATGTTCAAGGTTTTCCCTCTTACCCCTCGGAGGATCCAGGAAAATAGGGGAAGGAAGAAGACAAGGCGAGAGAAACGACGGAAGAACAAGACTACGAACGGAAGCGGCATTAGGACAATTTCTTGTCAACAAGAATTGACCCTTCAAATAGAGAAGGTCAAATCAAAATCACCCACTTCACCTAACCGTATAAATTTAACCATTGTGACAAGTTGAAACAATTGAAAAAGTTAAGTAAACGAAAATTAAACGCAGAAAATACTTAATAATAATAATAATAATAATAATGAAAATTATTATGTAATTATGTAAAAATTAAATCAACATGTAGAAAGAATAACAGGTGTAATCAAGGTCATCATGAATAAAATACACATTCAAACTTACTGCCGTGATAATCAAAATCATTAAAATATATTTATTCATATAATTAATTAAAGAATTTTTCTTAATTTACTTTTTAGAAAGTATTTTTAATATTTTGAGTATTATATTAATATTAATATTAAGAATAATATTCAAAATCTCGTCCTTAAAAGATACTTATTAAGCTACCAAACAATTTGTTTCCTCAATCTTCGATAATCTCTCCTAGTAAAGTTTCAAATTTAGTAAAAGTAAGTAATCAGGAGAACAGAGTCAACGAAAAAGTAATTTGAAGCGCAATTATTTTGTTCTTGCAACTAATATATACAGATCGATGCATCGACTGACAATCAACTTAGTTTACACCTTCTAATTTATCAATTCATTTCCACATAAATAACTGTTTACTAATCAATGATCTCTCATTCACCTACATCTTAAACTAACCTTCTCAAGTTTATAATTATAACTATATTTTGAAATCCATAATTAATTCTTAATTATCTTCTTTTGTAAAATCATGTTCATTTGTATTATTTATTTTCAAAAAATCTTAATGTACTGAAAATCGATACAATTAGTAATCAATTTAGAAGTATCTCTTTAAAACTAATAATAATATAATAAACAATAAAAAAATGAAAGCATGGGCGCCAAACATGCAGGAAAAAACGCAAATTCTACTTCAAATAGACATAGTTAACAATTATAGTGGAAAAGAAAAAAAAAACAGAAATATACATGCATATACAATGAAATGTCCTTTATATTCTTTTCCTTTCTGTTTGGCGCCCACGCTCTTTCATTTATTAGAAATGATTAATTGTAAGGAAAGCGTGGTGTGTGTGGAGAAATTATTTTCTTCTTTTTAGTGCATTTAAATAAAAACGTGTTTTTAAAGTTTTTTTTTTTATATTTTTTTCTATTTCCTAATTTTTAGTCTTGACAGAAATTTCGTCCGGTTTATGATTTCAGGTTATTTATTTATTTATTTATTAATTATTATTAATAATAATAATAATAATAATAAATTATGAATAATATTAATAATAATAATATTGTTATTAATTAATTAAATTACCTCTGAGGTCAACTATGACCTAGGATGAACCTGAATATTGCATTGTCATCGGAGTTACATATGTATGTAAAATTTCAGCACATGCGAACTTTGGAAATTCATCACCTTGCAAGATTTGAGGACAGGACACAATGTGAAACTAAATAAAAGCGTGTAATAACATCACTCTCTCTCTCTTATCAATGTAAAAATATTAGTAATATATATTCTAATTTAAATGTATAAAATCGAGCTATTTATAGAAAATAGCTGCTCTTCACACACACCTAGACGGGGGCTCCTCCCCCTGTACTCCCGAGTGGTACATAGTATTTGGTTGAAAGTAGTAAAAGGTTTTCATCCATTTTGTTTCAATCAGTATATTACATAAAACATTCATTTCTTTTTGTATTCTTATTTAAAATATATTTTAATTTAATCAGTAAATTAATTATATATTAGCGGACCATTGTGAGAGCACTCACACGCAAAGAAATTGAAACGCAAACAATTGAAAAATATTATAAGATATAAGAGACACTGGATGTGACGTCATAAATGAAGTCAAAAATAATAAAAAGTAAGAAAAAAATTATTTTTTCACTTTTTTCAAAAAGTATTTATTGTTTTCCAATGAATTTCACGCTATTAATTGATTAGCCCGAGGGCTATCAAATGACATTGGAATGGCCCAAATCGCATAAGTCGTTTAGGAGGAGTATGGGATAGAACTGTCTTTTAAATATACAGATGTTTGAGATGATGATTGTGGGTCATTAAGAAAAAAAGTTGTTTCATACATTTTAAACTTTGCGCAATATAATTTGGTTTTGATTATTTTTATATTATTCTTGACCTACTTAATACGCTTTAATCAAAAATTTACTTCCTTTAATTGTATTAGTAAAATGAAACAGAAAAAAAAACAATAAAGGTGGGTAGATATGAGTATTTTCCATTTATAGCAAATTTCATAAAATAATATATGAAAATAAATAAAGTTCCGTTGTATCAGTTGTTAATTTTTGTAAATTCATCATTGGATGACTGGATATTATTTGATTGAGGTACATTGTCCTTTAAAGTGATGTGGATAGAAGAAAATTACTCTGGCATTTCTCTAAAAGCACGCTCTGATGAAAATCTAGCTTCCCGAGTCGGAAATTCCTCATTACGATTCCGTAATCAAGAATTATATAGCTGGCACGCTTTATTCTTTTTTTTTTATCTTTCTTTATGAACTAAGCAATTATTTTAAGAGGATCACGATATAAAATTGATATAGAATTTATTTTTCTCTCTACCTTCCAAATTGCTAATGCACTTTAATAACAAAGTTCGTTTGGAGTAGGTTTTATTTTATTAATATGTATATATTTTAATTATTTATATATCTTATCTTATTATACTAGCTAAAAATGTATAAATACATATATTTGTATTTTTGAAACATTAAACAGCTCTAAGGATTTTTTTGAAATACACACCATAGATAATATTTATAAAGAAAAATCATCTTTGTTGGTTATTCTTAATTTAAAATAGGAATTTTAATAAAAACGCCGGACAGCCAATCCAAAATATTATAAATAAAATAAAATTAAATATATTTATTTTAATAATATTTTATAATCAAATTAAGAAATATATATTATGTTATATCTACAGGCCATACTTTTCTAACTTTCGGTGCATTAATACGTACGTTTAAGGGGGTTGTATGTTTTAAGACTATTCTTTTTTAATTTATGTTCTTTTAAATTATTTGAAATTGTTTCATATATTTTGTCGTTTATTTATTTTAAATAATAATCTTAATTCTAAATATTCATAATTCATAAGTAATAATTTTTTTAAAATACCGAGCCGCGGTTCGGTGAACCAGGTACTATATATAATATACTAATATACTACGTAATATGTGTGTCAGAAATTCTTCTTACTATGGTATCTTACTGATGAAAATTTCAAGTCTTGACATTATTAATATTAATATTAATATTATCTAAATAATTCAAATTTAAAATAATAATTAACTATTTTATCCTACTTTTATCCAAGAAAAGAAGAAGAAGAGAGTCTCACCTGAAACAAATAAAAACAAAAAAATTGATTAGAAATATAGATAATGTGAAATTTTAGATATTTCAGTTTTTTTTATTATTAAGTAAATGTTTTTTCAATTTCATGTTACAAATAGTATTATATTTATATTTATTTACTTATTTACTTATAATGAACCTGGACCTTACGATTCTTTTTTTATTTATTATACGAAATTAAGAATTTTCCTTTATGAATGAAACAGACAATCTTTAATAGTAAACTCATTAATTATCAGAAAGAAATGCATTTTTTTTAAAAAAACAAACAAATTAATTAATTAATAAATCGGTAAATTAAAAACAATATTAAAAACTAATTCGAATTCTAAGGGAAAAATATATAAACAACAATAAATAAGAATCGAATCAATTTATGTACACCTATAATAATAAAAAAAAATTAACATTAATTAGTAGACAATTACTTAATATGACATAAATTAATATATATATATATGATTAATTGAATAAAAAATTTTAAAAATAGAAACAATTTTATAGTAAATAAGAATATTTTTCAAAATCTTGACGATTAAACCACATAATTTTATTATCACATGCTCTTAAGTTCAATAATTTTATTTTAATTACTCCTTCCATAAAGAACTCTGATTATTATTTATATGGTATGTTTTTACCGACCGACGATAGTAAGGGAGGTATTGTTTTTTCTTATTTTACACCTAGGTTAGGTAATTGTTTACAAAAAGGAAGCTTCAGGGAAATGTAGGAAACTTACTTGGGTGGATTTCTTTTTTAATTCCAAGTGACTATTAAATTAGCAAATAGTTCGGGAACTTATAGATTCCGATATAAAAATTATTAAAGTTTGACACATAAATTAGTTATGAAAGGCGAAATGAGCAGCCATTTAGTAATGTTTTATTGACTAAATCACTAATTAGTCACTTATTCAGTAATTTTCGGTTTTTTCGTTTCGGTTTGGTTATAGGAAAATTATTCAATTAATTAATTTTTTAATTTTTCTAGATCCAAACTTGGAATTAAAAAAGAAATCTATACAAGTAAATTTCCTACATATCGCTGAAGCTACCGCTTTTGTAAACAATTACCGAATTTTATATTATATTTATATTTAGTTCAATAGATTATATGTAAATTAATCAAATATAATATAATATAATATTTAATTTATATTGTATAAAAAATCAAATTTGAAAAAATATGAAAATATAATTTGATTCATCATAACATAATAAAATAACAGGCAGTATACCTTTTTTCAAATTTATTTGTTAGTATATTTAAGTTAAATTATTTATATGTGTGTATATAATCCCAAAATTTAATATTCCATTAGCCACATTTGAACAAGAAATGGTTCAGGTTTATTAGTTCTTTAATTTTCATTCGGCAGCTTGTTTGTTTATTTTATTATTCACTGTTTATTTAAATAAACTTAAACTTTAGTATATATTAGTATAAATTAGTATAAATATAATGCTTTGATTTCAAAATTTCTACATCAATTTTCAATTTCCTGATTGTAATTAAACTGTTCATTGATGCGAGATTCTATATAGTGGGCTAATTTTCATTAATAGAATGTGGGACAGCGAGATAAATGGCTTTATCACTTGGGAATCATTTTGTAAGTGAGTATCCATTTTGGGTCCCTGTTTGGGGTGGTACGGATCGAGTTGAATGGAGGGGCGCATTCCGCAGCACCCCGAGTCATGGTCCTGAATGCAGGTCAGGCTGATTGGGGAACCCACCTGTGTCCAAGTCTGCCACAGGTGATTGCTACGCACTAACACCGCGTTATAGAAACTTGAATAACTTTAAGATAATAGATCAATCTCTAACTTTCCTTTGCCATTTTATTTTTTATTTATTTATTTTATATTACATTGATCTCGCCAGAGATAGTATTGCGTGCACGAAAATTTTCGATGTCGAGATTTTGATGTTTTTATACGTTTTGAAGGTTCCTGAATCATTTTCACTAAGGTTGAGAAAAATGTCTCTGGGTGTATGTATGTAGACAAGATTACATAAAAACGGTTTGAGATAGAATAATGAAAGTTGGTATACGGGCATTATTCAAAATTCATAGTTTTCTAACAACTTTTGAGAAATGTAGCTCAACCGGAAGAGGTCCATTACCTACCAGGTTTTCAATTTTTTTTCCTCTAATCTCACCGTAAAAATAAAGATATATGTTAGATAGTTTTTCACATTATTAAAAATTGTATAAAACTGCTATATATAGAATTTCAGCTTGATTGAATCGCTGAAAGTGCCGGAATTAATTTTTTAGCACTGCAAATCTCACGCACCAACACGTCACGTGGTGCCATCAACAAACATTTATTAATTTTAATTTATAATTTATAATTAATTAAATTTAATCTAAATATAATATATTATGTTAATTAATCCAATTCAAATTGCGAGATAGTCGAGTGGAGACACTCCAGCTTATTTCATCTATCATTCTACTTAAAAAAGATGAGAATGCTTCAATATTTATCTCAAAATATTTTAGTAAATTAATTAGAAGTGAAATAATAAATAGAAATAATTAATTAATAAGAAAAAATAAAAATCGAAAAATAATGTAATATTCTATTAAAAGAATATTATTTGATATTAATTAATTTTTTTAATCGTTAACTTGCTAAAAATTTAATAATTCAACTCAGATAGGTGTAGAATCTTTATAAGGTTTTATTTATTTTATTCATTTGCATAGAAAAAGGGGAACGAAAATTGAGAATTTTTTGTTTGGTTGGCAAGTATCTATGTCAGATTAAGATTTGTTATGATTATAATTTTAGTTATTGCATCAAAATGAACACAATATTATTATTATTACTGAAGAATAAAAAAACAAACATATCAATGTTTTTATTTGATGTAATGTATATAATAGAATAATCAATTAGGTTTGAATTCAATTCAAAGGAGAAAGAATGTGAATTGTCTACGAAGCGTATTTCAAAGATCATAGTGATAAATTAATGTTTAAAAAAACACGTTTAAACTGATAAATAATCACTGAAATTTCTTTTAGAGAATTTAAAGTTGGCTTAACTAAGAATTTAACAATTAAATATACTAGGTTTGTTCAAAAGAAAAGGTGAATTTTGAATTATTTCGAAAAGTATTTATTGATTCATCAATATCCATTTTGTTCTCTTCAAAGTAATTCCCCTCCGATATAATGCACGTATGCTACCAGCGCTTCTTCCAATCGTCGAAGCAATTTTGAAATGCGCTTTTCGGTATGGCCATCACCTCGATCAAATCTTTATCTTTATCTCACACAGCAATTGGCAAACGCTTCCCTTTCATTGGACTCTTCAGTTTTGGAAATAGGAAAAAATCGCTGGGAGTCAAATCTGGTGAATATGGTGGTTGAGGCATGATTACGGTGTTGTTTTTGCACAAAAAATCACGAACAAGCAATGATGTGTGAGCTGGTGCAGAATCCATCATTTGTTTTTCAACAATTCCGATCATTTGAACCGTTCGTTTCACGCAAATGTGGCATAACTTCTGTGTAGTATTCCTTATTAACAGTACAAGTATGGCAAGAACTCATGATGCACCATTGTAATCAGAGAAAACAGTGAGCAAAACGTTCACATTTGATCGATTGGCGTGCTATTTTCGCACTATTTTACAACTTATAAAATTTGTTGAGACAAAGTAGACTCGCCGAATGCCATAGTCAAGATTTTTAGTGCATTAGAGCATTTTATTCCATTTTTAACACAAAATTTAATATATATTCTTTGAAATTTTCAAAAAATCGAAGAACACACAAAAACGTGCATAATTTTTCAGTTGTCAAAAACAAACTACTAATCCAAAATGGCTGATAATGTCTACATACAAAAAATATAACAAACAAAAATTTCGATAATCGAATGTACACAGCCCGGGAAAACTGAAAATTCACCTTTTCTTTTAAACAGACCTCGAATTTATACTAATATATCTAATTTAGAAGTCAAAGAGGAATCATGGAAATTTTGTTTTTAAAAAGTGGACAATTTACATTGATTAGATAAGAAGATATGTTAAAAAACAATTGAAAAAAATAAAAATTATTTTTTCTTTAATTTAAATTAATTTTCATATATTTATTGACAAAACTTTAATTAAAAAAAAAATTTTTTTCATATTCAATTTTAATGATATTAATTTGATAATGAAAGTAGACGATGAGTAACATAGTATAGTAAAGTATTAATAAAAATAAATTGGTATTGTGTTATAAGAAGAGAGAGTAACAAGTTAAATTAATTCACTCCCATAACTATAGAAATTTAATAAAAATAATAAAAAATAAATTCAAAAATGGTAAATCCTTAAACAGTGGGTTCCAAACTTTCTGTACCGGCGCCCCCTTTTTTTAAAAAAAAATTCTTGGGCCCTCCATAATTTTTGTAATAATCTAATTTCCTTTTTCAATAGTCGGACACATTTCTGAAATAATATAACGCAGGCCAATGTTTCAGAGCATCGCAAAATCGAAGCAATCGAAAATGTTTGGCCACAAAATCATCTTACCTTTTTTTCAGAAGAATATTGAAAAAAATTGAAAAAAAATCGAAAATTTTCAAAATTTTGGAGAAACTTGAATTGCCTTCGTGGGCACTTGAAATTGGTTCTAATATCTTCGAGTCCCCGTTACAACAGAGGGGGCGCGCCCCAGAGGTTGGAAAACGCTACCTTAAACCCTTAAAGAAACAGCTGAAAGTTTGGATAGTTTTTTTCCCACTGTTTATTATTTGAATTCCTACAAGTATTATTGGTATAATTAGGGATTTCATTACAAGATCAGATAATAGACTTATGCAATCGAATTAATGTCTAATAAATAATTCACATAAATTATAAGAAAAGAGTAATTAGGTGAAACAGTGTGAAATTTATTGTAAGAAATTATTAAAGATTTCAATAGAACCAATTAGAATATGGAGATAGAAAAAAACGTAACAATAATCACAATAAAGAAATTAAATAAGACACAAGTAAATTGTACATTAATGCTTAATTTGAGAAATATACCAAACAAAATTAACTTTCCTAATCCTTTACAAATATTATTAAACGGTTGCTGACATTTTTGAACAGGATACATTTTTAGGTTTGACTAAATTAAAATTTAATAATTATTAGTTTTTATAAAATTTATATATATTCATGTAAATTTATTTTAATTCAATTACTTAGTTTGATTAAATTAATTATTATTATAAATGTTAATTAAATTAATAATAATAAATAATTATCAAATTAATTATTAAAAAATATTTATTTTCTGAAACATGTTTGAACATGAGCATTTTGGTTTTGGAGTAATATTCTTAAATATGGATATATTGGTTAAATACGAGGGTCATTCAACAAGTATTTAGCCTCACCGCCCGATAGCGCTGCTATCACAAAAGAGTTTTACCATCATGTAGTACATTCTTTTACTAGCCTACTGTCAAAGTTTCATTCAATTCCCTTCACTAGTTTTGTTTTGACAGTCTTTGGAGGGAGCTTATCGATCAATTGTACAAAAATGACCATGGCCATTTGGAAGAATTGCGCTACGAATTGCTGCCTCATCCACCTTACTCTCCAGTTTTGGCCCCCTTACTTTTTGTTTCCAAATCTGAAAAAGTCACTCGCCGGGAATAAATTTTGGGTCGAATTGTTCTTTTTCCACAACTGATTTTTGTACAACTGATCGACACGCTCGCTTCTTTCTTTTGTGATAGCAGCGCCATCGGACGTGAGGCTAAGTACTTGTTGAATGACCCTCGAAAACAATTTATGTAAACTTATTAAAAATTTTAAAAAAATAAAAAATTCGTTAAAATTTGTAATCTATAATAATAATAAATTATATAATAACTAAAAATGAGTAAATAATAGTATTATAAAAATAAAATAAAACTTCTATATGAGAATGTTAAATATATTCACAAATTCAATTTTAGAATTTTGTTGTTTAGAAAAATGATATATATTTGGAATGTACTAATACAATCGATTTATTGTTATAGTTAGTTTAATTAGCAAGAGATGTAAATTCAGAATTCGAATTTCACTCGAACGAACTCGATTAGTCCTTGATATATTAATGAACATCTGATAGGATCATATTATCAAATATCAACACTAGTTAGGTATTATGTTTGAGTTATAGTTTATAGTTTATGAATTTAGATCAAGTCTAATGCAGTTGATTAATAATGTGGAATGTAAATATTTAAAAATATCACTGGATATCAATTAAATATTAAATAAAAACATGATAAAGTACAATCATTTATTGTTTATACCAGTGAATTGATTGATTACTGAAAAGTTAGACCGTTGAACTTATGGTCTAGGGCTCTAGGGTTCGAACCTCGATAAATTTAATAATTTAATAAAAAAAATTATATCATTACAATGTAAATAGCTAAGCTGATTTTTGATCCTAAAAGCTGATGAATAGTTGTTCCCATGGTCATTTTGACAGTTATCCATTGGTATAATAATTGATTTCTTTATAAAAAAAAATCTGAAATGTCTCTACTATTGGATTAACACGTTCCCACTGGGTCCATAATTTGTCTATTTATTTTATGTGGCCGCATAAGCCACCGGTGGTACATGCCGGCGGAAACGTGTTAAATATATTATATTTAAATTAAATTTAATTAATTATAAATTAAAATTAATAAATAATATTTATTAAACCAGTGCTACATCGGCTCTTTGTTGATGACACCAGGTCGCGTGCTGGCGCGTGATTGCCACTCAACGTGTTAAAAAATTAAACTTTTAGCGATTCAATCAAGCTGAAATTCTATATATAGCAGTTTTATACAATTTCTAATCATGTGGAAAACTATCAAACGTATGTCTTTATTTTTACGGACACTTTAGAGGGAAAAAAACAAAACGAGGTAGGTAATGACCCTCTTCCGGATGAGCTACATAACTCAAAAGTTGTTAGAAAACTACAAATTTTGATTAATGTCTGTGTACCAAATTTCATAATTCTAGCTCAAACCGTTTTTTGGCATAATCTTGTCTACATACACAACACATACACAAACACACACATTCACAGACATTTTTCTCAGCCTTAGTGAAAATGACTCAGGGACCTTCAAAACGTATAAAAACATCAAAATCTCGACATCGAAAATTTTCGTGATCGCAATACTATCTCGCCAGAGATAGTAAAAATATATCACAAATAAACAGGAAGTGAATTATTCAAAGACTGCAGCAGGAAAAGTTGGAAAGTATTTTAGTGTAACTGTTTGGTTTACTGAGTGTATCGAAGCGAAGAACATTAAGTACCGGATATTTTCATGAGATTGATAACTATAACAAAATTTTAAAAAAATAATGTTTAAATAGAATTAGTAATTTTTTAAATATATGTAATTATTTAAGAAATCCTTTAGGTTATTCGGTTGAATTTATTTTTATAATTAAAATTTCGACTAATTGGTTTGTTTATTAAAAGCAATGTATGTTTATTTAAACAAGGAGTTGAAATAAATTTCTTGAAGGCGTAGGTTGTATTTTTTTTTATACAAATTTGATCGTCTGAGGGGATATAAAATTATCTAACTTGAGATGATGCTTGAATTTCAATGAGCTGATGGTTGGGCTGGCTAAGTCGTTGACTACCTACATGATAGTAATATAGGCAGTATGAAAACGAAGCCAGTAGCTAATGTAGGTGAGGGATAGCTCAGCAGCTTGTTTATAGATCCGTTAGTGCGACCTGTTTGCTGATATCTAAAAAAAACCGCAAACGAACAACTGACCAACAGTCGGAACGTGTTCTGTATGCCTGATGATAGATGATAGTGGACTGATAAAAAAAAACAAGAAACGTCTTGGCATTAACAAAAAAAATGTCACATTATCAAGACAGGTAGATAAATAGAATTTTGATAACCAAATAGAAACTCAAACAAAATAGAATATCAAATTGATTCTTTTAATATCTAGCCAGAACTAGTATTGTCATCACGAAAATGATCGATATCGAGATTTTAATGTTTTTATACGTTTTGAAGGTTCATGAATCATTTTCACTAAGGTTGAGAAAAATGTCTCTGAGTGTGTGTATATGTGTGTATTTATGTAGACAAGATTACGCAAAAACGGTTTGAGCTAGAATAATGAAATTTGGTATACGGGAATTATTCAAAATTCGTAGTTTTCTATCAACTTTTGAGAAATGTAGCTCAACCTACAACGTTTTGATTTTTTTCCTCCAAAGTGACCGTAAAAATAAAGATATATGTTTGATAGTTTTTCACATAATTAAAAATTGTATAAAACTTCTATATATAGAATTTCAGCTTGATTGAATCGCTGAAAGTACCGTAATCAATTTTTTAACACTGCAAATCACCCGCCAACACGTGACGTGGTGCCATCAACAAAGAGCCAAACATGCGCAGATTTAGTAAATATTATTAATTAATTTTATTTATAATTAATTAAATTTAATTTAAATTTAATATATTTTAACTAATCCAATTCAAATTGCGAGATAGTCAAGTGGAGACACTCCAGCTTATTTTATTTTACCACTCTTCTGGCATTTTCACAATGAATAGTGACGGAAAAAAAAGTAAACGCCAGAGTTACACCGTTTTCATGCAATGGCAATGTGCCTTCTCAAAAGGTTGATTACTCGACAACAGTGCCACCCTGGCGTTTACTTTTTTCCGTAAATGTATATGTGTATATGAGTGAATGATATAAATACTTAGAAAACAGTAGCTAGTATTTTATGCAAAAACTACTTTGATATAAGTATATAATACAGTGATAAATAAAAGATTAATTTCTTAGCTCTTAATCTATCAATTTTATTGCATAATAAAAAAAATTGTCAGTTTAGGTGATTAGTAAAAAAAATTTTATTACAAAAATTTGACTTAATGTCTCATATAAATAAATAAAACTAAATGCGCCCAACGTTTTAAATGAATATGGAGCAATTCATCCATAAACTTGTCAGGCTTATAGAAAATTTATTTTATTCATTCTAGTCCATTAGAAAAATGTTATTTTATAAAAAATTTTATATATTTATATTATTTACATACTGCACTGAAGATTTAAGAATGCATTCAGAAATAAGCTTCGAATCTCTGGAATTTATGTTGATTAGATTTTAGAGAAATAATGTGGGCGGGACAATAGCTAGGTCATTTTGAAATAAGTTGACCTGTGGCCAGGTCCGAACCGACCGACTGTTTGAAATAAATTAATTTCCAGCTACAGAAACAATTTCAAATAATTTTAATATATCTATTAATGTAATAAGAAACAGATATGGATACATAAATAATAAATATAAACATTTTTAATTATATTTTATTTATAATATATATGCAAGACCAGGCTGTGACGTCATGAATGGCTGGATGACGTCATATAATTTTAAATCAAGAAAAAACTAATAAATATGATTTTTCTCGAGGATAAAACCAATACAAAGTGCATGATTCGTGGTGATATATAAAAAAATCTCCTTTGGTGTGAAAATAACCCTTTCCTTCCTATCGTCGATCGCTAATACTACCACTTCCGGTTTCCGGAATTCCACCAAAAGTTGATCAATTCATCCCACTGATGCATTAAGTAAATATACCAAATTTCATCAAAATCGGTTGAGCCGTTCAGGCTGTACACATCTATACGGACGGACGGACAGACGGACGGACAGACATCATGCTAAAAATACTTTTTTCTGTTTAGAAAATGCATGATTCGTGGAGATATGTAAAAATCTCCACATGTGAAATTTGGTGTGAAAACAATACCTCCCTTACTATCGTCGGTCGGTAAAAAATGATATACCTTCCCCCATCATTCAAAAATCCAATCAAATTTCTCTAAATTCGTTTCTCATGTAAATTCAAATCCAAATGATTTTACATTTTAAAAAATGTATTTAAATAGAATTAAATAAAATTTAATTTAGTTATTCACATTTAAGAAAATATATTTTAATAAGATTATTCTTGATTTGAGGGAAATTATAACATAAAAAAAATGCGGGTTTTGCGTTTATTTAATATTTCTTAGATAAAATAAGATTTGAAATAAAAAACATTGGATTTTTACGTAATTCATTCAAATAACTTTTAAAATAAATTCATCAAGATAAATTTCATATATGCATTAAATGAAAAAACATCAGAAATTATAAAATGTCCCCCCTTAAAAATGAGATTCCTTTCTAGAGATATAACAAATTAGTGAATATAATATTAATAAGTGATTTTATAAAAATGGAATTGTATTTCAGCGAAACAAAATAATAAAATTTTCGAATGAAATGTAGTCTACTAATTTGTTTAAATTCCACCAAACCCTTTAATTTAACAAGCATCCGGTCTTAATGGACTTCCTATCGAACACGACCTAGCTATTGTCCCGCCCACATTATTTCTCTAAAATCTAATCAACATAAATTCCAGCGATTCGAAGCTTATTTCTGAATGCATTCTTAAATCTTCAGTGCAGAATGTAAATAATATAAATATATAAAAAAAATTATAAAATAACATTTTTCTGATGGACTAGAATGAATAAAATAATTTTTCTATAAGCCTGACAAGTTTATGGATGAATTGCTTCATATTCAACTAAAAACGTTGGGCGCATTTAGTTTTATTTATTTATATGAGACATTAAGTCAAATTTTTGTAATAAAAAATTTTATACTAAACACCTAAACTGATAATTTTTTTTTATTATGCAATAAAATTGATAGATTAAGAGCTAAGAAATTAATCTTTTATTATTTATCACTGTAATATATACTTATATCAAAGTATGTAACAAATTTTAAAAGAATAATTATTTTATTAAATTTAAATATTTTCAATCAAATCCAAAACAGTTAATTATATTAGAAGAAATAGTGTTACTTGTTAATGAAATGATGAATTTCTTTCAAAAATGAAAACCATCTCAATAATTACCCGTCAGATGGGGTGAATGAAAATTCAAATATTGAAACAATTATGTTTTATTTACATTAAAATTAATTAATTATAATTCAATTATATTTCGTCCATAACTTCTAGGGATCCATTGAAATTTCAATAAAAATTTTCAATAGTCTATCTCAATATAAAGTTGATAAAAAATCGATTTCAATTTGTCTAAAGAGCGAACAGATAGACATGAAGTGAAGTTGATAAAAACGTTATAACATAAAAAGTTAATCGAAAACTCAACTTAAAACCAATAAAATAAAACGTTTGAAAACAAATTACTGTTTTGATAAAAATGAAACATTTCTTAAAAAAATAATAGAATACTAAAGTAACTAAACTACAACATTTAGATGTGCTTCCCTTATTATATTACTTATATCATATATTTTGAATTTATTTTTTTTTAATCTAGAAACATCAATTTAAAATTTTTTTTAATAGATAGTATAATTTGTATTTTTGTATTTTGATATTTTTTAAAATATTTATATAGAGCAGTGATTCTCAACCACTGTGCCGCCAAATTATTACAAATGTAAAGAGGCTCTTAAACATTTCCGCCTTTTTTATAAATCTTTTTTTCAATTTGGTTCTAAAAACAAAAAAAAAGGTAAAACGTTTTTGGTACCACTTTTTTTCAATATGGTAAACTTTTACACTTATCTTTTTCTTTGTGTGCCGCAAAATTTTTAAACCGTTAAAAGTGTGCCGCGGTAAAAAATAAGTTGACCTGTGGCCAGGTCCGAACCGACCGACGGTTTGAAGTAAATTAATTTCCAGCTACAGAAACAATTTCAAATAATTTTAATATATCTATTAATGTAATAAAAAACATATAGGCATATAACATAAATATTTTTAATTTTATTTTATTTATAATATATGTATATATTTATACTAATACATAAAACCAATACAAAGTGCATGATTCGTGGTGATATATAAAAAAATCTCCTCATGTGAAATTTGGTGTGAAAATAACCCTTCCCTTCCTATCGTCGATCGCTAATACTACCACTTCCGGTTCACGGATTTGCACCAAAAGTTGATCAATTCATCCCACTGATGCATTAAGTAAATATACCAAATTTCATCAAAATCGGTTGAGCCGTTCAGGCTGTACACATCTATACGGACGGACAGACGGACAGACATCATGCTAAAAATACTTTTTTCTGTTTAGAAAATGCATGATTCGTGGAGATATGTAAAAATCTCCACATGTGAAAATTGGTGTGAAAACAATACCTCCCTTACTATCGTCGGTCGGTAAAAAAGGTTGAGAATCACTGATATAGAGAGAAGGGCTTACTAAGTAATCATCTTATCTTTCTAATGTCTTGTTATAATTGACTAAAACAACTATATAAAAATAATTAGTAATCTTAACTAATTACAGATTTTGAAATATTATTTAATTAATAATTATTGTTTTTTTAGGCTGATAAACTCTTTGCCTATGCCAGTTTCATTTTATCTGTGATAATTATTGATTTGTTTTTCAACCCTTTCTTTTTTATTGTTAATTCAACTGATTTTAGTTATAATTGGATTATTAGAGGGAAAATAATAAAATGAATGGCGCTAAATGATCAAACTTTCAACGCGTTTTTAAATCAAATATATAAAAATATTAATATATTTATATATAAGTGAAATAACTGATTAGGTTATAATTGTTTCGATTTTCTGAAAAGATATTTTAATAAAACAAGGATTAGAAATACATAATATAATATTGATATTAATAATAGTGTGAATATAGTTTAGTAATACTCATACCCAGTGGTCTATTGGGAGGGGAACGACGTTCCCTTACCTATTTTCAGAACCGGAAAGCGTTCCAGTACTTTTTCATGTCCCGACAACTCCCACTTAAATTGTTAGAATTTCTTTTTTTTGTATTTTGTATAGTAAGAATAAGAAAAAATAAAAACTTATATGGAAAAAAATAGTTTGCTGAAAATAGGACTTTTTTTTTTGCTCCCACTCTGCGTTCCCTTACTTCTTATTTTACCAATACATCACTGCTCATACCTGAAAAGAAAATATTATAAGCCTTTCTTTTGTATTTAAAGATTAACAAAATATGATATATGATATAATTAATATATTAATATAATTATTTGAAAACATGCAATTATTAGAAAGTCAATTATCTTTTTAATACAATGCCAATTATACATACTTCGTTACCATCTTAAATCTGGTTCCATTCAAAAGTCCCTAGCACTTTCAATTTAACTATAGAAATATAATATATTTTTTAATTTACATTTATTTTTAAAAGTAAATATACTTATTATGCATTAAACAAATATAAAAAAGATAGTCCATTGATTAAAAATGATCAGGAATACTAAGATTTGCCGAGATTATTATAATTTCAATCTTGTTCCCTATCACTCTTCTTGACTTCTTGATCCTTATGGCCAATAGTTAGGGTGACCATATTTTGAAAATACCAAACCGGTTTACATTTTATCTTTTTTTTTTAGTACCAAATTGAGAAAAATTTAGGAAAAAGTTCGGAAATGTTTAAGAGCTTAGTCCAAAAAACGTTTTACCTTTTATTTTAGAGCCAAATTGAAAAAATTTTGAAAAAAAATCGGATATGTTTAAGAGCTTAGTCCAGAAAACGTTTTACCTTTTTTATAGCCAAATTGAAAAAATTTTGAAAATAAGTTGACCTGTGGCCACGACCGACGGTTTGAAATTAATTAATTTCCAGCTACAGAAACAATTTCAAATAATTTTAATATATCTATTAATGTAATAAAAAACAGATATGGATACATAAATAATAAATAAAAACATTTTTAATTTTATTTTATTTATAATATATATGCAAGACCAGGCTGTGACGTCATGAATGGCTGGATGACGTCATATAATTTTAATTAAGAAAAAACTAATAAATATGATTTTTCTCGAGGATAAAACCAATACAAAGTGCACGATTCGTGGTGATATGTAAAAATCTCCTCATGTGAAATTGGTGTGAAAATAACCCTTCCCTTCCTATCGTCGATCGTTAATACTACCACTTCCGGTTTCCGGAATTGCACCAAAAGTTGATCAATTCATCCCACTGATGCATTAAGTAAATATACGAAATTTCATCAAAATCCGTTGAGCCGTTCAGGCTGTACACATCTATACGGACGGACAGACAGACAGACGGACAGACGGACAGACATGATGCAAAAAATACTTTTTTCTGTTAAGAAAATGCATGATTCGTGGAGATATGTAAAAATCTCCACATGTGAAATTTGGTGTGAAAACAATACCTCCCTTACCATCGTCGGTCGGTAAAAAAAAGTACGAAATGTCCTAAATGTTTACAAAATCGGTCACCCTACTAATAGTCATTCAATCAATTAACGATTATTAATATTTTATTGTTTAATATTCACACTTTCCTAGGACAGCTTATTAAATCTACCGTCCAAGATCGAAACGATTCAGAACGGTCATGATAGAATCAGTATTAAATTAAAGAGAGGAGTTCTAAAAAAATATAAAATATGATTGAAAATATTGCTGTTATATTTTTACATGAGTAAAATATAATACTTTCAATATTTATAAAGACAAGAGTAATTCACTGTACCATGATGAAAATTGAAATGAAATCTAGATACTATTTTTTGTTTAAATCCCTGAATAACAATTACATAAGAGTATCAATAAATGATGTGAAAACAACGAAGAAAAACGAAAGTTTCTCACGTAAAATTTATTTAAGCTTGTAGTATTAAATCTTTCCATTATATCACTATATATAATCAACAGTGAGATTATTAAATTACGTAAAAAAATATTTTTCTTAAAACGAAATATTAAAATAAAAAAATTATTTACAATTTGCGTAATAAAATATTCATAAAATAAAAAAATTTAAATTAAGAAGTTTTTAATTAGCGATAGAATGTATTATCTTAAAGACATGGGAGGTAAGAGAGGAATTTTCATTAAAGAAATAATTAAGCAAACGCATATGCTCTTTATAATGGATGTACCTACTTACTTATGTAAAAAAATATGATTTATTATACTAGAACTGGTAAATTATATTTTTCTTTAGATTTAATTAATATAAATATAAAATAAATTTAAATAAAATGATTATATTTATATATATATATATATATATATATATATATATATATACGAGGGTGGGGTGAAAAGTTTCCGGCCTGACCAAGAAAAACGATTTTTTTTAATTTTTTTTTTTTTTGCTATATTTTTCAACATTCAAGATAGCTGAGACCTGTACGATGTCAGCTGAACGTGTGCGAAATATTTTGCACATCCATTTGAACATGGAAAGCTGTGTGCAACGTGGGTGCTGCGTTTGCTAACGTTAGACCAAAAACTGCTTCGAAAAACCATTTCTACCGACAATTTGGCGCTGTAGGTGTAATCCAAACGAATTTTTGCGTCGATTCATAACTGTTGATCAGACTTAAATTAAATTAAATCCGCCGGAAACTTTTCAACCCATCCTGGTATATTGTGATTTATAATGGTTTTTATATTTTGAAAAAGTATTATTAAATAATCTGATGATTATGTTTCCAATTTTTAAATGCATAACAACAAAAATTAATTATAATGTTTGTTTTTACATAATTTGATTTTTTTAATAAATATTTAAATTCTTATATTAAATGTAAATTAAATTTATTTAATTATAAATTAAAATTAATAAATAATATTTATTAAACCAGGGCATCTTCGGCTCTTTGATGATGACACCAGGTCACATGCTGGCGCGTTATTTGCAGTCGTGTTAATTTCGGTACTTTCATCGATTGAATCAAGCTGAAATTCTATATATAGCAGTTTTATACAATTTCTAATCATGTGAAAAACTATCTAACATATATCTTTATTTCTACGCTCAGTTTAGAGGAAACGAGGTTGGTAATAAATAAATCAGCTACATTTCTCAAAAGTTGATAGAAAACTACAAATTTTGAATAATGCCTGTAAACCAAATTTCATTATTCTAGCTCAAACCGTTTTTGCGTAATCTTGTCTACATACATTTACACACACACAGATATTTTTCTCAACCTTAATGAAATGATTCAGGAACCTTCAAAACGTATAAAAACATCAAAATCTCAACATCGAAAATTTTCGTGATCTGACGAGATAGTAAAAATCGATCTGTATTGGTTTCAGCCTCGGGAAAAATCATCTTTATTAGATTTTTCTTAATTTAAAATAGAATATTTAAATGACGTCAGCAACTACTTCCTTAAATATAAAATATTATAAATATAAATAAAATCAAATTACGAAATATATATTATGTTATATTCACAGGCCATACTTCTCTGTCTTTCAGTGCATTAATACGTACGTATAAGAGTTTTTATTTAATTTATGTTCTTTTAAATCATTTGAACGGCGGCTGGGCGAACAAGGTATTAATATTACCAGCCAAACCTGATAATAAGGAATTATTTTTTTTAATGACCCAGCGGCAGCTCAGTGAACCAGATACTACTACTAATGAAACTAAATAAAAGATTTTCTCTAAATTATTCTTAATAAATAAATGTCCTCTCTAAACTATACTTGTTTATTGATATTGATCTACAAATCTATTCAATTATTATATTTAATTATAAATATATATATAAATTTCAGATATTATTTAGGGAACTTAATTAAAGGATCAAAATAACTGATCATAAATAGTAAATAGTCATTTAATTTTTTACTACATCATTATTTTTCTCATCACTTCTGGTCACCTCAATACACCCTCGAATCTCAAGTTGGACAGTTTAATAATGTTAAGCAATCTCCCAAAGAATTTCCTAAGGTATTTCGAGTCCTCCGGTAGATTTAATCCCCTTCTAATATTTAGGGTCCAGGTCACTTGGAGTTTCAAATTAAACTCCATTCTTGAATGTGTACACCCCTATGATATTTTGAAATAAAAAAAATATTAAACAGATTATAATCAAAATGGTAAATGAATCATTTATTTATCATTTCAGAGCTGTGAATATTTGTGATCAAATATCCATTTCAATTTTAATTAAAATGCTTTTAACAAACATTATCCTAACTTTTTTTTTGTATTCTATCTCTAAATATTAATCTGACAAAGGCCACAAGAATATATTCACGTTTTATCTTGGGTTTGATATTAAAGTCATCAAAAGTAGGTATATTTTTTTTTTATTTGTAAATATTAATATTCTTCTATAAAAGAAACTGACAATGAGTATTTTAAATAGAATAACGCATTCAGAATTTTATCTTCGTAAACATAATTTGGTAATTTTTTTTTTTTTCCTTTTGGAAAAAAGAAATAGATAAGTTTCTTAAAAGAAATAATCTTCTAAGTCATGATCAAACATTGATTTATAAAATAAAATTAAAATCAATATAATAAAAGTTGAAATTTATTCTAAACTTGGATTTTATGGGACAAGTGCATATATATTATATATCGCTATTTGGAAATAATTTATTATCTAGTAACTATATATTCTTATATATTTATGTTTGAAAAATGTTTTGACCTCAATCAGATATTATTTTTTAGAGATAATATATATAGTGTATAGAGTGAATAAAAGGAAAATATTATTATAATATATAAATATATAGTAAATAAGCTCGACTATCTCGCAAATTTGAATTGGATTAGTTAAAATATATTATAATTAAATTAAATTTAATTAATTATAAATTAAAATTAATAAATGATATTTATTAAATCTGCGCATGTTTGGCTCTTTGTTAAAGGCACCACGTCACGTGTTGGCGCGTGAGATTTGCAGTGTTAGAAAATTAATTCGGGTACTTTCAGCGATTCAATCAAGCTGAAATTTTATATATAGCACTTTTATACAATTTCAAATCATGTGAAAAACTATCAAACATATCTTTATTTTTACAATTACTTTTGAGGAAAAAAAATCAAAACGTTGTAGGTAATGACCCTCTTTCGAATGAGCTACATTTCTCAAAAGTTGATAGAAAACTACGAAATTTGAATAATTCCCGTATACCAAATTTCATTATTCTAGCTCAAACCGTTTTTCCGTAATCTTGTCTACACACACAGAGAGACATTTTTCTCAACCTTAGTGAAAATGGTTCAGGAACCTTCAAAACGTATAAAAACATAAAAATCTCGCCATCGACAATTTTCGTGATCACAATACACTATCTTTGGCGAGATAGTAAAAAGGCTCTGTTTGTAAAAGCTGGTTTTGGAATTCATAGCAATTTATAATTAATATTTGGATTGTTATTTGACTCATTTCAAACAGATAAAGAATGATGATTTCAAGAGCTCGAGATCAATTTTCTAAAATTTATTCAACAAAATTCTAGTGAATTGATATCTACAATTTTTGTCAGTGACAATGACATTATCCAGAATTGTTTAGCTAGATTGAATTTACAATTGATTGAATCTAAGAGGAGTCCAAGTTAGGCAATACAAAACTAAGAAACAGAATTACGATAATTAAATAATATTTTAATGTTAGGTAGTAGTCCGCAAAAAGAAATCGAACTTTGCCAAATTCAATAATAAAACTCAGGAGTGTCTCCACTCGACTATCTCGCAAATTTGAATGAAAGTACCGGATCTCTGGCTCTTTGTTGATGATACCAAGTCACGTGCTGGCGCGTGATTGCCATTCAACGTGTTAAAAAATTAATTCTGGTACTTTCAATCGAGCTGAATATATATAGCAGTTTTATACAATTTGTAATCTTGTGAAAAACTATCAAATATATATCTTTATTTTTTCGGTCAGTTTAGATACAAAAAACAATAATAGTCCTCTTTCGAATGAGCTACATTTCTCAAAGTTTATATAAAAACTACGAATTTTCAATAATGTCCGTGTACCAAATTTCATTATTCTAGCTTTGCGTAATCTTGTCTACATACACACACGCTCACAGACATTTTTCTCAACCTTAGTGAAAATGACTAAGGGACCTTCAAAACGTATAAAAACATCAAAATCTAGACATCGAAAATTTTCGTGATCGCAATACTATCTCTGGCGAGATAGTAACAATATAAACCACTCTCTCTATGATCTTTAATGAATCAAGGAGCGGACTTTCATGCGAAAATTAAATTAAGAATTATTCTTAAATATATTTACTTTCATTATCTGTATATAAGTATAAATTTGTCATTTAAATCTTTTAATGAATTCAATAAAACCTTACCCAAAAATTTAACACATATATATAAAATAATCTTGTCTAAAAAATAGTTAATAATAATCTAAATAATTCTAAATTAATATTTTGAGATATATATTAAATATAAATTACCTTATTTATATATTTTTATATTTTTGTTTATAAGTAATCATAGAAAAATATAGAAATTATAACATTTTATGAATAGATAAAAAAAATGATGTAGGTAACGATTTAATATTAATAGGAAAAAAAACACAATGCCAACTTGAAATAATCAATAAAAGTTCAACGGATGTCAGAGTGAAAAGAATAATGAAATGATTATGAAGTATTATTCGAAATTACCTCGTTAAATAAATAAATGTGAAGCCATGTGTCAATATGACCTAAAAGGCTCAAATTAATCGGCGTCAGCTGAGAACCCCTTAGCAACCAGCCCTAATTTATTAGGAAAAGCACAGGGGTTTGATAAAAATATTTGGGGTGGAAAAAACGACGAAAACCTGAGTTGGAAATTAATTTAACTTATTTTTTAACTTTAGTTTTTCTTTTCATTAATCAATTTAATCAATAGATATACTAATTGTTCAGGCGGGTGTTGATATACTAAACTGTCGATAGTCTATATTCAAGTCGAACATTTATTTTGTTACAAGAATTACCAAGGCAGAAAAAATTGATTGAGTAATACGTTTCGGACTCTCAAACAAACGGAATTCTTCATAGAGGTCAAATTGAAACTGGTACTAAGATCAGAGAAATGTTGATAGTTAGTGATTATGTCAAAATGGGGGCCCAAGTAGTAAGTTCATTTGTGATTTCCTCTGCATTCTTAATTTAATACTATAAGTAATGGATTATCTGAAACGTATTTTCCGATTTTTGCCAAAAGATGGTATTAGTGGTTCTGCATAAGCAACCACTAATCTGTTGCTACGATTTTTGATAGCTGACATGTGACCCTACATTTCTTGTGTTGAAAGTTTTGTTAAGCATCAAAAACATGCAGAGAAGTCTGTGCCATTTACGGTGAGAATACTGTAAGTGATCGTACCGTGCATAATTGGTTTGAAAGTTTTCTTTGTGGAAATTTAAATGTGAAAGATTTGCCTCACTCCATCCGACCTCTCACTGAAAAAGCTGACCAAATTTAGAACATGTCCAGGATAGCGAGGACATCGCTGACTCCTTGGGCATCCACCACTAAACAGTTTGGTTTGTAAAGGGCGAATTACTCAAAAAATTCGATGTTTGGGTGCCACATAAAAAATGATTATGCGAAATTTGATATGTAAGTGATACTGTCGATATCTGCGAAAGGTTGAAAAATTCAAACAAAATAGACCCAATTCTGAAAAGATTAATAACGTGTCATGGAAAAATGGATAAAATATGAGAACATAAAACTCAAAAGATCGTGGTCGAAGCGTGGTGAAAGAGCAAGCTAATTATATTTAAATTTTATATTTGTCAAAAATATATATTTCGAATTTATTCAAAATTATCAATAAGTGTAATGAATTTAATAAAAAAAAATCTTTAAGATTTTGAAACAAAAATCATGAATTATAAAATATAATGAAAATATAAAATTAAGAAAAAGTCATTTAACATAAAATACCATATATGATTTATAATTCTGGCCAGAAATAATATCATAAATAATTAAATAACAAAATATATTATCAGGTAGTTGATAATAGTAAATGATAGTTGAAAGCTAAAATGAATCATTTAAGTATACCAACCTTGAAAATATGATATAATAAAATAATAACAATAAAACTCGAGGCCAAAATTCGGATATTATTGTTTGATAGAAATTGTTTTATGCAGGATACATAATATAGTTTTAAATATATATCTTTATATAAGATACAATAATGTTGTTTTTAAATTTAAATATATTGTATCTGTTTATCTATATAATAGATCAGGGGTTCTCAAACTTTTTGAAGTTGATACTACTGAAAAATTCATCAAAAAGTTCAGGTTCCACTAAAATTAGTTTTTTACTATAAGTAACTGTACTGTAGGTACCATAATCAGGTTATAAAGAACCACCATGAATTTAAATAAATAACGTTATTAAGAATTACTAGTGTCTACTAAGGATTAAAATTTAGTTAATGTTATACATATCGTCAGTCTGTCTTAAGAAAAACAATTCATGGCTTTTGCATCACGATAATGTCCCTGTTCACTCATCTTTGCTTGTGAGAGATTTTTTGGCCAAAAACAACACCACAATCATGCCTCAGTCACCATATTCACCGAATTTGGCCCCATGTGACTTTTTCTTGTTCCCAAAACTAAAGAGACCTATGAAAGAACGGAGTTTCGCAACGATTGAGGAGATAAAGACTTCATCGCTGGAAGAGCTCAAGGCTATACCGAAAAGTGCTTATGAGAAGTGCTTTGAGGATTGGAAAAACCGTTGGAATAAGTGTATTGTATCTGAGGGGGATTGCTTTGAAGGGACAACATAAATATTGATAAATAAATAAATATTTTTTCTTAAAAATACAAAGTCACCTACCGCGTATATCCTTAAAATTATTACTTTTATAGAGTATTTAGAGCAGAATTAAGATAAACTTAAGCTGTATATTAGAATCTCAGAAAAAGGTAAATTATTTTTTTGAATGTATATAAAAAAACAGTAAGAAGTATAAAGTGAAAATATAATTATTATCAAAATTAATTTCATATAATTAAATCAAATTCAATTTTACTTGATAAGTAGAATTCTAAAATAAAATCTAAGGTAAATTCTAGAAAGTTTTTGTTGCTTGGGAAAATATAAGTTTTTGCCAATTGCTCTACGTATCCGAGAATGTGGTCATCATCATTTGTTCATCCCCCTGATGGAGACAAGAGCCGATGTCGTTATCATGTTGAGCCCTTAATAAATGGCCCTTTAGTCTTGCAAACGACCAACCGACAAGCGCACATTGGGCTGCCGCCAACAAATGTTTGTAAACATCAAACCGAAAAGACCATCTGTGAGATTTTTTGAACAGACTAAAGAACACTCCCTTTAGTTACTTTCAAAAAATCAGAGAGTGGTTAATGACCTGACTGATTTATCTCTATAAAAGTTAAAGAGTAAGATAAAAGTGTGAAAAGCAAATGCATCAGAGAATATGTTTAAAATTTGAAAAAGGACCTTTAAAACATGATTTGAATATGAATTTAAAAAAATCTGGAGTGTCTCCACTCGACTATCTCGCAATTTGAATTGAATTAAATAGCATATATAATATTTAAATTAAATTTAATTAATTATAAATTATAAATTAAAATTAATAAATAATATTTAGTAAACCAGTGCATGTTTGGCTCTTTGTTGATGGGACCACGTCACGTGTTGGCGCGTGAGATTTGCAGTGTTAAAAAATTAATTCTGGTACTTTCAGCGATTCTATCAAGCTGAAATTTTATATATAGCAGTTTTATACAATCTTTAATCATATGAAAAATTATCAAACATATATCTTTATTTTTACGGTCATTTTAGAGGAAAAAATCAAATCGTTGTAGGTAATGACCCTCTTCCGGTTGAGCTACATTTCTCAAAAGTTGATAGAAAACTACAAATTTTGAATAATGCCAGTATACCAAATTTCACTATTCTTGCTCAAACCGTTTTTACGTAATCTTGGTTACATACATACACACACACAAATATATACACACACACAGATAGTAAAAAATCCTTTATTAGTGGATACTCAAAGAATTAGCAAAAGTTAACAATAAATTTAAAATACCAGGTATGTTTAAGGACAAATCAAACCTAGAGAATATGAATTTATGTGTAAAAAGGGTTTAAATATAAAAAAAAAACAAAAGAAATAAAAAAGCTGATTTTTATGGAGAAGCACATTTTAAGGATTTTTTTGTTTTTGTTTTTTGTTTAATCGCAGAAAAATAAACAAACGGTCTTTGGAACTCTATAATTAAACTGGCTTTATTTGATCGGAGGGTTAATTTAACAAAGTAGTATAGAAGGCTTAGCAGAAAGGAATATAACGATGCTATTATTTAGGTTTGAGGTCATGAAAGGATTAGCCAGTCGAATGGCCTTTTAACGCGCATCTTAATAATAATAACAAATGACCAAAGATTAAGAGAAAATTAATCATCTTAGTAAGTATATATTATATAATTGTATGTCTATATATATTAAAATATATTTAAAAGACAGTCAATATATTTACTTTAAAAAGCAGGTTGGAATCTTATTACTGAACAAATAAATGTTTATGACAAAAGGAAAGATAAATATTTAAAGATGATAATTGAATCTAACGAGGGTAGCAAAATAAATAATAATATAAAGAAGTGGTGGGTGTAAATGGCACATTGGAAATAATTCTTCTGACTCTTATTCCTTTATTTATAAAAATTCCAATATATAGTACATAAAATATTATTTTTTTAATTGTTTTTTTTTTGATCATGAAAGATAAATAATATTAGATAAAGAGGATTGTCAGAGTGTAGTTTAAGAATACTAATAAACCTAAAAAAGTATGTAGTGGGAAGATTGAAATTTGATTGAGCATGAACTCAATTTTTTTTAATAAAATAATTTTTTGTTAAAATTTAAAATGAGATTTTGAAATTTTTATGTGAATACATTTTTACTATCTTGCCAGAGATAGTATTGCGATCATGAAAATTTTCGATGTCGAGATTTTGATGTTTTTATACGTTTTGAAGGTTCCTGAGTCATTTTCACTAAGATTGAGAAAAATGTCTCTGCCTGTGTGTGTGTATGTAGACAAGATTATGCAAAAACGGTTTGAGCAAGAATAGTGAAATTTTGTATAATGGCATTATTCAAAATTTGTAGTTTTCTATCAACTTTTGAGAAATGTAGCTCAACCGGAAGAGAGTCATTTCCTACAACGTTTTGATTTTTTTTCCTCTAAAGTGACCGTAAAAATAAAGATATACGTTTGATAATTTTTGACATGATTAGAAATTGTATAAAACTGCTATATATAGAATTTCAGCTTGATTGAATCGCTGAAAGTACCAGAATTAATTTTTTAACACTGCAACACGTGACGTAGTTCCATCAACAAAGAGCCAAAAATGCACTGGTTTACTAAATATTATTTATTAATTTTAATTTATAATTTATAATTAATTAAATTTAATTTAAATATGATATATGCTATTTAATTCAATTTAAATTGCGAGATAGTCGAGTGGAGACACTCCAGCTTAGTTATTTTAAAACATTGAAAATGTTATTATCTAAGAAACATTATGTTTGGAGAGTCTGAGTGTGTATGTGTTAATTGAATGCTTTAATAATTTGAACTAATATACACTTGCGTGCAGCTAAATCGACTCAACCCAAAAGCGCAAATACAAAATCTTATTTTTTTGAAATGGCTAAGCCGATATTTATAAAATATATATATTTTTCAAGCTTGTTTATTTAGCTTTACATTGATATCAATATCAAGTAAATTGGTTGATTACTTTTTAAATTATTTGATCTGAATGACTGAACTGGAAAAAATGTTCTTCCTAGCTGCCTCTAATGCTTATTTTCAATTGCCTTATAAAATTCCATACAACCAATTATTCTTATTAATCGCATTTCATATGTTTTTTGGATTAAATTTAGACAAATTGACAACCATTTTTATCAGAAAATCATGGATACAAATCCAGAGGTTGCCCCTCAAGTTGTTGTTTTGATAAAACAGGGTCATTGCCAAAGAGAAGTCGCTCGACTGTTGAACTTAAGTCAGTGCTGTCTCAAGGATCTACAGGAGGTTTCAGCAAACTGGTGGCTTTACTCGGAGACCAAATACCCGCTGCCGTCGGTCAACGTCTGCGAGAGATGACCGTTTTATCGTTACGACGTCTCTCCGAAATCGCCATCTCACTGTCGTAAGTCTTCAGCAGCAGCTGAGAGAAGTTCGAGGTGTGGCTGTCAGTCAGTGGACAGTGAGAAGACGCTTGAAGGAAGCCAACCTCACTTGCAAAAGACCTGCCACTGGCCCGAATTTAACCGCAACCCACCGTGTAGCTAGACTTCAATTTGCTCGAGAGCATCTCAATTGGAGTATCGACCAATGGAGGGCAGTTCTATTCACTGATGAGTGTAGAATGTACCTTTATGGTAGTGATAGGAGAAGTCGAGTGTACAGGCGTCCGGGTGAGCGATTTTCCCAATGCTGTTTCTCTGAAACAGTCTCTTATGGTGGTGGTTCTTGCATGATTTGGGGTGGCATTTCCTTGGACGGAAAAACAGACATTGTTTTTGTGCCTGACGGAGGCCGTGGAGGGGGTCTTACAGCTGACCGATATATTGCGGACATTCTCGTGCATCATGTTGTTCCCTACGCCGGATTCATTGGCGAAAATTTTTTATTGATGCATGATAATGCCAGGAGCCACACTGCGGTGGCCACTCGGCAATACTTGACTGAAGTTGGTATCGAGACCATGGAGTGGCCAGCAGTCAGCCCGGTCATGAATCCAATAGAGCATATGTGGGACCACCTCAAACAAAGGGTACGATCAAGAAATCCCGCACCTTCGACCATTGTTGAGCTCCAAAGAGCTTTGTTAGAAGAATGGGAGAACATCCCCCAAGATTTTATAAAAAATCTTATAAGGTCGATGCGGGATCGCATGAGGGCTGTCATTAAAGCAAGAGGGGGTACACCAATTATTAAGAAAATAAATTTTCTTTAATATGATTAAAATTATTGTTTTATTTAAATTTTTAACATTCCTACTTTTCCTTTCCTTAACATCGTTTTTCACTTTCATTGTCATTCAGATCAAGAATTTAAAAAGTAATCAACTAATTTGCTTGATGTTGATATCAACTTAAAGCTAAATAAATAAGCTTTAAAAATATATACATTTTATAAATATTGGCTTAGCCATTTCAAAAAAATAAGACTGTGTTTGCGCGCTTTTGGGTTGAGTCGATTTAGCTGCACGCAAGTGTATATTCAAATATTTTTTACTAGATTTAAAAGTGCAAAAAAATCAGAATAGGGTAAAATAAAGGGTGAATTCGTTTTATAATTTTTTCTCTAAGCATCTCGCTCAAATTAAAAACTTTTTGTCCTTTAAGTTGCTTGCCATTGTGTTTAAGTAAAGGAGGTACCATTTTATTCAAAGAGACTCTACTCCCCTCTTTGATATTTTTGCTCATATCAATTTTCAACAACGAGTAAGAAAACAGCGTTTTCATCAGTAAATAGAGACTGAGGGATGGTAATATGAAAGAATGAATGAAAGAGGGTGAAAAGTTAAAGCTCGATTTTTAATAATATCTGTATCAAAAGAATTCAGGCGAAATATTACTTTCTTGTTCTTTGTTTAAACTTGATGAATTGGTGTTTTACTTAGGATAGACATCAGACGGATATTAGACAGAGATATATTTGAAAAGACCAAATTTTTACTATCTCGTCAGAGATAGTATTGCGATCACGAAAATATTCGGTGTTGAGATTTTGATGTTTTTATACGTTTTGAAGGTTCCTGAATCATTTTCACTAAGGTTGAGAAAAATCTCTGTATATATATATGGGGGGTGAGTATGTGTATGTGTATGTGTGTATGTATGTAACCAGATTACGCGAAAGCGGTTGGAGCTAGAATCATGAAATTTGATACATGTCGTAGTTTTCTATCAACTTTTGAGAAATATAGCTCAACCGAAGAGGGTCATTACCTGCAACGTTTTGATTTTTTTTCCTCTAAAGTGATCGTAAAAATAAAGATATATGTTTGATAATTTTTCAAATGATTAAAAATTGTATAAAACTGTTATATATAGAATTTCAGCTTGATACAATCGATGAAAGTACAAGAATTAATTTTTTAACACTGCAAATCTCACGCGCCAACACGTGACGTGATGCCATCAACAAAGAGCCAAACATATGTTGGTTTAATAAATATTATTTATTAATTTTAATTTATAATTTATAATTAATTAAATTTAATTTAAATATAATATATTATGTTATTTAATCCAATTCAAATTGCGAGATAGTCGAGTGGAGACACTCCAACTAATTTTCAATCAAAGGAGAATCCTCAAAATAGATAAATAAAATTTGAATTTTTTTTTAAGTTGTTATTTAAAATGAAATCTCATTTTCATATGATAACTTATTTAATTATATTGATCAAGGTTAAAGAGATTTAAATTAATAATTATAATAAGTATGTAAATATAATAAAATTTAATAATGATAAAGATTATGAAAGAATAATGGCGGATTTTATGAAAAATTGCATGATCTCATTCAGACATAATTAGTCAAAGAATCGAAAAAATTAAGATGGATGGATGAAAAATTGGTTAACTAAATTAAGTAGTAAATGACTGTAATATAAGAGTATCTTGAGGATAATATAAAGATCAACAATTCATAGATTACATTAAAATTAAATAATTAAAATAAAATATTAAATGAGTTCTATTTTTACCGACCGTCTATACGAAGGGAAGGTATTATTTTCACACCAAATTTCACATGTGGAGATTTTTACATATCCCCTCGAATCATGCATTTTGTTAACAGAAAAAAAGTATTTTTAGCATGATGTCTGTCCGTCCGTCCGTCTGTCCGCGTGCCCGCTTAGACGTGAATAGCTTGAACGGCTTAACGGATTTTGATAAAATTTGATATTTTTACTTTAATCCATCAGTAGCATAAATGGGTCAACTTTTGGTGTATATGTGGAAACCGGAAGTGGTAGGTAACACATTATTAATTTTATATTCGCTGTCGGAAATTTTTTATTATATTAAACAAGCTGGTGAAATAAAAAATACATACAAATACATAATGTTATTTTTAATTATTTTTAAATCGTCGGTCGGTTCTGTGCCTGGCCACAGCTCATTTTTTAATTCATATTTCATACTAATAAAGGATGTTTTTATATCTATAATTTAGATTTGGACAATTTGAAGGAGAAATTTGGAATATTTTATGAATAAATATTTATTATATTATTTGTCTAAGCAAATGTTATTTTCACTTTTCTATATATATTATATTACTTCGATATATAAATAAATGTATATTTTTTGGTAAGAGTAAGTATTGCTTTAATTAAAATCTCTTAATTAAAATCTCTTATATAAATGGATCATATTTTATCCATATTATTAGTGTGCAAAAAATATATCAAATAGAATTATAATTTTTAAATATAGAACTAAACATTTTCCCATTTTAGATTGGATGAATTTTAATAATTATATAATATTTTTTTAATGAATTAAGATTTTAAAAAATAAATTTGTAGATATTGCATTTAGAAATGAAATATGCAACTATTTTTTACTATCTCGCCAGAAGTAGTATTGCGCTAACGAAAATTTTCGATGTCGAGATTTTGATGTTTTTATACGTTTTGAAGGTTCCTGAATCATTTTCATTAAGGTTAAGAAAAATGTCTGTGTGTGTATGTGCGTGTGCGTATGTAGACAAGATTACGCAAAAACGGTTTCAGCTAGAATCATGAAATTTGGTATACGGGCATTAATCAAAATTCGTAGGTGTCTATCAACTTTTGGGAAATGTAGCTCAACCGGAAGAGGGTCATTACTTACAACGTTTTGATTTTTCTTCCTCTAAAGTGACCGTAAAAATAAAGATATACGTTTGATAGTTTTTCACATGATTAGAAATTGTATAAAACTGCTATATATAGAATTTCAGCTCGATTGAAAGTACCAGAATTAATTTTGTTACAATGCAAATCACGCGCCAACACGTGACGTGGTGCCATCAACAAAGAGCCAAACATGCGCTGGTTTAATAAATATTATTTATTAATTTTAATTTATAATTTAATTAATTTTATTTAAATATTATATATGTTAATTAAACAAATTCAAATTTGCGAGATAATCGAGTGGAGACACTCCAGCTTATGTTTTAATATGATTAAGTGTTTTCGTGTTTAAAGCAATAATACTAAAATAATCAATAAAAATTGAAAATTTTATAAATCATACTTTCGATATTCGAGTTATAAAATAAGTAAAAGGTGGTGAATGAGGAAAGAGAATAAATTTAGAAGAAATTTCAACTGATTTCTCGTTACCCAATGAATTGCTGAAGACTTGATTGAAAGAGAAAAAAAACTTCTTAACGGTATGTGAGGAGATGTAAAAGTGTGTCACAACCTTGAAGCTGAACAGACAGACTCTGGGTCACCAACCCAAGAATAACGTATGCTTCTGATAAGGAATAGCAGCTGGCAGTTTGTATCCATATCGGAAATCATTGTCAATGACAGATAACAAAGTTAGGAAGAATCCCCATTTCTGGAGCTTTATCTTTGATTTAGTTTAACTGAATGGCTGATAACAATGAAAGATGAAGTGAAATAAAATATTCCTAAATTGTAGATAAATTTAGGTTTCTTATAAAGAACAAATAAGCTGGAGTGTCTCCACTCGACTATCTCGCAAATTTGAATTGGATTAAATAACATATATTATAATTTAATTAAATTTAATTAATTATAAATTATAAATTAATAAATAATATTTATTAAACCAGCGCATGTTTGGCTCTTTGTTGATGGCACCACGTCACGTGTTGGTGCGTGATTTGCATTGTAAAAAAATTAATTCTGGTAGTTTAAGTGATTCAATCGAGCTGAAATTCTATATATAGCAGTTTTATACAATGTTTAATCATGTAAATTTAAACTATCAAACGTATATCTTTATTTTTACGGTCACTTTAGAGGAAAAAAAATCAAAACGTTGTAGGTAATGGTCCTCTTTAGAATGAGCTACATTTCTCAAAAGTTGATAGAAAACTACGAATTTTGAATAATTCCCGTATACCAAATTTCATTATTCTAACTCAAACCGTTTTTACGTAATCTTGTCTACATACATAGCCCCCCCCCCCCCCACACACACACAAACATTTTTCTCAACCTTAGTGAAAATGATTCAGGAACCTTCAAAACGTATAAAAACATCAAAATCTCGACATCGAAAATTTTCGTGATCGCAATACTATCTCTGGTGAAAAAAGAAAATTAATCTTAATGTCGTTCGTATAAATAATATATTTGTTGATAAATGTATATAATTGTGTGATTGTAAATTATTTAATTAAAAAAAATGTTGATTAGATCTTGTTTTAGACACATATAGCAATATATGATTATAAATTATAGTGATTGATGATTTTTTCTATTTTATTAATAAATAAGAATTATTGAGAAATATTAAAAATTCAGAAAGAAGATTATCACTATGGATTCGTAGATCACTTATTATGTTTATGGATAGAAAATATGAATAGTTAATATTGTATTTGTGTATATTTAAATGTTTTTTAGGATTTTTTTTTAAAAGTGCTTATTGAAAATTTCATGAGAAAATGTTTTTTTTTATTCATCAAAATGCTCATTGTATCTATGTTCTGCAAACCTAATTTGACACAGATTGTTCCGCAATTTGCCCAGATATGCATTAAAGACTGCTAGGAATTGCTTTACCCAATATTTTTACCGATTTATGTTATCCACTTATAACCCCATTTTTCTTCAATAATATAGCCCCTTAGCAGTTCTTCGCCAACCCTGAGCGACATAGACCTATTTTGGTATCAAAGGTTTAGGTTTATATTATAACATTTCGGTAATCGAGTAACTTAACATGTAATAAAAATTGATAAGAAAAAAATAATGATATTTAGTTTTTGTGACTTAAATTAAAACTTACATAGCTGTTTCAAATGAAAAGATAGGTGTTGTACAAGAATATTTAAATGTTTTAAAAATCATAATATCGATTGTCAGACAAATGAAAGCCCATAATAGTTGAAATTATTAGTTTTTATTAAGTATTCAAATGTATACTTGTGGTAATTGTTCAGTTTAGCATAAGTAACATAGATTTGGTTAAAACTTTACCAGTGGATTCCTTTTTTAATTCCAAATAAACTTTCCTTATGCAATATTTGTCGGGCTCTTCTGGCTTACATGATATTTTTAGAATGAAACAAGATGAAAATTATTAAAGTTGATAGATTAGCTGGTTATGAACGTCGAAATGTGTAGCCATTAAATAATGTTTTATTGACTAATTCACTAATTATTCACTTATTCACTAATTTTGAGGGGTTTATTCAGTTTCATTTGGATATTTTGATGAATTTCAAGTTACGACTTAAAATTTTAAACTATCGTTGCTATTATATTATATTAATATTTATTTTAAATAATTTTTTTATTTATTTTATATAATTTTTTTTTTTTTTACTAAATGTTTTTAAAAAAAAATATTTAAATTTTAAAAAGTAATGATATGACATAAATGAAGGGTGCAATATTTCTTGGTCTTTTACAAATGTTATATTTAATGGTCAAATGGTCCCTTTATTCGTCTTCCTTTTTCTCAAATGCCTTTTCTGGATACAAAAAAAAAATTGAATTGGACGTTTAGAGAATGGACGTGAGAAAAAGAGAGATCGACCATTTCCCCTTACTGTATACCTTTTAGTGGAGGGTTGAAGCTTTAAATTTTTTCAGAATTTTTTTTCCTTTACTGCATGTGTATCACCTTTGTAAATTTAAAAAAATAATCTAGATAATTTGATATTTGAAATAATTTTATAGCTTTCTTCCACAAAATATTAATTTTAAACATTTATGTAACATTTTTGATTTCTTAATATTTTAATGTATTTCATGAAAATTTAAATTCAAAGAAAAAATATTTCATTATTAATATACATATCTGTCTATGTATGTCTATGTATGTATATCTATTTAGATGTAAAATAGTGAGCTTTCCTATTTATCTTTCTATCAGAAATTATACTAAATAGGGAAGGGTTTTCAAAGAGAGAATATGGTTTTTGAAATTCATTATTACACTTAGAAGAAAATATGAGCTCACTTGAAAGAGAGATGCTGCTAACGGAAAGATTTTTGACAAGAAGAATCGATAATCTAGTACCTATTACTCAAATATTTAAATATATATATATACGAGGGTGGAGTGAAAAGTTTCTGACCAAGAAAAACGATGTTTTTAAATTTTTTTTTAGCTTTATTTTTCAACATTCAAGATAGCTAGGACCTGAACGATGACAGCTGAACGTGTGCGAAATATTTTGCACATCCATTTGAACAAAGAAAGGTATGTGCATGGTGGGTGCCGCGTTTGCTAACGTTAGACCAAAAACTGCTTCGAAAAACCATTTCTACCGACAATTTGGAGCTATAGGCGTAATCCAAACGAATTTTTGCGTCGATTCATAACTGTTGATGAGACTTAAATTAAATTAAATCAAATTTAATTAATTAATTTATTAATTAATTAAATTAATTAGAACACCGTTATGAGAAATGTATCAGTGTTGATGGAGATTATGTTGAAAAATATAGCAAAAAAAAAATTTAAAAACATCGTTTTTCTTGGTCAGGACTGTAACTTTTCACCCCACCCTCGTATATATATATATATTAATTTGAAAATGAAATTAATAAAATATAATATCGATTAGAATACATACATATATATATATATATATATATATATTTAAAAACGTATGAATTTTAAATTGATTAAAGTAGAAGATTAATATTAAATGAAAACATCTGGAGTGTCTCCACTCGACTATCTCGCAATATGAGATTTGGATTAAATAACATAATATATTATATTTAAATTAAATTTAATTAATTATAAATTATAAATTAAAATTAATAAATAATATTTATTAAAACAGCGCATGTTAGGCTGTTTGTTGATGGCACCACGTCACGTGTTGGCGCGTGAGATTTGCAGGGTTAAAAAATTAATTCTGGTACTTTCAGCTATTCAATCAAGCTGAAATTCTATATATAGCAGTTTTATACAATCTTTAATCATGTGAAAAACTATCAAACATATATCTTTATTTTTACAGGCACTTTAGAGGAAAAAAATCAAAACGTTGTAGGTAATGACCTCGTTCTATTCCCGTATACCAAATTTCATTATTCTAGCTCAAAGCGTTTTTGTGTAATCTTGTCTACATCCACCCACACCCACACACACACACACAAAGAGAGAGAGAGAGAGACAGAAATAAAGACATTTTTTCAACCCTAGTGAAAATGATTCAGGGACCTTCAAAACATAAAATAACATGAAAATCTCGATATCGAAAATTTTCGTGATTCGCAATATTATCTCTGGCGAGAAATTTCATTAATATATACTAGACGTTATTTTAGAAGATTTTTAAAAATAAATCATTTATCATCTCAAAAATTTAATTAAAAATTTTTATAATATTAATAATTAATTAACAAAAAAAAATTATTTATTGAAATTATGAAATTTTTTCCACCTGTGGCTTCTTTTTCTAGATATAGATAACCAAATGTTACCAACTGGTAAGTAACAGGTTCATTCTAAATTACAATGATTTTATCTAAATATTTTATATTAACAATATTTTTATAAAAAAAAATTGTAATTTTTATATGAAATTATACTATTTATATAAAAATGTAAACATATTTAAAATTTCTAATAAAAATCAAAAATTGAATAAGAATTTTAAGTTTTAATTTATTCATTTTAATTTTTTCAAGAATAATTTTAATTAAAAAAAAATTAACATAAATGAATGATTCAAATGATGTATTTACCAACAATTGATTAAAAAATAATTTAAATAAGCTGGAGTGTCTCCACTCGACTATCTCGCAATTTGAATTGGATTAAATAACATAATATATTATATTTAGATTAAATTTAAATAATTATAAATTTTAAAATTAATAAATAATATATATCTTTATTTTTACGGTCCGTTTAGGGGAAAAAAAAATCAAAACGTTGTATGTAATGAGCCTCTTCCGGTTGAGCTATATTTCTCAAAAGTTGAGAGAAAACTACAAATTTTGAATAATGCCCAAGTACCAAATTTCATGATTCTAGCTCAAACCGTTTTTGTGTAATCTTGTCTACATACATACACACACAGACATTTTTCTCAACCTTAGTGAAAATGATTCAGGAACCTTCAAAACGTATAAAAACATCAAAATCTCGACATTGAAAATTTTCATGAACGCAATACTATCTCTGGCGAGATAGTAAAAATAAATGAAAATCTTATATTTGTTTTTATTTAATTTAAATAAAATTCAAATCACACACACATATATATATATATTAATATTAATATATTATATTAATGTATTTTTAAAATTTAATTCTTTTTTTATCTTTTAGATGTTTATTTAATTATAAAATGTGAATTATTTCCATTATATAAAGTCAAAAAAAAAATAATAAATTATAAATAAAGAATAATTAATTTGTTGATAATTAATTTTGGTAACTTAATTTCTTTATAAGGGAATTTTGTAAATAAAACGACATATTGATATGTGTTATTGTAAATTTATTCAAAAAAATACATAAAATACCAAACAAAATTCCCTTCTAAATAAAAACAGCCACCAAAGCTTTAATAATTTAATATCTACCAATTAATTGAAATATCTTTTATGCAGGTTTACCTTGTGAGGTTTGTGAGGTTTTAAATCATTTACCTATTTTATTAACTCAAATTCACGCTTAATCGATTGTATATTTGTTTATATGTTAAATATAAAAAATATTTTAAAATTATATATATATATATATATATATATTAATCAGAATATTTTTTGTTTTGTTTTTTTCAGGAAAAGTGTAAGTTTGTTTTTAGTGATTTGATGATTTGAAGTGATTTTCAATGATGATGTCAGTGGGAGAAGATAGCATGAGATAGCCAAAAGGTAAATAAGTGGAGAGTGCATGCTGAGTGTGAATGTGGTGAAGGGGAAGGGTTCAGGTGTCAGGTCTTCTTGAATAACTGACCTTCAATGCAAACAACATGGTCTCTGATCTGCTGGGCAATCAGACCGTCTGGCACATGCTCGATCAGGTCGTAGATCGCATAGATGGACGGATGCACACTCTCAAAGCGTTGGATCTCCTGACGTATCGCACTTGAATTGTTCATATAGGCTTGCAAATGTGGCCGGGAATTCATCGTCAGATCATCGGCATTTAAAATGACTTGGAAACTTCAAAGCATCATGTCAACATGATATACACTCACTCACAACTTAAAAATAAACACACGAACCATCGTAAAGCATTGTGATTTCACTTTTTAATGTATTAAAAAAATTAATCAGTAGATTTTTTTTGATTTTTTTTTTTTTTAAATATTGAGAAAAAAAACAAAATTAAAAGTAGCGAACTTGTTTGTGTTCGAACACCAACTGACTGTTAGATACCCGCATTGCTTAGACAGCAGAGGTATTTAAACAAGCGGCCACTAGGGGCAGCACAACTTGGATTTTAAACGTCATTGCCAACTTAAAAGAATCACGTTACTTAATTCAATTTTCCCATTCACATTATATTAAATAATAAATTATTCATTAAATTAAATTATCAATAATAAATATAAATATATCAATTTTAAAAATAATTTATAAAGTTATGATAATAGGAGACAATCTGGTTTGTTTTACTGTAATTTTTATATTCATTTTTCGACATATTTTAATTAATTTTAGTTATCAAATTTTTTTTTATTTCGTAAAAAATATAAATAAGTTATAAATATTGATCAAAGTATATATAAAAACAGTAATTATAATAAATAAATAAATAAACATTATCGTATTTTTTAATAAATACAAATATAATTTAGGCTAATATTTTTTTAATGAGAAAAGAATTTAAAAAAATCTAATAAAGAATAAAGTAAGTTTTGGATTTTTCTCAAAAAAATAAAAATAATTAAGAAAATGAAAATGTTAATTCTTGAACAGATATATATATATATATATATCCCGATATATAATTTTCATATTATTTGAATCTTGTACATACTTTATATGTGTGCAATTTAATGTTGCAATTTATCACCAGATGACGGCAATACTTCTTTCAATTTGATTCAATTTTATTCACTGTCATTTAATATCATCTGTCAAACTTATTAAATTATTATTTAGACAAACGAAATGAATAAATATTTGCAAGACAATTTTAAATATCCAATTTATATAGGTAAACTTATGTATAATTATTATAATTTTTATTTATATATTAAATATTATTATGATCGAAATGAACAAAGCTTCATATATTTATGTTAATTAATTTTTAGGTCCATTATATAATTGTTATTGTAGGGCAAATTTTATTAGTGAAGAATTATTATATAAATATCGAAAAAAATGTGTTCAAGACAAAATATTTTTAATTCTAAAATAACAAATAAAATGGAAAGAGGTATTTAAGCAACCCTATGGATATTTTTATTCAAATTAAAATATTTCAAATATTAATGAAGAATTGACAGGAGTACAGAAAATATATAACATTTCTGGAAGTATTTTTGAAAAACCTTTTGAATGTCTGTCTTGTCAGAAAACATTCAATCAAAACGGATCTTTACAAAGACATATATCAATTCATACTGGTATTGTGGTATCAAACCATTTGGGTGCTTATATTGTCTAAATACATTTCCTAACAAACAAATTTTACAAAATCATTTAATGTTCCATACAGGTGAAAAGACTTGAATGTGGATTTTGTAATAAAAATTATAATCTAAAAGAATCTACAAAAACATGATTTAATTCATACTGGTGAAAAGCCAATTGAATGTACATATTGTCAAAAAAAAATTATCAAAATTATACTGTACAATCTCATTGATTAATTCATACTGGGGAAAAGTCACTTGAATGTGATTTGTGTCAGAAAAAATTGAATCGAAGAGGATCTTTACAAAAACATCTATTGATCCATTCTGGTGAATGCACCTCTTGTGAAAAAAAATTCACTCAAAGTTCTCATTTAAGATCACATATATCAAGACACACTGGCGAAAAGCCATATGAATGTCCAAGTTGTGAAAAAAAATCACACATAATAATAATTTAAGTAAGCATTTATTAACACACACTGGTGTTAATATATATCGATGTTCATTTTGCCAAAAGAAATTTACTCAAAGTTCACAATTAAAATCAGATTTATTAATTCATTCTGATGAAAAACCATATGTTCATATTGTTACAAAAAATTTAATCACAATAAGAATTTAGAAAATCATTTATTAATTCATACTGGCAAAAATAAATATGAATGTCAATATTGTAGAAAAAAATTTACTCAAAATTCAAATTTAAAATAGCATTTATTAATCCACACAGGAGAAAAGCCATTTGAATGTTCATTTTGTAAGAAAAAATCCCCTCGAAATGAGTCATTACAAAAACAACATTCTTGATAATTAATAAAAGTTATTTAATTTCTATTGAATTTATGATATTACATCTTTTTAACTATCTCTCCCAAAACAAAGTAATTATTTTAGAATTTTAGTAATGTAATAACTATGCTACAATGGTTACAAATTTAATAGCTATAAATTATTATAATTTACTCAAATCACATATTGAATTGTTTTATTGAAGGCTATTGTTTTTATTGATTATAAAATATAAAATAAATTATAATATTTCTGAAATTTGTCAAGTTATATTTAAGAAATAAATAATGAATCTTAATCAGTTAATTTATAGGAAAAAGATATAAATGAGAAACTTATTTTTATTTGCAATATTTATGTAATATGTAAATTCCAGTATCTATTATACCTATATTATATGATATGCTTTTATTGTTATTCCAAAGATAGCCTAAATTATGTTTAAATTAAATTTGCATTATTTTTTTTATAATATATAAACTTGTTAATCTATGCCAAATATCTTGAGAAAAAAAAATATACTTATAATCGTATGTACTATAACTACTTAAGTATATATAACATTTACAAAAATGAAAAAAGAAAGTAATTTTATTATTATATTTATCTTGATTATAATAATTATACTGAATATCTAATCCATTTCAATGGAACATAAATGGTTTTATAAAATAAATATAATTTCAACAATTTTATTTAAATAAAAATATTTTCTTCATCAAATTTAATTGTACAAATATTGTGATCATCTCTAAAGAATAAACAAGTCAAATTAAAATAAAATTTAATATCTAAATGAGAATTTATTATTAGATGTAATTATTTATGTAATATTAAATTTTTTAATTTTGTGAATTAAAAATTATTTTTCAATTTTCTTGTTTACCAAATTTAAATAAGATATTACTATGATTTTTACATGAATTTGAAAAATTTTAGAATTTAAATATCTATCCGTAATTTATGCATGATTTGAAATTTTTCTGAAAAAGGAGAATCTATGGTCATGGAATTTAAACTCTTAAACCAACAATATAATAGTTGGAAGAAATCAAATTACGGCCATTGAAAGGCAAACTTTATATCTATAAATTATTATTAAGATTTCTTAAGGTGATCAATAGTCCTCATTTGGTACACATAACGCAATGAAATGGAAGGTGTCCTCGTTTTCATTTTCCTGCCCGTCTATCAACAAAGTTTGTTGGTCTGGAGTTGCTTTGGGGACGAAAAATATAATTTATCCACGTGGGTTTTGTTTTAATGCCAACATTCCTCTCCCTCTTTTTTGATCTTTCCTCTTCATTTGTTTCCTCTTCTCTATGAAGTTTTGGCGACGCCTTCATCTTCTGCGAATCATTAATAAGCAAACATAACGACCATTATTTTTCAATTTACATATTTTTCCCTCTTCCCTGTATTTATCCCTTAACTTAATCAGTTCTTTCCGTTATTCTTGTTTCTTTTTTCCCAAATCTTCAAATATATATATTTTGCTATTCTTAAGTTTTTTTTTTGTATTGCGTAGTATCTTCGTTTTATGATTTTTGAAGACGGGAGATAGCACGATTGGTTTTTTCTCAGAACTTAGTTTTCCAATTCTTTTTATAAAATTAATATCATTCCTGAATGTAGTTACAGACATCATTTTATTACATATTTCCAAAACCGACTCTTCTAGTTCTTCATAATTTTCATTTTCTTTACAGGGTACTCCGTGAATGATTAAATTATTTTGTCTTCTATAAATTTCCAGTTCTCTTTCAATTCTTCACACAGTTCACGTTCATTTCCTCCAAAGTGGACGAAATATTAAGATTCCTTAATTCTTCTCTAATTAAATTCTTTATTTCGTTCTTAAAATGATCATTTTTTTAAAAAATTGTTAAATTCACTCATTTCACTCAAGATATTTAAATCTCCTGACCAGTTCGATTTTCTGGTCCTCAATAATCAACATGTGTTCTTGTGTGGTGGCTTTAGAAACAACAAAGAATTTTGTCTTGTTCTTATTTATTTTAAGACCACATGATCCTTTCAAACAAGGACTGCATTTGTTATTAAAGCAGAGAGAATCGTCTCTCTGAAAATGTGTACTACATAAAAATTAAAAAGCAGAGGCGACAGCACGCACCGCTGTCTCACTCCTCTTCTGATTTCTAATTCCTCAGTGAAATCTTCCCCAATCCTAACACTAATAAATGCCCATCTTGGAGTTTTCCCATTTCGATATTATACATAGATTATATTATTACCTCTAATTTAATTGGATCAGATATTTTTCAATTAGAAAAGATAAAAGGCCTTCTCCTTCATGGAAATTAATTTTAACCATGAATCTTTATATATAAAATTCTTCTTGTTTTGATATTTATATTTATATTTTATAATTTTGATATTGATATTGATGAAATTTTTTGTATATATTTAATCCTCTGAAGGATTAAGTATTAAATGGATATGTAATATATATAACAGGTAAATCTTGTAATCTCTGCTTTAATAAACTTAAATAAAATTTAATTTTTTTAATATATAATTATATATATTTTGAAAATAAGTTAAAATATTATATATTTAATAATTTTCATATGTATGTTTTAATTTTTGAATCACAAATAAATGTAAAAATATAAATTAAAAATAAACTGAAAGTAAAAAAAACATCAATATTGGGAAGCATCTTGGAATAAAATGTAACGCCTTTGATCAAGTGTAAATCAAGATAAAAGTGAGATGACCAGCTCTACTGATCACAGAACACCTTTACCTTGATAGAGCCTATCAAGCTGGTTGCTGCCTAAGCTCGATGTCTTTTCATAGATCGGACAATAGTAAGAGAGAGAGGATGTGTTATCAATTGCATATAAAATAAAATAACTCTTAATTGTATAATATCTTTATTAATTCCAGTCACCGTGGTTTTTTAATCTAATTTATTTTTGATGTATATAGAATCATTAAAGGTGATGTTTTTCATAATTGGATACTTTTTTTCTACATAAATATATACATATCAGTGCTATTTTTATTAAATTTTTTATTTATGTTTTACTATATATTTTTTTATCTAATTTTAATTAATTAACAAACATTTTTTTTAAAAATAATTGGAGAATGTTACATTAATTCAGTTGTGCTTCAAAAAAACAATATTGTATTATTAAAAAAAAAATTATATTTTGTATTTGAAAATAAACTAAAAAAAATTTTGAGTTGGATGGAGAGGAAAAGAAATTTAATTGTTTTATATATTAAAATAAATGAAAATAAATAAATAATTTATTTTCATGTAAATACTAATTTAAATTTATCTCATCTTTATATTATTGGGCTCTTTTTTTTTAATTTCACAACATTACAATATTTATTAATCTAATAATTATACATTATTTGATAGATAAGCAATATGGAAAACTAACATTGATCGAATAATTTAATAATAAATAATTATATATATTTTTATTTATTAAGTTTTTGGTGAAATGAGTTGTAACTAGACATCAAATTAATGTAAACTTATTTTATATTAAAGTATATCAAAATAAAATAAAAATTTAATTGATAAATTAGTTGTTTTATTTTAATTAATAAATTTATAAAATTGTAGAACTTCAAGAATTCATCTTGAATTTTTTTTTTTTTTACTAATTTTTACGAATGGCGCCAGTACTTCGTTTCTTCTGGAAAATAATAAAATGACAATAATATATTTTTAGAATTAAATATTTGACATTCAAATTACTAAAAACAAGTTTCCTTCTTTTTATTCTTATTTATAAATATTTATATATATTTATAGGAATATATGGATAATAAATTATATATTCCTATATAATTACATTTAGAGTATTTGAGAATAGGATTCTTCGCAGAATTTATGGGACAAAGAAAGATGAGGTCACCGGGGAATGGCGGAAACTGCATAACGAGGAATTGCATGATCTCTATGCAGAGACGAAAGTGGGGTCCTGAGGGGTGGCAGCCACAGGAGAGGGGCGGGAACTCCTTCCTAGAGTGATTTCCCGTTTATCACAGTCTTCTACTCTCTCAAACTAAACTAGAAAAAATGTGATATAGGCAAGAGAGTTGCGCGGTGTGGTCTTGGTGGAATGGTGGGGAAAGTGAGGGAACTGGTTGACCGAGGGTGGGGGTCGGCTCAGGCTCTCCGACTATAGTTAGGGTCATAAAAGCGAGAAGGTTGCGATGTGGGCTAAACATGGGGTAAGAATCAGAGAGGAAAGAATGACGAAAAATATATTGGTGGGAAAACCTATTTTGAAACGTGGGTGGACAATGTAAGAAGGGACATAAGAAGGAAAGGGGGGAAAATATGAGTTCGATGGGTGTAGCTCAAGATAGGAGTACTTGGAGAAATGTGGTTGCAGCGGGCAAGAACTTTCGAGTTCCGTAATTGGATATTGGCCTTATTCTGAGAATATGTATAATGGTGGTTGCTGCATTGAAAATAGTTGTAAATTAATGATTAAGTATTAATTTGGTATTTTTTTTGGAGGGGGGGGTCAAACTTTTTAAAGAGAATATATATTTATTGATCTTATAGATTTTATATAATATATAAACAGGGCCCTTCCAAAGGTTATTGCTATTTGCCGCCCGGGTACGAGATTAATTTTGCCGCCCCTTCCCCGAAAGTTGTTAAAAAAATCGAAAGTATTTAAGATCCTGATCGCAAAATCATTTGACATTTTTTTTTAGAACCATATTGAAAAAAATTAAACAAACATGAAATGAATAAGTACTTTTAAGGCGGCTCGCGCCCCCCCCCCTCCTAGGCTTGCCGCCCGAGTGCCCCGCACCCCCTGCACACCCGGGTCGGAACGGCCCTGTATATAAACATTAAAATGTTTCAAAATATAGAATAGAGTGGATCCTACTATTTATACAAAGAAAGAAAAATATAAATTTTATTTATAATCTATCTTGGAAACAACACTTTTGGAATGACGGTCCATTTATTTGAAGTGTTTAGAAATTTTATATGATATGTGGAAAAAATCATTTTAGAAATTTATATGTAATAAAAATATTACTAACAACGGGTATTAAATTTTGTATTATGATTGAAATATATATGTGCAGAAAAAAAATTATTTCCTTACAAGTATTTTATATAATTTCATTTTTCGAGAAGTTCTTTTGCTTTTGGGCTCGGCCGCCATGATAAGTATTTCCTTCTCAGACCTGAAAGAAGATATATTAATATTATTAATTTTAAAGTAAGTAAAAAAGTAAATTTTATTTATTACATGGGTTCGTTGAGATTGTTCCTTTGCCAACCCTCATCATCTTCGTCATTGTAAGCAAGTTCTTCATTTTGATTGTCCCCAAGGAGTGGATGCATGTGTCGCGACTCTTCAGAGGAGGACCCAAAGTTTCCTGTTGATGATGAAAACGAACCAGAAGAAGGAATAAACTTGGAAAGAAACCAACGGCTCTCGGTCGAACCACCACCGGCATCATTCGGCCCAGAAGAATCGCCCTCCATCAACGGGACACGGATAACAGGACCACCATTTCGTTTGCCATGCGCTGATCCATAAAAGTTATAAAACATATATAAAATATATATATACGAGGGTGGGGGGTGAAAAGTTACCGGCCTGACAAAGAAAAACGATGTTTTAAAATGTTTTTTGGTTTATTATTCAACATTCAAGATAGCTGAGACTTGTACGATGTCAGCTGAACATGTGCGAAATATTTTGCACAACCATTTGAACATGGAAAGCTGTGTGCAACGTGGGTGCCGAATTTGCTAACGTTAGTCCAAAAACTCAATCGAAAAACCATTTCTACAGACAATTTGGCGCTGTAGGCGTAATCCAAACAAATTTTTGCGTCGATTGATAACTGTTGATGAGACTTAAATTAAATTAGATTAAATTAAATTAATACACTAATTAATTAATTAGTTTAATTAAATTAACACCGTTATGAGAAATGTATCAGTGTTGATGGAGATTATGTTGAAAAATAAAGCAAAAAAAAAAAAATTTAAAACCATCTCGTTTTTCTGGGTCAGGCCGGAAACTTTTCACCCCACCCTCGTATTATAATATATTTTCATTATTTATAAGAACATTTTTATTGATTTTATCTTTTCTTTCTATTTCTTTCTAAATTAAAAAATAAAACGTTATCTCCATATCATTGTGACAAACAATTTTGAATAAATAAGAAATTATATTAATTTAACGATTAATAGTCATTATACAATTCTATATACTTGAAATGTTTAAGGGAAAATAAACTATTAAATTGTTGTGGATAATGGTATTATAGTTTAATTATTAAAATAAAACTAATACAATATTATTTAATTATTTTTTAATTAAACTTTTTGTAAAATTATAATTTATATAATTTAAAGAAACCCTAGAGAGACAACTTTAGTCCAATTTTAATGAAAAATATAAGTTTAATTGTTTTCTTATTTATTTCTAAAAATTATTTATGAATATCAAAAAAAAAATGAGTTGTGGCCAGGCACAGAACCGACCGACGATTTGAAATAAATTAATTTCCAAACAACATATATATACTTATATAAAGTATGAAAAAAAAAATTTTAAAACTAGAATTAAAATGAATAAATTATATTATCTTGTTTTTTATTTTTAGTTTAATTACTTACTCAATTATTTATTACTACTATATTTTAAGTGAAATATTTTCCGATAACGAATATAAAATTAATACTTTATAAGCTACCACTTCCGGTTTCCGGATATAGACCAAAAGTTGATGATTTCATGCTAATGGTGCATTAAGTAAATATACCAAATTTTATCGAAATTGGTTGAGCCGTTCAAGATATACACTTCTATACGAACATACAATGGACAGACGGACAGACATCATTTTAATAATACTTTTTTCTGTTAACGAAATGCATGATTCGTGGCGATATGTAAAAATTTGTTGTGAAAACAATACCTTCCATTCCGATCTTCAGTCGTTAAAAAGTCTTGTATCATCATCCTATCCTAATATTATCAATTTTGAAATTGATAAATTATATTATTATATTATATTATATATTATATTTTCAATTTTTTTAAATTAATTAATTAATGTTTGTTTCTTGAGATAATCATTATATTAAATTATAATAACCAATTTTAACTGCAAAAACTTTTAACCTACAAATTTTAATAAATTTAAATAAAATTTGGATTAAAACTACTTTTTCTTTTGTAAAAATGGAACTATATTTTCATTCCAAATTAACTTAACGATTATTACGTGACAGACGACAGACATTAGTAGATTATACAAAATCTATAAATAGATTTGATATTTAAAAAATTTTAAATTTAATGTTTCTTACCTCCCCAACAGGAATGTCCATAACTGAGGCAGGAACCTAAATTAAAAAATAATATAAATATTTCAAAATTATTATTATATCAAATAAATTCAAATTACATAGAAAATTATTACTATCATCGACAAATGATAAAAAAAATTCTAATATTATAACGAATGAGTTTATTTTTAAGTTTTATCCTTGACACATAAAAAAATTAATTAAAATTAAATTCATTTGAAAAAAAATATAATAATAATTTTTGAGATTACTCTTTAGGGGATTTCTTAAAATATACAAATAAATACTAAAATAATATTTTCTAAAATTTAAAATATTTTGTTCTCTACTTAACTACTCGACTATCTCGCAATATGAATTGGATTAATTAACATATTTATATTTAAATTAAATTTAATTAATTAAATTATATAATAAATTATAAAATTAATAAATAATATTTATTAAACCAGCACATGTTTGGTTCTTTGTTGATGGCACCACGTCACGTGTTGGCGCGTGATTTGCAGTGTTAAAAAATTAATTCCGGTACTTTCAGCGATTCAATCAAGCTGAAATTCTATATATAGCAGTTTTATACAATTTTTAATCATGTCAAAAACTATCAAACATATATGTTTATTTTTAAGGTCACTTTAGAGGAAAAAAATTAAAACGTGTTAGGTAATGACCTAGTTCCGGTTGAGCTACATTTCTCAAAAGTTGATAGAAAACTACAAATTTTGAATAATCCTCATGTACCCTACATACATACATACACACACACACACAAACATTTTTCTCAACTTTAGTGAAAATGATTCAGGAACCTTCAAAACGTATAAAAACATCAAAATCTCGACATCGAAAATTTTCGTGATCGCAATACTACTTCTGGCGAGATAGTAAAAATACAGTCACTACTCATTAATTAATAAATCTAAACAAAAACTTTCAAACTAATGGAAATCACCCAAAAATTATATACCTATACAATGTTATATTTTATTTAATGACAATTTTAATTAATATAAATGATTAAAAAATATTTTTTTATATTTTTTTGTTTTTCTCTTTTAATTTTATTAAATCTCTATATATTCAAGTCACGCTAACTGTTAAAGGATAAAGGATGGCAAATTATAGAGAAATCAAGTTATTTTGATAATTGTAACTTATAAGTAATTCAAAGTGTATTAATATGACAAAAGTACATTTTATGTGTGTTAGTATGCTCTTAAGATGTTAATATTTAATCGAGAATATAATTTTAAGATTAAAATCATACACATTAAACAAACCAAAATAAACGATGGTGAAAGATATAAAAGCATTTATAAATAAAATGAACATTGAAAATAGGACACCAAATGGAAAAAAGGCCATCTGATTATTAAACTTTTTATTCTGGTCTAACAAAATGAAATTGCAAACAAAAATGACCATCTTTCAGGAAAACTGAAAAAGAAACGATGGAAATGAACTTCTTATGAAGACCATGTAATATTTGAAAATTTCAATATGTTAGAAACGAAAACAAAGTAAATATCTTATTCAGGGGTGTCTAATCTATGACCATCGAGGGCTACATTGCAAAAGAAAAAAAAATTTGCTGGGTCGCACATAAATATCATTTTAGTTTTTTTTTTATTTTTTTTAGAACCATATTGAAAAAATTTAAATATTTTCATAATTTGCGTTTGAGCCGCATTTCAAAGGGTTTTGGGCCGCAGTTTAGACACCCCTGAAATCTTTTTTTAGTAGCACATTTAAATAAAACTATTTTTATTTGTTAAATTAAAATTCTTTATGTGTGTTGAATGATTTTTGGGTGGATAAAATCTTACTTACGACGTTTTTTTTGAATTTTGAAATAAATTTTATCAAATTTTATAATAAATTTAATGTTATGTATGTTCTGAATTTTTGAAAATAATTTTATTATATTAATTTATATATCTAATAAATATTAATAACATTTTTGATTGAAATATTTGCAAAAAAAAGCTTTAAATGTTTCAATTCAAATTTAAATAGAAAACTTGTTTCAAATTGATACAGTGCCTGGTTCACCGAGCCGCCGTTCAAACAATTCAAAAGAATATAAATTTAAAAAAATAGTCATAAAACATACAGCCCTTAAACGTACGTATTAATGCACTGGAAGACAGAAAAGTATGGCCTATGGATATAACATATGATTATAAAATTTCATTTGATTTATATTTATAATATTTTTTATTTAATGATTTAAATTTCCTATTTTAAATTAAGCAAAAACTAATAAAGATTATTTTTCCCGAGGTTGAAACCAATACAGATCGATTTTTCTTTATAAAAATTATCTATGGTGTGAATTTCAAAAAAAATCCTTCCAGTGGTTTAATATTTCAAAAATATAAATATATATAATTATATATATAATCTAATAAGATAAGGTATAATAGCAATGAACAAATGCGTATCCGAGAAGCACGTATATTATCATCATACATACATCATATAAAAAGTAAATAATATTTATTATTTATTAAAATTATAAAATAATTATTTCATATTTTTTCTTATTTAAATTATTTTTTGATATCTACAAGTATTTTTTATTTATACTTTATAAGAATTTAATTTAAATTTAAATTTATGTTGCTTTTCATAATAAAATATATATAAACAATACCTTCCCTTCCTATCGTCGGTCAGTAAAAAAGAATAACGCTTCTTTTATATTAGACTAACCCTGATATAAGAATGTATTAATATTGGTATGTAGTCTATTTTCAAATTTTTTATTTTTTTTTAGATACTCGATCCTATGTGAGTTTATATTTAATTTGAATGTTCTCAATTTTGATTTTTAAATATAAAATTTGATTAAATATAATATTCATTCATGATATAGGTATATGATAAAAAATTTATAGTTATTTTTTGAAAATATCAATAAAATATAAGATTAATTGAAATTATTTTTTTTTTTAAATAAAAATAATATGTATATCATAAATACTTTTGAAAAAATATTTATTTATTATTTTGAAAATTTGTCATAATCTCTAGGAAATAAGAAAGTACAAATAATTGAAAATTTTAAAATTATTTTAATAAATTTTTTATTTAAATTAAATATTGGTTAAAAATAATATAAGTAGTATTTATTTTATTTTTTTCTTACGTTTTGTTGTTAACTAGCCATATTGGATAATTAAATTTGATGTTAATTTCTAATGAGAGTGATCAAGACTTAATCAACCCCATTCTCCAATGTTTTTGACTATTTTTCCCTCTTGAACTCACAGACTATCATCAATACAGCATCAAATTTGCTAATTAGAATCATTCAATTTGGCCACTCATTGATTTTCTCCACCCCTAAATATTATTACAAATCATAGAATGGAATTAAAGAGTCAAACGAAAACATAGCTAAGGTTCTCTTTTCTAATTTTCATATATATAGTTGAAATATAGTTTATAAAATATATTTATATTATTGATTAAAGTAATTTTAAAATTAATTTTATTCTCTTTAAATTAGTAAATTATTATTTATTTTTAAATTTAAAAATCTTTTTTAAATAAGCTGGAGTGTCTCCACTCGACTATCTCGCAATTTGAATTGGATTAATTAACACATATATTATATATAATTATATTTAATTAATAAATAATATTTATGAAACCAGCGCGTGTTTGGCACTTTGTTGATGGCAGCACGTCAAGTGTTGGCGAGTGAGATTTGCAGTGTTAAAAACTTAATTCTGGTACTTTCAGCGATTCAATCAAGCTGAAATTCTATATATAGCAGTTTTATACAATTTTTAATCATGTAAAAAACTAACAAACATATATCTTTAGTTTTACGGTCAGTTTAGAGGAAAAAAAATTGAAAACGTTGTAGATAATAGTCCTCTTTCAAATGAGCTACATTTCTCAAAAGTTGATAGAAAACTACGAATTTTGAATAATGCTCTTATACCAAATTTCATAATTCTAGCTCAAACCGTTTTTGAGTAATCTTGTCTACACACACACACAGAGACAGACATTTCTTAACCTTATTGAAAATAATTCAGGAACCTTCAAAAAGGATAAAAACATCAAAAATTAAATGAAAATCTTATATTTGTTTTTATTTAATTTAAATAAAATTTACATCACATATATATTAATATATTATATTAATGTATTTTTAAAATTTAATTTTTTTTTATCTTTTAGATGTTTATTTAATTATAAAATGTGAATTATTTCAATTATTTAAAGTCAAAAAAAAATAATAAATTATAAATAAAGAATAATTAATTTGTTGATAATTAATGTTGGTAACTTAATTGAAATATAAGGTAATTTTATAAATATAAAACCACATATTGATATTTGTTATTGTAAATTTATTCAAAAAAAATACACAACGTTTCGATTGCAGAATTAGCAACGTTTCGATTACAGAAGTAGCAATCAAACGTTGTGTATTTTTTTGAATAAATTTACAATAACAAATATCAATATATGTGGTATTATTTACAAAATTTCCTTATAAATAAAAACAGCTACCAAAGCTTCAAAACGTATAAAAAGCACAAAGTCTCAATATCGAAAATTCTTTCGTGATCGCAATAATATCTCTGGCGAGATAGTAAAAAGAGAAGGCTAAAGTGATTTTTCTATTAAATCAATTTAAAATTGTAAATCTATATATTTAATACGATAGTGTCCGTCTGTACGCAAAAAACTCCAGAGCCTAAACTACAAGGAGTAAGGTAACCAAATTTTTCTGAGGTGAAGGGTACCTCAAATGATGAAAAATAAAAAAGAAATTAGAATCTTAGGTAACTCCTGAGCTGAGCTGCGGGTGTTCCATTTTCCAGAAATATATATAAAGGAGAGTGTTTGTATGTATGTAATTTGTTTACTTTTTTGCTGTCATAGAAACAGATATATATATAATTAGAACCTCTCTCTCTCCCTCTATTTAAAATTTTAAAAAATGGAGTGTTCTAGCCAAATTAAGAAATTAAGAAATTAAGAGACACAGAGTTAGATAAATACAATAATAATATATCAATAATTTACTGATTAAATTAAAATATATTTTCCAAGAAAACAAATACATGTCTTATCTACTTATACTGATTGAAACAAAATGGATGAAAACCTTTTACATACAGACTTTCAACCAAATACTATGTATCACTCGGGGGTACAGGGGGCGGAGCCCCCGTCTAGATGTGAAGAGCGCCGAAGGCGCTCGGAGCAGCTAGTTATTATTAATTATTTTGATAAATTTATAAATACTCATTAATTAAGAGAAAAATATTTCAAATAAATGAAATCTTTTAATATATATTTGACGAGTTGACATATATGTATATATATATTTATAAAAATTTAGAAAAACTACAATGAATCATTTTATCTGTAGAAAAAATCTTTTCAACTCATTAACTTTTTCCGTATTCATGTTCCTGTATCCCAGTATTCCCTATTCCCTGTTCATTATTATTTTTAAACATTTTTGAACTTCGTGTGATAAAGAACAGGTTCTGTCATTAAATCATATTATGCGACTAATTTTAATGAAATTAATTTTAATTTAAAATGATTGAATTTCCTTTTTTCAAATTCTCTGAAAATTTCTTCCCTTTATGAGTCATTGCTATATTTTTTTTCCTATCTTCTTGTTACTTTATTTTTGACTTATAATACTGAGAATCTTTCAAACATCTCTATGTAAATATTTATGAATGACATATTAATAGTATGTCGTTTGTCTTTTGTACATATACGTCCACATGCACTTAAAAGGAAATATGTCAAACCCCCTAGACAAAAAAAAAAAATAGTTCAAAAAATTTGAATGAATTATTTTTTAAAAAAGATGAAAGATTAATTTTATTAATATTTTATATAAATTAATTTTATATTAATTTGTTAGATTCAATTTTATAATAAATTAATATTCATGATTAAAATAAAGTAAATTTTTACTTTCTCGCTAGAGCAAAATATTCGATGTCGAGATTTTGATGTTTTAATACGTTTTGAAGGTTCCTGAATCATTTTCACTGAGGTTAAGAAAAATATCTGTCTGTGTGTATATGTGTGTGTGTGTGTGTGTATGTATGTCTGTATAAAATATTACGCAAAAATGGTTTGATCTAGAATCATGAAATTTGGTATACGGGCATTATTCAAAATTCGTAGTTTTCTATCAACTTTTGAGAAATGTAGCTCAGCCGGAAGAGGGTCATTACCTACAACTTTTTTAATTTTTTTCCTCTAAAGTGACTGTAAAAATAAAGATATACGTTTGATAGTTTTTCACATGATTATAAATTGTATAAAACTGCTATATATAGAATTTCAGCTTGATTGAATCGCTGAAAGTACCGGAATTCATTTTTTCACACTGCAAATCTCACGCGCCAACACGTGACGTGGTGCCATTAACAAAGAGCCAAACATGTGCTGGTTTAATAAATAATATTTATTAATTATAATTTATAATTTTTAATTAATTAAATTTAATTTAAATATATTATATTATGTTATTTAATCCAAATCAAATTGCGAAATTGTCGAGTGGAGACACTCCAGCTTTTTTTTCTTATTTTAGTCTTTAATTGAAACTTGAATGACACACATTATTTTATTTTTTATTTTAAATAATATTAGCAGTTACATTGGTCTCTTTAACCAACCATCTCTAGGGAGAGAATAATTTAATAATTTAATTTAATTAAAATCACAGATAAATAAACTGATAATTTACAAATTATAATATCCTATTTTATTGTAATAAAACACGAATTTAGAAATGAAGGTATAAATTAGGTTATATTATTTTTTTTTAAATGTAAAAAAGTTCATTAGGGAATAATATGTATATTAAGACAAGTGAATCGCGGATATTAATATAATAAATTTCTAATTAAAAATTACAAAATTATTGAATGTAAACAAACACCTCATGGATATAATTTGACCTGTAATTAGGGACACTAACGATACTTCGATATTATCGGAGTATCGATAATTTGCTTCCGATACCATCGTTTCTTGTACTCGATACTTTAACTTCCGATACTCCTACAGCATCAATAACCATACCCTGTTGTATCGAAAAAAGTATCGAAAGGGTACTCAGCGCATCTAGCAGCGTACTTTTTTTCAAAAATTTTTCAATTTGGGTCTAAAAAAAAAGTCAAACGTTTTCTGGACTAAGTTTTTTTTCCGATACCGATACGATACTTTGGAGTTTCGATACTTTCAGTCCGATACTATCGAAGAATCGATACTTAGCCTTTCGATACCTACCGATACTAAGAATCGATACTTAGCTTTCGATATCGTGACCCTACCTGTAATACAGTAACATTGATTATATTAAAAGAAAAAACATTTTAATTTATTTTTTAAAAGACATGTCATACTCCTATAATTAACTAGACAAGGATCAATAAAGATAATTTAAAATTTTTATAAATCACATTTAACATTAAATAATAATTTTAATTTATTTTATATTCTTAATTTTATGCATAACGTAATTTACATTTTCAATATAATAATTTAATATTCTTAATAATAATAATAATAATAATAAGAGAGCTATTTTTTTTATATTCATCTTTTTATATCTATTTTTGATCATTTAAATTTGAAAAACAAATAAAGATAAAAAAAAAATTATATTTCTAAGTATATAATCGGTTCAATAATAATACAAAATTAGAATAATTTTAGTTCAAATTTAAAATATTGTAAATATTGATGAAATTCTAATACTTATGGTAAATAATCATTTAATTTATTTAAAATTTTTTTCTGTTTGATAATTAAATAAGCGTTTAATAAAATAAACAATAAGTTAAGTTTTATCTAGTAGGTAAAAGTATAAAATGTAAAAGAAACATGTTTTGGAGAGTTGTTAACATGTTTATAAACATATAAATAGAAATGAAATTAATATTAATTTTTTTTTCAAACATCAAATTGTCTTTTTTGTAATTATATAAAATTAGAATATACTTCTAATTTGTTGTTTGTTTTTTAGAACAATAACTTATTTGACAATTTGAACCTTAATAAAAAAAAAACTTTTTAAAAACACGCTTTTAATTAAATGCACTAAAAAGAAGAAAATAATTTCTACAGACACACCACGATTTGCTTACAATTAATCAAATCTAAAAAATGAAAGCGTGGGCGCCAAACATGCAGGGAAAAATGCTTATTCTATTTCAAATAGACATAGTTATCAAGTATAGTGGAAAAGGAAAAAATTAACAGAAATGTGTGTGTTTGTTCATATACAATGAAATGTCCTTCGTATTCTTTTCCTTTCCCTGCATGTTTGGCGCCCACGCTTTCATTTTTTAGATATGATTATATGTAAGGAAATCGTGGTGTGTGTGGAGAAATTATTTTCTTCTTATTAGTGTATTTATGTATTTATTTAGTTTTTGGAAATTTGGCCCGGTTTATGATTTCAGGTTATAGAGTTAAGAATTATTTAATTTATTAATAATTAATAATAATATTATTAATTATTTAATAATAATATTATTAATTAATTAATAATACCTTCGAGGTCTCCTATGACCTGGGATGAACCTGAATATTGCATTGTCATCGGAGTTATATATGTATGCAAAATTTCAGCTTATTTGAACATGGGAAGAGGGTCACATTCACCAGATTTGACGACAGGATACGATGTGAAATTATATAAAACCGTGTAAAAAAAATAAAAAAATTTTAATTTTTTATGTTGACTTTAAAAATAATAATCCAGAAAGTAAATTAAGTTAAATAATTATCTCGTATCTATTATCTCTTTTTACATAAAATCTATCTATTTCTGTAGCGATTCTGAACTCTAAAGTTCTAAATGTCCCTATTGTCAACTTTCATCCAACGCAAATTCACTCACGACTATCTTTATATTGTCACTATGCAAAGACTATAGATTCTATAAAATTCTCATAAGTTTGATTTCCCCCCCCCCCCCCAAAATGTATTTAAAAACAAATCTTATAATTAAATCAAATACAAATGTATATATATTTAATATTCATTTATATATTATAATATTAATTTTATTGCAATTTTTTAAAAAACATGTTAAACGATTTTAATTACGCAGGCTTCATTAATGTTAAAAAATAATCAGGAAAAAAGGTCAAATGTTTTTCGCGAACAGACTTTCGACTTTTTTAAAAACATTTTGCTGCCCGCGACCACTTTCGACATTTTTTTTAAATTTTCAAAAAAAAAAAAAAAAAAATGTAAAATGTTTTTCGCGACCAGACTTTCGACTTTTTTTAAAAAAAATTTGCGGCCCACGACCACTTTCGACAATTTTTTTTAAAAATTTTCAATTTGTCTAAAGTTAAACTTTGTTTGTTTGGCCCAAGTGTACCTTTGAGTTTGACACCCCTGATCTACACTAACGTTGTTTTGTAAATTTTGTTAAATTATTGATAATTGTTAAAAAATAGATTGATAAATATCAACTATAAATGTATTTGAAATATTATATGGATATCTCTCTCTCATAAGGTTAAAATTACAAAATATAGTATGATGTGCACACCTTACAAGATCTTTTAAAGACATTTTACAGGGAGTAGAAAATCATTTGGAAATGGTAATCGATTGAGTGCGGTGGACTGGTAACGTATAAATAGTATTTGTAGTATTTGTTGATTCCTTTATTTTTAGTATATAAAATCAAATTATACAACGATAACTCCAGTTAAAACTCTTAATTCCCATAAGTCTGTCATTTCCTGTACGAAACAAAACCATAATTTAAAATCATGCCGTTTAAATTTCTAATCTTTTGATTCTCTTAAGATTAGTTGTTATTCTTGAAATTTATTTTATACATAAGAAATCCGCTTTGAGAGAATTTACATTTTAATTTTTTTTATTTTTAGTTTAGAATTAGAAAATTGTAATAATTTTTAATAATTTTATTTTTTTCTTAAATTGATAATATTATTGATTCTTCCAATAATTATTAAATTTTATTTTAAGAAAACATGATATAAATAAGTTGACCTGTGGCCAGGTCCGAACCGACCGACGGTTTGAAATAATTAATTTCCAGCTACAGAAACAATTTCAAATAATTTTAATATATCTATTAATGTAATAAAAACAGATATGGATAGAACATAAATATTTTTAATTTTATTTTATTTATAATATATAGCTGAAGTAGCCGGCGTTGCCCGTGATCATAATAAGGAGGCTGTGACGTCATGAAGGGCTAGGTGACGTCATATAATTTTAAAATAAGAAAAAACCAATGAAGATGATTTTTCCCGAGAATAAAACCAATACAAAGTGCATGATTCGTGGTGATATATAAAAAAATCTCCTCATGTGAAATTTGGTGTGAAAATAACCCTTCCCTTCCTATCGTCGATCGCTAATACTACCACTTCCGGTTTCCGGATTTGCACCAAAAGTTGATCAATTCATCCCACTGATGCATTAAGTAAATATACCAAATTTCATCAAAATCCGTTGAGCCGTTCAGGCTGCACACATCTATACGGACGGACAGACGGACGGACGGACGAACAGACATCATGCTAAAAATACTTTTTTCTGTTAAGAAAATGCACGATTCGTGGAGATATGTAAAAATCTCCACATGTGAAATTTGGTGTGAAAACAATACCTCACTTACTATCGTCGGTCGGTAATAATATAAATAATTATTATAGCAATAAGTTAGTTTCATTTACAGGGTCCGCCCTGTAACATTTTTTTTTAAATGCAATAAAACAAAAACGGTTGGATGAATTTATTTTTCATAGTGAAGTATAGACCTTCCGATTGCAGGGCTTCGAACCGTTATTTTTTTCGTTTCGGTTTTCGTTCCGGTTCAATAAAAAAAAAATATCAGTTCGGTTCCGGTTTTCGTTCCGGCAAAAATAACGGTTTTTTTCGGTTTTCGGTTTTCGGTTCAGCTCCGATTAATTAATTTTAAAGACCTTTTATTTGTATTAGAAATTTAGGTCGGGGTATGCCGAGTCTGCCATAAATATATAAAAATATTTCTTGCTACCACCCTAAATCATACTACATGAATTGATACAATATAATATAAATAATAATAATTAATTAAAGGTATAATAATTAGAAGTATATAATATAAGATGTTAATATAATTTATTAAACGAAACAAATAAGTATGAATATTTTTTTACATCCTTCTACTTTCACACAAAACACTCAACAAACGAAACAAATTCGTATATTTAATGTTAAAGTATACAGGATTCTTGGATATATTTACTTATAATTATAACTAGAATTATAAAAGATGAAAATTATACCTCTAATTATTAAAATATCTTCTAATATATTTTCATTTAAACTATTTCTATTGTCTCGTAAAATAAACTTTAAACCAGAGAAAGCTCTTTCAACACTAACTTGTGTTGCAGTATCTCCTAAAACCACCATTGCAATTTTGTATAAATGAGGATATGTATTTTTATTTTACTCCCAAAATTCTAAAATAAGTTTTTTACTGTCTAATCTTCGTACTTGGTCAAAGGTATTCAATATTTGTTTAAATTTATTTAATAATTTTATTTATATTTATGAATCATTTTCTTTATATCAATACATAACCCTGTAACAAATGGAATAAATAATTTAAAAAATTAATACTATCATTAAATCAAAATATCAGTATTAAACAAACGATGAAAACATTAAATTCTGTATTGCGACTACGAGACGCTGCCAACACAACCGAAGGGAGAGTATGACTAGGACACTAATTTTTGAAACAAAGTTTTTAGCGACACCATGCAGTGCGAGGCATAACTAATTGAAAAAAATTCGGGCTTGGGTGTTGCCAAAACACCTCTTGTGGCAACTCTGGATTGAACACGTACTGAACTGAAATAAACCGATATTATTTTTTTCGGTTCAGCTCCGGTTTTCGTTCCGACAAAAATACCGGTTTTTTTCGGTTTTCGGTTTTCGGTTCAGTTCCGGTTCGAAGCCCTGTCCGATTGTTTATGATACTATTTCATTCAAAGGGCTGCCTTGGCTGGGCCTGCAATCAGCTTGAAGGAGACGCCGATTTTGGCCAAAAAATCATCTTTTCGGATGAGGCGCATTTCTATATTGGCGGATACGTCAACAAACAAAATTGCCGCATCTGGGGGACGGAAAACCCACACGTTATCATGGAGAAGACAATGCATCCTCAGAGAGTGATGGTTTGGGGCGGATTTTGGGCCATTTTTCTTTGAAAATGAGGCAGGAGCCGCCGTTACGGTTAATGGCGACCGTTATCGCGCCATGATTTCTGATTGGTTGTTCCCGAAACTTAAAGAGGAAGACTTGGGCAACATTTGGTTCCAATAAGACGGCTCTCCTTGTCACACAGCTAAACTTACAATCGATCTTTTGCGTATTGTCTTCGGAGACCGAATTTTCAGCAGAAATTCTGATGACGTTTGGCCGCCTCGGAGCTGCGATTTAACACCGTTAGACTATTATTTGTGGGGAGCCGTCAAAGACAAATGTTATGCAGACAAAACAGAGACAATTCAAGCATTGAAGGACAACATTCGTAGAGCCGTATACTATCACAAATGTACTCAAAAATTGGCAGACCGTATGGCGTACTGCAAGGCCAGCCGAGGCAGCTATTGGAATGAAATAGTATTTCATAAATAATCGGAAGGTCTATACTTCACTATGAAAAAATAAATTTGAAAATTCATCCAACCGTTTTTGTTTTATTGCATTTTAAAAAAAAATCTTACATGGCGGACCCTGTAGTTTTAATCGAAAATGTGTATGTGATCTAAACTGCAATATATTTAACATTAAAGAAATACATAAGATGATTTTTTAATTATATTCTTTATTATATTTGATTAATTTAATTTCATTAATTAAATATTGAAGCAGTCATGTTTAAATATACAAATCCAACTAGAAAAGTTATAAGTCAACCAGGCGACAAAAAACATAAATTCCAATAACAATTTTTTTTAAAAATAACGTGTCACATGGAAATATACAAGGACAGTTTCATTAATAAAATATATAAAAATATGATTTATTTTTAAATATTAATACTAAAATTTTCTATACTAGACATAATCACACCCAAATTAACTACTCTTTCATCTTAAATTTTAATGTTTTTTTTTAAAGTTAAATTTTTATTAATATTTTAAATATTTAAAAAAATTAGAAAAAAAAAAACCAAACTCTTTATTAGATTATAAAAATATTTTATAAACTATCTATATAAATTTCAATTAGATGATTAAATTAGTCTATAAATCAATCTATAAATAGTTTAAAAATACTCAAGATAAGAAACTATAGGAACTTCAGGAATATTTATTTCAATGAAAATGTATACAAAGGGAAACTCAAGTGCTTTTTTGTTTATTTTTCAATATTATGTACTATTTTATTATATAAATTTTATTTATTATAAAATAAATAATATATAACTATAATAATTAAAGTAAAATATTTAATTAAATATTAAATTATTTGATTTTTATTTAAATATTTAAATTATTTTTTAAATTATATATTTATATATATATATATATATTCAGGCAACAGCCCAAAGATTAGCGCAACCAACAAATATCAATATTAAACATGAATTTATCGACAAAAGAGATCGTTTTTTTAATTTTTTCATATTCACGACCAGAACAACACATCAAAACAAAAATTAAAGAAAACTCCGCTCAAGGGAGATTACTAAAAAATGATCTTTAGGTATACTAAAAATATTATTTTCAAAGAACTATGTAATTAATTGCTGCAAAACACGATAAATTCATTTTAAACTGAAATTGCAAACACCGTTTGCAACGGGTTCAATTAGTTAGTTAATAATTTTGTAAATAGATTTGTTAAAGGAAAAAATAGATACTCTTATTATATAAAAAATAAATATAATCAACTAATTCTTTAGTTTTTTCTATATAACCTCCTCCCCACAATATATTTTCTGAAATCTTTTTTTATATCCCATAAAATTTAGAGAAATAAATTGAATATTATTTTTTTTTTAAGATTCATTGGATATAAAAATGATGATCTTTTAAGATGTTATGAGGTCATTAATTAAAAAAATATCTGATAATAACACATCTTTTTTATTATATATATATATTCATTAAATGTATAATTTAATATAACATAAATTTAGTTTTTAATTTATTATATGAATAACAAAACATGTTACAAAATGTTTCAAATAATAAATAATTTCATGGACTCAAAAATTCATTAAAAAAATTTTTTTTTACCAAAATTGTCTTATATTTAAATAGAATAATTTGTCTTTGAATAATTGTAATAATTGCTCAATAAATTTTTTTGTAAATGAATGAAAGATAGTGTTTGGTTGCATAGCATTAAGGGGCGATAAGAAAAATGAATAATACTTGTAATAATATTACTCTTTCATTTTATTTTGTATTTTTTATTAGGATAATAATGAAGATTCTTCTTAAAAAAATTAACTTTATTTTTTTTTAACTTTAATAAAACAATTATTATTATTATTATTATTATTACTATTATTATTACAAGATCTTATTAACATCATAAGTAAAGAATAGAAATTTAAAAATAATAAAGAAAATAAAAAATGTAAAGAGGTTTTTATTAGTCTCTTCTCTTCAATTTTTTAAAATGTTAAATTTCTGATTATAATAATTATAAATTCTTTTACCTAATTAACTAAATCTTTTACTTTCTTATTTATTTTCTTTTGTTTTACAAATAACAAAGTGATTAATCCTATTAGGTCTAATGAATATTTAAATGGATGTAATTATTTATTTTCTCAAACTCTAAACCCTTTCATGTTAATAAAACAAAAAAAAAATGTAAAATAGAATTAAAAATAATTACAATTCTAATGAATTTGTAAATAACATATTAAATTATATTATTTGATGATGATTTATTAGTTTCATTTTATTTTTTTAAATTTAAAATAATATTATTAATATATAAATTTGAATATTTTAAAATTTATATATATATATATATATATTGATAATTATAATATATAAATAGTTTTAATTATAAATACGAAGAAGAATGATTAAAAATTATATTAGGAAAAAAAAAGTAGAAAATGATAAATGATAAATAGTCTCACCTGAAGTTAAAGGTGCCAAAAGGGCAAAAATGATCAGGGCAAAAAAAAACTTCCCGCCAGTAGTATGGTCCTCCTGATTTCGAATCATTGAATCGAAAGTGTCCTGTACTTTCTTTATCAATCCACCTGTTGGACTGTCACTTAAGCCGACTGGCCATGGACTATGAGGTTTTCCATTGGGGTTTACCGACTTTTATAAGGGTAGTAGAAGCAACAGGCGGCGCGCGCCGACACCGGAGGGGCGCCCACTATACTAAGGACTCCTAATAACCCCTCCTAGATCAACCCTCTATCTACTAGCAAATATATTTTTATTAATAAAAAGAAACGTTATTAAAAGGGCGTTATATACGTACAATAAATGAAGTATCAATATTAGTTGGTTTTCTCGATGAGTGTTCAAAATTCTACAAAACAATTTCAAATATAAAAATAAGCTGGAGTGTCTCCACTCGACTATCTCGCAATTTGAATTGGATTAAATAACATAATATATTATATTTAAATTAAATTTAATTAATTATAAATTATAAATAATAAATATTAAACCAGCGCATGTTTGGTTTTTTATTGATGGCACCATGGCAGGTGTTGGCGCGTGAGATTTGCAGTGTTAAAAAATTAATTCTGGTACTTTCAGCGATTCAATCAAGCTGAAATTCTATATATAGCAGTTTTATACAATTATTAATCATGTGAAAAATTATCAAACATATATCTTTATTTTTACGGTCACTTTAGAGGAAAAAAAATCAAAACGTTGTAGGTAATGACCCTCTTCCGGTTGAGCTACATTTCTCAAAAGTTGATAGAAAACTATGAATTTTGAATAATGCTCATGTACCAAATTGCATCATTCTAGCTCAAACCCTTTTTGCGTAATCTTGCCTACATACATACACACACACACACATACATTTTTCTCAACCTTAGTGAGAATGATTCAGGAACCTTCAAAACGTATAAAAACATCAAAATCTCAACATCGAAAATTTTCGTGATCGCAATACTATCTCTGGCGAGATAGTAAAAATACAATTATTAGAATGTAAATATCTCATTTTTAAATAAATTAAGTTTAAATTAATAAAGATAAATAAATATATTATTACAAAAAATAATAAATTAATGATTTCTATTTTCTATTAAATATTGCTTTATATTTATTTAGACTATTTTATATTAAATATTCCTTTATATTTATTATAAAATAGTCTAAATAAATATAAAACAATATTTAATAGAAAATAGTCTAATCGTAGCTTAAAAGAAAATATATGATTTACAATATATAGGGTTTATTTTGCAAATTTAAAAATATTGAAATTTAAATAATAAATAAAATGAATAAGAAAATACTTTGCTCAATGAATTTCATATAAAAATATTTTTTTGAATTTACTGACTAAATTAATTTAAAAAATTCATATAAATATTTAAAATTTATAAAATTCAGATTATTCAATCAATATTAAAATAAAATATTTTTTATATAAATTTTGATGTTTTTTTTTCTAAATATATTCTAGAAAATAAACAATAACATTTTTATCTGTAAAGGATTATTACTTATTCTGAAGAATTTTTTTTCAAAAGGGTCACCAAAAAATTGTTTGTTGTTAATGCAATTTTATTTTACATTTATAAAATTATTAAAATTATATAATACATTAAAATAATAAATTAGAAAAGTATCTGAATGAATTTATTTACAGAATTAATCTATCAATCTCAGTGGCTCTACGGAACTCTAAAGTTCTTGACCGCAACTACCCCATTATCTCCAAGTGTCCCTATCCAACTCCTACCCTTTTCAGTCTTTCCTACATTGTTCACCCACCGCGTTCTTCCAAGAGGATTTTTCCCAATTAGAACCTCCCCACCAATATATTGCCCAGACCAACCCAGCCTTCTCGATTTTATAACATTTATTATGTCTGGAAATTCCTCGTTATGCTCAGTCTCCACCATTCTCCCATTATTTATAAGTGTGAAAAGTTTCCGGCCTGACAAAGAAAAACGATGTTTTTAAATTTTTTTTTTCTTTTTGCTTTATATTTCAAGATAGCTGAGACCTGTACGATGTCAGCTGAACGTGTGCGAAATATTTTGCACAACCATGTGCAACGTGGGTGCCGAATTTGCTAACGTTAGTCCAAAAACTCCATCGAAAAACCATTTCTACCGACAATTTGGCGTTGTAGGGGTAATCAAAACAAATTTTTGCGTCGATTGATAACTGTTGATGAGACTTAAATTAAATTAAATCAAATTTAAATAATTTATTAATTAATTAAATTAATTAGAACACCGTTATGAGAAATGGATCAGTGTTTATAGAGATTATGTTGAAAAATAAAGCAAAAAAAAAATTTAAAAACATCGTTTTTCTGGGTCAGGCCGGAAACTTTTCACCCAACCCTCGTATATATAATATATTTTCATTATTTATAAGAACATTTTTATTGATTTTCTTTCTATTTCTTTCTAAATTAAAAAATAAAACGTTATCTCCATATCATTAGGACAAAGAATTTTGAATAAATAAGAAATTATATTAATATAACGATTAATAGTCATTATACAATTCTATATACTTGAAATGTTTGATGGAAAATAAACTATTAAATTTTTGTGGATAATGGTATTATAGTTTAATTATTAAAATAAAACTAATACAAATCATATTATTTAATTATTTTTTTAATTAAACTTTTAAATTAATTAACTTAATTAGACCAGCGTTATGAGAAATGTATCAGTCTTGATGGAGATTATGTTGAAAAATAAAGCAAAAAAAAAAAAATTAAAAACATCTTTTTTCTTGGTCAGGTCGGAAACATTTCACCCCACCCTCGTGTAGTATTGTTATTCAAATAAATTAATTAAATAACATATATTATATTTAAATTTAAAATCGTTATCTTCATTTACAGTCAAAATTTAAAAAAAGGTTGAGAATCACTGGGTTATTAGACCAATGTTTTTTTTTAGTTTTTTTGTTTATTTTTTTTTGAATTTTAAAATTTAAAAATTATATAATTATATTAACATAAATATAACATAAATAAGTTAACTTATGGCCAGGCGCAGAACCGACCGACGTCCAAGAGTAAAGGACATGATTCTTCCAGGGGAGAGGGAAGGCAGAAGAAATCATGAGCTTACGTGAGGGCGGGGACGCCAATCCCTGAAATAGAATTCTTTTGTATTGGGTTTATAGAAAAGAATCCACTCGCTACCCGGGATATTATTTTTAAATTTATTAAAAATTAATTTTACTTTCATGAAACTTATTCAATTGTTTCTTATTTCTTTATAAATAAAAACAATAAATGATTTCCCTCCTTTTCAAGTAATAATTATGCTATTTTAAGTTATTTATTATTGAATATAAAATTTGAAAATAGAAATATAGCAGGAGAAATGTTTCAATGTTAAAATACAAAAAAAGAAGGAATGAATGGGATGAAAAAGTTGGTTAAATCGATTTATTAAAATAATTATGAATTTATTATTATTCGTCGTATAATACGTAGTATAATTAATTTGTATATTAATTTCATTTAACGAAGGCGAAATAATAATATTTTATTTTGAAAATAAAGTCAGAGGCAGTTGAATCTCATCCATTGGGGATAAGCAAGAGATTGCTATGCTGTCCCCTTCAAGGTCACCGATAAGCAAGGCATTGGAGGTGCCCGCCAATCGACATGGCGGCGAAATTTATAAATCGTATATAATTAATATATCAATAAAAAGTTATCAATCTATCATTTATAAAATTCAATTTTAATTTGAATCTTTTCTAAAATTTATTAAACTTTATTTAAATTAATAGGAATAAACAAATTTACAATTAATTAATTGATTGAGGGAGATTTCGGTGGTGAGGACGGTCAACGTCTTCCACTGGAAAGGGAATGGGAACTGATGCGGTCGAAGCAGCCAGGAAGGCAGGCCAGGAGGGAGGGTGGGTGGGGGGAGGTGAGATGAGGTGGCGGATGGGGGCCAACATGGCGGCAAATCTTTTCAATCTGTCAAAATTCAATAATTAATATTTAATCAACGAAGCACCGTAAAATTATATAATAGTAGTAAAAAAGAATCTACGGTTCATAATGAATCGATTCGTATAGGTTTTACCTGTTGTTATGAGGCAATATTGAACTGTAAAAAACTGTTGAACTGTAAAAATAAACCAATATTAAAATTAATTAAAAATTTTCATTTAATGATACAAAAAATCAATTTTATTTTGAATCTGGCTAAAATTATGGTCAATGGATTTGTCTTGGTCACAATTTATAAGATTTAGTCAAAAATTTTAATAAAATGAATGAAATACATTGATTTGATTGGTTTTTCCTAATTCTCCAAAGCGTAATATAAATATGAGTTCCAAATTTTATACTAATGTGAAGCGTTGGAGAGGTGGGTCCTCTCAGAGGCATACAAGACATGCCTCACTCGTGAATTTACGGGATTTTGCTTGTCGAAGGGTTGACGTAATCTGGATATATTTGAATTAACCCCCAAAGAGTCTCCTATAAAAGTGAAGACTTAATTTTTTTTTACTTTTTAATGAATCTATGCTAGGTATTCTCCTTCATCCAAATAAATTTGATTTTTTTAATGATCAGGGGAGGGGGTGGGGGAAGAGTAAGCGTAAGGGAATGGATGGAAAGGAGTCAACGGGTAAAAGACATGATTCCTCCAGGTAGAAGAAGGATTTAGAAGAAATCATGAGCTCACGTGAGGGCAGGGACGCCAATCCCTAAAATAGAATTCTTTTCTTGTGGGTTTATAGAAAAGAATCTACTCGCTACCCGGGATATTATTTTTAAATTTATTAAAAATTAATTTTACTTTCATGAAATTTATTCAATTGTTTCTTATTTTTTCATAAATAAAAACAATAAATGATTTCCTTGCTTTTCAAGTAATAATTATGTTATTTTAAGTTATTTATTTTTGAATATAAAATTTGAAAATAGAAATATAGCAGGAGAAATGTTTCAATGTTAAAATACAATAAGTTGACCTGTGACCAGACGCAGAATAAATTAATTTTCTGCTACAGAAACAATTCAAATAATTTAAATGTATCTATTAATGCAATAAAAAAAGATATGGATATAACATAAATATTTTTAATTTTATTTTATTAATAATATATAAGTTAAGCTGGCCGTGACGTCATGAAGGGCTGAGTGACGTCATATAATTTTAAATTAAAAAAAAGCAATGAAGATGATTTTCCCAAGGATAAAACGAATACAAAGTGCATGATTTAAGGAGAAATGTAAAAAATCTCCATATGTGACATTTGGTGTGAAAATAACCCTTCCCTTCCTATCGAAAATCGCTAATACTACCACTTCCGGTGTCCGGATTTGCACCAAATGTTAATCAATTCATCATACTGATGCATTAAGTAAATACACCAAATTTCAACAAAATTTGTTGTACACATCTATACAGACGGACGGACGGAGGGACGGACGGACAGACATCATGCTAAAAATACTTTTTTCTGTTTAGAAAATGCATGATTCGTGGAGAAATGTAAAAATCTCCACATATGAAATTTGGTGTGAAAACAATACCTCCCTTACTATTGTCGCTCGGTAAAAATTAATTCTTTAAAAATTATTAAAATGGTTTTGCAGAATTAAATTTCTAAATACGATTCTATATTAACATTTTTTTTTTCAAATAATAAATTAAAATTCATAAATATTAGGTTATATAAATTCAAAGTTCTAAAGATCAATGTTGAATAATTATTTAGGAATTTATTATAGATGTATTGTCTTAACATGTCATATCTGGTTAGCCATGTTGGGGTGTGGAATGGGAAGATTTTGTGGCTAAAGTAAGAAGTCGAGGATAAAGTCATATATAGGATGATAAAAGCTTGAGGCGGTGATGTCATTACTCGAACTATACTGTGTATATAATTTCATTAAAAGTCTTCCCTCTTGATTAAAACTTGCCCCTTAATTCTTCCACACAGCAGTTGGTGTGGACCTTTCCTTAGAAGGGGGTCATTTTAGTGATCGTTCTGATTTAAAAATTTAAAATAACAGTTAATTATCTTAAAAATAATTATTTAATAATAATTTGATGAGAACCCTAATACTACATAAAATTGATAATTTTTCATTTCAAATTTGAGGTAGATTTTATTCATAAGAAGGAAAATTAAAGACCGTGAAAAAAATTATTTTTTTATATATATAATATTTGTTAATTGAAGGCGCCATTGGGTGTGTGGGTAGCGAACCTTCCTCATATTCTCATGGGTTCAAGTCCCGGGCCTGGCAAGGGAATTTCCCTAACTGGGGTCTATGGGACGGAGTCAACCCAGCCTCCGGGAACAACATTGGGGAAAAGCTACTTGATAGCGCCTCCGATCAAGAAAATCAAGGTAAAGGTTGAGAGGACCCGTTCTACTGATCATAGGACACCTCATTGATATAACCGGCTTTATAGGCGTTGTCCTTGCGTAGGACCTACAGTTAGAGTTTTTTTTTTATTTGTTAATTAATATAATTAAGTATAATCTAAATATAAATATAAAAACCATTTGAAATATACAAAATAAACATAATATTTTTTTAGATATATTTACTATTTAAATATTATTATTAATAAGACATAACTGAATTTATCCATTTTATATTTTAATATATTACAAAATGTAATCATTATTAATAATAATTAATGTATATACAATAATTTTATGTCAGTTTAAATTAAAGTAATTATTTTATACAATCTAATTTAATTTTAAATTGAAAATACAAATTTGTATATACATATTATATTAAATATAAGATCTAATTTTATTTTTATAGAATTAATTCAATAATTTTGGTCGAATAAATAATATTAAAAAATATAATTTTGAATTTCATGTAATAAAAAAAAATTATATTTTAATGTAAAAAAAAAACATAAGTATTTCATATAATAATTAATAAATAATTTCCTATTCATGGAAAATCAAAATAAATTAATATATAATGATTTATAATTATATTAATTATTTGTTTACTTTAATAATGGCCTGGGCAACCCGCGGCCCGCCAGTTAACTTTATATTTATTTTATAACTTCCATTTCTTGTCTGTATATTCAAAAACAGAGAAAATAATTGAAATAATTATAATTAATTCATTTTTTTATTTAAAATATGTCCTACAATTTTTAAACTACATATTTGATTCCATAAAAAGGAAGAAAAAAGTTAGAAATAATAGTAATTAATAGAGAATATATTTTTTTATTTTAAATTGTTATTATTATTTTTATTTTAAAAAAAGTAGCCGAAAAATAATAAATAAAAACATGTAAACATTAAGCATCAAGAAAAAATTAAAAGTATTTTTTAATACATTGTTGCACGTTTCCCTAAAATGCGGCCCCTGTAGCATTACTCCTAATCAAAGAGGCCCATGGAGTCATTTGGGTTGGCCAGGGCTGCTTTAACATTTTAATTAAATAATTAAAAATAAATTTCCACATATGATGATTATTATTTATTATAAAATTTTAATTAATTTTTTATAACATTATTTTTGTGTAATTTATTAATTTTCTTTTTTATTTATTAGTTAATTAAATACTGTTCTAGGCATCATATATGCTGCAGGCGGCATAAAACTCTTCTTAGAATATAAAATTATTAACTTTATTCAAATCGTCGTAATATCAATATTTAATAATAACAAACCAAAATTTTAAAAAAAATGAAGTTAGTTACAAATTAATAATTTTGACAATTTGTAACTAACTTTATAATGTTTCAGGCATCATATATATATACGAAGGAAATTATATATATATTGATATTTACTATAAGAATTTGTCAATTTTTAAGTAATAGTATATGTTATGGTGTTAGATATTCAGATACTTCCAGATATCATTTTCAATTATTGAATAAATAAACATGAAAAACATCACCAGCATTATTCTAATATGCATGTTTCATGAACAATTCGAATGACCATATTACGTGTTGGATAATAAATCTACTCGTTAACACTCCCCTTTTTCTTCTCCTTAACCCTTTAGTAATATTTTTTAACAGCAGATATGTATGAGAGCAGGTCAATAACTCCGTGACTTTTTGAATTTCCCGCCTCTTAAATGAATGAAATGGCGACAATGCTTCTGTCAGCTGACAACTATCAGTTGACTTCTGTCGAATTTTGAACCAGCTGGGTGTTTTAGTTTTTGTTTGACCACCATTAATAGCAGACTACCTCGTGATTTGAGAAGAAAATGGATAAAAAGTGAATTTCCTGTGCTCATTAAGTATTATTTTTTGCGAACAGTGGGTTTCTCGGGCACCAAAGATGTCCTCGGCAAATCTTATTTTTTGGAAGGAATAAAAAAAAATTGAAAAAACGTTGGATAAAGGGTAAAGAGCTCAAAGGAGACTAAGTTGAAAAATAAAATAATTTTTTAACCAAAAATCTGCGTTTTATTCAAAAAGTTACGAACTTATTGACCTGCTGTTAAAAAATATTAGAGGGTTAAGGAGAAGAAGAAGGGGAGTATTAACGAGTAGATAATGATTACATTTGAAAAAAAATCAGGTAATTACTTTTAAAACATAAGACAAGTTATAAACAGAATATTATTACAAAAGAACTTGCAAGGAATAAAAGATTAGGTTTTGACTGTAAAATAAATAAAAAAAAAATATAATTTATTTTTTTTTATTTATTATTAATATTAAAATATCAATTCTGCATTGATAATAAATATTTATTGATTTAATATCAGGGTTTTTCGCAATTTATAACGTTGATATACTTTTTCATTGTTATTCAATTAAAATTAAACGAATGTTGTTGATTTAATCCTCCATTGGAGTTACGAGTTAATGACTTGTTAGTTCTTGTCAATCTTTTATGAGACCTCATATAAAGAATGAAGTGTCGTGTAAATAGGAAAGCAATGGTCTATAATTAATCCCGTTGTTTTACCACATCATTTATCAACAAACATTTATTCTATTATATTTTATTACCATGCTTATGTATATATATAATATATAATTACATGAATTTAATAACATTTTTCTTACTGAAAATATTCATGTAAAAAAAAAAATAAATAGAAATGATTAATTCTTTAAAACACTAGTGAAAATATATTTGTTTGGGGAGACCGATTGGGAAACGTCCGGTTGGAAGACCAAAGGAACAGTGGGTGGATAATGTATGCTGGTAGCTAAGAGAGATGGAAGGAAATAGAAGTTGGATTGAAGTGGCTTAGAATAAGGATATTTGAAGAAATGTGGTCTCATCCTTCATCCGCCTTATTCTCCGGATTTAGCCCCGAGTGACTATTTCTCGTTTCTAAACCTGAAGAAATGGCGCGGTGGAAAGAGATTTGACTCCAACGATGAATGATGGGACATAAGAGAGATGGGAGTGGCTTAGGATAAGAATATTTGAAGAAATGTGGTTGCTGCGACCAAGAATTTTCAAGTTCACTAGAGTCACAGAGATAGACAGATGTTCTTTTAAAATTTGTAAAAAACATTAGTTAAATTTTTTAATACTCTAATATATAAGGTATATAGTTGAAATTTTTCTATTATTATTATTATTATTATTATTATTATATTAGTTTCTATTATCTGTAATACTCATAATTTTTAATACTAATTTCACCTTTGATCATTTCAAAATTGATGTTTTTTTCTAATTTTTTAAAGAGAAATTCTATATATATTTATCAGTTAAATACTAAACATATTTATCTTCATGTTCATCTTGTAAGTTTGAAATAAGTTGCTTATTTAACCATCCTCGTCCCTAATTTGTCTATCGCAATTTTGGTGAATTTTGGTTACAAATTTGTCTCTCACATTAACTAAATATAGGTTATATTCTGGTTACTGTTAGCGACAGTTTGATTACCACTTGTCCATTTGGAGGTTTCTCTCCCACTCCATCTTTCTCAATTCTCCCTTACATAAACACAAAATTTGTTTAAAGATATATTTTTAATAAAATTTTTTTTAAGAAATATTATTGTATTTACTCATAAGGTTGTTATATTATATTTTAACAGAAAAAAAAAAATCGAAAAACTAATATATACCTAAATATATATATTTATATATATAATTGATTTTATAGTAAAAATATTAATTCTTTGTTTTTCATTATAATTTGATTATTTTATTCATCAAAAATGTTATTAAACCCTTTTAATCATAGATAATATTAAACTTGATGAATGATTTATAAATAAAGGTGTCCTACTTAATATTCCAGCCTAATATTTATTATCTATATTAAATGAGAATTATTAAGTTTAATATAACTGGGGCTAAAATCCCTATAGAGATTTATAAGATAAAGTTTATCAGATGACATGATCAAGATTAAGATGTACATTCATAAAAAAAAAATTAGAATACAGGAAAAAAGTTCAAAACTGGTAAAATTTTCGCTAATAAAATTGTTTTATTTTTTTCAAATTGTATTTATTTAAGATACAAATTTTACTCAGTATACATTGGTGTAAAAGTAAGAAACCGGAATTTCCCTATAGATGGTGCTCGCTATCAGTTTAAAGACCGTAAGACCACTTCTGTAGCGCCATCTTCTCCCTCTAACAGCTGACGAAGTTTGTCAACACACAATAACCTAAGTTTCATACATCGGTATATTTTCCCATAAACTCAAACATGTCGAGTTTTGTGCCTACGAACTATGATTTGCGGACAGCATTGGTTTTCTGTTATCATTTAAAGATAACTGTTGCAGAATGCTTGTCGAAGCATACGGTAAACATGCTCTTGGCAAAACTCAATGCTTTGAGTGGTTTAAAAAAAGTAAAAGTAGTGATTTTTACGTAAGAAACGAAGAGCGTGGGAAACCACCGAAAAAGTGTAAAAAAAAGGGTATAATATATTATGCGCTAATTTAACTTGGCAAAATCGTTAACATTGATTGCTACCAACAACAAATGATCGATTTGAATCGTGCAATACGTGAAAAACGACTGAAAAAGGCAATATAAGGTCCTCATGATAATTCCCCTTCACACACAGCAAAATGGGTCATGGATACGATCTAGGCCAGTGGTTCTTAAACTGTGGTCCGCGGACCCCTGGGGGTCCGCGAAGCCTTTACTGGGGGTCCGCGAAGCCTTTACTGGGGGTCCGCGGTCCTCGGAAAAAAATCATCGTAAAAATATATACATATATAAATATTTAAAGTTCATTGTGTAACTATATCCTCCTAGAGAATTACGGCTATAATTTAATACTATTAATAATACTATTTTATTTTATTAAATTGATAATTATGTCAATTAATTTTTTGTGAATAAATAAACATATATAAAAAACTATATATAAAATTTGAATTTTCATCCATTCATTCATTTAAAATCATTTTTCGATTGTTCCTTTAAAATAACCCCTCTTAGGGGCTCGGAAGGGGAGGCATATAAGGGAATTTTCTTTCACTTTGTTATTGGGGAAAACCAGGGGAGGGGACAGTCTTACCCGGAAAAACCCAAATTGTCAGCGTCCACTCTGGGGTTTTAAACAGTTTTAAAGCAAATGTTAATTATAAGTTCATTTCTCAACGAGTTGTATCTTTAAATTATTTTTATTAATGTTAATTATAAGTTCATTTCTCAACGAGTTGTATCTTTAAATTATTTTTATTAATTTAATTAATTATAATTAAATTATAGCTAATAATAGTTTATTATAGCTAATAATTTTTTTTAATTTTTAGTGTAATTTGCATGATCATTATTTTATAAAAACACTAAACACATTTTGCAATTTCCCAGAAAGGCTGTTTTTGAGAGTAAGTATAAGTTAGTTTTATGAATAAAAAATATTTATTTTAATAATATTTTAGAATCAAATTACGAAATTAATAATATTTTAGAATCAAATTACGAAATATATTTATTATATAAATTAATATTCATTTAAAATGATATTAAATCATTTATTTAAAATGATTTAAAACATTTATTAAAATGATTTAAAACATTCATTTAAAATGATATTAAAACATTCATTTAAAATCATATTAAAACATAGCTAGTAAATAATAATTCGTTATATTTATATTATATTTATATTATATTTATATTATTGTAGTTCAATGTTAATAAATTACTCCATAAAATGGATCGTTGGCTACAAACTGGTTCAACACAGAAACGGAAAGAATCAGATGATGAGGCATCAACAGCAAACTCTACCAAGAAACGCAAAACTAGAAAATATTCGGATGATTATTTATCATTTGGATTTACTTATATTTGCAACAATGATGTGGAAAGACCAGTCTGCGTTCTATGTCAGGAAAGTTTATCCAATGAAAGTATGAAACCTGCTAATCTCAGACGTCATTTACAAACAAAGCACAGCGAGCATGTTAGTAAGTCTATCGAATTTTTTAAAATGAAAAAAGAAGAACTTAATTCAAGTCAGAAATTGATGGTAAAGACGGGATCTGGTGGTATGAGTAAGAAAGCAGTAATGGCATCATATGAAGTAGCTCTACTTATTGCTAAAGCAGGAAAGCCGCATAATATAGCAGAGCAATTAATTCTTCCTGCTACAAAAGTAATTACAAATATAATGTTAGGAACTAAAGCAGCAAACGATATAAATTTGATTTCATTATCAAATGATACGGTTAAGAATAGGATTGAAGACATGTCATGTAATATAAAAGAAGAATTAATATCGAGAGTGCGCAAAAGTCACTATTACTCATTACAATTGGATGAAAGTACTGATGTCACTAATAATGCCAATTTGTTAGCTTTCATTAGATATGAGTTTGAAAATCAAATACAAGAAGATGTATTGTTTTGTGATTCACTACCTTCACGAACGACAGCTAATGACATATTTAACAGTTTGAATAATTTTATAACCGAAAATGAAATAGAGTGGCCAAAATGTGTTGGAATTTGCACTGATGGTGCTCGTGCAATGTCAGGTACAAGAACTGGATTGATTGCTCTTATTAAAAATGTTGCGCCTCAGGTTGTTTGGAATCATTGCTGCATTCACAGAGAATCATTAGCAGCCAAAAATATGTCACCAGATTTGAAAAGAACATTAGACGAAGTAGTTAAAATTGTCAATTTCATTAAGGCTCGTCCACTTAATTCCAGAGTTTTTAAAATTTTGTGTGTAGTCAACATACACATTTATTATTACATACAGATGTACGTTGGTTGTCCCGCGGGAAAGTACTCATTCGCCTTTTTGAGCTTCGAGATGAAATACGATTGTTTTTAATAGATGCGCATTTTGAACTGACCGAATGTTTCAATGATTTTATCTGGTTAGCTAAGGTGGCTTACTTGACTGATATTTTTACAAAATTGAACGAACTTAATTTGAGCCTGCAAGGTACTGTTGTAAATATATTTAAAGTTGAAGATAAAATAGAAGCAATGATTAAAAAAATCGACTTGTGGTCGAAACGCATCCAGAACGGTGTATATGAGTCTTTTCCAACTCTCAATGATTTCATAGAAAGCTCCAGTGAAAAATTGCTTAATCAAACGCGTCAATTATTTGTTGAACATTTAATTACTTTGAAAAGCAACTTCAGGAAGTATTTTTCTACTCCTGATCCTTGCAATAACTGGATCAGAGATCCATTTAATATGGAAATTACAAATGCTAAACATTTATCGGCACCTGAACAAGATATTCTCGTGGAATTATCATGTGATACAACTTATAAACTAAAATTTAACAAAACTGAATTGAGCAACTTTTGGTTACTTCTCAGGTCAGATTATCCTGCGCTTGCAAATAAAGCACTTCAACACTTGATTCCATTCTGCACAACATATTTATGCGAACAAGCTTTTTCGGTACTATTTTATATTAAGTCTAAATATAGAAACAAATTAAATGTAGAGCCGGATCTTAGATTAAAAGTTTCCAATATTAAGCCAGATATTGAGATTCTTGTTTCAAGAAAACAACTGCATACATCTCATTAAATATGTAAGTTATATTTAATGAGATAGATGCAGTTATTTTTTAAAATATTTCTTATTTAATATTTTCTGAAAAAAATTATAAAATATTTATATGAATTTAATGTAAGTACCCATTATAATTTGTGAGATTTGTTGCTATGACAATGTTTGTATTTTCTTTCTTCAATATTATAATTTCTAATAAAATGTGTTCTACAATATGCAAAAAAATCGTTATTCACCAATCACTGTTAGAAATATTCATCATATATCCTTGTCCTTATGAGATCGTAAGCCAGAAATTAATTAATAAAATGACGTAAAGTACCTAAAGTTGTGATGGGGGTCCGTCAAAAAAAATTTTTTCAAGTGGGGGTCCGTGGAGTACATAAGTTTAAGAACCTATGATCTAGGCGTTCAATTGGGAAGTACTAGTGCATGCGGCTTATTCTCCAGACTTGGCGCCTTCTGATTAAAATCTACTCGCAATATTGGGACATGCATTCGCCGAACAACACTTGTTGAATTGTTTTTTTGGCTTGGCATTCATAACATGCCGAAGAGGTGAAAAAAAATATATAAATTTCAAAGGAGACTATTTTTGAATAAAATATTTTTATAATTTTCAAATAATTTTTAAAAATAAATTTCGGTTTCATACTTTTATAGCTGGTATACTTATAATTCTAATTTGTAATATTGTTTAATAAATATTATTGGTTAAAGTAAAGATATTGTGAAATTTAACATTCTACAAATTATAAACAATTCAATTTTTATATTTTGTTAAAAATATAATTTATATATATATATATATATATATATATATATATATAGTATGTTAAATATTTATATAAGAATATAATAATATTAAACACGAAAATTTCAAAAATTGTTTAATTCATTTCAGAGAATTAATATCTTATGTGATAGAGCAGGTGTTTCCCAACTTTTTTTCTACATCTACCGCATTTTAAACTTTCTTTTCGTTGAATAGATCCCAATTTTTTAATTCAATTTAAGAAGTATACAACGTTTTTTTTTCCTGTAAAGTGACCGTAAAAATAAAGATATATGTTTGATAGTTTTTCACATGGTTAAAAATTGTATAAAACTGCTATATATATAATTTCAGCTTGATTGAATCAAGTACCAGAATTAATTTTTTAACACTGCAAATCTCACGCGCCAACACGTGACGTGGTGTTATCAACATGCGTTGGTTTAATAAATATTATTTATTAATTTTAATTTATAATTTATAATTAATTATTTAATTTAAATATAATATATTAAGTTATTTAATCCAATTTAAATTGCGAGATAGTCGAGTGGAGACACTCCAGCTTATTTTCAATATGGTTCTAAAAAAAAAGTCAGATGATTTTGCGATGTTCTGAAACATTTCCGATGGGCAGGGGGCGCGATGATAATTATGATTGAAAATTTACCGTGAATTCTAAAAGGTTGAGAAACACTGGCTAAAAGAGATATAAACATTTAAACAGTGCCGGTTTAAAGATTTTGGTACCTGATACAGATCAATGAAATAAATATTTATTTATATCTAACTTATTTCAATAGAATGTTGTTTAAATATTGGGGAAATTATGGTGCCGATATACGGAAGCGCTCGATGAGACGCCTCTTTTGCTTAAACGCAGGGCCGGTTCTGCCTTTAAACGCTTTGGTAATATATATTACATTCTAAATAATATAAATTATTATATAGTAGGTAAGTATATAGAATTAGAAGTAATAAAAAGTTCGGGGTCTTTTTTGAGAATAATTCAACTTATTTTTTAATACTATATGACAATGAATTTATTTAAACCAAATATGTGCCATTTTTTGGACCCAATCGGATGTCAAGAGCGCCACTCATCTTTCATAACGACTGAATCATTTCTTTGCAGTAATTCTTGAAAGAGTACCTTTACCAAGCCTGTAAAGCGTTGTTGCCTTTTTCATAATAATATTGCAAAATATAGCGATTTTTTCATTATTTTTCTCCTTGGATAAATGCAAATAACTTTCTAATTTATAAACCAAATTTCGATGTTTTAACACTCAATTTGAAGATTGAAGTGTCACATTTTCAATGAGCATTTAATTGAGTTTCGAGGACAAGTCAATAAGTCTGTGACTTTTTGAAATTCCTGTCTCTTAAATGAATTATCAGCTGACTCCTGTCGAAATTTGAACCAACTGGGTCTTTTAGTTCTCCACTAATAGCTAAAAAAAAAAATGGAAAAAAGTGAATTTCCATGAAAATCCATGAGTTGGGATACGAATTGCTTTTTCATCCGCCTTATTTTCCGGATTTAGCCCCGAGTGACTATTTCTTGTTTCCAAACCTGAAGAAATGGTTCGACGTAAATTTGACTCCAACGATTAAATCATCTCAAACAAACACCAATTTTGATGTACTTGACAAATTTTATTTTTAGATAGGGTTAAAAATTGGAGAAACGTTGGACGAAGTGTATAGATAGAGCTCAAAGTTGACTACGTTCCAAAACAAAATAATCTTTTATCCAAAAACCTGTGTCATTCAAAAAACAACAGACTTATTGACCTGCCTTATTGATATATATATATAATATGTTGATAACATTCTTAGAATTTTTGATAAAATTAATATTATATGTAAGTATAAAAAATAAAAATATACAAATAAATTAAGAATTTAAAGATATAAAATTAAATTAATTCTAATATCAAATTTGATATATACAATATGCAATTAATCAAAATATTAAGAAAAATTGAATAATCAATTGAATTGCAATTTGATTAGAATGGATTTTTTTACTGTCTCTGCTGTTTGTAGAGTCTGAGTAAAGTAAAAAAAAAACTATCAAGGAATCAGCACAATCCAATTGAATTCTAAGTATCAAGTATTTCCTAAGTAAATAATACTTGCTAAAATTCTATTTGCGAAGAAGCTTTTATCAGATCTAAAGGCAGTAAATATTTTTGTAATCTCTTTCACAAATTCAATTAAAAAAAAGCTATACTAGAAAAAATATTTTTAATTTATTTATTTGTTTTGTTTTGCTTTTTAATAGATTTCTATATTTTGATATTTTAAAACAATAAAATAAAATTAATATTTTTCAGTTTATATTAGATTAGATTTTTAAGAAAATTATTTTGTATTTGATGTCTTGGTAAATAATTATTGATATTTATTGATTAACTAGCTGATCAGAGCGCCGAAGGCTCCGCCCCCTATACCCCCGAAGTAATACATAGTATTTCGATGGAAGTCTGTATGTAAAAGGTTTTCATCCATTTTGTTTCAATCAGTATATTACATTATATTATTATATCTGTTTGTGTTCTTATTTAAAAGATATTTTAATTTAATCAGTAAATTAATTATATATTACTATTGTATTTTTATATCTATCTATCTCTGTGCCTCTACGGATTTCGAAAGCAACCCTATTTCTCCAAGTATCCCAATCCCCTGAGCTATAACCATCTAACTCCTACCCTGTCCCATCTGTCCACGACCCTACATTGTCCACTCACCTCGTCTTTGATCTTCCCAATCCCACCAGACGTTTCCCAATATTTTTCGCCAATCTTTAATCTACCATTCTAGCCATGACCCCTTCCCATCCCAGCCTTCTCTATTTTATAACCTTTATTTATTTAATAACCTTAACTATACCTGGAGATGCAATTCCTCGTTATGCCATCTCCGCCTTACTTCGGTGACCTCATCTTTCTTTGGACCTTAAATGCTGCAAACAATCCTAATATCAAATTCTCTAAATCTCCCAAGAACATCGACCACCCATATAATACAACAGGCAAAATAATTGTTTTAAATATTTCATTTTTCATCCATTTTTATAAAAGTTTTGATGAGATAAGCCTCTTTACTGTATGATAATAGGTGTTACCCGATTGCGACCTCGCTTTAAATTCTTATCCAACATTATTATCCTTTGTAATTTCAGAATTTAAGTATTTAAATTTTTCTACATTTTCAAATTCTACATTTTGTATGTTAAGACTTTGTGTGTTAATAATGTTTTTTTCTCTTACTAAATATTTTGTTTGATCCCTATTAATTTCAATCCCCATTTTATTTCCTGCCTCAATTAATTTTTTTATGATATCTTTAATTGCAATTGCCGAATATCCTATAATATTTAAGACGTCTGTTTAGCCTAATTTTTGAATTTTTTTGTTTAAGTGCATTTCGTTTGATTTTGAATTGATTTCCGCACCTTACTTTTTCTTTACTACCTTGAAGACAAATTTAAAGATCAAAAAAAATTTGAAAAAGTTTATCCGATTCTATTGAGTCATACGTATGCTTTACTAATAGTTCTCAGTTTTTCCACTTGCGCGTAAATAAACAAATGTTGTTTTGTACCTACTCGCGAACATGCAACATATAATTGGCCGTGAGAAAAACATGGGAATTGCAAATGAATTCCGCAGCACTTGAGTGACTGGCCCTGAGCTTTGTTGATAGTTTGTTTGTTTCCTTAGAAACTTTACCTCCACCTCTTGGATCCCTCGACCAATCAACAGCCATGTACAAACATACCCACATTTCACTTTTATATATATATACATAAGATAGATTATTTTAATTATGAAATATGTACTATGATATCTAATTATCTAATTACAGAGGCATACTTCCTGACAAGTAAATTTTGAAAAAATCTTTAAAGCAATTGTGTTGGTGAGTTAAGAAAAATATAATAATATACCTACTATACCTATAGAAGTACAATTAAAATTATATGAATAGTAGCTTTAAGTTCATTTTATTTCATTAAATTTATTAAATTATTCATTTCCTTAGTTGAAATTGATCTACCTAACTATTGCTGTAACGCCACAGAACTCAAAAGATGCCGCAGCAGCCTCATTCCTCCATTTCAATTAATTGGCCTTACCACAACCAATTTATATTTGTATTTTATTTGTTTAAAATTGAAATAAAATTCATTTTATGCACATAAATTGAAAATCTGTCACTGAATCTCTGGTTTATTATTAATTAATAAATAATTGATCTGTTTGGAATGTAAAAGGGTTGGCAGATTAACGACTGGACACCGATTGAACGGCTCAAGTGGCTATAGTAAACTGCTCCCCTCCATATGATATAAAGTACCGATTCATTTATTGACAAAAAAATTCTATATTTGCATGGGTTTTCTTGTTATGATGATTAAACAAATCATCATCATAAAGACGTAATTTTGGTGGCCTATCCATCAAGGAGCAGGATTTATACTACATTACTCCAATCCTCAATTTCTCTAATTAGGAATACATATTTATTTCATTTTTTTTATATCAAGTTTACCCAATGATACTTAAAATTGATGTTATGAAAAAGGTTTGTTTTCAAAAATAAATTAAATAGAATAAAATTATGTATAATTACGTATATGATTTTTATCATCTAAATATTTATAATAAATTTACAATTAAAATAAGATTCAGAAGAAGGTCTGGTAAGTACAACTATTAATTCCTTAATAAAATAATAAGATTATATTTAACTTGAATATATATATATATATATATACACGAGGGTGGGGTGAAAAGTTTCCTGCCTGACCAAGCAAAACGATGTTTCTAAATTTTTTTTTTGCTTTATTTTTCAACATTCAAAATAGCTGAGACCTGTAAGATTATATTTAACTTGAATATATATATACACGAGGGTGGGGTGAAAAGTTTCCGGCCTGACCAAGCAAAACGATGTTTCTAAATTTTTTTTTTGCTTTATTTTTCAACATTCAAAATAGCTGAGACCTGCACGATGTCAGCTGAACGTGTGCGAAATATTTTGCACAACCATTTGAATATGAAAAGCTGTGTGCAACGTGGGTGCCGCGTTTGCTAACGTTAGACCAAAAATTGCTTCGAAAAACCATTTCTACCGACATTTGGCGCTGTAGGCGTAATCCAAACAAATTTTTGCGTCGATTCATAACTGTTGATGAGACTTAAATTAAATTAATTAGAATACCGTTATGAGAAATGTATCAGTGTTTTCAAAATTTAAAAACATTGTTTTTCTTGGTCAGGCCGGAAACTTTTCACCCCACCCTCGTATATATATCATCAGCGTCCGCTCTAGCATTTACGGCGCCCCGGGCAAATTAATCAATTAGCGCCCCTATATTCAAATGAAATTTATTACATTCATAAACAAAATGTTGCCCTTCAGATTTTCCGCCATTGACAAATGCCCGGTTTGCCGCCTTCTAGAACGGGCCTGATATCATAGATGGAAAAGAAATTTAGCTTCATTTGACTATGAAATAAGCAACTATCCTATTTTATTAATACATTCAAAAACAATATGTTTATTTCCCGAGAGAGAGAAAGAGAGAAAGATTATAGATACTATATTTTCAAAAAATTAAATATTTATTGAATTTCTCTACTTTAATATTTTTAAATGATAGTTCTTGAATGATATTTGAAATTTAAGATGACAGAATTGAAAAGGGAATTTCCCAAATTTTGCCTTAAGGCAGTGATTTTTAACCTTTTATTTACCGCGGCACAGTTTTAACGGTTTAAAAATTTGGCGGCACACAAAGAAAAAGATAAGTGTAAAAGTTTACCATATTGAAAAAAAGTGGTCCCAAAAACGTTTTACCTTTTTTTTAGAACCAAATTGAAAAAATTTAGAAAAAAAAGTCGGAAATGTTTAAGAGCCTCATAATCTCGCGGCACAGTGGTTGAGAATCACTGCCTTAAGGTCAACATTCAATTCAAAACACTTTTTTAAGGATTATGCCAGCCGGGTTAAATCCAACATTGATTCAAATCTTTTACAAATAAAATTAAAATTTTCTTCAAAAACAAATTTATGATGTTTCTTTTTATTAAAACATATGAATTAAAATTAAAATAAATTAATTTTTAATGTCAATTTAATTTTAAAAGTTAACTAGGAGCAAAATGCAAAAATATCCTTATTTACCGATATGTTTGATACATGTGACATGTGACATATGGCATTTACTTTGAAGCAGCAGAAACCTATACTATCGAAGTGAGTTTCTTTATATTTTGATTGTGAATTTGGAAATGTAGTGGAAATGCTCGTGTACTCTTTTGGGCAAATCAAAAAGTAGAATATTGATTGAATTATATTATTTATTCGGTGCTGCCATCTATTTGGGGGTAGGAACTTCAAGTTCTAAATGTAGAATAGGTATAGTATGGTAAATTCAAATTACCAAATCCGTCAAATGAAAAATTGTGTTTAAGTGAAATATCAAAATTTTAAAAATAGACGATCAAGAAAAAATGATTTATTTAATTTTTATAATATAATAATTAATAAGCTATATATGTACATTCTTAATAAATAAATAAATAAATTTAAGTAAAGTTGATATTTATAAATATGCAATTCACCAGTTTTTTTTAAAATAACTAATTATAATAATAATAATAATAATAACAACATATATATTTCTGAATAGCTAAAAGATTAGATTTAACGAAATCAGGATTGGTTTATTATTATTTTTTATTTTATTTTATTTCTAAATTTCAAATACCATATTTAATATAATTTTGATCTTTTATTTTTAGACGTAAAAATACTTAAAAAATAAATAAGGTAGATACTATTCATTATTACTGCATCATCTAAAATCTAAATAAAGTTTACTTAAAACATCGATATTTTATTATAAATAAATTTTGAGAAAATTACCAAGTAATAGGTTTTTTTTAAATAATATTAAACTAAATTCATAATTTATATACCAGCCGCTCGGTCACTAAAAAAAATTATTACTTATTATCTGGTTTGGTTGGTAATATTAATACCTGGTTCACCGAGCCGCCGTTCAAATAATTTAAAAGAACATTAATTAAAAAAAGTCATAAAACTTATATCCCTTAAATGTACCTATTAATACAATAAAGGACAGAAAAATATGGCCTGTGGATATAACAATATATATATTTCGTAATTAGATTTTATTTATATTTATAATATTTTGTATTTAAGGAAGCTCTTTCTGACGTAGTTGCTTGCGTCATTTAAATTTCATATTTTAAATTAAGAAAAAACTAATAAAGATGATTTTTCTCGAGGTTGAAACCAATACAGATCGATTTTTCTTTATAAAAATTATCTATGGTATGAATTTAAAAAAAATCCTTCGACCGGTTTAATATATTTCAAAAATTGTAATTACATTACAGTAGTAAAATAATTTTCAAAGTGTAAATAAAGAAAATACAGTAAATTTTTATTTCATTTTATATATTTAAATAGAAATATTTATTTAAAATTTTATTCAATACCTATATATTGTTTCTGTAATACATTTTTTTAAAATTATTTTAAATAAATGTTTATTCACATTTTCTATTTTTTATTTATAATACAAAATATAAGATATCAGACTCTGTATAACTCTGTATAACTTAAAAAGATTAAATAAATAATAATATTTTAATCGAAATACTACTACTATAATTTATTTTTGACTTTTTCAATATGTCCATGGAAAAGTAATAAAAAGGTGCTTCAAAGCATTTCATTTGCAAAAAGTTAAAAAATATTTGCCCATTCTCAGACACAATGAGAAAACAAACATTAGGCTCTGAAATTTTTTAAACTATAAAAAAAATGAAATACCACTTAAATGTTTTAATAATTTCGCATTTTCGTAAAAGATCAATGAAAACGGAAAAACATTATTAAAGAAGAAATTTTTTTATATCTGTGAATTTTTTACAAACCATAGAATAAAATTCCCTTTTTAATATTTTTTTACACTCAGGATTTTTTTTTTTTTTTTGTACCAGAAAAACTTTCAGGCTCGTTAATCTTCCACACAACAACTCATTTGTGTTTGCCACGGGACATGCGATTAAAAAAAAAATCATTTTTAAAGACCATTTCTACCATAAATAATTTAACTATATTTTATTTATTTGTTTTCATATTAAATCAAAATCTAAAAATTTTATCAATATTATATTTATATTTAAAGAAATTCAACATATACATGTATTATATAATAATAATAATTAATATTATATTAATAATTAACATATTTTTATTTATTTTTTTCAATTTCGTTATTTCATTATCATTATTAAAATAAAGAATATTTATTTTTTAAAAAAATAATAATTATTATTTAAATTTTAAATTTTTAAAAATACTATTCTCTCCCTCTCTTTAATTTAATTTCTTTATTATTTATTTTTATTATTTATCTTACACTAATTTAGTTTTACTAACGTATACAATATAGATTGAAATATATTTATTATTTTAATGCAATTTTTTTTAACATATATTATTAATAAATAACTCATGTATCCCATCCCTATGCAATTAGAGCTGTGCCGCGAGATTACGAGGCTCTTAAACTTTTTTTTCTAATCTTTTTCAATTTGGTTCTAAAAAAAAAATAAATAAACGGTTTTGGGGATCACTTTTTTTCAATAAGGTAAACTTTTACACTTTTTCTTTGTGTGAGAGTACCGGAATTATTTTTTTAACACTGCAAATCACGCGCCAGCACGTGATGTGGTGCCATCAACAAAGAGCCAAAGACGCGCTGGTTTAATAAATATTATTTATTTAATTTTAATTTATAATTTATTAAATTCAATTTAAATATAATACATTTCACATTGCGAGATAGTCGAGTGGAGACACTCCAGCTTATTTGAAAGAAATAAATATCCTTTTTTAATTCTTAGTTTCGATTGTCAATATTTATTTGTCTGTTAATAATTTTTTGTAATATTTTTTTTTAAAGTTATTTTTTTAATTTTTCTTATATAAATAAATAAATAAAGAAATAGCTTTATATAATAATAATTAATAATGTTTCCAAATGATTTGTTATAATTATTTCTATTATAAATATATGAATAATAAAAATTATTTATTTTTTGAATATATAATAATTATAATTAGAATATATATAATTATAATGTTTAAAATATTTATAATTTAATTAGATTATAAAATTTAAAATGAAAAATTTACTATTAAATAAGATACGATAAATTGTATATTTTCATTTTCTAAATAATTTAATACAATTCTACTACAATATTCAACATAGATTTACTTAAAAATAAAGGCGCCATTGGGTGTGCGGGTAGCGAACCTGCCTCCCATTCACATGGTCCCGGGTTCAAGTCCCGGCTGGGGTCAACCCAGCCTCCGGGAACAACATTGGGGAAAAGCTACTTGATAGCGCCTCCGATCAAGAAAATCAAGGTAAAGGTTGAGAGGACCCGTTCTACTGATCATAGGACACCTCTTTGATATAACCGGCTTGATAGGCGTTGTCCTTGCGTAGGACGTACAAAGTCAGAGGTTTTTTTTGTTTTTTTACTTAAAGTTTTTTTTATTAATATACATCAATAGAATAAATCAAGCTCTTATGTGTTATTTGTGTTGTTTATAACTTTTTTATTTTATTTTATTTATATTTTTATAAATGTTGCATGCACTTTTCCAGGTAAAATACTTGTGCTAACTAAAATAACTATGTTCAACTGTTGTGAGTCGAGAATGCATGAAAATAATTTACAATGATCTTCGGCCATTAAAATTATATAATTTTTTAAGCATCCCTTAACAATAAATCATGAATTCAATTAATTAATAATGTTTGTGTTGATTGAAGAGGAGCAGATTCTTGAAACCATAGTTTGCTTGCACAACCATTTTTTTTTTTTTGTACAAGTTCTATTTGAAGAGATATTATTAAAATATTACAATATATTATGTCTGTAGTAGGGAGAAACTACATTATATATAAGATAAAATATATATTAAAAGTTTTACTAAAAATGATGAAAATGATCTTTAATTAATGTTAACGAATATGACATTTATTTAGATTTGTGAAAGTTCTTGTGATAATGGAGGAAACCAATCCCTTTAGTCGATTGATAAATGACCACGCGAGACTCGGAATTCTTACCTCAACGCAGTCATAAATTTATAATCATTTCACTAATAGACGTTATTATAAGGGCAATAGAAAAATAAAGGAACCCTTCGATTATTTTCATTTCTTGGTTGTTTGAAGTTTGCACTTCATGAATTCAAGCCTTGATGTTATCCAATTGCCAATCGGTCAAAGGAATAAAAGACAACATCAAGTTGGTTTGTCAATTCAAGATATTTTGCTGATTGATACGTTATTGGATTATTCTTGTTCAAAGGGCATTTCATTATATCAGTTACATGGAAATTTTGTTAAAGACAGAACTAAATATATAGATCAAAGACATTGTATCTATATATTCTTTCAACTTTAAATTTAGGTCAGAAAACAAAGAGCATGACAATTTATGAAAATTGAAAAAAAAGATGATTTATGTACATGATTAATATTTCTTTATCTGACCTCGAGATATTCATTTTCACGATTCATTATGTAGATATGTATTATATAAATTAATAAGGTGACCATTTTTAGAAAACACCAAATCAGGACATTTTACCTTTTTTTAGAAACATTTTAGAAAAAATTCAGAAATGTTCAAAAGCCTAGTCCAGAAAACGTTTGACCTTTTTTTATAGTCAAATTGAAAAAATTTTGAAAAAAAGTACAAAATGTCCTAAATATTTAAAAAAACGGGACAGATATCAAAAAAGAGTTCAGTTAGGAGGACACTTACAAAAGGAGGACAGAGCTTACAAATGGAGGACTGTTGTTCACCTTAAGATTAAGAGTAATGAGATTTTGTTTGAATTAACTACAATAACTACAATACAAAAACAAATTAAAGAGTTAAAATTAGGAAAACCAAGTATAAAAATCTGGAGTATCTCCACTCGTCTACCTCACAAATTTCAATTGGAGTAATTAACATATATTATATTTAAATTAAATTTTTTATTAAAATTATCCTATTCACCCTTATTATACATTATAAATTAAAATTTATAAATTTATTAAACAAGCGCGTGTTTGGCTCTTTGTTGATGACACCGCGTCACGTGCTGGCGCGTGATTGGCAGTCAACATGTTAAAAAAATTAAGTCCGGTACTTTCAGCGATTCTGAAATTCTATATATAGCATTTTTATACAATTTTTAATCATGTGAAAAATCTATCAAACATTTTTCTTTATTTTTATAGTCAGTTGAACAATAAAATGAAAACATGGTCCTCTTCCGAATGAACTACATTTCTCAAAAGTTGATAGATAACTACGAATCTTGAATAATGCCCGTAAATCAAATTTCATTATTTTAGCTCTAGCTCTCTGGCGAGATAGTAAAAAAAACAAGTTAAAATGATAAAATTAGGAAAACCATGAATATAAATTAAGGGAAGGTTAATAGTAGGACATTTAACTGAAATTGGAAAAGATAAATTTATAGAATTGTGTTTATTTATGGAAAGATCAATTTTATAAAAATGTCCAATGGAAAGAATAAGAATGTGTTGAAAAGTTAATATAAATTTAATTCTATGAGAATTTAAAAAGAATATGTGAATTTGATTAGAAAAAAACTTTCTAGTCTCTAGATCAGTGATTCTCAACCTTTTTTTTTTACCGCAGCACACTTTTAACGGTTTAAAAATTTTGCGGCACACAAAGAAAAAGATAAGTGTAAAAGTTATTTACTAATTTACCATTAAAAAAAAATTGAAAAAAAGTCGAAAATGTTTAAAGTACGTATTATTGCACTTGAAAGAAAGATATGGATATAACATAAATATTTTTAATTTTATATTAATTATAATATTTTGTATTTTAGGAAGCTCTTTCTGTCGTAGTTGCTGACGTCATTTAAATGTCCTATTTTAAATTAAGAAAAAACTAATAAAAATGATTTTTCCCGAGGTTGAAACCAATAAAGATCGATTTTTCTTTATAAAAATTATCTAAGGTATGAATTTAAAAAAAATCCTTCGACGGGTTTAATATATTTCAAAAATTGAAATTGCATTACAGTACTAAAATAATTAGCCATAGATAATATATATTCATAATATTAATATAACCAATAATAAATATACTTAAGTATTTTACTTGAATATATTCTCAGAGAATTTTTCTTTTTTTTTAAATTTCTATTTTTAATAGGATATTCGAATTCTTTAATATGGCATTTTATAATTGATTTTTTTTTTAGATTTTTCCTTATTCATTTACTAATTTGGAATCTAATAAATATCCTGAACTAAATTATAGAAATAATTAATTTTTTTTATCTATTTATGTTTATTTTTGAAGGCGCCATTGGGTGTGTGGATAGCGAACCTACTTCACATTCACATGGTCCGGGGGTTGAAGTCCCGGGCCTGGCAAGGGAATTTCCCTAGCTGGGATCTATGGGATGGAGTCAACCCAGCCTCCGGGAACAACATTGGGGAAAAGCTACTTGATAGCGCCTCCGATCAAGAAAATCAAGGTAAAGGTTGAGAGGACCCGTTCTACTGATCATAGGACACCTCTTTGATATAACCGACTTGATAGGTGTTGTCCTTGCGTAGAACTTGTAAGTCAGAGGTTTTTGATTTTTTTTCTAATCTATTTTTAGATTTAAACATTTTTGTTAGAGGTTGTTATATGAAAATTCCTTTTGTTATTAAAGAGTAAAAGAAAGTTGGTATTATTAAATGTTGTTACAGTTATTACAGTATTAGAATTTTAGCAAATAACACTTGAGACTTTAATAGGTTGTTAATAAGTAGGAATGATGTAAATTTTGTATCGATATGTAATGAAGTATGTATATGATGGTAAGTAAGGTGAGCAAATCCCACTTTAATAACCCTTTTAGTCTCTTTTTAAAATGGAAATTTCTAAATGAACCTTTCACCATCGAATTGGCCACCAGGGAAGAAGAAGAAGAAGGGTGGGGTGAGGGGTGGGGGGCGGAAAGTGAGCATTATTAAACTTAGGCCCAGAGTAATTACTGGCAAGAGCTTCCGTTATAAATCTCCTCTCATTTCAAGTTCATTTCGTCCGAGGATGTCTAATGATAAACGGAATTGGAAAGAGGATGCCTCCTCCTCCCAGGTGAGGAGGCTGTCTTCGGCGTCGAGGTGCGGCGCACTGGGTCAGTGGGGGCGGCGGCGACGTCGACGACCGTTATAAAAGGGCGGCGCGGGAGTCGACCGGCTTACAATAAATCCGCCAGTACTTGTGATCAGAAAGCACGTGGCTCCCGATACAAGAAGAGTACTTTGCCGATAAAAGATAAAACGCAGAAAAAGGTAAGTAAGAAATTAAAAAAAAAAATAAAAATTAATAATAGAATTAAATTATTATATAATTAATATGAATAAATAAAAATTAAATATTTTTATTTATTGATAAAATATAAATTAATTTTGAAAAAAAAATATAAATATTATCAATAAAAATAAATTTTAATTTTGTATTATTTAAAAATTAAAATGTACATTTATACTACATTATAAATTTTATAATAATTATTATTATTCAAGTTAATTATAAGTTTAATCAGTAGAATAATAAGTAGATTGTTTCTGTTATATTTATTATATTATTTCGAACTTGGTGAAAACTCTTATATATCTCTAAAATTTCAAAAAATAACTTAAAAAATGTTTTTTATTTTAAATTTATCCTTTAAATAAAACCTCTATATTTATATATTTGAAATTTTTATAATTGATAGCACAGAGTTTTCTAATTATTTAGTAAGATTAAAATTTAGTTTCCCTAAAAGTTCTACAAATATTAAATACTATAAAGAGTTCAATTCTATAAATAACTAAAAATTATAATATTATATTTTTCATTCGTTTAATATAATATATATTTATTATGTAAAAATAGATATACAAAAGGTATATGTACAAAAAAAAAAAATTAATTCTAATCTGATGGGTAAAACTACATAATTTTTTATTCAATGATCATTTCTCTTCTCTTGTTGTAATCCTTCTTTATATAAGTAAGAAGTGGTGGTGAATTGTAAAATATTGTTCGGAATTGTTCTGAAAATATTTTTATTCCTAAATTGACGAATATCATTATAATTATACTTAATAATTACTTATTATAATATTTATTATATATTTATTATAATACTTATTATAATTATACTTAAACTAAAGTTTCTTTTAATTTCAGTGTAATTTTCTTCCTCTTGTAGAACAAAAATGGATTTTTATCAAATCTCTGCCCATAAATAAACAGAAAATAATAATTGTATTTAGAAGTTCACCTAATAAATTAATTACTCTTTTAAATAAATATATTTATATATAATTTTTTTTTATTTTGCATTTAAGGGTGAATTAATTAATTATCTATTTATTGCACTTTTACATTTCATATCCATTTATTCAGTTTTTTTTTCTTTAAAGGCGAACAACTTAGAAAGTAAATTTTCCTATATTCCGAGTAGTCATTTATTTAATTTGTATAGTTCAGTCTAAATAAATCTGCTAGAAAAGATAATAACCATAATAACATAGCAAAGTGATTGATTCAAAGCGGGAAACATCTGAATTTAAATTTGAATTTTTAAACAATTATTTTCCAATTCATTAAGATACAATTATTACATATATGAATTTTTCTACAACACACCATGAAGTTTTATTTCAAGACACTCGAATAATTGAAAAACATTGACTTATATAATTTAAGTTTGATAGATTAGCTGGTTATGAACGTCGAAATGTACAGCCATTAAGTAATATTTTATAGACTCATTCACTAATTATTCATTTATTCACTAATTTTCTGTTTTTTCGATTCGGTTTGGATAGAGAGAACTTATTTAATTAATTAATTTTTTAATTTTTCTATATCCAATCCGAACTGAAAAAAAAATCACCAGAAAATAGTGGAGCCCTCTGCTGGTCAAATGGATAAAACATGGTAGTCAAATAGAATATCAATCGATTAAAATCCATATTTTTTTCCATTTTATCTCGAAAACTAGAAGTAAATAATCATAACAAAATATCATATTAAATTTTGTTTTTATTTTTTTGACTACAAAATCTTTTCTTTTTCTTATTTAAATAAAATTATTTTTTAATCTATTTTATTAAAAAAAAAAAATCAATTCGATGAGTATCTTCAGTTGCCAATGATTGGAGGTGGTTGGTTGGTGTTAGTAGTGGTGGTGGTAGTGGTTCGTTATATCGAGTGTCTAACCCAACCCTCCCGTTTGTGAGCAAATAAAAATAAATTGGATAAAAAAGAATTTCAGATTCAAAGAAGATCAAAATAGTAGTAGAATGAGTAAGGGGGAGTGATGGAAATTAACCTTGCATTATAGTTAAATATAAATAAATCCGAGAACGCTTTTATTTAATATGAAAAAAATATAAATAAAAAAATAAAAAAAAAAAAAAACAATACAAAAAACTTTTGCAGGAATTCTTTTGTATATATTTTAGTTCCTTGCTTTTGTCCACTCTCGTTTTAATTAATGACAAGAGAATGGATTAATGGGATTTAGGTGGAGGGTTCTAACAAGCAAAGCAACTATAAGAGAGAGAGAAAGAAGTCTCCACTGTTCTAAATCTAATGTTTAGCTCCTTTCACAATCTACAGAAAATATCAAGGTTGGCTTTGGAAAAAAATAGAAATGATGGGATTATCTAGAAATTAGTCATCTAAGAAAAAAACTTAGAGAAATTTAAAAAGACTAAAATGGGATTAATAAATCTAGAAAAGGGCTATAATTCAATTTAGATTAGTGACCTTGACATAGTGAAATTTTTGTTTTGTAATCTTATCTTTGATTTTAGAAAATAACAAAATTTGTATAATTTATAACTTATATTCTAAAATGAAATGATGATTTTTTTTAGAACCACATTGAAAAAACAGATATGGATATAACATAAATATTTTTAATTTTATTTTATTTATAATATATAAGTAAGAGCTAGCTGTGACGTCATGAATGGCTGGATGACGTCATATAATTTTAAATTAAGGAAAAAATTAATAAAGATGATTTTTCTCGAGGATAAAACCAATATAAAGTGCTTGATTCGTGGTGGTATGTAAAAAAATCTCCTGATGTGAAATTTAGTGTGAAAATAACCCTTCCCTTCCTATCGTCGATCGCTAATACTACCACTTTAATAAAAATTCCCTTAATAACTACCACTTCCGGTTTCCGGATTTGCACCAAAAGTTGATCAATTCATCATACTGATGCATTAAGTAAATATACCAAATTTCATCAAAATCCGTTGAGCCGTTCAAGCTGTACACAACTATACGGACGAACAGATGGACAGACATGATGATAAAAATACTTTTTTCTGTTAAGAAAATGCATGATTCGTGGAGATATGTAAAAATCTCCACATGTGAAATTTGGTGTGAAAACAATACCTCCCTTATTATCGTCGGTCGGTAAAAAATTTAGAAAAAAAGGGTTAAGAGCCTGGTAAGTTGTTGACAATCACTGCTCTAATTTTATAGAGAGGGTATACATGAGTATTAATAATATATGTTAAAAAAATTGAATTAAAATAATAAATATATATCAATCTATATTCTATACGTTAGTAAAACTAAATTTGTGTAAAATAAATAATAAAAATAAAAATAAATAATAAAGAAATTAAATTAAAGAGAGAGAGAGAGAGAGAGAGAGTGGATACTAATAGAATAGTATTTTCAAAAATTTAAAATTTAAAAAATATTTATTATTTTTTTAAAAAATAAATATTCTTTATTTTAATAATGATAATGAAATAACGGAATTGAAAAAATTTAGAAAAAAATTCGGAAATCTTTAAGAGCTTAGTCCAGAAAACGTTTTACTTTTTTTTAGAACCAAATTGAAAAATGTTGAAAAAATTTAGAAAAAAGTAAGTACGAAATGTCCTAAATGTTTAAAAAAAACGGGACAATAGGCTGTTCCGAAGACATTTTTCGGGACGTCGGGATAGAGCACCTAAAAACGAGACAATCCCGGAAAAACGGGACGTTTGGTCACCCTAACTATACATATATTGAAACTATTCCTCTCTTTAGGATTCTCTCCCCAGATTCTAAAACATTAAAACTACCATATATATCAATTTTAATTAAATTTTATGAAATGTAGTATATTTAGATATATTACATGATATACGTGTATATATATATATATATTGAAATTTTGTATGACTACTGATACTCCCCTAAGTGAATGTCTAATAAATCAATTAGTATAAATTCCCAGGATGAAAAATGAATATATATATATATGTATATATAACTTTTCATTCATAATATATATACCCTCTAAGAGGAGATTCTCTATTCGAATATAAAAAATATTTTTGTATTTATATTTGAAAGAATCTATTATAAGTTTAAATTAATTTTTTTAAATACTAATTTTAGTTTCATTAATGAGATTAAATTGTAGTGGTAGTGTAAAAAAAAAATAATTATTAAATTTTCAATTCTAATTTTATATTAATTTTAAAAAATTATACAATATATATCACTTTTCTGCTAAGAAAAATAAATATTTTAAAAATTTCGAATTAACCATCAGGCGACTAATTTTCGAAATATAGAATTCTTATTAATACAAATTATTTTCAAAAGAATGAAATTCCATGAATTAGACTATTAATTGTTTTCTTATCTACCATACTCTCCAGATCTGGGCATTTGTTTTTTGAAGGTTTTAAGAATGCTCGTTGGAAAGAAATTTAACTATGATGATTAAGTAATTGCGGGAACTGGAGCCTATTTTAAGGCAAAAGACAAAACATATTATAAAAATGATATAAAAAGTTTGATCATGAATCAATCATTTGCTTAAGCAATGATTGGTTGAATAATAAAAAATTGATTTTTTTTTATCAAAAAAATGTTTTTTTTTCGTATGTATTGTATCATACGGATATATTGAATGATCTATATACATCGAAATCGATATTATAGAGAGAAAGAAGGCCATAATATAATAAATTTATTGATAATAGGTCTAAAATAAAATACAATGATGAATAAATAAAAATTCATAAACAAATATATATATATATTTATATTGTAATAATTGTTTTGTTTATTTTTTGTTTTTGTTTTTTGTTCTATAAATGATCAATTATTTTAAATTTTTATATTTGTAAAAAAATTTTTTGTTTTGTTTTTTTTGTTTTTCAGAAACAATTTAAGCTGTCCATCACAATCATATATAAGTATGAAATTTACTCACACATTCAATCTATTTTTTTTTAAATTCTAAATGAAAATATAAACAAATGTTTTTAAAAACAAAATACCTATTAATGTTCGATTTTAGTATTTAAAAAAAAAATTCTATCGTTTTAACATGATTCTATAAAATGCATACAAGTGAGAAAATCCAATCGATTGATGTACGTATTATGTATAGAGAGACGTTTTGGGGAGTGTGGGTGGGGGTGGGTTTATTCTGCTTCCTTTTTCAGTGGAACCTTTATTCATTTCCAAAGTCAAAGACTGCTCTTGACATTTCTACCAACTTTTTTTTTCTATAGAAATTTTAATCGAAAAAAAAAATATTAAAAGTTTTTTTTCTTGAAAATTACTTTCAGTTGATCTTCGATCTTTACCTTTCCCATTTTTTTTATTAATATTTTATTGTTAATTACTACAAACTCTTTTTATGGCTAATTATGATTAATTAATATTAGTAAGTGGAAAAAATTAAAAAGAATTAATTACCATATACGTTACAACAAAAGTTTAGATACACATTTTATGAAATTTCAAAGTTTACCACTTCTGCTCCTTGGAGACGAATAATGTCGACACCTCATTTTCATAGTCCTCCCCTAATTTTGACATTTGACGACAGTCGAAATCCAAATACACCTTTTGGCGATAAAGTAAAAGATTTGGTCCACTTTTTCGTTGACTGAAGTGAGATGCATATTTAACATCGACATTTTCAGAACAGAATCAACCGATCAAATTATTTGATGTGGAACCGTAAATTGCACACATTTTTACCGACCGACAATAGTTTTTCACAATAAATATCACACGTGGAGATTTTTTACATCTCCACGAATCATGAACTTTGTATAGCTTTTATCCTCATCTTCATTAGATTTTTCTTAATTTAAAATTATATGACGTCACCCAGCCCTTCAAGTTGTCACAGTCAGCGCCTCCATATATATTATAAATAAAATAAAATTAAAAATATTTATCTTATATTCATATCTGTTTTTTATTGCATTAATAGATACATTTAAATTATTTGAAATTGTTTCTGTAGCTGTAAATTAACTTATTTCAAACCGTCGGTCGGTTCTGTGCCTGGTCACAGGCCAACTTATTTTGATAAGACTTGTAAACTTTCAAGAAGAGGAACTTCAAAACATCCCGGATGTTATCTTATTATTTACTCGCTATTAATCAAAATAAAGACTGATCACCACAATTTGTTCAACTTTTTTTTTTAAAGTTCACAGAAACGCCAACTGAAAAATAATGTGCATATATTCGTCATGTTCTTATTAGCGAAATCCGTCGTATACAAATTTTTATTACAACCTGGGGTAATAGTTTAGGATACATGCCACCTCTCGGATTTTGATAAAACTTTGCCAGTTGATTCCTTGATTAATTCTAAGAAACTTTTTCCTTACAATACAGCGGGGAAACTTTTAGTTTTGGAGATATAAAGGATTAAAGTTTGGATATAAATCCATTGATATTCTTTTTGACTATCATGTTTTATCCATTTGACCAGCGGAAGGCTCCACTAATTTTTTTTCAGTTCGGATTGGATATAGAAAAATTAAAAAAAATAATTTATTAAATAATTTCTCTATATCCAAACCGCATCGAAAAAAACAGAAAATTAGTGAATAAGTAAATAATTAGTGAATTATTCTATAAAACATTACTTAATGGCTGCACATTTCGACATTCATAATCAGCTAATCTATCAAACTTAAAAATTATTTTTTATCTCAAAAACTAGAAGTTTCCCCGTTATATTGCCTAAGGAAAAAGTTTCTTAGAATTAATAAACGAATCAACTGGCGAAGTTTTATCAAAATCCGAGAGGTGACATGTATCCTTAACTATTACCTCAGGTTGTATCAAAAATTGGTATATGATTATTATTCAATTTTTTCAATTGGTAGAAATTCTTTGCTATTATTTACTTATTTTTATACTTTTGACTAACTATACTTTTCTTGTTTTAAACAAATTAAAAGACAATTCTAATTTTTTATTTTTTATTTATAAATTGATATTCACCTTGAAACAAAAAAAAAATGATAATAAATTATTATTATTTTTTTGACTTTAATGCCTTTTTATCTAAAATTATAAATATTTTCGTTTTTTTTTTCTTTTAATTCAGTTTATGACACAATATATATATATAAATTATATAAATTCATTCCATATGATTCAAATGTAAAGTATTTCAAAATTCTTTTCTAATCGAACGTCTGGAAGCCAACCATCTTTTTTAGTTAGAGAATATAAAAAAGATGCTGATAATTTTAGAGAGAGGAAAAAGAAGACATTAAAATGATATGATTTCTAATTTTATCTGTCAAGTCATCTATTTTCTGTTTTTTTATTTTTTTATTTTTTTTTATTTTAACCTCTCATATAAAATTTTTATATTAAAGTTATTTTTATTGGTTTTTAAGAAAATTCATCAAATTATTGTATTTTTCATTAAGACTTTATAACTTTATCTAAAATTATTTTATATAATTAAGTGAAGATTTTTGTATTTTGGTATTTCTATGGAATTCTACAGCCACCGCAAACAATCTTCAGCTAATTCTTATATTTACACGATTTTTACTATCTCGCCAGAGATAGTATTGCGATCACAAAAGTTTTCGATGTTGAGATTTTGATGTTTTTATACGTTTTGATGGTTCCTGAATCATTTTCACTAAGGTTGAGAAAAATGTCTGTGTGTGTGTATGTATGTAACCAAGATTACGCAAAAACGGTTTGAACTAGAATCATGAAATTTGGTACATGGGCATTATTCAAAATTCATAGTTTTCTATCTTCTTTTGAGAAATGTAGCTCAACCGGAAGAGGGTCATGACCTACAACGTTTTGATTTTTTTTCCTCTAAAGTGCCTGTAAAAATAAAAATATATATTTGATAGTTTTTCACATGATTAAAAATTGTATAAAACTGCTATATATTGAATTTCAGCTTGATTCAATCACTGAAAGTACCAGAATTAATTTTTTAACACTGCAAATCTCACGCGTCAACACGTGACGCGGTGCCATCAACAAAGAGCCAAACATGCGCTAGTTCAATAAATATTATTTATTAATTTTTATTTATAATTTAATTAATTTAATTTAATTTAAATTAATATTTGTTATTTAATCCAATTCAAATTTGCGAGATAGTCTAGTGGAGACACTCCAGATTTTTTTTCTTGAAACAGTCTTTATAATGTTTCTTTCTGTGCTCACCATTCTTGTGTTTGGTTTCCCTCTTAAAGAAATTTTTCATTTATCCATTTTGTGAAAGAGAAATGTAACTTTATAATGTAGATTTTAATCGGACTTAAATTTATGTAATTATTGAAGTGAAACTTCTTTAGCGGCGTCCTGACATTTGGTTGAGAATGGAGAGTGAATTGAAAAATTGAGATTTCGTAACGCAAGTGAGAAAAAAGATATAGGTATAACGAGTGAGAATGAGAAAGAGGCTATCTGCGTCTCCCTTTTGTGCGGTCTTTCGTTCTAATCCCCACTCATACCAAAGTCCATGACGCGCATGCGCGCGAGTACGTTGACGAAAATTCTCAAGTCAAATATACAGCGTGCACGCATACCGACGCATGTAATTGTGTGTGTGAACATGGTCGGCGATTCACACGCCAACACATACAGTTATGTGCGTCGATGACCATTCACGTTATTTATCCGAATCTCAACATTACTTTAACACTACTAAATCAATTTAAAATTATTATTGCATTTAAAACTGCTTTTCTCTACTCCACAGATTTCACTATGCCGAAAAAAAATAACGACCAAAATTTAGACGATATTATTTATTTCATACACCGTTCACTACTGGTTTATAGCCACACAGGTGCAAATGCACTTGAACGAGGCGAAGATAAAATCCCTCTAATTCTCGGGGGAGATTTTAATGTAAATTTTGGATCTGATGATTCGTTGCCGTTGATCAACTTTCTTCGAGAAACATTTGGTCTGCTTATAAATAACGATCCCAAGGAATCAACAACAAAATCTGGAACTACAATAGATGCTGTTTTTACACGTTATATAGAAAATATCGAATCACGAACATATATATCTTATTTTAGTTATCACAAGCCATTAATATCAGTATTACCAATTGAAGCACCAACCGACAATAGTACAGGCAATGTAGATATGATGATAGAGTAGATAATGATAATAATAAAGCGAATATTTGTTACGAAAATTTTATACTGTTATATGTCTTTCGAAATGATCCCTTTATTTTTCTCTATTTCTCTCTCACTCACACTCTCAACTAAAATTTCTCTTATTCTCTAGATTCTAAGAAGTTTCACTTCCGCCACGTGTACGATGCTGCACATTTTGCTTTTTTTATTATTAATTATTAATTATTTAATTTTATTTTTTCCCATAAATTCTAATTGTGTTCTGGTTCTCTATTGGCATAGGCCTTTCCCAAAATCCTTATAATAATTAGTTGGAGTGTCTCCATTCGACTATCTTGCAATTTGATTTGGATTAATTAACACATATATTATATTATATTTAAAATTAATTAATTATAAATTATAAATTAAAATTAATAAATAATATTTATTAAACCAGCGCATGTTTGGCACTTTGTTGATGGCACCACGTCATGTGTTGGCGCGTGATTAGCAGTGTAAAAAATTAATTCCGGTACTTTCAGCGATTCAATCAAGCTGAAATTCTATATATAGCAGTTTTATACAATTTCTAATCATGTGAAAAACTATCAAACATATATCTTTATTTTTACGGTCACTTTGGAGGAAAAAAAATCAAAACGTTGTAGGTAATGACCCTCTTCTGGTTGAGCTACATTTCTCAAAAGTTGATAGAAAACTACGAAATTTGAATAATTCCCGTATAACAAATTTCATTATACTAGCTCAAACCGTTTTTGCGTAATCTTGTCTACATACACACACAGAGAGGCAGACAGACAGACAGACATTTTTCTCAAGCTTAGTGAAAATGATTCAGGAACCTTCAAAACGTATAAAAACACCAAAATCTCGACATTGAAAATTTTCGTAATCGCAATACTATCTCTGGCGAGATAGTAAAAAGGAGCTATGGCCAGGCACAGAACCGACCAACGATTTGAAATAAATTAATTTAAATTATATACCTATATATATAAAGTATCAAAAAAAAAATATTTTTAAAACTTGAATTAAAATGACCAAATTATATTATCTTGATTTTTATTTTTCGTTTAATTAATCAATTAATAATTACTACTATATTTTAAGTAAAAAATTTCCGACAATGAATATAAAATTAATACTTTGAAAAGTACCACTTCGATTTTTCGGATATACACCAAAAGTTGATGAATTCATGCTACTGATGCAGTAAGTAAATATAAAAACTTTTATCAAAATCCGTTGAGCCGTTCAAACTGTACACGTCTATATGGATACACAACGGACAGACGGACAGACGGACAGACGGACGGACACACATCATGTTAAAAATAATTTTTTCTGTTAACAAAATGCATTATTCATGGAGATATGTAAAAATCACCACATGTGAAATTTGGTGTAAAAAAACAATACCTTTTCTTCCTATCTTCGGTCGGTAAAAGTACCTAGGAAATATTTTATATATATATTTAAATGTAAATTAAACATTAAACAAATAATTAAAATTAATTCTTCAATTAATCAATTAATTAATTGACATCTCTCTCAATTATTTATATCTAATAAAAAAATTATTAAAATTACATTTCATATTAAATATTTACAAACAACAAATTTTATCTCCTAATATAAGTATAATCATATGAATACATTATAAATTAATATCGTGATAATATATTTAATTAAAATGAAATTTATTTCACAGTTTTGTTAACTAAATAGGATAAATAATAAATTTCAAAGTAAGATGGGGGAAAAATAAACTATTTCAAATAAAGTAATATTGTGAATTAATATATAATCCAAATGTTTATCTCTGCTATTGCATTTGTTTAAATTAATATTTCGCAATTAATTTCTTTTGTTTTTTAGTTAAATTTAATTTAAAAACATTTCGTGATGTTTTTTTTGTGTTGTTAATTTAAACCTAAAATTCAATACTTTTAATTAACGTCGTTAAATATAATAAAAACAAATAACAAATATGAAGGTGAATAGTTAATTTAATTTTAATGATGGAAATTCAAACGAGGATAATTTTTATTTGTTTTAATTATTTAAGAGATTGCTGAATATTATATTTATTATATAATAATCAAAATATAACAACAAATAAATATAATATAATTTTTGAAGATTAATCAATTTTTTTTATTTATATAATATAACTTTAATTATAATATAGATCAATCTTTATTAATTTCAAAGCTACACATGTGTATATAAAATTGTCAAATTACTCTGTAAAAAAATAAAAATATTCAATCAAGTTATGACTGATTGAGATTTGAAAATTTATTGTTAGTGTCATTCATTGAATAATGTAAACACGGAAGACATAACACAATTCTAGTTTTTGATAAATCTTAAACGCTAATATTTTTAATGACATGATTATTGGTGTTAAAAAACAATTATTTTGTCTGTTGTATTATATGAGTGTGAGGCATGGTCTATGACCTTGTTAGACGAGAGTAGATTTAGAATATTTGAAAATAGGAATCTTCGCAGCATTTATGGTTCAAAGAGGCGATATCGGGGAATGGCGGAGACGAGGAATTGCACGACCTCTATGCATCTCCAGATATAATTAGAGTTATAAAATTGAGAAGATTGCGATGGAAAGGACACGTGGCTAGAATGGAAGAGGAAAGATTGGCGAAAAATATATTGGTGGGGAGTCCGATTGGGAAACGTCCGGTTGGAAGACCAAGGACGACTGTCGGTGGATAATGTAGGAAGGGACGTGAGCGAGATGGGATAGGATAGGGATTGGAGGGTTGTGGCTCAGAATAGGGATACTTGGAGAAATTTGGTTGCTATGGCCAAGAATTTTCGAGTTCCGTAGTACCACAGATAGATTCTATCTATCTATCTCTGTGGCTAGGATGGGAGAGAAGATTGGCGAAAAATATTTTTGTGGGGGGGCCGTTTGGGAAACGTCCGCTTGGAAGACCAAGGATTCTATCTATTTATCTCTGTGACTCTATGGAACTCGAAAGTTCTTGGCCACAGTAACCAAATTTCTCCAAGTATCCCTATTCTGAGCCACAACCCTCCAATCCCTACCTTCTCCCATCTCTCTCACGTCCCTTCCTACATTATCAACCCACCGTGTTCTTGGTCTTCCAAGCGGGCGTAGATAAATAGTTTATTGGTGTTAGTGATACTTAGGACTTAGTATGCATAAAAAAAATTACAACTTTGTTTTTAAAATAAAACTACTAAAATTTCGCATGTGTTGATCTTCAAGATGTTAGGGTAGACAAAACAAATTCTCCTTGAACGACGGTTCGCTTATAAATTTAGGTGGTTATGCTTTTTGCTACATCTGGTCGTGTATGTGACTACTATTGTTCCTCCGATGCCTTTTCCAAGCCAAAATATAAAAATATAAAAAATACGTCATAATCTTAACCTCGTCATATCCCTCGGTTTTACCTTACATTGTATTTTTGTTAGTTTGAAGCATAGGTTCCCAAACTTTTTTTTGTCGTGGACCCCTTGGCATGTTTTTCGGTTTTGGGTAGACCCCTAAATTGATTTTGATCTTTTATAAACGATTTACCTTTTTTTTTAAGACCCCCAAATTTGTTATTCGCTACCGTGGACCCCCTGGGGGTCTATTTTAACCCCCAGAGGTCCAAATAGACCACTTTGGGAACCTATGGTTAGAAGAAACAAATATGATTGGGATATCCATATATTATTAGTACTTATTTCTTACTGAGTTGTTAAAAAACTTCATCATATTATGAATATATCTATCTTAATATTTTTTTAAATGTATTATGTAGATATACAATAAAAATACAGACGTAGAAAAGTTTTCTTCTTATAATCTTGGATCCAAAATATTAAAATTAGTTAAAATATTATGTGTTAGAAAAATTCCAAAATAGGATAATAATACTTGAATAATACAATACATAATAAATAATTCTTTCTTATTATTACAATTAAATTTTTTTTTTTTTTGAGAATATTTACAAATTTTATATTTCCTTTTCTTGCATTCAAGTTTCTTAAGAAAAAATAGTTTTTATAAAAATTTTTAGTTCTATAATCACCGTCGTTGTTTTTTTATTAAAATTATATTCCATAATATTAAAAAGATAAATAATTTAAAACAACCCCGCCCCTTCCTGAAACAAATAGGTACTTAGCTGTTCCCTGGATAAAAATAATTATTCATTTGAAGATATTTTTAACTTGACACTATACGAGTGATTCCCAAACTGTGAGTCGCGGCTCCCTGGGAAGCCACGAAAAAATTTCTTAATACTTGAAATTTTTTGGTTCTAAAAAAAACTGAACATTTTCGATTATTTTTAAAATTTTTTCGTACTTTTTTCAAAATTTTTTCAATTTGTCTCTAAAAAAAAGCTCAACCGTTTTTTGGACCAAGGGAGCCGCGGAAAATATCCAATGTATTATGGCAGCCGTATACCGAAAAAGTTTGGGAACCTCTGCACTATACAATACTGTTTCTAACTGTTTCTATTTTTCTTTGATAATTGTTTTAATAATAATAAAAATTTATTTTTCTATGACAATGTGTTTCTTAACGAATTGATGCCACATTCTATTTTTGATCTTGTAAAAATATATATTTTTTTTTATTAATTAAATATCTAATGACTCTAAATTAGAAACTTCGAATAAAAAAGATGGTGGATTGTGGTTAATTCAGAGCTTTCTTTCATATCCCCATATCTTTCTTTCTAGACTGTTCTTATGATATATTATATATAAATTAATAAAAACACTTTTTAATATGCACGCTTTTAATAAAAAATACTCTAAAAATTGAAAATAAAATATTAAATAAACCTTGAATAAAATCCTTTACATATGCCCAATAAAAATGTGTGTGGCGCATAGGAACATAAGTAAGAGATAAAGTATTTAATAGTATTATAAGCACCTCACGTTTTTTTGTTGGGCATATGTAAAGGATAATATTCAAGGTTTAATTAATATTTTATTTTCTATTTTTAGGGCATTTTTGTTTAAAAAGCGTGTATATTAAAAAGTTTTTTTTTTAATTTATTTTGAAATTTTTAGTTTTTTTTTTTTTATATTTTTATTTTTAATATTTTATTGTTTGTTGTTTGCCAAGATGTAAAACATTGCATTATTGACTACTATTTAAATCTGTTATTCTCGAACATATATTAGATTAGAGGTTGCCAAAGTGGTGGTCCGTGGACCACTAGTGGTCCGCGAGAAAATTTCGCTGGTCCGCAGAAAAATGTGGAATATACTTACTCATCATGTTAAGTTATGTTTTAAGATGCATTAAAACATGATTTAATTCATAACAATACGTGATAATAGTTTCATTTTATTAACTAGGTACATTTTATGTGTTCTTTGATTACAATTTTTATTTATAAATATATTTAACACTTAAAAAATCCTATTAGTGGTCCGCGGGATTTAAATTATGAATTAACTGGTCCGTGGTGTCAAAAAGTTTGGCGACCGCTGTATTAGATTATTCGCGAAGTTTCTAGGCCTTTTCTAGATGATATTGATTATGCAAGAGGCTTATTAAGCCATCGGCATACTGCCCTGTACTATGCGGTACTGAGTTCTTTTTGGAATCACAGAACAACACAAGCACATTGTAAAGAAAATATAAAATATAAAAAAATTGTAAATATAAATATAATATTGAATTAACATCAATCATTTAAATTCACAAATTTTAAAAATCCTTATTTTTGAAAAATTCAAAATTTTTCTTTTTGATTATTGCAGTGTCATCGCCTTGCAATATACGTTTCAAATTTGAGTGAAATTGCTTAACTGAAATGGGTTAAGATCCAATTACAAATTATTAACGTTACAAACAGACAGAAATGTCAAGTTAATAAAAAACGTATATAAAAATATTCATAGTATTAATAAATGAGAGTATAATATATATTTATTATTATCATTATTCATTTAGTAGTTAAGTAGAATCATAATATTTCAGAATGTGAAGAATTTGTTATTATTATTATTTTATTAAGATTCTTTAATTTATAACATTTTCAAATTGAAAATAATTAATCCTTAAGGTTTTTCGTATATCTCTTCTTTTTCTCTCTCTCTCTCCCTCTCTGTTATTGTCATGCTCTATATTATTACTCCGGATATTCACCTAGGGAATATTACTCTTTACTCGTGTTTAGTCGGTGAACTTATGACCTTTCCCATTAGTTGTGTTACTGATATTAGATAAGAAATGAGAAGTAAATAAGAATAAGAGTAATATTAATTCTCTTTGTATACAGTAATGTTCAAATTTTTCATTGAATTTGTTTAAAATAATAATTTAATAAAATATATTCACATATACCTATTATAGAAAAACTATTTATCAAAATTTTCTCGAAAATAAAATATTAATTTTAGACATATTTTGTATTTGTGTACCTTTACGATACTTTCAAGTTTTTTTTCCGCGGCAACTACATTCGTCCAAATGAACCAATCCTGTTTAACATCCATCCAACTTCTATTTCCTCCCATCTCCCTCATGAAATTCCCTTTCTACACAATGTCTACCCAATACGTCTTTGATCTACCAACCGGTCTTACATAAATAGGTTTTTTCGTCAGTCTTTCCTCTCCGATTCTAGCCACATGTCCCGACCATACCAGCTTTCACCCCTTTATGATCATAATTATGTTTGGAGATGCCTAGAGCTCGTGCAAAATCTTATTACAATGATTGATAATCTTAAATATTTATTAATTTTGAAATCGATTCTCTAATTGCTTATTTAAATTTTTAAAAGATTCAAAAAGATAAGATGTAAACAAAACAAATAAAAATAAATCTTTAAATACATAAATATATAAATATAGGAGTGGTTATTATAAAATGTGTTAAATAAGTTTAATAATTTTGCCTTAGAATTTTGTTTGTTTTAAAATAAATTACTTAAATACTTAAATCTAACTTATTTAATTGAGATAGATTAATCAATTTATATTTAAGAGGTTTGAACTTGAGTCGTATTGATTTTCATTTAAATAAAGCCTATAGATAGAAAATTATCATTTTCCATAATATCTACAAATTATGTATTTAGCTATTTTCCATAATTACAAACCTTATCAAATAAATAAATTAATAGTTATTCAAAATTCAATACGTTTGTAAAATAGATTTTTGATTTTTTTAAAATAAAATTACAATAGTTTTAAAAATTATTTAAATAAGCTGGAGTGTCTCCACTCGACTATCTCGCAATTTGATTTGGATTAATTAACACATATATTATATTTAAATTAAATTTAATTAATTATAAATTACAAATTAAAATTAATAAATAATATTTATTAAATCAGCGCATGTTGATGGCACCACGTCACGTGTTGGCGCGTGATTTGCAGGGTTAAAAAATTAATTCCGGTTCTTTCAGCGATTCAATCAATCTTAAATTCTATATATAGCAGTTTTATACAATTTTTCATCGTGTGAAAAACTATCAAACATATATCTTTATTTTTACGGTCACTTTAGGGGAAAAGAATCAAAACGTTGTAGGTATAGACCCTCTTCCGGTTGAGCTACATTTCTCAAAAAAATTTGATAAAAAAAACTACGAATTTTGAATAATGCCCGTATACCAAATTTCATGATTCCAGCTCAAACCGTTTTTGCGTAATCTTGTCTACATACACACACAGAGAAACAGACAGACAGACAGACATTTTTCTCAACCTTAGTGAAAATGATTCAGGAACCTTCAAAACGTATAAAAACATCAAAATCTCAACATCGAAAATTTCTCTGGCGAGATAGTAAAAAGTAAAGATAAATTATTAGTAGTAGTAGTTAAGTTATTAATAGTTTTTAATTTTTAATGGACATTTCAAAAGCTCTTTTTTATTGTATAGGTATTTAAAAAAAATTTTTTCTTCTCATCAAAGTGAGAGAGGGTTAATCTATTACCAAGTCAAAATTCTATTTATATTATTGTTTAATTGAATTCGATTCTAAATTTAAAGGTACGAAAATACATAAATGATAGACTAATAAGTAATTAAAGACGAGAATTATAAATATGACAAAAATCAAAAAATTAGTAGCTTCCATGAAATGAAAGAAAAAAAAATTATTGAATCGAAAATAGATTTATGATAAAATAATAATTTATTTTATTTTTTATTTTTGAGACACTTAAACTACATTAAATATTTTATTATTTTAAATTTTTCCAAATTTTTGAAAGAATGTGGTTCTATCGGTTAAGAAATTTTGTAATTAGAAGCTAAAAAAAAATCTGGAGTATCTCCTCTCGTCTATCTCGCAAATTTGAATTGGATTAATTAACACATATATTATATTTAAATTAAATTTAATTAATTAAAATATAAATTAAGGATAATTAAATTGGATTAATTAATTAATTAATTTAAAAAAATTTAAATTTAGTAGTATAGTATTGTTATTCACAATTCAATTAATTAATTAATATATATTAAATTTAAATTTAAAACCTTTGCCTTCATTTTTAAGTCAAAATTTAATAATTTTAAAAAATTAATTCGCGTGTTTGGCTCTTTGTTGATGACCACGTCACGTGCTGGCGTGTGATTGGCAGTGTTAAAGAATTAATTCCGATACTTTCAGCTATTCAATCAAGCTGAAATTCTATATATAGCAGTTTTATACAATTTTTAATCATGTGAAAAACTTTATCTTTTTCTATATCTTTATTTTTACGGTCACTTTAGACTCTTTAGAGGGAAAAAAATCAAAACGTGGTAGGTAATGACCCACTTCCGATTGAGTCACATATTTCTCAAAATTTGATAGAAAACTACAAATTTTGAATAATGCCCATGTACCAAATTTCATAATTCTAGCTCAAACCGTTTTTGGGTATTCTTGTCTACACACACACACACACACACACAAAGCCATTTTTCTCAACCTTAGTGAAAATGATCCAGGAACATTAAAAACGTATAAAAACATCAAAATAGAAAATTGTCGTGATCGTAATACTATTTCTGGATAGTAAAAAAAGATAGATAGATTAATCAAAATCTCTTTTGGTTCTTTGAGTTTATCATTCTAATATAGTTGAACGAATTAAGTAATATAACAAGTATTTATTTATTTTATTTTCATTCCTATCCTGTTTACCTAAACCTTTTTGTATCTGTGTATATTTTTTTTTAATTCAATTTTTTCTAGTTTTCTAGTTTTCTTCTAGTTCCTAATTTTAATTCTTCTATTTCTATCTAGTATATTTATCATCTTTTTCTTGTTTTTTCATCTGTAAAGGACCATTTCTGCCCCAATCTCTCTTATTTCTTGTTTGTTTTTTTTTGAGATTTTTGTTATTTAATATGAGATTTTTTTTTAATATTCTTCTACTTTTCCTAAAGAGATTCAGTTCCTACTTTCTTCTTATATTATGATTACCTTTTGTACTTTGTCTTTTCCACTTTTATTCATTTTTTGTCTAAATGATTCCTAATTTTAATTAAATATTTATTTATTTTATTTTTTGATATTAAAATTTAAATTCTAATATTATTTAGGTTTATTCTAATATATTTGTATGTTTTATACGGTTATATATATATATATATCTAAAATAGTTTAAATAAAAACAAATTTTATACAATATGAGATTGAATATTAGAACTAGGTTCGTAATTCTCTAGTCTAAGAAAATCACACATTGTTCTTTCTATATGTACTTTGTAAGCTGGTTTAAACTGTGTGTTCGACAAAAGCACTTTCATAAACCCAAGAGGACGTTTATCCTCTTTCGAGGACGCAATTAATTAAAATTGTACATCCTACAGAATGACATTTATAAATTGATTTATAAAAAGGGATCTGAATAAGAACTTTAGAAGAGAAAAGACGAGGTAAGAATTATAGATATCGATGGATACTGGTGGATTTTGACATTTTCAAAATTTGGAAGGGGGTTTTGTTCCAAGTCCATTGGCGATTGCCGCTGGCCTTTTGAAAATGCCATCCTCCCCTATTACCATCAGGAAAACCACCTCCACTATAAATATAGTCGCAAGTGTTAATTTCAAAGTGTTGATGGCGACAAGACAAGCCCTTCTAAAACAAAACATTTATGGTCGTTTCTAGGTTATTTGTTTTATTGATTTAGTAAAGTAATTTGTTTGTTTTATATTATTAATACTTTTTATGACTTTATATGACAAAAGTATCTAGCCATAATAAATAGTACTTGGTTCATCGAGACGCCGCTCGGTCATTAAAAAAAATTATTCCTTATTATCGAGTTTGGCTGATAATATTGATAAATTCGTTTGGGCGTTTATAATGATAATCCTTTTTTTCTACAATTTTTATCTTATAATCTCACTTTTGTCTATATTTATACATAGAAACTATCAATCAATTTTTTTGTTTTAATTTAGATATAGAACATTTTATAAGAATTTATTGTGCTTGGTCATTTGAGACTATTTTCTCTTCATTTATTCATACATGTTCAACACAATGAATACAAATTTATTAATATGAATTCTAGCAATTGACAAACAAAATTAAACATATATATTTTTTTTTTCTTTTTATTTAAATATCATTTAAATTATATTATAATTTATTATAAAAGTTGTGACAACTTTAATTAAAATAATTCAACAATTTATCTGGAATAAGATATTCTTTAATTATCATTTTAAATGATATCTCGCCAGAGATAGTATTGCGATTACGAAAATTTTCGATGTCGAGATTTTGATGTTTTTATACGTTTTGAAGGTTCCTGAATCATTTTCACTTATGTTGAGAAAAATGTCTGTGTGTGTGTGTATGTGGGTATGTATGTAGACAAGATTACGCAAAAACGGTTTGAGCTAGAATCACGAAATTTGGTATACGGGCATTATTCAAAATTCGTAGTTTTTTTATAAACTTTTGAGAAATCTAGCTCAACCGGAAGAGAGTCATTAGTCATTACCTACCACACATTTTGATTTTTTTTTCCTCTAAACTGACCGTAAAAATAAAGATATATGTTTGATAGTTTTTCCACATTATTAAAAATTGTATAAAAACTGCTATATATAGAATTTCAGCTTGATTGGTGTGGATAGACAAGTACCAGAATTAATTTTTTAACACTGCAAATCACGCGCCAACACGTGACGTGGTGGCATCAACAAAGAGCCAAACATGCGCTGGTTTAATAAATATTATTTATTAATTTTAGTTTATAATTTATAATTATAATTAAATTTAATTTAAATATAATATATGTGTTAATTAATCCAAATCAAATTGCGAGATAGTCGAGTGGAGACACTCCAGCTTTTTTCAATTTAATATTCGAATTTTAACTCTTTTATCGTCTCAAGAAAAAGTCTTCTTCAAATTTTTTTTTTTTGACATCTCATGGTATTCTTCTATTTCTATAGGATAAGTAATGATAGGAAGACATTGATGTTAATAATCCGTCAGTGGATAGACAATGACCCGTTGACAAAGACAAACTGGCTGTCGGTTTATAATCACAGCCACCTTATAACTAACTCTTATATCCACCAAATTAATTCATGTCGACAGGTCGTGTCTATTTTCATAAACTTTAAAATTAGATTTAAGTTTAATAAAAGAAATAAAATAAAAAGACCTAACAAATTATTAATTGAAATAAATAAATAGAAGAATGTAAATATCTATTAAATCTATTTAAATAAATATTATTAACATGTTTATTATCATAGGTCGAATTGAATTTACTTAATAAATAACAATTCAACAAATTAATTTGATTAATTTAAAAGCCTTTTGGTACATTGCCGGAAAAAAATCGATTCGTTCTTATTTAGGTTCTGATAGATAGAAAACAACCAGTGAGTGTTGTGTCAAATTTAAATATGACAAATGAAACTCCAAGAAATAAAAAACAAATAAATAAATACAAATCCTTTTATATTTTAAATTAATTTTTATAAATTATTTTCCAATTTCATTTCATTTGTATTTAATTGGAAAATATTTAGACAACAACAACACCACACCACATTCCACCAACCAACCATTCCTATACTAAGCCAATATATATATATACTATATTATATACATTCACTTAATTAAAAACATTAATTAAATTTCACATATAATAACGAAATTATTAAAAAGATGCAATGCATCAGATACTCACTTAAGCATAATATTTAATCTCTTTTAAATATTTTAATTTTTTCAAAATAATAAAAGTTGTGCTGAATTGTTCTTGGTCAGCATAACACAACATATATAATTATGTAGCCTCCCTTTTTTTAGAAACCTAAATTTCACACATAATATAGGTCAGACTCATGGATTTTTATTTTATTATAACTTCTATAGTTATTTTTGAAGGCGCCACTGGGTGGGAGGCTAGCGTCGCTGTCTCACATTCACGTGGTCCCGGGTTCAAGGGAATTTCTCTAGCTGGGGTCTACCCAGCCTCCGGGATAAACATTGGGAAGCTACTTGATAAAAAGTAGCGCCTCCGATCAAGAAAATCAAGGTAAAGGTTGATAGGACTCGTTCTACTGATCATAGGACACCTCATCATTTATATAACCGACTTGATAGGCGTTGTCCTTGCGTAGGACGAACAAAAGTCAGTGGTTTTTTTTATAGTTATTTCATTATATTTCTCAATAATACTTTGGCACAATCTTAGGACAAAAAAATAAGCATAAAAATTGTTTTTCTGTGATGATCTTTCTTATTTTTTATATAGTTGTATTTTTTCATATTCGAGCACAATTGAGCACAATCGAGAAATTAAAAAAAAATCGATAACAGAGGAGAGAACAACTTTCAGCCCAAAAAATAATTATATGTAAGTTTTTTTTTTATAAAAAAATAAAATAAAATAGAACGAAACATTATATTTAAATGAATTGATTCCTATAACATGGACCAATTTACTGGTTTATAATTAAGAAACAAAGTCAAATTATTTTATTGGGTATTGGATTTATTATTAAAATTGAAAAAACAAACTTTTCTTCGAACAATGAATACCCATGAGAATTATTCACTAAATTTTTTATTTATAAAACAAAAAAACAAAAAAAAATATACTTTGCGTGCCCTTCAGTTCTTATTACAAGAACAATTGCAAAACCGACACATGACCGACCAATTCAAATTGAAAATTATACATTTTTCTGAATCGATTCTAATTCACTTTGATTTTATATTATACATTTATTTTTTAGAATTAAAACTAAATTTCAAAAAATCAATATTAAATTTCAACACATGGTTTTTAATTGATTTAATTATTTGCTTATTGAGAAATTTGATAATTAAATAATGGTCAAAAGAGCAGTTTTCAATAATGTAATTAAATTTCATACTATATGAGTTAATACTTACACTGTAAACCCAGTGACACATTCAAAAAGTATTTAATTAAAAATCACAAATAGTTAATCATCAATAAAAAGTTATAAAAGAATTTTAAAAAAATTCATAAAAATATTAATATTTCGTTCAAATAGCAGAAGAAATTTCATGTTAAACCAATATTTTACTTTTTTAGAAGAAAATAATGTTTATATTTTAGTATAATTATGTATTTAATATGAATATATATTTTTAATAATGATAATATTTATTTATAACGTTATATTATCAACTTCATGTCTGTCTGTCTGTCTGTTCGCTCTTATGACGAAGATAGACTTTTGAAAATTTGTATAGATATTTCAATGAATTCCTAGAAGATATTAAAGAAAGATAATTGAATTATAATTAATAAATTGTTATGTAATTAGCGATTAATTGCCTTTAGTATTTGAATTTTCATTCTCGCCATCTGACGGATAAATATTGAGTTGGTTTTCATTTGGAAAATAATTCAAAATAATTTTATAACATTAAAAAAGAAAATTTTTAATTAATATAATAATTATAATAAATATATTTTAAAAACATTACTTCAATAATAACATTTACTTAATATAATTACAATAATTTTTAGAAGATTAGTATTTTATCGAATTAAAATTGCACTAAAAAGAATAAAATAATATAAATATAAACGATTTTCGTTGATTATGGAGCAATTCATCCATAAACTTTGTCAGACTTATTGAAAAATAATTTTAGTCAATGAAAAAACGTTATTTTATAAAATTTTTTTTATTTATAATATTTATTAATATAAAACTACATATTTTATCTCCATCATAGTAAAAACAATCATCAAAAAAAGGTTTTATATAAGACTGATGCTGGCAGGATATTATCATCAATATCAATCATTTTATCTTCAAAATTTAATCAAATTATTTAAATTTAGTAGAGAATATTATTATCCCATTTTATTTGTATATTAATAAATAAATTACAATTTTGATGTTAAAAATAATTATAATAAGATAATTAATTAATAAATTAATTCTATTAAATAAAACTGAAATAATAAATCCTTGATGTATCTACATATTAAAGAGAGAAATTTGTATAAACTGCATGGATTCTTAAATCAAGGATATCCAAGCAGGAAGAAATTAGTAACCAAAAAGTTTAAAGCTTATATTTACTAGAAAACTAATTATTGGGTGTATGTGTGTGGGGGGGGGTTAATTAGGAGAAGATAATAATTGAAAACATTTAATGTAATATATCAGGGGTGGCCACACTTGATGATATTTAGAGCAATATTGAAAAATCGAAAATGTTTAAGAGCCAAATCGGAATTTTTTTTTTTTTTTTTTTTTAGGGGGGTTCGTAGTCACAGAACCAAAAATTACGTATACGTGCCTAATTAAAATACCTAATTATATTAATAATAATAAGTCGTACGCCCCGCATATAATAGTTCTGTTATTGCTATTGTAATAAAGTAGACAGAGTTGGGATAGATCGGATACATTTTACAACAAACTTTTTAAAACTTGCAGAAATAACTAAATTTTAAATTTCTTTTAAACTTTAAATAATTATATGTAAATAAGTATGTGTGATAACGTAGCCTTTTTCCAATTTAATATATGTAAATTCTAAATTGTGATTACTTTAAATTTTTTAATTGAGCCATAATAAACTCAAAAAGAGCTACATTTGGCTCGCGAGCTACGATTTGGCCACCGTTGTAATATACCATAGCATATTTGTTCGAAAATGTAGATATTATTGTATTTAGCGTAAACTATACAGTCGTTGGCCCCCTTAAGCAACTCCTAGCAGTCTTTAATGCATATCTGGGCAAATTGCGGAACAATCTGTGTCAAATTAGGTTTACAGAACAAAGATACTATGAACCTTTTTGATGAACAAAAAAAAAAACAAATCATTTTCTCCTGCCATTTTCAATAAACACCCAAAAATCCTAAAAAATACAGTTATTGGCCCCGTTATAGTTATTGGCCTAGATATTCTTTAGTGATTATACAACAATACAACCAACGATTACATAACCACAGTTAATAGCGCAATTTTTAAAATAAAAATCTCTTATTATTGGTGTTTTAGTTATAGGGGGCCAATGACTGTATACTTTTCCCTAATTATCGAAATCTTTGTAATGTTATTATTATTACATATTAAAAATTGTATTATTTTTTTTTTTTAATAATAAATTAATAAACTTGACGAGATTTTATCGTAGCTTCTATTTAAAAGAGTTTACAGGTAACGTGTAATTTAATACATTATTTTTCGATGAGTTGTAAAATGAGGAGTTGATAAAACAATTTGATATCCCAGCTCCGATTTCAAATTAGTCCAATAGGAAAGATCGAAAACGAGGGAGTAAAACAAAACAATCATTTTGCCTTTTTTTCTTTTTTGCACTCTTCGGTTGGTTTGATTAAGAATAGTGTTGGATTGGGGTATGCGATCGCTTCGAATGATAATCAACCATGCAAGGTAGAACGGCCCATTTACAAACAGATATAAACAAAATAAAAAAGAAAAAAAAAAACGACAAGGGCAGAGAGGAGATTAATGATCGTTGGGTGTTTTGCCAAGTTGTTTCGATGCTTCCTCATATCATTCGGTTGGTTTAACTATTGAGGTCATCGTATCACTTTTATAGAGATTTCGATCTCAAGAAACGAATCCCCAAAATTGATGGGGAGGCGGGGGGGGGGGGAAGAAGAGGACAATTTAAATTAAGTATTATTATTATTATTATTCAATGAAACCAACAACAACTATAACATATTTCTTATTTTACTATTATAATTATTAATTAATTAATTTTTATTTTTGATGTTTGTTTTTTTTTCAATTTTATTTATAATATGCCATCTGGGCGAGAATGTTTTTCAGACAATCGTGTAAAGGATCAAAAATAGGATTGTCAAGAACAACAGAAAATAACAACAACAACAATTTATTTTAATCGTTTGTAATCAATAGAAGGGTTAATGAAGAAATTCTTGAGACATTTCAGTTGTGTCATTCATTCATCATTCAATAAATGAGAAATTTTTGGACGATTTTATAATATAGAATGAAAAAAATAAATGATATAAATTATTAAATCGAATCGTTGGAATTTGTATTTTATTCAAATATTATTATACCTGTTTTTGTAATTATTGTATTGTTAATTGAAAGAAATAGAAATCAATAATACTCAGATCAATTTTCTATATAGAGTAAAGTATACAGTCGTTGGCCCCGAGGCAGTCATTGGCCCCCTATCACTAAAACACAAATTATAAGAGATTTTTATTTAATAAAGTGCTCTATTAACTATGGTTATGTAATCGTTGGTTGTATGGTTGTATAACTATAACAGGGGGCCAACAACTGTATTTTGTAGGATTTTTTTTAAAAAAAGGTGCTTATTGAAAATGTCATGAGAAAATGATTTTTTTTATTCATCAAAATGCTCATAGTATCTATGTTCTGCAAACCTAATTTGACACAAATTGTTCCTCAATTTGCCCAGATATGCATTAAAGATTGCTAGAAGTTGCTTTAGGGGGCCAACGACTGTATGCTTTACCCTACATAGAATGGATATGATATCTGCTTTACCAAACAACCGTTTGTTATTTTAAATAATTTATAATTTATAAATTATATTAATAATACGATAAATTGTCTGATTCCATTCTTACATTTTATATTATATTATATAATTACCATTAATTCAACCTGGTTTATTTCATATACAGGGTCCGGCAGGGTGATATTACACTTTTCAAAACATACTAACAGATGTTTTTTTAAATAAACTTCAATAATTATTATTTTTCTGAAACATTACAATTACAATGCCATTTAATAACCATAAAGCATAACAACAGTGTATTGTAATTAAATTGCGAAAAATGACAGCATCCAAATGGCGGCCAGTCTTGTCTGGCCAGGCATTGTTGCAGGCGAGTGAAGAAATTGTCCATACACCTTTCAAACATAGCAAAGGGAATTTCTCGAATTTCTCGAGTAAGTACTTCAGCAAGAGCTTCAAGAGTGCGTGGTTTTTCAATGTAAACTCGAGATTTCAAGTACCCTCAATATTGAATTGTGTGCGATATCTTCGCTGAGTCTACACTACTGAATGACCGTTTGCAACAAAGGTATCGTAAACAAAGACACACTGATCATGACTACTGAAATGGCAAACAATAACGAATGTATATGAATCTTTGCGAATACACTTGCCCTCCTTCCACGTAAGTTATAGCGGACTCAAAAACGTAACACCTCCCTGCCGGACCCTGTATTATACATAGAACATCAAACAATTTATAGATATATTTAAAAATTTAGATATTAGTTTTTGATATATAAAATATTAAATTTATATAAGTAAGAGAGAACTAATATGGATTTAAATATATGTAGTTTATTCAGATATCTACTTAGAAAATCTAAAAATATCTTTCTATTTTCTGCCTTCTCTATTAATGCTCGATCTTGAAAGATGTAATCTGAAATTCCCTAAACTCATTAAATTCTATAATATTTATTTATAATCTCTTAATTAATATTAACAAAACAAAACAAAAATTGATTTAAATTCAAATATACTTACTTAGTATTATGATTCAATTTGAATTATACATTTTACAATTGTATTTGGAAATTAATAAAATTTACTTCTATTTTAATTAACATGTACCATGTTAAATAAATAACGATGATTACTTACATTTGGTGAACTGTATTATGTAGATCATTTCATCATCATCATCATCATCATAATCAGAGATAATCAGAGATAATCAAGAATTCAGGTCAACATCCAGTAGAAGGAAATAAGATTGAAATATGAAAAAGAGAATATATTAGATTATGAAATTTTAAAAAATATAAGATTAAATTGAATTCAAAATTAAATAATAATTACTGAAATCAGAGACAATAAATGGTTGATTGATGAGTAGTGGTGAGAAGTGGTTAATTAATTATATTTTTTATATATATGTATATAATATAAGAAAATGATTACAAAATAAAGAATAGTAAAATATAAAAATAAAAAAAAAAGTCAAAAAGATGGTCAAATGGCCTGTTGATCGATGAAGCGGTCTCCATTGTCAAGGAGCTCTCATAGGAAGGGTCTTAGCGCCCCTAAAGGTTTTCAGCCTTCGGGGCCCGCGGGACACGAAAACCGTCCGTGAGTGTCACCTGATTATGCGCGCCTAACCAAGCGAAGGAGATGTTAACGCCACTCCAAGAGAAAGAAGATAAATGGAGACATTCAATCGAACAGGGATCGGACCACCGAATATTCCTTCTTTTTGCAATCCTTATAAACCAATCCACTATCAATGATAGAAACGCAAAGTGTAATCATAGATGGACTATTGAGAAAAATTTATTCCATTTGTAATCCTATTTTTAACATTGAATGCATATTCAATACAATTTTTACCAAAAATTAAATAAAATCAATACTAAAAAATAAAATAAAATAGCATGAAAAATTAATAAATAATTGAAAAAATGTCAAATTTTTCTATCTTCATAAACAAATATATGATTTGATATTTAAAATAATTACCTTTCTTAACTATAAATTATTTCTTATTAAATGAGTATTTCTATATAATTTATAAATCGCCTATTTTATTTTTAATCTTTTATATACTTATTTAAAAAAAAACAAAAAATTAGTAAAAGTGAAATGATCAATAAAAAAAGCGCTTATTTATGAATAAATTAAATATATTTTTATTAAAATACTAGTAAAATATCTGAAAATAAATATATTCAATATTCTGTGAATTTTAAATTTATAAATTACACATTTTTTAAAAAGCCCACACTATCCATTAGTAATTTCATGTGTTTACTAATAATTTCCTTCTATTATTATTAAATATGTGTATTTCTGACATTAAAATATTAGATAAGAAATAACAATATTTATATAGTAAGGATTTAAAGAAAATGATAAAAATAATTTATTTTTTTTTAAGGGTGAAATGCGGAGTGGTTATTGAAAATATAGATTTGAGATAATTATATATATTTATTTTATTTTATTTATAAAAAAAGAGGAAAGTAAGTAGGAAAGTGTATGAGTCTTGCTCACGATAGTAAAGAGATAAGAGTGGGGAGGAAGACTTGCCAACTCTATTCTACATTATGCTTCATAGGTTGTCGTCTGCCACTCATCAGTTGGCGCAGATTTTAATTCATATTTTAAAACCCCTCTCAAACAATAACTTCATTTCTTCACTCAGTAACCACATGCTATTGCTGCAGAAATTGTGTTTTTCTTTAGATAGGGCTTTGGTAAATAATATACATTAGCAAGCATCTCTTTCGAATGTATATAATTTATTTTTTCAAGTTTCATTTTTTAAAAAACCACGGATGTAATGTTGCCTTCCTTTTAGCTAGATGTTTTGTGCGAAAATGATGAACAGGGTTCTCAGCAAGTCGAAGAGCTAGCTAGCTCCTTGCTACGTTTTATTTAGTCTTTTGCAGTGGTGTATTTGGAGGGGAACGACGTTCCCTTACCTGTTTTTCAGAACCGGAACGCGTTCCAGTACTTTGTCATGTCCCGACAATTCCCACTTAAATCTACTGTTAGAATTTCTTTTTCTGTGTTCGTTGACATTTTGAATAGTAAGAATAAGATAAAATAAAAACTTATATGGAAATAAATAGTTTGCTGAAAATTGGACTTTTTGTTGCTCTCACTATGCGTTCCCTTACTTCTGATTTTACAAATACATTACTGGTTTTTTGAATTTAAATTTTCAGACATATATGCATCATTATAAAAATTTGATTCATCAATTAGATGGTTTACTTCATCAATTTGTTTTTCGTCTTTTTTGTGGAGTTCACCATTGTGATTTCTTTCAGATTTGGAATCCTCTTCCGTGTTTTCTGAAATAATAGGCACGACTTTATATTAATATTCAAGGATTGTTCTTCTTCTGGTTTCTGTACGAATAAATTTAGGGCGTCCCCTTTCACTTGTATAGGTTTGATTTTGACCATCTCCGTTTTCAGAATTTGTACGAGAGTTTGAATTCACATTCGGAGTAGTATCATTTTGTATCAAAGATGGTAACATGATTTTCATTCTCTTTTTTTAAAATTTAAATTATTAAAAATATTTTGATAATTTATTTTTATATCATGGGTTATTATGATTTTCTTTTCTTCCTTTTAGCCATACTCGATATGCTTTGTTTTCTTCAGAATATTATAAAACAATACATTCTGACGACATTGGTTTTAATTTCCTGTTCAAACATTATCCTCTTGTACCAAAAATTGTGAAATAACGTATATTTAGCTTCTTACATTTTAATAAAGTATAAGGAATCTCTTCATTTAAGGAACTACACGGACATCTCTTCCTTATATAAAAAGCTGTATTTATTGCCTTTGCTCAGAATCGCTTTTGAAGATTAGCTTAAGAAAGCATGCATATTATGCAATTTTGACGCCGCTCCATTTTGTTGAAGAGTCTTGTTAGATTTTCAACTCTGTTTTTAAATTCATTGAATGCATCAAAGATATAACATTTTTCTTAAAAATTTCACTTCTAGTTTGATCATCAATAAATGTTATTAAATAATTATTTCCTTCTTGAGAATTTATTTGTCAACAGATATGTATAATTTATTTTTACATTCCTTTTGGAATTTAAAGGAAATGGTGTTCGGGACACTTTTCCTTTAACATATGCAAAGGTATTAATTTTTTATTTAATTGATTGCATTCGTTTCAAATCTTTCTTATTTAAATGCCCTAATCGATTATGCCATAACTATATTTTTGATATATTATTAGGCTTTCAACAGTTTTTGAATAAACACTATCACTCTCCCCTATATAATAAAAGTCATTTAACTCTCTCAGCAATTGAAGAAACTTCCCCTTTTGAGTCAATTATTTTTGCACATTTTTTTTTATCAAATATTACTATTATAATTTTTATCCTTGTATTTAGTTCAGAGATAGTAAGAATCTTAAAGATGAGAGTTTGAACCTCAGCTAGTTTACCAAAATTAAACATTGAAAAATATATTGAAATTATAATGTACAAAACTCTTAAATTAAAAAAAAGAAAAAAAAAAATTCAAAAAGATGGTCAAATGGCCTGTTGATCGATGAAGCGGTCTCCATTGTCAAGGAGCTCTCATAGGAAGGGTCTTAGCGCCCCTAAAGGTTTTCAGCCTTCGGGGCCCGCGGGACACGAAAACCGTCCGTGAGTGTCACCTGATTATGCGCGCCTAACCAAGTGAAGGAGATGTTAACGCCACTCCAAGAGAAAGAAGATAAATGGAGACATTCAATCGAACAGGGATCGGACCACCGAATATTCCTTCTTTTTGCAATCCTTATAAACCAAGCAACTATCAATGATAGAAATGCAAAGTGTAATCATTGATGGACTAGTGAGAAAAATTTATTCCATTTGTAATCCTATTTTTAACATTGAATGCATATTCAATACAATTTTTACCAAAAATTAAATAAAATTAATATTAACAAATAAAATAAAATGACATGAAAAATTAATAAATAATTGAAAAAATGTCAAATTTTTCTATCTTCATAAACAAATATGATTTGATATTTAAAATAATTACCTTTCTTAACTATAAATTATTTCTTATTAAATGACTATTTCTATATTATTTATAAATCACTAATTTTATTTTTAATCTTTTACCTATATACTTAAAAAAAAATTAGTAAAAGTGAAATGATTACTTAAAAAAAGCGCTTATTTATGAATAAATTAAATATATTTTATATATAAATAATATAAAAAAAAACTCTGAGGTGTCCTATGATCAGTAGAACGGGTCCTCTCAACTGTTAATTTGATTCTCTTGATCGGAGGCGCTATCAAGTAGCTTTTCCCCAATGTTGTTCCCGGAGGCTGGGTTGACTCCGTCCCATAGACCCCAGCTAGGGAAATTCCCATGCGAGGCCCAGGACTTGACCCCGGGATCATGTGAATGTGAGTCAAGTTCGCAACAGTGAAATGAAAATAAAATAAAAAAAGCTCTTTTTTATGAATAAATTAAATATATTTTTATTAACATACTTGTAAAATGTTTGAAAATAAAAATATATTATTCAGTAAATTTTAAATTTAAAATTTTTTAGTAATTTAATGTGTTTCATAATAAATTCATTCTATTATTGTTTAATATGTGTATTTCTGATATTAAAGTATTAGATAAGAAGTAACAACATAATAGAAGGTCGCTATATAATTGATAATGGATTTAAAGAAAATTATAAAAATAATTTATTTTAATTCAAATACTTAAAAAATTATATTTATACTAATTTAATACATACGTTATATACTTTAAAAACATATTATTAAAAGTGAAGAGATTAGACCGACGGTTTGAAATAATTTAATTCCCAGCTACAAAAACAATTTTAAATAATTTAAATGTATCTATTAATGCAATAAAAAACAGATATGGAGATAACATAAATATTTTTAATTTTATTTTATTTATAATATATAAGGAGGCGCTAGATGTGACGTCATGAAGGGCTGGGTGACGTCATATAATTTTAAATTAAGAAAAAACTAATAAATCCAATACAAAGTGCATGATTCGTGGTGATATGTAAAAAATCTCCACATGTGAAATTTTGTGTCGGTAAAAAACAATAAAAATAAAAATTTCAAAAAGATGGTCAAATGGCCTGTGATCGTTGAAGCGGTCCCTATTCCAATGAAGTTCCCATCGGAAGGGATCTTTGCATCCCTGAAAGGTACCGCGGGACACAAAGGCCATCCTTGGGAGACACCTGATTATGCGCGCCTAACAAGTGCCAGGTGATGTTAATGATGTTAAGACCAACTCCATGGGGAAGAAGGAATGGAGACATTCCATCGAACAGGAATCAGACCACCAACTACAACTTCTCTTTTTTGATGCTTATAAACCAACTATTTAACAGAAATTCCCATCCATCCTATTAATAATTAACAAACCTAAAAAAATTGTTTCCACTCTTATTTTCATTTTTATTACATAATAAATTTTCATTAAATTTTTTGCCAAAAATTAAATAAAATCATTCAATAAATAAATAAAATTAAAAATAATTATCTTAATTAAATTACAATTTCTGAAATTTCTATATATCTTTAATAAATGTTATAAATAAAATTAAATATAATTTGAGACTTAAAGCATTTCCCATTTCTTAAATAATATTAGATAACTAATCACATAAAATAATAATAATTCTTATTAAATCCGACTATCTTTTTCATCTTTTTCTTCTTTTTCTTAATTAAATAAATATGAAATTGAATTGAAGTAAAATAAATTAATTTTATAATTTTCTTTAAATCCATTTTCAATTATTTAGCGACCTACTATATAAATATTGTTACTTCTCACCTAATACTTTAATATGAGAAATACACATATTTAATATAAATATAGAAAATTTTTATAAAATAACGTTTTTATCATGGACTAAAAAGAATAAAATAATTTTTCTATATGCCTGGCAAAGTTTAAAGATGAATTGCTTCATATTCAAAGAAAAACGTTGGGCGCGTTTAGTTTTTAAATTTTATTTGTATTTATTAGTAAACACATGAAATTAGTAATGGATAGTGAGGGCTTTTTAAAAAATTATGTAATTAATAAATTTACCAAAAATTCATTGAATATTGAATATTTTTATTTTCAAATATTTTACTATTATTTTAATAAAAATATATTTAATTTATTCATAAATGAACGCTTTTTTTATTGATCATTTCACTTTTACTAATTTTTTTTAAGTAAGTATATAAAAGATTAAAAATAAAAAGAGTGATTTATAAATAATATAGAAATAATACTCATTTAATAAGAAATGATTTATAGTTAAGAAAGGTAATTATTTTAAATATCAAATCATATATTTGTTTATGAAGACAGAAAAATTTGACATTTTTTCAATTTTTTATTAATTTTTCATGTCATTTTATTTTATTTTTTAATATTGATTTTATTTAATTTTTGGTAAAAATTGTATTGAATAATGATTCAATGATGGAAATAGGATTACAAATGGAATAAATTTTTCTCAATAGTCCATCTATGATTACACTTTGCGTTTCTATCATTGATAGTGGCTTGGTTTATAAGGATTGCAAAAAGAAGGAATATTCGGTGGTCCGATCCCTGTTCGATTGAATGTCTCCATTTATCTTCTTTCTCTTGGAGTGGCGTTAACATCTCCTTCGCTTGGTTAGGCGCGCATAATCAGGTGACACTCACGGACGGTTTTCGTGTCCCGCGGGCCCCGAAGGCTGAAAACCTTTAGGGGCGCTAAGACCCTTCCTATGAGAGCTCCTTGAGAATGGGGACCGCTTCATCGATCAACAGGCCATATGACCATCTTTTTGAATTTTTTTTTCTTTTTTTTATTTACTACATTTGATGTAGATAAAAAATATAATTAATTAATAAAGCTTCTTCTATTGATACAAAATTTTTTTTGGATCTTATTATAATTATTATATTATTCTAAGAAATATATATGTCAGTCCGTCAGTCTATTGCTTACCATAAAGCCAAATTTACACGGGCTTAGTACTTGTCCTTAGTACAGGGGTGGGCAAATATACTTTTAAGCGCGGGCTAAAATGAAATTTTCAAAATGTCATCCTGGCCGGAGGACCATATTTCGAAAACACATTTTTTAGAGACATATTGAACGAAAAATCAAAATAAGAGCCAACTTTTTCAACGGGCCGGAGGGCGTTCAAAAAACCCGGGCTTAAAAGTATTTGCCCACCCATGAACTAATGATAAGTGGTAAGCCCGTGTAAATTGGGCTTAAAACAAGTCAGTGATTACTTCATTTAGGAATTTACTGTGTAGTAAACATACAGAATCCAGCAAAACGATAGAATATCTTCCAAATAACATCTCCGATACATTCCAACTAAATTAAGATCTTTTACTCTAAACCATAGGTTCTTAAACTTATGTACTCCACGGACCCCCACTTGAAAAAATTTTTTTTGACGGACCCCCATCACAACTTTAGGTACTTTACGTCATTTTATTAATTAATTTCTGGCTTACGATCTCATAAGGACAAGGATATATGATGAATATTTCTAACAGTGATTGGTGAATAACGATTTTTTTGCATATTGTAGAACACATTTTATTAGAAATTATAATATTGAAGAAAGAAAATACAAACATTGTCATAGCAACAAATCTCACAAATTATAATGGGTACTTACATTAAATTCATATAAATATTTTATAATTTTTTTCAGAAAATATTAAATAAGAAATATTTTAAAAAATAACTGCATCTATCTCATTAAATATAACTTACATATTTAATGAGATGTATGCAGTTGTTTTCTTGAAACAAGAATCTCAATATCTGGCTTAATATTGGAAACTTTTAATCTAAGATCCGGCTCTACATTTAATTTGTTTCTATATTTAGACTTAATATAAAATAGTACCGAAAAAGCTTGTTCGCATAAATATGTTGTGCAGAATGGAATCAAGTGTTGAAGTGCTTTATTTGCAAGCGCAGGATAATCTGACCTGAGAAGTAACCAAAAGTTGCTCAATTCAGTTTTGTTAAATTTTAGTTTATAAGTTGTATCACATGATAATTCCACGAGAATATCTTGTTCAGGTGCAGATAAATGTTTAGCATTTGTAATTTCCATATTAAATGGATCTCTGATCCAGTTATTGCAAGGATCAGGAGTAGAAAAATACTTCCTGAAGTTGCTTTTCAAAGTAATTAAATGTTCAACAAATAATTGACGCGTTTGATTAAGCAATTTTTCACTGGAGCTTTCTATGAAATCATTGAGAGTTGGAAAAGACTCATATACACCGTTCTGGATGCGTTTCGACCACAAGTCGATTTTTTTAATCATTGCTTCTATTTTATCTTCAACTTTAAATATATTTACAACAGTACCTTGCAGGCTCAAATTAAGTTCGTTCAATTTTGTAAAAATATCAGTCAAGTAAGCCACCTTAGCTAACCAGATAAAATCATTGAAACATTCGGTCAGTTCAAAATGCGCATCTATTAAAAACAATCGTATTTCATCTCGAAGCTCAAAAAGGCGAATGAGTACTTTCCCGCGGGACAACCAACGTACATCTGTATGTAATAATAAATGTGTATGTTGACTACCCATTTCCTCACACAAAATTTTAAAAACTCTGGAATTAAGTGGACGAGCCTTAATGAAATTGACAATTTTAACTACTTCGTCTAATGTTCTTTTCAAATCTGGTGACATATTTTTGGCTGCTAATGATTCTCTGTGAATGCAGCAATGATTCCAAACAACCTGAGGCGCAACATTTTTAATAAGAGCAATCAATCCAGTTCTTGTACCTGACATTGCACGAGCACCATCAGTGCAAATTCCAACACATTTTGGCCACTCTATTTCATTTTCGGTTATAAAATTATTCAAACTGTTAAATATGTCATTAGCTGTCGTTCGTGAAGGTAGTGAATCACAAAACAATACATCTTCTTGTATTTGATTTTCAAACTCATATCTAATGAAAGCTAACAAATTGGCATTATTAGTGACATCAGTACTTTCATCCAATTGTAATGAGTAATAGTGACTTTTGCGCACTCTCGATATTAATTCTTCTTTTATATTACATGACATGTCTTCAATCCTATTCTTAACCGTATCATTTGATAATGAAATCAAATTTATATCGTTTGCTGCTTTAGTTCCTAACATTATATTTGTAATTACTTTTGTAGCAGGAAGAATTAATTGCTCTGCTATATTATGCGGCTTTCCTGCTTTAGCAATAAGTAGAGCTACTTCATATGATGCCATTACTGCTTTCTTACTCATACCACCAGATCCCGTCTTTACCATCAATTTCTGACTTGAATTAAGTTCTTCTTTTTTCATTTTAAAAAATTCGATAGACTTACTAACATGCTCGCTGTGCTTTGTTTGTAAATGACGTCTGAGATTAGCAGGTTTCATACTTTCATTGGATAAACTTTCCTGACATAGAACGCAGACTGGTCTTTCCACATCATTGTTGCAAATATAAGTAAATCCAAATGATAAATAATCATCCGAATATTTTCTAGTTTTGCGTTTCTTGGTAGAGTTTGCTGTTGATGCCTCATCATCTGATTCTTTCCGTTTCTGTGTTGAACCAGTTTGTAGCCAACGATCCATTTTATGGAGTAATTTATTAACATTGAACTACAATAATATAAATATAATATAAATATAACGAATTATTATTTACTAGCTATGTTTTAATATGATTTTAAATGAATGTTTTAAATCATTTTAATAAATGTTTTAAATCATTTTAAATAAATGATTTAATATCATTTTAAATGAATATTAATTTATATAATAAATATATTTCGTAATTTGATTCTAAAATATTATTAATTTCGTAATTTGATTCTAAAATATTATTAATTTCGTAATTTGATTCTAAAATATTATTAAAATAAATATTTTTTATTCATAAAACTAACTTATACTTACTCTCAAAAACAGCCTTTCTGGGAAATTGCAAAATGTGTTTAGTGTTTTTATAAAATAATGATCATGCAAATTACACTAAAAATTAAAAAAAATTATTAGCTATAATTAACTATTATTAGCTATAATTTAATTATAATTAATTAAATTAATAAAAATAATTTAAAGATACAACTCGTTGAGAAATGAACTTATAATTAACATTAATAAAAATAATTTAAAGATACAACTCGTTGAGAAATGAACTTATAATTAACATTTGCTTTAAAACTGTTTAAAACCCCAGAGTGGACGCTGACAATTTGGGTTTTTCCGGGTAAGACTGTCCCCTCCCCTGGTTTTCCCCAATAACAAAGTGAAAGAAAATTCCCTTATATGCCTCCCCTTCCGAGCCCCTAAGAGGGGTTATTTTAAAGGAACAATCGAAAAATGATTTTAAATGAATGAATGGATGAAAATTCAAATTTTATATATAGTTTTTTATATATGTTTATTTATTCACAAAAAATTAATTGACATAATTATCAATTTAATAAAATAAAATAGTATTATTAATAGTATTAAATTATAGCCGTAATTCTCTAGGAGGATATAGTTAAACAATGAACTTTAAATATTTATATATGTATATATTTTTACGATGATTTTTTTCCGAGGACCGCGGACCCCCAGTAAAGGCTTCGCGGACCCCCAGGGGTCCGCGGACCACAGTTTAAGAACCACTGCTCTAAACCATTCTTAATTTAAAAGTGAGCCATCATTCATCTCACTCTTTACCATTTTTTCAAAATACGTGGATTATTCAAAAGGTAAAAAGAAAAATGATTATAGCTCAAAAATGGTTTATTTGTTTGTTACATATGCACTTGTCCTATCTTTCTTGAAGTTTCCTAAGCTGACTTGTATTTATGTTATGAAATAAATTTAAATTTCACTGAAAATTGTGAATATTTTTATTTTCAAAAATTTTACTAGTATTTTAATAAAGATATAGGATATTTAATTTATTCATAAATAAGAGCTTTTTTTTATTGATCATTTCCCTTTTACAATTTTTTTTTTATTTTTAAGTATATAAAAGATTAAAAATAAAATTAGTGATTTATAAATAATATAGAAATACTCATTTAATAAGAAACAATTTATAGTTAAGAAAGGTAATTATTTTAAATATCAAATCATATTTGTTTATGAAGATAGAAAAATTTGACATTTTTTCAATTATTTATTCATTTTTCATTTAATTTTATTTTATATTTTAATATTGATTTTATTTAATTTTTGGTAAAAATTATATTGAATATGGATTCAAAGTTGAAAATACGATTACAAATGGAATAAATTTTTTTCAATAGTCCATCAATGAATACACTTTGCGTTTCTATCATTGATTGTGAATTGGTTTATAAGGATTGCAAAAAGAAGGAATATTCGGTGGTCCGATCCCTGTTGGATTGATTGTCTCCACATCTTCTTCCTCTTGGAGTGGCGTTAACATCTCCCTCACTTGGTTAGGCGCGCGATCAGGTGACACTCATGGACGGTTTTCGTGTCCAGCGAGCCTTTAGGGCGCTAAGACCCTTCCTTTGAGATCTCCTTGAGTATGGGGACCGACCTCTGCATCGATCAACAGACCATTTGACCATCTTTTTGACATTTTATTTTTCATTATTTTTTTACTATTCTTATATTATATTCATCAAGCCGATATGGTCCTATGGATGCCAATTGTGGGGAACCTCTAAAATTTCCAATATTAACACAATTCAGAGGTACCAAAACGCTGTCTTTAGGACCATAGCCGGCGCTCCCCGTTACATCCCATTAAAACTTCTTCTTCAAGAATTTAATATCCCCGATATCACCGAAGTCATAAATAATTTAAGTACTAACTATCAAAAAAGACTTACCTCTCACCAAAACCTATCAGCAAGACAACTTACCTCAACAGACCATTTAACTAGAAGACTTAAAAGAGTTCAGCCACAAGACTTACTTACGTACAGATCCTAGTCCAGTGGTTTCCAACCTTTCTGTAACGGCGCCCCCCTTTTCTAAAAGAAATTCTTGAGCCCCCTTACACATTTCTGAAATAATATAACAACAGGGAACAGGGGTTGGCCATGGTTCAGAGCATCGCAAAATCATCTGAACTTTTTTTTTAAAATATACTGAGAAAAATTGAAAAAAATCGAACATGTTCAAAAGTTTGACCATCAAATAATTGAAAAAAAAAATGAATTAAAAAAAATCGGAAATGTTCAAAAGTTTGTCCACAAAATCATCTTACCTTTTTTTTAGAACCATATTGGATAAAAATTGAAAAAAAATCAAAAACTTTCAAAAGTTTGCAGGCACATGAATTGCCTTCGCTCCCCCTGTGGTTATGGCAGCGGTTTCCAACCTGGGGGGCGCCCCTCAGGTTGGAAACCGCTGCCATAACCACATCTCTAACGTCGCTAGCTCGCTCTCCTTTCTCTTAATCTCTCCTAAATCCACTACCCATTCCTTCTCCTGTTATCTCCCTTATTAACTTTAATGCCCTATGCTTCTCCTTACCCTGTTATATTCCCTTTATCTAGTAATCAGCGCACGTGTAAATATGTTAATCTTTTGTAAATACTGTAGAAATTGTATTATTGCCCAAAGAATGGGCAGTTGTAAAAATTTATTTGGAAAATAAAAAAAGAAAAAATAAAAATAAAAAAAATTATTATATTATATATAAGGGCGCCATTGGGTGTGTGGGTAGCGAACCTGACTCACATTCACATGGTCCCGGGGTCAAGTCCCGGGCCAGCCAAGGGAATTTCCCTAGCTGGGGTGTGTGGGACGGAGTCAACCCAGCGTCCGGGAACAATATTGGGGAAAAGCTACTTGATAGCACCTCCGATCAAGAAAATCAAGGTAAAGGTTGAGAGGACCCGTTCTACTGATCATAGGACATGTCATTGATATAACCGGCTTGATAGGAGTTGTCCTTGCGTTGGATGTACAAATTCAGAGGGTTTTTTTTATATTATTATATATATATAAATTATATTTAATTTATTCATAAATGAGCGCTTTTTTTATTGATCATTTCACTTTTACTAATTTTTTGTTTGTTTTTTAAATAAGTAAATAAAAGATTAAAAATAAAATTGGCGATTTATAAATAATATAGAAATACTCATTTATAATAAGAAATAATTTATAGTTAAGAAAGGTAATTATTTTAAATATCAAATCATATTTGTTTATGTAGACAGAAAAATTTGGCATTTTTTTCAATTATTTATTCATTTTTCATGCCATTTTATTTTAATTTTTATATTGATTTTATTTAATTTTTGGTAAAAATTATTTTGAATATGGATTCAATATGGAAAATAGGATTACAAATGGAATAAATTTTTCTCAATAGTCCATCAATGATTAAACTTTGCATTTCTATCATTGTTAGTGGATTGGTTTATAAGGATTGCAAAAAGAAGGAATATTCGGTGGTCCGATCCCTGTTCGATTGAATGTCTCCATTTATCTTCTTCCTCTTGGAGTGGCGTTAACATCTCCTTCGCTTGGTTAGGCGCGCATAATCAGGTGACACTCACGGACGGTTTTCGTGTCCCGCGGGCCCCGAAGGCTGAAAACCTTTAGGGGCGCTAAGACCCTTCCTATGAGAGCTCCTTGACAATGGGGACCGCTTCATCGATCAACAGGCCATATGACCATCTTTTTTAATTTTTTTAATTTTTAATTTCTATTCTTTATCTGATATTTTGCAATCATTTTCTTACATTAAAACTATAATTAATTAATACAAAATTTTCTATTTATACAAAAAATATTTTTAATCTTAGAAAGATTATTTATTTTTTAAATTTTAAATTTTTAAAAATACTACTATTCTATTAGTATCCACTCTCTCTCTCTCTTTCTCTCATTAATTTAATTTCTTTATTTTTTATTTTTATTTTTATTATTTATCTTACACAAATTTAGTTTTACTAACGTCTACAATATTTGTGATATATTTTTACAATCTCTCCAGAGATAGTATTGCGATTACGAAAATTTTCGATGTCGAGATTTGAATGTTTTTATACGTTTTGAAGGTCCCTGAATTATTTTCACTAAAGTTGATACTAATGTCTCTCTGTGTGTGTCTGTGTGTGAGTATGTAGACAAGATTACGCAAAAACGGTTTGAGCAGGAATAATGAAATTTGGTATACGGGAATTATTCAACATTCGTAGTTTTCTATCAACTTTTGAGAAATGTAGCTCAACCAAAAGAGGGTCATTACCTACCACGTTTTGATTTTTTTCCTCTAAAGTGACCGAAAAAATAAAGATATAACTTTTATAGTTTTTCATATGATTAAAAATTGTATAAAACTGCTATATATAGAATTTCAGCTGGATTGAATCGCTGAAAGTACCAGAATTAATTTTTTAACACTGCAATTCACGTGCCATCAACAAAGAGCCAAACATGCGCTGATTTAATAAATATTATTAATTAATTAATATATAAGAAATAAATATTAATAATATAAAATTAATTAATTTTAAATTATAATTTATAATTAATTAAATTTAATTTAAATATATATATTAATTAATCCAATTCAAATTGCGAGATAGTCGAGTGGAGACACTCCAGCTTATTTTTTCTTTAAGTGTATTTTGTTTATTACAATTACAATAGATATATCTTTAATTGTTTTATTTTGGTAAACTACCATCTCATCTCTTCCAGATTCTTACTATCATTCAACTTTGTACAAGATTATTTGAACTATATTTTGGAATATTTAATATTTTTTTATTTTAAAACGATATTTATCATCTATGAAAATCAATCATTTTTAATTTATTTTTTCAAATTTTGATTGATATCAAAAGCTTTTGATGTGAATTAATCAATAATGTTTTGCTTTCCATATTCAATATAAATATATATTTTACATATCTTAAATTTCGTCATGATATTGTAAAGGTTATTCTCCAAATTAAATTTTTTCGATTGAAAATTTTTGAATTTCAAAAGGAAATATTAGTGGCGAATGCAGGATGGGGGGGGGGGTGACTAGCCGCTCCCCCCCCCCCCGGGCTCTCTCAAAGTTAAATTTTCATTAAGATTTTAAATATTTACAAAGGTTTTGTAAATGAAACACTGATTTTACAAAATCTAGTAAAAAAAAAAATTAATTTTGTATTTTATTTACTCATATTGACAAAATATTTTTTTCCAGCTATAAGTGGATCATTTTAGCTTTCCTCATGGAATGAGGATAACTTATAAGATGGTCAGAATATTTTGAAAAATTTTGCTCCGAGATTTTTTGAGATCTCCACTTTTCAGACGGTTCTGAATCCAAACCTGCAAAAAAAAAATTTTGATCCAGCCGGTCGGCCGTTCGTACGACTAAACGAAATGAGATATTGTCTTGAAATTCGATATTTAGATGATTTTTTTTTTGGAAAGTTGGGCGGGGATTGAATTGTTTTGGACAAGATCGGTCCATAAGTCCATAAAACACATTTTATTGATTTACTTAATAAATACTGTTTTTTATGAGAATTATCATACTATCGTATTTATTTTATAGGGAATAGAATTCACTAAAAGTTTCATTATATTGATTTTTACCTAAACTTAATATAATAAAGGAGTTATATTTATAAAAAACTACTTTAAGATGTCGAAAGCTTTTCATCCGCCCGTAGTGGCAGGATATTTTGAAAAAATTAAACTTAAGAAAATTTAGAAAAAAGGGTCATTCCACGTCAATTCAACCAGAAAATAGTCATTTTTTCACCCAAAATCTCAGATTTTTATGAAAATTGGTAAATATGTTCTATTTATAAACATGAAAAACACCACCAAATTTTAATTTTTTATCTCACATAGTTTTTGAGTAATGGCACTTTAAAGATTGGCGTTTTTAAATTTCCGAGCCTCGTATAAGGCCAGATAAAACGTGTAGTGGTGTAGAAAATAATTTCTCATTCACTTATTTAACCTCCTATCTTGTTGAAATTTTTAAGGCATGTTCTTATAACTATGAGGAATTGTAAAAAAAATGTAACGGACCCCAAAATATTTTTAAAAAAATTATATGTTGGATATTATAAAATTTTAAAATTACAAACAAAGTTTAGCGTAAAATGAAATATCACGACAAGGGAATGAGATAATCAAGAACTTTTTTTTTCCTAAATTATCTACATGAAATGGGCTTTAATTTAATAAAATAAAAGTTTTGAGTATTTGCCTCCTTCTATTTACTAAGACCACTGCAAGTTACAACACATTAATTATGAGCAATATGAGAGTCTCAATGGCTGGATATTGTTAATAATTAGACATTTTAATATTAAATAAAATATTTTTACCTAAAAATGTCCATCGAAGGAAAGTTTAACAGCATTCTTACAACCAAAGTTTGAAAACTATGAGGAAGAAGATAGGATCGAATTCAAACAGTGGGTAGCTACAGACAGGACACATATGATAACTCAAACTTCAACCATTGATGAATTTATTGATGAACTAACAACAAAAATAGGAAAATTGATCCCAAATTCTTATATTGCAAAAAGTCAGTCGAGCTATTTTAAAAGTCTAAAGGATAACTGCGCGCCAAATCAAGCCATTATATCAATCAATTGACTTCAGCGAGAATTTCTCTTTTGTGATTCAAGATGAGGTACAGGGTTATCTGAGATTTTGGGTGAAACGGCCTGGATGAGTTGACGTGGAATGACCCAAAATAGATTTTCTGTGAGGGAACTGAAACTCCCGAAAATAAGCAATTTTTATTTTTGTTAAAATTTTTTTAAAATCAAATAAACTTATTTTTTATACACTATGTTATACTTAAAAAAATTTTTTTTTTCAAATAAAAACGATTATATTTTTTCTTTTCTATTTGTAATATAGTACATTATGTACTGTACATAATATATAGCAATTTTAATTTTTTTCCTCTCCTAGGGGAGGGGGGCGGAGGTTAAAACCCTAAAAAATACCCTGATTGCGCCACTGTATATATATATCTGGATGGAGAGAGAGTGAGAAAGAGAGAAGGAAAAACTCAATATATATATATAGAATGAGATAAGTAAATTAACTTTAAGCTAAAGCGCAAAAGAGAGAGGAAGAGAGAATGGGGGGAGAGAGAGAGAGATGAGTGTCAAAACAAGGTTTAAGTTGTGGTATAAACAAGAGTCGGAATTAAGATTCCTACTCGAGTGAAATGAAGATTAATTAAATATATTTCAAAAAATAAATCTAGAGAGAGGTTAAGAAATTTAAATATTTTATCATATATATATATATATATATATATATATAGCTTAATTAAGAATAAGAAATAGCAGGTAAAAAGAATAAATATGAAAACAAAATAAAGATTAGAAAAATAAAAACAAAAAACAAAAAAAAAAACAAATTATATCTACATATTAAAAATATAAATCTTATAGAAATGAGGATTGTTTGTTTATTTAAATCTTTATAAGTCGAGCAATTTATCTTAGAAATTGAATTAAGATTTTAAATAAATTAAATATTTAAATCTTTTTGGAAGTAAGAACTATATAGAAAGTTTAAAATAAAAAAACAAATAACACTAAAAGAAAGTATTTGTTAAATTATAGGTAAAACTTGTGCGTGATTAATATTATATTTACTTGATAAAAATTAACTCAATGGTTAATAATTTATTTATATTTATACTTTGGAGAAATTAATGTCGAAGCAAAGCACAAATGTTTATTAATTACTAAATACTTATTATTCAAGTAATTACATGAAAAGTATATGTATGTATTAATTATAATTTGTTAACATTAACACGATTTTTTTTATAGAAAATATTCTTAGTTTTATTTTATTGTTAATTGCTGGGAAAGTATTTTTATTTTTTATTTAAAATGTTAATTTCTATAATTTTAATTTATTTTTTATTTTTATTCATTCTTTACTTTTGATATAATAACAAATGTATTTATAATTATCATATTGTTATATATATATTATTATATTATAAATATTTTATTGATTATAATATTTCTGAATAATATTAAATTTTTATATTTTATTATTGTGTAATTTTATTATTGTAATTGTGATATTTTCAAATTATACCTCTACGCTGAATGAATTGAAATGGTGAATATTGACACATTTTATTCAACTATTCATTTCTATTTAATACAAGATTTGTTTATTATGTGAATTTATATCAATCATTAATTAATTTTTATTATTCCAAATTTTATAAATTATTATAATTTGATTGAGAATAAATAATTATTTTTAAGTGATAATAATAGAATTATTTCTATTAAATATATGTTATAAAACATATTAACACATTGACATTTATTTTCAGTTCATTACTGTATTTTAATAATAAAGTTAATATAAAAGTTTATATAATATAAAATTTGATAATTTTTATACAAATAAGAATTAAAAATAATTTAATCAAATTGAAAAAAGTATTTAGAAAAGTTTTTGTTTAAGGTTTTTGTAAAATATATGAAACTCATTTTAGTAATTTTTACCGACCGACGATAGTAAGGGAGGTATTGTTTTCACACCAAATTTCACATGTGGAGATTTTTACATATCTCCACGAATCATGCATTTTCTAAACAGAAAAAAGTATTTTTAGCATGATGTCTGTCCGTCCGTCCGTCCGTCCGTCCGTCCGTCTGTCCGTCCGTCTGTCCGTCCGTATAGATGTGTACAGCCTGAACGGCTCAACCGATTTTGATGAAATTTGGTATATTTACTTAATGCATCAGTGGGATGAATAGATCAACTTTTGGTGCAAATCCGTGAACCGGAAGTGGTAGTATTAGCGATCGACGATAGGAAGGGAAGGGTTATTTTCACACCAAATTTCACATGAGGAGATTTTTTTATATATCACCACGAATCATGCACTTTGTATTGGTTTTATCCTCGGGAAAATCATATTTATTAGTTTTTTCTTGATTTAAAATTATATGACGTCATCCAGCCATTCATGACGTTACAGCCTGGTCTTACATATAAATATATACATATATTATAAATAAAATAAAATTAAAAATATTTATTATTTATGTATCCATATCTGTTTTTTATTACATTAATAGATATATTAAAATTATTTGAAATTGTTTCTGTAGCTGGAAATTAATTTACTTCAAACCGTCGGTCGGTTCGGACCTGGCCACAGGTCAACTTATTTAATATTTTATTGATTAAATTTTATGATTTATTAATATAATTATTTTTTGGGCCTATTTCGTTTGATTTATCCTTTAAAATCATAAATAAATTCAAAAATTAGATAATTTAAATTTCTAACCACACTTGAAATAAATGGACCGTCATTCCAAAAGAGTGTTGATTCCGAAATAGATAATAAATAATTTATATTTTTCTTTCTTTGTATAAATAGTAGGATTCACTCTATTCTATATTTTGTGAAACACTTTAATGTTTATATATTATATAAAATTTATAAGATCAATAAATATGTATTCTCTTTTCAAAGTTTGCCCCACCCCCCTCCAAAAAATACTAAATTAATAATTGATTATTTTCAATGCAGCATCCATCATTATACATATTCTCAGAAAAAGGCTAATATCCAATTACGGAACTCGAAAGTTCTTTCCCGCTGCAACCACATTTCTCCAAGTACTCCTATCTTGAGCTACACCCATCAAACACATATTTTCTCCCCCTTTCCCATCTCTCTTATGTCCCTTCTTACATTGTCCACCCAACTTGGTCTTCTAAACGGACATTTCAAAATCGGTTTTCCCACCAATAAATTTTTCGTCATTCTTTCATCTCTGATTCTAGCCACATGTTCTGCCTATCGCAACCTTCTCGATTTTATCACCCTAACTAGCTATGCCTGGAGATACATAGTGGTCTTACAATTCGCCATTCCCCGGTGACCTCATCATTTTGTGGCCCATACATGCTGAAATTCTCAAATACTCTAAATCTACTCTCGTCCCTCAGCGTGATTGACCATGCCTCACACCCACATAATGCAACCTGAAAAATAAATGTTTTATATATTTCAATTTTGACTAGATAAGCCCCTTTAATTTACTGCATGATAAGAAGCAGCGTAGGCAACGTCGAATATTATTATCCTTCGTGATTACAGAACCTAAGTATTTAAATTTTTCTACATTTCAAATTCTACGTATTGTATGTTAATATTAATATACTGTTCCTCTCTGTTACTAAATATTTTGTCTTATCACTATTAATTTCAAGTCCCACTTGTTTTCCTTCGATTAATTCTTCATCTTTAATTGTATTACCGAATCATCTTATATATTTAAATCGTCTGCCTAACCTAATATTTAATATTGATTTGAATAGTATTTTCATTTCATTTTTTTTCTATTCAAATATTTTATTATAACAGTTCATAATTGTAGTGCAATTTTAAAACAAATATATTAGACCTTTAATTTAAATATTGGTGTAATATTTCATTAGGAATTTGAATCATTTATTCATTTATTATAAAATTTAATTAAAATTGATATAATTTATTGAAAAAAAAAATAGTGTTATGAAAGTTTTCGAGGAGATAATTCCAATATTCATTCCATTCTTTTTACTATCTCGCCAGAGATTGTATTGTGATCACAAAAATTTTCGATGTTGAGATTTTGATGTTTTTATACGTTTTGAAGGTTCCTGAATCATTTTCACTAAGGCTGAGAAAAATGTCTCAGTGTGTGTGTGTATGTGTATATGTGTATGTATACAAGATTACGCAAAAACGATTTGAGCTAAAATAATGAAATACGGGCATTATTCAAAATTCGTAGTTTTGAGAAATTTAGCTCAACCGGAAGAGGGTCATTATCCACAACGTTTTGATTTTTTTTCCTCTAAAGTGACCGTAAAAATAAAAAATAAATGTTTGATAGTTTTTCATATGATTAAAAATAGTATAAAACTGCTATATATAGATTTTCAGCTTGAAGTACCAGAATTAATTTTTTAACACTGCAAATCTCACGCGCCAACGCATGACGTGGTGCCATCAATAAGAAACCAAACATGCGATGGTTAAATATATATTATTTATTAATTTTAATTTATAATTTATAATTAATTTAATTTAATTCAAATATAATATATGTTATTTAATCCAATTCAAATTGCGAGATAGTCAAGTCGAGACACTCCAGCTTGTTTTTTTTTTCGAGGATTTAGAAAGAAAATCATTTTTCTTAAATTGTAAATCGTTATGAATTAAATTTTTTTTCATTTTTTAGGATGGATAATTGAGTGGTATTGTTTTATTCTTTAAACCTAGAATTATCTTAAATATTTTAATAATTTTTAAATAAATAAATAAAATATAAAAAACACCTATCTTAATTTTTTTAAAAATCGATTTTTTTTTTAAATCATTTTCTACTTTCAACCAATTCAATGGTAATTATTACAATAAATCTAACAAATCCAGCATTCATTCTTCTTTTTTCCCTTTCCTTTTTTCCTACTCAAATAAATTGATTTAATTTTAATTTCATTTACAACTTGCTAGTATTTATTTGATACTAAATAAGAAGAAATTTACATTTGTTCTCATCTTTTTGTTTTGTTCTTTATTTAATCAAAGCAAGTTAAGTCGTCATCTTGATCAGTTTACCTACTTTCTTTTATTATTTTATTTTAAGTCAACGCAATGAAAAATTAAAAACAAAAATCGAGAATAATTACTCTTGTCTTTTTACATGGGCATATAAAATATTATTTAATTAAATATTTAAATTAATATGATGATTATTTATTACCTAAATATACTTATTATTATTATTATTTTGTGTTTTTAGCTACTAAAACCATAATATCCTGAATAATAATCAGTCATCTTAAAATTTTCTCATTTCGCAACAATTCCTTCTCCAAGTTCAGTTTTTTGGTGGGAGAGGGGTTATACGAGGGTGGGGTGAAAAGTTTCCGGCTGACCAAGAAAAATATATATATAGTCGTAGTAGCAAATATATGTTTTTAAATGGGTTCTCAGAAACCGCTCTAACGATTTTTTTGAATTTCACACCATGGATAGTATTTATAAAGAAAAATCGAGTTTTATTGATCACATCCCTGGGAAATGTCATCATCATTTGTTTTTTCTTAATTTAAATAGATATGACGTCACAAATGCCTGAATCGAAAGATTTACTGTTCTTTTTTTGAAGTGACATTGTTTCACATATTGTCCCTCTTAGCCAGACAACTCTTCAGTGTTAAAATGTAAAATTTTCTATTCTGGACTGTTCACATCACATAAAAAAAAATATTTTATGCTTTGGAGGAGATTAATTTAATATTACAGCTTTACAGTGATTTTATTTTTTACTTTTTAGTGGAATTTTAACTAAAGTGTGTTTTTTAAAAAGATTTCTTTTTACTTAAATTTATTTTGAAGTGAAATTGTTTCACATATTGTCCCTCCTGGCCAGACAACTCTTCAGTGTTAAAATGTAATATTTTCTATTCTGGATTGTTCACATAAAAAAAAATATTTTATGCTTTGGAGGAGATTAATTTAATATTAATAACAAGCAGTTGATGTAGTATGCGAAACATTTTTTTTTTAATAAATAATGGTGACTGAGAAATTCACCAGTTTTAGAAATGTTTTTATTGATGAAACTGCTAATTTTTTCACAATGTTAAATAGGTATGTAGTTTTCAACGCAATTATTATGTGGATTTGTCTTGAGGATTTATTCATATTAATAAGATAATAAGATAGGACATAATATCCTACAAGTATAAATTTATATTATTGGTGTTAAAAATAAAAAAATTTCTAGAAAAATGGTATACTTAGATTTATAAACAATTTATAAAAATAAAAAAGAAATATAATTAGAATATTTAAAATAACAAATTTTATTTATTACTCCAACATAATATTTCTACTACATAATGCTATACATTAAACTATAAATTTGTTATTTTTATAATTATTTTTAATACTAATTATCGAGAGTCACTAAAAAATGATACTATTTATTTATTATACTATTTTTATATATAATACGAGGGTGAGTTGAAAAGTATCCGGCCTGACCAAGAAAAACAATGTTTTTAAATTTTTTTTATGCTTTTTTTTCAACATTCAAGATAGCTGAGACATGTACAATGTCAGCTGAACGTGTGCGAAATATTTTGCACAACCATTTGAATAAGGAAAGCTCTGTGCAACGTGGGTGCCCCGTTTGGTAACGTTAGACCAAAAATTGCTTCGAAAAACCATTTCTACCGACAATTTGGCGCTGTAGGCGTAAACCAAACGAATTTTTGCGTCGATTCATAGCTGTTGATAAGACCTAAATTAAATTAAATTAATTAAATAGAACACCATTATGAGAAATGTATCAGTGTTGGTGGAGATTATGTTGAAACATATAGCAAAAAAAAAAAAATTTAAAAACGACTTTTTTTTTGGTCAGACCGGAAACTTTTCACCCCACCCTCGTAGGTAAGCCATTTCATGATGTTATACTCTTACATTTCTCAGATATTACTCTAGAATAGAGATTATTGATTTCTATCAAAAAGTATGAAATATTTTTTTTTAAACTTTATTACACTTGTATAAAATATAATGAGTATTTTAATTTAATGTTTTTTTTCTTTTATATTAATTAACACTTATTTATTAATATTATTATATATTTTCATTGAGTTATTACATTGTAGGAGGTTTTTTCAAAGGAATAATTATTTCGAAAAGAGTATTTATTGATTCATCAATATCCATTTTGTCCCCTTCAAAGTAATTCCCCTCAGATATAATGCACGTATGCCAGTACTTCTTTCAATCATCGAAGCACTTTTGACAGGCGCTTTTCAGTATAGCCATCAGGTCGTTCTTCGATTCCGACTTTATCTCATCCATCATTTAAATGAGATAATATTATTTTTGATATCCTATATATATCTGGTATACGTTCTTTTATTTATTAAAACGAAAAATTTTAATTATCATTTAAACAAAGTGTTACTTTTGATTCATATCTTTTTGGCACATTTTTAAACTACAATCAACACAATTTATTAAAATAAAAAAAAAACTTATCATCTAAAGTAGGACATTTATTTTTATTTAGTTAGTTAGGACAGTGTTTCTCAACCTTTTTTCCAACCCAATTTTCAATCATAATTTTCATCGCCCTCCCCCCGCCATATTTGAAATGTTTCAGAGCATCGCAAAAACAGCTGGAGTGTCTCCACTCGACTATCTCGCAATTTTAATTGGATTAATTAACACATATATTATATTTAAATTAAATTTAATTAATTAAATTAAACCAGGGCATGTTTGGTTCTTTATTGATGGCACCACGTCACGTGTTGGCGCGTGAGATTTGCATTGTTAAAAAATTAATTCTGGTACTTTCAGCGATTCAATCAAGCTGATATTCTATATATAGCAGTTTTATACAATTTTTAATCATGTGAAAAACTATCAAACATATATCTTTATTTTTACGGTCACTTTAGAAGAAAAAAAATCAAAACGTTGTTGGTAATGACCCTCTTCCGGTTGAGCTTCATTTCTCAAAAGTTGATAGAAAACTACGAATTTTGATTAATGCCCATGAACCAAATTTCATGATTCTAGCTCAAACCGCTTTTCAGTAATCTTGTCTACATTCATACATACACACATACACACACACACATACATTTTTCTCAACCTTAGTGAAAATGATTCAGGAACCTTCAAAATCTATAGAAACATCAAAATCTCAACATCGAAAATTTTCGTGATCGCAATACTATCTCTGGCGAAAAATAATCGAAAATGTTCAAAAGTTTGTCCACAAAATCTTCTTACGAAAAGTCGGGAATTTTTCTCTTGGATATGTTCGCGCCCCACAGGTTGAGAATCGCTGAGTTAGGATGTAGAACAGAGTATAGATCTAGAGATTAAATTCTATAATAGAACAAGTTTATGAGAATTCCCAAAATAGGACACAATTCTTATTTCAATTCTTGAACTTATAAATTTTCACAAAATTCCACATTTGAAGCGACACTTTGGAGCTTGATCGACGTCTTATTTATTGTCTATATCTATCTAATGAAACAACCGTCTTGATTAACACCAGAGCAGCTGCTTGAACCCAAAGGGGGAGTTTATTTGTCATTGAGTTTAGCCCCTGTAGCGATAAAGGGTTTGTCCTGTCTGCCTTTAAGATGAGGGCCCCATAAGACTAATGAAACGCTGTTCCCGACTTCAATGGGCAATCAATCCCCTCCCCTTTCTCCAGGGAACAAATCGGCATCCATTCTCAGTCAACATTCATGGTCCATTTTTAATTAAAGTGATGAATGAAGCATTGAAAACTACTTTAATAAAAACACTAAAGTTTAAATAAAATTTAAGAAATTATTTACCATAATAGTGTAATAAATTAAATTGGTAGGAAATATATATTTTATTTTTATTAAATTTAAACTAAAAATAGAATTTAAGAATAATTTTTGGAATTTTTATTAGTTATTTAATAGTACATATTAAATATCAATAGAAGATGATTAAATAGTTATCAATAGTTACTAATATTAAAGGGATTTTTATTATAATAAAAGATCACCTCTGACTTTGAACCATACGTCCTACGCTAGGACAACGCCTATCAAGTCGGTTATATCAATGAGGTGTCCTATGATCAATAGAACGGGTCCTCTCAACCTTTACCTTGATTTTTTTGATCGGTGTCGCTATCAAGTAGCTTTCCCAATTTTGATCCCGGAGGCTGGATTGACTCCGTCCCATAGATCCCAGCTAGAGATATTCCCTAGCCAGGCCCGGGACTTGAACCGGGACCACGATAATGTCAACCATCTTCACTAACCTCTCATCCTGTGAAGAGCACATATTTGTATAATTTATTTATTGAATTAAATAAACGTACAACATTGCGATTGCTTATTCTGCGTTTTCAAGTACCATAAGCGGACTGAGTTACCAAGAGTTTCCAATAGAAGATGATTATAATTAATAAAATATTAGAATATATTTTATTTTATATATATATATATATATATATATATATATAAAATTAAATTAAAAATAATAATAAAGAACTTTTAAGATTATATACTTATTTATATATAATACATTCAAATAAATTAATGGAAATACTGTCTAATTTGTATATTAATTTCATTTAACAAAGGCGAAATAATATAATTTATTTTGAAAATAAAGTCAAAGGCAGTTGAATCTCATCCATTGGGGGGTAAGCAAGAGTATATAATTAATATATCAATAAAAAGTTATCAATCTATCATTTATAAAATTCAATTTTAATTTGAATCTTTTCTAAAATTTATTAAACTTTATTTAAATTAATAGGAATAAATAAATTTACAATTAATTAATTGATTGGGGGGGATTTCGGTGGTGAGGACGGTCAACGTGTTCCACAGGAAAGGGAATGGTAACTGATGCGCTCGAAGCAGCCAGGAAGGAGGGTGGGTGGGGGGAGGTGAGATGAGGTGGCGGAGGGGGGCCAACATGGCGGCAAATCTTTTCAATCTGTCAAAATTCAATAATTAATATTTAATCAACGAAGCACCGTAAAATTATATAATAGTAGTGAAAATGAATCTACGTTTCATAATGAATCGATTCGTATAGGTTTTATCTGTTGTTATGAGGCAATATTTTTGTTCAACTGTAAAAAAATAAACCAATATTAAAATTAATTAAAAATTTTCATTTAATGATACAAAAAATCAATTTTATTTAGAATCTGGCTAAAATTATGGTCAATGGATTTGTCTTGGTCACAATTTACAAGATTTAGTCAAAAATTTTAATAAAATGAAAAACATTGATTTGATTGGTATTTTCTAATTCTCCAAAGCGTACTATAAATATGAGTTCCAAATTTTATACTAATGTGAAGTGTTGGAGAGGTGGGTCCTCTCAGAGGCATACAAGACATGCCTCACTCGTGAATTTACGGGATTTTGCTTGACGAAGGGTTGACGTAATCTGGATATATTTGAATTAACCCGCTTTCGGGGGGTTAATTCAAATATATATAGTGAGACTCTAAAGAGTCTCCTATAAAAGTCAAGATTTCCAATTTTTTTTTGTTTTTAATGTATCTATGCTAGGTATTCTCCTTCATCCAAATAAATTTAATTTTTTGACTGATCAGGGGAGGGGGGGGGGTGAAGAGTAAGAGTAAGGGAATGGATGGAAAGGAGTCAACGGGTAGAACATGATTCCTCCAGGTAGAAGAAGGATTTAGAAGAAATCATGAGCTCACGTGAGGGCAGGGACGCCAATCCCTGAAATAGAATTCTTTTCTACTGGGTTTATAGAAAAGAATCTACTCGCTACCCGGGATATTATTTTTAAATTTATTAAAAATTAATTTTACTTTCATGAAACTTATTCAATTTTTTTTTATTTCTTCATAAATAAAAACAATAAATGATTTCCCTCCTTTTCAAGTAATAATTATGTTATTTTAAGTTATTTATTTTTGAATATAAAATTTGAAAATAGAAATATAGCAGGAGAAATGTTTCAATGTTATAATACAATAAGTTGACCTGTGGCCAGGAGCAGAAGTGAGCGACGGTTTGAAATAAATTAATTTCCAGCTACAGAAACAATTTCAAATAATTTCAATGTATCTATTAATGCAATAAAAACAGATATGGATATAACAAATATTTTTAATTTTATTTTATTTATAATATATAATAAGGCGCTAGTCATATAATTTTAAATTAAGAAAAAACTAATGAAGATGATTTTTCCCGAGGATAAAACCAATACAAAGTCCATGATTTGTGAAGATATGTAAATAAGTTGACCTGTGGGGCCAGGTCCGAACCGACCGACGGTTTGAAGTAAATTAATTTCCAGCTACAGAAACAATTTCAAATAATTTCAATATATATATTAATGTAATAAAAAACAGATATGCATATAACAAAAATATTTTTAATTTTATTTTATTTTATATGTAAGACCAGGCTGTGACGTCATGAATGGCTGGATGAAGTCATATAATTTTAAATTAAGAAAAAACTAATAAAAATGATTTTTCTCGAGGATAAAACGAATACAAAGTGCATGATTCGTGGTGATATGTAAAAAATCTCCTCATTTGAAATTTGGTGTGAAAATAACCCTTCCCTTCTTATCGGCGATCGCTATTACTACCACTTTCCGGATTTGCACCAAAAGTTGCTCAATTCATCATATTAAGTAAATATACCAAATTTCATCAAAATCCGTTGAGCCGTTCAAGCTGCACACATCTATACGGACGGACAGACATCATGATAAAAATACTTTTTTCTGTTAAGAAAATGCATGATTCGTGGAGATATGTAAAAATCTCAACATGTGAAATTTGGTGTGAAAACAATACCTCCCTTACTATCGACGGTCGGTAAAAATATATTGAAAAAAAATAAAGTTTTTTTTTTACAAAATAATCTTAGGGTTTAATAAATTTTCTTTATCTTTAATATATCAAACTAAATTATAATAAAACAAAAAGAAAATATTTTAATTAATTCATTTTACGAAAAAAAAAAAATTAAAAATAAAGAATCTTGATTTTTATCAATTACAAAAATAGTTTGTAGAACAGCGCGGCCCAGGTATTTTAATTTTAAACATTTAAATTGTTATTCTTATTCTTATTTTATTATAATTTATATATTTTTATCTTTCTATCTATCTTGATATATAAATATATATATATGTAAAGGATAATATTCAAGGTTTGTATGTATCAAGATAAAATATTTTTGAATTTTGAAAAAATAAAATCTTCATTTAAATACCTAAATAAAATTACAATCAATGGATGATTTAAATACCTAATTTATAAAAAAAGACAAAAAAAAACGAAAAATGATCTAGAGCGAAACGATAGGCTAACAAGTAGTAAAATTGTTTCCATTCCATTAAAATTTAATTTCATTATTTATTAGTAGCTAACACCAAAACGGAAATTTCTATTTAAATTTTAGCATTGATTAATTTTTGGCGGAAATTCAAGAATGAATGGCTGCTATTGAAATAAAAAACATGTCGAGAGAGAAAGGGGCGATTTAAGAGTTGATGGAAAAGGATTTCTCAAGAGTGCATTTGTCGTTAGACGAGCGAATAAATCCATCGAAACAAAGCAACCAACGACTCTCGATCTGATTTGAGTTTAGGGAATTCAACCTTTCTTTTTTGAAGAATAATATTATTTTTCAGAAAAATTTCCTAAAAAAAAAAAAAAAAAATCAAATCCTGAATAAGAATATACAACATTTTATTAAAATTAACAATTATTATTTTATTAAATTTTCTATACTTATATATAATTTGATTTTTAGCTCCACTCGTTATCAAACATACATAAACTTTAAAATATTTGAATAGATTTGATCAAAATTTAAAATATTTAGAATTAATTTATATGAATTATATATACATATATATAAAGAAAGGAATAATAGGTGTTAGATTATTTGTTGCATGCTCTTTATTCTATTTTATTAACTTGACATTTCTGTCTGTCTGTAACGTTAATAATTTGTAATTGGATTTTTCAAATTTGAAACGTATATTGAAAGTCGATGATACTTCAATAATCAAAAAGAAATATTTTGAATTTTTTAAATCTTTAGTACTCAGTGCCGCATAGACCATCACGACTGTATGCCGATGGCTTAATAAGCCACTGGCATAATCAATGTCATCTAGAAAAGGCCTAGAAACTTCGCGAAGAATCCAATACATATATGTTCGAGAATCATAGATTTTAATAGTAGTCAATATGTTTTACATCTTGGGAAGCAACAAACAATAAAATATTAAAAAAAAAACTAAAAACTTCAAAATAAATTAATAATTTTTAATATACACGCCTTTTAATAAAAAAATGTCCTAAAAAATAGAAAATAAAATATATAATTCAACCTTGAAAATTATTCTTTACATATGCTCAACAAAAAAGCGTGGGGCGCATATAATAATATTAAATTCTTTACCTACTACTTATGTTCATAAGCGCCTAAAGAGCGATTAAAAAGTGTGTATATTAAAAAGTATTTTTATTAATTTTTTAATAGAAAGAATGATAAGTATAATAAAAGTGTATAGGTTATGTTGATCGAACCAAATGATGTAAGAAATATTAGTAAAAAAAATATAAGTATGTTGTTTTATTTTAAAAATTAAGAGACCCGTGATAATCTACCACAACAAAAATACCCCTTTATAACAGTCCATATAATTAAATTGCAATGGAATGAAAATAAATTTATATTTAAACAAAAAGTGGATTTAAGCATTCTTGTCTCCATAGAATATATATTATTCAAGATTAAATTATAAAAAAATTATTAAAAGATATATATATATAAAAATTAGAGTAAGAAAATTAAAAAAATGACAAAAAAAAAAGAAATAAATTTCTATTTAAATATAAACTTTTTCAGATAACACTTTTGAGGGAAGTGTAATTATAAGTTTTTTTTCTTTCTCTCTTTCTCTTTGAAGTACCATCAATCTAATAGAAACTTCTTTGATTATTTAAAAAGTTAATATTTTAAAAGATGGCGCAATGTTTAAGGATATTTATGAGAGACATAAAATAAAAACGAACAGGAAAAACGACTTTAACTAGGAAAATGTAAATTAGCAATTCTTTTATTAAAATAATATATATATAAATAAAATTAAAAAAAAAATAAAAATGAAAGGATATTTGTAAAATGAATTTATATTTTATTTTCTAATAATAAAAGTTAATTAATATTTATTATTATTGATATGTTATCTAATTGTATTTTCTAAAGTAGTATTTTTTTCATTAAATAGGATGACAGCCCCGAGAAAAATCAAGTATTTCTTTAATTTAAAATAATAAATTTAAATGACGTCATCAATTACATCATTCATATTGAAATTTGCCTCCCGCCATTCTTTAATAATTGATATTGTATTAATATTTTCTTTAAATTTAAAATATTTTAAAAATTTTAATTTAATTTCGAAATAAATTTAAAAAAATTTATTTTTATAATATTTTTTAATCAAATTACGAAATTTATTTATCATTCCCCCACCCAAAAAAAAATATTCTTTAAGTTAGCAACATATAATACATATGAACAATTATAAAGGAAGGAATTTCAAAGAAATTGTTGAATAAATTTGATCTAATAATATTAAATAAATTATATTATATTAATTAAAATGTTTTTTAGTTTAAATTATAAATAATATAAATGATATTTGTTTATTATAAATAAAGGGAAAAAATGTAATCTCCTTTCTTAATTAAAATATAGACAAGTACAGGTGTCAAAATAATTTCAGAATTATTATTATTAATTATTATCAGTAGTAATCCTTTCTCGAAACAGTCTACTTTCAAAAATATAAAACTGAAGCCATCTAATTATAACAACATTTATATATATAGGATAAAATATTTTCTCTAATAAATTTCAATATATTTTTCATCTTGAAATGAAAATTAAGTTTTTTTAATTAATTTGTACCGTTTTAGGAAACAAATTTTTAATTGGTCATTTTTAGAAAACCCATTTAACAATTGTAATAAATAATTAAAAAATTATAAAATTTTTAATGTTTATAATAATAAATTGTATAAATTTGTTAAAGGGATGAGCGATGGTGGTGTTGCAGGTACTTAAATACTAGTCTACATCATAAAGGAATAATTTTTATATTGATTATTCTAAATACAATCTGCATTGTTTTTATCAAATTATATTAAAAGGAACATCATTTTCTTAAATATTTGTGTTAAAATTTGATATTTTTTTTTTCTGTTTTGATAATTTTGTTGAATACAGAGAAAAAAAAATATAAATTCAAATAAAATGGAATACATTATTGTTATGGAATCTCTTTTTCTTATCTATATTTTTATTGATATTAATCTTAAATTTATATTTAATTTTAAAATTAAAAATTTAGTTTTGTGTTATGTAATAAATAATTTCTTGTGAGGAATTTTCAACCATCATTTGAAAATAATTTAAAAGAAGCTTGAAGAAGTGCAGGTCAATGGGGGTTGTGTTTGTTGTGAAAGAGATAAAGAACCACAAAGAAAGAAGAAGAGGTCTACTGCCTCTTAGATTTCACCCTTAGGGAATAATAATTTATATTATCACTTGTTTGTATTGGTTGGCCGTCTTGTACGATAAAAAAATATCGCATACTCATTCTATGCTTAAGAGTGGTTATCAGAATAACTAAACATAACTGATCTTTATAAAAAATAAATAAATAAAAACAACCATTTTTATCTTCGTGTTCATTAAAGATTAGGATTTGTATTTATCTAGTATGATATATATTATAGAAATCAAGCAGTTGAAATTGGCCAACACTTTTGTAATGAATTCAATGAAGTGTTTATTGTGTTTGCTTTTTTTAAAAAAAAAAAAGTACGCCTAAATATAAGGTATATGCAATTAAAAGATCGTTATAAAATAAACTTCTTATCCACTTATAGATGATAAGAGAATAAAGATCAAAAAAACTTTAAAAAAATTGAATTTGAAAAATTAACTCACAAAATCTTAACATGCAAAACATAGAAAACGTAGAAAAAATGTTAATATTACTTAAGTTCTATTATCACGAAGGAGAATAATATTCAAGTAGAATTTAAATCGAGGTTGTAATTGTGCAGTAAAGGGGCTTATTGCGTTGGGATCAAAATGAAAATATATTAAACAATTATTTTTCCGGTTGTATTTTATGGGTGTGAGGCATGGTCAATGATGCTGGGGGACGAGAGTAGTTTTTAGAGTATTTGAGAATAGGATTCTTCGCAGCATTTATGGACCAAAGAAAGATAAGGTCACCGGGAATGGCGGAGACTACATAACGAGGAATTGCATACATCTCCTGTTAGGGATATAAGAAGGCTGCGATGGGCAGGGCACGTGGTTAGAATGAGAGAGGAAAGAAAGGCGAAAAGTATATTTGTGAGAAGAGCGATTGGGAAATAATATGAACTTCCAGTGAATGTACAGATGTCTGTCATGTACACATTATACCTACTTAAGACTGAACTTGTGTTATTCATTTTATATCCATAAAGATCCACTAATAAATGACATGGATGTGGATACGTAGGTTAGAATAGAATGAATTGGCGATATAGTTAAAATAATTATCTACTAGTATTGGATGTATACCATATAATATATTTTAAGTATAGTTATGGAAAAATATTGTCGAGAAATGGAAATGGACTTTCTCAACCGATTGATTCCCCGACAACAGCGCCCTCATAAATACTGCTTCTTATATAAGGAAGAGATGTCCGTGTAGTGCCTTATGAAGAAATTCCTTAATAAGAAACTAAATATACGATAATTAAGAATTTTTGGTTGAAGAGGATATTGTTTCAACAAGAATTCTAACATAAGGAAATTTGAACCAATGTCGTCAGAATGTATTGTTTTATAATATTCTGAAGAAAACAAAGCATATTCGAGTATGGCTAAAAGGAAGATAAGAAAATCATAGTAACCCATGATATAAAAATAATTTATGAAAATATTTTTAATAATTTAAATTTGAAAAAAGAGAATGAAAATGAAATGAAATGAAAATTATATCATGTTATACCATCTTTGATACAAAATGATACTACTCCGAATGTGAATTCAAACTCTCGTACAAATTCTGAAAACGGAGATGGTCAAAATCAAACCTATACAAGTGAAAGGGGACGCCCTAAATTTATTAGTACAGAAACCAGAAGAAGACCAACCCTTGAATATTAATATAAAGTCGTAAAGGTAAGGGAACGTCGTTCCTCCGCATACTCCTCCCAATACACCACTGTTCACATGGCTAATAATATTTTCCCGTCACTCTATCTAGAACTTGTGTTATTTAACTAGCTAAAAAAAAATAAACTAAAGAATATTTTATTAAGAATAAAAAAAGCTGGAGTGTCTCCAGTCGACTATCTCGCAATTTGAATTGGATTAAATAACATAATATATTATATTTAAATTAAATTTAATTAATTATAAATTATAAATAATAAATATTAAACCAGCGCATGTTTGGCTTTTTATTGATGGCACCATCGCACGTGTTGACGCGTGAGATTTGCAGTGTTAAAAAATTAATTCTGGTACTTTCAGTGATTCAATCAAGCTGAAATTCTATATATAGCAGTTTTATACAATTATTAGCTCAAACCGTTTTTGCGCAATCTTGTCTACATACATACACACACACATATACACACACACAGACATTTTTCTCAACCTTAGTGAAAATGATTCAGGGACCTTCAAAACGTATAAAAACATCAAAATCTCAACATTGAAAATTTTTGTGATCGCAATACTATCTCTTACGAGATAGTAATAAAAATATGTAAATAATTTAATAATATTTCATAATATACATTAAATAAAAATATTTGTTAAATTGTGTATAATCTGAATGATTTTTGAAATGAAAAGAAACTTAAAATTTTAATTGATAGTACATTTTAACAAGAAAATTAATTTTTGGTGGAAATTGTTTTTTTTTTTTTGAATTGGTAAAATTGCAATTAGAAATGAATAATTTACGATAAAAACTATTTAGATATTTTCAAAAGAAAAAAATATAAAAGTAAATGTTATGAAACAGATCAAATTATTTCTTTTTAAGAAAATATTTTCCTTATTTTTCTTTCATCAATTATTTCAATTAACATTCTTTCCTTTAACTTTTCATTCTCTTTTAGAAAAAAAACAACATTCCACTTTTATTTATTATATTATTTTCGTTTACAATTTACGTAAATTATATAATAATATTATAAATAATATATATATATATATATATTGGATCATTATATAAGATTGTGGTAAATTTTCATTAACTTACTTCAAAGTAGAAATCTTTTGTTTACTTGAATTGTCAGTGCATTCTGTTCTCTTAGTGTAAGACATCTTTTTCAAAAAAGAAAACGAAAGATGGGTGCATTTGTATGTAGTTAAAAAAAAAGTAAATGTTTAAACTGCACAAACAAGCACTGAATGTGTTTGTATGTATCTGGACCGACTCTTGCTCTCTCAAATTTTTTTGCTAGTTTTCGAATTGGAAAATAAACTCTGTGGCCTTTAGACATTGGTGACGAAATTATTTGTGCTTTGATGGAGGAAAACATATCAGTAGATTGCCCAAAGATTTGTTATTGATAATAATTAGTCTAAAGTTTAGATATTTGAGAAAGTAAATAAGCTCAACTGAGTTAACGTCATTTTACCACAATGTTTTAGGTTCTATAGACAAGAAGGATATTCAAGAAGAATTTAAATCGAGGTTGTAATTGGGTAATGCTTGTTTTCGTGCAGTAAAGGGGCTTATTTCGTCAAAATTTTTATCAAAGGGGATCAAAATTAAAATATATCAAACAATTATTTAATTATAAATTATATATTAAAATTAATAAATAATATTTATTAAACCAGCGCGTGTTTGGCTCTTTGTTGATGGCACCATGTCACGTGTTGGCGCTTGAGAATTGCAGTGTTAAAAAATTAATTCTAGTACTTGCATCAATTCAATCAAGCTGAGATTATTCTGAGGTTTTATACAAGTTTTAATCATGTGAAAAATTATCAAACATATATCTTTATTTTTACGGTCTCTTTAGAGGAAAAAAATCAAAACGTTGTAGGTAATGACCCTCTTCCGGTTGTTCTAATTAATTTAATTAACTTAATTTGATTAAGTCTCATCAACAGTTATGATTCGACGCAAAAATACGTTTGGATTACGCCTACAGCGCCAAATTGTCGGTAGAAATGGTTTTTCAAAGCAATATTTTTCTAACGTTAGGAAATGCGGCACCCACAATGCACACAGCTTTCCATATTCAAATAGTTTTGCAAAATATTTCGCATACGTTCAGCTGACATCGTACAGGTCTCAGCTGTCTTGAATTTTGAAAAATAAAACAAACAAAAAATTGAAAAACATCGATTTTCTTGGTCAGGCCGGAAACTTTTCAGACCACCTTCGTATACAATACTTTAACCACCAACCAGTGGTGTACCTAGAACTTTTGCCGCCCGGGGCGATCTCCAGTTTGCCGCCCTTTTTATTATAAGTCAATCAAATAGTGCTTTTTATAAATTAATACACATAAATAAATTATTAAGTTATTTAATCAATATTAATTAATACACAGAGAGTAAATTTTTTTACACATATTTGTATGTGCACTCGTAAACATATTAATATATTTACTCTTTCTTCTAGCTTTCATACTAGAAAAATCGTGTATAATGCTCCCAAAATTTATATTTATATTTTTTCCGCCGGCCCTGCTTTTCAAAAGAAAAATCGATGATTTAAAAAAATATTGGTATATCACTTCAAAGTAATCATATAAACTTATCAAAAGAAATGACATTTATAAACTGATATCAAAAAATTTTAGTTAGGAAAAATTGCCGAACAAAATCGTAAAGATGCGTTTAAGAATTCAACGAATTTTAATGAATACAATAAAATAAAATTATTATCCTGCTCTTGGAATTAGAATTCAAAATTTACACTAAAATACTTTTATATACACTGAGGAATAATATTCGAAATCATATAGTTGATCATAATTTATATAAATCAAATAGTAAACTTATAATATTCATATTAATCATTTATTATTCAAGAAAGAAAAAAAAATAAATATGAAATGAATAAGTTGCTTTTTACAACTATAACTAAATATAAAAAATGCCGCCCCAAGATAAGTGCCGCCCGGTGAGGACCGCACCCACCGCACCCCCTAGGTACGCCACTGCCACCAACACAATCAATCAAACTATAACCAAGATTTAAACTTTAAATTGTAATTATTTATCTCGCGTAGTAATTTAGTTTATTTTATGTTGTTGAGATACAATGTTATATATAAAAAATATAATTAAGATTAATAAAATTCATAAATTAAATAATTTTTTTCTCTATTTTTGTTACAGTCCTAGAGGGTCATTAATTATTTTCATCTTCTCCCAAACATCAAGGTAAAGAATTTTACAATTTTTGAAAAATCAATATTTTAATCATATCTCTAAATAACAATTTAATATTTTATTTAATTTATTAATATCTTAAAATCTTATTAGAAATAGTAATTAAATTTATTGAGCTATTACAAATATACTAAATTTAGTAAAAATAATTTTTTTTTTTAAAGAATTATTCTAATCAAAATAAAATAAAAATATTTTTAATAAAATGGATTATACTGAGGTAAAATGTTATTTTTTTTTTATATATTTGAACATTTCCATTAAAAACATTGACTGCCCATCAGTATTAAATATACTTTAAATAACATTATTATGTTATATATAATCCATTAATCATAGTTAAAGTTTGAGATGCTTAATGGAAACTCATGTATAACATCGGGAATAAATTAATCTGACTCATGTTGAAAAAAAAAAAGTTGAAACATGGAGATGTCATTTTAATCTCTCTTCCCAGATATTATTTTACTACTTGAGATTGTTCCAATTTTTTCAGACACACGTTTATTTGTTATTGTATACATATATTTTGAATTCTATTGAAAAGAAGCCAGGATGGGGAGAAACAGAGAACTTTAGGCTTTCTAATTATTTATTTTTAGACAAATAAATAAAAAAAGAGAAATGTCGATAGGATGGAATTAAATTATATTCGAAAAAGTTTAGAATAGTTAAATCTATAATTTTAAGAAATTTTAAACCTGTGAAAATTAAATTAAAAAAAAAATAAACAAAAAACAAGTCCATGACTTTTTGAGTTTCCCGTCTCTTAAATGAAATGGCAACGCCCTATCATTTATATAAATATCATTTAAAATTTATATTTTTTTATACTTTTAAATAATTGTATTTGAGTAATTATTGATCATTTGAATTTAATTTTAAATCGATAAATTTGTAGAATATTACTTTGTAATTAGCTTATAAATAACAACTTACAGACATACAAAATATGATACGAGGGCATGTCAATAAATCCGTGACTTTTTTTTAATTTCCCGAAGACACTATCAGCTGACTTCTGTCTAAATTTGAACCAGCTGGGTCTTTTAGTTTTTGTTTGACATTCATTAATAAAAGACTACCTCGAGATTGGAGAAAAAAATGGGATATGAGTTTATCCTTAATCTGCTCTATTCTCCAGATTTAACTCCGAGTGACTATTTCTTGTTTCCAAACCTGAAGAAATGGTTCCGTGGAAAGAGATTGAATGATGGAATCATCTCACAAACAAATACTTATTTTGATGTTCTCGACAAATCTTATTTTTTGGAAGAGATAAAAAAAATTAGCGAAACGTTCGATCGTAAATGAATATAGTTTAAAGGAGACTGACTACGTTGAAAAATAAAATAATTTTTAATTCAAATCCTGTGTTTCATTCAAAAACTCACGGAGCAGCTAGTATATATATATATATATATATATATTTATATATATAAAGAATAAGAAAAAAATATCTTAAATGAATTTTGTGATTTTTAACACTAATATATATATATATCTTATATATAAAATTCTCGTGTCACAAAACTTTGAAATGATACTCCTCCGAAACGGATGGACCGATTCTTATGAAATTTTTTAGGCATATTCAGTAGGTCTCAGGGCATGTCAGACTTCTTTTATTAAACCGCTAATTGGTAAGGTGTGTCCAGGGGGTGGAATTTAAATAAAAATAGTTTAGTTACAATGCTAGATCATAGAGGCACTGCTGGCGATAATTGGACATCTATATAAATCATAATAGGAGACCTGCAAACAAAAGTGGTTCGTGGGTGAACCGTCTAAGGCGTTATCTTATGACTTTGCACTCTCAGTTCGAAACTCGCAAAGGCACATTTTTTTTTAAGTATTATATATTTTTTTTACAAATTTATTAATTTTTATTATTTTAATATTTTATTAAATAATTTTATTTTATTAAATTAAATTTTATTATTAAATTTTATTATTAAATTTTATTATTAAATTTTATTATTAAATTTTATTATTAAATTTTATTATTAAATTTTATTATTAAATTTTATTTTATTAAATTAATAATTATGTCAATTAATTTTTTCTGAATAAATAAACATATATAAAAAACTATAGAGATGGGACAGGGTAGGAGTTAGATGGTTATAGGTCAGAATAGGAACACTCGGGGGACACAGGGGGCGGAGCCCCATACTAGGTGTGGAGAGCGCCGAAGGCGCTCGGAGCAGCTAGTATATATATATATATATATATAGTGTGTGTGTGTGTGTGTGTGTATCTTAAATATAAATGTTCAATTTTCTCCTTTAGTTAGACGGAAAACAATTTAAAGTAAAAACTATTTGTTGAGGAGAAAAATGACCGTACAAGAAAATTTACTCTCCTAGCGTGATTTTGGTTTCAACCCTTCAAGGCCCAAATTGCCATCAATTCTTCATCCGAAAATAAATTTCAATCAAATTACACACATACACACAGACATTTTTCTCAACCTTAGTGAAAATAATTCAGGGACCTTCAAAACGTATAAAAACATCAAAATCTTGACATCGAAAATTTTAATAGTAAAAACACAAAAATATAAATGAAAGATCTAAACTTTTTAAAATATCAAGAGAATTTAATAAAAAAAAACTCTTTAAATAATTTAATTTTAATAACAATAATGAAATTAATATTAAATATTAAATACAAAAAAAAAATAAAATAAATAAATAATCATCTATCATAATCATCATAATCAATCGTCGTTTATTATTATTTTAAGTATATTATTTAAAAGTTATTTATTTTTTTTCTTTATACTTTTCTATTTAATATATTAAACTTCCCCCCCACCCACGAAACATCTTAATAATTAGATAAAATATAAAAAAGAAAAAAAAAATGATTTTGAAAAATGAAAACATTTTTATAAAATATTATTAAAAAGATTGGAAAGAGAATAAAAAATGTAAAAAAAATTAGAAGAAGCATGGAGTGTTAAACTAAATAAATAAAAATAATATTTAAAAGAAAAAATGAAAAAATTCTAAAATAAGAAGAAATGAAGCCGATATTGATCGAGAATGTTTCTTAAGTCTCAACCAAAGGCAATCATCCATTGAATATGAGATCATGTGATCAGACAGGCTCCACATGGCCAAATGGGAAAACGAAAGTAGACTTTTATAAAGTCATATATATATATATATATATATATATATATATATATAAAACACAATATCGAGGGTCCAGTGTATTAAACTCCAGGGAATAGTCAGGTTGAGTTCACTAGAAAAGGTAAAAAAAAATTACTTTTCAATAACATTCAAATAATAGAAGTACGAAGGTGGGGTGAAAAGTTTCCGGCCTGACCAAGAAAAACGATGTTTTAAAATTTTTTTTTTTTTTTGCTATATTTTTCAACATAATCTTCACCAAAACTGATACATTTCTCATAACGGTGTTCTAATTAATTTAATTAATTTAATTTAAGGAAGTAAAAACGCAAGTGACCAAAGGAGCGAAAGTGTCTGGATGCCTACACAATCTTATATGGAAGAATAAGTATATGACTTCAGAAAGTAAGCTGCGAATATACAAAACCTGTGTTAGACCAATAGTCACTTATGGGGCTGAGTCAAGAGCAGATACAACTGTCACAATACAATTTCTCCGAACAACTGAGATGAAGATTGTGAGGGCTATTCATGGCAAAACACTGAATGATAAGATCCGCAGTGAACACCTAAGAGAAATAAGCCGACTCCAGGACATAGTCGAATGGGTGGACATGAGAAGGAAATGCTGGGCCGCTCACGTAGACAGAATGGAAGATGTCAGACTCCCCAAGATCGTAGCTACCAATCGTCCTGAAGGGGTCAGAAGTCGAGGAAGACCAAAAAAAAGATGGAAGGAGAGTTTTCATCACGACGTCTGAGACAGATATTGGTGGAACAGGTGCTTGCACCTATACAGAAGAGGAAGAAGAAGAAGAAGAATTTAATTTAATTTAATTTAAGTCTTATCAACAGTTATGAATCGAAAAATTTGTTTGGATTACGCCTACAGCGCCAAATTGTCGGTAGAAATGGTTTTTCGAAGCAGTTTTTGGTCTAAAGTTAGCAAACGCGGTACCCACGTTTCACACAGCTTTCCATATTCAATTGGTTTTGCAAAATATTTCGCACACGTTCAGCTGACATCGTACATGTCTCAGCTATCTTGAATGTTAAAAAATAAAGCATAAAAAAAATTTAAATACATTGTTTTTTTTGGTCAGGCCAGAAACTTTTCACCTCACCCTCGTATTATATATAAAAATAGTATAATAATTTATCAGTTTTTAGTGACTCACGATAATTAGTATTGAAAATAATTATAAAAATAGCAAATTTATAGTTTAATGTATAGCATTATGTAGTAGACATATTATGTTGGAGTAATAAATAAAATTTGTTATTTTAAATATTCTAATTATATTTCTTTTTTATTTTTATAAATTGTTTATAAATCTAAGTATACCATTTTTCTAGAAATTTTTTTATTTTTAACACCAATAATATAAATTTATACTTGTAGGATATTATGTCCTATCTTATTATCTTATTAATATGAATAATTTCTCAAGACAAATCCATATAATAATTGCGTTGAAAAGTAGATACCTATTTAACATTGTGAAAAAATTAGCAGTTTCATCAATAAAAACATTTCTAAAACTGGTGAATTTCTCAGTCGCCATCATTTATTAAAAAAAAAAATTGTTTCGCATACTACATCAACTGCTTGTTATTAATATTAAATTAATCTCCTCCAAAGCATAAAATCATTTTTTTTATGTGATGTGAACAGTCCAGAATAGAAAATTTTACATTTTAACACTGAAGAGTTGTCTGGCTAAGAGGGACAATATGTGAAACAATGTCACTTCAAAAAAAGAACAGTAAATCTTTCGATTCAGGCATTTGTGACGTCATATCTCTTTAAATTAAGAAAAAACAAATGATGATGACATTTCCCAGGGATGTGATCAATAAAACTCGATTTTTCTTTATAAATACTATCTATGGTGTGAAATTCAAAAAAATCGTTAAAGCGGTTTCTGAGAACCCATTTACAAATATATATATATATATATATATATATATACAATTTTAGCTAGCATAATAAGATTAGATATGTACTTGCTTTCATCTACTAAATAAATTGGAATTTGAACTTAATGTCCAATTGGTTTTAATATCATTAAATCATAATACATGTGGGATATAATCGTTGTTATGCTTATTAATTTTTAAAATAAATGGATTTTTATCTTTGTATGATTATAGAATTAAGTACTTTTAATTACTATGATACTTTAGAAAACTGGATAAAATATTAAAATCTTTATATATCATAAAAAAGTTTCCATGTGTGGGAATTTGTGAATTTGGTGGATAATTTAAGAAAAAGAACTTGTGGGAAAAGAATATTTAGTTATATCTTAAGTGAATCAAAAAAAATATAAAAAATATCTCTTAATGAGAACGAGAAATAATTTGTAATCACGACACACTCGTGTATCACAATCACATGCAAAAAACCATTTACCATATATCGATAAATCTTTTATACAAGTCTTGCTTACGTAAGCAAAACAAATGCCAGTCATTATAGGCATATAGTTTTTTTTTCTCTCTCTCTCTCTCTATTTACCATCCTCGTCACTCATCTATATTTCTTAAGGGCTCTAACGGTAAACATCGATTCCAGCCCTTTGGCGATTTATAGGTCGGAAAGGTGATAGATATCAGCATGTTGGTTATAAATGGATGGTCAAAAATCAACCTATCGGGAATACATTCAACTTTTTTCCTCATCTGTCATAAACATATTAATTGTATATATACAGGGTGGTGCAGAGAAAATGCATGTTTTTCAATATTGAATCACTGGGACACAATGGATTGAAAATAATAAAAACAATTATTAAATGATAGATTTTTTAATGCAGTTTTTGAAATTACGGACATATGTGACTTCTTTTTGTGGGGAAAAGTGTACATCAACAAGCCTCGCACACTCGATGACCTTAAGAATTCCATTCGTCAGGAAATTTAGCCGTGCCGAATGAAATGTTGGAGAGAGCCGTTCGGAATTTTCAGAAGAGGATCCAAATTTATATCCAGCAAGAAGGACATCATCTCAAAGACATTATTTTCCGAACCTAAATATGGTATGTAATTTCAAAAATTGCATTAAAAAACCTATCATTTAATACTTGTTTTTATTATTTTCAACCAATTGTGTCCCAGTAATTCAATATTGAAAAACATGCATTTTCTCTGCACCACCCTGTATATATAATGTGTTCAAAAAATTGATTAATTAAAAAGAATTAAATTTACAGTATTGAATTGTTATTCAATTTAAATTTATAAAACCTTTATCTTCATTTTTAAGTCAAAATTTAACACCTTGACTACAATCACTTAAGATTACATTGATAACTAATGCCTTTGCATTGAAGTAGATTTTACCCATATGTGAACATATTTATTGAAAGAAATATGACTTGAAAATACTAATAAAAGATAAATATGTGATTATTTAAGCTTATCATTAAAAAATTTTATAATTACGCGCCAGCGAGTGTTTGGCTCTTTATTGATGAAACCACGTAACGTGCTGGCGCGTGATTGGCAGTCAATGTGTTAAAAAATTTAAAATTTCAAACTGTTTTTGCGTCATCATGTCTACATACACAAACACACATATATACATAGGTATATACAAACATTTTTCTCAATCTTAGTGAAAATGACTCAGGGGCCTTCAAAACGTATAAAAACATCAAAATCTCGACATTGAAAATTTTCGTGACCGCAATACAAATAAATATTTTTAATTATTTTTAGAGAAAAATTGGGTTAAAAGTTTCTCAAAAGAATTTAAAATTGTCACCAGCATTTTTACCATTTTTAGTAGTAAATGAAAAGAATGACTGCATTGAGATATTAATCTTTTATTTTCTTTTTTATTCTTTTCTTTTTTTTGTTTGTATTCAAGTTCCCAATTAACTCGTAAAGCTTTTTAAAAATGAGTAAGAGTGGTTGTTCAATCTTGGCTTGTGACTTGACCCGGAGATCGTGGAGTGTAAAGGATGAGGAACTTCATGGAGCTTAACGCAAGTTGTTGTTGGCCCGGAAGACCCCAAGAGCTCTTAAGATAAATGACACGCGATAAGGGGGGAGCCGATTAACGTTTCGTTCCGGAGGTTGAGTTGAATGGAAAGGTGCCAAACACCCCCATACTCTACTACCAAGATAAGGATATTTTTTTTTTTATTATTTAAGGCTGATTCAATCAACGATACCCTGAATTACCAACATAACATTAAAATTACCTTCCACAAATCAAACGTAATTATAAGAATTAACAAATTATTGATTATTTTTTATTAATTAATCTGTCTGATTTAAAAATCATTATTTCAAAAAGTGAATGTTTATTATTATTATTATTATATTTATTATTATTCGTGATTCCAATTAATATAGGTATACCAAATAGAAATAGGTATATTAATTTTAAATAATCATTAGTAACCACAAGTAAAGTATAAATATTATAATTTAATTATTCTACTATTAAATTAGTATAACTATAAAGAAAACTTTTCTTTTCTAAATAAGATGGAATTTGAAATAAATTGTTGAATAAATTTAATCTAATAATATAAAATAAATTAAATTATATTAATTAATGTGTTTTTTGATTAAATTATCTATCTATTTCTATCTCAATTGAGTGAGAGGCTAGCCTCGCTGTCTCACATTCACATGGTCCCGGGTTCAAGGCAAGGGAATAACTCTAGCTGGGGTCTATGGGACGGATTCAACCCAGCCTCCGGGATCAACATTGGGGAATAGCTACTTGATAAAAAGTAGCGCCTCCGATCAAGAAAATCAAAGTAAAGGTTGAGGGGACCCGTTCTACTGATCATAGGACACCTCATTGATATAACCGGCTTGATAGGCGTTGTCCTTGCGTAGGACGTACAAAAGTCAGAGATTTTTTTTTATTATCTATTTCTATCTCTATGGCTCTACGGAACACGAAAGTTCTTGGCCGCAGCAACCACACTTCTCCAACTATCCCTATTCTTAGTCACGACCTTCCAATCCCTACTCTATTCCATCTCTCTCACGTCCCTTCTTACATTGTTCACCCACCGCGTGTTTTTTTCCAAGCGGACGTTTCCCACTCGGTTTCCCCACCAATATATTTTTTGTCATTCTTTCCTCTCCCATACTTTTGATTAAATTTTAGATAATATAAATGATATTTGATTAATAGAAATAAAAAGAAAAAAATATAACCTCCTTTCTTAATCCTCCTTACTTAATTAAAATATAGACAAGTACAGGTGTCAATATAATTTCAGAATTTATATTATTATCAGTAGTAATCATTGCTCGAAAAATAATATAAGCTTTTTCACTTTGAAAAATACAAAACTAAAGCGATCTAATTATAACAACATATATATATATATATATATATATATATATATATATATATATCAATGTATATATAATATAGAATCAAATACTTTATCAAATAAATTGGAATATATATTTTTCATCTTGAAATGAAAATCAAGTTTTAATTAATTTGTACCATTTTGGGAAACAAATTTTTGATGGGTCATTTTTAGAAAACCCATTTAAGTATTGTAATAAAGAATTAAAAAATTGTAAAATTTTTAAATTTTATAATAATAAATTGTATGAATATGTTAAAGGTTCGATCGATTCCAGGTACTAATTTAAAAAGTAAACATCTTCAAAAAAAAACTCGTAAAATGAACATTAAATAATCAATAATCAATACTCTAAGAAGAGAAGTTTATATAAAATAGTAAGTAGTTATATGATATGACACAATAATAGATACTTATATAGCAGAAATTAAACGTTAAATGAGATTAACGTCCCTTAAAATATGCATCCCTATTAGCAAATACAAGTTTATTTTTTTTAAAAGAATATAAAATTAATTAGCATCATTTTTCTTTAAACCTGAACGGGGTATTATTAAAAATATTATTTTATCAAGTTTTGAAAATAAAAAAAAATAATTTTACAAATTTATATTAAAATAAGCTGGAGTGTCTCCACTCGACTATCTTGTAATTTGAATTGGATTAAATAACATATATTATATGTTAATTAAATTTATTTAATTGTAAATTAAAATTAATAAATAATATTTATTAAACCGGCGTATGTTTGGCTCTTTGTTGATGGCACCACGTCACGTGTTGGCGCGTGAGATTTGCAGTGTTAAAAAATTCTGGTACTTTCAGCGACTCAATCAAGCTGAAAATCTATAAATAGCAGTTTTATACTATTTTTAATCATATGAAAAACTATCATATATCTTTATTTTTGCGGTCACTTTAGAGGAAAAAAATCAAAACGTTGTAGGTAATGACCCTCTTCCGGTTGAGCTAAATTTATCAAAACTACGAATTTTGAATAATGCCCGTATACCAAATTTCATATTTCTAGCTCAAACCGTTTTTACGTAATCTTGTCAACATACATACATACATACACACAGACATTTTTCTCAACCTTAGTGAAAATGAATCAGGAACCTTTAAAACGTATAAAAACATCAAAATCTCGAAATCGAAAATTTTCGTGATCACAATCTGGCGAGATAGTAAAAAGAAAAAAAAATTATTTTTTTGTCATAATATTAATTACAAAGATTCATAAATGAAAAATTTTAATTAGAATATTGAGAAGATCCAAATATGTCAATCTCTTTCAGTTTCGTGTATTATTCTTAAAAGAATCTATATTTTTAATTATCTCATCTGCCATTGAATCTTTTAACATTATTTTTTTTCATCTCTTTTGTTCTATCTTTTCAATCTTGTCTATATTCTTTTTTTGTGAGTTACTATGCCGTTTTCTTTACTTTTACTAATTGATCATGTCAAAATGAAATTTTAATATTTCTTTATTATATTATATCTATATCTAGATAAATTTTATTTTCACTCATATCTAAATAAAAAAAAATCTGAAGTGTCTCCACTCGACTATCTCGCAATTTGAATTGGATTAAATAACATATATTAATTTAAATTAAATTATATTAATTAAATTATGAATTAAAATTAATAGATAATATTTATTAAACCAGCGCATGTTTGACTCTGTTGATGGCACCAAGTCACGGGTTGGCGCGTGAGATTTGCAGTGTTAAAAAATTAATTCTGCTACTTTCAGCAATTCAATCAAGCTGAAATTCTATATATAGCAGTTTTATACAAGTATTAATCACGTGAAAAATTATCAAACATATATCTTAATTTTTACGGTCACTTTAGTAGAAAAAAAATCAAAACGTTGTAGGTAATGACCCTCTTCTGGTTGAGCTACATTTCTCAAAAGTTGTTAGAAAACTATGAATTTTGAATAATGGCCATGTACCAAATTTCATCATTCTAGCTCAAACCGTTTTTTCGTAATCTTGGTTACATACATACACACACACACACACACATACATACATTTTTCTCAACCTTAGTGAAAATGATTCAGGAACCTTCAAAACGTGTAAAAACATCAAAAACTCGACATCGAAAATTTTCGTGATCGCAATACTCTGGCGAGATAGTAAAAAAAAGCTGGAGTGTCTCGACTATCTCGTAAATTTGATTAATTAACACATATATTATATTCAAATTAAATTTAATTAATTAAATTATAAATTAAAATTAATAAATAATATTTATTAAACTTTAATATTTATTTTTTACTAATTATTAATATTATTTATTCAAATTTATTAAACCAGCGCGTGTTTGGCTCTTTGTTGATGGCACCACGACACGTGCTGGCGCGTGATTGACAGTTAACGTGTTAAAAAATTCAATTCAATATGGCTATAAAAAAGGTTCAATAAGGCTCTTAAAAAAATCAATTTAAAGGGGTCTACCCAAAACCGAAAAACACGGAAAAACATGGCAAGGTGTCTACGAACCTATGATTTAGAGGAAAAAAAATTCAAAACGTTGTAGGTGGTCCTCTTCCGAATGAGCTACATTTCTCAAAAGTTGATAACGAGATAGTAAAAAAATAGTCATAGAACAGTCACATACAGCTATTAAACGTACTTTTTTATGCACTTGAAGACAGAAAAGTATGGCCTGTTGATATAACATAATATATATTTCGTAATTTGATTACAAAATATTATTAAAATATATATTTTCAATTTTATTTTATTTATAATATTTTATATTGTCCCGCGCTGCCATTTTTTTTTATTAAAATTCATATTTTAAATTAAGAAAAAACTAACAAAGATGATTTTTCCCGAGGATTAAACCAATGAGGATCGATTTTTCTTTAAAAAAATATCTATGCTGTGAATTTAAAAAAAAATCCTTTGAGAAGTTTAATATTTAAAAAATACATATATATATATATATATATATATATATATATATATTATATAATTTTTGCTAGTATAATAAGATAAGATATATATATATATATAGAAGCGTCACTATTCATCACATAATTAATTGTTTATATTATTTTTAAAATTATCTTGTTATACTTGTTAGATTTAAATTTAAATTTTCTTGAAATAAAACTTAAATATAATTAATTATTTATTAAATTTATTTTAATTAAGACGACTCGGACTAAATTGAAAAATTCTTTTTCTATTTCCCTTTATGTTATGTTGATTTTAACTTTTTTTCAATGTACTGAAAGGATTAAATCTTGAATAAATCTCGATTTCCATTTCATATCTTTTAAACTCTTTAAATGTTTAAAATACACATCCTCTCTCTTTTCTAGTCCACCACCTTCCATCTCTTTCCTCTCAAAAAGTTCAACATCCATACTCTACTCTCAACATATGCATACAATTATGACATACTTTATTTGAAACCATTAATCATGGATCGTCTTTCTTTCTCTACGAAAAATTAAATTCCAACTGAACAAGTTGCAAACATCTGCTCCTCCTTATTCAAAATACAATTTATAGGTTCACGAAAAGAGAGAAAGGAAAAGTAAAAATAACTCAATGGAAAATATGGATAGTGTCTATACAAATTATGACTTTCAATTAATCCTACTTTTATTAATATATAGGTACGTATATATATTAAATAAATAAATAAATGTTTTATTACAAAATAAAATATTCTAAAATAAATTATAAAATATCACATGACATTGATAGGTGTCTTTCAAAACGATTTTAAATTTATTATCTCACAATGTTTCATATTAATATAGCTATAGATATTTTATTGTTATTATATATATATATATATATATCTATTCAAATTTAAATAAATATAATTATTAAATTTTTAAAAATAAATTATTTATGTGATATTCATTTAACTTTCATAAGATAAACAAAAAAAAATAATAATAATAGGTATATCCATGAAGTTAGCAACCCAATAAAACAAGTAATCTTGTTTATGATTTTATATTACCTGATTGACCGTGCTACCGCTCGGTACTTAAAAAAAATTATTCCTTACGAACAATGAATATTTAAAAAGAAGATTATTATTTAAAATAAATAAACGACAAAATATATGAAGCAATTTCAAATAATTTAAAAGAACATAAATTAAAAAAGAATAGTCATAAAACATACAGCCCTTAAACGTACCTATTAATGCACTGAAAGACAGAAAAATATGGCCTGTGGATATAATATTATTTTAATTTCTGTCAATTGATATTAAGTTTTAAAATAACTGTATTTACTATCTCGTCTTGAGCTAGAATCATGAAATGGACATTATTCAAAATTCGTAGTTTTTTTTATCAACTATTGAGAAATGTAGCTCAACCGGTCATTACCTACAACGTTTTGATTTTTTTTCCTCTAAAGTGACCGTAAAAATAAAGTGAAAATTAAAAAAAATACTCTATATTTACTTGGGGTTTCTTGTTATCATGATTTTGTTTTGATGCTGTGATGGGATAATAACATTCTTGAACCTGCAATATCGGTTGCCTATCCATCCAGGAGCAGAAATTTCTCTTATTTCTAATCAAGAGTGTTTTTTCCCCTTTTTTATACTCAATGTTAATTATAATTTAAGAATTACAATTCAATTTATTATTATTTTACATGGATTATTGATGTATTATTAAAATATGTACGGTCTAATTAGAGTTAAGCTAATATTTATTTATATATCACCTACTAGTTACTAGAATGTAGAAAGTATTTACCGTATCAATCCTTTTCAATTTATCTTCATATGATATTTAACTAATGAGGCAGCTAGCCGAGAGTGTAGCGTAGCAATTTTCTACACAAAAAGTCGGCGTTCGATATCAACTAATAACAAATTTTTCTAATGTTCAATTTAACATCAGCTGCCTCCGGCTCCAGGAACTGTCAGTTCCTGGTTCTATACATGCGGAAGGCAACGGGAAACCACCGCATTAACATTTCCAAGAAAAATTATCATGGCTGGGCAGCTTCTAAGGCTATCCTAGTCATGATAATATAATAGCTAAACTTCGAAAGGGAGAATGCACCTTAAGAAGAAGAAGATATTTAACTATAAACTGTTACGATATAATGATCCCAATCTTAAATGAGACTACAAAGTAGATATAATGAACTTGTGGGTGAGCTTGTCCAATAACGAAGCGATTGGGGAAAATGCAGAGTGATGGTAAAACAGAGCAATTTACTACAAAATCAGTCATCATTCAACCATAATACAAGCAACTTCTAAAAAATATTTTAGATATAGACAACGTGCATTTCAATATTGTGAACCTATTAATTCTCTTCAAACTTAATACTAAATGGAAAATTTTAAATAATTACAATTCGAGTCAAAAATCAAGATTCTAGTAGATTCTATTAATTAAATGAAGACATGAATACATTTTTACATTTAAATATAATAAATTTTCAAATTTATTTAAATGAAACCAATCACATAAAGTAAAGATGGAAGATTTCCTATGGCATAAATGACCTTTTTTAATATAATAATAAAATATTATTTAAAAAAGCTTAAAGAATTACAACTAACGCAAAAATCAAGATTATATTTATTAATAAGTATATAGTTTTAATTTAAATTGAGTTTAATTACATATTTATTAGTATAAAATAAATTTATATATAATTTTTTTATAGTATATTTTTTATATTAATACAGTAAGTATATTTACTAAATAAATAAATAAGTAAAAATTTTTAAATATTCTTAAACACGGTTTAATTACATTTACCTTCAAAGAAGTATATAGGTCATCTACTTATGCAAAAAAAAACACTCATATTTCTAAAATATTATGAATTAAATAATTTTAATAATATAAATTAAAAACAAATAACTAGTATGAATAACACGTGACCATTTATTTTTTTTCCTAAAAACGGGACATTTTTTAATTTTCGGTAATAGTTTGGGGGGGCTATGAAGAAAACGTATATTTTTCTATTATTTCTGTTTATTATAATGAAAATAACTGAAAAATATAGTAAATAATATAATAATAACTTAGTATAATAATATAATAATAAATTTAAAATAATGGACTAGCTACCTGAAAACGGGACTGTCTCGTTCAAAACGGGACGTATGCTCATTTTAAGTATGAATATAAAATTAAAGGGAAATAATAGATATTTAAAATAGAAACTTTGGTTGTCCAGGATTTTCCTTATCTTCAAAGGAACAAATTACAAATACATATTTTTTTAACTTTAATTAATTTAATATACTATATTATATATATTGTAGAGAGAGGGAGAGAGTTAGAAGTATAGTATTTATAAATATTTGGGACATTGAAATGATATAAAATAGATAATTCTTAAGTTATTTTCAAATTTCATCGATTGTAAAATCATATAAAACTTGTATTTATATTTAAATAAAAGAAAATGAATAAATATAATAATAATAATAATAATAATAATAATAATTAATATTAATTGAGTTAATAAAATGGAAATTAATTACCTGCAATCACATAACAAGCCCACTTGGCGTCTTAACTTATTCACTGTTGAAAGAAAACTAAATGCAATTTAAGTGTGTGTGTGTGTGAGTATTATTTATTTTATTTATTTAATCAATTTCCAATGAAATTTGCCAAACTTTTTTATCGCAGTTGGATGAAGAAAAAAACACCCTTAAAAGCCGTTAATAAGATAATATATATACTATAGAATTATTTATTTGCGATAAATGTTAAAAAAGAAATTATTATGTGTTATCTAGATTATTAAATTGAAAAATTAATATATTCTTAGTAAAAAAATAAAATTTAATAAAAAAACATTGATAAATTTTCAGATTCATTAAGAAATATGATTTTTAATATTATAAAACTTTAAAGTTTTAGTATATATATAATAGAAATAATAATAAATATCTTTTTAGTTAAATATATATTAAATATCTCTCTCTCTTTCTCTAGACAAATGTTTATATATACGAGGGTCATTCAATAAGTAAAGAGACAAATTGCTATACGAGGGTGGGGTGGAGAGTTTCCGGCCTGACCAAGAAATGATTTAAAATTTTTTTTTTTTTTGCTTTATTTTTCAACATTCAAGATAGCTGAGACCTGTACGATGTCAGCTGAACGTGTGCGAAATATTTTGCACAAGCCTTTGAATATGGAAAGCTGTATGCAACGTGGGTGCCGCGTTTGCTAACGATAGACCAAAAACTGCTTCCAAAAACCATTTCTACCGACAATTGGGCGCTGTAGGCGTAATCCAAACAAATATTTGCGTCGATTCATAACTGTTGATGAAACTTAAATTAAATTTAATTAAATTAATTAATTAATTAATTAAATTAGTTAAATTAATTAGAAGACCGTTACGAGAAATGTATCAGTGTTGATGGAGATTATGTTGAAAAATAAAGCAAAAAAAAAAGTTAAATCATCGTTTTTCTTGATCATGCCGGAAACTTTTGACCCCACCCTCGTAGCTCAAAACCGGTTACGTATTGGAATCTTATAAAATTCAGACTATTTTTCAACATAATCCCCCCCCCCCACAGTTATGCACTCATCTTTCTTACAGCTTCCTAATTCCCTTGACAGAATTCTTTCGATTTACCGAGAAGCCATTTTTGCATCGCTCTATCATTAGATTTTTAGTCGCAGAAGATGTAAAACCAAGTGAAATTTTTTCTACAATGTTGATATAGTACGGTAAAAGTTGTATGAACCGTGCGAATTTTTAGAAGTGGGTTAATCGGTTTATTAATGGCCGATGTCGACGGAAGCGTGCATAAATGTCTTCGGGTTAAATTTAAAGAATTCTCATGCATATATATATCTTATCTTATTTTATTATACTAGCAAAAATTGTATATATATATTAAATATATATTTTTATTTTTGAGATATTAAACTGCTCTAAGGATTTTTCCAATATGGATGATGTAGTTGGTGACGTCATTTAAATTTACTATTTTAAATTAAGAAAATAGTAATAAAGTTGATTTCCCCTGAGGCTGGAACCAATACAGATCGATTTTTCTTTATAAATATTATCTATGGTGTGTATTTCAAAGAATTATGATTATTATAAGTACCTGGTTCACCGAGCTTCCGCTCGGTCATTAAAAATAAATATTCCTTATGAGCTATGAATATTTAAGATGAAGATTATTATTTAAAATAAATAAACGACAAAATATCGGAAAAAAATTCGAATAACATAAATTAAAAAAAAAATATTCCTAAAACATACACCCCTTAAAAGTATGTATTAATGCATGGCCTGTGGATATAACATAATATATATATATATATATATATCGTAAATTGATTGCAAAATATTATTAAAATAAATATTTTTAATTTTATTTTATTTATAGTATTTTGTATTTAAGTAAGTGCTGTGCGGCGTTGCTCGGCGCCATTTTTTTTATTATTAAAATTCCTATTTTAAATTAAGAAAAAACTAACAAAGATGATTTTTCCCGAGGCTGAAACCAATACAGATCGATTTTTCTTTATAAATATTATCTATGGTGTGAAATATATATATATATATATATAATAATTTTTGCTAGTATAATAAGATAAGATTTCTAGCATGTATTTTAATTAATAACTTTTATATAAAAAGGTTTTAAATAATCTCTCACTTCTATCTTTCTCTCTCTCTCTTTCGTGCTATTTTTCTTTTCTTTTTGTTTACAGGAATTAAATAAAAAGCCCACAACAAATAGAATTACATTAAAAGAAAAGTTTCCTTTCGGTGTATTATATTATACCAATTCATATACATATTTGAAATGAATTAAATTTTACTTTTTTCTTTTTTTTTTTCTTTTCTTAAGATAAACATTGTATCATATAACTTTTTGTATTTTATTGTACATAAAATTAACTTATAAATGTAAATATTCAAATAAATAAATATATAAAATGATAAACTCCACTTTATTATTTATTTAAAATTTAACAAGAATTATTATAAGATGAAAATTCAACTTGTTTGTCAATTTGAATTAAGTAATTCATTTCCAATCAATGATCTCGAAATTTAATTAAAAGTAGGATTTGAATTCAAATGGAAATTTGTTTCTTTAATCCAGATAGCTTAAACACACAAGAATTGTATTTATAATTCAATATTCATTAATGCTTGAACTGTTATTTTATAACATCTTTGTGTATGTATAATTGATCATAAGCAGTTTTTTTTACTATATCGTCAGAGATAGTATTGCGATCACGAAAATTTTCGATGTCGAGATTTTGATGTTTTTATACGTTTTGAAGGTCCCTGAGTCATTTTGACTTAGGTTGAGATAAATATCTCTGTGTGTGTATATGTATGTAGACAAGATTACGCAAAAACGTTTTGAGCTAGAATCATAAAATTTGGTATACGGGCATTATTTAAAATTCGTAGTTTTCTATCAACTTTTGAGAAATGTAGCTCAACCGGAAGATGGTCATTACCTTCAATGTTTTGATTTGTTTTCCTCTAAAGTGAACTTAAAAATAAAGATATATGTTTGTTAGTTTTTCACATAATTAAAAATTGTATAAAACTGCTATATATAGAATTTCAGCTTGATTGAATCGCTGAAAGTACCGAAATTAATTTTTTAAAATTTTTAACACGTTGATTGCCAATCACGCTCCAGCAAGTGGCGTGGTGTCATCATCAAAGAGCCAAACACGCGTTGGTTTAATAAATATTACTATTAATTTTAATTTATAATTATAATTAATTAAATTTAAAGTTCCTAAATCTGGATCATTTCTAAATTACTTGGCAATCCGTTACAATTTATTTTATGCAAATATGGTATAATGTAACGAACTGTTATTTTATAACATCTTTGTGTATGTATAATTGATCATAAGCAGTTTTTTTTACTATCTCTCGAAAATTTTCGATGTCGAGATTTTGATGTTTTTATACGTTTTGAAGGTCCCTGAGTCATTTTGACTTAGGTTGAGATAAATATCTCTGTGTGTGTATATGTATGTAGACAAGATTACGCAAAAACGTTTTGAGCTAGAATCATGGAATTTGGTATTCCTAAATTACTATATAATTGGCAATCCGTTACAATAAATTTGATGCAAATATGGTATAATGTACAGAAATACTTTAAGTAGTAATTATAAATTTTTAGGGAAAAAAAAGTAATTTAATTCCTGATCAATAAATAAATAAACACTTTGTTATTGTCACTATTATTCCAAAAAGATGTATATTTTGTCAAGGTTCATTAGAAATTTGAAGCAAAACACCATGAATTCTTTAATGTCATATATTGTAAGCAATGTTCAAATTTATTATAGATAAATTATTGCTGTATTTTGTATGCTTTTTTGTGAAGTTTTTTTTTAAATCCGAAAAAAATCAAACATTTAAGAGAACTTAATATAATGCTATAAATTTCAAAATACAGAGTCCGTTTGCGATGAACCACATGTTAGTTACTCTATGAATAGACATGTCTGTCTTTCTTAACGAATTACCTCTACATAATTATACTCTACATTTCATTTTTTGAAAAAAAAAAAATTAAATGAACTTAAAAAGTTTTGATTATTTGAGCAGATTTAAGTTTAATTTGTAATAATATAAATATATAAAAAAAAGCTGGAGTGTCTCCACTCGACTATCTCGCAAATTTGAATTGGATTATTAAATATTTAAATTCAATTTAATTAATTATAAATTAAAATTAATTAATCATATTTAAAAAAATAATTCCGGTACTTTCAGCGATTCAATCAAACTGAAATTCTATATATAGCAGTTTTATACAACTTTTAATCATGTGAAAATCTATCAAACATATATCTTTATTTTTACGGTCACTTTAGAGGAAAAAAAAATCACCCACTTTAAATAATAATAACATCAACATCTATATATTTATAATTGTAATTTATTATATTTTTAAGGAAAAAATAATTGGAAATAAATAAGGATAATATTTTCAATTGAAAATTAATTGAAGAAACTAAAAGTTTTGAAAATCATCTTTTTTTTTACTTATTTACTTCTACTACTATTATAGTGTTTAGGTTTGATTGAAACTTTGCTCAATTTTCTTTAACAATTGTTCGAGTGAATCGTTGAGTGAAAACTATGGTAGTTAAAACTTTCCTAAATTTAACAGTCGTTAGATCAGACAGAAAATGGTGAGAATCTATTTATTGTTTAAATAAATAAATCAATAAATTTTAAACTTTACAAGCGACTAGTAAAAGTAACTAAAGAAATATAAGCTTAGTATAATTATGAAAAGTAAAAATAATTTAAATGAGTAGTTAATATAACTTAAATATGAAAACACTGTAAACTACACAAAAACTACGTAAAAAAACAATTTCGAATGAGTTGAGTTCAAATTATAATTAAATTAGTTATGGTATAAGAGCTTATGATTTCGAGAAATTTTTGGAAATAATATTTTTCAATTTTTACTATCTCGCCTGAAGTAGTATTGCGATCAAGAAAATTTTCGATTTCGAGATTTTTATGTTTTTATACGTTTTGAAGGTTCCTGCATCATTTTCACTAAGGAAAGAGAAAAATGTCTGTGTGTGTGTGTATGTAACCAAGATTACGCAAAAACGGTTTGAGCTAGAATCATGAAATTTGGTATACGGGCATTATTCAAAATTCGTAGTTTTCTATCAACTTTTGAGAAAAGTAGCTCAACCGAAAGTGAGTCATTACCTACAACGTATTGCTTTTATTTCCTATAAAGTGACCGTAAAAATAAAGATATATGTTTGATAATTTTTCACATGATTAAAAATTGTATAAAACTGCTATATATAGAATTTCAGCTTGGTTGAATCGCTGAAAGTATCGGAAGTCATCTTTTAACACTGCAAATCACGCGCCAACACGTGACCTGGTGTCATCAACAAAGAGCCAAACATGCGCTTGTTTAATAAATATTATTTATTAATTTTAATTTATAGTTTATAATTCATTAAATTTAATTTAAATATAATATTTGTTAATTAATCCAATTCAAATTTGCGAGATAATCGAGTGGAGACACTCCAGCTTATTTGAAGATGATATTCTTGATTAATTTATTTTTACTTTTTTCTAATCTTTCTCATAATTTTTTCCAATATTTAGATAATTCTAAAATAATTGATACCATATAATAATTAAATAAGTAATGTATTAATATAATTTCAAATTATTTTTAAATTATTAAAATTATTTCATTAAATAAAAGCAAAATAATGTTCAATATTAAGTTAAAAGATAAAATATCCATTATATATGTCAAAGTCTAGAGTCTGGAAAGAGTTGTTAGCTATTCAAGAAACTCGATGAATGTAAGCGCTCAGGGCGTAAGAGAGGATTATTTCTATAAAGTTCTCTAGAGAGTAAAGGAAATTAATTTAAATAGATTTTTTATTTAAATAATACTTGTTAGTTAGGTTTATTAATTTATAAACAGGTATATATAATTTTTAGTTTTTTGTTAAAATTTAAGTAATTATTATTATTATTATTATTAATAATATAAGTACCTGGTACACTGAGCCGCGGCTCGGTCATTAAAAAAAATATTCTTTATGAACTATGAGTATATAAGATGGAGATTATCATTTAAAATAAATAAAACAAAATATAGGAAACAATTGCAAATAACATAAATTAAAAAAAAAATATTCCTAAAACATACAGCCCTTAAAAGTACGTATTAATGCATGGCCTGTGTGATAACAATATATATATTTATATTAAAATATTATTAAAATAAATATTTTTAATTTTATTTTATATATAATATTTTGTATTTAAGGAAGTACTGTCCGGCGTTGCTTATTAAAATTTATTATTAAAGTTCCTATTTTAAATTAAGAAAAAACTAACAAAGATGATTTTTCCCAAGGGTGAAACTAATACGGATCAATTTTTCTTTATAAAAATTATCTATAGTGCGAATTTCTAAAAAATCTTCTTAGAGGTTTAATAATTCAAAAATACAAAAATATAATTTTTGCTAGTATAAAAAAATAAGTATATATATATATATATATAATATACTACATAATTTGTGTGTCTAAAATACTTTATACCAACTATGATGAAAATTTCAAGTTTTGACATTTCGATTGAATTTTCTTTATAATCGATCGATTTTTCTTTATAAAAATTATCTATGGTGTGAATTTCTAAAAAATCCTCTTAGAGATTTAATATTTCAAAAATACAAAAATATAATTTTTGCTAGTATAAAAAAATAAGTATATATATACAATACTACGTAATTTGTGTGTCTAAAATTCTCTATACCAACTATGATGAAAATTTCAAGTTTTGACATTTCGATTGATTTTTCTTTATAATCGATCGATTTTTCTTTATAAATACTATCTATGTGGTGTGAACTTCATAAAAATCCTTCAAGCGGTTTAATATTTCAAAAAGACAAATTAATATTGTATATATATATATATATATATATGTATATATATATATAATATTTCCTAGTATAATAAGATAAGATACATTTAACTCTTTGATATGTAACTTAAACTCGTCTAGGGTAATTATTATTAATCCTGTAAACTAAAGGGGATTGGTTCTTAATCGATTTTTACGACTAATAAAATTTAAGCTTATCACCCACGTTCTGTGTGTATATATTTAATATAAATTAATTTTGACATAAAGAAGGTAAGATTTCCCTTAGGAATGGGGATGATGCTTCAATCCCTAATTGGCTGGCGCTGGGGTGTCTGTAGCAGCTGACCCTTTACTCACTCAGTCCATAGAACTAGATTAAACTTCACCACGAGTTGAACACCAAGTAGTAAGTTTTAAGCTATTCTTCCTAACCCTCCAAATCTTATAAGCAACCCTCAATTAAGCTAATATTAATATCGTTTTATTAATTACACTTGAGATTTTCAATAGAAAAACAAAATAAAAACTGAGAAATAATTAATAGAATTAAATCAATAACTTTTTAGTTCAAGAAATATAAATTATGATTTCGAATAATATAATAATAATTTTTTTGTCATTAATGAATTGTTCCTTTTTTTGATGATAAAAATAATATCCTCGAAACTATCAAATACACCAATGCCTCGCTTTGCGTGGTTTATTTTTGCGTTTTTTTCGAAATTGCGTCGCTGCTTAATTATAATTAATTTTCTCTTCGTTAGATTTACGGGGCTGCGTTGTTTTGGGTTTAATTTTTTTTTTTTTTTTTTTTTAATTTTTTGAAATTTTCTTTTTCTCTGGAAAGTTATACCAAAAATGTACATCAGGGTGATATGTTTTGTGGAAAATTAAATACAATATGTAACAAAATAATATTTTAAAAAAATGTATGTTTACTAGTGAGATCATCGCAAATTTTTCAAATAGTATTTTGTAATTTTAATTGATTTATTTATTTATTTATTATAATTTATTTTTAAATTAATATTTATTATAAATTGAATTGTTCGTTTCATCTTGTTGATGATGTGTAAATTTAATAATAATATGTTCAGCAAACATTGGAACAAATTTTACTATCTCGCCAAATTTTCGATGTTGAGATTTTGATGATTTTATACGTTTTGAAGGTTCTTAAATCATTTTCACTAAGGTTGAGAAAAATGTGTGTGTGTGTGTATGTAGGTAAGATTATTCAAAAAGACTTTGAGCTAGAATCATCAAATTTGCTATACGGGAATTATTCAAAATTCGTGGTTTTATATCAACTTTTGAGAAATGTAGCTCAACTGGAAGAGGGTCATTACCTACAGCGTTTTGATTTTTTTTCCTATAAAGTGACCGTAAAAATAAAGATATATATTTGATAGTTTTTAACATGATTAAAAATTGTATAAAACTGCTATATATAGAATTTCAGCTTGATTGAATCGCTGAAAGTACCAGAATTAATTTTTTAACACTGCAAATCACGCGCCAACACGTGACATCAACAAAGAGCCAAACATGCGCTGATTTAATAAATATTATAAATTAATTTTAATTTATAATTAATTAATATATGTTATATGTTATTTAATCCAATTAAAATTTGCGAGATAGTCGAGTGGAGACACTCCAGCTTATTTGTGAAAGAAAGCCGATCTACGACAACAACCACTCTGGACGATTTTTTTTTTGTTTTTTGCATGTGTGTAATACAATATTATATTATTTTTGTTTTTTAAATGTTTAGTTTGTCCAATTTTCTTTTTAAAAAGTTGTATTTTCGTAAACCTGGAACCTACCTTGAATTTTGACTATAAATAATATATATATATATATATATATATATATATATATATATGTATATATAAAACAGTTTGAGCTAGAGTCATGAAATTTGGTATATGGGCATTATTCAAAATTCGTAGTTTTCTATCAACTATTGAGAAATGTAGCTTAACCGGAAGAAGGCCATTACCTACAGCGTTTTGATTTGTTTTCCCCTAAAGTGACCGTAAAAATAAAGATATAGGTTTGATAGTTTTTCACATGATTAAAAATTGTATAAAACTGCTATATATAGAATTTCAGCTTGATTGAATCGCTGAAAGTACCGCAATTAATATATATTAATTATATATATATATATATATAATTGCTATAAAAAATCATTATTCACTTTTCGAGGTGTAACCCCGACGCAAAGTGAGTTATTGGTATAATCAAAATATCTAATTCATTTATTTCAGCAGAAAATATTGTTAAAATCTATAAATTAATGATTTACAAGATAATATTTGATTTTTTGTTTTTATTAAAAATAAATAAAAATAGAATCTCTTACTATCATTGACAATAATTCTTAGATAAAATAAATTTTTAAATGTTTATTTCTGAAAAAAAAAACATCAAATGGAGGAAGTTTAGAAACAGACATCAAGTCGACAGATTAAAAGAGGGGAGATACCGGTGGCGTGATTGCATAATAAATTACAAACAATGGCCTCTAATTAATGCAAAATGTTTCAAGAGTGAGATTGGTTTTGCTTGCCTGTACTTGCCTAAATATACTTCCCTTCCTTCCCCTTCAATTTACTACACCACTCGAAACGCTATTTTGAGCAAATAAACATTTTATTGCTAACATCAAAGATAGACAAAAATCAATCAAACGTACGTACGGACCATATTTATCTCGCAGACCGTCTGCCTGATGGACTTAAAACACCCTTTTATCATTTACAGCTAAACAACCCGTAAATCCTTGTAGACAATGTATTAAAGGATAAAACGGAAAATTTATTATTCTTTCTAACGCGTCTTCTTTATTCTATCTTCATTACATATCGCTAGGAAAATAAATTATAGTTTTTAAAAACAAAAAAAAAAAAATCAAATTTAATTTTAATAAAATAAAAATATGGTACATTCACTAATATTTTTCTAATTAATTATGCCTAAAGAAATTTACTGGAGTGTCTCCACTCGACTATCTCGCAATTTGAATTGGATTAAAGAACATAATATATTATATGTAAATTTAATTTAATTAATTATAAATGATTAATTAAAATTAATAAATAATATTTATTAAATGAGCACATGTTTGGCTCTTTGTTGATGGTACCACGTCACGTGTTGGCGCGTGATTTGCAGTGTTAAAAAATGAATTCCGGTACTTACAGCGATTCAATCAAGCTGAAATTTTATATATAGCAGTTTTATACAATTTTTAATCATGTGAAAAACTATCAAATATATATATCTTTATTTTTACGGTCACTTTAGAGGAAAACAAATCAAAACGTTGTAAGTAATGACCCTCTTTCGGTTGAGCTACATTTCTAAAAAGTTGATAAAAAAACTACGAATTTTGAATAATGCCCATGTACCAAATTTCATCATACTAGCTTTTTTGCGTAATCTTATCTACATACTCACAAATACACGCACACACCCATACACACACACAGAGAGACAGACATTTTTCTCAACCTTAGTGAAAATGTTTCAGGAACCTTCAAAACGTATAAAAACATCAAAATCTCAACATCGAAAATTTAGTGATCGCAATACTTACTCTGGCGAGATAGTAAAAATATTATCAAAAGTTAACTATAAATAATTAATAAAAATATTTTATAGTAATAATTTAGAAAATTTATGAGGGATTGTTAGTTTAGCAGTGGAAATTTTAACTGTTAATATATATATCTATATATATATATTGCAATGATTTTTTGGGTGGATATTGAAGGGGAAAATCTAAGAAAAAGAAGGGTTGGTCTCCTATGTGTAATGGAAAAGGGTGGACTTTGAATGGGCGTGAACTGACCTGGAGATCTGGACTATATAAAAAGAAAAAAATATTAAATTTATCATTAAGAATAAACTTTTTAATAAGATTTATTATATTTAATGTTTAAATATAAACTTTAAAAACCTTTAAAGATTTAAATGTAAAGATTTTAATTTATAAAATCAAATACAGTAATTTTTTTATTTTTTTATTAAACAAAAATTATATAAAGACGTTCTATACCAATATTTGTGGGTAAACAATTTTTTTAATTCTTGAATTATAAAATACAAAAAACAATCCTCCTTGGAAAACAATATTTTTTGATAATAATGTAGCCGATCCTTTTGTAAGCGATAGTCCGTGGACGACCGAGTGTAATCGTGGTCCTTGTTTCTTCCCCAATAAAGTCCGTCTGCTCTCGACGGTAGCCCACGAACGAATGCCCTTGTCTCTTTTCAACAAGTATTCTCTTCTCGGAAAACGTATTACAATAATAATCCTTTCCAAAAATAAATTTATTTTTAAATAAATAAATTTTATTTTTTTCTTTTTTTTTAAGGATGAATGATATTTTTAAAATATCATTACAATATATATATATATATATATATGGTATGTAATTTCGATTCTTAAAAGAAAAATATTAAATGTTGCTCTCACTCTTGGAGATTTTTAAAGGATTTGTCATTTTTAACGATTAAATCTCCCTACGCCACAACATACCTACATATTATTCTCATACTGACAAATAAACTCTCTCTATTTGTGACGGGCCACTTACAAATAAAAACATGAATTAATTTATTTTTTTAAAATATATTTATCAATATTAAATTATTATTTATACATGATGAAAAAAATTAACCAAATATCTCAAAAGTTATGTGATCATCCATTTTATAATAAAAGAAAATTAATTAATAAATAATTATTTTGATATACAAGTATTTAAAATATTTATTAAATTAATTGATCATTTAAATTTTATAATTAAGTGTTATTTGAATGATGTTGTTATCTAATTATTAATAATTTTATAGAAAATGATGAAACAAAAAATTCAATATATGCAAATTTTACATCATCCAGGGAATTTCTTTGATTCAATAGAATTAGCAGGAAAAAAAAATAAAAAAAATTTATACTTATTAATATAATTTCTAGTTTATTCTCAACTTGAAATATGAAGTTGTTAATATTAATAAAGAAAAGGAAAATAATAACTACATGATATTTAAATATTTAAAAGAATATTATAAAAAATAATAATAATTATTATTATTTAGTTTATTATTATTGTTATCGCAAAGGGGTTTCGAATTGAGTCCTGTTACGGGCTCGCCAAAAGAAATTATGCTAAAGGACATAAAACTAATCCCCTACTTGCCTTAACTATTTTTTAATTATATAAAGACTGGTAATACACGGCCGCCAGCAATCTTTTTTTTTTTAAAGGAGATTAGCTTAAATACTTTATATACCTACCTAATAATTAGAAATCTCCAAACCACAATTAATTCAACTAACTTATTGGATCAAGAAAATATTTATTAAATAAAACAAATTTAATTATTGTATATTTATAAAATTGATATTTGTAAGAAATATAAAATATTATACAAATGAGAAAAAAAGGTAGTTTCAACAAGGATAATTTATCAAACCTTAAATATTGTTTTAATAATTCTGAAAGCATGATCGAAAAGTCCTCCAGATATGACTTTCCTAAGTACCAAGACCAAAGTAAATAGGCCGAGCAACAGTGATATATGGTACAAGAAGCTCAGAACCATGGGCATAAAACCAAGAAAGTAAATAAATATCCAAATTTTCAGTCCCTTGTCACGTGACTGCATTAGCGGGAATTTTAATCTTGCTTAAACAAATATAAAGTGAAGTAAATTTAATAAAAGAATGAATTTTGATAAAAATTAATTAATTTTAAAATAAAAGTTTAAAATAAAATAATTTTTATTTTTCTTATTTAATAGTTACAGATTTGTTGTTATTTTTTGCTAAATAAAATGCTTGAAAAACGCATAAAAGTTTTCTAGTCATAATTACGTCTCACGCTTCAAATGACTTAAGCCCGGATGTCGTCCATTAGTATAAATTGCTTTTAGGGTGTGGGAAGAATGAAAAAGGGTGCGGTCAGATACTTAAACCAAATAAATAAAAAAAAAATTCACCAAAACGTGCAGTTCGAATTTACAAAACATGAGATTAGGGAGAAACGTGGCTTCTATTGATAACAATAAAGGTTTAGATAAAAGCATTTTAATACTAGTAAATTTAGTGAACTAAAAAAAGGTTACAACTTACTTTACTATAACGAAATGTTCTTATTAATTTCAACCTACTAAAATACTAGAATGAAATTAAACCTTTATTTCCTTTAGATAAACCCTAATTAAATTATAAAATTTCAATTGTTAATTTAAATTTGGATGTGATTAGATAATAAAACACGATATTTTAGATCATTCGTTATAAGAATCTACTAGTTGATTTAATATCTTAACTTATTATACTAGCAAAAATTGTATCTATATATATTTGAATTTTTGAAATATTAAACCGGTTGAAAGATTTTTTTGAAATTCATACATTAGGTAATTTTTATAAAGAAAAATTGATCTATATTGGTTTCAGCCTCGGGAAAAATCATTTTTATTAGTTTCTTCTTAATTTAAAGTAGGAAATTTAGATGACATCAGTAACTACGTCAGACAGCGATTCGTTAAATACAAAATATTATTAATATAAATCAAATCAAATTATGAAACATATATTATGCTATATCCACAAGTCATACTTTTCTGTCTTTCAGTCCCCCCTCCCCCACGGTCACTTTAGAGGAAAAAAAAATCAAAATGTTGTAGATAATGATCCTCTTCCGCTTGAGCTACATTTCTCAAAAGTTGATAGAAAACAATGAATTATGAATAATGCCCGTGTACTAAATATCATTATTCTAGCTGAAACCTTTTTTACTTAATCTTGTTAACATACACACACACAGTATTTTTGTCAACATTAGTGAAAATGACTCGGGGACCTTCAAAACGTATAAAAACATCAAAATCTCATTGAAAATTTTCGTGATCGTAATCATATCTCTGGCGAGATAGTAAAAATAAATAAATATTATTAATTTAATTCAAAAGAGGTAAGTATATAGACTTTTAACAATATTAATCTCTTCTTTAAAATTTAAAAATATTTCGTAAAATAATACTAATTATAAGATGGTAAGATAGTTAAGAATAATTTCATCTTATAGAAGATTTTTTTAATGTTTTAATGTTTATTTAACATTTTCCACTTGAGCGTTAAAATATCGTATAATCTAATGAGAGAATACTTTTGTATATTTTGTAACTATCCTGTATAAAAGTGTTTTACTTTTAAATAGTTTAAATTTTATATTACAAAAAAGTAAAATAATTGGCAAAAAATATTATATACTATTTGGAATGTATTTGTGATAAACATTTTTGAAAAGAGCAAACGGAATTATTGAAAAAAAAAATGCTAAAATACCACTTAATCTCTCATATATCAAGTTTTTTCTTATATATACTAGAATTATTATTATATATATAATATAAATAAATAATTAAATTTTTCTATTTAATTTTAACAAAGGCGCCATTGGATATGTGGGTAGCGAACATTCACCGGGTTCAAGTCCCGGGCCTGGCAAGGAAATTTCCCTATCTGGGGTCTATGGGACGGAGACAACCCAGCCTCCGGGAACAACATTGGGGAAAAGCTACTTGATAGCGCCTCCGATAAAGAAAATCAAGGTAAAGGTTGAGAGGACCCGTTCTACTGATAATAGGACACCTCATTGATATAACCGGCTTGATAGGCGTTGTCCTTGCGTAGGACGTACAAAGTCAGATGTTTTCTTTTTATATAATTTTAACTAATTATATAAAAAATTACAAAATTTACAACAAAAAAATAAAAGATAAATAATTTTTTTTAACAAATGTCCAAGTTACTTAAATAACTCTAATAAATATACATATATATGCTATTATTAATTAACTAATTGCTTTAGGTTCACGTAAAATAAATAGAAAAAAAAAATTTGTACTAAATTGTAAATATATTTTACTAATACTAATATAAATAGGCTCATCGGCTTTTTTTGTATTTTATTCCATCACTCATCATAGTCGTGTAATAAAAATAAATTTAACTCAAATACCAAAGACAATGAAAAAAAACTTGTATGAAAATCAAATTACCCGATGACTTGTTATAACTAAAGAAATTATATGAATTGTTTGGAAAATTGTAAACAGCTTTGTAATAAAACTGAAGACAGCTAAAATCAACATAAACTTGGATGAAATATTATTGTTATTATAATAATTTTTAAGTGAATTTATTGAATGTTAAATAAAAGCATTTCAATAAAAAAAATACCCGTGGATGGCTCTTTATAATTAATTGAACTAAACAACTAAAAGGGTGTTTTATATAAATATATTTTTTTCTTCTATATTTTAAAATTAAAATAAGCTGGAGTGTCTCCACTCGACTATCTTGCAAATTTGAATTGGATTAAATAACATATATTTAAATTAAATTTTATAAATTATAAATTAAAAATAATAAATAATATTTATTAAAACAGCGCATGTTTGGCACTTTGTTGATGGCACCACGTCACGTGTTGGCGCGTGAGATTTGCAGTGTTAAAAAATTTAATTCCGGTACTTTCAGCGATTCAATCAAGCTGAAATTCTACAGGGTGCGGCAGCCTAACTTCCTTTTTTCAGAACTCAATGAAAACTATTGTAGGCATCGGAAAATATTTATTTATTTTTTATAATGTAGGTACATGTCTAAAGTTTTTATTTACATTGTTTTGAAGATTAAATCTGATAGGTGAAGTCCCCTATTCTCCATACATTGCGTAAACCGATTTCTGGCGTCTGTCGTGACTCTTGTTAGCATAGCAGGTGTTATGTTGGCAATTTCTTCTTGGATGTTGGTTTTCAAATCTTGTAAGGTTCTTGGACGGTTCACATAAACACGGGATTTCAAAAAACCCCATAGAAAAAAATCACAAGGGGACAGATCGGGAGAGCGTGCCGGCCATTCCAAATCGCCTCTAATTGAGATAAGGCGCTCTGGAAAGTGTTCCCTCAAAACAGCCATCGATGCTTGAAGTGTGTGCTGTTGAACCGTCTTGTTGGAACCATCCAAGAACCCTACAAGATTTGAAAACCAACATCCAAGAAGAAAAATTGCCAACATAACACCTGCTATGCTAACAAGAGTCACGACAGACGCCAGAAATCGGTTTACGCAATGTATGGAGAATGGAGGACGTCACCTATCAGATTTAATCTTCAAAACAATGTAAATAAAAACTTTAGACATGTACCTACATTATAAAAAATAAATAAATATTTTCCGATGCCTACAATAGTTTTCATTGAGTTCTGAAAAAAGGAAATTATGCTGCCGCACCCTATATATATAGCAGTTTTATACAATTTCTAATCATCTGAAAAACTATCAAACATATATCTTTATTTTTATGGTCACTTTAGACGAAAAAAAATAAAAAAGTTGTAGGTAATGACCCTCTTCCGGCTGAGCTACATTTCTCAAAAGTTGATAGAAAACTACGAATTTTGAATAATGCCCGTATACCAAATTTCATGATTCTAGCTCAAACCATTTTTGCGTAATATTTTCTACATACACACACATATATATATATATATATAATACACGCAGACAGACATTTTTCTCAACCTTAGGTAAAATGATTCAGGAACCTTCAAAACCTATAAAAACATCAAAATCTCGACATCGAAAATTTTCATGATCGCAATACTATCTCTGGCGAGATATTAAAAATTACATAAATATCTTAATCAAGGTTTCATATTTTAATATTTACATTTAATAATAATGTTTATATAAAAAAAAATATTTAACACTTAAATCCCTTCACCCCCCCCCCCCCAAAAAAAAAAGATGGTTCATTCAATTATATTTGGTAACATTTCATGTTAGATTAAATAAAAATTGTGTAACCATGAAATTGAAACAAAAAGAAAAAATTGATTAATTAATAATCATTGAAAATTGAGATGAACCAAAAATATACTTTTCTAAATCATTGATTCATTGATCATTTTAATCTTGAATCGTTAAAAAGGAGAAAAAGATATGATTTGTGTTTAGGAAAGGGGAAACACTTGTCTCTATTTCTGGTAAATTGGAGCGTAAGGTTCGTCGAATCATTTTTGTCTGGGTCATTTAATTTGATGGTAAAAGCCAACATTTTCATTTTGGTTTCCATTTCCCTTTCACATCCTTAATCTTCAAAGGGAATCAAATCAAATTATAATATAGATAGAAATCGAATGAGTAGAACAAACGTTTATCTTTTTTTATTTATATTATCGTTATTATTTAAAATGTTGTAAAAAAAATGTTTACAGAAATGATCGTTAGTATTCAAACTAAAACATATTTTATTTTTTTCTAATTGTAGATTAATTTTTACCGACCGACAATAGTAAAGGAAGGTATTGTTTTCGTAACAAATCTCACATGTGGAGATTTTTACATATCTCCACGAATCATGCATTTTCTTAAAAGGAAAAAGTATTTTTAGCATGGTGTCTGTCCATCTGTCGATTGTGTGGCCGTAAAGATATTGATGAAATTTGATATATTTAGGAACTTAATGCATCAGTAGCCTGAATTAATCAACTTTTGGTGTATATCAAGAAACAGGACGAGATAGTTTACAAAGTATTAATTTTATATTCATTGTCGGAAAATATTTCACTTAGAATATAATAGTAATTAATAATTGAGTAATTAAACTAAATATAAAAACCAAGATAATATAATTTAGGTATTTTAATTCAAGTTTTAAATATATTTTTTTTCATAATTGAAATGTTTTTTTTTACCTACTGATTATTATTATTTAATTATACTTATACTATTAAAATATACATATTTTTAATTATTGAAAAATTCAAATAAGTCAAGTGGAATAAACCTGAAGATGTGTGAGGTATAGTGTTAAAATTTCACTAAATTCAGAAAAAGTTTGATAATAAAATGTTAGGATAATATATTAGTATACGGGGTGAAAAGTTTCCGGTCTAACCGAGAAAAACGATGTTTTTAAATTTTTTTTGCTATATTTTTCAATATAATCTCCATCAACACTGATACATTTCTCATAACGGTGTACTAATTAATTTAATTAACTTAATTAATTAAATTAAATTTAATTTAAGTCTCATCGACAGTTATAAAACGACGCAAAAATTCGTTTGGATTACGCCTACAGCGCCAAATTGTCGGTAGAAATGTTTTTTCGAAGCAGTTTTTGGTTTAACGTTAGCAAACGCGGCACCTACGTTGCACACAGCTTTCCATATTCAAATGGTTGTGTAAAATATTTCGCACACGTTCAGCTGACATCGTACAGGTCTCAGCTATCTTGAATGTTGAAAAATAAAGCAAAAAAAAAAAAATTTTAAAACATTTTTTTTCTTGGTCTGGCCGGAAACTTTTCACCCCACCATCGTAAATCTTAGTAAAAAAATGTTTCTAAATGTTTTGTTCATCAAATGTAATAGTTTGGAATGTAAGTTATTTTATTTTTTCATCTTTTCTTTGAATTAATCTTCTACCGGTATTTTCAAAAAAAATAATAATTTCATAATTGGATAGTAATTAGTCTATTAAATAAATTAAAATGTATTTTAAAAAGTTTAATTATAAATTGAGAAGAACGTAATGCGATATTCAGCAGATTAATAAATTATAAAATAATTTTTTATAGTAAAAAATTTAAAGAAAAAATTAAAATTGTGAAAAGTGACTAAAATTGGCTTTATTTATAGATCACTGAATACAGTAAAAATAAATAAATAAATAATTATATTATATGTTCTATTCAAAAATAAATAATTGGGAAAAAATAATTAGTATAGAATTTTTATGTGATTCATTTTAGTTAAATAAATCTCTCATCAAGTTTTTTTGTTATATTTCTTTTTTGATCGTTAGAGATACAATTATATTATATCTACAAACGTGAATGTCCAATTAGATTCTTGTTATTCAGAGTTGTTTAAAGAGAAGTTAAATAAACAGTCAAATATGTCAGTTTGGTTGTTTCTATACAAATCGTGATATTCCTTTCCGAGCTTTTCATGATAAAGTCATCTTCTTTTATCAGATTTTCCGAATAACTTTCCTTTTTCTTAAGAAAACTACTAGTCAAGAATTCCCTTGAATGGCGACTTTTGTTCTTAAATCTCTTTTTTCTTTGGTAATCCAACAAAAGTTGATTCGATTTATGATTTAGCTACCACTTTATATCCTTTGACGAGGAAATTATGAATAATCCAAAATCATGGAAGCTGAAATAATATTATAAATTGATCGAATGCATTCAGTTAGTTGACGTTTCATTCCCGATTTATCTTAATATGTTTAACCATTTGATAATATCAAATAAATTACAATTTGAATGATGAAAATTACTATCAAGAATGAATCCAAAATAATTATTGGATTTGAACATACATTTTGATAATAATTTTTGTTGTAATATTTTTTTCTTTAAGAAAGAATAAAATTCAATATTACATATATACGAGGTCCGTTTAAAAGAAAAAGGTCAATTTTGAATTTTCGCGGGCTGTGTACATTTGATTATAGAATTTTTTTTTTTTGTTATGTTGGTACACATATGTTTCTCATGTGTTGATATCATGGAGGAGATGGAGTGAACATATCGCTTGTTTTAAGAAGTGGGGGGTGACCCCAAAAAGTAGGGAGAAATTCTTGTTGGCCATATTGTTCACTGCAAAACATTGAATTTCACATAAGACATAATACATTTTTGTTTCCAATTTTCTCGTATGTTTGAAAGTTTTTCTTAGTTCTTTCTTCTTTATTTTATAGTTTAGTTAATATATTTAATAATTAGAAATAGTTTTTAATAATTTAATTTGTATTTAACGTTAAATTATTTTTTACTAGATTCTAACTGGATTCTAAGATCAGGTTAGGTTTACACCTGGGTTTAGGTTATAGATAGTTATTATTTTATTTTAGTTTTTAAAAATAATTATCATGGAATGTTCTGCATATGGATGCACGAACCGACGTGGAAATAAAAATAAAAGACAGCTAGGTGAAGAAGAATCTGGGAAAAAAAAAACTAAAAGAAACATCATAGGAATTGTATTCCATTGGAAGAAATTAGAATTCTTCATTGCTCTAGTCCAGCCAAAGTTATCGATGTAATTAATGATACATTCCAAGATAAAATTTTTAAAAAAATTAGTTTTGGTGAATCAATAGAAACTATTGAAGATATTCCTTAATTGTCTGCTGTTTCAAAATTTATAGTCACATATATTGCAGGCTTTGTGGTGAAAAATTAAAAAAAAAATACATTGCGAGGAATGTGTCGCTGCACTTTTTGCTTTAGAGGACAGATCACACACATTTTCCCTCATAACAAAAAAAAAAATAGAGGAGCTTTATCGTTTCCCTCTTTAGAGGTAATTGAAATTTGCAAAAAAGCAAAAACGCTAATAAGAGAAGCCCTCAGTGAAAGCGGGGGCAAATTTCTTAAAAAAAAATATACCGAGAGATCTATCTCAAATATTTGTTGGGAATATTATCGATTCCCAGACAAATATTTTTCCAACGTTGAATGACCACGTGATTAACAATGCACTACTCGAAAACCACATTTTTTTCCTTGCCAAAGCGGTAAGCGAATTTTATTTCAAAATAAGAATACAATATATATCAAAAAATTATGTCGATCAGAGCAAATCGAGGAGTTTTTTTTTAACAAACTAACCCATTTCGAAGGGTATTAGCTTTGTTGGATGCGTCGTACATTAATAAATAAATTTTTTGTTTATGTTTTATTTTTGTAATCATTTTCCTATTAAACTAATGATAATTTCTTTTTGTAATTGACTAATTATCAGCATAATGAAGAGAATGATTGCCGCAACATTTAATTTTGCATTTGTGCATATCAAAACGGCCTGCAGTTCAAATAAAATAAAATTTAAAGAGTTTTTTTTTTCTTAATGAGGAAATTTTTGTTCACCTAACTTTCCACAAAAAAGGCCCGAAATTTGATGATATATTAACATTAAGCTCAATAGGAAATATAATATTTTGGTACATCCAAAATGGCGGCCGTGACGTCAGATATGCGACAAATTTTGTTCTCTATGTTCCCTCCCGATCAGACATTTTGGATTAGTAGTTTTCTATTTAATAAATGAAAAAGTTAGTCATGTTTTTGAGTGTGTAGGGGGCGATATCGCCCGGGTTGAGAATCACTACTTAAACCAGGGGTGAGCAACCTTTTTAACCCACGGGCCAATTTAAATTTTAGAATTTTGTGTCGGGCCGCACTTACTAATAATTTACAAAGCTTTATATATATACTAATAAACATTTTAATATTGTTTATAAATAATCGAGACGAATAATAAAATTCTATTTTAGAAATGCTCGGAGGGCCGCAGAAAAATCTTTAAAGGGCCGCATGCGGCCCGCGGGCCGCGGGTTGCTCATCCCTGACTTAAACGAAAAAAAAAACGAAATTATTTTCCGAACGACCTTATACTAGTATATTATTATGTACAAATAAATATAAACATGTAGGGAATAAATCTAGAAAAACTTTTTTCAAATTTTATTGGGAATTCAGAAAAGCTGATATACAATTCTTTAATTATTTATTACAATTATTAAATGTTGCATCATTGCATCAATCTGATTAAAATGAATGGAACTTGGGGTCCTCAATAATACATAAATATGTATATAGATAGATTAGATATGTTTTTAAGTGCATGAATATTTTTTTTTTATTGGAAGAATGATAAATATATATCGTAATTTATAATTATAAAATATTATTAAAATATATATTTTTAATTTTATGTCGAAATTAAATAAAAAATTTTAAAATATTTTAAATATAAAAAAATATTAATACAATATCTTTTAAAATAAGGCGGGAGTCAAATTTCAATATGAGTGTCATTTGTCCATATATAAATTAATAATAAATAATATTAATAAATATTAAATTTAATAAAAGAACAATGAATAAATAAATATAAAATAGTAGATTAAAAAAAAAAAAAATTATTTTCCGCCGGTTTCGATCCTGGGAAGTTTACTCGTCAAAACAGTCTCTCTACGCCCTAGACTAATATATTTGGATGATTAATATGACATTTTTTACTCTCTTAGCAAGAATTATATGTTTTTTTGTTTTTGTTTTTGTTTTTTTTGAGAGTGATTAATAAATATATATATATATTTTATTAAAAATAAATATTTTTAATTTTATTTCGAAATTAAATAATGAATTTTAAAATATTTTAAATATAAAAAAGTGTTAATACAATTCATTTAAAAAAAAGCGGGAGTCAACCAACCGTATTTTATTTTGTTGTTTTTTTTTTTTTTGAGAGAGATTATATATATATATATTATTAAAAATAAATATTTTTAATTTTATTTCGAAATTTATTTTATTTTAAAATATTTTAAATATAAATAAAGATATATGTTTGATAATTTTTCACATGATTAATAATTGTATAAAACTGCTATATATAGAATTTCAGCTTGATTGATTCGCTAAAATTACCAGAATTAATTTTTTAACACTGCAAATCTCATGCGCCAACACGTAACGTGGTGCCATCAACAAAAAGCCAAACATGCGCTGGTTTAATATTTATTATTTATTATTTATAATTTATAATTAATTAAATTTAATTTAAATATAATATATTATGTTATTTAATCCAATTCAAATTGCGAGATAGTCGAGTGGAGACACTCCAGCTAATTATATATGACTTAACTAGCGCGCATGCGCGTCATGGACTTTGGACCTAGAGTGGGGATTAGAACGAAAGACAGCACAAAAGGGAGACGCAGATAGAGGCTATCTCATTCTCACTCGTTATACCTATATCTTCTTTCTCTCTTGCGTTACGAAATTTCAATTTTTCAATTCACTCTCCATTCTCAACCAAATGTCAGGACGCCGCTAAAGAAGTTTCACTTCAAAAAAATATTAATACAATATCTTTAAAAAAAGGCGGGAATAAAATTGATGACGTCACACCCATATATAATTTTTAATTAAGAAATTAATAATGAAGCTGTAAGTTTCAAGAGATGTGATCAATAAAACTCAATTTTTCTTTATAAATACTATATCTAGTGTGAATTTGAAAAAAATCGTTAGAGCGGTTTTTGAGAACCAATGGTTATAGATAGATATATAGATATATACAATTTTAGCTAGTATAATAAGATAAGATATGTAATAATAGAGAATATACACAAATAAACAATAACTATACAAAATCTTAAATTTATGATTCTCAACATGTGGGGGGCAATGAAAATTATGATTGAAAATTGGGTCGCGAATACTAAAAGATTGAGAAACACTGTCTTAATGTACAAAAAGTAGATTTTTTTACATCTCGCCAGAGATAGTATTGCGATCACGAAAATTTTCAATATCGAGATTTTGATGTTTTTATATGTTTTGAAGGTATCTGAATCATCTTCACTAAGGTTGAGAAAATGTCTGTGTGTGTGTGTTTCACTTTAACTAATTTTTTTTTTAAGTATAGAAAAGATTAAAAATAAAATAGGCGATTTATAAATAATATAGAAATACTCATTTAATAAGAAATGATTTATAGTTAAGAAAGGTAATTATTTTAAATATCAAATCATATATTTGTTTATGAAGATAGAAAAATTTGACATTTTTTCAATTTTTTATTAATTTTTCATGTCATTTTATTTTATTTTTGAATATTGATTTTATTTAATTTTTGGTAAAAATTGTATTGAATATGCATTCAAAGTTGAAAATAGAATTACAAATGGAATAAATTTTTCTCAATAGTCCATCAATGATTAAACTTTGCATTTCTATCATTGTTAGTGGATTGGTTTATAAGGATTGCAAAAAGAAGGAATATTCGGTGGTCCGATCCCTGTTCGATTGAATGTCTCCATTTAACTTCTTCCTCTTGGAGTGGCGTTAACATCTCCTTCGCTTGGTTAGGCGCGCATAATCAGGTGACACTCACGGACGGTTTTCGTGTCCCGCGGGCCCCGAAGGCTGAAAACCTTTAGGGGCGCTAAGACCCTTCCTATGAGAGCTCCTTGACAATGGGGACCGCTTCATCGATCAACAGGCCATATGACCATCTTTTTGAATTTTTTTTTTTTTTTTTATTTACTACATTTGATGTAGATAAAAAATATAATTAATTAATAAAGCTTCTTCTATTGATACAAACATTTTTTTGGATCTTATTATATTATATTATTCTAAGAAATATCAGTCAGTCAGTCTATAAAGCCAAATTTACACGGGCTTAGTACTTGTCCTTAGTTCAGGGGTGGGCAATTATATATATATATATATATATATATATATATATAGTTTTAAGCGCGGACAAAAATGAAATATTGAACGAAAAATCAAAATAAGAGCCAACTTTTTCAACGGGCCGGAGGGCGTTCAAAAAGCCCGCGCTTAAAAGTATTTGCCACCCCTGAACTAAGGACAAGTACTAAGCCCATGTAAATTGGGCTTAAAACAAGTCAGTGATTACTTCATTTAGGAATTTACTGTGTAGTAAACATACAGAATCCAGCAAAACGATAGAATATCTTCCAAATAACATCTCCGATACATTCCAACTAAATTAAGATCTTTTACTCTAAACCATTCTTAATTTAAAAGTGAGCCATCATTCATCTCCCTCTTTACCATTTTTTCAAAATACGTGGATTATTCAAAAGGTAAAAAGACAAATGATTATAGCTCAAAAATGGTTTATTTGTTTGTTACATATGCACTTGTCCTATCTTTCTTAAAGTTTCCTAAGCTGACTTGTATTTATGTTATGAAATAAATTTAAATTTCACTGAAAATTGAATATTTTTATTTTCAAAAATTTTACTAGTATTTTAATAAAGATATAGGATATTTAATTTATTCATAAATAAGCGCTTTTTTTATTGATCATTTCACTTTTTCTAAATTTTTTTTTAAAGTATATAAAAGTTTAAAAATAAAATTGACGATTTATAAATTATATAGAAATACTCATTTTATAAGAAATGATTTATCGTTAAGAAAGGTAATTATTTTAAATATCAAATCATATTTGTTTATGTAGACAGAAAAATTTGACATTTTTTAAATTATTTATTCATTTTTCATGTCATTTTATTTTATTTGTTAATATTGATTTTATTTAATTTTTGGTAAAAATTGTATTGAATATGCATTCAATATTGAAAATAGGATTATAAATGGAATAAATTTTTCTCAATAGCCAATCTATGATTACAATTTGCGTTTCTATCATTGATAGTTGCTTGGTTTATAAGGATTGCAAAAAGAAGGAATATTCGGTGGTCCGATCCCTGTTCGATTGAATGTCTCCATTTATCTTCTTCCTCTTGGAGTGGCGTTAACACCTCCTTCACTTGGTGAGGCGCGCAATCAGGTGACACTCAAGGACGGTTTTGGTGTCCAGCGAGCCTTTAGGGCGCTAAGACCCTTCCTATGAGAGCTCCTTGACAATGGGGACCGCTTCATCGATCAACAGGCCATTTGACCATCTTTTTGATTTTTTTTTATTTTTTTTGAAGTGAAACTTCTTTAGCGGCGTCCTGACATTTAGTCGAGAATGGAGAGTGAATTGAGAGAAATGTAACGTTTTGAGATTTCGTAACGCAAGAGAGAAAAAAGATATATAACGAGTGAGAATGAGAAAGAGAGCTATACATTTTAGGCTATCTGCGTCTCCCTTTTGTGCGGTCTTTCGTTCTAATCCCCACTCATACGCTAGGTCCAAAGTCCAAGTTCCTTGAAGGGGGAATAGTTTAGGAAGCATCGTACGAGCAACAGAGAAGAGAATATAGTATGACGCGCATGCGCGCGAGTTATAGCCACACAGGTGCAAATGCACTTGAACGAGGCGAAGATAAAATCCCTCTAATTCTCGGGGGAGATTTTAATGTAAATTTTGGATCTGATGATTCGTTGCCGTTGATCAACTTTCTTCGAGAAGCATTTGGTCTGCTTATAAATAACGATCCCAAGGAATCAACAACAAAATCTGGAACTACAATAGATGCTGTTTTTACACGTTATATAGAAAATATCGAATCACGAACATATATATCTTATTTTAGTTATCACAAGCCATTAATATCAGTATTACCAATTGAAGCACCAACCGACAATAGTACAGGCAATGTAGATATGATGATAGAGTAGATAATAATAATAATAAAGCGAATATTTGTTACGAAAATTTTATACTGTTATATGTCTTTCGAAATGATCCCTTTCTTTTTCTCTATTTCTCTCTCACTCACACTCTCAACTAAAATTTCTCTTATTCTCTAGATTGTAAGAAGTTTCACTTCCGCCACGTGTACGATGCTGCACATGTTACTTTTTTTTATTTACTACATTTGTTGTAGATAAAAAATATAATTAATTAATAAAGCTTCTTCTATCGATACAAAAAAATTTTTAGTTCTTATTACAATTATTATTTATAATTATATATATTATTATATTATGTATATATATATAGTATACCTATTCATTCTAATAGATTAAAATTCTATTTCTTAAAAATTTTTTCTACCAATTGTGGTATCTGCTCTGTTTTTGTGATAATTAAAATATATCTTATTTCAATTAAAATTAGGATGAAGATTAGGAATGTCTCATATTTTTCTACTGCACCGTCGATTTAATAAAAATATCAAATTTGTCCTGTTTTTAATAAATAAAAGTAAAAACTAAAATTATGTCATGGAGTCTGAGAAATTGTATGATATGTTGAAAAATGGAAATTTGTTGCCTAAAAATAGCTCATTGGGCACAAAATACTCCACAACATCTATACAAATTTTTGTACCAGTTTATCACTAGAGAATAATCATTTGTACAATCACTATGTTATATATATAATATTTTTTTATAATATTTGTAAAATTGAGAATTAGAAGCAGTGCCGACCCTAAAGCAGTGCATCAATTGACTCCCCTCAAATAAGCATTGATAATTTTTAAGAAAGAAAAGATTTAACCATCTTTTTGACATTTTTTTTTACTATCTTGCCAGTTGTCGATATTTTGATGTTTTTATACGTTTTGAAGGTTTCTGAATCGTTTACACTAAGGTTGAGAAAAATGTCTTTGTGTATGTGCGTATGTATGTACGAGGATGGCTGCAAAGTTTCCGACCTGACCAAGAAAATCGATGTTTTTCAATTTTTTTTTTTGCTTTATTTTTGAACATAATCTCCATCAACACTGATACATTTCTCATAACGGTGTTCTAATTAATTAAATTTGATTTAATTTAATTTAAGTCTCATCAACAGTTATGAATCGACGCAAAAATTCGTTTGGATTACGCCTACAGCGCCAAATTGTCGTTAGAAATGGTTTTTCGAAGCAATTTTTGGTCTAACGTTTAGAAATGCGGCACCCACGTTGCACACAGCTTTCCATATTCAAATGGTTGTGCAAAATATTTCGCACACGTTCAGCTGACATCGTACAGGTCTCAGCTATTATGAAAGTTGAAAAAATAAAGCAAAAAAAAAAAAAATTTTAAAAACATCGTTTTTCTTGGTCAGGTCGGAAACTTTGCAGTCCACCCTCGTATGTTAGTAGACAAGATTACGCAAAAATGGTTTGAGCTAGAATAATCAAATTTGGTATAGATAGTCGAGTGGAGACACTCCAGCAAAAATTTCTTTAGGCATAATTAATTACAAAAATATTAGTGAATGTACCATATTTTTATTTTATTAAAATTAAATTTGATTTTTTTTTTTGGTTTTTAAAAACTATAATTTATTTTCCTAGCGATATGTAATGAAGATAGAATAAAGAAGACGCGTTAGAAAGAATAATAAATTTTCCGTTTTATCCTTTAATACATTGTCTACAAGGATTTACGGGTTGTTTAGCTGTAAATGATAAAAAAAAAATTAAACTTTTAATAAATTAATTGAAATAAAATAAACGTCAAAGTGCTAAGAGTGGTCCCAGCAGCTAATGATTAAATAAAAGTATTTGATATCTAACTTTTTTTTACCAAAATATTTTTATCTTCCTATGTATCTAATTTGTTTTACCTTTTAATTAAATATTTTTTTTATTTTGCATATATACGAACAGAGAATATACCATAGAGATACGATAAAGATATATATATATAAATCTATTTGAATACAAATTAAACTAATTGTTCTATTGAAGTCATTTCTGTTTGTTCATTTAATACGAGTAGAAGCATTTCAATATAATTTACTTAGTCGATTGTTTTATTGAAAGTTAATCATATAAATTAAAAAAAAAATTGATTGAATGATAATAATGACTAACTATTGTTTTTATTTTAACCTTATATATATATATATATATATATATATATATATAAGGTTTTTGTTTGCACATTGCTCAAAATTTAAAATTTTTTTGGCAATTCTTCACATTTCATGGCAAGTAGAATCTAAATAGACTTTATAATTTTTTATGCCTGTATATGGCTGCCCATGTAAATTCCCACCCATTATGATAAATTTTTATTTCTATTATTCAAATATAATTTCATATAATTTTAATTTATTCTAAAGTTATCATTTGGAAGGCGCCATTGGGTGTGTGGGTAGCGAACCTGCTTCATTTTCACATGGTCCCGGGTTCAAGTCCCGGGTCTGGCAAGCGAATTTCCCTAGATGGGTTTTATGGGACGGAGTCAACCCATCCTCCGGGAACAACATTGGGGAAAAGATTCTTGATAGCGCCTCCGATGAAGAAAATCAAGGTAAAGGTTGAGAGAACACGTTCTACTGATCATAGGACACCTCATTGATATATCCGACTTAATTAGGCGTTGTCCTTGCGTAGAACGTACAAAAGTCAGAGGTTTTTTTTAAAGTTATCATTTTATTTACTTTAATAATATTATTAGATCATATTTATTAAATTATTTGTTTCTTCGATTGTATTTTCAAGCGTAAACTGTCTAAAAAATCAAACAAATTCATTTTGTTTTATTGTTTTGATGATGTAGAGTTGCCGAATGCAACAGACAACATTTTAAGTGCGTTGGAGCACTTTATTCCATTTTTAACGCAAAATTTAATAGAGTTCCTTTGATCCATTTTTTTTAAGTAAAAAATCGAAGAACACATAAAAACGTAACTAACATTTTCAATTATCCAAAACAAATTACTAATCCAAATGGCTGATAATGTCAACATATGAGAAACATATGTGTACCAACATAACAAAAAAAAATCGATTATCTAATGTAGTGAATTTCAACCTGGGTGTTATCTCCCCCTGGAGAACGATCGACACTAATCTTAAAGGGGGCGATTATTTGACTATACGCTTTTGGGGACGATAGTTGTTTTTGGGGGGCGAAATTATTTTCAACACTAAAAAAAGGTAAGATGATTTTGCAAGAGGTTCTGAAACTCAATCTTTCAATATGGCTCTAAGTATCACCAAGTGTACCTACCTTATAATAGGGATTAGCATGTAATTTTTATCTGTTAAAATTTATAGGGGGGCGAATTATGAAGGCGGTCTTACGAAATGGGCGTTTGGTCTAAAAAGGTCGAGAAGCTAATGTATACAGTCAGCGAAAATTCAAAACTCAACTTCAACCTTTTCTTTTGAATAGAGCTCGAATATACGAGGGTGGGATGAAAAGTTTCCGACCTGACCAAGAAAAACGATGTTTTTCAATTTATCTTTTGTTTTATTTTTCAATATTCAAGATAGCTGAGACCTGTACGATGTCAGCTGAAAGTGTGTGAAATATTTTGTAAAACCATTTGAACATGGAAAGCTGTGTGCAACGTGAGTGCCGCGTTTGCTAACGTTAGACCAAAAACTGCTTCGAAAAACCATTTCTACCGACAATTTTTCGCTGTAGGCGTAATCCAAACGAATTTTTGCGTCGATTCATAACTGTTGATGAGACTTAAATGAAATTAAAACAAATTTAATTAATTAATTAAATAATTTAAAAATTAATTAAATTAATTTGAACACCGTTATGAGAAATGTATCAGTGTTGATGGAGATTATGTTGAAAAATATAGCAAAAAAAAAAAATTTAAAAACATCATTTTCTTGGTCAGGTCGGAAATTTTTCATCCCACCCTCCTATATAATTCAATTAAGTTAAATTTAATTAATAAAAAAAAATCAAGCCATTCTTAATTTTTTCAAATTTACTTATTATCTAAATTTATTTATCAGAAGAAAAAGAAATAAACAATTTTTTTTTATTCCTATTTTGTCATATTATAAAGTAAAATTGATATTAGAGTTATATCATATTTCAAGTAAGCAAATATAATAATATTAGAATTAAGCAATATTTTTGTTTTAAGATGAAGAGAAAAAAAAGTTTTAGAATTATACATCGTACTCTTGAAATTTTTTTTTTCTTTTTTAATAATATTTAATTATTTTTGTTTATTGCAAAAATATATTCGTATATATATATATATATAAATTTGTGTTTTTGTCTGTTTTTGAAAAGCAATTTATATCTGGAAAATTAAATAAACAACTTGAAAAAGATAGTGAAGAGATTTTTTTTTTAATTTCTCTTGTTTTTTCCGGTATAATTCTATTCATATACTTTTAAAATCAACGGCCCCAGGCTGAATTTAAGATTTATTTTCACGACGCAGATAAGATTTATTTATATATTCTATTATTTTAATTCAAATTAAATGTAAATCAACTGAATAAATCTGACATTTACAAATATCAATCAAATAGAAGAAACTAATATATACATCATAGAAAAATTATATATGCCTAAGTATATACAATATATATATATATATATATATATATCAATAATCGATTACGAATTAAACATGAGAGAATAATGATAACTATTAAAAAAGAATTTAGATTATCTTGTAGTTTAACATCATCAATCATTCGGTATTATTCTTATTAATAATAAAAATTCAATATAAGTATAGCTATATACATATATACAATTGAAAACAAATTGTTAGGTGGTGTAAAGTATCTCGCCAGATCACGAAAATTTTCGATGTTGAGATTTTGATGTTTTTATACGTTTTGAAGGTTCCGGAATCATTTTCACTTAGGTTAAGAAAAATGTCTGTGTGTGTGTGTATATATATATATATATATGTATGTGTGTGTGTATGTATGTAGTTAGTATTGCGATCACGAAAATTTTAGATGTCTAGATTTTGATGTTTTTATATGTTTTGAAGGTCCCTGAGTCATTTTCACTAAGGTTGAGAAAAATGTCTGTGGGTGTATGTATGTAGACAAGATTAGGCTAAAACAGTTTTAAATTTGTTACACGGGCATTATTCAAAATTCGTAGATTTCTATCAACTTTTGAGAAATGTAGCTCAACCGGAAGAGGGTCATTACCTATAACGTTTTGATTGTTTTTCCTCTAAAATGACCTTTGAAATGTTTGCTGAAAAGGGTGCTATGTCCGGATTATAAGGAGGGTGTATTGATACATTCCTACCAAACTCTTGCAACGGGTTATTATAGAAGTGTGTGGCCGGACATTGTGATGATGGAAAACAACGATTTCCCTATTCGGGTCGTTCTCTTGATCTGTCATAATCTCTCTAACTGTTCACAGTTGAGTTGTGAAATAATCGTCTGACCAGTTGGAAGTACCTCATGACTCACAATTCCCTTTTAGTACCATCATACACTTACTATCATCTTTTTTGATGTTAATCAATATTTTGCGAACTGTTGAGACATCTCAAGAAAAGACTTGATTTCATTCAATTTTTGCAGTGCATCGTAGATTTTGATTCGATCTAGAAAAGTTTTCATGCTCAAATCATTGGGATTAATACCAAATTAATGCTTATATACCTATCATGCTCAACTTAAAGCATGACCTCTGTGTGTGTGTGTGTGTGTGTGTCGACCAGAGTGTGACTCATTTTTCACAACAAAATTTACAAAATGAAAGCAAATGAATGCAGTATTTTTTGAAAGAGTTATTTTACCGTATATAGCACAAATTTTTTCATAACCTTGTGAAGCATTCTTGCTTTTGTCATAATAATATTGCAATATACAACGAATTATTTCATTATTTTTCTCCATGTGATTAAACATATATAAATCTCTTTAATTATAAATGTTTGGATAATCTAACGCTCAAAGTGTCACCTTTAAAAATGAGCATTCAGTGGTATTTGTATATCTGTATTTCCAGAGTAATTTGAGAGTTTGTCTATAGGAAAAACCTTTTTATCAAACCCAGAGATAGTGTCAGAGACATGGAAATAGAAATTTTCCGATATAAAAATTTTTGATTTTTTTCCAAAGTGTCCTGAATTTATTTAAAATCCATTTATTAATGTAAATTATAACATGAAATTATCTTTTTTATAATTTATATAGATCTCCAATGTTTAATATCACATTATTTTTCATTTTTTATTTGTTTGAAAATAAATTAAAATTAAAATTATAAATTGTCAATTAATAATTAAGTACCTGATTGACCGAGCCGCCGCTTGGTCATTAAAAAAAAATATTCCTTATTATCGGATTTGGCTGGTAGTATTAATACCTGGTTCACCGAGCCGCCGTTTTCAAATAATTTAAAAGAATATAAATTAAAAAAAAAATAGTCATAAAACATACCCCCCTTAAACGTACATATGCACTGAAAGACAGAAAAATATGGTCTGTCATTATATTATAACATAATATATCTTTCGTAATTTGATTACAAAATATTATTAAAATAAATATTTTTAATTTGATTTTATTTATATTTATAATATTTTGTAATTAAGGTAGCGCTCTGTCTGACGTAGTTGCTGACGTCATTTAAATTTCCTATTTTAAATTAAGAAAAAACTAATTAAGATATTTTTCCCGAGGCTGAAACCAAAACAGATCGATTTTTCTTTATAAATACATATTATCTATACTGTGAATTTCAAATAGATCCCAAATACAAATATATATATACAATTTTTGCTAGTATAATAAGATAAGTAAATCAATGTTATTTAATTATTATTTCAATAAAAATTAAAGTTTAATATCACTCTAGTCTGTCTTCGTATATCATAAACATGGTTCCTTTAGATAGGTATTCTTTTTCTTCCTCTTCTTCTTCTTTTTTTTCTTCATTTTATTACGTCTTTAAACCCCTCGCACAAAATTACCCTGAATTTCATCCATAAAACATATAATTATCAAATATCAAATAAATGATGAAATGATGATAATATACCTTTCTCTATCTCTCTCTCTACTGCACACGAATTATTGAATTTTAATTTAGTTCAATTTAAATGAGAATTTAATAAAATATCAAACGTAAATTGCCTCTCTTTGATAAAAATAAAATAATATAATTTCTCATTTGTATTTAATTCTTACTGATTTTGCTTCTTAATTGATGAAAACGAAGTTTAAATAAGACATTGGATTTCGTTTTTTTTTTATGTTCGTTTTCTTTCCTTTTTTTTTTCTTTCATGCTTTTAATAGAAATTTAATTAGAACATTTTTCTATTGAATCGTTAAAAAAAAGGAAAAGATTGTTCCAATATTTACTCTAGTCAATTTTATTAAAGAAAGAAAGAAACCGTTTTATATTTAAAATATAATTTATTGTATATGTATACCCCAATTTAAAATCTCATTTAAAAAAAAAATTAAGTTGAAATAATGTATATAATTTAATTTTAGAAATATTTTCAAATAAATTTATGTAGGTATATCTAAAATAATATACAAATTAATATCTATCCTTTTTACTATATCGCTAGAAAATTTTAGATGTCTAGATTTTGATGTTTTTATACGTTTTTAAGGTTCCTGAATCATTTTCACTAAGGTTGGGAAAAATGTCTGTGTGTGTATACAAAAACGATTTGAGCTAGAATAATGAAATTTGGTATACGGGCATTATTCAAAATTCGTAGTTTTTTATAAACTTTTGAGAAATGTAGCTCAACCGGAAGAGGGTCATTACCTACCACGTTTTAATTTTTTTCTCTCTAAACTGACCGTAAAAATAAAGATATATGTTTGATAGTTTTTTCACATGGTTAAAAATTGTATAAAACTGCTATATATAGAATTTCAGCTTGATTGATGTGGATAGACAAAATTTAGTATGCGGGCATTATTTAAAATTCATAGTTTTCTATCAACTTTTGAGAATTGTACAATTGTAGAACAGGACCATTAACTACCACGTTTTCATTTTTTTTTCTCTAAACTCAAAACTGACCGTAAATAAAAAATAAAGATATAAGTTTGATAATTTTACTCATGATTAAAAATTGTATAAAACTGCTATATATAGCTTGATTGAATCGCTGATAGTACCGGAATTAATATTTTAACACTGCAAATCACGCGCCAAAACGTGACATCAACAAAGAGCCAAACATGCGCTGGTTTATTAAATATTATTTGTTAATTTTAATTTATAATTTAATTAATTAAATTTAATTTAAATATAATATATTTGTTAATTAATCCAATTCCAATTTGCGAGATAGTCGAATGGAGACACTACAGATTGTTTCATTTTGGAAAATATTTCAGGTGAATCTAAATAAGTATATTTTTATATATCTATACTTAAAAATAATATAATAATTTATAATTGAAAGTACCGGAATCTGAAGACACACCAGATTTTTACTTTATATTTTATAATTAAAAAAAAAAAACTTTTTGTTTAAATTTTCTTAAAGTTCACTATAAGAATCTCGTTAAAATTATAAGAAAAGGAAAGAAAATATATTTAGTAGTGGGAAAAAGAAAACAAAACAAATATTTGTCAAGTATATATTGAAGTAAGTATATCAAATTTCGATACATTTTAACACAAATACATTTTCCAAGAGAGTTCTTTCATTTCAAATAACTTGTCCACTTGTTAGTCACTTTGAACAACCTCATTTTATACAATACATACTTATCTATTATATGTAGGATATGTAATATGTTTAGTTCAGAGAGAATAAATAAAAAGACACCCACACAGAGAAAGGAACAAAAGTTTTTCATTCTTATTTTCACTTCTATATAGTTGAATACTTCACTTACCAAATTAATCAACTCCACTTTTTGAATTTTTTTTTTTTTGAATTTTAATGTCAGAACTCTTATTTCATTCTAAATTCTTTCTATTTTATTACTATCTCGTAAGAGATAGTATTGCGATCACGAAAATTTACGAGGTTGAGATTTTGATGTTTTTATACGTTTTGAAGGTTCCTGAATCATTTTCACTAAGGATGAGAAAAATGTCTGTTTGTGTGTGTATATATGTGTATATGTATGTAACCAAGATTACGCAAAAACAGTTTGAACAAGAATCATGAAATTTGGTACATGGGCATTATTCAAAATTCATAGTTTTCTATCAACTTTTGAGAAATGTAGTTCAACCGGAAGAGGGTCATTACCTACAACGTTTTGATTTTTTTTCTTTTAAAGTGACCGTAAAAATAAAGATATATGTTTGATAATTTTTCACATGATTAATAATTGTATAAAACTACTATATATAGAATTTCAGCTTGATTGAATCGCTGAAAGTACCAGAATTAATTTTTTAACACTGCAAATCTCACGCGCCAACACGTCAACAAAGAACCAAACATTCGCTGGTTTAATAAATATTATTTATTAATTTATAATTTATAATTTAATTAATTTAATTTAATTTAAATTAATATATGTTATTTAATCCAATTCAAATTTGCGAGATAGTCGAGTGGAGACACTCCAGATTTTTTTTTTTTATCAATTTAAAGTAAAATAATTTATTTCAGAAGCCTTGATTTTGAATGAAAATTGTAATAAACGTTTAATTAAATCACTTTTTATAATATAATTGAAAATGCTTTTCTCAAAAATAATGTAGCATATACCTACCTATATTCTACCAATATGATTTTTAAAGATAATCTCTCTCTCTCTCTATTTCTTTAATTGATATTCCACTTTATGAATTTATAAGTGAACAGAAATTTTACAAAATAATATATACTGTTTTCTCAAGGCAAAGAATAAAGTAAAACAGGCTGATATGGCGAGGTTAGAGATAAAACGGCTGGAAAAGGCATTGACGGACGACAGTAGTCAGAGACATACACGACCAGATGTCTATCTTATTTAGTATAAGCAAATCGTTGTGTAAGGAAAATTTGTTTTCTCCGCCATCTTGAAAATTAACATAAGCGAAATTTTATAATTTTTATTTTATAGGCGCGAAATTTGTTTTTTTTTTGAAATTTTTGCATGTATAGCGTTTTCTATATTTTCGCAAATTCTTTAAAATTAATAAAGCCGGGTATGGTCCTAAGGACAACGTTTTGGAACCTCTGAATGATGTTAATATTGGAAATTTTAGAGATTCTCCACAATTGGCATCCATAGGACCATATCGGTTTGATGAATATAATATAAGAATAGTAAAAAAAAGAGAAAAAAAATGTCAAAAAGATGGTCAAATGGCCTGTTGATCGATGAAGCGGTCCCCATTCTCAAGGAACTCTCGTAGGAAGGGTCTTAGCGCCCTAAAGGCTCGCTGGACACGAAAACCGTCCATGAGTGTCACCTGATCGCGCGCCACACCAAGTGAGGGAGATGTTAACGCCACTCCAAGAGGAAGAAGATAATGGAGACATTCAATCGAACAGGGATCGGACCACCAAATATTCCTTCTTTTTGCAATCCTTATAAACCAATCCACTATCAATGATAGAAACGCAAAGTGTAATCATAGATGGACTATTGAGAAAAATTTATTCCATCTGTAATCCTATTTTCAACTTTGAATGCATATTCAATACAATTTTAACCAAAAATTAAATAAAATCAATACTAAAAAATAAAATAAAATGACATGAAAAATTAATAAATAATTGAAAAAAATGCCAAATTTTTCTGTCTATATAAACAAATATGATTTGATATTTAAAATAATTACCTTTCTTAACTATAAATCATTTCTTATAAAATGAGTATTTCTATATTATTTATAAACTGCCAATTTTATTTTATATCTTTTATATACTTTAAAAAAAATTTAGAAAAAGTGAAATGATCACAATAAAAAAATCGCTTATTTATGAATAAATTAAATATCCTATATATATCTTTATTAAAATACTAGTAAAATTTTTGAAAATAAAAATATTCAATATTCAGTGAAATTTAAATTTAATTATTTAAATACAAGTCAGCTTAGGAAACTTCAAGAAAGATGGGACAAGTGCATATGTAAGAAACAAATAAACCATTTATGAGGTATCATCATTTGTCTTTTTACCTTTTGAATAATCCACGTATTTTGTAAAAATTGTAGAGAGTGAGATGAATGATGGCTCAATTTTAAATTAAGAATGGTTTAGAGTAAAAGATCTTAATTTAGTTGGAATGTATCGGAGATGTTATTTGGAAGATATTCTATCGTTTTGCTGGATTCTGTATGTTTACTACACTTTAAATTCCTAAAAAAGAAGTAATCACTGACTTGTTTTAAGCCCAATTTACACGGGCTTAGTACTTGTCCTTAGTTCAGGGGTGGCAAATACTTTTAATCGCGGGCTTTTTGAACGCCCTCCGGCCCGTTGAAAAAGTTGGCTCTTATTTTGATTTTTCGTTCAATATGTCTCTAAAAAATGTGTTTACGAAATATGGTCCTCCGGCCCGGATGACATTTTGAAAATTTCATTTTCGCCCGCGGTTAAAAGAATTTGCCCACCCCTGAACTATGGACAAGTACTAAGCCCGTGTAAATTTGGCTTTATGGTAAGCAATAGACTGACGGACTGACATATATATTTCTTAGAATAATATAATATAATAAGATCCAAAAAAATGTTTGTATCAATAGAAGAAGCTTTATTAATTAATTATATTTTTTATCTACATCAAATGTAGTAAATAAAAAAAAAAAAAAAAAATTCAAAAAGATGGTCATATGGCCTGTTGATCGATGAAGCGGTCCCCATTGTCAAGGAGCTCTCATAGGAAGGGTCTTAGCGCCCCTAAAGGTTTTCAGCCTTCGGGGCCCGCGGGACACGAAAACCGTCCGTGAGTGTCACCTGATTATGCGCGCCTAACCAAGCGAAGGAGATGTTAACGCCACTCCAAGAGGAAGAAGTTAAATGGAGACATTCAATCGAACAGGGATCGGACCACCGAATATTCCTTCTTTTTGCAATCCTTATAAACCAATCCACTAACAATGATAGAAATGCAAAGTTTAATCATTGATGGACTATTGAGAAAAATTTATTCCATTTGTAATTCTATTTTCAACTTTGAATGCATATTCAATACAATTTTTACCAAAAATTAAATAAAATCAATATTAAAAAAATAAAATAAAATGACATGAAAAATTAATAAATAATTGAAAAAAATGTCAAATTTTTCTATCTACATAAACAAATATGATTTGATATTTAAAATAATTACCTTTCTTATCTATAAATTGTTTCTTATTAAATGAGTATTATTTCTATATTATTTATAAATAACCATTTTTTTTTAATCTTTTATATACTTAAAAAAAAATTTAGAAAAAGTGAAATGATCAATAAAAAAAGCGCTCATTTATGAATAAATTAAAGATATTTTTATTAAAATACTAGTAAAATATTTGAAAATAAAAATATTTAATATTCATTGAATTTTAAATTTATTAATTACACAATTTTTTAAAAAGCCCTCACTATCCCTTACTAATTTCATGTGTTTCTTAATAAATTCCATCTATTATTAATAAATATGTGTATTTCTGACATTAAAGTATTAGATAAGATGTATCTACAACAACAACAGTAACGACAACTCCTATTTAAATCTACTGTTAGAATTTCTTTTTCTGTATTCGTTGATATTTTTAATAGTAAGAATAAGAAAAAATAAAAACTTATATGGAAATAAATAGTTTGCTGAAAATTGGATTTTTTGTTGCTCTCACTATGCGTTCCCTTACTTCTTATTTTAGCAATACATTACTGGTCTTTTGAATTTAAATTTTCAGACATATATTTATCATTATAAAAACGTGATTCATCAATTAGATGGTTTACTTCATCAATTTGTTTTTCGTCTTTTTTGTGAAGTTCACCATTGTGATTTCTTTCAGAATTGGAATCCTCTTCCGTCTTTTCTGAAATAATAGGCACGACTTTATATTAATATTCAAGGGTTGGTCTTCTTCTGGTTTCTGTACGTATAAATTTAGGGCGTCCCCTTCCACTTGTATAGGTTTGATTTTGGCCATCTCCGTTTTCAGAATTTGTAAGAGAGTTTGAATTCTCATTCAGAGTAGTATCATTTTGTATCAAAGATGGTAACATGATATAATTTTCTTTTCATTTCATTATCATTCTCTTTTTTTAAAATTTAAGTTAATAAAAATATTTTCATAAATTATTTTTATATCACGGGTTACTATGATTTTCTTTTCTTCCTTTTAGCCATACTCGATATGCTTTGTTTTCTTCAGAATATCCTAAAATAATATATTCTGACGACATTGGTTTTAATTTCCTGTTCAAACATTATCCTCTTGTACCAAAAATTGTGAAATAACGTATAATTAGCTTATTACTTTTAATAAGGTATAAGGAATTTCTTAATTTAAGGCACTACACGGACATATCTTCCTTATATAAAAAGCAGTATTTATTGCCTTTGCCCAAAATCGCTTTTGAAGATTGGCTTGAGAAAGCCTGCATCTTGTACAATTTTATCGCCACTCTATTTTGTTGAAGAGTATGTGGAACACTTAATCGTCTTTGGATTCCACTTGGTTTTCAGATAATCTGAAGAATAATTAGATAAATATTCGCATCTATTGTCCGTTTGTAAAAATTTAATTATTTTTCCCGTTATATTTTCAACTGTTTTTAAATTCTTTGAATGCATCAAAGGCTTCACTTTTTTCTTCAAAAAGTTCACTTCAACGCATCTAGTTTTATCATCAATAAATGTTATTAAATATTTATTTCCTCCTTGAGAATCACATTTCATTGGTCCACAGATATCTGAATGTATAATTTCAATTATATTTACATTCCTTTTGGAATTTAAAAGAAATGGTGTTCGGGACACTTTTCCTTTAACATATGCAAAGGTATTAATTTTTTATTTAATTGATTGCATTCGTTTCAAATCTTTCTTATTTAAATGCCCTAATCGATTATGCCATAACTATATTTTTGATATATTATTAGGCTTTCAACAGGGGTTTTGAATAAACACTATCACTCTCCCCTATATAATAAAAGTCATTTAACTCTCTCAGCAATTGAAGAAACTTCCCCCTTTTGGGTCAATTATTTTTGCACATTTTCTTTTATCAAATATTACTATTATAATTTTTATCCTTGTATTTGGTTCAGAGATAGTAAGAATCTTAAAGATGAGAGTTTGAACCTCAGCTAGTTTACCAAAATTAAACATTTAAAGATATATTGTAATTATAATGTACAAAACTCTTAAATTAAAGAAAAAAGAAAAAACAACAACAAAAGATGGTCATATGGCCTGTTGATCGATGAAGCGGTCCCCATTCTCAAGGAGCTCTCATAGGAAGGGTCTTAGCGCCCCTAAAGGTTTTCAGCCTTCGGGGCCCGCGGGACACGAAAACCGTCCGTGAGTGTCACCTGATTATGCGCGCCTAACCAAGTGAAGGAGATGTTAACGCCACTCCAAGAGGAAGAAGATAAATGGAGACATTCAATCGAACAGGGATCGGACCACCGAATATTCCTTCTTTTTGCAATCCTTATAAACCAATCCACTAACAATGATAGAAATGCAAAGTTTAATCATTGATGGACTATTGAGAAAAATTTATTCCATTTGTAATTCTATTTTCAACTTTGAATGCATATTCAATACAATTTTTACCAAAAATTAAATAAAATGAATATTCAAAAATAAAATAAAATTACATGAAAAATGAATAAATAATTGAAAAAATGTCAAATTTTTCTAACTACATAAACAAATATGATTTGATATTTAAAATAATTACCTTTCTTATCTATAAATCATTTCTTATTAAATGAGTATTTCTATATTAATTATAAATCACCAATTTTATTTTTAATCTTTTATAAAAAATAGTAAAAGTGAAATGATTACTTAAATAATTATAATACTTAATACTTATTTATGAATAAATAATATATTAGGTTGGAGAAAAAGAAATCCATTATTTTTTCGGTAGATGGCTGTAGTGATCGATATCTCGTAAATTATCGACCAAACAATTTCAAATTTATGCTCTTTGTCAAGGTAACAGTTCGCACTAAAAGAATTCGTTTGCAGTTTTTTGTTTTGTCCATTCAGTTCTGAGTTACACGGCGTTAAAGATGGAAGTCAACAAAGAGAAAATTCGGTACATTTTACAGTTTTTCTTTGATAAGGGCGAAAATGCAAGTCAGGCGGCTGAAAATGTGAATAGTGTTTATGGTCCCGATACTGTAACACCTAATTACGCGCAATTTTGGTTTCGTCGATTCCGTTCGGGTATTTTTGACGTTAAGGATGCCCCTCGCACAGGCAGGCCCGTCGTCGAAAATGTCGACAAAGTCACTGAAATCATCGAAGTGGACCGGCATGTTAGTAGTCGTAGCATCGCCCAGGAGTTAAAGATCGACCACAAAACATTTTTAAACCATTTGCACAAAGCTGGGTTTAAAAAAAAGCTTGATGTTTGGGTGCCACACCAATTAACACCAAAAAACATGATGGATCGAATTTCCATCTGCGAAGCCTTGGCCAAACGTAATGAAATCAACCCATTTCTTAAACGGATGGTGACTGGGGATGAGAAATGGGTCACATACGACAACATTATGCGAAAGCGATCGTGGTCAAAGCGTGTTTTAGTGATAAGAAATTGGCATCAAAGGAAGAGTGTGAAAATCAATTGCTGGAGTTTTTCGCTAATAAGGACCAAGACTTTTATGAGAGAGGCATAATGAAGCTACCATTAAAATGGCAACAAATTCTAGAACAAAATGGTGCATAGTTGACCTAAATCGGACAATGCAAAACATGTTAAATAAAGTCTTGAAGTTCACGTAAAAATAATGGATTTCTTTTTCCCCAACCTATTATATATATATATATATATATATATATATATATATTTATTAAAATACTTATTTAAATATATATTAGAATACTTTAAATAGTTTCAAATATTTTACTAGTATTTTAATATTAAAAAAAATAAAATAAAAAAAAAAAAATTAATAAAAATATTCAATATTCAGTGAATTTTAAATTTTTTTAAGCAGCTCAATCTATCCCTTGATAATTTGATGTGTTTCCTAATAAATTCCTTCTATTATTATTAAATATGTATATTTCTCATATTAAAGAATTAAGTGAGAAGTCACAATATATAGCAGGGCTTCTTAAACTTATTTATATAGCGACTCCCTTCAAGCTTAGGAAATTTTAAACGACCCCCTCCTCCATATAATGAAATATATATTAACCGTAAATGTAGATGTAATATCGCACTATTTTATAATGTAAATAAAATAAGGATTAAAGAATACATAATTCATTCATTTCACATATATATAATTTAATAATTTTAAAATTTTATTTATAATGATTCAAAAGTATCAGATCTTTGCGACCATCTTTCAGTAGTCTTGCGAACCCCAGGTGGGTCGAGAGACTACAGTTTAAGAAGCCCTGATATATAGTATATATAAATGGATTTAAAAAAAATTATAAAAATAATTTATTTTTGTAGGGGTGAAATTCGTAAAGGGTGATTGAAAATAGATTTGAGATTATTATTATTATTATTATATATATTTGAATATTTAAAAAAATGATCAAAAGGTTTTATTATATTTTTATATATAAATCAGGTAATTTGCTTGTTTCCCCAAATCAGAAGGCAACCGGACATTTTTGTTTTTTCAAATTAATGAAGTGTTTTATATAATATTCATCGGAGGTATGCACAATTTGCAATATGCAAAAAATAAATCTGATTTGATTTAAATGTTCAACTTAAATAGAAATATGGTTAGGGAAGGGATATGGGAGGGAGGGTAAAGTGTCTCTGATATCCTTTCCAAATTAATAGAGAAGGTAATTAATAATATACAGCTTGAGCCAATGTAAATATTTACAAATGTGTAAAAAGTGAAAAACTATCTCTTTCACATGTAAGCAACGTTCAAATTAATAAAAATAGCTGGAGTGTCTCCACTTGAATATCTCGCAATATGAATTGGATTAAATAACATATATTATATTTAAATTAAATTTAATTAATTATAAATTAAAATTAATAAATAATATTTATTAAATCAGCGCATGTTTGGCTTTTTGTTGATGTCACGTGTTGGCGCGTGATTTGCAGTGTTAAAAAATTAATTCTGGTACTTTCAGCGATTCAATCAAGCTGAAATTCTATATATAGCAGTTTTATACAATTTTTAATCATGTGAAAAACTATCAAAAATATATCTTTATTTTTACGGTCACTTTATAGGAAAAAAAATCAAAACGCTGTAGGTAATGACCCTCTTCCGGTTGAGCTACATTACTCAAAAGTTGATATAAAACCACGAATTTTGAATAATTCCCGTATACTAAATTTCATGATTCTAGCTCAAAGTGTTTTTGAATAATATTTATTAAACCAGTGCATGTTTGGATCTTTATGGATGGCACCAGGTCACGTGCTGGCGCTTGATTTGCAAGGTTATAAAATTAATTCTGGTAATTTCAGCGAATCAATCAAGCTGAAATTCTATATATAGCAGTTTTATACAATTTTTAATCATGTGAAAAACTATCAAACATATATCTTTATTTTTACGGTCAGTTTAGAGGAACAAAAATCAAAACCTGAAGGTAATGACCCTCTTCCGGTTGAGCTACATTTCTAAAAAGTTGATAGAAAACTATAAAATTTTGAATAATAATAATATTATACAATATTACAAACGTGAATGTCCAATTAGATTCTTGTTATTCAGAGTTGTTTAAAGAGAAGTTAAATAAACAGTCAAATATGTCAGTTTGGTTGTTTCTATACAAATCGTGATATTCCTTTCCGAGCTTTTCATGATAAAGTCATCTTCTTTTATCAGATTTTCCGAATAACTTTCCTTTTTCTTAAGAAAACTACTAGTCAAGAATTCCCTTGAATGGCGACTTTTGTTCTTAAATCTCTTTTTTCTTTGGTAATCCAACAAAAGTTGATTCGATTTATGATTTAGCTACCACTTTATATCCTTTGACGAGGAAATTATGAATAATCCAAAATCATGGAAGCTGAAATAATATTATAAATTGATCGAATGCATTCAGTTAGTTGACGTTTCATTCCCGTTTTATCTTAATATGTTTAACCATTTGATAATATCAAATAAATTACAATTTGAATGATGAAAATTACTATCAAGAATGAATCCAAAATAATTATTGGATTTGAACATACATTTTGATAATAATTTTTGTTGTATTATTTTTTTCTTTAAGAAAGAATAAAATTCAATATTACATATATACGAGGTCCGTTTAAAAGAAAAAGGTCAATTTTGAATTTTCGCGGGCTGTGTACATTTGATTATAGAATTTTTTTTTTTTTGTTATGTTGGTACACATATGTTTCTCTTGTATTGACATTATCAGACATTTTGTATTAGTAGTTTGTATTTAAAAGTGAATAAGTTAGTCATGTTTTTGTGTGTTCTTCGATTTTTTACTTAAAAAAATAACCTGGAGTGTCTCCACTCGACTATCTCGCAATTTGAATTGGATTAATTAACACTAATATTATATTTAAATAAAATTTAATTAATTATAAATTAAAATTAATAAATAATATTATTAAAACAGCGCGTGTTGATGGCAACACGTCACGTGTTGGCCCGTGATTTGAAGTGTTAAAAAATTAATTCTGGTACTTTCAGAGATTCAATCAAGCTGAAATTCTATATATAGCAGTTTTAAACAATTTTTAATCATGTGAAGATCTATCAAACATATATCTTTATTTTTACAGTCACTTTAGAAGAAAAAGATATCAAATTTATATATATATTGTAATCCTTCTGGATATTAATGCAAAAATTATATATTCTAAGTACTTATATCTTTTTTTTTTGTTTCAGATTGAAAAAAATTCTTCTAGAAGAATTTTGAAAGGTAAAGATAATTTTACTTCAAAGATAAAATATTTTTGTTTTTAGTGGAAAATATTAAAGATATCTCACGATTTAAATTTTTTTATAAATTTTTTTATTAATTAATTAGAAAAAATAATGATTTTTCTCTTGGGAAGATATTTTTAAAGATGACTAGTTTAATATAATAACATTGATACTTATATACTTCCACTCAAATATTAAATAGAAAATTAAAAAAAAATAAAACTTTATAGGAAGAGAAATAGATTGGCAACTTACCATGTAATATACATAAATAAATGAATAGACTTTTATAGACAACTTGTTAGATATTCTTTCCATGTATAATAAAAATAGACAACAAGTTAATAAAATCAAAGTTAAATTACCTTAAGATTTGTAGTTTTACAAAAGTCAACAAATCAAATTAATCGTTTTTCAATTATTAGTCGTATAAAATAAAAGATTAATTTTCGGATAAATTAAAAAAAAAGTGGAATAATACGAGGGCAGGTCAATAATATATATGTCTTTTTGAATTTCCCGTCTCTTAAATGAAATGGCTCCTGTCAGCAAGTAACTATCAGCGGACTTCTGTCGAAATTTGACTCAGCTGGATCATTTAGTTTTTGTTTGACATCCATTAATAGCAGACTACCTCGTGATTTGAGTAGAAAATGGAAAAAAGTGTGATACAAATTGCTTCCTCATCCGCTCTATTCTCCGGATTTAGCCCCAAGTGACTATTTCTTGTTTCCAAACCTGAAGAAATAGCCCTGCAGAATGAGATTGAACTCCAACGATGAAATTTTCTCACAAACAAATACCTATTTTGATGTCCTCGTCAAATCTTATTTTTTGGAAGGGATTAAAAAAATTGTATAGAGCTTACTTTGAAAAATAAAATAGTTTTTTATCCAAAAACCTGTTTTTCATTGACAAAGTCACGGACTTATTGACCTGCCCTCGGATATGTACCTATAAGATTTTAAGTGTATACTACTCAGAGGAGACTACGTTGAAAAGGAAGAAGAGAACACTTGATATACCATCATTGATTTTTTAATCTTTCTTTAATCATTTAATAAACTAAGTAATGGCTAAATAAAAAAATGGAGAAATTATGAGTGGGTGAGATAAATTCTCTCTAGTTCATAATAAGTATAGAAAATAAAATTTTCATTAAGTATGGTTAAATGAAATATGAATGCAACCAAAAAAAAATCTAACCAAGGTGATAAAAATGGATGATATACGTAAATGGAATGAAAAAGAATTGGCCATGAGAATGCAGATATAAAAGAAATTTCTGGCAAAGGGAAGTGGATCAGTGCCAGGTAGAGCTTTGAATAGTCAATGCTCCATAATTTATCCTTTTTAGTAGATTTCAGTTCTTTACTATAAAACTACAAATTTTCATGTATTTATATATATAAGATAAATTTATTACTTTCACCATTTAAAGATATTCTTAATGTAAGAATTTTTTTTTTAATAAAGTATTACTTTTTCAATTTTAAAAATTAATGTTTCATATAATAGTAATAGTATAATATTTTTTTATTAATAGATTGAATGATAACATAATTGAAGGCGCCATTGGGTGTGCGGGTAGCGATCCTGTCTCACATTCACATGTCCCGGGTTCAAGTCCCGGGCCTGGCAAGGGAATTTCCCTAACTGGGGTCTATGGGACGGAGTCAACTAAGAGGCAATTCTTCTCGTTATGCAATCTGAATTTATTTTTATTGATCCGGAACTGGTTTCGTTTCTTAAAATCATGAACCACGCCTCATAATAAAAATCAGCAAAAATAATATCATTTTTTTACTTTTGATATTCTCTGATAATTATTTTGATGAAATATTAACAGGCATTACAAACTTTAAGTAAATTTTGGAAAATTATTAATATTAATTTTATCTTATTACTATTTATTATGATTATATTAGGATGAATTTTAAGAATATTTTTGTATAAATATTACTAAATATTTTTTTTTGTCTTTTCAACTCTTTTTAAACAAATAATTATATATAAGGCAATGTCTGTGTGTGTCTCGCTTAAATTCAAACACCCGTCTGATTGCGATGAAACTTTCAGGGATTGTTGTGGACATCCCAGGGAAGGTTTTAGTGTAGTTAAATCCAAAATTAATTTATCCAAAATTAATTTAATTAGTATACTTATTTTGGTAAAAGTCTATTCATGGTTACCATGGTTACATTGGTTACTTATAAGTAGCTATATACATAAAATTACAATACAATATTTATATATATATAATATATTATGTGTTCGAATTTTCATTTTAAATTCAATAATTTTACAATTTTAATTCTAATAAATAAATGATTCTACCTAAATAGTAAAATCTTTAAAATATAAAAATGATTAAATTATATAATGAATATTTCAAAAAGAAAATAAAAAATTAAAGAAAATAATCACGATATTCAATTATTTTTTTTTAATTCATAATAAAATAAAAAAACAATTGAATATTTAATAGGGCCTCCTCCTATCCCCATAAATTAGCCCTTCCAAGCCTCTCCTTACGGAATTTGGAAAAAGTAATGAAAAAGAAAGTGTTCGCCTTAAAAAAAAATATTAAAAAAATAAGGCGTTTGGTCTGTACGCCTTTTTGAATCAGCTGAGAATGCCTTTGATTTTTGGATTTCGAAATGAAACCGCCACATTCGGGGCAACCTGAAATAAAACCTGCCTACCTAAGAAGATGCATAGCCTCCATCCATAGGCATGGAAGGCCCATGCTAATCGAAAAAGCCCTGCGCTCATAAAGTATCCAACAATTTGTTCCTGTTCAGGCTAATCCCATTTCGGAACTGTGCTGAATTACCTTCCCGAATGCTCGTTCATTCGATCCACCTCAAATACATTCTCAGCAATACAAAAAGGCACAATTCAGACTTTACATGCAATTAATACAACCCTTCACTTATAATATTGGTATGGCACTTGCTTTATCCACCCACACTTTTCTATTTAATAATTCTAAACTAATCTATGGATTAGTAGGATGAGAACCAGCATCCTTCGATGGAAGTAGGAAGCAACCTCCTGAAAATCTCTAACAACAAAATATAAGTATATTCCAATGCTTAGCCCCCCTCCCCCCAGTGTAACGCAATTCGAATTACCTTTCTCTCTTCTGCTTCCTTTATCAATGATACTCATTCTTGAGAGATGTAATCTGAAATCCCCTAATCTCACTAAGTTCTAGAATATATTTCCCTATAATTTTCTAATTAATATTTTCAAAATAAAGAAAAATCAATCAATCAATCCTAAATCAAATATAATTACTGTTATGTATGTTAAATTTTACTTGAAATATTGTATTTAGAAATTGAAATTAATAAAATTTATTCCTATTTGAATTTGTGCCATTCTAAATAAATAAATAACGATGATTACTTACATTTGGTGAGCTGTTCATCATCATCAGAGATGGAGAGGATAATCAAGAATTTGAATCAACATCCAGTAGAAGGAACGAAGATTGAATCATGAAATGGGGGGAAGAAAAAAAAATAACATATTAGATTATAAAATTTTAAAATAGATAATTATAAATTGAATAAAAATCAAATTAATAATAAATACTAACCTCGAAGTTCATAAAATTTGATATAACTCGCAGATTAAACTCGAAGACTTGTATTGATATTCCATCTCACTCGACTGGATAAAAAAGAAATTCAATAAGATTAGTTATGTCATTTAAGAAAAAGAAAAATAGAATAAATATAAAAATAAAATAAATAACATTATAATGATTGAAAAGGTGTAAGTTTGAAAAAAATATTATTTTATTTTTTCTCAGTAATATTACATTAAAATACTAAAATTCTAGAATTATCCTAGAGCCACTCCATTTTATGAATGGATGAATAAATTCATAAGTGTTTGAGTGGATTTTAATAGAAATACTTACAAGTTATTATACTCTATTAATAGTCATTAAAAAAATTTCCTACAAAAAACACCACAAAACTAAAAATCTCTTCTTTCTTGAATATTAAAAAGATTATGGGATGCCACAGTGGAAATAAATTACATTTATCTTATTAATTTCATGAAGATATTCTTCTGTGTAATTGACATATAATAGAAATACCCTTAATTTACTTTCCAAAAGGGTTATGTTATAATAATAATAAATTGATATAATAATATTCATTTTTCATTTGGATATTTCTATTCTAATTTATTAAATTGCTTTTATTTATTTATTTTAAGAAATTTTATGAAAATTGTTTTTTTACCGACCGACGATAGTAAGGGAGGTATTGTTTTCACACCAAATTTCACATGAGGAGATTTTGTTTACATATCACCACGAATCATGCACTTTGTATTGGTTTTATCCTCGAGAAAAATCATCTTTATTAGTTTTTTATTAATTTAAAATTATATGATGTCATCCAGGCATTGATGACGTCACAGCCTGGTCTTGCATATATATTCTAAATAAATGTATGTAAAAATCTCCACATATGAAATTTGGTGTGAAAACAATACCTCCCTTACTATCGTCGGTCGGTCAAAAATAAAAATAAAAATGTAACAATAAAAAATAAAATTTCAATTATATTCATTTAATAAATTATTATTATTATTATTTTCACGTATTAAACGGTATATTATTATTATTATTATTTGTAATAATTCCAATAAAAATAAATAAAAATAAAAACCAAAATAAGTTGACCTATGGCCAGATCCGAACCGACCGACGGTTTGAAGTAAATTAATTTCCAGCTACAGAAACAATTTCAAATAATTTTAATATATCTATTAATGTAATAAAAAACAGATATGGATACATAAATAATGAATATAAACATTTTTAATTTTATTTTATTTATAATATATATGCAAGACCAGGATGTGACGTCATGAATGGCTGGATGGCGTCATATAATTTTAAATCAAGAAAAAACTAATAAATATGATTTTCCAGAGGATAAAACCAATACAAAGTGTGTGATTCGTGGCGATGAATAAAAAAATCTCATCATGTGAGATTTGGTGTGAAAATATCCCTTCCCTTCCTATCGTCGATCGCTAATACTACCACTTCCGGTTTCCGGATTTGCACCAAAAGTTGATCATTTCATCCCACTGATGCATTAAGTAAATAGTACCGGGACCCCGAGCCTCGGCTCGGTACTTAAGTTAAAAAAAATGATTCATTATTATTGGGTTTGGCTGGTAATATTAATACCTGGGATACGGAGCTGTCGCTCGAAAAAATATTTAGACATTATTATAGACATTTTCATTCTGTAAATTAAATAATTTTATTTCATTTAAATAAATATCTATTTTTAAATAATTTTTCTCTCTACATTATTTATCTAATTCTGACAATATATTAAGATCACACCGGGACCCCGAGCCTCGGCTAGGTAATTAAGTTAAAAAAAAATAATTCATTATTATATTGGGTTTGGCTGGTAATATTAATACTTGGGACACCGAGCTGATATACAATTCTTTAATTATTTATTACAATTATTAAATGTTGCATCATTGCATGGAACTTGGGGTCCTCAATAATACATAAATATGTATACCGGGACCCCGAGCCTCGGCTCGGTACTTAAGTTAAAAAAAATGATTCATTATTATTGGATTTGGCTGGTAATATTAATACCTGGGACACCGAGCTCGCTCTACCCTTTAAAAATATTGATATACAATTCTTTAATTATTTATTACAATTATTAAATGTATTAAATAATATTTTATTGAAAAAATATTAAAAATTATAAAACTATCTAAAACTTAATTAATAAAAGAACAATGAATAAATAAATCACGAAAATAGATAAAAAAAAATGTACGCGGCGAGTTTCGATCCTTCGAACTCGGGGAGTAAAAACAATTGTTCTTACCGCTGGTCTATGATATTTTGATAATTACAAAGATATTTTTACCATCTTTCAAAGACATTTATTTGTTTTGTTGTTTTTTTTTTTGAGAGAGATTAATAAATATATATATATTTTATTAAAAATAAATATTTTTAATTTTATTTCGAAATTAAATAATGAATTTTAAAATATTTTAAATATAAAAAAATGTTAATACAATATCATTTAAAAAAAAAGCGGGATTAATAAATATATATATATATTTTATTAAAAATAAATATTTTTAATTTTATTTCGAAATTAAATAATAAATTTTAAAATATTTTAAATATAAAAAAAATATTAATACAAAATTAAAAAAAGGCGGGAGTAAAATTTCAAAATGGATGCCATTTACGTCACCCATATATAATTTTCAATTAAGAAATTAATAATGAAGCTGTAAGTTTCAAGAGATGTGATCAATAAAACTCAATTTTTCTTTATAAATACTATATCTAGTGTGAATTTGAAAAAAATCGTTAGAGCGGTTTTTGAGAACCAATGGTTATAGATAAATAGATATATAGATAGATATATAGATATATACAATTTTAGCTAGCTTAATAAGATAAGATACCAAATTTCATCAAAATCGGTTGAGCCGTTCAGGCTGTACACATCTATACGGACGGACAGACGGACAGACTGACGGACAGACATCAAACTAAAAATACTTTTTTCTGGTAAGAAAATGCATGATTCGTTGAGATATGTAAAAATCTCCATATGTGAAATTTGGTGTGAAAACAATACCTCCCTTACTATCGTCGGTCGGTAAAAAAGTGAAATTAAAACTAAAATTTCAATTATATTCATTTAATACATTATTATTATTATTATTAAGTGTTCAGTTATCATATACGTATATATTTATACAGACACACATGCAAAAGCGAATGTAATAAATAAGTATAAGTTCTAACATATGGTTGGTTATTGATTGTATATAGACAAATTAACAAAAATAATGTCAAATTGATTGAAAACAAAATAGCACCTATATTTACTTGAATTAAAACAAAAAATAATAACATGTTTACAATTATTTATAAATTGAATGACGCTTATCTGAATTAATTTTAGATATATACGTAATAATTATATTTCTATATACATTTAATTTAATTAAAAAAAAAAAATAAATTTAATTTATTGGATGAAAATCATTCTAATATTTTTGTTTCAATGAAACAACGAATATAATTAATTAAAATTACGAAAGGTTTAATCATGGTCTTTAAATTTCATTTGCGCTCTATAAATTATATATTATTTAATTACAATAAATTATTTATTTATATTTACGCTATAATTGAAGAGCTTAACATTATGATTAATTAATCAATCCATACTTTATTAAAAAAAAAAAAATTACTAGGTGTACACCACACACCAGTTTTTCTATATGTAATTAAATCAATTAATAATTTTTCCAAACAACAAATCGTTTTTTTTTCATACCATTTAAGTGATATTTTGAAAAATAAATTAAGATTTTATATAAAAAAAAAATTAAATTAGAGTTTTTATTTCTTAATCCACTTAAACAGTATTAATGTTTTTCGATTGATACAAAAAAAAATTGATCTTGTTAGACTAGTAAGTATTTCAAAAAAACAGGATGATGAGTTTAATTAATGACAATTAGTGGTTTAATTTCATTTTTATTAGCATTAATATAAAAATAAGCAAGGCTAAGATCAAAAGTTAATATCCTATTCAAATGTAATTTTATTAGTTGTCAAATATTAATATCTATTGTGCGCCTGATATTTTTACAATCATATTTTATACAGTTTTTAGTTCTATTTTAAAAATAAATCAATAAATTGTTTTTATAATATTTACTACAAGATAGACTCTATATTTCGAGCCTAATTTATTTTTATTTTTTTATATTTATACAAAGGCGCCACAGGGTGGGAGATGGCGAAGCTGGTCACATTCTCGTGGTCCTGGGTTCAAGTCCCGGGCGTAGTAAGGGAATATCTTTATGGGACGGAGTCAGCCCAACCTCCGGGATCAATATTGGGAAACTTTTTAATAAAAAGAAGCGTATCCGATCAAGAAAATCAAGGTAAAGGTTGATAGGACCGATTCTACTGATCATAGGACACCTAATTAATACAACCGACTTGATACGCGTTGTCGTTGAGTACGTACAAAAGTCAGAGGGTTTTTTTTACAATTTATTCAAGAATTTAAATTATTATTGTAAATTTTTGATAATTTTCTTTTTGTAGATTTTAGATCGTATTTTTATACCTCACTACTAATTTTTAATATACTGTATATAAAAAAAACCCTCTGACTTTTGTACGTCCTACGCAAGGACAACGCCTATCAAGTCGGTTATATCAATGAGGTGTCCTATCATCAGTAGAACGGGACCTCTCAACCTTTACCTTGATTTTCTTGATCAGAGGCGCTATCAAGTAGCTTTTCCCCAATGTTGTTCCCGGAGGCTGGATTGACTCCATCCCATAGACCACAGCTAGGGAAATTCCCTTGCCAGGCCCGTGACTTGAACCCGGAACCATGTGAATGTGATTCAGGTTCGCTACCCACTCACCCAATGGCGCCTTTTAATATACTGTATATACATTATTATAATAAATAATTTATAATTAAGAGTTAATATGTAAATTGTATATGTGTGTGTGACATAAATTGACTTTTTAAATCCGATATACAACCAAAAAACTATTAAAGTTATTTATAGTTATTATTTCCACTATTAACTTCTCTGTTATTATCATATATAAATTAGTATAATTTTTATTTTTATTTTTATTGGAATGAGCTTACAATTTTTATTATTTGGTATTTTCATAAATATATATAATAGAATAAAAATATGAACTTGGATTGGTTATCCATTTATTCAAAATGAAATTAACGTTGCATATATCGTCCATTATAATTTATATTGAGTGACATGTAGACGTGAAAATTGCTAAAGGCACTCTAAACGGCCATACCATATATAGCATATATAGCATATATATATACTATACCAATACAAAGTTAAATAAAAAATTATGATTTTTTTAGATTCATTTCTAAGTGGGATCACACTGAAAATGAATTATTGTCTTTAAAATGGGATGATTGTACTAAGCATTATTCTTTCCTTAAATATTAAAATTATTTAGTGTCGTAGCGAGAGAAAGGCGTTCACTCTTTCATTTTTTAGATATGATTAATTGTAAGGAAATTGTGGTGTGTGTGGAGAAATTATTTTCTCCTTTTTAGTGCATTTAAATAAAAGCGTTTTTTTAAAAAGTTTTTTTTTTATATTTTCTTTACTTTTATTAATATAACGTAATTAATAAAAAAAATATATTCCCATTTTTCTTTAATTAAATATTTTCTTTTTATTAAGAGAGTTTGGTAAATAAACTTGACTTAACAACTTGCATAATTAGGAAATGTTAACTTTGTTGTTGGATGGTCTATTAATTAAACAAGACCATCCATGCTTCTGTCAACTACAACTAGGATATCAATTAAAGTGTATCTAAAAGGATTTGTAGATTTACAGAAAGGAAAACATAGAATATATTAAATATTTATAAATAACATACGAATATGTAGTTAGTTCTTTACAATATATCGGACAGAATATATATATATATATAAAGCTAGATTTAGAATTTTACTAAAACTAACGTCCACTGTTAAAATTTTATTAATAATTCTTCTTAAAATAATGTACATATGTAATATTGTTTTCTTGTGTAATAATATGAAATTATTAAAAATAATAGTCCCAAAAAAATTTAATATTAATAATAAAATTGAATTTATTAATTATATTAGTCTTCCATTTACTAATAAAGTCATTTTATAAAAAAAAGTTCGATTTTTTTTTCTTCTCACTTATCACACTTAAATACGAGGTTCGTTCAAAAGAAAAGATGAATTTTGAATTATTTCGAAAAGTATTTATTTATTCATCAATGCACTTCTGCCAGCGCTTCTTCCAATCGTCGAAGCACTTCTGAAATGCGCTTTTCAGTATGGCCATCAGCTCGTTCTTCGATTCTGACTTTATCTCATCAATTGTGGCAAAACTCTTTCCTTTCACTGATCTCCTCAGTTTTTGGAATAGGAAAAAGTCGCAGGGAGCTAAATCTGCTGAATAGGGTGGTTGAGGCATTAATGCGGTGTTGGTTTTGGCCAAAAAATCACGTACAAGCAATGACGTGTGAGCTGTTGGATTATCGTAATGCAGAATCCATGATTTGTTTTTCCAAAATTCCGATCGTTTGAGCCGTATTTCTTCACGCAAACGTTTCATAATTTCCTTGTAGTATTCCTTATTAACAGTTGGCAAGAACTCATGATGCACCACATCATTGTAATCGAAGAAAACAGTGAGCAAAACCTTCACATTTCATCGAACTTGGCGTACAATTTTAAAGCGCTTGTATCACTTATAATCATGTTTTTGAGACAAAGTAGACTCGCCGAATGCCACAGTCAACATTTTAAGGCGTTGGAGCACTTTAATTCATTTTTAACGCAAAATTTAATATAGATTCTTTAAAAAATTGAAGAACACACAAAAACGTAACTAACTTTTTCAGTTGTCAAAAACAAACTACTAATCCAAAATGGCTCATAATGTCAACATATGAGAAACATATGTGTACCAACATAACAAAAAAAAATCTCGATAATCGAATGTAAACAGCCCGCTAAAATAGAAAATTCATATTTTCTTTTGAGCAGACCTCTTATAACACAGACCTAACTAATAAAAAATACAATATAACAACTTTTATGGTAAATTCACATTTGATAGTTTAATATATTAACTTTCCTCTATTATTTTTTTTTAACATTTTCCTTGATTTAATTTTAATTTCAATGTCGATGCCATCCTATTATTTCATTGTTGATCATAACTGCGAAATAAACTGAATTTTTTTCTGTCGATATGGAAAAACGTATGAAATATGGAATTATTATTTTATGTGTGAATCAAAAAGATCGATCGAACTGGATGGATAACAGGCAGGTGAAAGTTTACCAACCCAGCACAAAATACAATACTAGATAATAAACATACACTCGATTTTTTTTTAGAATGCGCATGAAATTTTGTTCATTGATTATCTTGAGAAAGGCACACCATTAATAGTGAATATGACATTGCCTTATCTTTTTTGGATTGACTGATGTGAGTGAAGAAATAATGAAAAAATGTTAATTACATACCTTCATTTATATTAATTATTTTTATTAACCCTCCTAAACTATATTTTTGAATTTCTTTAAGTAAACTTTATTTCAAATTTATTCAATGATATTTTTAAAAATCTTTAATATGAGAAATAAATTTTTCATAAAGAATTTTATACCTCTGTGACTTTTGGAAAATATACGAAAAAACAACTATAAAATCGGGAGCAGCCTAAGAGTGAGGTGATATATGATCAGTACAATAGATTTTCTCATCCTTTCTCTTGATTTTCTTGATTGGAGGCCGCTACTTCTTTCAGTCACCATTGCAAAAAATCTGTTCTCTATTTGACAAACCCAACCCTGCAAATCTAAATTTGAATTAAGATTGGACTAAATGTATCAAGCTAAAAAAGAACTATATTGACATATAATATGCTTATTTGTCGAAATAATTGAAAATTTAATGGCAAGTTAAAATACAAAAATTTCATGGAAAAAATAAATAAAATAATTTTTACATCAAAAGCAAAATGTTATATATTTTTTTATATTATTTATTTATTTATTTATGTTAATATGAAATCAATTTTATTTTTTTTCATTTATTTGTTGAGTAAATAAAGCAATTTTATTTATTTACTTATCCCAGATGATGGTTAAATGGTATACAATCTGAAACTCATGGATGAGCCAAATAAGGTTTATTTTGATTTCATCAATCCAATGTGTAATAATATTTTTATTTTTTTTATTGGAATTCTGCAAAGCAATAGTCATGTATTGGGTAGGATCATTTTTGACTCCATTTTATATTAATTGTATTAAAACCATTTTAACAAATTATTACAAAATTAAATTATATTATAAATCATTTAAGAAATTTATGTTTTATTATTTTTCAATGTACTATATTTATATAAAAGTATGTAATAAATTTTAAAACGATGATTATTTTCTTAAATTTACATATTATCAATCAAAGTCAAAAGAGTTGATTATATCAGAAGAAATAGTGTTACTTGTTAATGAAGTGTTTTAGTGTGGTTTGTAAGTATTTATATAAATTATAGCTCTATAAAGGAATTTAATTGTATAGAAATAAAATAGAAATCAAATGAAAACTAAATGCGCCAAACGTTTTTCCTTGTATATGAAGAAATTCATTCATATTCTTTGGCTTATAGAAAAATTATTTTATTCTTTTCAGTCCATGAGAAAAATGTTATTTTATTAAATTCTTTTATATTTATATTATTTTATTCTTTTTAGTGCAATTTTAATTTGATAAATTTATTTAATAAAACAAGAGGAATAGAAATTATGATGGTATACAAAAATTTGCAAATTGAATAAAAAAAAATCTGAATCTTCTAAAACTGATTTTATGTATTTCTGTTAATTAAATGTTATTATCTTCATAAAAAAAGGTTTTCTTTTATTCATCATTAATTTTAATGCTATAAAATATTTTTAATTACTTTCAAAATGAAAATCTATTCCGAAATCAATATTTATACTTCAAAATCTTAAATTATTAAAAATTCAAATAATTAAAATTGTATAAAGATGATAATTATTTATTTCTGTGAGAAGAATCATTGACAAATCACATTTTTAGCTGAATCGACTAATCAAAATTTCAAGAGAAAATTTAAACGTTAAATTATAAAACGAAGAGAGTTCATTGGATGTTGAATGGTGAATGTCAATACGAAATTTTCATTTATTTTTTTTTTAATTTACTTGTCTTCCTTTTTCATCAAATGACACCTTCGTCATTTTTAAAGTGATTTTTCTTATTGTCAAATGAAATAAATTATTGCAAATGTGCCAAAAGAAATCATTTTCTTTTAGATTGTTTTAAAAAAATTAAAAAATATATATTAGTATATATACCTTTGAGAAATATTTATTTATTTTTTATTCAAATATCTTGACATTTTAATCAAACATAATTCACTTTAATAGAAAATAATTATGGAGAATATAAAAAAAAAATGTTATTGATTGATACTTAGATTGTAGATATATTAAAGGTTTAATTGAAAATCAATAAAACAATATATTTAAAATATAATATAATAAATAAATAAATATCTTATGAAATAGATATACACACCTATATAAATAGAATTGATTAATTTAATTATTAAAAGTTATTATAAATCTTTACAAATATCGATATGTGTTATGAAAATGTGAATCAAATTTTCTAATATGATTGAACATTTCTAATTTTGAAAATTAGTTTTTAAGGAGATTTTTTTTTTCAAAATTATCCATAATAAAATTTTTCATCATCCTTTCTTCTTTTAAAAGAAAATATAGAAAAAATCGAAAATTACAAGATTCGTTAAACTCTCCCCTAAATTTTATTTTGGGTAAAAATAATAATTTATAAATTTTTAATTTGAATAAATCTTAATTCTTAATGAGAATTTAAGATGGAAAGTGTATAAATTAAATAATTGTATTAATTAGATAATCTAGTACAGTGATTCTCAACCGTTTTTTTTTTCGGGGCCCACTTTTAACGGTTTAAAAATTTGGCGGCACACAAAGAAAAAGATAAATGTAAAAGTTTACCATGTTGAAAAAAGTCGTCGCAAAAATGTTTTACCGTTTTTTTTTAGAACCAAATTGAAAAAATTTAGAAAAAAAGTCGGAAATGTTTAAGAGCCTCATAATCTCGCGGTACACTAAAGTTGTTGAGAAACACTGATTAAACTGATTAACTATTTAAATCCATATAAATATAATTTGATATATATTCTATATATCTAAATTGTTCTTTTTTGATAACTTTTAAGCATTAATGTATTTTAGAAATTTATATTGAATTGAATTTTTTAATTGATGATTTATATCATATTTATATTTGTCATTCACATAAGTGCATTAAGGTTCAATAAAGCAAGATATTTGGTTAAAATTAGAAAAATATAAGAATATATAAAATATCAAATTAAATAAATATGAACAGTATATAGAAAATTATTGGCTTTAGATAAAGTCTCATCTAAGATCTAAGAAAATCCGCCAAAAAACACTTCTCTATCACTTGTCTATGGTATTAATTACCACATAATCATATTTTAACTAAAAAAAAAAAAATTCATGCATTTTATTCTACATAAAATTCCAAAATATTTATTGATTATTCCATGAAGCTAAAAAATAAATGAAAATCATCATGTTTCTATTTTTATTACTCCTCTAATTAATTAAGAAAAAAAACAATTAAAATAAAATTTGAAACCTATATAGGTGAGATATATCTACATTGTATTTTCATTACATTAAAAAAAACTCCTAATAATATGTGATTTTTCTAAATTTATTTGTTTGTTTGTTTATTTATTTATTTATTTGTATGTTATAAATACTAGTTAGTTTTATTGTATATTATAATTTTGTTAAGTTAAAAAATTATTTTAGATATAATAAAGAAAGGGATTAGAATTATAAAACCGAGAAGGCTGCGATTGGCAGAGCGCGTGGCTAGAATGGGAGAGGAAAGAATGGCGAAAAATATATTGGGGGGAGACCGAGTGTGAAACGGACGCGGTGGGTGGATAATGTAGGAAGAGACGTGAGAGAGATGAGAGAGGGTAGGGATTGAAAGGTTGTGGCTCAGAATAGGGATACTTGGTGGTTGCTGCGGCCAAGAACTTTCGAGTTCCGTAGAGCCTCAGAGATAGATATAGATAGAAATAAAAACTTTATAAAAACACGCTTTTATTTAAATGCACTATAAAGGAGAAAATAATTTCTCCACACACACACACACACACGCGCAAATTATACTTCAAATAGACAAAATTATCAAGTATAGTGGAAAAGGAAAAAAAAATAGAAAGGTTTGTGCATATACAATGAAATGTCCTTCGTATTTTTTTCCTTTCCCTGCATGTTTGGCGCCCACGCTTTCATTTTTTAGATATGATTAAATGTAAGGAAATTGTGGTGTGTGTGGAGAAATTATTTTACAAGAAGAATGAAATTATTATTATTATTATGATTATTTATTTTTTAAGAAGATTACAACAAGAGAGGATGATGATAATTGTTTAATAAAAAAACTACTCCAGAATAATAAATTTTCTAATAATCAATATTATTTGAAAATTTGTTATTTAAAAATATAATATATAGATTGATATTAATTTTGATTTGATTATCTCTTTGCATGTTTCATATTTTCTTAAATCTATCTAAAATAAATTTGAGATAGCATGGTTAGCATGTTTTATGCCCGCGTTTGGTCATAAGATGTTAATCGTTTCAACCTTGCCAAGTTATTATTAAGAACAACAACAAGAAAGAGGGAGAGAAAGTGAGGGGCAGGGGGAGGGGGGAGGCAAAGTGAAAAAAAGAAAAGAAAGAGCGATCTAAATCAACATACGTAGCAATTGAATAATCAAAAGATTGATAATAGTGCTTTAAAGAGCATTCAAATAAGATCGAGCGAGCTCTTTTGTGGATATTTAGTTGGTTTTTAGTCGTCGAGGTTGACAAAAAGAAATTCAACAAGACAAACAGGATTTGCATAATTCAATCAGCAATCAGGTATGAATCTCTTTTATTTATCAATTTTATCATACTTTAAAAAAAAATAAGCTGGAGTGTCTCCACTCGACTATCTCGCAATTTGAATTGGATTAAATAACATAATATATTATATGTAAATTAAATTTAATTAATTATAAATTATAAATTAAAATTAATAACTAATATTTATTAAACCAGCGCGTGTTTGGCCCTTTAATGATGGTACCACGACACGTGTTGGCGCGTGAAATTTGCAGTGTTAAAAAATTAATTCCGGTACTTTCAAAGATTCAATCAAGCTTAAATTTTATATATAACAGTTTTATACAATTTTTAATCATGTGAAAAATTATCAAACATATATCTTTATTTTTACGGTCACTTTAGAGGAAAAAAAATCAAAACCTGAAGGTAACGACCCTCTTCCGGTTGAGCTACATTTCTCAAAAGTTGATAGAAAACTATGAATTTTGAATAATGCCCTTATACCAAATTTCATGATTCTAGCTCAAACCGTTTTTATGTAATCTTGTCTTTATACACCGACACACACACAGACATTTTTCTCTTTCCTTAGTGAAAATGATTCAGGTACCTTCAAAAAGTATAAAAATATCAAAATCTCGAAATCGAAAACTTTCATGATCGCAATACTATCTCTGGCGAGATAGTAAAAATTAAATTAAATTCATTCAAGATTCATTCACATGATTTTTTTATTAAGAAATAATATTTTATAGATATTTCGATATGGAATGGTTATTTTTTAAATATTTACTAAATTTATACCTGTACAAGAGTGGATTGTAAACACTCATGAATTATAAAAGATTGAAATCATATTGTTTCAAATGAACACAAAGAGATAGGTTTGTTAAATTTATAATATCTAGAATCCAATTTCTCTGAAGAAGAATGAAATGAATTGGAACGTTTTTTTTTTTATTTGGCTTATATTTCATATAAACTTTAGTGGGTGATTTTCTAAAATGGACTTACAAATCAAAAAAAATATTAAATATGATGATTTCTATTGAAACAAAATTAATTCATTCATTTGTATAGGTATTATGTTTATAATATATTCATTAAATTAAATAGATTATATTTTTTATTTAAAAAAAATTAAATTTAAACCACTCTTTATCTCTGTTTTTTCCTCCCATAAAAATTATTCAATTCTTTTCACTCCTCCACTAATCCATCGAACAACAAACTCAAATTTGAACAAAAGTAAATTAGACAAATGTTTAAAATTTACTTTAAATTAAATTATAAATAAATACTTGTATATTTTGTAAAATTATATTATTATTAATTATTTAATGATTTAAAAAAAAAATTTCTTACTAATTTTCTCAAATTTCAAAATTCTATGCACTAACTACTACTAATACTACGTAGTTAATTTTTTTTTTTAATTGAAATAGAAACTAATTTGATAAATGTATATACATTTCATAGTTTGACCACTAAAATAATAAAATAAATCAAAATTTAATCTTATTTTTATTTTATTATAATTATATTATTTCAAATATATCATATCAAGAATTCTCTATCATAAACAAATATATATATATATATTTTATGTTGGGTCTAAATATATTTGACATTCTCTTAACCAAAAATGGTATTTTCATAAAAATATTGATCCTTTTTATATTCATTTCATTAAAAGAAAAAAAGATGATGATTTTTCTTGGGAATGTTAATGCGGTGGTTTCCCGTGCCTTCCGCATGTATAGAACCAGGAACTAACAGTTCTTGGTGACGAAGGCAGCTGTTGTTAAATTGAATTTTATTTTGAATCGAACTTGTGTAGGAAATTGCTACGCTACACTCTCGGCTAGCTGCCTCCTTTAAGTACACAAGCTTTAATATAACAACAAAAGAATTGCATCAACTTCCAACTTCAATTTAATAAGGGATCATTTTTTTTTTAATTTTTTATTTGAATACCTGCATTTCAATTCCAGATATATATATTCATTCACTTTAATGTTATTTATAATTTGCTGTTTCCTTGGTTTTATATTTCTTTTTATCTTATTTTATTTCATTTATATATAACTTTTTTCTTTTCTTTTATGTAAATATCAAATATCATTTTAAGAAACCCAAATAACTTGTTTATTCACAACAGATCTGATAATTATCATACAATTAAAATTATAAAGACTTATTATTTATCTCTCAACATTATTTTCATATTAAATTATTCATTTTCATTATATCTATATTGTATGAATGTCAATTGTTTTAATTAGATTTATGCAAATCTTGATTGGTTTAATCTTATAATAAATGAAAACCTCTATAATTATCAAAGGGTCTCGCGTTCATATTGAGATACAAGCTTTTGGGAAAGAGGCAACCAGATCAATTCCAATCGAATTTGCATACATAAATTAATTTCATTAAACAAATCTTTGATATTTTTTTTTATTAATTCCAATAAATTGTTTTTAAATGTTTTAAATTTTTATATGTTTGAAATAATAATTTTTCTTTACTCATTCTAGCCAAATGTGAATTTTCAAATCCTAACTATGTTTGGAGATCCATCTTATGTCATTCAATATCTCGTTATGCAATTTCCCTCATTTCCCATGGAGCTTATCTTTTTGTTGGAGGGGGGGTTGTCAAAATTTAATATACTCTCGTCCTTCAAAATCATGAACCACACTATACATCCATACAATTGAACTGGGAAAATAATAGTTTAACAAATTTTATATTTAATACTAATCTATTTTAATTTGGATAAAAAAAATAAGCCTTATATCCCCAAAATTATACGCGTTAACTAATTACAATTTTTTAATTTAAACTTTTGTCAAATCTAAATATTTTAAGTTTTCTATTTTATCAAATTTTTTAGACAACGCCAAGCAATTTGAAAGGGGAGGATGCTAAAAATATAAATACATACTTATGATTTTTTATTATTTCTCAATCCTTTAATAATAACTTTAATTCTTTAAATTTTAATATTAATTCAATTAAATTTTGTAAAAAAAGTCAATATTCTATGTTTCCTTTATTATTTAACATCTCGGATGATGATAATGATGATGATGATGATGATTTCTCGGATATATAGTAACTCTTAATTATATTATGCAATTACAAAATTAGTTAAGTATTTTGAATAGTGCCTATTAATCAATAAAAAAAAAGAAGAAAAATGAAATTTCGGAAAATTCCTAATAAAAGAATATATAAATTAACAATATACGAGGGTGGGGTGAAAAGTTTCCGGCCTGACCAAGAAAAACGAATTAATTACCTGCAATCCCATAACAAGCACACTTTCCAGTGTTTTCCTTATCTTCAAAGAAAACAAATTACAAATACATATTTTTTTAACTTTATACTATATTATATATATTGTAGAGAGAGGGAGAGAGTAAGAAGTATAGTTTTTATAAATATGTAACATTTGAGACATTGAAATGAGATATAAAATAGATAATTCTTAAGTTATTTTCAAATTTCATCGATTGTAAAATCATATAAAACTTGTATTTATATTTAAATAAAAGAAAATGAATAAATATAATAATAATAATAATAATAATAATAATTAATATTAATTGAGTTAATAAAATGGAAATTAATTACCTGCAATCCCATAACAAGCCCACTGGCGTCTTAACTTATTCACTGTTGAAAGAAAACTAAATACAATTTAAGTGTGTGTGTGTGTGTATTATTTATTTTATTTATTTAATCAATTTCCAATGAAATTTGCCAAACTTTTTATCGCAGACACCCGAAAAAGCCGTTAGTAAGATAATATATGTACTATAGAATTATTTATTTACGATAAATGTTAAAAAAGAAATTATTATGTGTTATCTATATTATATTAAATTGAAAAATTAATATATTCTTAGTAAAAAAATAAAATTTAATAAAAAAAGAATTGATAAATTTTCAGAATCATTCAAAAATATGATTTTTAATATTATAAAACTTTAAAGTTTTAGTATATATATAATAGAAATAATAAAATAAATATCTTTTTAGTTAAATATATATATATATATATTAAATATCTCTCTCTCTCTCTCACTCTCTCTCTAGACAATTTGCTATACGAGGGTGGTGTGAAAAGTTTCCGGCCTGGCCAAGAAAAACAATGTTTTTAAATTTTTTTTTTTTTTTTTGTTTTATTTTTCAACATGCAAGATAGCTGAGATATGTACGATGTCACCTGAACGTGTGCGAAATATTTTGCACAACCATTTGAACAAGGAAAAGCTGTCTGCAACGTGGATGCCGCGTTTGTTAACGTTAGACCAAAAACTGCTTCGAAAAACCATTTCAACAGTTAAATTAAATTAAATCAAATTTAATCAATTAATTAAATAATTAATTAACTTAAATTAAATTAAATTAGAACACCGTTATGAGAATTGTATCAGTGTTGATGGAGATTATGTTGAAAAATATAGCAAAAAAAAAATTTAAAAACATCGTTTTTCTTGGTCAGGCCGGAAACTTTTCACCCCACCCTCGTAATAGAATACATAATTTGATTAAAAAATTAATAATTAATTTATATTTAAAAATAAAAAATAAATAAAAAAACAAGTGTAATTATAAAGAAAAGAAATAATAATAATATATATATATATACATATATATATACCATCAAAAATAGAGATGAAAAGAAAAACTTTACAAAGCCAATTCATTTGCAACTGAAAAGCTTTACCTTTCAACAAACAAAGGACTATAGAAGTAAAAGGGCATGAGTCACGGAATGAAGTTTTAATGATCGAGATGATATTCGAAAATAATTAAAAATAGTTTTTAGATGTTGCTTAACTTTCTATGCTATTAAATCCCAACGAGCCACCCCTAAATCCCTTAAGGTCTCCTTTTTTAAGTTTGGATTTCATTTCCCAAACAACCGAAATGGATTGGATATGAATAAAGAATATTTAAATTATAAGTAGATATATCTACCTAAAATTTAAAAATTTAATAAAAAATAAAATACAAATATATATAACGAATAAGTAATATAGTATTAATTACTTATAGTTAAAAAATATCAAACAACGAGATCTGTACATAAGAAATAGTGAATTTTGTATGTGTGTTCTTCAATTTTTACTATCTCGTAAAAGATAGTATTGCGATCACGAAAATTTTCGATGTTGAGATTTTGATGTTTTTATACGTTTTAAAGGTTCCTGAATCATTTTCACTAAGGTTGAGAAAAATGTCTGTCTGTGTGTGTGTGTGTGTGTGTGTGTGTGTGTGTGTGTGTGTGTGTGTGTGTGTGTGTGTGTGTGTGTATGTAGTCAAGATTACGCAAAAACGGTTTGAGCTAGAATGATGAAATTTGCTACATGGACATTATTCAAAATTCATAGATTTTTATCAACTTTTGAGAAATGTAGCTCAACCGGAAGAGGGTCATTACCTACAACGTTTTGATTTTTTTTCCTCTAAAGTGACCGTAAAAATAAAGATATATGTTTGATAATTTTTCACATGATTAATAATTGTATAAAACTGCTATATATAGAATTTCAGCTTGATTAATTCGCTGAAATTACCAGAATTAATTTTTTAACACTGCAAATCTCACGCGCCAACACGTGACGTGGTGCCATCAACAAAAAGCCAAACATGCGCTGGTTTAATATTTATTATTTATAATTTATAATTAATTAAATTTAATTTAATTATAATATATTATGTTATTTAATCCAATTCAAATTGCGAGATAGTCGCTTGGAGACACTCCAGCTAATTTAATTATCTCATCAATTGTGGCAAACCGCTTTCTTTTCACTGATCTCTTCAGTTTTGGGAATAGAAAAAAGTCGCAAGGGGCCAAATCTGCTGAATAGGGTGGTGTAGGCATTAATGTGGTGTTGGTTTTGGCCAAAAAATCACGAACAAGCAATAATGTGTGAGCTGGTGTATTATCGTGATGCAGAATCCATGATTTGTTTTTCCAAAATTCCGATCGTTTGAACCGTATTACTTCACACAAACGTTGCATAACTTCCTTATAAGATTCCTTATTAACAGTACGACCTGTTGGCAAGAACTCATGATGCACCACGTCATTGTAATCGAAGAAAACAGTGAGCAAAACCTTCACATTTCATCAAACTTGGCGTACAATTTTAAAGCGCTTGTATCACTTATAATCATGTTTTTGAGACAAAGTAGACTCGCCGAATGCCACAGTCAACATTTTAAGGCGTTGGAGCACTTTATTTCATTTTTAACGCAAAATTTAATACAGATACTTTAAAAAATCGAAGAACACACAAAAACGTGACTAACTTTTTCTGTTATCAAAAACAAACTACTAATCCAAAATGGCTCATAATGTCAACATATGAGAAACATATGTGTACCAACATAACAAAAAAAAATCTCGATAATCGAATGTACACAGCCCGCTAAAATAGAAAATTAATCTTTTCTTTTGACCTAACTAATAAAAAATACAATATAACAACTTTTATTGTAAATTCACATTTGATAGTTTAATATATTAACTTTCCTCTATTATTTGTTTTTTAACATTTTCCTTGATTTAATTTTAATTTCAATGTCGATGCCATCCTATTATTTCATTGTTGATCATAATTGCGAAATAAACTGAATTTTTTTCTGTCGATATGGAAAAACGTATGAAATATGGAATTATTATTTTATGTGTGAATCAAAAAGATCGATCGAACTGGATGGATAACAGGCAGGTGAAAGTTTTCCAACCCAGCACAAAATACAATACTAGATAATATACATACCCTCGATTTTTTTTAGAATGCGCATGAAATTTTGTTCATTGATTATCTTGAGAAAGGCACACCTTTAATAGTGAATATGACATTGCCTTATCTTTTTTTGGATTGACTGATGTGAGTGAAGAAATAATGAAAAAATGTTAATTACATATCTTCATTTATATTAATTATTTTTATTAACCCTCCTAAACTAAATTTTTTATATTTTTTATATTTTATTTTTAAGTAAAAACACACTAGCAGTAACTAACTTTTTCAGTTGTAAAAAACAAAAACTACTAAGCCAAAATGGCTGATAATGTCATTATTTTACCAGTTTTATTGTATATTATTGTTGTTTTGATTTTAAAAGATGAGAAAATATTTAGAATTTTTAAATATATAATTATCTTGCTAACATTTATAGATAGAAAATAGATGATATTACTAAGGAATGAATAATGGAAGGAAATTGTGACCAGATAAAATTGTATAATCGACAAGGTTCAATTGAACAGGGCATTTTAACACAAAGAATGAAAGAAGAAAGTTTGATGAAAAGTTTATGGAGAAATATCATTTTGGAAAATAACCATTGGCGAATACAACAAGAATGCAAACAGAATGTAATATATATAATAAGATAGGTATAAAAAAAGGAGAAAAGAAAAGGTATATTGTAAGTGGCTCAAGATAAAAAAAGATTGTAAAAAATACGTGAATGGTTGTGTGTGTTGAGAACAATCAAAAACTTTTAAAATAAATTATATAAATTTAAGTATATATCAAAAAACAAATATATATATAATAATAGTAATAATATAATATAATATAATTAAAACATTTCAAATGAATTATATATTAATTTTTGCTTTTATAATATTTATTTTGTTTATTTGGTAATTTTTGAAAGAACAAATTTTTAATAAATGATTAATTCTATTTGTATAAAAGTAAATACAAGTATAACGAAATAACTATAATAATTACTAAAGAAAACAATTATTTTTCTATTCCTCTAAGTTTATCGTAATATTTAGAATCATGATAACAAATTCACATAATAAAAGAAAATTAGCATTAAGGATTCTATATTTGAAAGATGCTCTAATCAATAAAATACTTATATTATTTTTATTAATAAACTTAATAAAAATAAGCTGGAGTGTCTCCATTCGATTATCTCGCAATTTGAATTGGATTAAATAACATAATATATTATATTTAAATTAAATTGAATTAATTATAAATTAAAATTAATAAATAATATTTATTAAACCAGCGGGTGTTTGGCTCTTTATTGATGCCACCACGTATTAAAAAATTAATTTCGGTACTTTCAGCGATTCAATCAAGCTGAAATTCTATATATACCAGTTTTATACAATTTTTAATAATGTGAAAAACTATCAAATATATATCTTTATTTTTACGGTCACTTTAGGGAAAAAAAATCAAAACGTGGTAGGTACATTTGACAAAAGTTGATAGAAAACTACGAATTTTGAATAATGCCCGTGTACCAAATTTCATGATTCTAGCTTAAACCCTTTTTGTGTAATCTTGTCTACATACACACACACACACACACATTTTTGTTGGTTTAGATTTCCGTGAATGTTATTGTTATTATCACTATCTGATTTATCAGGGATATAATCACATATTTTTGTGAGATTGTTTTCTCGACGTTTCGGCACCTATTTTGGCGCCATTTTCAAGAGATTATTTAGGTTGGAATATTTTTGGGATTCTGGGTCTTAGTCTGTGTGACCAAGGGTTAATATCAGGATTTTGGGTTGATCGGCCTAGGGCTGTTGTCCAGTGCGGACGTGTGCCAGTCTCAGGATTGCCCAGGATTCTTCGGAGCTCCACAGCAACTCAGTGAGTACAAAACCACCCAACCTATCAACCCAAAATCCCGATATTAATCCTTGATCACACAGAGTATAAACATATTAAACATATTAAAAAGAATCAAATTATGTTTAAGTTATATATAACATTTGTAAATTTTCATCTTAATGTACTTAAGGAAGGTTAGGTTCCATAGAAATAAATAATATTAGATTTGCTATGATCTTTAAATTAAGCCTCATCATAAAATGTTAATTATGTAGTCACATAAATCAACAAAACAACAGAGATAATGTAATGTATAGTATTAACTATTATTTATTTATTTTTATTTTCTGAGCAAGTTCAAGAAATCTAATATAATACTACATTTAGATTATGCATATTTAAATTCTTTTTAATTAATATTAGTATTTTTTTCTTTTATTTTTAAATTTGAATGTAAAATAAATCTCTGAGAAAAAAATAATAAAACATATTTATTATGTAAATATTTCAATATATAACTCTGATTTAAAAAAAAAAATTATTAATTTATATTTAAATTTAATCTTTCTTTTTCACAATTGCTAACCTCTCTATATATTATTCTAAAGGGTTAAAAAAAATTGCATATTTTCATTCTAAGTATATACATTATTATAATTAAAAGAGAATGTTTAAATAAAAATCTCAGTTTGCATTTTTTATTCACAAATTTAATATTGACACAACTTATTTCTTTTATATCTTCATTATATAAGCATATAAGGGATTAAAATAAATACATATATCTAAATCTTAGTGGAAGTTTACTTTTTATGAATAGTTAATTAAATACTGTAAATTAAAAGATTTTTTGCATATAAGAATCATTTTAAAATTGTTTTCATTTAATCATTTAAAAAAAAAATTAAAAGTAACATATAAAAAAAAACGTCTGACTTTTGAACGTCCTACGCAAGGACAACGGCCATCAAGTCAGTTATATAAATGATGAGGTGTCCTATGATCAGTAAAACGGGTCCTATCAACCTTTACCTTGATTTTCTTGATCGAAGCCGCTAGCAAGGAGCTTTGCCAATGTTGATCCCTGTGGCTAGGTTGACTCCGGGCCATAGACTCCAGGTTTTGAATACGGGACCACGAGAGAGTGAACCAGCTACGCTAACCTATCACCCTGTAGCACCTTCAAAAGTAGCATATTTATATATATATATATATTCAGCGCACTAGACCATGTTTGTCAGTTTCAATTCTAGTTATTATTATATTCAGCATTATCTCGAATTCGTTCAACACACATTATTCTAGAAGTAACTTTAAAATAAAATTGAAGATATTTTTACTTTTAATAATTTGTCGTTTATTTTTGACATTTTCTTGATTTCTGATGATTTTAGATCTTATATTAAAAATAAATCTAATTTAGTGATTATATTATTTATTAGTAAATGAAAAAGATAAATAATTTTAATAATAAATAACTTATTTAAGATGTGGATAAATATTTTTTTTTTTTTTTACTTTTTAAATTTTGTTGGTCTTATAAATCTTAGCCACAGGCATATTTCCTAACTTTTAAATTATTTTCCATTAAGAGAGAGTTTCATCCAAAAGAAACACATATTCAATAGATCAAAGTAAAAAAAAAATAAAGATTGAAAAAACACTCAATGAGGTATTTTCATTGAAAGAGAATTATTTGTTTAAATTTATCTTTTTAATATAGAAAAAAAGATATTTTATAAAAGAAAAAGGTAAAAATTGAACAAGATTAAAGATTAAAAATTTCATTAAAATAAATAAATAAATATTTTAAGACAATAAATGAAAAAAATAAAACCGCCACCGCATTTAATTGGAGAAAGAATTAATGACTTGTTTTTAATTATTTTTATATTAGATAAGCTATATTGCTTTATAAAATATTTTTATGTGTTTTAAACTACTTAAAAAATATATATTATCACAAATTATAGCAATAATAGCAATAACTTAATAATAATAATGTATACTTTAATCTGATATGCAAGTTTATGAAAAAAAATATGAGCTGTGGCTAGGCACAGAACCGACCGACGATTTGAAATAAATTAATTTCCAAACAATATTATATAAATATACAGAAAGTATAAAAAAAGATATTTTTAAAACTCGAATTAAAATGACTAAATTATATTATCTTGGTTTTTATTTTTAGATTAATTACACAATAATTAATTACTACTATATTTTAAGTGAAATATTTTCCGACAATGAAATTAAAATTAATAAGTTGTAAACTATCACTTCCGATTTCCGGATATACACCAAAAGTTGATGAATTCATGGTACTGATGCATTAAGTGAATATACCAATTAATTTGGTATCAAAATCCGTTGAGCCGTTCAATTTATACACGTCTATTCGAACACCTGGACAGACGGATGGTCGGACAGACGGACAGATATGATGTTAAAAATCATTTTTTCTGTTAACAAAAGGCATGATTCGTGGAGATATGTAAAAATCTGCAGATGTGAAGTTTCCTATCGTCGGTCGGTAAAAACTTTTCATGTTTGTAAAAAAAAAAAAAAAAAATCTTATAATTTTATCAAAACTCTTAAAATTAATGTCATTATTTATCTTTTAAATTGATTAAATAATTATTAATTTAATCAGTATAATAAATTAATTAAATCTGAATTTAACTTATATTTCTATCCAATTTAATTTTATTTCAATTAAAAAAATAATTATAAGAGATAAGTCGTTACTCGTTTATAGTAAAGTACGACTATTTTGTTAAAATGTGAGAAAGAAAAAAAGATAAAAAATAAAAATACTTTTTTTTTGAAAGATTTTTTCTTATCGTGCTTGCGTTTGTGTATCTAAAGTGAAAAGATTAAGGTTATTTTAGAGAGAGAAAAGATTTAAGGGTCCAATTAGTTTGACATCAACGAAAAAGTTGATAGAAACTTTTGAGAAGTTTTATGATACAAATCTATATATATTGTACTTAGAATATGTACAGGGATGGGCGAATATGAGCCCTAAAGTAGCTGCAATACGTTTCTTATTTATATTCTCTAAAGAGAGAGATAAACAGCAGTAACCACATTCCTATAAGTACCCCTATTCTGAGCTACCCCCATTCAACTCCTATATTGTCCATCCACCACGGTCCTCCAACTGAACGTTTCCCAATCGGTCTCCCGACAAATATATGTTCCTGCCCAATATACTTTTCAAAAGAAAAGGTGAATTTTGAATTTTCGCGAGCTGTGTCCATTCGATTATGAATTTTTTTATTATTATGTTTCTCATATGTTGGCATTCACAGCCATTTTAGATTAGTAGTTTGTTTTTGACAATTGAGAAAGTTAGTCAAGTTTTCGTGTGTTCTTCGATTTTTAAGTTAGTCTTTATCCTCTCAATCGTTGTAAATCTCCGTCCTTTCATAGGTATCTTTATTTTTTGGAACAAGAAAAAGTCACATGGGGCCAAATCCGGTAAATATGGTGGCTGAGGCATGATTGTGGTGTTGTGTGTGTTTTTGGCCAAAAAATCTCTCACAAGCAAAGATGAGTGAGCAGGGGCATTATCGTGATGCAAAAGCCATGAATTGTTTTTCCACAATTCTGGACGTTTTCTTCGTATTGCTTCTCGCAAAAGGTACGTAACTTCAAGATAATACTGTTTATTTGCCGTTCGACCATATGGTAAAAACTCCTGATGCACCACGCCATGGTAATCGAAGAAAACAGTGAACAAAAGCGTCCAGAGCGTCATTGACATCTTCCCGGCCATCTTGGAAGAGTTTGTACCACTTGTAAACATTTTTTTTACTCAGAATAGTTTCACATTTCAAGTGTTTTGGAGCACTTTATTTTATTTTTTACATAAAATTTGATGCAAATCCTTTGATCCATATTTTTCGATAGCAAAAAATCGCCGAGAGCACGTAAAACACTTCGCCTCTCACAACCAAATAAAAAATGCTATACACTTGGAACTTGGTACAGATGTATGGGAACAGTGTACCAACATAACAAAACAAAAAAATCGATAATCGAAATTACGATGCCCGCAATATTTGAAAAGTCATCTTACTTTTCGAACACACCTCGTATAGTATTTTAGTATTACATTCATCTAGGCTTTCGTCCCAGTGAAATTAACCAAATCCAATTAAAAATGTAAAAAATGTATTATTTGAACTTTAAAATGTAAAAATACCAAAATAATTATTTTAAATGTTAAATTTAATAATTTAATATCTGGAAAATTTACTGTATGGAAATATTATTGTTCATGTTATCATAAATTTAATATTAAAATTCACCTTCTATTTTTTTTTTTTTTGAACTTCAACAATTCTGTGGTATTAAAACAGTTTAAATTAAATCAATTTTTTATCTTAATAGATCAATAAATTCACTAAATTATAATTAGTATTACCTATATTAATTATTTAGGTATTTATTAAGCATAAAATTCAGATCAATAGAGGTAATTAATTTACCAAAATATAGGTATATGATTTAGTAATGAATTTGTCTAATGCATTTTGACAAATACTGATTTCAATTTAGACTTATAATAAATACAAATTTTTATATAAAGAATATTAAGAAGTTTTGATTATATGGATTATAGATTATTTATATTAGATTGTAGGTAGGGAGAACATTTATTGTATAAATAGATGTGGCATGTTTTTCAATTAAGAATACTGTATTCTATCTATCTATCTATTTTTGTGGCTCCTCTGAACTCGAAAGTTCTTGGCCACAACAAACACACTTCTCCAAGTATCCCTATCCTGAGCCACAACCCTCCAATCCCTACCATTTCCCCTCTCTCTCACGTCTCGTCCTACATTGTCCATCCACGCGTCTTTGGTCTTCCAACTCGACGTTTCCCAATCGGTCTCCCAACCTTCCTTCCTCGCCCATCGCAATCTTCTCTATTTTATAATCATAACTATGCAGTTCCTCGTTTTGTAATTCCGCCATTTCCCGGTGACCTCATCTTTCTTTGGCCCATAAAATCTTCGCAGTATCCTATTCTCAAATACTCTAAATCTACTCATAGACCATGCCTCACAACCATAAAATACAACGGGCAAAATAATTGTTTTATATATTTTAATTTTTATCCCCTTTGATAATAATTTTGACAAGATAAGCTCCTTTACTACTTGATTTCCCGATTGCAACCTCGTTTTAAATTCTTCTCGAATATTATTATCCTTCTTGATTACAGAACCTAAGTATTTAAATTTTTCTGCATTTTCAAACTCTACGTTTTGTATGTTAAGACTTTGTGTGTTAATACTATTCCTCTTTTACTAAAAATTTTGTCTTATCATTATTAATTTCAAGCCCCCATCTCTTTTTCTTTCTCAATTAATATTTTAATTATTATAATCTTTAATTGCGATTGCCGAATCTCCTATTATATTTAAGTCGTCCGCGTAACCTAATACTTGAACTGTATTGTATCATCATTAATAAAATGAATTGATCTGAATTTTTCTTAATAAATAAATGTCTCTATTTAAATATAAATAAATAAATCTATTTTTTTTTAATTTCAATAAAATATGGATGGAGAAAGTGTATCATGCAAAGATTAATCCCAAGTTTTACGGAATTGAGTCAAACAATTTACAAAAAATCAAATCGATTTTATTTTCTATACTTATGTGACTATAGAAATAATAACAATTGATTTACTCTGATATTTATATTTAAAGGCAATGTTAGAGCAGTTAAAAGTGGACTTAAATTTTATATATCAAAGCGATTAATTTATAATACGTTCTTTTTCATTTGTTACTATAATTTATTTTAATGATCTTTGTAAAATAGATAACGATTTCTACTCAGTTGGGTAACTTTTATTTTCTAAATTTGGTGTTATATTTTAAAAAAAATATCAAGAGGGATATTTGTATATATATATATATATATATATATATAAACCATATACTATATAGAAAATGATACGTGCAATTGTGTTCCGCACAATGAGTCCAAAGTTGGTTTTCATTTTCACAATTCACTTGTTCATTAACTAATATAATATATTGCATTGTATTAAGAGAATAAAATAACTTTTTTTTTGTCTATTTATCTGTTTATTAATTTAAAGAAGAAACAATAGAATAGAATATATATCTAATATTATTAATTTTTTTTTTAATTTTCTTTTAAGAAATTAATGAACGGTATACAAATAAATAAATTTATCGATTATTATGGAAAAACTAAATGAAAACTATGTAGTTAATTGTAATAATATAAAAAATACCTCTGACTGTACGTCCTACGCAAGGACAACGCCTATCAAGTCGGTTATATCAATGAGGTGTCCTATGACCAGTAGAACGGGTCCTCTCAACCTTTACCTTGATTTTCTTGATCGGAGGCGCTATCAAGAAAGCTTTTCCCCAATGTTGTTCCCGGAGGCTGGGTTCACTCCGTACCATAGACCCCAGCTAGGGAAATTCCCTTGCCAACCCGGGACCATGTGAAAATGAGGCAGGTTCTCTACCCACACACCCAATGGCGCCTTACGCATACCGGAAATAGATCCTATTATAGAAAAACTTCCGATTGAAAAGTAAAAATAATTTCAATGATATATTTTAAAATCCTATAAGTTAATGTTTGGCAATGTTATTAATAATACTTAATAAATTAAAATATTTTCAAAAAAATGGTCGAATGGTCTGTAACCGTTGAAGAGATTCCCATTTCTTATGACGTCCAAGACTCCATGCAGACGGACGGTTCGTGCCCGGCCTGTCTAGAATCGTCCGTCTTCAAGTTTGACACCTGGGTGGGCTATTATTGCAACAGATGTCAACACTTATTGGTAAGGAAGAGGGGAATATTCAAACGAACAGATTTCGGACCACAAAGATCTCCTCTCCTTATTTTCCTTATATACTACCAAATCAATTTAGTTTACATTTTTATAATTTTATTTCATGTTGAACAATTCAAAAAAATTAATCCTAGTCATAAGCAATTTTCATTTTTAAAAACAAACTCAATATAATTTTTACTAGAAATTAAATAAAATTAATTGAAATAATAATCATTGAATAAAATATAATTTCATTAAATATTATTATAATTATAAAAAAAATAATAAATAAATAAAATAAATATCAAATGATACTAGAAATAAATAATAGTTGATGTTTATAGTAGTTCCCAATCTGAAGAAAATTAATTTATGTTTTTTTTATAAAATGTGACAATCTTGTATGGATGCATACATTATATAAGTAATGTACTAATCCTAATTATAATAATTTCAAAATAAAATTTTTTAAAGAATTAAATTTATTCTATAAATTTTTATTATATTATGTCATTCGAATATACTTGTAAGTAGTTTTATTTCATTATTTCAAATTGAATTATAATTATAATTATAATTAGCATCATTAAAAATATAACGAATCATTTTAAAAATACTTTACTCAATTTATAAGGTGAAAACAAAATTGCAATTTCTTTTTATTATACCCTATGAAAAAATCTGGAGTGTCTCCACTCGACTATCTCGCAAATTTAAATTGGATTAATTAACATATATTATTATATTTAAATGAAATTTAATTAATTATAAATTAAATTTATAAATAATATTTATTAAACCAGCGCCTAAAATATCCTGTATATCAGTTTTGTTAAAATTTATTATATTACTCCAATATATATATTAATCTTATCTATATATATAAAAAAAGGTTTTTGTCTGCACATTGCTCAGAATTTAAAAATTTTTGCATATCTTCGCGTTTCATGACCTCTAGAATCCAAAAGTGACTTTAGAATTTTTCACGTCTGTCTGTCTGTCTGTCTGTCTGTCTGTCTGTCTGTCTGTCTGTCTGTCTGTCTGTCCGGAAAATTACTATTTTATAGACTCAGAATTGGCTGAACCGATTTCTTTGAAATTACATCACAATATTCTTATATACCTCTAGAGTAACATAGGCTATAAATTTTATTAATATCTTATCAATAACCGCAGAAATTAATTTTTTAAAGTTTATATAATTCTCCGTGTTGTTCATTCAAGAGCAGCTCGCGGCTCACTGTCGGCCTAGCGGAATCATTTCAAACAATGAATTATCATAGAGATTCCCAATCGAAGAATTATTATAATATTTCCCTTTTTATTTTAAATTCTAATATACAAATATCAATTCAATTAAATAATTTATTCTAAAAGTTCTCAATTTAATTAAAATATTTATTAGATCATATTTTTATCTTAAATTATTTTTTATTTAATTGAATATTTCTTCTTTTCTATAATATATATATAATAATATATAAATTTTATCATTGAATAATAAAAAAAAATATTATTTAACCTGAATTAAAATGACTGAATTATATTATCTTTGTTTTTTATTTTAATTTAATTACTCTATTATTAATTAACTATATATATATATATATATTATATAAAAATTAAAATATGATGATATAAAGTTGTTTTAAATTTTTGACATTTTTAAATTGGGTATATTTTTTAAATTTATTAAAATGTCTTTTTTATTTATTATGTTTAAAAGATTCATTTTTATTATGTGATATTAATAAAAAATAACGATGCTCTGTGCAAGTCGAATCATGTTGCACATAATTAAATAACAATTGCCAAACAAAGAATATAATATTTTTTTAAATTCTTATATTTAAATATCATTTCAATTAAATAATTTATTCTAAAAGGTCTCATTTTAATTAATTTAATAAAATATTTAAATCACCATTCAATTTTTTATTAATAGGCTTCTTTTTTTATTTTTAATTTTTAATAAATTCTCTTTTTTTGATATGATATTAATAAAAAATAATATTAAATTGTATATATAAATATAAAAATTAGAATATTTGAATTTTTTTAAATTTTAACACATGTAATCAATCATATGCATTAAGAATGGAAAATTTTTAAAATCAACTTGCTATTAAATTCAGAAAAAAAATACTGATATATAGAATATATAGACTATTCGAATATAATTTAAAACTCTTTCTCTCCTTCTATTTTAAAAAAAAAACGGAGTTTTAAGAAATTTAGATGCCTTATGCAACATGGGTGGGTAAATGAATTGGGCTGGAAGAGGAGGCAATTTATAATTTTCTTCTAATTCAGATTTAGGACAAATCGTACAACATTATATCAAATCTCGCTAAGAACATTCAATATTTTTGTACACAAAATATTCAGAGTATTGGCTAAGCGTATCACTCACAATCAGTTTAAATTGAAATTTATATAAATTAACAAAGTAAAAATTTTTATTTGTTTAAATTTTATTATAATGAATCAAAAAAAATTAAATATATAGATCACATGATTAAGAGAAGCAAAAAACTTAACAGAAAATAACTGTTGGATGGAGGTCGGACATGACAGAAACTGTAAGCGAAATCTTTATATTGCGACGAATAATTTTCAAATCCCCTAGCACCACAGAATTTAAGTTTCTTTTAAGGAAAATAACTATGATCTAAAAAAATTAATAAATGAACTTAATAATAAAAAAAACAAATAAATCAATTAATTTAAATTAATACTATTAATGAATCTATATATTGGTCATTTATCTATAGTTTTATACCGTTAATTTTTATAAATTGTCTCAAGTCTCTATTTTTGCATTTTCTCAAGTTTCATTATAATTAAAAATATTCAATAATAATCTAGCAATGAAAATAAAATACCAAAATGTAATGATCAAGAAATATTATACTCTATTATAACATATACAATACTTATAAACTATAGGCGGAGGAAATATTAGGAGATATCATTGCGGGTTCAGGCCAAATCGACCAACATTAATTAAGATATTTTCATTATGACAGATATTAGGAACAAAACCGCGAATTCAATATTTCTGTTCACTAATTATTTGTAGACTTTAGTAAAACATACGCATAACTCAATAGATCCGGATAAACTTTTTCAAATTTTCAATCTTCAAATTTCTCTTGAAGGTAGTAAAGAAAGAATAAGATGCGGAAATTAATTGTAAAATATTAGGTTACTCAGACGACTTAAATATAATAGGAGATTCGGCAATTGCAATTACAGATAGCGAGGAAAATTTAATGGAGGTTTGAAATTAATAGTGATAAGAAAAAATATTTAGTAACAAAGAGGAAGAGTATTAACATACAAAATCTTAAGATACAAAATGTAGAATTTGAATATGTATAAAAATTGAATGTAATCACGAAGGATAATAATATTTGAGAAGAATTTAAATCGGGGTTGCAATCGGGAAACGCCTGTTATCTGCAATAAAGAGACTTATCTCTTCAAAATTATTATCAAAGGGAATATATAAAAAGTTTATTTTGCCTGTTGCATTATATGGGTGGGAGGCATGGTCTATGACCCTTGGAGATGAGAGTAGATTCAGAGTATTTGAGAATAGGATTCTTCCCTGCATTTATTGGCCAAAGAAAGATGAGGTCACCGGGTATGAGGGAGATTGTATAACAAGAAATTGCATGGCCTCTCTGCATCTTCAGAAATAGTTAGGGTTATAAAAGGGAAAAAGCTGCGATAGGCAGGGCACGTGGCAAGAATGGGAGAGGAAAAAGATATTGGTGGGAAGACCGATTGGAAAACGTCCGCTTGGAAAACCAATGACGCGTAGGAAGGGACGTAAGAGAGATGGAATAAGGGCTCAGGATAGGGACACTTGGAGAAATGTGGTTGTTGCGGCTAAGAACTTTAGAGTATCTTTGAGCCACATAGGTAGATAGATATAACATATACAATAATAATATATATAATTAATATAGTGATTAAATTAAAATATATTTTTTAAATAAGAACACAAAAAGAAATGAATGTATTATGTAATATACTGATTGAAACAAAATGGATGAAAACCTTTTAATACTTTCAACCACCAAATACTATGTACAACTCGGGGGTACAGGGGGCGGAGCCCCCGTCTAGGTGTGAAGAGCGCCGAAGGCGCTCTGAGCAGCTAGTTAAATTTAATAAATTTTTGTTATTAAATAGCATGTTATATTAATAAATACATGTGACATTATTTAGAATTAATAGAAGATATATTAAAAATAAAAAATTAAGTAAATAGCCAACGATAAAAAAAAAATCAAATATGTGGGTTTGATTTATAAATAATTAAAATTTTATATTAGAAAATAAATTGAATTTTCCTTTATACTTCTTTATTATTAAATTCCGATCTGACATATATGTTTTAATGTTGTTGTTGTTGTTTTTTAATAAAATTGTATATTAAAAAACAAATTCTATTGATTAAGGCAAAGATTTATACACAATCATTAATTCTATTATTTGAAAAAATTAAAAAACATTTTTTTTTTGTTTGTTTTAGAAAAAATCTATTATTTCTCTTGATTCGATATTAGAATTACAATTGTTTGGATGAAATCAATTTCAAACTAAGCTTCCTTGATAAACAAATATATATGTACATATTCATTGAATTGAATAATATCATTTAAAATATTTTTTTTTGTTAAGAATGAAATATGATGGTTGATTATTTATGTAATTATAAAATTCATCAAATATCAAAATTCATTGAAACGATTTTTTAAAGATAATTTATAAGTTTATTTTAAAGAAATCTACAAATTTTTAGAATTTTTTTCATTAAATTTGCATAATTATCATTTCATTTACAATTGAATAATGAATGCTATTTTAGAAATACTACCATCGACCTTTTGACCCTTAAAGCTTTAATATTAAATTAGAAATTGAGGGAGTTGTATAGAAAAATATACATAAATCCTTTGAATTAAATAAATAAAAATATAATAAATTATAAAATTTCTTGATAGAATCATAGTATTACTAGTACTTTATAATGGGACGTGAGTGAAATTGGAGATGTGAATTAATTAGCTTGAAGACTTGGTATAATATAAATGATAGATGGTATGACAAGGTTTTAGGGGGGTTGAAACTTCAAAGGACAATAACCATTTTGACCAACGTGAAACAAGCCGATTGATTCTATTAGAGTAAAAATAATTTCTCGGAATTCAAGAAAATCGACATATGCAATTTTTTCCTAATGCTTGAAAAGATGCTAATCCGTGGGAGAGAGGTCAGGAGAGTATGGTGGGTGCGTCAAAACTTGAATTTCTAATTCGTTTAATTTATGGATGGTGACCTGTGAAAATGGGATCAGCTGTTGTTGTGTAATCGTGAGGACCCAAGCACCCTGGAAGAGAGCGGAGGTCCTTGTGATGTACATTTGGTCGATTTCTTGACATTAGGTCTTTGCTGTAACAGTCTGTTGAGTTTCCAAAATATTATAGTGGATGACCCCAGTGGCTCACTCACTCACTCAATCACTACATATAATAACCACTAAATATTTAAGTTTTTTTGAGAAATTAATTAATTGAATATTATTAATATTCAGAAAAATGCTTTGAAATGAATACATAAAAGGAATTTTATAAATTATGATTAAATTCTTTGCTTAAAAATTTTCTTTGTAAATTTCCTTACAATTAGTCACAAATAACTTTTAATCGTCAAACGTCCCCGTAAAATGCCGGAATCCCGATGTTGCATTACATTACTAGCAAAATTTTAAAAATTGGAGTTAATCGGTTTGGCTTCTGAGTGGCACAATTGATTCTTACACGAGATTATATAAAAATGTCTTTCTATTTTGACTTAGAATTTTATCAAATTTTTTTAGCATTAAATACGAAAAAATGATGGTTTCTTTTTCCTGAAAATAAATATTTCAGGATATATTAATCATTTTATTATTTTTCAAGAAATTTGTTTCTTCAGCGTATTTTTTTTTTATGGAATTACTTCTCAATTTCCTGTTTTTCTTTTCTACTTTTTTCATGCTTGGAACCCAGCTAATAATTCTCGTATTACTTCATAAATCATTCTTCTTTTTAATAAAATTTCCTCTAATGAATATATAATAAAGTTTCTCAATTGTTTGACACTTGATCTTAATATGTTTTTTTTTTAAAAAAAGTTTTTATTCCATTATGTATAAAGTAGTATAATTGTTCTTTTTTTTTCTTTTTAGTTATTAACTCTACTAAATACTATAATGAAATATATTCTTATATTATAATTATAATTATTAAAAAAACTGAGGTATAATTTCAGTATCTATATACCCATTACGCAAAGAGTCAACTGATATAATTCAATTAGTCATATTAATAATAAGTAAAAGAAGAAAGAAAACAATTTAAAAAATTCTATCAATGAAAGTTTATATCAACGGTGGCCAAACCGTGGCTCGCGAGCCACATGTGGCTCTTTTTGAGTTTATTGTAGCACACTGAAAAAAGCTACGTCATCACACATATTTATTTACATATAATTATTTAAAGAAAAAGGTGCCATTGGGTGTGTGGGTAGAGAACCTGCCTCACATTCACATGGTCCCGGGTTCAAGGCCCGGGTCTGGCAAGGGAATTTCCCTAGCTGGGGTCTATGGGACGGAGTCAACCCAGCCTCCGGGAACAACATTGGGGAAAAGCTACTTGTGGCGCCTCCGATCAAGAAAATCAAGGTAAAGGTTGAGAGGACCCGTTCTACTGATCACCTCATTGATATAACCGGCTTGATAGGCGTTGTCCTTGCGTAGGACACACAAAGTCAGAGGTTGTTTTTTTATTTAAAGAAAATGTGTAAAATTTAGTTATTTCTGCAAGTTTTAAAAAGTTTGTTGGGTATCCCAACTCTGTCTACTTTATTTCAGTAGTAAAAGCAGAACTATTGTATGCGGTATTTTGATCGCACACGTAATCGTAATTTTTGATTCTGTGAATACGAATCCACCCATCCCCTCAAAAAAAAAGTAAAATTTGGCTCTTAAACATTTTCGATTTTTCAATATGGCTCACCAAGTGTGTGTATATGTATCACATTTAATTATCACATCAAATAATATATTTTTTTTTTAATATAATAGAAAAATATTCCATTACATTGCATTTTTAGTGGAGTTTTTTTAAACTTATCAAAAATATTCAACTCTGTTCGTGGACTTAAAATTTGTTTGAGAAACCAAGAATTTGTAAATATACCATCTAAAAAAAATCGAAGTATGGCAGGGAGCCAAATCCTACTGGAAATCTCCCTTGCCATTCAATTTTCAATTCTGGTATCTTTCTTTCTACCACTGGTACTTTTCACTATTCATCATACCTGTCAGTGGTACCAGAGGCTATAGTCCTTAATATGACAGAACACCACAGAATATTTGGTGGTTTGAATGACGTGTGACGAGTTAAGTTTTTCTTTTCCTATTCGAATAAACTGAAATTGCTGGCCTTGCACGATGAAGTGATTCTCATCAGAAAACAAGAATCTTTTCCAATATTCTGCCATCCAATTTTCATAATATATTTTGGCCCATGCAAGGTTTTTGGCTTTCATTGCCATTGTTAAAAGTTGTTTCTTGACAGTTTTCCTTTCTGGTCTTCCCGCCTCAAGAAGTCTTCAACGAACAGTCATAAGAGTTACGTGAACACCAGTTTCAGTTAATCTTGAACAAGGTCTTTTGCAGTTTTACGGCAATAATTTCTGCTAGAATTTTGCTGGTCATCTCGTTTAATTGTTTCTTTGAGTTTTTGTGGTATGCTTAGCCATTGTCACTATTATTGCTCGTATATTTATCGATACATCCATCTTTGAAAGTAAGGGCAATATACTGAAATAACAAGAAATAACAAGAAATAAGAAAAATCACTCAACCGATATTAAAAAACGTGCTGCATATTGAGCAATGTCTGCTAGATTGTGTCAAAAATAAAAAGAATCACAGAATAGCCATTACAAATACTAACAATGTTGCCAAAGTGCAAAAATGCAAAAAAATGTTTTTGTTTCAATTAATCTGTTCGATGTATAATATCTTTTATAACACAATTAATGAATTTTCTAAAGGGAACGTTTTAAATATTAATTTAATTTTCAAAATTAATTAATATTAAACGATTTAAATAAAACTACAATAATTATATGAGAATTCTCTCTCTCTTTCTCTCTCTTTGAAAGAAAAACACAAAGGTAGAAACGCTTGCACATCGATTTACATTGTTCCAATTTTGAGAGAATAGATTATTTAACTTTGATAACTTTTGCTAACTCTCAACAGTTGGTCAAATGGAGGAGGGGAAATATCTGCTTGAAACGACAATTTAATCAAGAAATTCTTTGGTTAAGTTAAAAACAATTCAACAAACTTTCACAATGCATTTATCATCAGTCATATAATTGAACTAGAAAAAATTCTTAAAAAAATTCTATTGATTATAATTTATTCATTTTAAAGATAAAAAAAAACATAAATTTGAAAAACAAAATATGGTTTTATTGAAACCCATATTATACTACTAATATTATAATCTTATAGCCCAGTGATTCCCAAACTATGAACCGCGAAAAAATTTCCTAATGCTTGAAATTTTTTGGTTCTAAAAAAAATAAGTTGACCTGTGGCCAGGTCCGAACCGACCTACGGTTTGAAGTAAATTAATTTCCAGTCTTGGAGATATGTAAAAAAATCTCCTCATGTGAAATTTGGTGTGAAAATAACCCTTCCCTTCCTGTCGTCGATCGATATTACTACCACTTCCGGTTTCCGCATTTACACTAAAAGTTGATCAATTCATCATACTCTGATGCATTAAGTAAATATACCAAATTATATCAAAATCCGTTGAGCTGTTCAAGCTGTACACATCTATATGGACACACAACGGACAGACGGGCAGACGGACAGAAAGACAGACATGATGCTAAAAATACTTTTTTCTGTTAACAAAATGCATGATTCGTGGAGATATGTAAAAATCACCACGTGCGAAATTTGATCTGAAAACAATACCTCCCTTACCGGTCGGTAATTACTATCATCGGTCGGACGGTCGGTAAAAACCAATACTACCAAACAATAAGGTATAAAAAATTAATTTTTTATGAAAAGATTAGTCAATTTTGCAAAAATTTTTTTGTTTTATTCTTGGTTTATAAACATAATAATTTTAATGTGAGAATAATTGTGAATCTTGTTTGAAACATTTAAAAATTTAAATTGAAAAAAGAAACCTAAATACTCTTATAAATAATAATAAAAAAATATTCTTTTAATTCTAAATATTGATTCATTAATTCATCTTTTATAAATATTTATAAATTAATGGTGAATTTAGTGGGGTTTAATAATATTAAGGTTAAAATTAAAAGGGTGAAAAAGTTCCTTGTTTCTTTTACTCTCCTTCTCTCTTTCTCTCCTATAATCTTTTGTTTTAGCCTTATCTTATTTATGGTTAACTCTTCTCGCCAATAGATAGATCTAAAAAGCATTTGATCCTCCTACGGCTTTTTTTTCTGAAAAACTTTTGAGAAACTCGATTCCTTTCCATGGTGACACACGCCCATATATTGACAAAAACGTCGTCACCTTAATATATATATATATATATATATAGGATATTATGGGCCTATATACTCAGATAAACCAAGTAGGAAAGTAAAATATATTTTTTTTTATTTTCAGAAACGAGAAAGAGTGAGAAAAAATAGAAATTAATTAAATATCAAATATATTTTTATATTTTTTTCATCTACAAATTCAATACACACATTCTATAAATCAATCTTCAATAAAGGCATTGATTGTGTAACTATTTACAATGTTATTAATTGCCTTGTATATAATTGAGAAAAGATGCATGTATATTTTATCTCTTTAATTAAATCATTTTGAAGAATCTATTATGATAAAATGATACATTGATCTTGAATATTATACTACAATTAGAATTATTTAGAAAGAAAAAAATTTCAAAATCAAATATTTATGATTATCTATATATATAAAAGGCAATGTCTGTGTGTCTGTCTGTGTGTCTGTGTGTCTGTCAAATACTCAAAAACTACCCGTCCGATTACGGTGAAACTTTCAGGGATTGTTGTGGGCATCCCAGGGAAGGTTTTAATCTATCTATATATATATAAAAGGCAATGTCTGTGTGTCTGTCTGTGTTATTGTTTTGTGTTTTGTACATATATATGTAAAATAAAGAACAAACAGAAATAAGAAAATAAATTTTAATTAATATAATTTATAAAAAAAAATAATTGTTCATAAACTCTGAATATTAATTATTTAATTAATTAAAATCTACTTAAATAAATGCAAAGAGCCACAAATATATTAGTAAATATATAAATAATAATATGAAATAGTCAATAAATCTTACTTATTATACTAGGAAAATTTGTTGTTGATTAAATTAAAATATATTTTCCAAGAAAACAAATATATGTCTTATCTACTTATACTGATTGATACAAAATGGATGAAAACCTTTTACATACAGACTTTCTACCAAATACCATGTATCACTCGGGGGTACAGGGGGCGGAGCCCCCGTCTAGGTGTGAAGAGCGCCTGGAAGACGCTCGGAGCAGCTAGTATAATAATAATATTATTAATGTTTATGTGGACACATTAACATGATAATATAAGAAATGTTATTCATTAAATATCCATCTTAATTTTTAATAAAAATTTCTATTTATTTTTATACAAAGATGTTACCATGTAGATTTATATAAAATGAAGAGCTATCTCTCTATGACATGATTCTCAACCTTTTTTTTTACTGCGGCACACTTTTAACGGTTTAAAAATTTGGCGGCACACAAAGAAAAAGATAAGTGGAAAAGTTTACCATATTGAAAAAAAGTTTGTTTTTTTTTAGAACCAAATTGAAAAATTTAGAAAAAAAGTCGGAAATGTTTAAGAGCATCATAATCTCGGGGCACACTAAATGGCCACATTGCTCTATGAAGTACAGAGAGAAATTTAATTTAATTAATATTCTATAGCAGGGTTTGTCAATTTGGAAGACGACACTAGAGTAGAGACAATTTTAAAATAAAAATAATAATGATAATGATAACTTTAAATTATGTATTTTATTATATTTTTAATTTGTACTAATATTATATAATTTTTTTTTACATTTATAAATTTTACTCAGTAATTAGGTAAGTATAGTAAACCAAAATAGATATTCTTAAGTAGTAAGTGGTAATATAAAGTTTAGGAAATCTTTATTTCATAGAGTTTGTTATTCGTTTCTACATTTCTAGCAGGGAGAGTCCTAATACTTATATGGGGAAAAGTATACAGTCTTTGGCCCCCTATCACTAAAACACAAATAATAAGAGATTTTTATTTTAAAAATTGCGCTATTAACTATGGTTATGTAATCGTTTGTTGTATGATTGTATAATCACTATAGAATACCTAAGCCAATAACTAATATATATCAGGGGGCCAATAACTGTATTTTTTAGGATTTTTGCGTGTTTATTGAAAATGTCATGAGAAAATGATATTTTTTTTTATTCATCAAAATGGTCCTAGTATTTATTTTTTGATAACCTAATTTGACACAGATTGTCCCTAATTTACCCAGATATGCATTAAAGACTGCTAGGAGTTGCTTAAGGGGGCCAACGACTATATGCTTTACCCTACATGTATTTAATTACAAAATTTTTAAAAACTTATTAAATAAAAAATATATTAATGAATAATAAAAATAGTATTAATAAGTACTTTATTTAATATTTAAGAATGCTTATTCTATCATAAATCTATCCTAGAGAAATTGATTTATTTTTTAAACATGACTTATTTAAATAAATAAAATATTTTGATGTCTTTGTTTAATCCTTTATTTGCTAAGTTCAGAGTGCAATATCAATTTTTGTTTGCATAAATAGATGATTATATAAAATGTCTTTTTTTTTTATTTTTAAATTCAATATATACAATAGTATAATTATAATCATTATGTATACCAATTTAGTATAAAACTATGCATTTTATAATATCATATGATTTTATATTATAATATTATTAAATATTTGTTTGGTATTTGTTTCTTGTTTCAGATCGTAAAAAGAAATCACATCAAAATGCCAATTTCCGATTTTCGCAAAAAAAAACTTCTCTATGTATTTAATGTATTCTTTGGTAAGTTTTCTTTATTATATTAAACTATTTTTATTATATTTTAATAGATATTTAATATATTTGAAAATTTTAATTTAATTAAAAAATGATAATATTATTCTTATAGGATATAAAAAAAAGATGATGTGTTGTTGTAGTAAAAAATTAATAAATTTAAACTTGACTATATATGTATATCAATATTAATTATACTTATAGATATAGTAGTAGATACTATAAATAAGCTGGAGTGTCTCCACTCGACTATCTCGCATTTTGAATTGGATTAAATAACATATATTATATTTAAATTAAATTTAATTAATTAAATTATAAATTAAAATCAATAAATAATATTTATTAAACCAGCGCGTGTTTGGCTCTTTGTTTATGGCAACACGACACGTGCTGGCGCGTGATTTGAAGTGGTAAAAAAATTAATTCCGGTACTTTCAGTAATTCAAACAAGCTGAAATTCTATATATAGCAGTTTTATACAATTTTTAATCATGTGAAAAATTATTAAACATATATCTTTATTTTTACGGTCACTTTAGAGGAAAAAAATCAAAACGTTGTAGGTATTGACCCTCTTCCGGTTGAGCTACATTTCTCAAAAGTTGATAGAAAACTACGAATTTTGAGTAATGTCCGTATACCAAATTTCATTATTCTAGCTCAAACCACTTCTTGTCTACATATACACATACACACACACACACATACACACACATTTTTCTTAACCTTAGTGAAAATGATTCATGAACCTTCAAAACGTATAAAAACATTAAAATCTCGACATCGAATATTTTCGTGAGCGCAATACTATCTCTTGGCGAGATAGTAAAAATGAATATATAAGTACTTTACGAAATGAATATTTTGATTTTAAAATTTGTGTGCATATGTGCATACCATTTTTCTTTTCTTATCTAATTAATTAACTATAATTCTATATTCCATGTTGGCTTGGGTTGTATGGTATAGTTATAGTCTATCATCAATCAATTTATATTTTATTATATTTTAAATCTATAAATTATTTTGTTGATATATGGTAAATCTTTAATAAGAATTTATAAAAATAAAATTCCACAATATTCAGTAAACAGAATTTGAAATTATTATATATATATACACTGAATTATTTATATCAGAGGTGTATTGGGAGGGCAACGCGGGGTAACGACGTTCCCTTACTTTTTTTCAGAACCGGAACGCTTTCCATTACTTTTTCATGTCCCGACAACTATATATATATATGAATTTTCATTTGTTTTTCTAATAAAAGATTTTAATTTATTTTAAAAGTTATCTCAATTTATAATTAAGTTAATAAAATTATATATTTTTTTGGAAGGGGGGACTAAAAATTATGGACTTGTCATGGAAAGGAATAAGAGAATTTCAAATGACTATTTTTTTTATAAATATTTTTATAATTATAATTTTTGTCTAATATAATGAATATTAACTACCTAATTCATCTAATATTCTTAAGAATAATATACAAGAAATGTGTCAACAAATTTTATTGTAATTTAAAGTTAAAATATTTCCACAATGTTGGTTTATGTCTTTTGATGTTTTTTTTTTAATGTTTAAAGATGAGAAAATTACCAATTGAGTAGATTGATCTAATTATATATTGATCTTGTTAAATGGAATTGGAGGAGTGGGGAGGGGGGTGAGTGAGTAAATAAATTATATCAAATGGATTATATATAATGGTTTTATATTACATCATTATTTGATTTATACTTTTGTCATAAACCTTTAAACAGAAACATTTAATACCTCTTCATTTCATTATAATTATTATTTTTATGTTTATTTATTATTATTTTTTTTTTTTTAAGATAAATAATTAAAACTTTTTTGTTATTAATTTTATTATTAAAAAAAAATATAATTATATATTTACCCTAATATTAAAAAATATTCCAAATTATCTATATTTACTTACCTATGTACAGTGACGGAAAAATGTAAACGCCATGGGGGGCACTTTTGGCGACCAAAAGCAATAATGTTGGTTGCCCGACAACAATGCCCTCACGGCGATAACATTTTTCCATCACTATACATACATACATACATACAAATGATAATAATTAATTTTTGCTAATATATATATATATATAATTATAAACTTTTCATAAAACCACACAATAGGGTAGTTAAAATATCCATGGAATAAAGCAAATAAGTAGATGCTCACTATTTATGAATATTATTATGTGATAAAACATTATTTGATTTTTACCGACCGACGATAGTAAGGGAGGTATTGTTTTCACACCAAATTTCACATGTGGAGATTTTTACATATCTCCACGAATCATGCATTTTCTTAACAGAAAAAAGTATTTTTAGCATGATGTCTGTCCGTCCGTCCGTCCGTATAGATGTGTACAGCCTGAACGGCTGAACGGATTTTGATGAAATTTGGTATATTTACTTAATGCAACAGCAGTGGGAGGAATTGATCAACTTTTGGTTCAAATCCGGAAACCGGAAGTGGTAGTATTAGCGATCGACGATAGGAAGGGAAGGGTTATTTTCACACCAAATTTCACATGAGGAGATTTTTTATATATCACCACGAATCTCTCTCTCATGCACTTTGTATTGGTTTTATCCTCGGAAAATCATATTTATTAGTTTTTTCTTGATTTAAAATTATATGACGTCATCCAGTCATTCATGACGTCACAGCCTGGTCTTGCATATATATTATAAATAAAATAAAATTAAAAATGTTTATATTTATTATTTATGTATCCATATCTGTTTTTATTACATTAATAGATATATTAAAATTATTTGAAAATGTTTCTGTAGCTGGAAATTAATTTATTTCAAACCGTCGGTCGGTTCGGACCTGGCCACAGGTCAACTTATTTCTTTTTTAATGCATTTAAATAAAAATGTGTTTTTAAAAAGTTTTTTTTATTTTTTTATTTCCTATTTTCTAGTTTTGGCAGAAATTTTCTGCGGTTTATGATTTCAGGTTATAGTGTTAAGAATTAATTAATTTATTAATAATTAATAATAATATTATTATTGTTAATTAATTAACAATACATCCGAGGACACCTATGACCTGGGATAAATCTGAATATTGTCATAAGAGCTACATATGTATGCAAGATTTCACCTCATTCGGACATTGGGTAGTGAGTCAAATTCACCTTGGAAGAATTGACAACAGGGCACAATATGAAACTAAATAGAAGCGTGTAAAATCCGAATTTTTGAAAAATTCAAAATATTTCTTTTTGATTATTGCAGAATCATCGATTTTCAATATATGTTTCAAATTTGAAATTTCGCCCGGTTTATGATTTCAGATTATAATGTTAAGAATTAATTAATTTAATAATAATAATAATAATAAAAATAATAATATTGCCCTGGAATGAACATGAATATTACATATGTATACAAAATTTCAGCTCATTCGAACATTGGGAAGTGGGGAAATTTCACCTTGCATGATTTGAAGACTGGACACGATGTGAAATTAAAAAAAAGCCTGTAAAAAATAAAATGAATCGTATTGGTAATTCTTAAACGTCTTTGATCTATAATTTTGAACTCTTTCTGGTAGTTAAATCTTCAGTTAGTATTTAGTTTAAATTAAGTGTAATTTTTTTTCATTCATCGGTCTTCAAATTAACTAATCATAGTAAGCTTTAGTAATTGAGATAATATAACATATACAATGAATGATATATATTCCTAATCATATTCTGACATTCAAAATTGCATGGTTCATTTTCACATACTAATACAAATAAATACTTATACAATATACGTACAAATAGTAATTTTATTCATTTGAATTTAATTTTAAAGATTATTACAACCTTGGAATAAACAAATGAACATTAAAAAATGAATTTTTCAATTAAATAAAAACAAAAAAAAAAAAAAAAAAAAAAAATTAAAAATTAAAAATATAACCTTAACCTGACTCTTAATCTAAAATTATTGGATGCATTTTCCAATTTCAAAAGTATAAATCAAATAGTATATTTTACAGATAATAATAAATTAATAGGAATCGTTTGACAAACAGTCGGTGCTGGCGATACAATTATTTAAATGACTTGGTGTACTTAAAAAATAATCATCGAAACAAATTGAATGTGGAGTCTAATTTGAATATAAAATTAACATCATTATTTGATAATTTGAAATTGTTATGTGATAACAAACAATATTATCCTTCACTTACAAGGACAAATATCAGAGTTGAAAGAATTATTAAAATCTTACTTACTGAAAAAGAAAAGATTATATCATTAGAAAAACAATCAGAGAATTAACAATAAAATTTATCAATTCAAACAAAAATTAAGTGCACATAAAATTAAAAGAAAATAAGTTTCAAACAGTTTCAGTTTCGAAAGATTTGCACTTAATCTCAATCTTTATGAAATTTCAAGAAAAGTTGTTTCACAAAATGAAAGGAATTTTTCAAAAGCTACTGGTTTTATTATCTATCAAATAATAAACATAATATATCTTCTTTTTGAAAAACTAATTTAAATTAAATAAGTTGACCTGTGGCCAGGTCCGAACCGACCGACGGTTTGAAGTAAATTAATTTCCAGCTACAGAAACAATTTCAAATAGTTTTAATATATCTATTAATGTAATAAAAACAGATATGGATACATAAATAATAAATATAAACATTTTTAATTTTATTTTATTTATAATATATATGCAAGACCAGGCTGTGACGTCATGAATGGCTGGATGACGTCATATAATTTTAAATCAAGAAAAAACTAATAAATATGATTTTTCTCGAGGATAAAACCAATACAAAGTGCATGATTCGTGGTGATATATAAAAAAATCTCCTTGGGTGTGAAAATAACCCTTTCCTTCCTACTGTCGATCGCTAATACTACCACTTCCGGTTTCCGGAATTGCACCAAAAGTTGATCAATTCATCCCACTGATGCATTAAGTAAATATACCAAATTTCATCAAAATCGGTTGAGCCGTTCAGGCTGTACACATCTATACGGACGGACGGACAGACGGACAGACGGACAGACGGACGGACAGACATCATGCTAAAAATACTTTTTTCTGTTTAGAAAATGCATGATTCGTGGAGATATGTAAAAATCTCCACATGTGAAATTTGGTGTGAAAACAATACCTCCCTTACTATCGTCGGTCGGTAAAAATGATTTCTCCACACAGACCACGATTTCTTTATTGAAAGCCTGGTTGCCAAACATGCAGGGAAAGAAAAAGAATACGAAGGACATTACATTGTAACATATATGCACAAACCTTTCTGTTTTTACTCATTTTCCACTATACTTGATAACTATGTCTAAAGCCTAGTTTACATGGGCTTAGTACTTGTCTTTAGTTCAAGGGTGGCCAAATACTTTTAAGCGCGGGCCAAAATGAAATTTTCAAAATGTCTTCCGGGCCGGAGGACCATATTTCGAAAACCCTAAAAAAAATTCATCTTTTTTTTTAGAGACATATTGATCGAAAAATCAAAATAAGAGCCAACTTTTTCAACGTTCAAAAAGCCCGCGCTTAAAAGTATTTGCCCACCCCTGAACTAATGACAAGTACTAAGGCCGTGTAAACTAGGCTTATTTGAAGTAGAATTTGAGTTTTTTTTTATTTATAATTTTGATCAAATTTCAATTGTATTTAAAATTGATTAAAAAATATTTTATTTAGAATAGTTATACTTATAAAAACTTTATTATCTTGAAAAGAAACATTTTATTAACAATTTTGTTTTTTGTTTTTTGTTTTTTTAGATGTTAATCAAAGTGGAACTATTGAAAAGAAAGATTTCGAACTAGCTATTGAGGTAAGTAATTTAAGTGTTATCTTATGAATACATAAGTATTTTACTACATAGTAAGTATTGTAGTATTTTTTTTATGTTTATTTATTTATATTTAAATATAAATCGAACTTTTTACATTTGCTATATTTTTCTCTTCTTTTTATTTTAGATTATTTATAATAATTCTTAAATACTACACAAACAATTGCAGTATTTAATTTCTACATTATTTATTATATAATAGATTTTATACACCTTTAATTATACTTATATAAAATAGTCCCACTTGAGTTCACTTGAATATCAACCTATTTTATATTTCTATATTTAATGCTCCTCCAATGTGACTTTAGGATATAATACATAGTTTTAAGTGTATACGCAATTATTTAAATGGGTAATTAACCTCTTTAAAATTATAAAAGATACAATTTTAATGAACAAAAGAAAGTATTTATATTTAGTATAATTTTTTTTTAATACACCTTCTATTGTACGCGTAATATACATTCATAAATATTCTTTTAATTTTCTTTTAATCTATCTATAATAATAAAAGCAAGTGTAATGTGTCTGTCTGTCTGTCTGACCGAGCTCTCCAGCCAAATCTATCGCACGCAGGGACCTGGAATTTTTTACACGGAAGCACAAAGGGGCTGGCCACCAGACCTCGAAGCCCGATTTTCGATTTTTGAATTAGAAAAATTTTAAAAAAATTATAAAGAATAATTAATTAAAAATAGTTTAGTTACCATACTAGATCATAGAGGCGCTGGTGGCGATAATTTGGCGGTAATTTAAATTCTGAGCAATGTGCAGATAAAAATCTTTTTATATATCTATTGATATTTACAATATCTCAATTGATCTTATTGGCCTTTTAAACTTTGAAAACATTCACATTACGGCTATAATTTAATACTATTAATTTTTAAGATTATGTGAGTAAATTATTTTAATTAAGAAAATTTGATCTCATAATTGGATTTTCACGTAAGATTTTAATATATAATATATTTTTTAATATTATTTTTATAGTAGTTTAGTGTTATGCTAATTTTATATTTTATTTTTATTTTGTTTACTTTGATTTTTTTTAAAATAAATTAATAACATTTAAAGTAGCATAAAAAAATTAATCGAGGCAGGAAAATTGATGGGGTTTGAAATTAATAGTGATAAGACAAAATAATTAGTATCAGAGAGAATAATATTTGCAAAGAATTTAAATCGAGGTTGCAATCTGGAAATTATTATCAAAGGGGATCAAAATTATTAAATTATTAATTGTATTATATGGGTGGGAGGCATGGTCTATAACCCTGGGAGATGAGAATAGATTCAGAGTATTTGAGAATAGGATTCTTCCCAGTATTTATGGGCCAAAGAAAGATGAGGACACCGGGGAATGGCGGAGACTGCATAACAAGGAATTGCATGACCTCTATGCATCTCTAGATATAGGTCATAAAATAGAGAAGGCTGGGATCGGCAGGGCACATGGCTAGAATGGGAGAGGAAAAATATATTGGTGGGGAGTTCGATTGGAAAACGTCTGTGTGGAAGACCAATTGTGAACAGGGTGGACAATGTAGGAAGGAACGTGAGAGAGATGGGACAGGTTAGGAGTTAGATGGTTATAGCTCAGAATAGAGACACTCGGGGGGGGGGGAACAGGGGGCGGAGCCCCCGTCTAGATGCGAAGAGCGACGAAGGAGCTCTGAGCAGCTAGTATATATATAAAAGGGAATGTCTGTCTGTATGTCTGTCTCGCCTAAACTCAAAAACTACCCGTCCGATTGCGATGAAACTTTCAGAGATTGTTGTGGGCATACCAAGGAAGGTTTTAGTGTAGTTAAACCCAAAATTAATTTAATTAGTAATATTTTGGTAAAAGTCTATTCATGGTTACCATGGTTACATTGAAAAATTGACAATAAATAAATAAAAATAATTGGAAATCTTTTCAACTTATTATTTTGATAAATTTTATTAATATTTTTAATTTTTTTTTAACTATCAAAAATAACATACCCATAATAACAGTTGTAATAAAAAATAAAAATATCAATCACAATGTAGGTAAAATATTGAATCGTTTTATTTATATTTTATATTATTATTATTTATATTGTTTACATATTTAAATGTATATTTAATAAATTTATTTGTTGATTCTTAATAATAATAATTCCAATTACTTTCTTCAAATTTATTTTTATTTAAAAGCATATTCAGCATTGAAATTGCCATTAAATATGCAGGTAATTGGAACTCCAACATGTAATATTAGCAAATATTCTGGGATGGGAAAAATACTAAGATCATGTCATGTCCTATTAAATATTTTGAATTTTATTTTGAATCATACAATGGTAATGAAATAATGTAAGTAGACTTGTGAGACAAACAATAAGAATCTCTATAATAAGAGAATATACTTATTCCGAAAACAGATAATTAAAATGTAATAACTATTAGTCACATCGAACCAAAATGATACTCATATGTTAAACTTGAAGTGTTTTGTAATAAAATGACACCTTTCTAAATTCTGTAAGTAATTTCAATAAATATCTATGTGCTTTCAAAGTTGTAAAGTCCTTTTATAATCACCCTGTACTTACATACGTATATAAAATGTATGTAAATATATATATATATATATAAAACAAACCAAAACAAAACAAAATTGTATATGGGGTTAAATGACAAATGAATTGAAACCAAAGTTGTCAGATTGTCATCATCATATATGATCAAGTCATACCCGACCGATATTTAAATTTATTTTAACTCAGAAGGGGGAACAGTTATGAAAAGATCAGTTCAATGATTTACCTAATGTTGACATTCTTTCAATTATCTAATCATTTGACCACCAATTATTACACATTTTTAAAATTTATATAAATCAATATACTATCTGAAAAAGATTCTTATCCATTAAATTGTACTATTCTTCTTTTAGAAAAATTAATTACCTCATATTATACCATTTGCATTACTAAATAAATATTTTAAACATTTTTACAAGAAATTCAATAAAAATAATTTAAATAACTTTCAATTAATAAAATACAATAATAATAAAATATATATTAAAAAAAAATATTTAATTTATTATTATCAAGTCTCATATCATATAGTAATTATAAGAAGTAAGTATTCAGAATATAAATAAATAATTTTTAAAGATTATTTTTATATATTGACTAAATCTACCTAATTTAATCCAATTTATTCAATACATATTTTTAATAATAAATAATAATAAAATAAAGGATTTCAATATTTATAAATTCATAAAACATTTAGGTATATAATAAATGGAATAGCAATGTCTATTTCTGTAGCTCTATTTTGTCCCTTTCAAAGTAATTTCCATCAGATATAATAAACTTATGCCAGTGCTTCTTCCAATTCTCGAATCTCTTCAGTTTTGGGAATAGGAAAAAGTCGCAGGGAGCCAAATCAGGTGGATACTGTGGTGGAGGCAAGATTACGGTGTTGTTTTGGTCAAAAAATCATGAATAAGCAATTATATGTGAGCTGGTGCATGATTTGTTTTTCAACAATTCCGGTCGTTTGAGCCGTATTACTAAACGCTAGCGGTCGGGGAACCGGAGTAAATTACCCCAAATGAGGTAAAAATGAAACTTTTATGAGTAAAAAGTATATATTTTTAATTTGCTATTTTATAAACCTGTTAGTATTTTTACAAATTAAATTTTTATTTATTGTTTTCTTTTCAAAATTATCATGGGGGGATATATTATTAATAGGAAAGATGCTAAAAAGAGACGATTTCGTTTGTTTTTTTCATGTTCACCATGGGGTAATATTAACTTACACAAAAATATTTTGGGGTAATGATTAAAAAAGTTCCTCGACCGCTGCTGTAAGTTGTTGGCCGCAGCAACCACATTTCTCCAAGTGTCCCTATCCTGAGCCACAACCATCCAACTCTTATTTTCTCCCATCATTCGCTTATGTCCCTTTCCATATTGTCACCTCACCACGTCCTTGGTTTTTCAATAAATAGACTTTTCGCTAATCTATATTCACTCATTCTTGCTACGTTTTCAATCAATCGAAACCTTCTTAATTTTATTACTCTATAACTATATCTTGAAATGCATAGAGATCATGCAATTCCTTGTTATGCAGTCTCCGACATTCCACACTGAGCTCATCTTTCTTTGTCCCATGAATGCTGAGAGAATCGTGTTTTCAAATATTCTAAAGCTACTCTCGTCCCACAGGGTCATTCATGACCATGCCTCACAGCCATATAACACAACAGGAAAAATAATTGTTTTATATATTTTAATTTTGATCCCCTTTGATAATAATTTTGACGCGATAACCTTCTTTACTACATGATTTCCGGATTGCAACCTCGTTTTATATTCTTCTCGAATATTATTATCCTTCGTGATTACAGAACCTAAGTATTTAAATTTTTCTACATTTTCAAATTCTAATTTGAAAATAAAAATATTTTTAAATAATAAATATGTAATTATAACAAATGATATTAATGATTATGATTGAATCGTACCTATACATGTAATGATTGGACACCTTAGATATATTAAATGTATAATCTAGGTATTGTATTATACATAATCAAGAATAATAACCGATTGGACATTTCAATATTTAAATTTAAGATATATGTGGTATATGATTTTTCTATTAAAGAGTAGGTAAGTATAATTAATGTGATCTCAGCAGTTTTTATTTTATTTATTTTTTTCTTTTTCTTTTTTTTGGGGGGGGGGTTTAAAAGTTGTACTATTGAAATTGTTTATGTCAATTAAAATCTCGACTTTTATATATAATATTAATATAATATAAAAAAAAAACCTCTGACTTTGTACGTCCTACGCAAGGACAATGCCTATCAATGAGTCGTCCTATGATCAGTAGAACCCGGGACCATATGAATGCGAGGCAGGTTCGCTACCCACACACCCAATGGCGCCTTCATTAATATAAAATACAACATAAAATATGATAGATTAAAAAGATTATAAAAATAAAAAAAAATATTAATAATTTTATAAATAATTAAATATAAATTATAATTTTAAATTATTATTTCAATTATGTATTCTGTATATGCAATTATCATAAAAACATTATTCTATACCCTTCTATATTTTTTTTTTTGAGACGGTTCCTATACAAAGACAAACGCAGGGAAAAGAATTTTGGGTTCAATAAAAGCATCAACCGTAATTTGCAACGAGAACGTCGTAAATATATTTTTATTTGAAAAAGATCCGAAAGAAAGCTAAAGATCTTTAGTTGCATATATTTATTTAAATTCGTATAAGAATATGTTCTTAAAATGTTAAGTGGATAATTCAAAAAAACTTTTATTTTTATTTTTTAATTTTTATGTGCCCTTTTTTAATTTTGTAGCTTTTATTTGATTCCATTTTTTTAACTATTAAAAGTGAAAAGACACTAACATCTATCATATATATAATAAGAATATATAAGATTATATTCTTATTATTATATAATTTTATATGTACATCTTTAGTACTTTTTATTTCCAATTAAAATGTTGATGATATTTAGATTTTAATTAAAATTAAAAAAAAAATGGAAATGGTTTAGATGCTTTAGAATTAATAAAATAAAAATATGAAGCAGAGTATAAAGTAGATAGGATATTATATATATATATATATATATATATATATATATATATATATATATAATATCAAACACACCTGGGCCTTTTTCACAATGAAATAAATTACCAAAAAGTTTTATTAATTTCATATATCCTCTTGAAATGAATACATTTTAATGATTAAAAAAAAATTATTATCGTTTCCCTATCCTTTCATCTTGATTTTAAGAGTTATAAACGATATCGTTTATACATTTCCAATGTTTTAAATGTTCTTTTCATCTCCTGGACACTTTTAATGGAATTTTATTCTCCATTCACACCCCATCATCCCCATTGCCATGTCAATGGTAACATTGATTTCCTAACTGTTCATTCACTAATCAGTAAATTTAATTTTAAATTCAATTTAATTAAAAAAAAGTATGTCACTGTATATTCAAGCTATGTAGTTGACAATGATTTTTATTTTTTTCAAATTTAGTATTTAGAAAAGAGATTTATTTCAAAAAAGTAAAATAAACTGACTCAGAAATTATTATTCTAAATTGATAAAAATTAATTTTAAGAATCAAAAGATTTCTATATATATATATATATATATATAATTTATTTATTTATAATGGCGACATTGGGTGTGTGGGTAGCGAACCTGCCTCACATTCACATGGTACCGGGTTCAAGTCCCGGGCCTGGCAAAGGAATTTCCCTAGCTGGGGTCTTTGGGAAGAAGTCAACCCAGCCTCTGGGTAACAACATTGGGCAAAAGTTACTTGATAGCGCCTCCGATCAAGAAAATCAAGGTAAAGGTTGAGAGGACCCGTTCTACTGATCATAGGACACCTCATTAATAACCGACTTGATAGGCATTGTCCTTGCGTAGGAAGTACAAAGTCAGAGGATTTTTTTTTATATTATATTAATATTATATATAAAAGTACTCCCCTACTATTACTACAAGACGAAGCTAGTTATTATTTTTCTGCTCTATATTTTCGAGTAATTTCGATTTTCAAATATGATTAAAAATGAATTTCCTCTTGCAACGTCCAATTTAAAGAAATTATTTTTCGTAATAATTTTTTTTTTTTTTTAATTTAGATTGAAAGTTAATGAACTTAAAAAACACCTATTTATATCTTCACATTTAGAATTTTTTTTAAACTAGAAATTATTAATAAAAAGTTTATTATAAAATGAATCATAAAGATTAGAATGAATAAATTATATATGTGCCACTCAGAAGGCAAGGCGATTAACTCCACATTTAAAGAAACGGAGAAAATTAAGCCCAAAATAATAATAATAATAATAATAATAATATAATAATAATAATATTCAGAGCTTGTAGAAAATTCAGGTTTATTGATTAAAGAAAAATGTATATTGCATTGCAATATTAAGATTATCAAGTTCATTATTTACTTCATATGTTGTAGCTTACCTTACATTACATTAACATTACATTACTAACAAAATTTTAAAAATTGGACTTAATCGGTTTGGCTTCTGAGTGGCACATATATATATATAGAGAGAGAGAAGGAGATAAATTATAAACAATAGTATTGAAAATGCTTATGATATAAACCTCTGATTTTCGTACGTCAAAAGCCGGTTATATCAATGAGTCGTCCTATGATCAGTACAACGGGTCCTATCAACTTTTACCTTGATTTTCTTGATCGGAGGCGCTATCAAGTAGCTTTTCCCCAATGTTGTTCCCGGAGGCTGGGTTGACTCCGTCCCATAGACCACAACTAGCGAAATTCCCTTGCCAGACCCGGGACTTGAACCCGGGACCATGTGAATGTGAGGCAGGTTCGCTACCCACACACCCAATGGCGCCCTATTATGATATAAACACAAAATTATTTTTTATAAACGATTAAACTAAGTAATCAATGAATCGTAATTTATGGAAGGAAAGTGCTTGTCTTTAAGGATGCTGATCGTTATAATATCAAACTAAATGATCAAGGGCCAATCAATCATCTTTTTTTTCATTGGAAAAGATTCAATCATTTTTTTTTTAATTAAAGAAAAACATTTTATTAATAAATTAATATGCCTATATTTTATTAAATTAGAGTTTCTCTCTTATAAAAAAATAATATAAAAAATTATTATTGAAAAATGAAATAATAATCTAATAATCTTGATTAATGAATAAATAAATTAATAGTCAGATATTTCATTAAAATTTATTATAATAACCCACCCTGTAAAATATTTACAATTAATTTTAAAATAATAAAAATCAAATTCATAAATTCAATTTAAATTTAAATTTTATTCTATTATTATTATTATTATTATTATTATTATTTTATTTTTATACTTTACTTTTGTTAATGACACAGATTAATTACAATAAATGAAAGTTAGACTAGAACAAATTAGAGAAAATCACATAATGATCTAATATTTAGGTAAAAAAAACCTAACGAATAATATAATAATAATAATTCAAATGTACGATAAATAAAACATTATTAAATTTAAAAAAATTTAATATCATTATAATTCTTTGAAGACCCTGTAATTTAGGCAACCAATTATGAACAAAGTAAAATATTTTGCAGCGCATTATTTCATTAGGAAATTTTCAAATTAAAAATTAATACTCATGAAAATTTAATATAAAGAGCAGGAGTTAATTATAAAATCAGGCGAGTGTGAAACTTAAATATATTTACAAATTTGAAAATCCATACTTAACCTTAGGCTGCATCTGTGTTCACTTTATTATGTTTTTTTTAACCTATATTTGTTAGTTTAGTTTTGTTTAGTTTTTTTTCTAACACCTCAACATATATACAATATTACACAAAAAATTAAAAACCAATCTAGATATGTAATAATAATCGATTCAATTTGTGAACTTTTTTTTACTGTTCAATTTCGAAACACTTTCCTACATTTTCCCATTAACAAAATTATTCAAATTCGTTTTCATGTCATGGATTTTGATAAAACTTTTCCAGTGGGTTCATTTTTTAATTCCAATTTCTTATGCAATTTTTGCGGGTCAAGTCCCGGGCCTGGCAAAGAAATTTCCCTAGCTGGGGTCTTTGGGAAGAAGTCAACCCAGCCTCTGGGTAACAACATTGGGCAAAAGTTTCTTGATAGCGCCTCCGATCAAGAAAATCAAGGTAAAGATTGCGAGGACCCGTTCTACTGATCATAGGACACCTCATTAATAACCGACTTGATAGGCGTTATCCTTGCGTAGGACGTACAAAGTCAGATGTTGTTTTATATATATATATATATATATATATATAAATCATTTAAATATTAAAATATAAGAAATTATTATAAATAAACAAATCTAGAGTGTCTCCTCTCGATTATCTCGCAAATTTGAATTGGATAATCAAGTTTTTTCTATTAATTATAATTTTATTCTATCCGATCATAAGGTTTTTAACATAATTTTCACTGATAACATTTTATTGAAATAAGAAAACTTTTTAACTTAATACAATATTTTTGTTAGTTGGGCAAATTTGTTTTTTCTATAAAAAAAATAAAATATTAATTTCGAAACCATAATTATTTATACGTTCTTTGTGAACATTACTTGATGCCAATACCATCAGAAACACCCAGGATGCAATGTGAAATGAGCTGGATCAGCGATTTTCACGCGCTAGCGTGTGACTGGCTTTTGAGACAGAACACTTCAACACGCGCCAGCGCGTGTTTGCCTCTTTGTTGATGGCGTCGCGTCACGTGATGGAGCGTGTTTGACAGACAACGTGTTAAAAAATTTAAAAAATTAATTCTGGTATTTTCAGCGATTCAATCAAGCTGAAATTCTATATATAACAGTTTTATACAATTTTTAATCTCTTTGACGAGATAATAAAAATACATCTTAAGCCCAATTTAAACGGGCTTAGTATTTGTCATTAGTTCAGGGGTGGGCAAATACTTTTAAGCGCGGGCTTTTTGAACTTGAACTTATTTTGATTTTTCGTTCAATATGTCTCTAACAAAAAAAAAAAAAAAAAATAAACAAGATAAATGTAATGTAAATTGGGCTTTACATATAATTATATTAATTTGTAAATAATTAGTAATAATAATAATATTTCTATTTTATTATTTAACAGTCATAAATATCTAAAAAAATTAATTATTAATTGAATTTTTAATATTTTTATGAAAATTTAATATATTTTTTGAATTCTAAATATATATGTTATTAAACCATGAATTAAAAAAAAATACAAATAATAAACATAAAATTTATTTTAATTTATTTGTTCAGAAAATCTGCCGAATGAGAGGTTACGCTCCTTCTGATCCAAAATATGCAGAAACAACCGATCTACTATTACAAATTTGGGATGGTTTACGTCAACGAGCCGACTCTAATCATGATGGCCAGGTAAAAGATAAATTAATAATATAATTAATTAGTATATTATTCATTCTGAAAGAGCTACAAAATAATTGGACAATTAAATCAAATTTCAGCGATTATCAACTAAAGCTTAAATTTTAAATTAATTTTTTTTTTAACAACTTTAATTGTGCTTTTATCTAAAATATTTTCTTGCAATGTGTGTAAGAGAATAAAATTAATAATTTATTAAATAATAAGATAAAATAGAAGATATTTTTGAAATTAAATTTGATATGAAATTAAAAATGAAAATGAATGTTCTCTTCTAAGGTGAGTCATGAAGAATGGTGTTCCATGTGGGACGATTTCGCTAAGGGCACTGAAAGTATGCTTGATTGGCAGCAACGCTATATGGATTTCATGTTCGATCTCGAAGATTCTTCAGGTACCTAAATTGTTGAATTTTATACATACGAGGGTGGGGTGAAAAGTTTCCAGCCTGACCAAGAAAAACGATGTTTTTAAATTTTTTTTTTTTTTGCTTTATTTTTCAACATTCAAGATAGCTGAGACCTGTACGATGTTAGCTGTACATGCGCGAAATATTTTGCACAACCATTTGAACATGGAAAGTTGTGTGCAAAGTGGGTGCCGCGTTTGCTAACGTTCGACCAAAAACTGCTTCGAAAAACCATTTCTACCGACAATTTGGCGCTGTAGGCGTAATCCAAATGAATGTTTGCGTCGATTCATAACTGTTGATGAGACTTAAATCAAATTAAATTAATTAACTAAATTAGAACACCGTTATGAGAAATGTATCAGTGTTGATGGAGATTATGTTAAAAAATAAAGCAAAAATAAAATTTAAAAAAATCGTTTTTCTTGATCAGGCCACTCTTTTCACCCCACTCTCATATATATATATATATTAAAGTTGTATTTATATACTAGCCGTTCCCGGCATCATGCTGCTGGCGGCATAAAACTCTTTAGACTTTAGAGCAGTGATTCCCAAAGTGGGCATAACCGCCCCCTTGTGGGCGCTGCAGCGATCCAGTGGGTGGTGATGGTCACAAGGTGCATTTAGGGAAAATTACTTGTATATTACTTTTCTATTCTGAGATCAATAAAAATAGATACAATAAATAAATTAAATTTTTCAAATGTATACCTTTATTTATAAGATTTTGCAAATAGGTACATTTAACTTGCTGTTTAATTGTTATTCAAATTAATAATAGTTAATTTCCAAGGGGGCGCTGAGTAAATTTTCTCCTGGAAAGGGGGCGCTTGGCCAAATAAGTTTGGAAACACTGCTTTAGAGGGACAGGCGGATTCTAGTTTCAAATACTTACAAAACAACACAATATTCAAATATGAAATTATTAACTTTATTCAAATCCTCTTAATATTTTTTATTTTTTTTTTATTTGACACTTATTTAATTTAACAAAACAAAATTTTTAAAAAAAATGAATTTAGTTACAAATTAATAATTTTGACAATTTGTAACTAACTTCATAATGTTACAGGCATCACATACATACAACGGAAATTATATATATTAATAAAGGAGAAAAAATGTGTAATGTAAATGTATAAAAACACACAAACAATCAATTAGAATTAGAATTAAAAAGAAAAATAATATTTGTCAATAATTTTCACATTTTTAATTAAAAAATAAAATTAATTTAAGTTATTTTACTTTGATAAAACAGTCAATTTAACACAATTCGACATAAATTACTTTATAATAGAAGATAAAATAAGCTGGAGTGTCTCCACTCGACTATCTCGCATTTTGAATTAGATTAAATAACATATATTATATTTAAATTAAATTTAATTAATTAAATTATAAATTAAAATCAATAAATATTTATTAAACCAGCGCGTGTTTGGCTCTTTGTTGATGGCAACACGACACGTGCTGGCGCGTGATTGAAGTGGTAAAAAAATTAATTCCGGTACTTTGAGTAATTCAAACAAGCTGAAATTCTATATATAGCAGTTTTATACAATTTTTAATAATGTGAAAAATTATCAAACATATATCTTTATTTTTACGGTCACTTTAGAGGAAAAAAAGTCAAAACGTTGTAGGTAATGACTCACTTCCGGTAGTTACATTTCTCAAAAGTTGATAGAAAACTACGAATTTTGAATAATGCCCATGTACCAAATTTCATCATTCTAGCTTAAACCGTTTTTGCGTAATCTTGTCTACATACTCCCATACATACACACACACACAGAGACAGACAGAAATTTTTCTCAACTTTAGTGATAATGATTCAGGAAGCTTCAAAACGTATAAAAACATCAAAATCTCAACATCGAAAATTTTCGTAATCACAATACTATCTCTGGCGAGATAGTACAAATATAAAATATAAAGAATTAAAATTTTATAAATATTGATATAATTTTGATTTGATAGATTAAATTAATAATATTAGTATATAATTAAAAATAATATAGTAAGACTTACATTTTGTTTAATATTTTGAATATCTTCAAGTTGAGTAGCTCCTTAGCTTTCGAGATGATCACTTAGTGACAGTGATTGCTATTATTGGTTATCTACTCAAATAGTGAAGCAGATGTTCCGTGGGATTACATGAGTGACAGTTATACTAGTAGATAATATTAGAAATTACAATCTATAAATGTTAAAGGAGATTAAAGACAAATTCAATTATAATATTAAAGAATTAAATGGGTTGGTGTAGTATATCTATCTATTCTATACAAAAAATAAATATTGTACCTACTAATAGTAAATAAGACGATTCTAGAAAATACACACTTTTCGCGTTGGGTGACCATAAGATAAAAGTAAATTGCAGGCACGGCCCGAGCTCTTATGGCGCCCTAGGCCAAGGGTCTAAAGTTCGCCCCATATGTTTTAACAAGCAAAAAAAAAAAGAATCAACTAAAAAATTTTTGTTTGTTATTAAAAAAATATTTTTATATTTGAAAATATATTTTATTTTAGTTGGATCCACATATTGATTGATCTTCCTAAAAAGGAGATATCTTGGTATGATATCAACATTATATTTTTAAAAATGTAATAATTTACTACTTATTTTAAATAAACGCAATTTTTTTATTGTGTACCATAATTTTTTATTTACTATTAAGTCTTATAAGCCCTGATATCTTGCGAAGGATTAATTTTTTTTCATAATGGCGCCCCTGCCAGCCAAGCGCCCCGAGTCATGGCCTTACTGGCTCGGCTCTAGGGCCGGCCCTGGTAAATTGGCTAAAAACCAAAAAAAGAATTTATCATTGAATTTAATTGGAAACCCTTGTAAAATGTTTAATGATAATAATAATAGTACAAAAACTTGGATAGTATCTTTTATTTTATTTCAGAGCTATTTAGATTCTACTAGATTTGACACAAAGAGAATGTGATTTATAATATTTGATTTTAATGAACAAAAAAAGAAATTAAATTTATCCTTTATAACAGGAGTGGGCAAAAGCCGGCCCGCGGGCCGGATCTGGCCCTTTTGTTTATTTTATCCGGCCCGCCGGCCTGTTGAAAAAGTTTGGCTCTTATTTCGATCTTTTTTTCAATATGGCTCTAAAAAAAAGGAATTAAAATAAAATTGTATTATAAAATGATAAATTAATATTAAATAAAGAGAATTGTATCCCATAAAAAATAAATATAAGATATAATTAATTTAGTGATTTCATTTATAAAAAAAAGAAAAGAAAAATAATAATAATAAGATTTTTATTTATTGTACTTATGAAATATATAAAAATTAAATGTAAAATACTTTACTATATACTATATATATATATAGGAGGCAGCTAGCCGAGAGTGTAGCATAGCAATTTTCTACACAAGTCGGCATTCGATTCCAACTAACAACAAATTCATGATGATAGCCAAACTCCGAAAGGGAGACGGCACCTTAAGAAGAAGATATATACTATATATATCACTCTGTGAGCACAGAGGTTAACAATCTGTAAAAAATATTAATAATATATAAAACATTTATAATTGAATCGCTAACACGTGTTAATTGATCTATGTTATATATAATTATTTATTTAACTTTTAACTTTAAATGATTCAAGTAAGCTAAATAAATTTTTAATAAATTAAAAAAAAACCTCTGAGTGTTTGTACGTCCTACGCCGGTTATATCAATGAGGTGTCCTATAATCAGTAGAACGGGTCCTCTCAACCTTTACCTTGATTTTCTTGATCGGAGGCGCTATCAAGTAGCTTTTCCCCAACTTTGTTCCCGGAGGCTGGGTTGACTCCGTCCCATAGACCCCAGCTAAGAAAATTCTCTTGCCAGACCCGAGTCTTGAACCCGGATCCATGTAAATATGAGGCAGGTTCGCTACCCACACACCCAATGGCGCCTTATATATATATATATATATATATATATATATATATATAATTATATAAATTTAAATTACTAGAAAAAGAATGAATAATAATAATAATAATAATTACCAAAAGGAAAACAAAAAAACAAAAAATGGTCATATGGCCTGTAATCGCTGTCATCATATTGTTAACGTTTGAATCACTCATCTGAGGAGGACATTTCTTACCCGGCCATTAGGAAAGTCCAACCTCCAGGGGCTGATGAGACATCAAACATTAACTTGATGACTTTAAACGGACAGGGATCGGACCACCAACAACCCCACCTTCTTTGAATCTATATAAACTGATTGGCTATCCATGAAAGATTCCTACCAATTAAATTAAATATAAACCTTTCTGAAAATTTAATTAATTTAATATGCGATTTACATTTCTAAATAAATATTCAAAAGAATTTTTGCAAAAAATTCATTAAAATGAAATTCAATAACTGTGTTCACTTAATAAAATACAATTTCATTCAATTATATTTTTAAAAAAAAAACTTAAAAACTGATATCAAAAATAGATAATTTTATTATTCAATTCTTAATGCAGTGTTCTCTTTTGAAATAGTTAAATTTCTTATTAAACTGGGTATTCCTATTATTTTAATCATATTTTATTTTTATTTTCTATTTATATAGATCTAATTTTATTTATTTACTTGTCTTGTGAACAATTTTTGGATAATTTTTTATTTTTTTTTATATTAAGTTTATTCATTTACCTATAATACAACTATAAAACTTTCAACTTTAAAATTTTACATGACTAAATAAAGAATATTGTTAATTATTATTATAATTATTTATCTGTTGTTATAAAGTTTATTTTTATATACAATTTTTACTATCTCGCCAGAGATAGTATTGCGATCACGAAAATTTTCGATGTTGAGATTTTGATGTTTTTATGCGTTTTGAAGATTCGTGAATCATTTTCACTAAGGTTGAGAAAAATGTCTGTGTGTGTGTATGTATGGGAGTATGTAGACAAGATTACGCAAAAACGGTTTGAGCTAGAATCATGAATTTTGGTATATGGGCATTATTCAAAATTCGTAGTTTTCTATCATCTTTTGAGAAATGTAGATCAACGAGAAGAGGGTTTGAACATGGGACCTTGTGAATGTGAGGCAGGTTCGCTACCCACACACCCAATGGCGTCTTTTAATAAATTAATTCAGTAAAATTTAAGCATTGAAAAAATTCGTGATTGAACACTAATATTATAAGTTTTTTTTTATTATTATTTTTTAATGATAAAAATGAATAAAACTTCTAATGTGTTTAATTTGCAGGAGACGGGACCATTGATGAAGAGGAATTTACAAGTGTCTGTAGTAGCTACGGCCTCACAAAAGAAGAATGCGTAGATGCTTTTAATAAATTTTCTAAGGTAAAATTCCTTTTAATAGCAAAATATTAATTAATTTCCTCTCACAGATTTTTTATCTCTTTAATAATATATCTTCAATTCTCTCTCACATATACATATTTTATTTTTTTTGCTAATTGCCAATAAGGCCTTTTCTATATTTTATAACTCTGTATTTAGTGGAGACCATTCAATTTCACGTTTATAATACAAGAAACATTGAATATTTTATATTAAATAAATTAAATAAATATGTGAAATTTTTTTTTTTTTTTTTGATCAAAATCTTTACAAATTGTTGAATCAAATTTAATAATAATAGATAATTTATGGTTTATAAGGGAATTTTGTAAATAAAACCACATATTGATATTTTTTATTGTAAATTTATTCAAAAATATACACAACGTTTCGATTGCTACTTCTGCAATAGGTTATCAAGCGACTGCACTGTCCGAGCTAGAGTCCATTTTACAGACTGCTATTGTTCTCGGTGAAACAAAGTTTTTGGCGCCACCATGCGAATGCTGGCAGTAACTAATTGAAAAAAAACCGGGCTTGTGTGTGTCTTTGCAAAGATCAAACACACAAGTCCGATTTTTTTTCCGTTTTTGGCGCCACCATGCGAATACAGGCAGTAACTAATTGGAAAAAAAATCGGACTTGTGTGTTTGATCTTTGCAAAGACACACACAAGCCCGGTTTTTTTTCAATTAGTTACTGCCAGCATTCGCATGGTGGCACCAAAAACTTTGTTTCACCGAGAACAATAGAGTTTAGGGAGATGGTCCGAGCGCCCAGTGCCGACTGACGACTGATCGTTAATATAAGATCTACCAGATGGTGCTTGATACGTGCTTGCAATTTCAAATTACAGGAGAAAAAATAATTATTCTTAAACAATTAATATAAAGATTACAAACAAAACATGAATAACAATTATTTTATGAATAAATAGACTTCTTTAATTTTACTTTATTTATTATATTAATATTAAACTGCAAAAAAAATATTGGCGGTAAGTGTAGTCGCTTGATAACGATTGCAGAAGTAGCAATCGAAACGTTGTGTATTTTTTGTATTTTTTTAGAATAAATTTACAATAAAAAATATCAATATGTGGTTTTATTTACAAAATTCCCTTATAAATAAAAACAGCCACCAAAGCTTTAATAATTTAATTTATGGTTTATTTACAGGGAAAAACAGTGGACGTAACTCGAGAAGTATTCTGTTCTTTGTGGAAAGAATTCTTTTCTACTGAAGATCCTCAAGCGCCTGGCAATTTCATATTCGGAAAAACCACATTCGAATAACATCACAAAGCGACCAACAATTTCATCGTTAACAGCCATGAAACTTTCAAAAAACAAACAAACAAACAAAAAAAAATACCTATCAATAATATAATACTATATAATATACATAATATATAACTATCTATCTATTATATTATACCCAAAACCAATTTCACATTCTCTCTCTTCTTAATCGCTCGACGTTATTTTTCATTATATATACCTACATATAAAGTAGATAGAGAAAAAGAAAATAATAATAGTGTTAATAATAACAAATTTGGAAAAATTTAAGATTGTTTTTTTTACACATATAAATATATATATACAGTGGCGTAGCGTGATCTATTATGTTGTGGGGGGGGGGGGGGGCACGGGGTGGTGCGGGGGTCTCTCCCAGAAAAAATCTTGACAAAATAAATAATTTATTTATTCATAACGTTTAGACTATACTTATACGGAATTTAAAGATGTTTTTTTTTCTTGTGGGTTCTCTGATACAAAACTCATCACTTTTAAATTTATTTTTTACATAATGTTTGGAGAGGGGGCACGTGCCCCCCCCCCCCCCCACATGCCCCCCGGCCCGACGCCACTGTAATTTATAAAAAACAATATTGATATCTAAATAAATTAAATTTAAAAATATAAATTTATATAAATAAATATAAAAAAAAGATGTTCTTATTAAAATAGTGATATAATTATTGATGAATAGATGAGATATCAATTTTGAAATTGTAAGAAAAAAAATAAAAATTTTAATTAAATATAATAAAATAATTTTTCAAATGATTTGGTTTGATTGTATTTTTTGTTAGAATTTAAATTTTAAATTAATAGATATATTTTTGTTTATTAATTTAATATTATACTCTTAGAAAAAACAAAAAAAAAATCATCTCTTTTAAAAAACAACTTGAATATGTCTTTAATTATATACTACATATAAATAATATTTATAATTATATGTATAATTAAATCAGAATAAAATTTAAAACTAAAAATCATTTTCATGTAAATAAACTATATTATGTATATTCTTCGTCATATTACCCAGAATACATAAAATATAAATCTTGTTATTAATCATTTAAATAATTAAAAAAAAAATGAAAAAATTATCATCTAAAAAAAGTTCATACAATTTTTAAAAGTAATAATATTAATTAATATTCAAAAATATAATTACTTATACATTAATATTAATAAATAAATAAATATTGACATATCTTAAAGATTTTTTTTATTTAGTTAAAAACTACATATACGAAAAAAATATGTAATATGTAATTATTTTTATAGTTTTTTTTTTTTTTTTAATTTTTTAAGAGAAATATATTTTGAAATGAAATTGGTTTATCTATCTATTCATCATATTTAACACGTTCCCACTGGCATGTACCACCGGTGGCTCATGCCGCCCCATAAAATAAATTTACAAATTGTGGAACCGGCGGGAACGTGTTAAGCATCAATATTACAGTAAATAATAAAAAATATATAAGTATATAAAAAAGAAATATGTTTATAATTTATCAATTGAGTGTTATATTTAAAAAAAAAATATAATTTTTAAATTTCCCTAATATAATTTTATTGTATTTAGAAAGGAATATATCAAATTGATCATTGTGACAATATGTATTTGGATAATAATGTAATCTGTAATGAATTTAATAAATTATAATATATAATCCTTATTGACGAATAATGTTATTAAAGGTCATAAATTAAAAAAAAATCAGTTAATTAAAATTTTTCTCTCAAATAATAATATTAATAAAACTTTCTCTATAATGTTTTATTTATTTATCTATTTATTTTTTATTTAAAATATAGGTATATTTAAAAAAGTACTTAATCCTTAATAAATCATCCATAAAATTTATACGAATAATAATATTAAAAAACAACAACATAATAAAACAAATCTTTAAATCAGGGGTGTCTAAACTGCAGCACAAAACCCTTTGGAATGCGGCCCAAACACAAATTATGAAAATATTTAAATTTTTTCAATATGGTTCTAAAAAATAAAAAAAAGATAAAATGATACTTATGTGCGGCCCAGCATATTTTTTTTTGCAATGTGGCCCTCGATTGGTCATAGTTTAGTTACCCCTGCTTTAAATAAAACATTTATAAAAAAAACAAAGACAAATTCTTAAAAATGTATGTTAAATAAGTATAAATTAATTTTATTTAATTTAATAACGATTCACTTAAAAATAAAATAAAAAAAAACCTCGTTACTTGTGGGTGTTGAGGTTCATTTAAATGAATTACAGGTAAATAAATAAGAATTATAAATTTGATATATTAATAAAAGTTTTCAAAGGAATATAAAAAATTATTATTAAATATCATCTTAATTAGATAATAAAATATTTGAATATAAAATTTTACAAAATATTTTTTAAACCCAAATACACACACACACACATAATACAGGCAAATTTAATAAATTTTGAATATTTGCTTAGTTATAATTTTCTATTGGTTATTCTTTTTTTTATTTATTTTAATTATTTAATTTTTTAAACGCTCTGTAGATAAAACCATATATCCTAATATATATAGGCACATAACCGATAACGCTGCATGCAAAAACCAGGCAAACACACACACACACACAAGATATTACTATAAATAAAATTTAATTTTGATTATCTGTCTAGAGGAAATGAATCAATACATTCTTTATAAAATTATTTCTGTATGTAGATAGCATTATAAGAGAGAATTTTAGTAATTTTTTTAAATTTAGTATTTTCAGTGTCGGTGGATGTCTAACTAAAAGGGGCTCCGACTTTTTAAAATTTTCTCAAATTCATAAATATAGTTAATTACCATCCAGTACGTATTTTAAACTCTAATTCAAATATTCTATTGAATTTAAAAATATACTATTTGTAAATAAAATACTTATTGCCTTTTCTTTTATTTACAAATTTGTAATTCATACTAATCCTTTCAAATAAATGTCACCAATCAAAATAGGCTTATTTAACATTTTGAAAGTAATATCGGGCTTAAATTGTATAGTATCGAAATAATTTCAAATATATAGATATTCACTGTATAAAATTTAAATTTAACCGAAATTTTTGCATTTTACTCTCATCCTAAAATATGATATTTAATATTAATTATCTTCTTCCATTAAATTTGCAATTTACATTATTTGTAGCATATCTCACTCAAAGTTCAAATAAACGTGATTCTCTTTATATTTAATCAAATTTAAAGCATATTCTTTCTTTAAGATATTGGAAATGAAAAATTCACTGCGTTCTTTTTAAAAGTTTGTTGTGAATCTTTAGAAGAATTTCAGGAGATTTTTTTAAATAAAATATATTCGAATAAGCGTGTTTAAAATAAAATAAGGGCAGCAAAAGTGTTATTATTTGAAAAATAATTATTTACTCTACAATTTTTCAAAACTATCATCATTAAGAAATATTAATATTAATGATATAAATTTTATATACTTTTGAAAAAATATTATACTGATTTAATACATATCCCGCCATCTATTGCGATTAGTGTTGACTACATTTAAAAGTTTTATTTTCAAATATTATTTTCAATATTATTCATTAAGTATATATATTATTGCTATATATACCAATAATTAAAATTAAATAAATTATAATTAAACTGATTTAATATTAAAAATAATTATGATTCTATTAAAGGAGAAATACATATGTATAAATCAAAAAAATTGAAAAAAATCTCTCAACCAAGAATTGAAATCTATGATAATTTCTAAATTATGATGAAATTCAAATATCTTGTTATAATATATACTTCGCGTATATGTTACCATCTATAATATACTATAAAATAAAAAAATAAAATATATAAATACATATACAATACTTACAATGGATTGATGAATGGTAGGTAATGGAGTCGACAAACACTTCAACCGGATCATCGTCTTCACTCCCTGGAAAACAAAGACTAATATGAAATAATGTTTTCCTGGAATAATTCATATTGGAAATCAACTCACCTTTTTGATGGATCCGTAAAAGTGAAAGATTGCCATTAATATCGATTGATGATACATGAAAAACAAGAATAAAAGACATATTTATTAAGACTGAAAATAGATTAGAATAATATTAAAATATTTCTTAAAAAATACTTACGGCGGGGTTTTCACCCCTTGCAATCGCCCGAAGGATGATGATGATTTGGAAGTCATTATGTTCTTCAATCTCTCTCTTGATTCTGGAATGGTGGACATCAAGTAAAACTAAAATTTTAAGAAAACATTTCACTTAGTAATTTAATATAGGCGTGTAGTATCTTTATAAATTCATCAATGTAAATATATCTAGAAATATCTATACGAGAAATTAAACATTGTATATATTTGATTTATTTTAGAAAGTTTTTTAGATTTATTTTAACATTTTTGAAGAAGAATTACTGTCACAAAAATTTCAGTTCTAACAATAAACGCCATTTAAAAATTATGTAATTTGAATTATTTTTAAACATATTGATATTATTTCATGAAATATTATTAGAAATAAAAATTCAACTCACCGATGAGATGCCTTGCAGTGGTTGTGAAGTGATGCGATGAACCTCTGAACTGCCCCAACAAACCACCAAACCAAGTTCTTCAACTGATGCTCTTCAGACAATGAAAAGAAAAAGAAATAGAAAAAAAGATCATTAGTTAGATTGGACTAGAATAGGAGAGAATAACGTCCCAAAAAAGAGGATATAAATTTTATTTCAATTGAAATATACATATAACCTACCGTGGAGGCTACTTCATTGCGCCCTGATGTCTTCCCTGTACAGTCTATCCTAAGCCAGACCCAATTCTATGGCACGGATGGCCATCTAATAATATTGTCTATCTTCGTGCAAAACACTCTTCTTGCTAGAAAAGATTGCAATCACGGAAACGAAAAAAAAAAACACTCCCGAACATCGCTTATTAGACACAGTATGGTCTATTTTGTGTTTTAACTACCGAAGAAATGCGTAATTTAGAAGAAGAAGGAAAAAAAAAAGAAAAAGAAAAGCATAGATTAAGTGGGAAGCCGTTTGTGAGTATCTGTGGATCAGCTGAGAGTGACTTGGAGTTTTTGGATTACGATTGAACACCACATTCGTGGCAACCTGTAAAAAATGCCTACCTACCTACAATGGGGATTCATGGCGTCCTCCATAGTGGGAGGAACACTCATGAAAAAGAGTACTAACCTTAGCTCCAAGGTAGTCAATACATCCTGGCGGGCTAATCCCATTAAGGAACATTGTTGAACTACCTTCACGAATGCCTGTCCAATTCTATAGAGCCACGTCCTAGCTACCCTCAGTGATACACATTACTTTACACAAACAAGGGAATCGTCATTTAAAAAAAAAAAAAAATGACGATTTGGGAAGCACAAAACACATGCAGATAAACAATCCCTTAACATTTTCTGGCACATACCCGTCTCCACCCACTAAATACTAAATAGGAAATACTAAAAAGGTGTTCACTTTAATAGATAGAAGCATGCAAAAACCAAACACCTTTTTTCTATTCTATTCTAAAATATTAATAATTGATTAAATTTAATGTTTCTAGTTTCTATCTATATTTATTGGCTACCACAAAGGTTTGGAAGCGATGACTCAGGAGGCATTTTCTTGAAGCATTCCTTTATCTGTAAATCCCTAACAACAAACGATTAAGTCAAAAAAATAAATAATCACCCCCCATACGCAACCTATCAGGCTAACAAATCTAAATACCTTTAAAGGAATTGATGATTCAGTAGATTGTAGATTTGCCATCCTAATCCTTCTATCTTCCAATTCTTTCTGTCTTCTAGGGTAGCATCTGAAAAACTCTAATCTCACTAACTAACTAACTAACTAACTAACAATGTTAAATTTAAAAAAAACAATAGAAATATAGTATTTTTTATTGTAATATTTAAATTTTGTCAATATTTAATTAAAATCATTACTACCACTAGTGCCAGAATAATCAAAAAATATACGTTGAGTACTTATTTTTGGTGAGCTGTATTTATAAAATATTTTGAAGAAACCAATATTATTCGAAGAGAATTGAATTTGCCATCAGGAAAAAGATGATACATGAAAATAAAAGAAAAACAAAAGACAAATATAAGATTGAGTATTCAAAATATAATAAATTTAATTTATAACAAAAAGTACTAACCTCGGAGTTATAAATAGGTTGCCCACTCGTAGTAAGTCACTCGACGATATCGATGAACTCGTACTTTTCACCATCACCCTCCATATATAGTAGTGGTCCAAATTTGTTTCGTGAATCCATGTTCTTTCAGATGAACTAATATAGAAATTGAAAATATTTAAATTATTAAATACACTTTTTTTATATTCAAATGAATAATTTAAAACATTAAATTAAATTTTAACCTAATATTCTAAACTATGCACGACGAATTAAATATAAAAAAAAATTGTCTTGATCATAGCTCTTTTGTTATTTCATGAATAATTAATTATATAAATAAATATCATTAATGAGAAAAAATGCCATTTTTAATTTTTTTAATTTAAGGGGAATACTTTCATATTAAATATTAATTTTTATTTATTTTGATAAATGTATTAATAGACAATTATCTACAGATATATCTATACTATACTATATTTATTTAAATTTATTGTTAGATACTAGAATAAAACAAATTCAGTCGAATGTCAATTTCTTTTTCTTTTTGTTAATTTATGAATATTTATATATCTATCGATACAACTTTTATTGATTTTCTACTTAAAAATTAATTGAATATGTAATTATAATTTTTAATTATATTTTGTTGATATATTTCAACTTTACCTCTGATGAGATGTGTGATTGCTTTTTCTATATGTATCAGATATATTCTTCAGCCGACGACTAACATCAAACCATAACAAGCTAAAAAAAAAAGGAAAAATTATTTAAATACCTTAACTCGTATAATAATAACATCAATATAGTAATTTAAAAGCATAATTCAATTTTTTTCCAAATAAATATCAACTATAATTCTATATTTTCTTACTTTTAATCACTTTTAATAATAAGCACAATATCTAGCCCCTCTATGTGTGTGTGTGACTTATTAATTCTAATTTAATTTAGGTACTCTGTTCTTTATTAGAAACCTAATCAAATTGATTTCTTTTCAATAATAATATGAGAGATTGAATTTCAAGTGTTTTATTTTTATTATTTATTTTATAATGCATTTTCACTGATATTCAATAAATATTTTAATAAACTTGTCGATTTCTTAGAAAATAACGGATAGATATCAATATTAAAAAAATAAATAAAATTATATTGAAAAAAATAATGATTTTTCAAGAGTTTATAATTATTTTAGATAAATTCAATCGCAATGAAAAAGATAAAAAAAAATCACCCTGCACTTTTCTAGAATAAATGTTAATACAAATAGAATAAATATATATATTCAATATATATTATTGAAGATTGAATATAAAAAAAAAATGTTAAACTAGTAATTAAAAATAAAAGTAAAAAATAATTATTGAACTACACACATTATATGTATATATCCGATTAAAATTTTATTCTATTTTAAATATATATATATATATGATATTATTTGGTTTAAGAATATTTTGGTACACATTGGCAATTACGTTAGTATATCAATAAAATATTAACTAATTCTCTTAGAATAGTGGATATGTTATAGAAAAAGTTCAAATTTATAGAACTTGATGATTTATGCTCCAATTTCATTACCAAATTTGTGCTTCTATTCTAATATATACAAATAAAACAATTTAAAATAAAAAAAATAATTATAGTAATTAATATCAGAGAATTAGATTTTAAACTAATCGAAATCTTTAATAATGTTTTTAATTAACAAATATTATTTTTTATATTAATTATCTATTTCATCGAACTAGTATTAAAAATCTATTATTTGTAGTCTTATTTCTTAATTTAAATAAACGTTTTTCTGTTTAAAATAAATAAAATTGAATTTTATTTATAAATACCTTACTTTATAAGTTGAATCATGTGAAATGAAAAATTCAATATAATGTTTTCAAAATTTTTCGTTAATTCTGTCTGAATTGAATTTGATTTTTCTTATAATATTTTATTTTAATTCCTTCACAAGTATTATTATTTTATATAGAGAGATACTCTACTACTCCCAATTATCTAAACAATTTATAATTTAATGTTTTTTATTTTATATCAAACCAGAAACTATCATGATTTAGGTAAATGCACCACCCCCATCCTTGGATATCAAGACTCACTATGAACAAGTCAGAACTCGTTCAATAATTTATATTAAATTAATAAATAATAATTCTAGTAATTCTCTGAATTTTTAAAATATATCAATATTTAGTTTCATTTCCGACAATTAACCAAATATCCTTTATTTTATTCTAATAGTTCCCATTTGAATTGATTTAATAAAATGATACCAGATAATTTCATGACAAGAAAAAATAAAATAAATCCATCGTTATATTCAAAAACATTGAAATTGAATTGAAATTGTATAACTAAAATATGTATCGCCTTTAAATTAATATATAATAAAGAAATATCACCAATTTAAACTATTTTTATTTTTAAGTAATATCGGATAAAGATTATATATCATAGATTGGAATCACAATTTCTAAAAGATTGTTATTCTCTGAATAGAAATTTCATATGAATGCTTCAATCTTAAATATTATGATTAATATTATTTATCTTCTTCACCGAACTACAATATATTATATGTATCCTATTTCGAATTTAAAAAATAAACATTATATATTCTCTTGATATTACTATAAATAAAATTTAATTTTGATTATCTGTCTAGAGGAAATGAATCAATACATTCTTTATAAAATTCTTTCTGTATGTAGATAGCATTATAAGAGAGTATTTTAGTAATTTTTTTTAAATTTAGTATTTTCAGTGTCGGTGGATGTCTAACTAAAAGGGGCTCCGACTTTTTAAAATTTTCTCAAATTCATAAATATAGTTAATTACCATCCAGTACGTATTTTAAACTCTAATTCAAATATTCTATTGAATTTAAAAATATACTATTTGTAAATAAAATACTTATTGCCTTTTCTTTTATTTACAAATTTGTAATTCATACTAATCCTTTCAAATAAATGTCACCAATCAAAATAGGCTTATTTAACATTTTGAAAGTAATATCGGGCTTAAATTGTATAGTATCGAAATAATTTCAAATATATAGATATTCACTGTATAAAATTTAAATTTAACCGAAATTTTTGCATTTTACTCTCATCCTAAAATATGATATTTAATATTAATTATCTTCTTCCATTAAATTTGCAATTTACATTATTTGTAGCATATCTCACTCAAAGTTCAAATAAACGTGATTCTCTTTATATTTAATCAAATTTAAAGCATATTCTTTCTTTAAGATATTGGAAATGAAAAATTCACTGCGTTCTTTTTAAAAGTTTGTTGTGAATCTTTAGAAGAATTTCAGGAGATTTTTTTAAATAAAATATATTCGAATAAGCGTGTTTAAAATAAAATAAGGGCAGCAAAAGTGTTATTATTTGAAAAATAATTATTTACTCTACAATTTTTCAAAACTATCATCATTAAGAAATATTAATATTAATGATATAAATTTTATATACTTTTGAAAAAATATTATACTGATTTAATACATATCCCGCCATCTATTGCGATTAGTGTTGACTACATTTAAAAGTTTTATTTTCAAATATTATTTTCAATATTATTCATTAAGTATATATATTATTGCTATATATACCAATAATTAAAATTAAATAAATTATAATTAAACTGATTTAATATTAAAAATAATTATGATTCTATTAAAGGAGAAATACATATGTATAAATCAAAAAAATTGAAAAAAATCTCTCAACCAAGAATTGAAATCTATGATAATTTCTAAATTATGATGAAATTCAAATATCTTGTTATAATATATACTTCGCGTATATGTTACCATCTATAATATACTATAAAATAAAAAAATAAAATATATAAATACATATACAATACTTACAATGGATTGATGAATGGTAGGTAATGGAGTCGACAAACACTTCAACCGGATCATCGTCTTCACTCCCTGGAAAACAAAGACTAATATGAAATAATGTTTTCCTGGAATAATTCATATTGGAAATCAACTCACCTTTTTGATGGATCCGTAAAAGTGAAAGATTGCCATTAATATCGATTGATGATACATGAAAAACAAGAATAAAAGACATATTTATTAAGACTGAAAATAGATTAGAATAATATTAAAATATTTCTTAAAAAATACTTACGGCGGGGTTTTCACCCCTTGCAATCGCCCGAAGGATGATGATGATTTGGAAGTCATTATGTTCTTCAATCTCTCTCTTGATTCTGGAATGGTGGACATCAAGTAAAACTAAAATTTTAAGAAAACATTTCACTTAGTAATTTAATATAGGCGTGTAGTATCTTTATAAATTCATCAATGTAAATATATCTAGAAATATCTATACGAGAAATTAAACATTGTATATATTTGATTTATTTTAGAAAGTTTTTTAGATTTATTTTAACATTTTTGAAGAAGAATTACTGTCACAAAAATTTCAGTTCTAACAATAAACGCCATTTAAAAATTATGTAATTTGAATTATTTTTAAACATATTGATATTATTTCATGAAATATTATTAGAAATAAAAATTCAACTCACCGATGAGATGCCTTGCAGTGGTTGTGAAGTGATGCGATGAACCTCTGAACTGCCCCAACAAACCACCAAACCAAGTTCTTCAACTGATGCTCTTCAGACAATGAAAAGAAAAAGAAATAGAAAAAAAGATCATTAGTTAGATTGGACTAGAATAGGAGAGAATAACGTCCCAAAAAAGAGGATATAAATTTTATTTCAATTGAAATATACATATAACCTACCGTGGAGGCTACTTCATTGCGCCCTGATGTCTTCCCTGTACAGTCTATCCTAAGCCAGACCCAATTCTATGGCACGGATGGCCATCTAATAATATTGTCTATCTTCGTGCAAAACACTCTTCTTGCTAGAAAAGATTGCAATCACGGAAACGAAAAAAAAAAACACTCCCGAACATCGCTTATTAGACACAGTATGGTCTATTTTGTGTTTTAACTACCGAAGAAATGCGTAATTTAGAAGAAGAAGGAAAAAAAAAAGAAAAAGAAAAGCATAGATTAAGTGGGAAGCCGTTTGTGAGTATCTGTGGATCAGCTGAGAGTGACTTGGAGTTTTTGGATTACGATTGAACACCACATTCGTGGCAACCTGTAAAAAATGCCTACCTACCTACAATGGGGATTCATGGCGTCCTCCATAGTGGGAGGAACACTCATGAAAAAGAGTACTAACCTTAGCTCCAAGGTAGTCAATACATCCTGGCGGGCTAATCCCATTAAGGAACATTGTTGAACTACCTTCACGAATGCCTGTCCAATTCTATAGAGCCACGTCCTAGCTACCCTCAGTGATACACATTACTTTACACAAACAAGGGAATCGTCATTTAAAAAAAAAAAAAAATGACGATTTGGGAAGCACAAAACACATGCAGATAAACAATCCCTTAACATTTTCTGGCACATACCCGTCTCCACCCACTAAATACTAAATAGGAAATACTAAAAAGGTGTTCACTTTAATAGATAGAAGCATGCAAAAACCAAACACCTTTTTTCTATTCTATTCTAAAATATTAATAATTGATTAAATTTAATGTTTCTAGTTTCTATCTATATTTATTGGCTACCACAAAGGTTTGGAAGCGATGACTCAGGAGGCATTTTCTTGAAGCATTCCTTTATCTGTAAATCCCTAACAACAAACGATTAAGTCAAAAAAATAAATAATCACCCCCCATACGCAACCTATCAGGCTAACAAATCTAAATACCTTTAAAGGAATTGATGATTCAGTAGATTGTAGATTTGCCATCCTAATCCTTCTATCTTCCAATTCTTTCTGTCTTCTAGGGTAGCATCTGAAAAACTCTAATCTCACTAACTAACTAACTAACTAACTAACAATGTTAAATTTAAAAAAAACAATAGAAATATAGTATTTTTTATTGTAATATTTAAATTTTGTCAATATTTAATTAAAATCATTACTACCACTAGTGCCAGAATAATCAAAAAATATACGTTGAGTACTTATTTTTGGTGAGCTGTATTTATAAAATATTTTGAAGAAACCAATATTATTCGAAGAGAATTGAATTTGCCATCAGGAAAAAGATGATACATGAAAATAAAAGAAAAACAAAAGACAAATATAAGATTGAGTATTCAAAATATAATAAATTTAATTTATAACAAAAAGTACTAACCTCGGAGTTATAAATAGGTTGCCCACTCGTAGTAAGTCACTCGACGATATCGATGAACTCGTACTTTTCACCATCACCCTCCATATATAGTAGTGGTCCAAATTTGTTTCGTGAATCCATGTTCTTTCAGATGAACTAATATAGAAATTGAAAATATTTAAATTATTAAATACACTTTTTTTATATTCAAATGAATAATTTAAAACATTAAATTAAATTTTAACCTAATATTCTAAACTATGCACGACGAATTAAATATAAAAAAAAATTGTCTTGATCATAGCTCTTTTGTTATTTCATGAATAATTAATTATATAAATAAATATCATTAATGAGAAAAAATGCCATTTTTAATTTTTTTAATTTAAGGGGAATACTTTCATATTAAATATTAATTTTTATTTATTTTGATAAATGTATTAATAGACAATTATCTACAGATATATCTATACTATACTATATTTATTTAAATTTATTGTTAGATACTAGAATAAAACAAATTCAGTCGAATGTCAATTTCTTTTTCTTTTTGTTAATTTATGAATATTTATATATCTATCGATACAACTTTTATTGATTTTCTACTTAAAAATTAATTGAATATGTAATTATAATTTTTAATTATATTTTGTTGATATATTTCAACTTTACCTCTGATGAGATGTGTGATTGCTTTTTCTATATGTATCAGATATATTCTTCAGCCGACGACTAACATCAAACCATAACAAGCTAAAAAAAAAAGGAAAAATTATTTAAATACCTTAACTCGTATAATAATAACATCAATATAGTAATTTAAAAGCATAATTCAATTTTTTTCCAAATAAATATCAACTATAATTCTATATTTTCTTACTTTTAATCACTTTTAATAATAAGCACAATATCTAGCCCCTCTATGTGTGTGTGTGACTTATTAATTCTAATTTAATTTAGGTACTCTGTTCTTTATTAGAAACCTAATCAAATTGATTTCTTTTCAATAATAATATGAGAGATTGAATTTCAAGTGTTTTATTTTTATTATTTATTTTATAATGCATTTTCACTGATATTCAATAAATATTTTAATAAACTTGTCGATTTCTTAGAAAATAACGGATAGATATCAATATTAAAAAAATAAATAAAATTATATTGAAAAAAATAATGATTTTTCAAGAGTTTATAATTATTTTAGATAAATTCAATCGCAATGAAAAAGATAAAAAAAAATCACCCTGCACTTTTCTAGAATAAATGTTAATACAAATAGAATAAATATATATATTCAATATATATTATTGAAGATTGAATATAAAAAAAAAATGTTAAACTAGTAATTAAAAATAAAAGTAAAAAATAATTATTGAACTACACACATTATATGTATATATCCGATTAAAATTTTATTCTATTTTAAATATATATATATATATGATATTATTTGGTTTAAGAATATTTTGGTACACATTGGCAATTACGTTAGTATATCAATAAAATATTAACTAATTCTCTTAGAATAGTGGATATGTTATAGAAAAAGTTCAAATTTATAGAACTTGATGATTTATGCTCCAATTTCATTACCAAATTTGTGCTTCTATTCTAATATATACAAATAAAACAATTTAAAATAAAAAAAATAATTATAGTAATTAATATCAGAGAATTAGATTTTAAACTAATCGAAATCTTTAATAATGTTTTTAATTAACAAATATTATTTTTTATATTAATTATCTATTTCATCGAACTAGTATTAAAAATCTATTATTTGTAGTCTTATTTCTTAATTTAAATAAACGTTTTTCTGTTTAAAATAAATAAAATTGAATTTTATTTATAAATACCTTACTTTATAAGTTGAATCATGTGAAATGAAAAATTCAATATAATGTTTTCAAAATTTTTCGTTAATTCTGTCTGAATTGAATTTGATTTTTCTTATAATATTTTATTTTAATTCCTTCACAAGTATTATTATTTTATATAGAGAGATACTCTACTACTCCCAATTATCTAAACAATTTATAATTTAATGTTTTTTATTTTATATCAAACCAGAAACTATCATGATTTAGGTAAATGCACCACCCCCATCCTTGGATATCAAGACTCACTATGAACAAGTCAGAACTCGTTCAATAATTTATATTAAATTAATAAATAATAATTCTAGTAATTCTCTGAATTTTTAAAATATATCAATATTTAGTTTCATTTCCGACAATTAACCAAATATCCTTTATTTTATTCTAATAGTTCCCATTTGAATTGATTTAATAAAATGATACCAGATAATTTCATGACAAGAAAAAATAAAATAAATCCATCGTTATATTCAAAAACGTTGAATTGAAATTGTATAACTAAAATATGTATCGCCTTTAAATTAATATATAATAAAGAAATATCACCAATTTAAACTATTTTTATTTTTAAGTAATATCGGATAAAGATTATATATCATAGATTGGAATCACAATTTCTAAAAGATTGTTATTCTCTGAATAGAAATTTCATATGAATGCTTCAATCTTAAATATTATGATTAATATTATTTATCTTCTTCACCGAACTACAATATATTATATGTATCCTATTTCGAATTTAAAAAATAAACATTATATATTCTCTTGATATTACTATAAATAAAATTTAATTTTGATTATCTGTCTAGAGGAAATGAATCAATACATTCTTTATAAAATTCTTTCTGTATGTAGATAGCATTATAAGAGAGTATTTTAGTAATTTTTTTTAAATTTAGTATTTTCAGTGTCGGTGGATGTCTAACTAAAAGGGGCTCCGACTTTTTAAAATTTTCTCAAATTCATAAATATAGTTAATTACCATCCAGTACGTATTTTAAACTCTAATTCAAATATTCTATTGAATTTAAAAATATACTATTTGTAAATAAAATACTTATTGCCTTTTCTTTTATTTACAAATTTGTAATTCATACTAATCCTTTCAAATAAATGTCACCAATCAAAATAGGCTTATTTAACATTTTGAAAGTAATATCGGGCTTAAATTGTATAGTATCGAAATAATTTCAAATATATAGATATTCACTGTATAAAATTTAAATTTAACCGAAATTTTTGCATTTTACTCTCATCCTAAAATATGATATTTAATATTAATTATCTTCTTCCATTAAATTTGCAATTTACATTATTTGTAGCATATCTCACTCAAAGTTCAAATAAACGTGATTCTCTTTATATTTAATCAAATTTAAAGCATATTCTTTCTTTAAGATATTGGAAATGAAAAATTCACTGCGTTCTTTTTAAAAGTTTGTTGTGAATCTTTAGAAGAATTTCAGGAGATTTTTTTAAATAAAATATATTCGAATAGGCGTGTTTAAAATAAAATAAGGGCAGCAAAAGTGTTATTATTTGAAAAATAATTATTTACTCTACAATTTTTCAAAACTATCATCATTAAGAAATATTAATATTAATGATATAAATTTTATATACTTTTGAAAAAATATTATACTGATTTAATACATATCCCGCCATCTATTGCGATTAGTGTTGACTACACTTAAAAATTTTATTTTCAAATATTATTCATTAAGTATATATATTATTGCTATATATTACAATAATTAAAATTAAATAAATTATAATTAAACTGATTTAATATTAAAAATAATTATAATATAATATAATATAATATAATAATTTTGAATAATGGCCGTATACCAAATTTCATTATTCTAGCTCAAACCGTTTTTACGTAATCTTGTCTACATTCACACATACTCACACACATTTTTCTCAACCTTAGTGAAAATGACTCAGGGACCCTCAAAACGTATAAAAACATCAAAATCTCGACATCGAAAATTTTCGTGATCGCAATATTATCTCTGACGAGATAGTAAAAATAATTAATAATTAATTTTATGGGAAAAAAACTAAAGTATTTATACTGTTAAATTACGTATATTATATACAGGACAGATGAAGAAATTGAAATATTACTCACACTAACTAAAAATTCTCGTTAAAAAAGCTAATACCTTATATCTATATATATAAAAAAAGGTTTTTGTCTGCACATTGCTCAGAATTTAAAAATTTTTGCATATCTTCGCGTTTCATGACCTCTAGAATCCAAAAGTGACTTTAGAATTTTTCACGTCTGTCTGTCTGTCTGTCTGTCTGTCTGTCTGTCTGTCTGTCTGTCTGTCTGTCTGTCTGTCTGTCTGTCTGTCTGTCTGTCTGTCTGTCTGTCTGTCTGTCCGGAAAATTACTATTTTATAGACTCAGAATTGGCTGAACCGATTTCTTTGAAATTACATCACAATATTCTTATATACCTCTAGAGTAACATAGGCTATAAATTTTATTAATATCTTATCAATAACCGCAGAAATTAATTTTTTAAAGTTTAGATAATTCTCCGTGTTGTTCATTCAAGAGCAGCTCGCGGCTCACTGTCGGCCTAGCGGAATCATTTCAAACAATGAATTATCATAGAGATTCCCAATCGAAGAATTATTATAATATTTCCCTTTTTATTTTAAATTCTAATATACAAATATCAATTCAATTAAATAATTTATTCTAAAAGTTCTCAATTTAATTAAAATATTTATTAGATCATATTTTTATCTTAAATTATTTTTTATTTAATTGAATATTTCTTCTTTTCTATAATATATATATAATAATATATAAATTTTATTATTGAATAATAAAAAAATATTATTTAACCTGAATTAAAATGACTGAATTATATTATCTTTGTTTTTTATTTTAATTTAATTACTCTATTAATAATTACTAAATATATATATATATTATATAAAAATTAAAATATGATGATATAAAGTTGTTTTAAATTTTTGACATTTTTAAATTGGGTATATTTTTTAAATTTATTAAAATGTCTTTTTTATTTATTATGTTTAAAAGATTCATTTTTATTAGGTGATATTAATAAAAAATAACGATGCTCTGTGCAAGTCGAATCATGTTGCACATAATTAAATAACAATTGCCAAACAAAGAATATAATATTTTTTTAAATTCTTATATTTAAATATCATTTCAATTAAATAATTTATTCTAAAAGGTCTCATTTTAATGCAATTTATAATTTTCTTCTAATTCAGATTTAGGACAAATCGTACAACATTATATCAAATCTCGCTAAGAACATTCAATATTTTTGTACACAAAATATTCAGAGTATTGGCTAAGCGTATCACTCACAATCAGTTTATATTGAAATTTATATAAATTAACAAAGTAAAAATTTTTATTTGTTTAAATTTTATTATAATGAATCAAAAAAAATTAAATATATAGATCACATGATTAAGAGAAGCAAAAAACTTAACAGAAAATAACTGTTGGATGGAGGTCGGACATGACAGAAACTGTAAGCGAAATCTTCATATTGCGACGAATAATTTTCAAATCCCCTAGCACCACAGAATTTAAGTTTCTTTTAAGGAAAATAACTATGATCTAAAAAAATTAATAAATGAACTTAATAATAAAAAAAACAAATAAATCAATTAATTTAAATTAATACTATTAATGAATGTATATATTGGTCATTTATCTATAGTTTTATACCGTTAATTTTTATAAATTGTCTCAAGTCTCTATTTTTGCATTTTCTCAAGTTTCATTATAATTAAAAATATTCAATAATAATCTAGCAATGAAAATAAAATACCAAAATGTAATGATCAAGAAATATTATACTCTATTATAACATATACAATACTTATAAACTATAGGCGGAGGAAATATTAGGAGATATCATTGCGGGTTCAGGCCAAATCGACCAACATTAATTAAGATATTTTTATTATGACAGATATTAGGAACAAAACCGCGAATTCAATATTTCTGTTCACTAATTATTTGTAGACTTTAGTAAAACATACGCATAACTCAATAGATCCGGATAAACTTTTTCAAATTTTCGATCTTCAAATTTCTCTTGAAGGTAGTAAAGAAAGAATAAGATGCGGAAATCAATTGTAAAATATTAGGTTACTCAGACGACTTAAATATAATAGGAGATTCGGCAATTGCAATTACAGATAGCGAGGAAAATTTAATGGAGGTTTGAAATTAATAGTGATAAGAAAAAATATTTAGTAACAAAGAGGAAGAGTATTAACATACAAAATCTTAAGATACAAAATGTAGAATTTGAATATGTAGAAAAATTGAATGTAATCACGAAGGATAATAATATTTGAGCGAAGAAAAATGTAATTGAGCCCCATGCAAAGTTGCTAACCAACTAAAGATTTTAATACCAGTAGGAACTGCAATAATCATTGTTGCTGAAGTAAAATAAGCTCGCGTATCTACATCTATACCAACAGTAAACATATGATGAGCTCACACAATAAATCCCAACAACCCAATTGCTCCTATTGCATAAATTATCCCTAACGTTCCAAAAGCTTCCTTTTTTCCTCTCTCCTGAGAAGAATTTAAATCGGGGTTGCAATCGGGAAACGCCTGTTATCTGCAATAAAGAGGCTTATCTCTTCAAAATTATTATCAAAGGGAATATATAAAAAGATTATTTTGCCTGTTGCATTATATGGGTGGGAGGCATGGTCTATGACCCTTGGAGATGAGAGTAGATTCAGAGTATTTGAGAATAGGATTCTTCCCTGCATTTATTGGCCAAAGAAAGATGAGGTCACCGGGTATGAGGGAGACTGTATAACAAGAAATTGCATGGCCTCTCTGCATCTTCAGAAATAGTTAGGGTTATAAAAGGGAAAAAGCTGCGATAGGCAGGGCACGTGGCAAGAATGGGAGAGGAAAAAGATATTGGTGGGAAGACCGATTGGAAAACGTCCGCTTGGAAAACCAATGACGCGTAGGAAGGGACGTAAGAGAGATGGAATAAGGGCTCAGGATAGGGACACTTGGAGAAATGTGGTTGTTGCGGCTAAGAACTTTAGAGTATCTTTGAGCCACATAGGTAGATAGATATAACATATACAATAATAATATATATAATTAATATAGTGATTAAATTAAAATATATTTTTTAAATAAGAACACAAAAAGAAATGAATGTTTTATGTAATATACTGATTGAAACAAAATGGATGAAAACCTTTTAATACTTTCAACCACAAAATACTATGTACAACTCGGGGGTACAGGGGGCGGAGCCCCCGTCTAGGTGTGAAGAGCGCCGAAGGCGCTCTGAGCAGCTAGTATTATATATAAGAGGGTTTTTGATTGCATATTGTTCATAATTTAAAAAATTTTGCATATCTTTAAATTTCACGACGAGGAAAATCCAAAATTGACTTTTTAAGGTCTGTCTGGAAAATTGTAAAGTTAAAAACTCAAAATTTTCTGGCTCGATTTTAATGTCTTATATGAAAATTTAAAATAATAATATATTATAGAATAGGATATTTTATACCATATTATATTTTATACACCGGTTTGAGTTTATTACAATCATCGATACAAAGAATAAAAAAAAAATTCGAACTAAGTTTACTGCGTTTCTCTTTTATTTACTATCTGCTTAATGTCTCGAACTTGGAGACTTCAAGTGATTCACGCATTAATGAATATAATTAATCCCCCAAAATGTTGAATATAATGATATGGATTTAGCAAGCACATCTAAACAAAATAATTAATATATACTATATTACTTATCATTTCTTATGTTTTTTTTATTTTAATATTTAATTATAATTTTTTTAATGATAACAATATCCTGTCAAATTCAACCCTATTTCAAAAATTTAGACCTATGTTTCTGTTTTTTTATCTAAATTTTACATTATTTTTTTAATATTAAATAAATGAGAAAAATACTTTCTTTTTCAATATTACTCGAATTTTATTAAAAATTCCAATAACTTTTGCCTTTAAAAATAATCATTGCATAATTCAGTGATTCCCAATGCGTGAGCCGCGGCTCCCTGAAGAGCCGCGATGCCGTCATTAGGGCACCGCGAAATATTCAATTAAATTTTCTAATACTTGAAATTTTGCGTCAACAATCTTGTAAGCTTTTTAATTTTTCGCTATTAAATGGGTAATCGCTTTTAAAAAAGGAAAGTTTTCCAATTTGTCAAGAAAGTAAAAAATTTATATAATAAGTTGACCTGTGGCCAGGTCCGAACCGACCGACGGTTTGAAATAAATTAATTTCCAGCTACAGAAACAATTTCAAATAATTTTCATATATCTATTAATGTAATGAAAAACAGATATGTATACATAAATAATAAATATAAACATTTTTAATTTTATTTTATTTATAATATATATGCAAGACCAGGCTGTGACGTCATGAATGGCTGGATGACGTCATATAATTTTAAATCAAGAAAAAACTAATAAATATGATTTTTCTCGAGGATAAAACCAATACAAAGTGCATGATTCGTGGTGATATATAAAAAAATCTCCTTTGGTATGAAAATAACCCTTTCCTTCCTATCGTCGATCGCTAATACTACCACCTCCGGTTTCCGGATTTGCACCAAAAGTTGATCAATTCATCCCACTGATGCATTAAGTAAATATACCAAATTTCATCAAAATCGGTTGAGCCGTTCAGGCTGTACACATCTATACGGACGGACGGACGGACAGACGGACGGACGGACAGACATCATGCTAAAAATACTTTTTTCTGTTTAGAAAATGCATGATTCGTAGAGATATGTAAAAATCTCCACATGTGAAATTTGGTGTGAAAACAATACCTCCCTTACTATCGTCGGTCGGTAAAAATTTGATGTATTAAGTGTGCTCTTAGCTAACTATTTTACTGAATTTTATGAATATACATAGAAGAAAAAGATTTTAAATTATGATTATTCTTTATATATATATTATTAAAATTTATTAAATTGTATATACTATTATCATATAAATCTAGTATTAATAAAAAATCTCATTTCATTTATTTTTTTTATGGTAAAATAATTTTTAAATGTAATAATTTCAAATTAAATCAATCATAAATTATATTTTTAATTTCAATATTTTTTTCATCCTTCCAATTTAATTTAAATAATTAAATTAAGAGTTTATTAAACATAATTTAAATTTCGTATATATTTTTTATTTTTATTGCCTTGCCTTTTTATGAGCGCTCTCTACTGTATTTTAGGTCATAGATGTTTAATAAATTTTTAATTTTAACGGTCATTTTTTAGAACATCTTAGATTATCAGATCAGTTACTTTATTTTATTGATTATATTCATTAAAAATAATTCCAATTGCGTTAATATCTAAAATCAGGTAAATTAATTTTAATATATTTATATAATATCTAATTTTCTGGTGATTCTTTTTGCAAATCATAATTTCTAATTAATATGAAATTTTCTTATTCCATTTTACCATGCAAGGAATTAGTTAAACATAATATTCTTATATATATAATTATGCATTATTAAAGTATTTCATTTTTAATATATATTTATTTATATATAAAACATTCAATATTTTTTTAATTTTATGATAGTTTATTAAAAAAAAAAAAAAGAAAAATTTTTGTTCCATAAATAATACCCTCATGACCTTCATAGATGTTCATTTTATGAGTTAATAAAAAAAAATATTTTTATAAAAATATATTAAAAATTCAGATAGTAGACACATTGAACACCTCTATTTTACCGCCCACCGACATAAATATAATTATTCTTTTTATTTATAATACTTAACAATATAATTTTAAACCTTTTTTAGATAATTTGAGATATAACAAATTTTTATTCAGTATTAAGGAAAAATCTTCATTTAAAATTAAATTCTAACTGCAAAATATTGATATCTGAATAAGTTTATTTGCAAGAAATGATAAAACTTTATGGGAAATAGAAGAACACATGCGTTACATAATTTGTTAATGTATATATATATATATATATATATGATTAAAATATAGTATAATCAAGTGAAATTCATTAATTCGTGTAGTGTTTTTGGTGAGAAAGTTAAGTGATACTGGTGTTATTATTAAAATCTTAAATTGATATTAAGTCAATTAAAATAATTTTTATTCAACTACTCCAAACAAGAGAAAGGAACGCTGACCCTGTCTGGAGTTAACATTTAACAATCAACTAAAAATTCAGGTAAGAAATGAATACATATTCATACTTTTATATACTTTAATTCCTATTATTTTTATTTTATTTTATTATTCATTTAATTATTCCCACCCCACCCCATATTAAACAAATTAATAAGATTATTATAAAATTAATTACTTATCTATGTCAATTATAAAATATATTTTAATTAGAAATTAGAAAAAAATAAAGAATATATCTATATCTATAAGAATCTATTGAATATATAATTGAATTGAATCATTATTTTGATTTTTAAGTTTCAAAATATCATATGAAAATATTTATTAAACTTCAAATCATTGAATGAAATATAATTTATAGCATATACTTATTTATATACACTGGTGGAAAGCATTTTCACACATCACATAATTTTGTCCACCAGTGTATATTATTAAATACTAATTTTTGAAATTTAATTGTAAAGATTAAAAAAAAATTGGAGAATAGTTGGAAATAATCATGCAAATTGAAATTAGTTGCTGACCCCAGAAACCAATATGGTAGCTTAATCTTCAAATATTTATTATCAATTCCCTAAATTAATATTTTTTTTTTAAATTTTGAAAATTTATTATTAAATATGTAAATTTTTTTTAAGATATAAAAGTATTAATAAAATAAAAAAAGATAATATTTAAAAATATATATCATAAATTAAATAATATATTTAATTTTTAATAATATTTATTAATTATTAATAATATTATATCGTAATAAATTATAATAATTATATTTTATTTTACACTTACCGAAAACATTCATAAAGATAATTATATTTCTTTTAAAATTATATATATATATATATTGTGGGCTTAATTATATGATATCTTAATACTTGAACTATATGTGTGAGAATGCTGGGCATAAATAATAATAAAACTTATATTCTTTGCGGGACTTAACAGGGCTAACAAAAGACTACATCTGATTGGCTGATACGCACTTCAAAAATACCCCTTTTCCTCTCAAACTATTAACAATCCCATCAAGAATATAATTGAAATTTTAAAAATAAAACTAGAAATAATTATATATAATAAATAAAAAATACTTTCAAATATTTATTATCAAACAATTACCTATATTAATATTTTTTTTAAATTTTGAAAAATTATTATTAAATATATAAATTTTATTTTTTAAGATATAAAAGTATTAATAAAATAAAAAAGATAATATTTAAAAATATATATATATTAAATAATATTTATTAATAATTAATAATAATATTATATCGTAATAAATTATAATAATTATATTTGACTTTACACTCACCGAAAACATTTATAAAGATATAATTATTATATTTCTTTTAAAATTATATAATATATTGTAGGCTTAATTATATGATATCTTAATATAATTGAACTATGCTTGTGTGAGAATATGTGAGCATAACCCGGATGGGCCCAAGAAGAAGACCCCAATAAAAAAATTATTTCAATTATTTTCATTAGTTTTTTAATGAATATTCCAAATCACATAGATAAGTAACACCACTGGTGGTTCAGATAGACGGGGCCCAAAAAGGCCAGAATATGCTTATTAGAATTTTTATTTAAAAAAAACATTTGTTTATTGCGTACAGACCTTATCTTTTAAAAAAAAAATGTGTGCAGTTTTAAATAGCACCCAATAAATAAAATAAAAGCTGACAGGGCTCATGTTTTGTCTCATGAATATTGAAAATATTAGAAATATTAGAAATATGTCGACTTTCAAAGTGAAGGGTCTATTTGCTGTTAAATTGTTAAGAAAAATCGCAGAGATTTACAAAAAATATGGACAGGACCAATTTAAAGATTCCTTATTTTGTGTTTATTTATTAAGTGATATACCTAATAAACTTTAAAAATGTGAAAGAACAGGAACTATAACCATGATAAGTTTTTCCTCAATTTTTTTTTATTGAGGGGGGCCCAATTTGAAGGTCTTGCCCAGGGCCCACAAAATCCACGTTACGGCCCATATATATATATATATATATATATAATAAATAAAAATTGCTTTTAAAGATTCATCAATTTATTTTTAATATTTAAATATAAAATTAAGAAATATAACTTATAAATCAATGAATAATAGAATTATCAATTAATTTATTTTTTTATTATTGTTAACAAATATAGGAATTATAATTGTATATTATTTGTTTTATTAAATTCCCAAAGTACAGTTGATTGAAACATTCAGTATATGTTATATATATATAGTTATATAAAATGACTTAATTATATAAAAGAACAAAAACTAATTAAATAAACACCCATGAATATTTCAACACATACCTTTACCTAAAATTTAATTTTGTATTATTGATTTTTGTATGCTATACGTATAGGTATATGTCATTTTAATGTTAATAGTAAAAATAATATATCTATATTCATCGGCTTTATTAAAGTATTTAAAGTAAATTAAATTCAGATAAATAAAAATATAATATTATTACTTACTTTTTTGATGAATATGTCTTTTTTAATTATTAAAAATTTAAAATATTAAATTTATATAAATTTTGTGGATCCATTCACTTGGAGTAGCGGGCAAGAAGAGAAAGAGTAAGAAAGATATGAAAAAATATCATATAAAAATTCCTTAATTCTTATTGGTCATTGATTTACAATGTCTTATTTGAAAAAAAATTATATAATAAAATTATTAATTAATTGATTAAATGTATGGAAAAATAATTTTAAATTAATTTTATTATATAAAAAATTATAATAAAAATGTATATTAAGTTAAATCATATATTTTCTATAGATTAATTTTTGTTTTAATTTTTTTCCTCTTTTAAAGAAATTTTAATAAAAATTTAATTTATTAAAAATAAAATTAATTTCATAAAAAATTTAATAAAAAATAATTATAAAATATTTCAATTTTTTTTTATATTTATAATATGTTTATGAGATGGGATAATTTTTTTTAGAAAAAAAAATTGATTTATGAAGGTATTCATTTTTATTAAATAAGAAAAAACATTTTTATTATTAAAAGCATATTTATTTTATTTGTTGTTTATTATTATTATTATATTATTATTATATATATTATTATATAATATGTCAATATGTTTAGTTTTTATATGTAATATACAAAAAAATAATTATAATATTTCTTTGAAATTAATTATCCATCTCATCCAGTGAATATAAATATAATATCAAGTCGCCATTATTTATTATATCTTTATAATTTTTTATTTCTTAAATATTTGATAGAAATTAAATTAATGATATTTCCGTCACAATGAATTCCAAAAGAAAATATTTTAATTTTATTTATTCTATGCTGAAAAAGAAGTTTGAGTATATTTATATGATGAATTAAAAGCTTTTAAGTATATTAAATTACTGAATTGGAAAAAACAAAACAATTTTATAATATATTTTTATTTCTTTTAAGCTTTGTAGTAAAATAATAAAAACTATAAATATGTAAACATGAAATAATATAATGAACATCTTCAATAATAAGTTTTATCTTCAAAAAGGAATATAATAATAATATATGATGATTCTGACTTGAATAATAATTTAATAATATAGTAAACAAGGCCTAATTTGAGTGAAAATCCTTTTAATAACTGACTTGATTAGTATCAAAAACGTTTCTAGAAAAAAAAGTAGAACTTATCTTCAGGTGAAATTTAGGAATATCTTTTTATCTCAATCCCAATGATCTGCCAAAGAACTAGTAGATGTGGGATTTATTGTAAAACATTTTAAAGTAATTATTGAAATCTTTCTATCATTTCTTATTATAAAAAATATATTTAATATTTTAATAATTTAATAGTTAATAAATTCTTACTTAATACTAATTAATAATTTTAAATATTGTAAATTTACTGAAGTTATATTATTTTTAAATTTTTTTCTAGATTATTTATCATCATATTAAAAAGGTTATAAGGAAATCTACGACTGAAAAAATCACATACTCAATCAAATTGAACTTAAATTAATTTAAAAAAAAATCTCTTTTAAACTAATTTAAATGATTTTTTATTTATTCATAATATACAAAAAAACAAACAAAAAATATGAAAAATCTAAAACAAATTACAATGAAATATATTATAAATTAAAGAAGAATTATATTTAGAAAATACCAACAAATTTTACACTGATTGATTGATTATTATTAATTACAAAGAATAAAAATATAAAAAAGAAATTTAGAATAATATTCAATGATAAGTAAAAACTATATTATTATATTTAGATTAATTCAATAGAATATAATTAAAAGTTAAATTTTAAGACAATTTAGTTTGTAGTTAGCTTTTGTTAATTTATGATAAAAAAATGAAATAAATAATTTTTTAATTTATTATTAATCATCCTAGTAGTTCTTTTAAAATATATACAATAGATCTTATTTTTTTAATGATAATGCATTATTTAATAATATATTTTCTTTTCTTTTCATAAGGCTCCACCCATTTTACTTTGCTTCGACTGAGAGCTCCACCCATAAAGGTGTGACAACATAAATACATTCAAAAGAAGTGAAACTTTGTTCAATCAGTGATCAAATCATTCTTTTTGTATTAAACAAAGTCAAAAGAAAAATACTAAATGAAATATAAAAAAAGTATTTTTAAAGTATATAAATTTCTATTTTATATGATTTAAATAACAGTTGAGTATGAATTTTTTTAATATAATAATTTTAATATTATATATAAATATTCTATAAATCGAATTAAAAATTATGAATTTATAAAAAACTATTAGTATAAATTATAGATTATACAATTATAATTATATCTAATTATACATATTTAAGAATATTTAAGCAATTTACAATAAACAAAATTTCTCTAAATTTTGAATAATTATTCAATAAATTATAATTTTGATAATATTATAATATAAATCTTGATAAATAAATTTTAAATTTTTACATTTATGTATTGCTTAATCATTACATCAATTATTTGTATACATTTTTATTCCAAACATTACAAAATTATTAGTATTTTATGTTTATTTGATAAAACTATATACAATGAATTATAGTCTATATTTCTCCTCAATAATTAAAGATTATGAAATTATAAGAAACATGAGAAAATACTTTTCATCATAATAAAACAGTTATATATGAAAAAAAACAAGAAAACAAAACATCGATATTATATGTGGTGCCACATAAAATGGTCAAACTAGAAACCAATCGTTTTCCTAAACAGTCCGGAAATACTTTAATATGAATTTTATAATTATCTATTATATTATATTATTTAGTTATATAAATATTCTTATTACATTTAATTAATATATTCCCGATTTATTTTTGATTTTAACAATTATTAATTTATTTGTTTTTTCTCGTTATTTCTTTATGGGGGGGGGGGGTTCTTTATTATTTTGTTTAATCATCCTATCTTTCTCTTTGGCGGAACTTGAAAGTACAGCAACCATACCTCTCCAAGTATCCCTATCATCTTTCAAACGGAAGTTTCCCACTCAGTCTCCCCACCAATAAATTTTTCGCCATTCTTTTCTCTCCCATTGTAGCCACGTGCCCTGCCCATCGCATCCTTTTCGATTTTATAATTCTAACTATATCTGGAGATGCATTGATGTCATACAATTCCTGGTTATGCAGTCTCCGCAATTCCTCGGTGACCTCATCTTTCTTTGGCCCATAATCCTATCTTTATATCTAAATATTTTTTTATATTTTTATATTCTTTATTTTTTATTTTTTCTACACTTTCATATTCTCTATCTCTATATATATATTTTCACTATAATTTATTAAATAAAATCTTGTATGAATATTAAATGAATTATCTTTGTTAAAATATTGAATATAAATTGTTCTATATTTAGCGATATATTATGTATACGATTGGTTAAATTATTAAATAATAAACTAACAGTATATTTAATATATATTTATTATTCTTTTCACTTTTTATCTTTTATTATAATTAGATGTAAGACTAAAATTCTCTTCATTACAGGTGTACATCCAATTGAGAGATAAATCTATTTATAATTATTTTCTTATAAACTGTCATTGAATATTCACAATAACCCAGACGCAGAGTGTATTATAAAATTATAAACTGTATTATATTTTCATATTTATAATATATATATATATATAATTACTTCTACATTGAAAATCATGATTAAAATATTCGTTCCATTAAGTTTATTAATAAAAATAGCAATATAATTTATTAATTAATATTAAAATAATACCGGAAAAATTTTGAGTACAAGTAAGTACAAGTTTTTATCTAGAAGATGATGATTATAACAATAAGTAATATTATATAATATTGCCTTTATTGGTTCATGATTAAATAATTACAATCATTTTATACAGATTTTACAATTGAAGACCTTAGAGCGAAACAGTGGTAAGCCACAAAATCAAAATGTTGAATTATTGCAGTTTAAAGTTTAGAGATAAGATAGAAAACATTGGGTTTACTGCATATATTTCAAATTTGCTCAATATGTAATATCAGTAAAGGAAAAAATTCAGCAACTATTATTTCTTAGATATATATAATTAAGAATAAAACAATTTTCTACAAAAGTGGCTTACCATTGTTTCGCTCTAATGTCTTCAATTAAACATTATTTACATTGAATACATTTTGTAAACTATTTTTTTATTTTTTTTTTTTTGTTTTTTTTTTTTATATTAAAATTGAACCAGGCCCCTTCGGGCATAGGCCTCTCCCAGATTCTTCGCACTTCACATATTCCTAATATATCTAATTTTGTTTCTTCTAAGGCATAGGTTCTTAAACTTATGTACTCCACGGACCCCCACTTGAAAAAATTTTTTTTGACGGACCCCCATCACAACTTTAGGTACTTTACGTCATTTTATTAATTAATTTCTGGCTTACGATCTCATAAGGACAAGGATATATGATGAATATTTCTAACAGTGATTGGTGAATAACGATTTTTTTGCATATTGTAGAACACATTTTATTAGAAATTATAATATTGAAGAAAGAAAATACAAACATTGTCATAGCAACAAATCTCACAAATTATAATGGGTACTTACATTAAATTCATATAAATATTTTATAATTTTTTTCAGAAAATATTAAATAAGAAATATTTTAAAAAATAACTGCATCTATCTCATTAAATATAACTTACATATTTAATGAGATGTATGCAGTTGTTTTCTTGAAACAAGAATCTCAATATCTGGCTTAATATTGGAAACTTTTAATCTAAGATCCGGCTCTACATTTAATTTGTTTCTATATTTAGACTTAATATAAAATAGTACCGAAAAAGCTTGTTCGCATAAATATGTTGTGCAGAATGGAATCAAGTGTTGAAGTGCTTTATTTGCAAGCGCAGGATAATCTGACCTGAGAAGTAACCAAAAGTTGCTCAATTCAGTTTTGTTAAATTTTAGTTTATAAGTTGTATCACATGATAATTCCACGAGAATATCTTGTTCAGGTGCAGATAAATGTTTAGCATTTGTAATTTCCATATTAAATGGATCTCTGATCCAGATATTGCAAGGATCAGGAGTAGAAAAATACTTCCTGAAGTTGCTTTTCAAAGTAATTAAATGTTCAACAAATAATTGACGCGTTTGATTAAGCAATTTTTCACTGGAGCTTTCTATGAAATCATTGAGAGTTGGAAAAGACTCATATACACCGTTCTGGATGCGTTTCGACCACAAGTCGATTTTTTTAATCATTGCTTCTATTTTATCTTCAACTTTAAATATATTTACAACAGTACCTTGCAGGCTCAAATTAAGTTCGTTCAATTTTGTAAAAATATCAGTCAAGTAAGCCACCTTAGCTAACCAGATAAAATCATTGAAACATTCGGTCAGTTCAAAATGCGCATCTATTAAAAACAATCGTATTTCATCTCGAAGCTCAAAAAGGCGAATGAGTACTTTCCCGCGGGACAACCAACGTACATCTGTATGTAATAATAAATGTGTATGTTGACTACCCATTTCCTCACACAAAATTTTAAAAACTCTGGAATTAAGTGGACGAGCCTTAATGAAATTGACAATTTTAACTACTTCGTCTAATGTTCTTTTCAAATCTGGTGACATATTTTTGGCTGCTAATGATTCTCTGTGAATGCAGCAATGATTCCAAACAACCTGAGGCGCAACATTTTTAATAAGAGCAATCAATCCAGTTCTTGTACCTGACATTGCACGAGCACCATCAGTGCAAATTCCAACACATTTTGGCCACTCTATTTCATTTTCGGTTATAAAATTATTCAAACTGTTAAATATGTCATTAGCTGTCGTTCGTGAAGGTAGTGAATCACAAAACAATACATCTTCTTGTATTTGATTTTCAAACTCATATCTAATGAAAGCTAACAAATTGGCATTATTAGTGACATCAGTACTTTCATCCAATTGTAATGAGTAATAGTGACTTTTGCGCACTCTCGATATTAATTCTTCTTTTATATTACATGACATGTCTTCAATCCTATTCTTAACCGTATCATTTGATAATGAAATCAAATTTATATCGTTTGCTGCTTTAGTTCCTAACATTATATTTGTAATTACTTTTGTAGCAGGAAGAATTAATTGCTCTGCTATATTATGCGGCTTTCCTGCTTTAGCAATAAGTAGAGCTACTTCATATGATGCCATTACTGCTTTCTTACTCATACCACCAGATCCCGTCTTTACCATCAATTTCTGACTTGAATTAAGTTCTTCTTTTTTCATTTTAAAAAATTCGATAGACTTACTAACATGCTCGCTGTGCTTTGTTTGTAAATGACGTCTGAGATTAGCAGGTTTCATACTTTCATTGGATAAACTTTCCTGACATAGAACGCAGACTGGTCTTTCCACATCATTGTTGCAAATATAAGTAAATCCAAATGATAAATAATCATCCGAATATTTTCTAGTTTTGCGTTTCTTGGTAGAGTTTGCTGTTGATGCCTCATCATCTGATTCTTTCCGTTTCTGTGTTGAACCAGTTTGTAGCCAACGATCCATTTTATGGAGTAATTTATTAACATTGAACTACAATAATATAAATATAATATAAATATAATATAAATATAACGAATTATTATTTACTAGCTATGTTTTAATATGATTTTAAATGAATGTTTTAATATCATTTTAAATGAATGTTTTAAATCATTTTAATAAATGTTTTAAATCATTTTAAATAAATGATTTAATATCATTTTAAATGAATATTAATTTATATAATAAATATATTTCGTAATTTGATTCTAAAATATTATTAATTTCGTAATTTGATTCTAAAATATTATTAATTTCGTAATTTGATTCTAAAATATTATTAAAATAAATATTTTTTATTCATAAAACTAACTTATACTTACTCTCAAAAACAGCCTTTCTGGGAAATTGCAAAATGTGTTTAGTGTTTTTATAAAATAATGATCATGCAAATTACACTAAAAATTAAAAAAAATTATTAGCTATAATAAACTATTATTAGCTATAATTTAATTATAATTAATTAAATTAATAAAAATAATTTAAAGATACAACTCGTTGAGAAATGAACTTATAATTAACATTAATAAAAATAATTTAAAGATACAACTCGTTGAGAAATGAACTTATAATTAACATTTGCTTTAAAACTGTTTAAAACCCCAGAGTGGACGCTGACAATTTGGGTTTTTCCGGGTAAGACTGTCCCCTCCCCTGGTTTTCCCCAATAACAAAGTGAAAGAAAATTCCCTTATATGCCTCCCCTTCCGAGCCCCTAAGAGGGGTTATTTTAAAGGAACAATCGAAAAATGATTTTAAATGAATGAATGGATGAAAATTCAAATTTTATATATAGTTTTTTATATATGTTTATTTATTCACAAAAAATTAATTGACATAATTATCAATTTAATAAAATAAAATAGTATTATTAATAGTATTAAATTATAGCCGTAATTCTCTAGGAGGATATAGTTAAACAATGAACTTTAAATATTTATATATGTATATATTTTTACGATGATTTTTTTCCGAGGACCGCGGACCCCCAGTAAAGGCTTCGCGGATCCCCAGGGGTCCGCGGACCACAGTTTAAGAACCACTGTTCTAAGGCATTCTCAAGCTCAATCATTCTTTCCTCGCCTTTTAGAGTGCGCACATTTAGTGCACAAATTTTTAATATTTATTCTTTATCTTTCCTTATATTATTAACTTAACTATTTTTATATTGAGTTTTATTTTTATTAATTCTAAATTTTGGAATATTTATTTTTGGAGAATTTAATTTCGGGAGGAAATGGTCCAACTCACCCTCATTGACCAAACTTTTTGGATGGTAGAGGTCTGATGCTGCTTTGCTTGATGTCCTTGGTCTGGTTCTTAATTCCTATTCGGGTTGAATACTTTTTTCTTCACTGATTGAATTTCTTTTATCAATAAAACTTGAACAACGCCTTTATAGCATCTAAACTATTGACTTTTCTTAAATGAGAAACATTAATTTATAAAATCAACAAATAATATTAATTGTGAAAAATTCAACGTTCATGGATAATTAGTTTTACCTACTCAAGTTGTAAAAAAAAAATAAAGGTAATAGAATATGTATTTATACTTCTAATAGAAATTTAAATTTATTTAATTATTATCAACTATCCTCTTTTTTTAATTTTTATTTTTTTTTAGTGATGATTTTAAATTGAAACTTCTCATAAAAAATATTTTAAAATTTCTAGTAATGAATCTTCTGTTTTCTATTGTTTTGAAGAACTTTCAATAAAATAAGAATATAAATTTGTAAAACACTCAAGATAACAAAATATATCTTAATATTGAAGATAAGTAAAAATAAAATTTTTGTATAATGTTTATACATTGCAATTTATATAAATAATCTAGCATAAGTCAGTTAAATGCAATAAATAATGTGGACAAGATTTATGACAAAATAAATAACTAATCATTTGTAAGAAATTAATTTGAATTATATCATCTATATAATATTTTAACAAAAAAAAATATTGAAATCCAAAATAAAATAAAATAAGCAAGATGTCAAACAAATAAAAAGTAAGATGTTTAATTTCCAAAAATGCTTTCCAAATATTTAAAGGCTCAATATATTAGTAGACCCCTAAGGGTCGATATAGACCACTTAGGGAACCTCTGGTTTAGAATATTAAATATTTCTTAAACTTTCTAGATTATTAATAAATACAGAAAATATCTTTCTATATTGTCTAAATCCATAAACTTTTTGGATTAGTAAAATGGTATTGTTGGCGAAGGTAAGAATTTGAGTGTCTATTTAGCACATTTCCTAATCGAAAATTTGTCTAAACTAGTTTACATATAAGAATCGGATTAATAAAAGATATTTTATAATACTTTTCAGATTCATCTTAACTTTACTCATAAAATTCCAAGATAAAACCTCAACCAAAAACATGAAACATAAAACATGAATAAGTTTTTTTATAGAAAATAAATAGATCATTAAATAGATAATTGTATATTGAAAATCATTATTTGAAGGTATATAAAATATGGATATTACTATAAATATAAAGTTAATAATTATATGTATAATTAATTTGATAAATTTATTGGATAATATTGTCTTCATTAATTTTTAACTAAATAATATGAGAAACATATGTGTACCGACATAACAAAAAACAATTCGATAAATGAATGTACACCGCCCGGGAAAATTCAAAATTCGTTTTTTCTTTTAAACATACCTCGTATATATCTATTCTCTCCTATCTCCCTTACGTTCTTATGTATAAGACCTAAACCGAGTCCTTGATCTACCATCCAGAAACCAAACTTCTCAATTGGTCTCATAACAAATATATTTGCTGCCAGTCTTTTCATTCAATTATTTATTCATAATACGAGTATCATTCATGAATTCAATTTCATTTAAGAAATTACATTGTTTACTATAATATACAATATTTTAGAATTAGAATTTTAAATAAATGGTAATTAGTTCGTATTCAAAGCTTTATTATTTTCAAGAAAATTATAATCTTTTTTGTTATAAATTAAAAAACAAACAAACAAACATTATTGAATATTAGAAAAATATTCTTCCCAAAAATATAATGCCTAATATTATTGGATTTTTTCTACTTTTCTATAGACAACGTTTAACTTATTAATATTTATAAGATTAATCATATAATTATACAATAAAGTCACACAAAACTAATCAATCCTTTATATGAATTAGAATAACTTAGAAATGGGGGGGGGGGGAGAATTGAAAACTTTTGATAATTCTTTTTATAAAATTTTATTTCTAATTATGGATAAACATTTAGTTTGGCTTAAAAAAAGAATCATGCCTTAAAACTTATAAATTATATGTATATATACATAATATATATCTTTAACCTACATAAGAGTATAGAAAAAAACAATTAAAAATCATTCATTTTTTTAATATACCAATAAAGAAAAGATATAAAATATCATGAAACCTATGATAATACGATTATATATTCTGTATTTCATAATCTGTGTGTATAAACAATGTATGGTAAAAGAAATTCATGAAATAAACCTATATCACTATATTTATGTTGTTTTTGTAATATCCTTTCTTATTATTTTTATAGTACTTATATAAAAATAATTTTCACAAATTGAATAAAAAAATAATAAAATTCATTGATATATTCATCTTTATGGGAAGGAAGAAAATTGATCTAACAGATCTCAAGTGTATCGTCACACTGCCTTGGTCGGTGGGGTATGCAACCCCTTAGAAAAAAGAACATCTTATGATAGTTTGGAATCACTTATGTATTACATCAAAGTAGTACTTCTTTCAACATCATTCTACAATGTATTTGGCATCTATCTCTCTCTTTTTCCTGTACAACAACTCATGCACAAACGTTGCAACATGATTCAGTTTTTAGAGCTACTCATCAGATTCAGATTTTGTTGAAAGACTAATCTCTTCCTATTCCATTAAGAACATTGGAAGATAGTGTCTATTTTAAAGTGCGCCATGCTAAATAAATAACGATTATTACTTACATTTGGAGAGCTGTATTTCAATCATTTCATCGTCATGAAGGATGGAGAAGATAATCAAGAATTCAAATCAACATTCAGTAGCAGGAACGAAGATGGAAACATGAAATAGAAGAAGAAAAATAACTTATTAGTTTATAATCAATGAATTTAAATGGAATTAAAAATAAAATTAATAATAAATACTGACCTCGGAGTTCATAAAGGGTTGATATTTCTCGCAGATTAAACTCGAAGAACAGCTCGTAGACTTGAATGGATGTCCATCACTCTCGCCTCGATAAAGAAAAAAATAATTAAGATTAGATATATTTATATTATATACAGGAAATAAAAAAATAAGATAGAAATAAATAAATAAATAATATTAATAGGGGATTAAAAAAGTGTATCGATTTTTAAAAATATTATCTTATTTCTGTAATATTAAAATACTAAAATTATTTTACATCCTATATAGAACCATGATTATAATAAGTTATAATACGCATTTAATAGACATATAATAAAAATATCTTAGAAAACATCAGAAAACTAATTATGATTATATTATTAATTTCACAAAGATTTTATTCTGTTTAATTGATATATACGAGTAGGTAATAGAAATATTATTCATTTTTCAAAAGTGTTATAATAATATGAAATTGACAAAACAATATTCATAGGAGATTGGGAAGGAACGGTGTGAGCGATAATGAGATTAGAAAGAATACTTGGTAATTATACAGGAGACGGGCTAAAGAAGGTAGGTGGTTGAAACTTACTTTGAGGTGTTCCTTGAATGATTCTGAACAACTTTATATGCAACTTCTTTTATGATCTCTTTTATTTTAATTAATAAAATGTAATTAATTAGACAGTGTACATATATACATATACATATAGCAACTTGTATTCTTTCTCGACGTTGGATTTCATCAACGACTTGCAACTTATCCCGACGTTGAATCCCGGCAACAACCTTTCGGTGGGGGCAAGGTGGTGGGTATCTCCCTTTTAGATGAGATTATATTTTTTGTAAGTTGGATAAACAGCAACTTGAATTCTACCCCGACGTTGAATTCCTACAACGACTTTTCGGTGGGGGCAAGGTGGTGGGTATCTCTGTTTAGATGAGATTATATTTTTAAGAGATCTTAAAAAAAGTTGCACATAAAGTTGTTCAGAATCATTCTGTCTTAAAAATATACAAAATGTCAGCCACTGAGCCTTCTTATAGGAGAAATACACTGTTTAATTAATTACATTTTATTAATTAAACTAAAAGAGATCATAAAAGAAGTTGCATATAATGTTGTTCAGAATCATTCAAGGAACACCTCAAAGTAAGTTTCAACCACCTACCTTCTTTAGCCCGTCTCCTGTATAATTACCGAATACTTATATAGAATATTTAAATATTATATTTATTCCTATATTAATATAAGAAATTTATATCTTTTTGATTTATAATTATATTATATGAATTTTGAAAATAATCAGCACATCTTCCTATTTTTTAAATAAATGAGTTTTAATAGGATTAAATATTGAAATTTAAAAAATATTTCAATAAATATATTTTTAAAGAAAAATAAAATTTTGTATATGATTTTTTAATTTTTAAATAATTTTAATTTAACTTTTAATAAAATTTAATTAATGAGATCTGATAGAATCTTTAAGATTAATTCTTTTCAAAGATTTAAATGAAAAATTTATAAATTTATTTGGGTATATGAATAAAAAATTATAAAAATGCACTTTTTAGAAAATTTAATTTATTAAAATATTTTTTTTTTTAAAGTTCACTAATCTTTCTTTTAATTAATAAAGATAAATAATAAAATTACAATTAATTCTTGATTAACTGATTAAGGGTTGATTTCAGTGGAGAGGCCGTCCAGTGTCTCACACTCACGAGGGAAGGGGAACGAATGCGTTCTAGTCGGCCGGACGGCAGGAGGAGGTTTGGTCAGGCGGCAAAGAGGCTAGGAGAGGGGCGAGCGGGGAGTGCAGAGGTGAGCGCTCTACTGCAAATTATTTCAAATAAAATACATATTAAAATAAAATAAAATAAACTTATATTAATTTTTAAAATCAATGGTGTTTTAGAATACATCTTAAATCGAGTCAATAAGTTTAATTCTATTAATTCTATTAAATCAATAAGCTTAATTTTATTCAAAGATCTTAATGAAAATTTAAAAAAAACATAAATATATCAGTAAGAAGTTCATTAATGAAATTATCATATTTTGAAAAATAAAAACCTCCCTTACTATCGTCGGTCGGTAAAAAATGGTTTCACCGATTTCTAACGAGTTGGGGGCCCTGAACTAAATATTAATCAATATGCTAAAAGAAATTATATCGTTTTTGGATAAAAACTCGATGATTGACTTTTAAAACATGTTTTACCAAATATTTGTTCTATAAAATTTGGGAAAAATAAAATATTATTGAAAATTTTATATTTGAATGGATCTGAAACTTTGAGATAGTTATATGCCCTCGTTACTCCACTGGACAATCACAAATTTTTAATAAATAATTGACTTAAGTTTTAAAATTGTCAATGTTATTTTATATAAAATAATTGAGACTTATTAGAAGACTACTAAATTTTATATAATTTCCTTTAAAGAAAAAAAAATATTTATTTAAGATTACTCTTAAGATGTCTCTCTAACGCTCATGGCATATTATAAATTTATATAAAATTTTCATTTTTACTATCTCGTAAGAGATAGTATTGCGATCACGAAAATTTTCGATGTTGAGATTTTGATGTTTTTATACATTTTGAAGGTTCCTGAATCATTTTCATTAAGGTTGAGAAAAATGTCTGTGTGTGTGTGTGTGTGTGTGTATGTATATATGTGTGTGTGTGTGTGTATGTATATATGTGTGTGTGTGTGTGTATGTAACCAAGATTACGGAAAAACGGTTTGAGCTAGAATGATGAAATTTGGTACATATATGTTTGATAATTTTTCACATGATTAATAATTGTATAAAACTGCTATATATATAATTTCAGCTTGATTGATTCGCTGAAATTGCCAGAATTAATTTTTTAACACTGCAAATCTCACGCGCCAACACGTGCCATGGTGCCATCAACAAAAATCCAAACATGCGCTGGTTTAATATTTATTATTTATAATTTATAATTAATTAAATCTAATTTAAATATAATATATTATGTTATTTAATCCAACTCAAATTGCGAGATAGTCGAGTGGAGACACTCCAGCTAATTTATTTATGAAAAAAATTTCTTATCTAGATGATTAATCAATTATTTAAAAAAAAAATTATATATATATATATATATTTTCTTATATATATATATATATATTTTCTTATATATATATATATATATTTTCTTATATATATATATATATATTATTATTATTATTATTATTATTTTCTTAAAGAGCTCATTCGTTATTATCTCAATTTTAAATAACCGATAAGAGAAAGGAGATTGAGGAGAAATTTAGTACTGTATGCTGTATGGGTCTATATTAGATAAAAAAAACAAATCTCTTCATAAGTTTAATATTTAACAGTTATCATTGCTTTTATAATCAATCAATTACAAGTCGGTAAGAGAATAAATCCTTCCTTCCATTTATAAAGATATAAATAAATTAAATATTTAATTATTTTTTTTTAAATTAACTTAATGAAAATTAATTTGTCTTTAAAATGTTTGATTTTAATTTAAATTAATTGTACTATTAATATTTCTTAAATGGAATTTAGTATTAATATTAAATTATCTATTAAATATACAAATGAGAACGTTATCTTTATATTTTGTTTATTTTACTCTACTTAATTTGATAATTAATTTATATAATTTATATATTAATATTCATTTTCAATTATTTTCTAATATCTACATGAATTAAAAATTGAAATAATTCGATTTATTTTTTTTTATCGTTCTAATTTTATATTAAATATACGCTAGTTGGGTGAATATATATTATGTAGCAAATTCAAACTTTTTTTTAAAAAAAATCAATAGATATTACTAGTTACTATATTTTTAATTTTATAATATAATAGATAAACCTATATTTGATAAGAAATGCCAAGTGCAGTGACCATGGAAACATGGATATTATCCATTTATGGAATAAATTTATATAAATTAATGAAATATGTGTATTCAAAATAATTAAAATGTCAAATAGAAATGATATTTTATATTATTATATTACAATATATCGGATATAGGATTAGTCTATTATTTTTAATTAATATTTATATATTATATAATTATAAATTTTATAGAATTGAATTATTCTGGAATATAACTAGTAAACTTTTGACCATATTTCATCATTTTCTATCTTAATAAAAAATAAGTTGACCTGTGACCAGGCATAGAACCGACCGACGATTTGAAATAAATTAATTTCCAGCTACAGAAACAATTTCAAATAATTTAAATGTATCTATTAATGCAATAAAAACAGATATGGATATAACATAAATATTTTTAATTTTATTTTATTTATAATATATAAGAAGGCGCTGGCTGTGACGTCATGAAGGGCTGGGTGACGTCATATAATTTAAAATTAAGAAAAAACTAATGAAGGTGATTTTTCTCGAGAATAAAACCAATACAAAGTGCATGATTCGTGGTGATATGTAAAAAATCTCTTCATGTGAAATTTGGTGTGAAAATAACCCTTCCCTTCCTATCGCCGATCGCTAATACTACCACTTCCGGTTTCCGGATATTCACCAAAAGTTGATCAATTCATCATACTGATGCATTAAGTAAATATACCAAATTTCATCAAAATCCGTTGAGCTGACAAGCTGTACACATCTATATGGATGGACAGATGGACGGATGGACGGACAGACATCATGCTAAAAATACTTTTTTCTGTTAACAAAATGCATGATTAGTGGAGATATGTCAAAATGGTGTGAAAATAATACCTCCCTTTCTATTGTCAGTCGGTAAAAATAAATAAAAGAATTTGATTTAAAATTTAAATGAAATTTTGAATAATCGGAAGCTTAATTATTTAATATTTATTATTTATTTTGATTACTTAAAAGAATGTAAACTATAAGTAGGAATCATTTATTCTATAAGTATAAGAGTCTTCTTGTAACTGATACTAATAAAAAATCTCTCTTCTTTAGTTCCCTAGATCTTGATGGATTTACAGAGATGGCTAACACAATAAAATATGTCAGAATGCTGTTTGTGTGTGATGGACAGGAATGAATTTTTTTTTTTTTTTTAAATTAAATTAATGAAATTTATAATACGTGTATAATATATAATAATCATTTAATAGATCAGTATGTAATATAATTATAAATATAAAATTGCAGGTGGTGTGCTTTTAAAAAAATCTGGAGTGTCTCCACTCGACTATCTCGCAAATTTGAATTGGATTAAATAACATATATTAATTTAAATTAAATTAAATTAATTAAATTATAAATTAAAATTAATAAATAATATTTATTAAACCAGCGCATGTTGGCTCTTTGTTGATGGCATCACGTCACGTGTTGGCGCGTGAGATTTGCAGAGTTAAAAAATTAATTCTGGTACTTTCAGCGATTCAATCAAGATGAAATTCTATATATAGCAGTTTTATACAATTTTTAATCATGTGAAAAACTATCAAACATATATCTTTATTTTTATGATCACTTTAGAAGAAAAAAATCTAAACGTTGTAGGGTCATCCTCTTCTAAATGAGCTACATTTCTCAAAAGTTGATAGAAAACTATGAATTTTGAATAATGCCCATGTACCAAATTTCATCATTCTAGCTCAAACCGTTTTTGCTTAATCTTGGTTACATACATACACACATACACACAGACAATTTTCTCAACATTAGTGAAAATGATTCAGGAACCTTCAAAAGGTATAAAAACATCAAAATCTCAACATCAAAAATTTTCGTGATCGCAATACTATATCTGGCGAGATAGTAAAACTGAATATCTAAATAATAAAAATTATTGAATTGCAAGATAATTCAAATTTACATGTAAATCCTCTTTCTAATAGGATCGAATGCCAGATAGTAACTTCGAAAAAGAGCTTGCACATTGCATACGAGACGAGAATTCTCCCACTGCAGTTCTCAGCAATTCCCAAGGGATGGTTCCTGAAGATATAATAGTCACTGGAGAGGTATTACGAACAGTCACAGCGGGAAACAACTCAAAACTCTCCCTGGCTTATGAAGAATTAGAAGAATTCCCAGCTTCACTTCTCAGCCTTTCAGCTACACTCAATTATTTGGATATTTCTAACAATAAATTCAAGTAACTATATAGTAATTAATTTTATATTTGGATTGTAATATAAATTTACTTTAAAGAATTTAGTTTTTTTTTCAAAATAATAATTTTGATTAAATAATAGAAAAATCTCACTTGAAACAGAGTTATTTCATTGTGATGTATATTCTAATTGAATTATCATGATAATCAGGTTATAAATAATTATTTTTAATAATTAAGTATAATAAAATATATTATATAATATAATAATACCAGGTGTAAAGTATGAAACCATAATTTCCCTATAGAAGGTGCTAGCTGTCAGTTTAAAGACCGTAATACCGCTTCTCCCTCTAACAGCTGACGAAGTTTGTCAACACAAAATAACCTAAGATTCATACACCGGTATATTTTTCTATAATCTCAAACATGTCTAGTTTTGTGCCTACGAACTATGATTTACGGACAACCTTGGTTTTTTGCAATCATTTGAAGAAAACTGCTGCAGAATCGTATAGAATGCTTGTCGAAGCATACGGTGAACATGCTCTTGGCCAGTGGCGTACCTAGAACTTTTGCCGCCCGGGGCGATCTCCAGTTTGCCGCCCTTTTTATTATAAGTCAATCAAATAGTGGTATTTATAAATTAATGCACATAAATAAATTATTAAGTTATTTAATCAATATTAATTAATACACAGAGTAAATTTTTTTACACATATTTGTATGCACTCGTAAACATATTAATATAATATTTACTCTTCTAGCTTTCATACTAGAAAAATCGTGTATAATGCTCTCAAAAAATTTATATTTATATTTTTTCCGCCGGCCCTGCTTTTCAAAAGAAAAATCGATGATTTAAAAAAATATTGGTATATCACTTCAAAGTAATCATATAAACTTTTCAAAAGAAATGACATTTATAAACTGATATCAAAAAATTTTAGTTAGGAAAAATTGCTGAACAAAATCGTAAAGATGCGTTTACGAATTCAACGAATTTTAATGAATACAATAAAATAAAATTATTATCCTGTTCTTGGAATTAGAATTCAAAATTTACACTAAAATGCATTTATATACACCGAGGAATAATATTCGAAATATTATAGTTAATCATAATTTATATAAATCAAATAGTAAACTTATAATAATCATAATAATCATTTATTATTCAAGAAAGAAAAAAAATAAATATGAAATGAATAAGTTGCTTTTTACAACTATAACTAAATATAAAAAATGCCGCCCCAAGATAAGTGCCGCCCGGTGCGGACCGCACCCACCGCACCCCCCTAGGTACGCCACTGCTCTTGGCAAAACTCAATTGGCATTCATAACCTGCCGAATAGGTGGGATGGAGACTAATTTGAATAAAATATTTTTTTCTAATTTTCAAATAATAGACGTGCAATTTTTACAAAAAAATTCTGGTTTCATATTTCGACACCTGGTATATAATTGATTATTTTTCTTTATTAATTATTGAATGGTTAGGATGTATAGTAAAGTGTAAATTATATTTACATTCATCAGACCACATTCTTTAAATTATTCTTTTAAATTGATTGATTTTATCCATCAATTAATAATACAACACTCACTTTTGGTTAACCTCAAGATCAGAAAGAGCAGTTGATTCCTATCTACATTTAAACTAAATTTCATATATGGCCATATTTTTTTCTAAAATATGTTATTCTTTTTTTTAACAGGAATTTAAACTTCGTGTGCAGATTTGATTTTCTTACAACTTTGATTGCTGATCATAATGAAATTACAAGCAACACGGTGTTTCCAATTATGTTGAATTTAAAAGTGCTTTGGCTCAATCATAATCGTATAACAGCTTTATGTCCATGGTTACAATGGCTTCATGAAAGTTGCCCAAATTTAAAACACCTCAGTTTAATGGGAAATCCTGCAACTGAATATTGCTTGGATATTCAATCACCTTACCACAATCAATATAAGTAATTGAAATCATCACTAATTTCTTTTAATAAACATGTAACATATTTATAAATCAAGTAAATAATTTAAAATTGATCTTAATTTAATTTTCAGGCGTATGGTATTATATTGGTTTCCTCAATTAATTCATCTTGATGATTCAAATATATCTGAAGAAGAAAGAAAAGAAGTAAAAGCGAACAAAACAATCCGGGATCGTTTAAGTTCTGGAGAAATTTGGGAAAAATGGTGTCGAATGCCAAATATGAGTATTACTCAACAAACAACTATTGAACAAATAAGAAAAAATAAATCTACCAATTATATAGTATAATATTATTACTATTATTATTTTATTATTATATTTAATATTGAAATTCCAATTATTAATAGTTTTTTGAAAAAATTAATTATTATTATATTTTGTTTTTTAAATTATCGCATTATTTATTCATATTATAATTTAAGAATTAAATCATTTTTACCAGTTTTTTCTCAACTTCATTGTATGTCTATCTGTCTGTCTGTTAGTTCAAATGAAAAATTGATTTTTCATCAACTTAAAAATGAGCTAGGTTTCTGAAAATTTTTGTAGATATTCAAATGGGTTCCCAGAAGGTATGGGAGATATAAAATTACTTTTCCAATTAATTAATTAAATGTAATCAGCAAATAAAGATGTGTGTTTTATCACTAGAGCTATTTGTATGTATGTGGGGATATTATTACTAATATATTATTAATAAAAGTAAAATATTTACTTTGGAGAATCTCAAATAAGTTATAAAAAAATAACTTTAAAACCACATTAATTAATTTTACAACGTTTTTTACAGGATTAAAACGTTATTATATATCGCTTTTATCAACTAAACTTCATGTCTGTCTGTCTGTCTATTCGCTCAAATGTAAAAATTGCAATCGATTTTTCAGAACTTTCAATTGAACTAGGATTTTGAAAAGTTTAGTAAATATTTAAATGAACACCTAGAAAGAATGGAAAAAATATAATTGAATTAGAATTAATAAATTAAATGTAATTAGCGAATAAAGGTAACTCATTTAGTTTTGGTACGTCGGGAGATTTACCTATTTTTATATCCAAATATATTAAATCTTTAAAATTTTTGATGTCTGTCTTTCCCGGATATTGTAAGTCTCAAAATTATAAAGTGTTTTTATATATGTACTTTTTATATACCTGCATTCCTATTATATTTCATATATATATACGAGGTGTGTCTAAAAAGTGCGGTGAATGGTATGATAAAAACATAAAAAGAGAATGTTAATTGTAAATACCTTTATTAACCTTCAAAATACTTTCCACTTGCCACAACCCACTACTGACAACGTTCCTATAACGCTTGAAAACTATTGGAGAAGTCTTGATGTGGAACCGTTCTCAGAGTAGCCGTCAAAACGTTCAGGCCGGAAATCCACAAGCAGGACACCAGAAAACACTACTTACTGTGTCTTTGCTAATACTCAATTCTTCGGATCTTAGTCACAGAGTCAATCGCCGATCTTTTGTTAGCATCGTTCAGTGTTTTCTGGTGTCCTGCTTGTGGATTGCCAGCCTGAACGTTGTGACGGCTATTCTGAGAACAGTTCCACATCAAGACTTCTCCAATAGTTTTCAAGCGTTATAGGAACGTTGTCAGTAATGGGTTATGGCAAGTGGAAAGTATTTTGAAGGTTAATAAAGGTATTTACAATTAACATTCTCTTTTTATGTTTTTATCATACCATTGACCGCACTTTTTAGACACACCTCGTATATGTAAACATGGATTATAAATTATTTATTTTAAAAAAAACTTAGAAATTAATATATATTTTAACATTTGTGAACTCTCAGTTTTTTTTTTTATTTTTCAAAAAAAAAACAAAAAAATCGTTTTAATTAAAAAAATAAATTTATTTCATTAAGAAAAATTAAATTATAATATATTATAAACAAATATATTTATTTATACGTATAAAATTAAATATAATAATTAAATTTTCTTAAATAACTAATTAAATTAGGCTGGTGTGTCTGTTTGTTGTAATGTTGTTATTGGAATGGACGTCTCTTCGCTGATATAAGTGCCACTTTCTTTTTTATTGGATTTCAAAGACATCCGATATTCAAATCGATGTCGTTCAGGGAATGTAATGTTAACAGGACGTATAAGTCCATGTTTACTAGTCGAAGTTGCACATAAAAATAACATAGTGGTTAAATTTGATGGAAGTAACAGCACTGGTAAATTACCCTTTAAACAACAGAAATATATATTAATCGTTTTAATATTTAATAAAATAAAAAAAAAGAAAAACAATATACACTTACTTGTGAAAATAATAATGTTAGAGTATTTTGTAATACCACATTGAAAATGATAGCAACAACAACTAAAAATAAATTTTGTAGGGTTGCTACTAAATGTAAACCACCTAATGATGAGGAACATAAAATTCCATTGTAACCCCATAAGCCTAAATAAATATCCGAGTATAATTTGTAATCAACAATTAAGACAGCTGAAAAATGTTAATATATATACAATTTTATATACTTATATTTCAATTACAACTTTAATGATATTAAAAAATATTTATTAATAGTCGTGTATTTAGGTATTTTAAATAATATGCTTAAGGTAATTGTTCAGTTGAATGTATGTATGATGGATTTGGATAAAACTTTACCAGTAGATTCCTTTTTTTGATTCCAAAGAAATTTTCCTTATGCAATATTTGTCGGTCTCTTCTAGTTTACGAGATAAAAATTATTAAATTTTGAAAGATAAACTAATTATGAATGAGCAACCATTTAATATTTTATTTACATATTCACTTCAATTTTCAAGGTTGTAATAAGTTCGGTTTGGATATAGAAAAATTATTTAATTAATTATTTTTTTAATTTTTATATATACAAAGCGAACAGAACCTCCCAGCACCGCCCCCGAAAATTATTGGAGCCATCTGCTGGTCAAATAAATAAAACAACCTAAATAGCATATCAATGGATTGATATGCAAATTTTAATAATTTTTATCTCGTAAACTAGAAGCGACCGATAAATATTGCATAAGGAAAGTTTCTTTGAAAATAAAAAAAGGAATCCACAATTACCAAATTTTTTATTTATTATTTTAAATACCAATATTTATATTATAATTTTCTAAGAAAATTTAAAAAAAATTATTTATTTTACTATAAGGAAAATCTATATTAGTGGTTTAACAAGTTTAATTTATCAGAAGCTACCTTCATCCAATTTCAATTCTTTCCTAATTCTTTTATTTTACCTTTCCACTATTGGTTTTTCAATTAGTATTCTTATATAAATAAATTTTTCACTAATCTTGCTTCTCTCATTAGAGCTAATTGACCTGCCCAATTAAACCGTCAAAATTTTATAATTATAATTATATTATATTTGGGGATCCATCTATAATAATTTAATGATTTTTATAATTGAATATATTTATAAAAAAAACAATACACATTAATTATTTATTTTTTTGAAATGTCTTGTTTTAATGAGTTACCAGATAAAGAACTAAGAAATGCTCCAAGAAATGCATATGAAGCCATAATAGGTGAATAAATTAAAACAGCCAAATAAATTATTAATGACGCTGGAACATTATTTGTGAAAAATATCTGAGACATGGAAGTAATTAATCCTTGAAAAATCTGAAAATTGAATAAAACATTTTAAAATATTTATTTTTTTTTTTAATAAAAAAAAATCTGGAGTGTCTCCACTCGACTATCTCGCAAATTTGAATTGGATTAAATAACATATATTAATTTAAATTAAATTTAACTAATTATAAATTAGAAATTAAAATTAATAAATAATATTTATTAAACCAGCGCATGTTTGGCTCTTTGTTGATGGCACCACGTCACATGTTGGCGCGTGAGATTTGCAGAGTTAAAAAATTAATTCTGGTACTTTCAGCGATTCAATCAAGATGAAATTCTATATATAGCAGTTTTATACAATTATTAATCATGTGAAAAACTATCAAACATATATCTTTATTTTTATGGTCACTTTAGAAGAATAAAAATCAAAACGTTGTAGGTAATGACAATCTTCTGAATGAGCTACATTTCACAAAAGTTGATAGAAAAATATGAATTTTGAATAATGGAAATGTACCAAATTTCATGATTCGAGCTCAAACCGTTTTTGCGTAATCTTGTCTACATACATACACACATACACACACACACAGACATTTTTTTCAACCTTAGTGAAAATGATTCAGGAACCTTCAAAACGTATAAAAACATCAAAATCTCGACATCGAAAATTTTCTTGATCGCAATACTATGTATCTCTGGCGAGATAGTAAAAATTAAGCACTAAAAGATGGCAGAATATTTTAGTTTTAATTTAATAAAAAAAGAATGATTAAACAATTTATTTATCATTTTAAGGGATTATATTTATCTTTTTTATTAAATGTATTCTTAATTTGCTTAATTATTAAATAAAATACAATTTCATTGTATATTCTTTGTATATCCACAATCCTTTCTGTTTTTTTTCCTTTTCTACTATAATTGACTACTCTGTCTATTTGAAGTAGAATTTAGGTTTTTTCCTGCATGTTTGGCGTCCACGCTTTCATTTTTTAGATATGATTAATTATAAGAAAATCGTGGTGTGTGTGTGTGGAGCAGTGGCGTACCTAGAACTTTTGCCGCCCGGGGCGATCTCCATTTTGCCGCCCTTTCTATTATAATTCAATCAAATAGTGGTTTTTATAAATTAATACACATAAATAAATTATTAAGTTGTTTAATCAATATTAATTAATACACAGAGTACATTTTTTCACATATTTGTATGCACTCGTAAACATATTTATATAATATTTACTCTTCTAGCTTTCATACTAGAAAAATCGTGTATAATGCTCTCAAAATTTATATTTATATTTTTTCCCCCGGCCCTGCTTTTCAAAAGAAAAGTAGATGATTTAAAAAAATATTGGTATATCACTTCAAAGTAATCATCTAATCATATAAACTTTTCAAAAGAAATGACATTTATAAACTGATATGAAAAAATTTTGGTTAGGAAAAATTGCCGAACAAAATCGTAAAGATGCGTTTACAAATTCAACGAATTTTAATGAATACAATAAAATAAAATTATTATCCTGTTCTTGGAATTAGAATTCAAAATTTACACTAAAATGCATTTATTTACACCGAGGAATAATATTCGAAATCATAAGTTAATCATAATTTATAAAAATCAAATAGTAAATTTATAATAATCATAATAATCATTTATTATTCAAGAAAGAAAAAAATAAATATGAAATGAATACGTTGCTTTTTACAACTATAACTAAATATAAAAAATGCCGCCCCAAGATAAGTGCCGCCCGGTGCGGACCGCACCCACCGCACCCCCCTAGGTACGCCACTGGTGTGGAGAAATTATTTTCTTCTTTTTACTGTATTTAAATAAAAGCGTGTTTTTAAAAAATTTTTTTTATATTTTTTTTATTTCCTAATTTTTAGTCTTGATAGAAATTTCGCCCGGTTTCTTATTTCGGTTATAGTGTGAATATTGAAAGAATCTAATTCAAGTTGATTCTTCACCTCAAAATACTATATATCAAATCAGTGGTATAGGGGTGATTATTATTATTATTATTATTACTATATTAGATTATTGGTTTATATATACATATATCTTTTCAAAAACAATATCGCCATTACTTTAATTGATATTCTTTTAAATTAAAAAATATCTTATTTTTACAAAATAATTAAACAAGATTTAAATTAATATTATATTAATATTTAATTACTATTTTTCAATATTATGCAATATGTAATTACTATTTTGTATCAATATTATGCAATATGTAATTACTAAATATAATACCTCGTAGGTCACCTATGAACTAAGTTGAATCAGAATATTGCATTGTCAACGGAGGTACATAGGTATGCGAAATTTCAGCTCATTCGAACATTGGGAAGTGGATCAAATTAACGTTGCAAGATTTTACGACACGGAAACGAGTGTAAGCTAAATAAAAGCGTGTAAAAATTACAAACGCCCAATTAATTTATTAATATTCTCCGACAAACCCCTAAAATTCTTAAAACAATATTCACAGTCCATAAAGCATAATTTTTTTTTCACTTCCGGGTGGCGGCTCGGAGTATCAAGCTTAAGTTATTAAATATTAAAAATAATTTAATATTTTTTTCTTTAATTAAATAAAATAATTAACTAATAGAATATATTAATAAATTATTATAAAAGCTATAACTTACCAGACCCCAATCTAAATTTTGTTCCGTTAATAAAGTTTCATCTGTTTCATTATATTTTTCTTGAAATTCAATAATAAAAGTTTCATTTTGATCCAAAGGGATTGTCATATTCAAATCATTATCATTGGCTGGTGTATTTGTTATGAAATTCATCCGTGATATTGTTATCATGAATAATAAATGTACAATATTAAATGATAAAGTTAATGCGGGGAGAGGATATGAACTGATTGCTTTAAGTAGTGATTCAAAAGAAGAACTTATATATACGCTGAAAATACAGAAAAAAATATAAAGTTTAATATAATCTTACAAACTTAACCAGTATAGGTAGGTATATTATTTTTAATTTTTGAAAATTATTGGTAATATTTTGGATTACGTCATAAATGGAATCTTATGATTAAGACAATGTATATAGAAAATTGAAAGAAGATCATTATCGTGGATTTTATCGACCGGTGATAGGAAGGGAAGGTATTGTTTTCAGACCAAATTTAAAATAAAAAATGATTTTTACATATCTCCACAAATTATGCATTTTATTAACAGAAAAAAGGATTTTTAGCATCATGTCTGTCTTTCTGTCCATCCGTCCGTCTGTACGTTGTGTGTCCATATATAATAGATGTGTACAGCTTGAACGGCTCAACGGATTTTAATAAAATATGGTATATTTACTTAATGCATCAGTAGCATGAATTGATCAACTTTTGGTGTATATCCGGAAATCGGAAGTGGTAGTAGTATTAATTTTATATTCATTGTCGGAAAATTTTTCCAATTAAAATTTAGTAGTAATTAATAATTGAGTAATTAAAGTAAAAATAAAAACCAAGATAATATAATTTTGTCATTTTAATTCAAGTTTTAAAAATATTCTTATTTTGTTTTTTTGATACTTTATATATTTATATGTAATGTTGTTTGGAAATTAATTTATTTCAAATCGTCGGTCGGCTTTGTGCCTGGGTACAGCTCATTTTTTTTAAATATCTTTGTAAATCAAGTGAAGTCATAGTATATTTGTCAGGACATATATATATATAAATGAAGTTTTAAAGAATAAGAATCTGGGTTGGAAACACTGTAAACATATTATTCTGATTGTTAACCTTACCAAAATATCCATGAAATTATTAAACAAAATATTAATAATGGTGTGTAATGATTATTCCAGAATTCTGGTAATATTCCACAGGCAAAACCAATTAAAATTGGATTCAATATAGTCAAACCAGAGAATGTACTTTCATATGATTGACGTATTGCCTAAAAAAATTATTGAAATATAAAATAAATACAAAATAATATTCAATTAATATATTTAATATTAATAATGTAGATAATAATAAAACATATTGACAAACCAAAGATAGAAAGAGGCCCATTAATCCTCCAAAAAATCCAAGAAGAGAAAAAAATGGATTTACAATTGCTAGGGAAATGAAAATTAAAAAACCAGAAAATGGATTATTACAGAAGATAACCTAAAAAGAAAAAAATAATAATTTAATATTAATATTATATATAACCCAAATGAGCAACATTATAAGGCTTATAAAAAATCAAAATCAATCACTCGACTATCTAGCAAATTTGAATTGAATAATCAAGCTTTTTTTATAAATTTGAAAATAAATTAAAATTTTATTCTATCCGATCAGCTTTTTAACATAATTTTCACTGATAACATTTTATTGAAATAAGAAGACTTTGGCTTAATACAATATTTTTGTGAGTTGCGCAAATTTATGAAATAGCATTTGTTTTCAACTGCTTTTTGGCTGTATTTAATATAACTTTTATCATAGTTTTGATAAAAAATATAAAACATTACCAGGTACTCGACGGAGACGAAGGAATTGTTGATGTACCCATTATATCTCTTATATGGGATGTTCAATGTGTATACCAGTGATTCTCAACCACTGTGCCGCGGCACTTTTGTGTGCCGCGAGATTTTCAAAATGTGCCGCCAAATTTTACAAATGTAAAGTTCAAATTAAGAAAAAGTTCTTATTTACTTTATATGTATGTAAAAAAAAGGTAAAATGTTTTTGAGATCAGGCTCTTAAAATGTTTTTGCGATCCGGCTCTTAAATATTTTTGATTTTTTTCAATTTTTTCAATATGGTAAATAACTTTTACAATTATCATTTTCTTTGTGTGCCGCGGTAAAAAAAAGGTTGAGAATCACTGCTGTATACAATTACATATACGAGTATTTATATGGATAGTGCAATTTGAATATGTATTAAACAGGGATATTATACGTTTACATTTTTTTCCTCTAAACCATTGGTTCCCAAACTTTTTTAAGTCGTAGACCCCTTGCCATGTTTTTCGGTTTTGGGTAGACCCCCTAAATTGATTTTGATTTTTTATAAACGATTTACCTTTTGTTTTTAGAGATATATTGGAAAAAAATCAACAAATGTGTCAAAAGGCATTCGGAAAAAGGATTTACCTTTTTTTCATTTCATGGACTCCCAAATTTGCCGTGGACCCCCTGGAGGTTAAAATAGATGACCAGGGGTCTATATAGACCACTTTGGGAACCTATGCTCTAAACTGTCCGAAAAAAGATATATGCTTGATAGTTTTTCACATGATTAAAAATTGTATAAAACTGCTATATATAGAATTTCAGCTTGATTGAATCGCTGAAAATACCAGAATTCATTTTTTAAATTTCTTTAAAACGTTGACTGCTAATCACGCGCCAGCACGTGACGTTGTGTCATCAACAAAGAACCAAACAAGCGCTGGTTTAATAAATATTATTTATAAATTTAATTTATAATTAATTAAATTTCATTTAAATATAATAATATATGTTAATTAATCCAATTTAAATTTGCGAGATAGTCGAGTGGAGACACTCCAGATTTTTTCATAGGGTATAATAAAAAGAAATTGCAATTTTGTTTTCACCTTATAAATTGAGTAAAGTATTTTTAAAATGATTCGTTATATTTTTAATGATGCTAATTATAATTATAATTCAATTTGAAATAATGAAATAAAACTACTTAAAAGTATATTCGAATGACATAATATAATAAAAATTTATAGAATAAATTTAATTCTTTAAAAAATTTTATTTTGAAATTATTATAATTAGGATTAGTACATTACTTATATAATGTATGCATCCATACAAGATTGTCACATTTTATAAAAAAAACATAAATTAATTTTCTTCAGATTGGGAACTACTATAAACATCAACTATTATTTATTTCTAGTATCATTTGATATTTATTTTATTTATTTATTATTTTTTTTATAATTATAATAATATTTAATGAAATTATATTTTATTCAATGATTATTATTTCAATTAATTTTATTTAATTTCTAGTAAAAATTATATTGAGTTTGTTTTTAAAAATGAAAATTGCTTATGACTAGGATTAATTTTTTTGAATTGTTCAACATGAAATAAAATTATAAAAATGTAAACTAAATTGATTTGGTAGTATATAAGGAAAATAAGGAGTAGGAGATCTTTGTGGTCCGAAATCTGTTCGTTTGAATATTCCCCTCTTCCTTACCAATAAGTGTTGACATCTGTTGCAATAATAGCCCACCCAGGTGTCAAACTTGAAGACGGACGATTCTAGACAGGCCGGGCACGAACCGTCCGTCTGCATGGAGTCTTGGACGTCATAAGAAATGGGAATCTCTTCAACGGTTACAGACCATTCGACCATTTTTTTGAAAATATTTTAATTTATTAAGTATTATTAATAACATTGCCAAACATTAACTTATAGGATTTTAAAATATATCATTGAAATTATTTTTACTTTTCAATCGGAAGTTTTTCTATAATAGGATCTATTTCCGGTATGCGTAAGGCGCCATTGGGTGTGTGGGTAGCGAACCTGCTTCACATTCACATGGTCCCGGGTTCAAATCCCGGGCTTGGTAAGGGAATTTCCCTAGCTGGGGCCTATGGGTCGCAGTCAACCCAGCCTCCGGGAACAACATTGGGGAAAAGCCACTTGATAGCGCTTCCGATCAAGAAAATCAAGGTAAAGGTTGAGAGGACCCGTTCTACTGATCATAGGACACCTCATTGATATAACCGGCTTGATAGGCGTTGTCCTTGTGTAGGACGTAGTCAGAGGTTTTTTTTACCGGTATGCGTTTATTCATATATCTCCATCTATATTTTCAAGTCATTCTGATTCCAAAAAAGTGGTTTTCCCGTTGAAGTTTGTATGTATGCATGTGTATGTGGGGGGGGGCCGAAATTATGTGTACCAAATTCCGGTTAAAGCAAATTTTATTCTTTTGAAGCGCTAACGATCTGGCAATATTTTAACTTAAATCCATTTATAAATAAATAAATAATAAGTAAAATGGCCATATTTCGTAAACAATAAAAAAAAAAATTCATAAAATTTTATATGAAATAATTTATAGTGAATTTTATTCTACAAATTTCATCTTTTATGAAAAATTTTGTTAGACTTTGAATAGCCAAGATAAATTTGTACTATAAAAGTAATTTCCCCATATTTCTTAAAATATCTATTGATATCTATAAAAAACCTCTGACTTTTGTACGTCCTATAAAAGGACAACGCCTATCAAATCAGTTATATAAATGATGAGGTGTCCTATGATCAGTAAAACGGGTCCTATACACCTTTTCCTTGATTTTCTTGATCGGATGGGTTATCAAATAGCTTTCCCAATTTTGATCCCGGAGGCTGGGTTGAGTCCCATAAACCCCAGCTAGAGAATTTCCCTTGTCAGGCCCGGGACCTGAAACCGGGACCACGAGAATGTGAGCCAGCTACGCTAACCTCTCACCCTGTGGCGCGTTATATATACCTATATATCAATATATAAATACATATAAATTTAATTTTTTTTAAATTAATTATTCCAATTTATAGTTATACTTATTTTATAATTAATTAAATTTAATTTAAATATAATATATGTTAATTAATCCAATTCAAATTTGAAAGATATTCGAGTAGAGTGGAGACACTCCAGATTTTTTAACTTAAAATTTTATATTAATTTTTTTTTTTAATTTAATTTCATTTGTTAATTATTTTAGAGAGTTTTTTTTTATAATTTTGTGATGATGACAAATATTTACCATCTCTGTTAAATATCATTATCATCTAAATTATTTGATTAATTTCCTTTTATATTAAGATATTAATTTGATGTTATCATTATTTTTTTCTGTGATAAATACAAATAACATATAATAAAAATAATTTGTTCTTTATTTGAACTAGTTTTAAGAGAATTTTCTTCAAATATTTATATAATTAAATAATAGAAATCAATTGTGTGTTTGAAATACAAATAAAACTCTTGAATAGATTTTAAGTAAATATCGAATGAATCATTAAAATCAACCAAAAAAAAAAAAAATTCAAGTATTAATCGAAACAATCTTTAGTATAAAAGAACGATCTATTTTCATTTTATAAAAAGAGATCGAATAATGAATTACATCAATATCCTGTTATTATTGATAATTATATTAAATAGATGTTCTGCAAATCATCCCTCGTTGGTCGTAATGGATTCATTAATGGCGTCAGGCCTTTTGAAAAATGTCAAAACAGTGGATATTATAGATATATCTTTAAATACGTTGTAAGTTTACTGTACAAAGGACTGAATTGTTCTGTTTTCTTAACAAAAATTTTCAATTATTTTAATTTAAATTTTAAGGGATGATGATAATTTACGTTGGCAGGAAATAATAAATAAACTGATTTTTTTGGTTCAAAATAAATTTAATTTGCCCGTCAGATCAACTTCTGAGGAGAGGATTTTAAAATATGTCAATTCTTTAAGTTCTACATATACTTATGATAATAAATCTTATGATGAACTATCCAAAATTCAACCAGATCTATACATATTATGTATTAAAGAATCTTCATCAATCTATTATAATTATCCAGAAATAATCAAATTGTTTATTGAAGAAAGATCGAGATTAATGAGGTAAATATTTCTCATTATAGGAGTTGTAAATGTTAATTTTCAAAATATCTTTTCAAATTGTGAATATGAATAGTGACGAAAAGGCGCATTGTATTTCCCCCGACATTTTTTTGGTCACTGTATCTAATATGATACTTCCTCTGTCCGAAAATATGGTATACATTTTTTAAAAAACGTGGGATTAAGGAATGTAATTAATATTTTCAGTTTTTCTCTTTTATAGATATTTAAGTACTAGATGAACTTCCGAAACAACAGATGGCACTACAATAGCTCATCCGTGTCAAAAATAATTGACAGATAAAAAACAACGAATTGTATTAAAATTTTAATGACACCTGTAATTGCAAAATGGCAAATGTTAATGAAAATTGTGATCAAGTGGGTAGAAGAAGTTCGAAATCGAAACAATTGACACTTGATGAGCGGAATGGTATTCTGCAAAAAGTCTTACAGTATAAGAAAGGGGATAAATTGCAACGCGGTGCTATTAATAGCGTTGCTGCCTATTTTGAGGTTAGCTGTTTAACTGTTTCCAAAATTTAGCATGTAGCTGAAGTATAGTGAAGGCCAATTATCTGTAGATGTTTCATCAAAAAAAAAAATTGCGGAAGAAAGGGTAAGGATTATTCAGAAAAATTATAAAAATAAAAAATGTTCCTTTAAATAGTCGTCGAACAATTCGTAGTTTGTCTGTTGCTGTTAGTATCCCATAGTCAACACTTTTTGATATTTTAAAGCGAGGTACTACTTTTAAACGCATTTCTTCGGCTGTTAATATATCTAGGGACACTAGATTGTTTTATGGGGGCGCGAAGTTATTAGAATGAATTTCAAGTGTCCGTGAAGACAATTCAAGTGGCCGCAAACTTTTGAAAATTTTCGATTTTTTTTTTTAATTTTTTTCAATATGATTCTAAAAAAAAGGTGAGATGATTTCGCGGAGCTATGAACCATGGCCCACCCCTGTTGTTATATTATTTCAGAAATTTGCCCGACTATTAAAAAAGGAAATAAGATTATTACAAAAATTAAGGGGGGCGCAAGAATTTTTTTTAAAAAAAGGGGGGCGCAAGAATTTTTTTTAAAAAAAGGGGGGCGCCGGTACAGAAAGGTTGGAAATCACCTTAATGTCTGGATGAAGAAGGACCAAAAGCTGTAAAAGCAAACGTTTCATTACAAAAGTGATGTTTATGGCAGCTGTAGCTTACGATCCGTGTAAAAGACATTTTTTTGATGGAAAATTTGGTCTCTTGTCTAAAAGGAGTTCCAAGAATAGACTCAAGGGAACAATAATAACGAAAAATATTGAGTCAATTATAGCAAAGGAATGGAAAAAAATGATCCTGAAAAAATTAATAATAATTAATTTAGTATTAATTTTTATTTTATTATCTATATATTTAAAAGACAGATCTATCACATACTCCTCCTAAATGACTTATGCGATTTGGGTCATTCCAATGCCATTTGACAGCCCTTGGGCTAATCTATTAATAGCGTGAATTTCATTGGAAAACAATAAATACTTTTTGAGAAAAGTGAAAAAATAATTTTTTTCTTGCTTTTTATTATTTTTGACGTCATTCATGACGTCACATTCAGTGCCTCTTATATCTTATATTTTTCAATCTTTTGCGTTTCAATTTCTTTGCGTGTGAGGGCTCTCACACTGGCCCGCTAATATATAATTAATTTACTGATTAAATTAAAATATATTTATATAAGAACACAAAAAGAAATGAATGTTTTATGTAATATACTGATTGAAACACAATGGATGAAAACCTTTTACTACTTTCAACCAAATACTATGTACCACTCGGGGATACAGGGGCGGGGTAATAAATTAAATCATCATAAAAATGTATAATCATATTTTCGGACATGTAAAAGATTCAAATGTATACCATATTTTCGAACAACAATAAATACGTAATATATTTTTTACAAATTCTTATACAAAATTTATTTGTTATGTATTAATCAGTAATGTTATTATCTTTTAAATATTCCTTTGATAATTTAATCTCAAATAATAATAATAATAAAACAAATAATTAATTTATTTATATATTTTGTCTTTTCATTTCTGTTTTAGTTGGAATGTAAGAGCAAAACATATAATATTTTTTGAAACAAGTTTTACATATAAAGGCTATAAATTAAAGGATACAGTAAAAATTTTTCAAGTTTTAAAAGAATTTAAAATTTACAAAGGAATCTTTTTAAGAGATTCAAGAGTTTTTCAATTGTTCCAAGGTTTTGTTTGGTTGCCATATAAAAACTCTTGTGATAATGTAAAATATATTAAACAAATTATCAATTGGAAATATATCAAAATGAGAAAAGATATTTGGCAAATTGATAATTTAAATCATCATTGGGAGATACCAAATAATTTAAATCAATGTCAGTTGAAAATTTCAACATTTCATTGGCCACCATTTATGATCCTAGAAAACCAAGTGCCTGTTGCTGGTATTGAATTGAAAGTGATTCAAACGATTGTGGATTATTTTAATATGACGATGAAGATTTTATTGCCCGAGGAGAATCGATGGGAAGGTGAGCCCTGTGATGCAAATTGGGGTGCTCTCCTTGGACATTTGCATTATCAGATGAGTGATTTGGCTGTAGCGTCGTTATCACTTACAAAACAGCGTCGATATTTATTTGATCATTCGATTTCCTATTTACGTACATCACTCGGATGGATTATTCGTGAAGCGGAGGAAATTCCGAAATGGAAAAATCCATTTCGAATTTTCAATCCCACTGCCTGGTCACTTCTCTTTTTAAGCTATCATCTTACTAATTTTCTGGTTTACATCAAATATAAAAACATGTCATTAAAATTATTTGGCATTCTATTAGGAATTGCTGTTAAAAATGAAAGAAAATTTTGGCTACCCTTATGGATTTTATATTCTCTTATAATTAATATGGCTTATCAAACATTTCTTATCAGTTTTTTAACAGAACCTGCAAGAGAGGCGCCGATAAAATCACTAAACGAGATATTAAACAAAAATGATTTCAAATTAGGTTTTACGAACGGTCTATATTCGTATGTTTATTTAAATAATTTAAAAGATTGGAAATCCAAACGAATCAAAGATATTGCGGTTTATTGTGAGGATTTCGATTCATGCCTTGAACGTGTATCGTATGATAAGAATTATGCTTTTTTGTCAGATAAGACAATTGTAGAATATGTGTCGAAATTTAAATTCTCCGATAATTTAGCAAGATCAATGGTTCGATTGATGGATGAAAATATTTTGAGTTATAATATTGTTCTGATGATGGCTAAAGGATTTATTTTGAAGAATAAAATTGATCAAATATTATTTCGAATTATCTCAGCTGGATTGCCTGAACGATGGAAACAAGAACTTTTTCGATCAGTTTATTTAAAAGGAATGCATAAATTTAAACAAGCATCAAAAGAAAAAGTTCTAAATTTATCACATTTACAGGTATGTTGTAATAAATCAAGCATATCAATTATTTTAACCCAATATTATCTTTTTATAATTATTTGAATAAATAAATAATTAGTATATTATAAGAAAAATAGAAAAATAATATTTAAATATCAAGTTATTGGTGAAAATACAAGGCGCCACAGGATGAGAGGTTAGCGTAGCTGACTCACATTCTCGTGGTCCCGGGTTCAAGTCCCGGACCTGGCAAGGGAATTTAAATAAAAATAAAAATTATACTAGTTTATATATGATAATAACAGAGAAGTTAATAGTTGAAATAATAACTATAAATAACTTTAATAGTTTTTTGGTTGTATATCGGATTTTTAAAAAGTCAATTTATGTTACACACACATATACAATTTAAATATTAACTCTTAATTATAAATTATATAATAATGTATAAACAGTATATTAAAAGGCGCCGTTGGGTGTGCGGGTAGCGAACCTGCCTCACAGCACATGGTCCCGGGTTCAAGTCCCGGACCTGGCAAGAGAATTTCTCTAGCTGGGACGGAGTCAACCTAGCCTCAGGGAACAACATTGGGGGAAAGCTACTTGATAGCACCTCCGATCAAGAAAATCAAGGTAAAGATTGATAGGATCCGTTTTACTGATCATAGGACACCTCATCATTTATATAACTGATTTGATAGGAGTTGTCCTTTTATCAGAAGTTTTTTTTTTTTTTTGTTTTTTTTTTTGTGTAAATACAGTACCAGTGGACAGAATAAGAGTGAAGTGAAAAGATAATTTAAAGTTAAATATAATTAGAATTAGAAGGGAATAGGAATTAAATGAATGTCACTCAAGAATAGTGGTTATTAATATATAATAAAGAATTTTGAAGTTCAATAGATAAATAGATAAGAAAAAAATTAATTAATACAAAATATGCTTTTAGATGATGAATTCTGCATTAATAATTTCATGATTTAAGTTTTTATTTTGTTTTATAAATATCATAATTTTTTAGTTTTAGTTACCAATTAAGATTCATTTATTAATAATTACTTAAGTAATTTTTTTTTTCGATTTATAGGGCGTCTTCGCAATCGGTTTCATTGGTTTATTATTATCATTATTTGTATTCATGATTGAACTTATTTTTATACCTATAAAATGTCGTGTTCAAATTTTGTTTCATCTTATTCGTCAAGCGAGATCGATTAATAATTTTCATGATATTTAATAGAAATATCATATTCTTATGTATATTTAGGAATATACGAGATTTATTTGGAAAGTAAGTGTATATAACTTCTGTTTTGAAAATAATAAAATCTAGTCAAATATTTGATTATATGTACAAGAAAAAAAAAAAAAGATCAGTGTTTTAAAAAACTTTTTATTTAATCAAATTCAACTAAAATAGAAAATAATTTAATATTATTAGTGAAACTTTTAGAATGATTTAAAAATTTTAGTCAATTTCAAGAAAGCAGGATGTTTCTTTTAACATTAAAACTTATTTAAAAAAAAATATAAATTAATAAAATTAAAAAATAAAAAAAACTATTCTTTTCTTTTAATCAAGATGAGAAAATAATGAATTACTATATAATAAAACTAATTAATGTTAAAAAACATGCGCAGCTTCTCATCTGGCCATCAGTATATTCTCTATACCAGTGTTTCCCACGCACCACAGGGGGAAATTTGATTGTAAAGGGGGGCAAATCGAAAATGAACTCAACACGAGTTTAATCTTTTTTAATATTAAAAATTATGTATATTTTGAATAAGAATTTTAGAAGAGCTTAGGTGGAGCATGACACCGAAAAGGTTGGGAAACACTCCTCTATACTTCATACCAGTGATTCTCAACCTTTTTTTTTACCGTAGCACACTTTAAACGATATTTTAAATTGAAAAAATTTATAAAAAAAAGTCGGAAATGTTTAAGAGCCTAGACCCAAAAATGTTTGTCCTTTTTTAGAACCAAATGGAAATATTTATAAAAAAAGTCGGAAATGTTTAAGAGCCTCTTTACATTTGTAATAATTTGGCGGCATATTTTGATAATCTAGCGGCACATAAGTTGAGAATCATTGCTCTATCTTTTTTTTTACTGCGGCACACTTTTAACGGTTTAAAAATTTAACGGCACACAAAGAAAAAGATAAGTGTAAAAGTTTACCATGTTGAAAAAAAGTGGTCCCAAAAACGGTTTACCTTTTTTTAGAACCACACACACAAATATTTATAATATTATTAATGTTTATGGAAACATTGACATGTTAAGATAAGAAATGTTATTCATTAAATATCCATCTTAACTTTTAATAAAAATTTCTATTTATTTTTATACAAAGATGTTACCATGAAGATTTATATAAAATTAAGAGTTATCTCTCTTTTACAGTGATTCTCAACCTTTTTTTTACCGCGGCACACTTTTAACGGTTTAAAAATTTGGTGGCACACAAAGAAAAAGTTAAGTGGAAAAGTTTATCATATTGAAAAAAAGTTTTTTTTAGAACCAACTTGAAAAAATTTAGAAAAAAGTCGGAAATGTTTAAGAGCCTCATAATCTCACGGCACACTTTTGAAAATCTCGCGGCACAGTGATTGAAAATACCATATATACATATGTACATGTATATGCACCAGAGGAAAGTGAATAGTAAAAAATAAAAATATATTAAATATTGAATTGAATAAAAAAATGTATTCTAATAAAAAAAACTTTGAACTTACTTGGCCATAACCACGAAAAAAGGCATCTATACATTTGATTATTATCCAAGGAGATTTCACAGATTTTTTTTTCAAAAAATTTGTCAAAGCTGTACAATTGCCGACAAAAAATAGCCAATGACCAGCATTCTAAATAAAAATAAATAAATCTTTATCAAATACATTTTATGAATTAAAGAGTATACCTACAAATATGAATTATATATCGAAAATACTATTTATTTTTTTTCAAAATCATCTTATCTAATATTTTATTTAAGAAATTACACTAATATTTCCAATAATTATATAAAATAATGAAAATTTTCAAATTCAAATATTTTAAACTTACTTTGACTCCAAAAATTTGTTTTCTTGGTGTCATTGTTTTATTAAGAATGACTTGGTCCTAAATGCTTCATCCTAAGTGAGCTTCAAATGTATGTATGCCTTTATTAATTAGTAAATCTTCACTAGATCTCAAGATAATGCTAAATATGTATTAGTAAAGTGAAAGTGACCTACTATTTATTAACAATTAGAATAGATTATACAATATATAATTAATTAATATTTATTTATTTTTTTCATGCTTTTTTTTCATTACATATTACTATTAACTACTAACTCAATAAAACTATTTCTTAAATTTTTCGAAAATGCCTATTTACATGAATGAATCAACATCATTTGTCTGATTGAATTCAAATTTAAGTAGAGAAAAGGCAAGTTTTTTTAAAAAAATTCGGGAGTGTCCTCCCCTAGACTTTCCCGCATATAAATAGGTAAACGCAACCAGTCTAGGTAAAGTACAACTTCCGGTTAACCGATTTTGACGAAATTTTGATAGAAATCTACAAACTGTGAATAATATCGGTTTACCAAATTTCGAAGTCCTAGCTTGATTAGTTTTTGAGTAAATTTGCTTACAGACATTACATACATACATACATACATACATACATACACACACACAGACATAATTCGAAAAATGGTATTTTCCGACTCAGGGAGGTCTAAAACGTCAAGATCTATCGAAATCTCGAAGTCGAAATTTTTGACGATTCCAATACTTCCCTTATACGAAGTATGCGGGAAAGAAAAAAGGCTGTAAAAAGGCTATTTTTTTCAAAAATTTTCCAAAAAATATTGTATTTTTATAGATAAATAGTCTCTTTTATTAGCTTACGTTAACAAAATAATTTAAACATTAACAAATTTTACTTATATTAACAAATATCAAATAATTTAATAAGAAAGGAAAGAAATTTAAATTCTTAATGAGAAAAAGTAACACAAAAAAATAAAAAGGGATTCTATTTATAAATATAATATTTTTTCTTTATTATTATTTTATGAAAAAAAATGTCAAATTACAAGAGTTGGATAGTTTATAAATTTGCAAAAAAAAAATTGCAAATGACTGAAAATTTGTTTTTGTTGCGAAAAAATGCAAAAAAGACAAAAATAAGTTGACCTGTGGCTAGATCCGAACCGACCGACGGTTTGAAGTAAATTAATTTCCAGCTAAAGAAACAATTTCAAATAATTTTAATAAATCTATTAATGCAATAAAAAACAGATATGGATATAACAGACATATTTTTAATTTGATTTTATTTATAATATATAAGTAGTAGCTGGCTGTGACGTCATGAAGGGCTGGGTGACGTCATATAATTTAAAATTAAGAAAAAACTAATGAAGATATGTAAAAATCTCCACATGTGAAATTTGGTATAAAACAATACCTCCCTTACTTTCGTCGGTCGGTAAAAATTAAATAATATTGGGTTTATTCACGGATAAACCGAGACATTTTTAACTCCCGGGGAATTTTTGCGGGGACACTGGGACAGAATACACATAAGAATAATTTAAAGATTATATTTACATTTTCTATTTTAAAGTGCGCCATGCTAAATAAATAACGATGATTACTTACATTTGGAGAGCTGTATTTCAATCATTTCATCGTCATGATGGATGGAGAAGATAAGCAAGAATTCAAATCAACATTCAGTAGCAAAAACGAAGATGGAAACATGAAATAGAAGAAGAAAAATAACTTATTAGTTTATAAGAAATGAATTTAAATTGAATTAAAAATAAAATTAATAATAAATACTGACCTCGGAGTTCATAAAGGGTTGATATTTCTCGCAGATTAAACTCGAAGAACAGCTCGTAGACTTGAATGGATGTCCATCACTCTCGCCTCGATAAAGAAAAAAATAATTAAGATTAGATATTTATATTATATACAGGAAATAAAAAAATAAGATATAAATAAATAAATAATATTAATAGGATTAAAAAAGTGTATCGATTTTTAAAAATATTATCTTATTTCTGTAATATTAAAATACTAAAATTATTTTACATCCTATATAGAACCATGATTATAATAAGTTATAATACGCATTTCATAGACATTGAATAAAAATATCTTAGAAAACATCAGAAAACTAATTATGATTATATTATTAATTTCACAAAGATTTTATTCTGTTTCATTGATATATACGAGTAGGTAATAGAAATATTATTCATTTTTCAAAAGTGTTATAATAATATGAAATTGACAAAACAATATTCATAGGAGATTGGAAAGGAACGGTGTGAGCGATAATGAGATTAGAAAGAATACTTATATAGAATATTTAAATATTATATTTATTCCTATATTAATATAAGAAATTTATATCTTTTTGATTTATAATTATATTATATGAATTTTGAAAATAATCAGCACATCTTCCTATTTTTTAAATAAATGAAGGATTAATATATTTATTGAAATTTAAAAAATATTTCAATTAATATATTTTTAAAGAAAAATAAAATTTTGTATATGATTTTTTAATTTTTAAATAATTTTAATTTAACTTTTAATAAAATTTAATTAATGAGATCTGATAAAATATTTAAGATTAATTCTTTTCAAAGATTGGAATGAAAAATTTATAAATTTATTTGGGTATATGAATAAAAAAAATTATAAAAATGCACTTTAGAAAATTTAATTTTTATTGAAATATTTTTTTTTTTTAAGTTCACTAATCTTCCTTTTAATTAATAAAAATAATTAATAAAATTACAATTAATTCTTGATTAGCGACTGATTAAGGGATGATTTCAGTGGAGAGGCCGTTCAGGGTCTCGCACGCAGCAGTGAAGGGGAACTGAGTCGGCCGGGGCCGGCATGAGGAGGTCAGTGCAGGCGGCGGAGAGGCATGGAGAGGGGCGAGCGGGGAGTGCTGAGGTGAGCGCTCTACTGCAAATTATTTCAAATAAAATACATATTAAAATAAAATAAAATAAACAAATATTAATTTGTAAATTAGTAATAATAATAATAATAATATAATATTAGTAATTAGTATTAATATTACAGAAATAAGATAATATTTTTAAAAATCTATACACTTTTTTAATCCCCTATTAATATTATTTATTTATTTATTTCTATCTTATTTTTTTATTTCCTGTATATAATATAAATATCTAATCTTAATTATTTTTTCTTTATCGAGGCGAGAGTGATGGACATCCATTCAAGTCTACGAGCAGTTCTTCGAGTTTAATCGGCGAGAAATATCAACCCTTTATTAACTCCGAGGTCATTATTTATTATTAATTTTATTTTTAATTCAATTTAAATTTATTGATTATAAACTAATAAGTTATTTTTCTTCTTTAAAATAGAAAATGCAAATATAATATTTAAATTATTCTTATGTGTATTCTGTCCCATTGTCCCCGCAAAAATTCTCCGGGAGAAAACATGTCTCGGTTTATATAAATAATAATAAACCCAATATTATTCAATTTTTACCGACCGACGATAGTAAGGGAGGTATTGTTTTCACACCAAATTTCACATGAGGAGATTTTTACATATCTCCACGAATCATGCACTTTGTATTGGCTTTATCCTCGGTAAAAATCATCTTCATTAGTTTTTTTCTTAATTTTAAATTATATCACGTCACCCAGCCCTTCATGACGTCACAGCCAGCTGCTACTTATATATTATAAATATAATAAAATTAAAAATATTTATGTTCTATCCATATCTGTTTTTTATTGCATTAATAGATACATTTAAATTATTTGAAATTGTTTGGTCCACCACTGGTACATTTACCTTAATTCAAACTGTTCAGAAAATGATTTGTATCACCTATAACAGATTATTTTATAGTAAAATGAGAGAAAAAATAAAAAAAAAATTATAACATATTAAAATTTACATTTTTATATAATAAACATAAAAAAAAGAATAAAAAATAAATAAATTATACCTAATACATATTTTTTACTTTCCCGCATACTTCGTATAAGGGAAGTATTGGAATCGTCAAAAATTTCGACTTCGAGATTTCGATAGATCTTGACGTTTTAGACCTCCCTGAGTCGGAAAATACCATTTTTCGAATTATGTCTGTGTGTGTGTATGTATGTATGTATGTATGTATGTATGTATGTAATGTCTGTAAGCAAATTTACTCAAAAACTAATCAAGCTAGGACTTCGAAATTTGGTACACCGATATTATTCACTGTTTGTAGATTTCTATCAAAATTTCGTCAAAATCGGTTAACCGGAAGTGGTACTTTACCTACACTGGTTGCGTTTACCTTACAAGTAAAGTACCAGTTTGCTTCGAGATATTTGCTTCATATTTTGTATATAGATTTAAAAATTTGAAAAAAATTGAGATACCAAATTTCATCATGATCTGACTACCGGAAGTGACATTTTACCTATACAAGTAGCGTTTCCTTTTTACCGACCGAGTAAGGGAGGTATTGTTTTCACACCAAATTTCATCTGTGGATATTTTTAGGTACATATCTCCACGAATCATGCATTTTCTTAACAGAAAAAAGTATTTTTAGCATGATGTCTGTCCGTCCGTCCGTCCGACCGTATAGATGTGTACAGCTTGAACGGCTCAACGGATTTTGATGAAATTTGGTATATTTACTTAATGCATCAGTATGATGAATTGATCAACTTTTGGTGCAAATCCGGAAACCGGAAGTGCTAGTATTGCCGATCGAAGAGAGGAAGTGAAGGGTTATTTTCATATCAAATTTCACGTGAGGACATATCTCCACGTGTTATGCACTTTGTATTGGTTTTATCCTCAAGAAAAATCATCTTCATTAGTTTTTTCTTAATTTAAAATTATATGACGTCACCCAGCACTTCATGACGTCACAGCCAGCCCTTATATATTATAAATAAAATAAAATTAAAGATATTTATATTATATCCATATCTGTTTTTTTTTACATTTAAAATAACTGTTAACCGGAAGTAGCACTTTATTCTATATATATATATATATATATATATATATATATATATATAAATGTTACCAAATATCAAATTTGACACCAATAAACTAATACGAACTGGCTCTTTATCAATACCAAGTTTACACATTCTAAATATTCATTCACAACTCTTTATACCTATTTATATGCAGGAAAGTCTAGGGGAGGACACTCCCGCTTATTTCCTAAATACTTTAATATTTATGAAGATAATGATAATAATCAATCAATATATAAAAATTCTAATAAAAAATTATTATTAATTATAAGATTTTTAATTTTTAATTTCTTAAAAAATGAAATCTATTTATAAATATGATAAAAGATTTAAAATGCAACAAAAACAAAACGTCACGTGGTCTGTACATCACCCTCTATGTCACTTTTGACGATTGCTCAACAACCCCTGTAACGATAGTTTTATTATTTTGTTTGAATAATATTACCGAATCTTTATCTCAATCAATTCACGCCTAATTAAATTCAATGCAAAACATGAATGCCTTGTTCCAGGCACGTGCATTACCAGTATTTATATAATAATAAATGATTATAAATTACTACAAAAATACTAAAAAATATTAAAAAAGATAGATACATGAGTATTTATTTATTTTATTTAATTAAAGAGATTATATACAACCCGGTATATCTCTATCCTCCCCCTATTTGGGGTAGAGGATTTACAAAAAAAGAAAACAACAGAAAAAAATTTAAAAAAAACAAAAACAAAAACAAAGAAAAATGTATCATAACAGAAATTAACTTATTTTTAATAACCCATATATCTAAAAATAGAAACAGAAAGAATACAAAAAAAAGAAAAATCAAATACAAATTTTTATTTATTTAAATATGTAAGATCTCACCTGGAGTATTTTATTTATTTATTTTTATTTATTTATTCATTTAAGAGATTATATACAGACAGTGGCGCAATCAGGATTTGATCCTGGGGGGAGGGGGGTTTGACTCTAGCCGCTCCATCTTCATATGGCGCGCCCCCCCCCCCCCCCCCGGGCTTTCTCAAAGACAGATTTTCATTAAGATTTTTTTTTTAAATAAATATTTAAAAAAGTTTTGTAAATGAAAGTCTGATTTTACAAAATCTGGAAAAAAAAATTTAATTTTGTATATTATTTACTCGTATTCACACTTTTACAAAGAAAATATTTTTTCTAGCTATAAGTAAATCATTTTAGCTTTCCTCATGGAATGAAAATTTTTGCTCCGAGATTTTTTGCGATCTCTACTTTTCAGATGATTCTGAATCCAAAACTGCAAAAAAATATTTTTACATCTAAACAAAATGAGATATTGTCTTGAAATTTGATATTTAGTTGTTTTTTTTTGGGAATGATGGGCGGGGATTGGATTGTTTTTGGACATGATCGGACCATAAGTAAGGGTAGTTTAAAGAGGTGTCAAAACACATTTTATTGATTTATTCAATAAATAACGATTTTTATAAGAATTATCATACTATCGTATTAAATTTATAGGGAATCGAAAATTTACTAAAAGTTTCATTATATTCATTTTTACCTAAACTTAATAATAAAGGAGTTATTTATAAAAAAACTACTTTAAGATTTCGAAAGCTTTTCGTCCGCCCTTAGTGGTAGGATATTTTGAAAAAATTAATCTTCGCTTCATAATTTTTATGAAATTAGCAATTAATGTATTAATAATAAAAAATATTTAGAATTTGAGTAATATTTTTATTAATTTTATATTTAAATAATAGTCAAATTGGAAAATTTCTAAAATCATCTAGTAATCTTATATTAAGTCTTTTGTTTTTTATGATTTAGGAGAAATAATAAAATAATTTTTTTTATTTCTTATGTATTAAATTCTGTACGAAAAAATAAGCAATTTTTATTTTTGTTAAAATTTTTTTAAAATAAAATAAACTTACTTTTTATACACTAAGTTATTCTTTAATTTTTTTTTTTCAAATAAAAAGAAGGGGATTATATTTTTTTCTTTTCTATTTGTAATATTGTACATAATATGAATTTTTTTTCTCTTCTGGGGGGCTTAAAACCCTCCCCCTCCCCCCTGGTTGCGCGACTGTATACAGATCCAGGAATATCTCTATCCTCCCCTTATTTGGGCTAGAGCAGTGATTCTCAACCTGGGCGATCGACATCTTAAAGGGGGTGATTATTTGACTATACGATATTGGGGGGCGATAAGTTTTTTTTTTGGGGGGGAGGGCGAAATAATTTTCAACTCTAAAAAAAAGGTCAGATGATTTTGCAATCAGGTTCTGAAACTCGATTTTTCAATATGGCTCTAAGTATCAGCTTATATTAGGGATTATCATGCAATTTTTATCTGTAAAAATTTATAGGGGGGCGAATTAAGAAGCGAGTCTTACAAAGGGGGCGTTTGGTCCAAAAAGATTGAGAAACACTGGGCTAGAGGATTTACAAAAAAAAATTACAACAGAAAAGAAAAAAAAAAACAAAAATCCAACGTAATAGTAGTAAATGAAATTTAATAACATTTATTACATACCCCAGACTTTATGAATGTACAATTTATGATTAGAAGTTTATTGTTCTTTTATATTTTATTCGAGGCTTTATTCCCGAGGAGATTCTAAATATTATTTTGATTCTTCTACAAGTTAAATTTGATTTGATAGTTATCTTCTTGTAAATACAGAATAATTACTAGTAGACAATCATTGGTTTCAATAATTAATCTAAGGAGAAAAAACACCTAATGAACTAATATAATAATAATAATAATAAATAATTATTTGTTTTTGTCAATTCAGCATACAAATTTATACAATTTTATCCATCCACACCTTTTAACAAAATTACACAATAATCAAACACATATAAATAAAATTATTAAATAAACAGAAGTCCATGTTTTTGTAAAATATTCACAAATTTCTTTTTCTTTATTAAAACTTGATTTTTTCATTTTTATTTTTATAGTTTTTTTTTAAATAAGAAGGTGAAGATAAAAAAAATAATAGTAAAAATAATATATTTAAATTAGTTATACGATTCATCATCAAATATGATTTTAATAAATGTATCGGTGATTAGTATCAGAATCGCCGTGGAAATTAATTAATTAATTTGACTCTTTAAAGCAAATTATATAAATATATAATTTAATTATAATCAATTTATATAAATATAAACTTTCTTTGTTGTAAATTCTTAATATTAATTTGTTTGTTTTCTTGTTAATTAAGAAATTATCATTAACTAAACCTTCTGATGTAATATATTTTTATCAAAGATCTTAATACTTTTCTTTAAATATATGCATGGATAAATTTAAAGAAAAGTATTAAGATTTTAATTTTAATTTAATAAAAGGGGTTGTTTCCAGGAGGTAGAGAGAGATGGAGAAAGGAAGGAAGAAAGAAAAAAAAACGACCAAGGCAGCATCTTGTCAAATTCTTTGTTTAAATTTCATTCTTCTAAACTAAACTTTTTCTTAGTGCATGGATTGACTATTCCATAGTTTAAATTTAAGATGTCCCCAGAAGTACTAATAAAAATTATATATTTATAAGAAGTGGTGTTTTTGTAAAAAAAGGTAGTGGAACGCTAATTAAATTCAATAAACCAAATTAAGGAGATGAATTTATTATATATATATATAATATATATTTGAGGGAGTTGAAATTGTTGGGATGTTGGCGACAAGGGTGTTTCAACCTTCTCACTCCACTTCCTTGTCTCTGGTTGTAAAAGCAACCGTGGTTCTTCCTGTGGGCCCACGGGATGCCTGATCAGGTCTTGGTGGCGGCCAGGAAAAAGTCTCCCAACCCCTTCTCCCCCCACAACCGATGCTTCAGTAGGGGCGGCATTAATATATAAATTGGAACGAGAACCCCCGCAAGGGACTCTATTCGTTTGGGATGTTAGTTAGATGCTTGATTGTTTAGATTTGTGATGACTATGATGATGAGAGAGTGTGTGTATTTGCCTATGTATTTTTATTGTAAATAAACCATTTTATAGAAAAACCCAAACAAAAAGAGTTGTTGCTTTATCGAGATAATATACCCCTAGACAACGATCCAACCCTTTCCACCATCATTACATATATATATATATATATATTATCTGTCTAAAAAGGTAGTGGAACGCCGTTCCACTGCATTCCTATACAAAAACAGCACTATTTATATGTACATATATGAAAAAAGTGTATAATTTACTTAAACAAAAATCTGCTACTACTTATATTTCAAATTATGTTTTTATAATAAAAGATGGAGTTAGTTTTTTACTATCTCGCCAGAGATAGTATTGCGATCATGAAAATTTTCGATGTTGAGATTTTGATGTTTTTATACGTTTTGAAGGTTCTTGAATCATTTTCACTAAGGTTGAGAAAAATGTCTGTGTGTGTGTATGTGTGTGTGTATGTGTGTATGTGTGTATGTGTGTGTGTATGTATGTAGGCAAGATTACGCAAAAACGGTTTGAGCTAGAATGATGAAATTTGGTACATGGACATTATTCAAAATTCATAGTTTTCTATCAACTTTTGAGAAATGTAGCTCTACCGGAAGAGGGTCATTACCTACAACGTTTTGATTTTTTTTCCTCTAAAGTGACCGTAAAAATAAAGATATATGTTTGATAATTTTTCACATGATTAATAATTGTATAAAACTGCTATATATAGAATTTCAGCTTGATTGATTCGCTGAAATTACCAGAATTAATTTTTTAACACTGCAAATCTCACGCGCCAACACGTGACGTGGTGCCATCAACAAAAAGCCAAACATGCGCTGGTTTAATATTTATTATTTATTATTTATAATTTATAATTAATTAAATTTAATTTAAATATAAGATATTATGTTATTTAATCCAATTCAAATTGCGAGATAGTCGAGTGGAGACACTCCAGCTAATTTTCTTTAATAATCAATTCTATCCTATCATATTTTAATTTAATTTATCATTTACACATTTCTTTAAAATACAATAGAATTCTTTAAAAATAAAATAGAATTTAAAAGGTTCTTTGTGATATTTTTTCTTTTTTTTACAAACATCCCGCATTATATATATATATATAATATATATATAAAAGATATATTATATATTCCAATAATATCATCAGTGACTAGTATAGGGGCTCATGAAAAACAAAATTATTTATGCACTTCATATTTCAATAGTTTACTTCTGTCAATTTAGTTAATTTGACTTTATTCTAAATGTCTGTTAATATGTGACTTGGGATTTTCCCCTTTCTTAAAATTTGAATAAAAAGCATTAAAAATAGACAAATATTTTAACGATATTTTTCAAAAAATACATATAATCATTTATTATTATTTATTATATTTTAAATATTTAAAAATACTATATTTACATTTTTTAGATTAAATAATTATAAGATCTTCTTTCTACTTCATTTAATTGATGAACAAGTTTTCACCATACTTCAATTATTTTGTTTTATTTAGAAAAAAAAAATATAAAAGTTATTAGAGCTGATTTATAAATATAATTGTTCTGTTATTTTTAGATATACTAAATTTATAAAATCTTGATTTTAATCAAGAAGGGTAAATTATTTCTATTATCTAAAATAGAAATAACGAAAACATTTTTTATTCTATTCACAAACAAAAAATATTTTTTATTAATATTTATATAATTAAATTATTAAAGCTTTAGTGGCTGTTTTTATTTATAAGGGAATTTTGTATATAAAACCACATATTGATATTTTTTATTGTAAATTTATTCAAAAAAATACAAAAAATACACAACCTTTCGATTGCTACTTCTGCAAAATGTTATAAAATATATTATATATAACATATATCCAAAAAAATATTTTTAACTTTAAACAATAAATTATATTATTTTTAAGTTATATCACAGTTTGCTACTTCTGCAATCGAAACGTGTATTTTTTGTATTTTTTTGAATAAATTTACAATAAAATGTGGTTTTATTTACAAAATTCCCTTATTTATATAATTTTTAGATAATGTTCTGATTCTTTATTTTTTGGCACATAACAATATTTAATAATTATTTGTTATTAAAAATAAAATATTTCAAAATGAGCGCTTTAATCGTCAGATTGCGCTTGATTTTAAGAATACTGTAGAATAACGATAGTAGCGCCATTGCTGAAACGGCGGAGAAGCAAACTGTACGAGTGCTGATCGGGGAAGGCGTTCGAGTCAAGGCGGACGGTGACGGCCATTTGCCACAGCTGCCATCGTCTCCACTCCTCAATCCTGCGAAATTTAATTTCCTATTCATCCACTTATCCACACAACATTCATCGTATTTTTTCACATCAAATCAATTCTGGTGTATTGAATTTAATCACTATTATAATATTTTGTGTTTGCTATTAACTGTTTGCAACTATCTTATTGATTTTTTTATTCACATATATAATACTAAACTACATTCCTAGAAGATGGGAACCAGAGATGACGAATATGATTACTTATTTAAAGGTAGATTTAAGCCTAAATACATAATATAACGATAAGAAATTTGTATTCTTATATTCAATCTATCTTATGCATATATAATGACAAACTTTTTTATTATCTAACATGACTTGTAAAATTTGACATTTTAAATTTTAAAAGTTTAAATGGAATATTTTTATGATAATTGTATTCTTTTGTAATGAAAATCTAATGTCAATTTCTTCTGTCATTTAGTTGTCCTCATTGGGGATTCAGGCGTAGGGAAAAGTAATTTACTGTCAAGATTCACTCGCAACGAATTTAATTTAGAATCGAAATCAACTATTGGCGTTGAATTTGCAACTAGAAGTATACAAGTGGGTATAACTGTTGAATTATTACAACAGATTATTTGGAATGTGTTGTTTTTCCAACTCATCAATCATTACTGAAAAATTTAATTGGAATTATTTTGTTAGGTTGATGGAAAAACGATTAAAGCTCAAATTTGGGATACAGCTGGCCAAGAAAGATACAGAGCTATTACATCCGCGTAAGTTACAAATTAGTGCTTTTTATTATTTTTTTTTTCAATCTTACAATATTAGGTTCTAATAAATTAGATAATCTTTTGTGACATCATTTCTATGAATCATTAATTGCCAACTTTTGAATTTTTTTTCATTAAAAAAAAATCAATATGTATAAAAATTGTAATTTTTTAATTTGTTTATTTACATATATATATATCCATATATATATAATATATATGTATAAAATGAATTCAATAATGTGATTCATTTTAAAATTAAAAAAAAACATAAAATAAACTATTCTATTTGGTATTTTAAATTTTCAATAAAATAAATATTACAAGTATTTAGAGCAGTGGTTTCCAACCTTTCTATACCCCCCTTTTTTTAAAAAAAATTCTTGCGCCCCCCTTAATTTTTGTAATAATCTAATTTCATAAATACTCGAATAGTAATTTATTTAATGTGCTACAAAATAACACCTACACGTTACACACCCACACACACTCAATTAAGCAAAAACATATTATCTTATAGATTTTAGAAAATTGGTTCTAATACATTCGCGCCCCCCTACAGCAGTCTCGCGCCCCCCAGAGGTGGCGCGCCCCACACTTTGGAAAACACTGATTTTGTCATATTTATCGAAAGATTTGTTCGAACTTCTAATTCAAAATATTTTAGCATTTATTTATTAAAATTATTAAGTCCCAAGTCTATTTCTAGTTTTCAAAATTTACATATATAGATACCTGTATATTTCGACAAACACATTCCTAATTTATTGAACAGATAAAAAAGAATTTCATCCATTGTTGTTTTAGTTAAATCCTGAGATTATGAGTTTTACCTGGTAATTTAAAATTTACCATCTAAAATTTGAAAAAAAACTACTGGAAAATATCAGATACATTTAAATTAATATTTTAATTATATATTTCTTTTTTTAAACAAAAACATGAATTCCGATAATTGGAATTGTTAAAATATCTATTATGATTGTTTATAAAAGCATAATTAGAGACAGCATATTCGTCACTGTGAGAGGGGGAAGAAGAGGTAGTAAACATACGTATAGCAAGTTTATTTCAAATGAATTATAATATTAAGTTCATCAATCGAAATGACATTTGACATTCCATCCATACTTTTAGACATTTTAGAGGATATTTATAACCTCGAATCACATTATTATTTATATCCAATAATACAAAATAAAATGTAATCTCTTAGATAAATTAGTATAAATATTATTACTATTTATTAATATTAAATATTTTAGTAGAGACGTGTCTCGAATGAATGTTTCTTAGATAGACATAACTTGACAGATAAGTTGATAATCAAATAATAACATTGAACAATACAATAATTCGGTTTCCGTTCAAGTCATTAATTATTTTTTTTTTTCTAACGGAAGCCAAATGTTTAGAAAATTTTAAAAATAAAATTAACAATTAAAAATAAAATGTATTATCTATCAATAATAATAATACTCAACTTGTGTTTAAAGATTTTTCAATTAAATTCATATTTAATATATATATATATGTGGCGAGTAGCAGAAATAAAAAAAACAATAAGTTGTCCCATCTGAAAAATCACCTCTTTGACTCTTGTTGTTATTAGCAACGCGCTCTTATATGTTATAATTAATAATAAATAAAAAATTATAAAATTTATCAATAAATACAAATGTTGTTATAATATATTTTGTTCAAAACATTTTCTTACTCGTATAATCTCATATATATATATATATATATCTGTTTCAATGTTGATTCTTTTCCCTGAGAGTTATCAGTAATTTATCAGAAGGTCACTGTCTTTTTGCTATTATCATTTTTAACCTTGAATTTAATTCATAACCTGAATATAAAATTTAGATTTATTTCTATATAAAACAATAATTACAAAAATCTCATAGATTATCTTTATCTTTCATTCATTGTTTATTATATAGATAGATAATTTATAAAATAATGTATTAATTAAAGTTCATTAAAAAATTAATTAAATTTTATTCTCAGGATACTGACAAATATAATAAAATTTAAAAATAATTATTTTTTTTTTTTAAATTATAACATGATGAAAAATTTAGCTATATGAAAAATAATTTTTAATTTCTATTTTATTTATTCAAAACCTAAGAATCTTAGAAATATTTTAGATCTTAGGTGGTCTATTCTTTTCAATTTTTCTATGTAAATAATATTAAATATTGCAAAAAGTATATAAATGGTAGCTAGTCGCTTTAAGATTTGTTTGAAATTAATATAAAAAAAAAAATTAATGGGATAATTTTTAAAATCTATCTTCTCTACTACATTTAAGAATTTTCTTAAAAATAAATGTATTCTGAGTTCTTTGTCCAAGAATGTATATACATATTTCAGTTTTTTAATTGGTTTTTATTTATTTAATATTTTTACTAATTATATTCGAAATATAATATTTAAATTTTGAATTTATATGTTTTCAAATAATTTCCATAATATCTTTTTGTAAATTAATGATATATTCATATTATCTAAAGACCCTCATAACTAACTTGAAAATTTAATATTAATTTGTCGCGCGCGATTTATCATAAACCATGTTTCTTAAAGACACAATGTAAAACTTAGTCAATAAATTAGATGATTATTTTCAATGATATAATAATGTTTATATATATATATATTAAAATAAAACTAAAGTATACATTTTTCTTCATTTCATTTAAGGCCCAAATACCCAAACACTATTTTCTCAAGTTTGGGCTGAAAAACTCCGTGTATCAGAAATTAATTTTAAACAATTTTATAACTCATATTCGTTTATATAAGTTCATTTTATTAAAAATCCGCAAGTTAGAATCCTATCAATGCAATTTATATAATATTGATTTTTTTTTTATAGAAATAAACCCGCATAAATAATAAATTAAGTTTTTTTAAGTTTAAAAAAAAATGTAAAATATTCCAATTGACATTATATATAGTATAAAATTAATATAAAATCAGTATTATGAAAAAATTGGTTTTTAACACTTATTGATAAAATTATCTCAAATTTGACACCAGCTCATATTATCACTATGAGATATTGAAATAATTTATTATATACAAAAACAAATTAATTCAAATGGCTTTTTTCTCAAATTTAAATTTAGTAATTTAGATTTTTGATTTATTTTTATAAAATAGTTAAGTAAATAGTTACTTAATAATTATTAAATATTAGTATTAGTATAAAATCAATTCTTTTAATTTATAATCTATATTTATGATTTTATTATATATTTTCAGATATTATCGGGGTGCTGTTGGTGCTTTACTTGTATATGATATTGCTAAGCATTTAACTTATGAGAATGTAGAGCGGTGGTTGAGAGAGTTACGGGATCATGCTGATCAAAATATCGTCATAATGCTCGTAGGCAATAAATCTGATTTAAGGCATTTGAGGGCAGTTCCAACGGATGAGGCTAAAACATTTGCTGAAAGAAATGGACTTTCCTTCATTGAAACATCGGCCCTTGATTCGACTAACGTCGAAACTGCCTTCCATAATATACTTACTGGTAACAATTTTTATATTACATATGTAAACTATCTATTTGATTTATTCATGAAGAGAGAATATTATTTAATTTTTAAATTCTTATATAAATGTGATAATTGATTTTATTTTCAATAAATATGATATTATTGATACATATTTTTTAATTTGAAAATTTTATCCATATCTATCATCTTTTGATTACCTGTTTTTTATAAGTATAATAATATTTTTATGTTAATTTTAAATTTTATAAAAAAGAAATTTCAAATCTATTTAGATATAATTGTTTTTGTATACAAATAATAATAATAAATTAAATTTGATAATTTGGATATTTCCTTTTAATACATTTATACATTTGTTTTACCACTTGAGTTTAACCATGGTATTAATTAGAATATGGGGGTCCCTCATTTTTCTTGAAATTTTATCTTTATTTTGTTCTCTTTTTGTTTTATTTGAATTAAACATAAATCTAAGAAATGATTTTAATTTATTATTTTTTTTTTAGAAATCTATCGGATCGTATCGCAGAAACAAATCCGAGATCCGCCCGAAGGCGATGTGATCCGTCCTCAAAATGTTGAGCCAATCGATGTAAAACCTACTGTAAACCCCGAGAGTGTGCGAAAACAATGCTGCCAGTGACGTGAACATCTCAAGGTGTTTTATTTTATTTTAATCAGTTCAAAATAAACCTTGATATTTTTCCATTTTTATTTATTAAAATACTATTGATTTACAGAAAATTAAAATAAACGAAATTGATACCAGTTCAAATATATATATATAATATTAAAGTGTTTCTCAAATTATATATTTTTCTAATCCTAAAAAAAAAATATATAATTTCTTTTTGATATTATTATAGTTTTATAATAAATCATTTAAAATATTTTCTTTTCTTTTTTAATGGATTTTTTCCTATCTTTATTATTATGATTAAGAAGTGAATATTAAATCTCAAATTATTTATATATAATTTGTAATTACTGTGCATATTATTAAATATATGAGAAATATAATTGTATTTTTAGAAAAATGTACAATCCTTTTAGATATTTTTTATTGCCAAAATTTGAGAAACATTTAATATTAAATTATTTGGTTTATGTCATTTTATTTCTTATTTATTTTTAATATAGTAATTAGTGATTTTTTTCATTAAAGAAAATATTCACATAGCCATACTTTACTGTTAAAATTTAAAATATTTCAATTATTAGAAGAAAATATTATATTAATTAAAACAATTAAGTCTCATTGAAATGAAATACACTAATTATAAATTAAAAAAATAATTGAGAATCAGAATTTTTGTTTATTTTGCACTTATGTTTAAACATTTAAGATTATTTTAAAATAATATTATATAAAAAGTGTTGTTATTTTTATCAATACTAATATTTAAAGATACATTACAAAAATGTTACTGGTAATAATTTAATTTTGATTCTTAAATTGTAATATGAGAACATAATTTCTATAAATATTCCATTATTCTTATTACTTTTTAAAATTATTCAAAATCTTTGATATATATATATAATTTTGGAAATTAAAAACTTGGTATCCTTTTATTTTTTTTAAATAGTATACATTACAATAATAATTATTTTTTCCTCAAGAAGAAACTAGAATGTTTCTATTTCTTTTCTATATTGTTTAGATATTTCTTGCCCTTAAATATATATATACTATTATATCTTTGGGATATAAAAATGCTCTGTTTATAATAATTTAAATACTTGAGAAAACCCACTATCTTCCTTATAATTTATTATATATTTGATATTTATCTAAAATCCAGTTAAGACTTTCATTTTTCACATTAAAAAATTCGTATAATCATAACCTTTAATAATAAATATTTCTAACCAATATTATTCCACTGTTATTTGTCATGCTCTCTTTAAAAATATTGATATAATTATATAATTTTCAGTTTTATATATATATATATAAAATATAATTCGTTTTTTCCTTATTTTTTTCTAGTACTGTTAGTTTTGTGGTCAATAAAAAAATTATAATTTGACCTTTTATCATAAATATATATTATATAAAATATATTAAAAGTTAAATATTTTACGATATTATTTTATGAAAAATAATTTAGTTTAATAAATTAATAATCACTCTCAAATGATTTTTAATATCTATCTCACCATTCCTTATACCTAATGACCTAATACCATCATTGAGATTTAATATTAATAGTTATTTTTAGGACCAGTTATTTATTATTTCAAATAAACATAAATTTTTTTCAATTTCATCTAATTACAAAGTTTTTAAAAAATTAATTAATGGTAAATTTTATAAAATATTACTTAACAAAGCATAATATATCTTTATATTCTACTTTAAAAATTAATTACAATAATTTTTTTAATAAGTTGTTCATTTAGAGAAGTCTATTTGATATACAGGCATATATATTAAAAATAATTTTTATTCCTCTCTTCAAACATTTATATAATTTTGATAATTTTTTAAATTTAGAATTTATAATTTATAGAAATCATTTAAATAAAGATAGATAAAGACAAAATTAATTGATTATCTTACTTAATTTTATTTATAAAAGTCTACTGAACTACTCTCGTACATTTTATTAGAATATATCTTCACTATGGAAAATTAAACAAACTACTCAACTGTAATCATAGTCAAAAGATTTGAAATAATTAAGTAAATCAACATACATAATATTAAGAAATTGAATTTAAGGTGCTTTATTTATTGATAATTTGATCTAAAAAATAATACATTTTTGAATTAAAAGAATTATTACAGGTTAAAAATAGCTTTAAAAAACCATCAGATTCTTTTTATTTATTTCTTATGATTTACAGAGATCTATCGCTGCGGTTCTCATCAGAAAATATTGCAAGCCACCTGGGAGGAAATCCAACAATTCAACCATCTTCACGCCTCACCCTGCTACCAGGGTTAATTACTCATTTCAAATTATTATTATTATTATTATTATTAATACACCAATTTATCGGAAAGGAACATACTGCATATGCATATATATATATAATGAAAATAAAATGGATATGAAAAAGATTGATAGTTGGATCGTTTAGACGAATGAATGAATAAACATCTAATATTATACCTCCTAAGATAAATTAATCATCTAGGCTTTTTTTTAATTTTGATTTTTCATTTGTTTAGTTTATATATATATATATATATATTTATATATATATACACTTGAATGATAAATGTGTGTTCTATTTTGCACTATTATTATTGTACACATTAATACTTATAATTACACCTCTAGAATCATTTTCACTTCTCTATTTTTATTTTCTTTTATATATATATATATATATATATATTTTGATTTTTCTATATATATATAAATATATAATATATTACACAATTAAATTATAGTGTAAAATATCAAATCATGTAAAAAGTGGTATTAATAAGAAGCATTTAAATTAAAAAAAATTGTCAGGCTTAAGAACTTAATAGCCTGAAAATATATATAAATATCGTTTGATTATTAAATATAAAGTGTATTATATATATATGAAAAAACTGCAGGGTAGATGAATAAAAACAGTGTTTTACAAGCTGTGAAAATATTTAACATTATTTAAAGATTTTCTGACTGATATGAAATTGTGCACCCAAATAAAAAGTAAATGTGGCTTTAAATTCAATTTATTTAATTAAAAGCAAAATATCCTTACATATAAATATAATTATAATTTTCTATTTATTTTTTTTACAATTTAATAAAATATTTTGGCTAAGTGATTTAATTTCTTGTAAAAAAATTAATTTATATTTTCAACCAAATTTAAATGAATTCCAATATATAGATTAATTTTTAATGATTTATAGTATTTCATTTTTTTAGTATCATCATTTTTTATTAATTTATTAAATATTTTATTTATAAATTACCAATTTATATACAAAATGTTTAATTTTGAAAAAATATTGACATTTTCCTTGGTTTGATTTTTTTTATAAAACTATTTTAAAATTAAAATTGAATATTATATTATATTAAATTTAAGAATTATTCTCTATATTTTTTTTAATACATAAATAATAAAAAAAATCCTCAAATTAATTATTAAATTTAATTTAACATTCCTGAAACAAATAATTTTGAAATGTTAACATTTACAAACAATTTGTTATTAAAAGGATTGTTTGATTAATTAATAGTTTTATATTATTTATATATATTTTTTGCCTTTAGTCCAATTTCAATTTAGATTTTTCATAGGCTTTTTTTCTAATTATTTCTTAGATTTATTGAACTTTTATATATACTATATATATCATATATATATATATTCATATAAGAGAAATTACTAAGCTTTATAATATTAAAATTTTTATTTATCTTTAGCATTGTAATTTACAGTGATGCAAAGAATATTTGATGTGTATTCATAGTTGGTATATATAAATATATATACAATTGAAATTATATACTATGCTATATAAAAAATGGAATCTATTTTACACAAAAATAAATCCACTAATATACTTAGAAAATATATATATATAAAAAATTGATGTTATTTACTTGAAAAAGTATATATATATATATATAAATATATACATTAATATATTAATTAATATTAATATTAATATATTAATTATATGATGTATATATGTACTTATATATATATATATATTATATAGAAGATGAAAAATTCATTCATTCGTTCAATCATTCATGTTATTCATAGAAAAAAACAATTGTTCGATAATTTATAGGATTATAAATACATTTTTAAATAATATATATGCATATTTATATTTAACTTGAATATTGTATATCTTCAAAGTTAAATAGCATTGCAACCTGTGTTAAGAACTAATGGATATACATTATTAAAATAAAAACATACCTATTAATTATATGATGTATATATATATATATATATTAATATATAAATATATAAATATATTATATATATATAAATATATATATATATATATATAAAGAATTAAATAAATTGTTACACATTATTATATTTTTTTTACTTGAGCTTTATATATAATTAATAAATTTGCAAATGCTTGTTTGTGAATGATTGCTAAAATTAGGATTTTTAGAAAGATATCTCTTACAGCTATTCTCGTTATTTGATCAACAATTCTCTAAATTTAAAAAAAAAACAAATCTTATAACTGTAATATAATTTATATTTTTTGAAACCACCTAACATGCTCTTTATCTTCTAATTCATGAATATAAACTTTTTTTTAGTGAAATATATATTTTTTCCGATTCAATATGTTCTTTCTTATTTATATATTATTTTTTTTTTTTGTTTTTACTTATCACGAAAACTAATTTTTAAGAAATATACATCTATTAAAACAAAATAAATATTGAATTAGAATTTATAAATATTAATTTTTATTACCAGCGGCAATGCCCTTAAACTTAAAATAAACCTATAAAAGATCCGGCCATTCAATATAATGAATTGTTATTAAAAAATATTTTTATAATTTTAATTTTTTTTTGTTTTATATTATCTTTGTTCCATTAATGCAACAGTTATTTTATTTATTCATATGTAATAATTAAGACTTTTAGGTTTATTATACATAAATTAGACAAATGTAATTATCTTTTTTATTTATAAAAATTCAAATTAAATGTTGTAATATATATGTGTTGTGTATATTTAAACATTTGTAGTTGAATTATACAGCTCTCTATATAAAAAATATAAAATATTCTTATAAAACGGAATTTAAAAATAATACATAATAGTCATTTTTACTATCTCGCAAGAGATAGTAAAGCGATCACGAAAATTTTCGATGTCGAGATTTTTGTTTTTATACGTTTTGAAGGTTCCTGAATCATTTTCACAAACAACACGGTTGAGAAAAATGTCTGTCTATGAGTGTATGTGTTTATGTGTGTGTGTAGACAAGATTACTCAAAAACGGTTTGAGCTAGAATAATGGTACACGGGCATTATTCAAAATTCGTAGTTTTCTATTAACTTTTGAGAAAACTTAATAAATAAATAAATATAAAAAAATAAAAAATTAAATATAAATTTAAAAATTTTATCACTTGACAGAAAGTAAACATTTGGTTAAATGGTATAATAACCAAAATACACGAAATATAAAAAAATGAATTAGAAACCAATTCAAAATTATTATTTAACATCAACTAAGTATAAATAAAAATAAAAAAATTTTGAACGAGTGATTCCAATCATTTTTACTTTCTAGCAAGAGATTGTATTGCGATCACGAAAATTTTCGATGTTGAGATTTTGATATTTTTATACGTTTTGAAGGTTCCTGAATCATTTTCAATAAGGTTGAGAAAAATGTCTATGCGTGTGCAGGGCCGCCCTAACCACAGGGCTAATTGGGCTAAGCCCTAGGGCGCAAGCCTTCTGGGGGCGGCATTTTTTATTGGTTTATATATTTTTACTAACCATTCTGTGTAATTTCTTATGAAAAGGGGCGCAAAATTTTAGGAGCCCACGGGCGCCGAAAATCTTAGGACGGCCCTGTGCGTGTGTATGTGTGTAAGTATGTAATCAAAATTACGCAAAAACGGTTTGAGCTATAATGATGAAATCTGGTACATGGGCATTATTCAAAATTCATAGTTTTCTATCAACTTTTGGGAAATGAAGCTCAACCGGAAGAGGGTCATTACCTACAACGTTTTGATTTTTTTTCTTCTAAAGTGACTGTAAAGATATAGATATACGTTTGATAATTTTTCACATGATTAATAATTGTATAAAACTGCTATATATAGATTTTCAATTTGGTTGAATAGCTGAAAGTAGCAGAATTAATTTTTTAACACAGCAAATCTCACGCGCCAACACGTGACGGAGTGCCATCAACAAAGAGCCAAACATGCGCTGATTTAATAAATATTATTTATTAATTTTAATTTATAATTTATAATTAATTAAATTTAATTTAAATAAAATATATTATGTTATTTAACCCAATTCAAATTTGCGAGATAGTTGAGTGGAGACCCTCCAGCTAAATTATATAAAATATATTTAGAATTTTTATTATTTTATAATAATTTTCACTATGAAGGTCACTAACTTATATGTAAAATTAAAATCGATCCTTTTCTATATATTCTTAAGCGTCTAAATATTAAATAACTAAATAGTTTTAATTTATTAGAATTATTACATTATCATTCAAAAAAAAAATTGCTACTTCAACCTAATCTTAATACGATTGATAATTATCACAAATTCCTTTATTTTAATTAAACATTTAAATAATTAGAGATTTTAATAAAAATTAAATAAAAAAGATTTAATAATTTATTTATTTCTCAATGTAGTTAAAGGAATTTAATACCTATTTGAATATAAAATTTTTACAAATAACTTAATAACAAATTCAACTATATTAACAAAATCAACTAAGTATTGTGATGTAATTTCATAGTAATCGGTTAGCCAATTTTAAGTCTATAGGATCACAATTTCCCGGACCTCCAGACAAAAATTCTAAAGACGTAATTTTCACAAGCTACTACTTTTCTATAAGTTTCTTAGTAGTATCTTGTATTTTTATTCAAAAAAGGGTAATTTTTAAAACTAATGTTATAATTAATTCTATACATTTACATCGATAAGCAACTATATGCAGTGGCCTAGCGTAATCTATTATGTTGGGGGGGGGGGGGGGCAGGTGTGGGGTCCGAGGGTCTCCCCCGGAAAAAATTTGGACAAAATAAATTATTTATTTATTCATAACGTTTAGACTATACTTATACGTAATTTAAAGATGTTTTTTTACTTTTGGGTTCTCAGTTACAAAACTAATCACTTTTAAATTTATTTTTTGCACAATGTTTGGGGGGGGGCACCTTCCCCCTCCCGTGCTCCCCTCCGGCCTCTGACTATAAGCATTTACATGTTGTCTTTTGAACACCCTGTAGAGTTCTACATTTCCTCTTTAATACATTAGTGTAGCTTCGATCGGAAATCGTCAATTACCTTTTCTGGCATTTCAACAAAAATTTATCTTATCCAGTGATGAATTGGTAAAATAAGAAGTAAGGGAACGCATAGTGGGAGCAAAAAAAGTCCTATTTTCAGTAAACTATTTTTTTCCATATAAGTTTTTATTTTTTCTTATTCTTATTATACAAAATATTTACGAACACAAGAAAAGAAATTCTAACAGTGGATTTAAGTGGGAGTTGTCGGAACATGAAAAAGTACTAGAACGCGTTCCGGTTCAGAAAAAAGGTAAGGGAACGTCGTTCCCAATACACCACTGCTCTTATCTGTAATTGAATTCTTCACTTCTCTGTGTTCTTAGAAACTGAAATTATATAATCTGGTCATGTCATCTCAAAAAAAAAGTATTTGCCTTGGTGAAACAAAGATCTTTTAATTTGTGACTTATTAACTAAGATAATTCTAATTACATAATAAAAGCAACTTGTTTAATCTTTTAAAAAAATTTTAGAAAAATTGTAGATAACAATCAATTAAAAAAAATGATTGGATCAACAGAGATGATTAAAATATGTTCTTAATTTGGAATCTGGAAAAATATACATCTTTTTTTTTTGATTTTGAAAGAAAACAATTTTTTCTTCTATTATATGATAGTTTTTAATGTATGAAATATGAACATAAATTGTTATTCCACAGGAAAATACTTAATTCATATTTTATACAATAATGTATTGGTAAAATAAGAAGTAAGGGAACGGATATATATAATATATAATTTTATTAACTTAATTATAAATTGAGATAACTTAAAATAAATTAAATAATTTAAATCATTTATTAGAAAAACAAATGAAAATTCAATATTATAATCAGTGATGTATTGGTAAAATACGAAGGGAACGCATAGTGGGAGCAAAAAAATGTCCTAATTTCAGCAAACTATTTTTTTCCATATAAGTTTTTATTTTTTCTTATTCTTACTATACAAAATATTAACGAACACAAAAAAAGAAATTCTAACAGTAGATTTAAGTGGGTGTTGTCGGAACATGAAAAAGTACTGGAAAGCGTTCCGGTTCTGAAAAAGGTAAGGGAACGTCGTTCCCCTCCCAATACACCACTGATTTTATATTTTTCTTAATTATTGTATAATATGCATTAAATGATATTCAGGGCGGTGATGATGATGATATGGTCTGTAATTATATCTAAGCTTGTAATTTTATTTTTTAAAATTCGCTTTCCAGATGGCGCTAATACGTGTCAATTGCTTCAAAGGTTCCTATCACCGTGTCCGGGGCGTGAATCTTTAACATTGCGTGTCCGGGGCGTGATATATATATTATATAGCACAGTATTATAGTAATTATATACCTATTTATTTAAAAAATGAATGTCAAAGTTAACATTGAATTTTGGTAAGTTATAATCTTTAAGAGAGATACAATTTCTTAAAACAAAATAAAAATTATTTATTTTTTTTTCTCTAAGTGATTCCTGCGGTTATAGTAATAAATATTCAGAATTAGCTGACAATATCAAAGCATCAGTTCCAACCGCTGAAGTAAATGGAAAGGAAGGCAGAAGAGGTAGTAAATAAATCTAACCTATTCTATTCATTTTGTTAGCTTACTTGAAAGTTTTTTGTTTTAGGATCATTTGAAGTTATAATCAATGGAATTTTAGTACACTCTAAATTGAGAACAATGGCATTTCCAGATTTTACTGATGTAATTAATATTGTTCAAGAAGCTGCAGAGGGAAAAACAGTTCGACAAGTTGACAAACAACAACCAATTTCATGTACCATAATCTAATAATATATTCTTAAGAATTCTTTAAACAATAATTTTTTTTTCTTCTAGATTTAGGGATTAATAAAAACATTTCTTATGTAATCTCGTACATTATTTATTTTAAAATTAAATGTTTATTTTATGTTTATATATAAATTTTTTTTATCACCTTTTTATGGAGAGAGAAATTAAATATATATATTTAAAGTATGGCCAGTAAAATTTAAATAAATTTGATAAGAACGTTTATCTATTTTGTTCTCTTACGAGGGAATTTTGTAAATAAAACCACATATTGATATTTTTTATTGTTAATTTATTCAAAAAATACAAAAAAATAAACAACGTTTCGATTGCAGAAATAGCAATTAGGGAATTTTGTAAATAAAACCACATATTGCTATTTCTGCAATCGAAACGTTGTTTATTTTTTTGTATTTTTTGAATAAATTTACAGTAAAAAATATCAATATGTGGTTTTATTTACAAAATTCCCTTATAAATAAAAACAGCCACCAAAGCTTTAATAATTTGTTCTTTTATGGTTCATAGAATTAATTCATGAACCATAAACAGATCTGAATAATTTCCAAACAAATCTATGTGTGAAGAGATTTAAAATAAATAATAAAATTGCCGTCTAGTTATTCAAAAAATATTTAATTATAAAAATTTATAACTTTATTTATCTATGTGGCTCTACGGAACTCGAAAATTCTTGGCCGCAGCAACCACATTTCTCAGTGTCTCCATCCTAACTATAATCATTCAACTCCTACTTTCTCACATCACTTCCTGCATTGTCCACCCACCGTGTCTTTGGACTTCCAAGCGGACGTTTCTCCATCAGTCACTCCACCAATATATTTTTCACCATACTTTCCTCTCCCATTCTAGCCACATGTCCTGCCCATCGCAGCTTTCTGGATTTTATAACTCTATATCTGGAGATACATAGAGGCAGCGTTTTCCAACCTGTGGGGCGCCCCCTTCTGGAGGCGCGAATGTTTAGAGCCAATTTTTTTTCTAAAATCTATAGAAATCTATATCTGGGGTCGTCCAATTTTTTCAATATGGTTATTAAAAAAAAAAACAGTAAAATTTTTTTTGCGATAAGGCTTTTGAATATTTTCGATTTTTTTTTTCAATTTTTTCAATATGGTTACTATATTATGTGAGTATTTATGAAATTAGATTATTACAAAAATTAAAGGGGACGCAAAATTTTTTTTAAAAAAAAGGGGGGGCGCCGGTTCAGAAAGGTTGGAAACCACTGCATAGAGGTCTTGCAATTCTTTTATAACTTATATTAATATTATTTTTAAATTTAAAATTGAATTTATTTTCTAAATTACTATAATGTTGTAATATTTTCGAGGAAGGAATTGTCATTAATATATATTAGTTTCATTAATTATATCTGTTATATTTTTAATTTGTTAACTATCTATTTTAAATCCTTTATTATGATGTTGATATTGTATTTTTAAAACAATTTATTTCGTTTATAAAATATTTTTAAATATAAAACTTAAGAATTACATTTTAAGAATGTTTTTTTTTTAAATTTTAATAAATATAAGACGTGATCTGAAATTTTTTTACATATTTATATTCCTTTTTAAATCCAAAGCGGTTTTTAGTCAAAATACCTCGGTTCTATTGTCGTTGCTTTGGAGGAGGTGAATGTCTATCTAAATTAAACCTAAGTTAAAGACTAAAACCTAAAGTAATAGGTCTCGTGATGGGGTGGGGGGAAAGAGGGAGCTTACCTATGGTACCGATGGACTGAAAAACGAACGACACCTTATGAAATGGAAATAATTTCCATCATTTTAAGAGATTACCATACTTTTTTTAATAAATTTTTTTCTTAAAAATGTATTAAAATAAATATAAATAAAAATTTTGTTTTTATCAGTTTTTATTAATGGTTTTTGATTTTTAAACTAATTTTATTATTAAAACTTGTACTTTTATCTGGATAAAAAATTGTTGTTCATTCAAGAGCCTCTCATGGCTCACTGACCAAACGGATTTATTTTACACAATGAATATAAATAAATAATTCTAGCAATTCGCAAACAAAGAATTAATATAATATTTATTTTTTCAATTAAATAATTGATTCTAAAAGTTCTCATTTTAATTAATTTAATAAATATTTAGATCATATTTACATAACTTTAATTATTTGTTATTTATTCTTATTTTATTTGTATAAATTTTATCAATGTCTAATATAAAAAAAAACAAATTATTTTTTTTAGTGTTTTATGTGAATACAACAAAAATATTTTCCAAACCTCAATTAAAATGACAATTATATTATAATTCATATAAATTTTAGTGGGTGATTTTCTCAAATGGACTTGCAAACCAAAAAAGTTAAAAATATTAAATATAATGATTTCTATTGAAACAAAATTAATTAATTCATTTGAATAGGTATTATGTTTATGTTTTTTATTTTATTATGTTTATTGGTGAAAAATCAAACGGAATGTAATTAAACAAAAAAATTCAAGAATTAGGTTACGCAGACTTAAATATAATAGGAGATTCCAAAATTTCAATGAAAGATAGCATAAAAAAATTAATTGAGGCAGATAAAGAGATGGGGCTTGAAATTAATAGTGATAAGACAAAATATTTAGTTACAAAGAGGAACAGTATTAACTTACAAAGTCTTAACATACAAAATGTAGAAAAATTTAAATACTTATATTCTGTAGTTACAAAGGATAATAATATTCGAGAATTTAAATCGAGGTTACAATCGGGTAACGCCTGTTATCATTCAGTAAAGAGGCTTATCTCATCAAAACTTTTATCAAAGTGGATGAAAATTGAAATATTTAAAACAATTATTTTGCCTGTTGTATTATATGGGTGTGAGGCATGGTCGATCATCCTGGGAGACGAGAGTAGATTTAGAGTATTTGAGATTAGGATTGTTCGCAGCATTTATGGGCCAAAGAAAGCTGAGGTCAACGGGGGAAGGCGGAGATGGCATAACGAGGAATTGTATGACCTCTATGCATCTCCAGATATAGTTAAGGTTTTGAAATAGAGAAGGCTGGGATGGGAAGGGGATGTGGCTAAAATGGGAGAGGAAAGGTCGGCGAAAAATATATTTGGGAAAAACCGATTGGGAATCGTTCGCTGGAAGACCAAGGACGCGGTGAGTGGACAATGTAGGAAAGGACGTGGAACAGATAGGAGAGGGTAGGAGTGGGATGGTTATAGCTCAGGATTAGGATACTTGGAGAAATGGGGTTGCTGCGCCAAGAACTTTCGAGCGCCATAGGGTCACAGAAATAGATAGATAGATATAACAAATACAATAATAATATATAATTAATTTACTGATTAAATTAAAATATATTTTGAACAGGAAAGTGAATGTTTTAATATACTGATTGAAATAAAATGGATGAAAACCTTTGACATAGTCTTTCAACCAAATACTATGTACTACTTCGGGGGTACAGGGGACAGAGACCCCTTTCTAGGTGCGAAGAGCGCCTAGTTATTTATAAAATCATTTATTCTTTTGATAATGGGGATTTCAAAATATAAATAAATTGTTATCATTGAATTTAGAAATTTTTAAAAGATAACAATTATCAATAATTTATTATAAATTAAAATCAAAGTGTATGGTGATTTATTTTACAAAATATATTATTTGTAAGCAATAACATTGGGAATTTAATCTGAAAAAACAATTCAAATTTAATTATCTAGTATAAAATCATCTAATCTCTTCGATAATTTATAATTTCCACATGATCTCCTATTTTAAGCGTAACTTGTTTTTTATTAGAATGGCTCATGTATAATCCAAATTTCATTTTGCCATTAAACAATCTTGCAATCGTTGATAATGGTTCCTTAGATTTTTCTCCAGATTGTTGATCAATACAAATAATTTGACATCGATTACAAGGACCCGTAATCTGTTAATCATTTTATCATTAATATTATTATATGTTAATATATTTAACAGTAAATTTTATTATATAAATTTTAATTTAATTCATTTTATATGAAATACCTTACCTTAAATAAATAATCTCCAATTTTTATTTCAGACCAATTATTTTCATCAAAAGCTTTTCCATATGATACAATAAAATTACTTCTAAAACGATCACTAAGGTTTTGCTAAAATTATTAAACTATGATTAAGTGGATCAAAAGGAATGAAAGGCAATAAATTTAACAAAATAATTTAAATTACCTTTTCAATATTTTCTATTTTATTTAAAAGCCAAGTTATTGTAGAATCATTAATTAATAAAAATTGAGCTTGATTCACCAAAGAAATGGGTTTTGGAGTATCTGATAAAAATCAAAAATAATTCTTAAAAAAAAAAAAAAAACAAATATTTATTTCTTCTTAATATAATTTATGCTAATTTCATTTATTTTTATATTTATTGATAATTTGTAAATACATAATAAATCTATATTTGTATTTCGATTTATCAGTAAAATATTTATAAATTTCTCACCTATTTCTCCATTATTTTTAGCAGATCTCTCTTCTAAATTGGATTGCCTTATCAGTCGCAGGTTTGGTCTTGACAATGCTTTGGATAGCCAATTTGCAACATCATCTCCATAATCAATTCCTTGTATATAATCATTACATACTTTACTGTGACATAATTTACTGGAATAATTATTATATTTTAATGGAATTTCCAAAGGAATAACAATAGATTCCATTTCTTAAAAAAAATATATAGAATAACATTATAGAAAAATTATAACTATCTTTTCTATTTTATATATTTAAAAAAATACCTGGAAAAGAGAGTGTCATGGTACTTTGCTCAATATTTATTGAAGGAACAATAAGACACAAATACGGTTCTTGTTTTTGTGTTAAACAAACACCTGATTCAGTGATAATCATCCATTCACGATCATAAAGTAAACCTTTATGGTTAATGGACCATTTCAAAGGACGAAAACCAGAACAAGATTTTATAGGAAACACTGTCATTTCTAAAAGTATATTTTTTTTGTTTACGCAGTCAGTATCAATGTTTTTAGCAACATTTTCAGAATAATTAAAATTATTTTGATAATTTAAAATATTTATATTCTTCAAAATAAATTTTTGAATTGATTTATTTATCATCAATTTTTTATGCATCCTTTTTTGAAATGAATAATGCCAATCAGGTATTTGGAAAATCGGGTCGCCAATTAAAAAACATGATTTTATCATATTTAATAAATAATTTACATGGTCAATTGTAGACATATAGCCAAAAGAGATTCTAATAGAACCTATAGGCTGTCCATTCACTAAATCATGATCATCACCACATATATGGCCCAACTAAAAATAAAAATTTTTGAATCAATTGAAAAAATATAAATATAAATATGATTTACGAGTGTGGGGTGAAAAGTTTCCGGCCTATTCAAGAAAAACGATGTTTTTAAATTTTTTTTTTGCTATATTTTTCAACATAATCTCCATCAGCACTGATACATTTCTCATAACGGTGTTCCAATTAATTAATTAGTTAATTTAATTTAATTTAAGTCTCATCAACAGTTATGAATCGCCGCAAAAATTCGTTTGGATTACGCCTACAGCGCCAAATTGTTCGTAGAAATGGTTTTTCGAGGCAGTTTTTAGTCTAACGTTAGCAAACGCGGCACCCACGTCGCACTCAGCTTTCCATATTCAAATGTTTTTGCAAAATATTTCGCACACGTTCAGCTGACATCGTACAGGTCTCAGCTATCTTGAATGTTGAAAAATAAAGCAAAAAAAAAAAAATTTAAAAACATGGTTTTTCTTGGTCAGGCCGGAAACTTTTCACACATTCTTCGTATTTATATTTATGATTGTATCCAGAAAAGATTGACAATAATTATGTTTATGATGTTTAGAAAGACCGTAAGAAATTAAATTGAAAGTATTTCCCGATGAAGATACTTAAATTATTAGTTTGAAATACATATATAAAAAATATTTGGAATGCTGAAAATATTGTTGAGACAAGTACATTTTATCTACAATAGAGTATTTTTAAGTGAATAAAAATTTTCTAAAATAATTTTTTTTTCTGGATACCTCTCAATAAAACCACTCAAGTAAAATAAATAATATATATATTTATATAATAAAAGAATAAAAAAAAAATTAAAATTACTTGGTAATGCTTTCTCAAATCTCCGACACTTAATTGAAGATGCCTTTGACATGCCCCTGGGTTACAAAAACATCCAGTTCTTAATTCTATTCCATATAAATTCGCCATATTTAATACCTGAGATTAATTATTATTTAATTATTTAACAAATTATTTTATATATAATGAAATTAAAAGTATATTTATTAAAAGTATTACCTCCCTAAAACCTACAAATGTTCCATTGGGTCTTAGAAGATTGAAATTAACAATATTTCCTTGAAAAGCTCTGTCTGTGTAATCTGTATCCGTGTATAACTTGACAACAGGTTTTCCATTTGCATGGTGAAGAATCAAAAAATTGTTATAAAGATATTGAGCAAGAAGAAATGTATGTTGAGAAATAAGATCCATTGTTAAGTCATGTTTTTTAAATAATTCGAATCCATGTCTTAAAGATATTATTGAAAGAAATGGCAATGATCCATCTTCGAAACTGTTTTAAATTAAAGAAAGAACTTCATTGGATGTATTAAATATAGCATTGTTCTTAATTTTAATTATAAACAATAAAACAAAAAAAAGAGATTTATTATTATAAAAAAAACAACAAATTGTAAGTTTATAAATGAAAAATTAAGAAACATAATTTACTTGAATTGTTTGATTATTAAAAAGATAAAGATTTTTTTGAATTAAAATTCTTGAAAAAATATAAATGTAGATTTAATAAACAATAATTTATATTATTTCAATATAGCTAAAATGTTTATTAAATAGAAACTTACATTTTGAAATATTTTATAATAATATTTTATTATTTCATATTATATTTCACTTTAAATAGAGAATTCCATAATAATTTTAAAACTTGCTTTTTGTATTTTATCTTTTTCCATTTAATTAACAAAAATATTTGTTTAGAAATTTTCTTTAATCTACATAGAATAGTAAAAAGATGTTGAAATCATAATCATTTTTTTATATATGTAACTATATTTACCTTTCATGTAATTTTGGTCTTAATACATGGAAATTTTCAGTGCTCAAGGAAATTAAAACAGTTCCACCACCAAAATAATTTCTTTTTAATACATGAGCACTTGTATTTTTAACAAGAAGAGCTCCAAGTCCAGTGGGATAACCAAATATTTTATAAAATGAAATACATACAAAATCTGGTTTATATTTTGTTAGATTTAATGAATTAGTGGAAACAAATGTTGCAGCATCCAATAAACAATACCATTTAGAACAATTCAATTTATTTAAGGAACCATTTTTTATTTTTTCTATCCATTCAAGTGGATATTTGAAACCAGAGAAGTTGCATTGAGCAGAATAAACAAAAAGAGAATTTGTATTATATTCTTTGGATTCTTCACTTGATGATATATTAGAATCAGAAAATAAGTCAAATGCTTCATCCTGTGTTAATGTTTGTATAGAGGCAAAATTTTCAGATGCAAATTCTCTAATCCCTAAAACTGAAGTATGATTATCTTGAAGATAACAAAATTTCCCTTTTTTGTTTTCCTTTCCTTCTTTCTTAGAAGACCAATTGAAAGATTCTCCTACTAGTTTTAAAGCTCCGGTTGCTCCAGAAGTAAATATTATTGAATATTCTTCACTCGTTGTATGAAAAAACTGTAATAGACTAAATATATTTAATTAAAATATTGTATGATAAAGTTTCGTTTAAAGATTTAAAATTGAAAAAACAATATGAATAATTGAAAAATTTTCAGATAATAGATATATTAAAAGAACATGTATATATTACAATTATAGAATAAATATACAATTAATTAAAAATCAATAGACAAATGCTCAATTATTGTTGATTAAAGATTATTAGCACAAAATAAAAATTATTATTCTATAAAATATTATTTGAATTGTTATTTATTTTAACCATTCTATATCAAAAAAATATATATTGAAGTTTTCTTAATTATATTGTGATTTTTGGTGAAATAATTATTTCATGGTAAAAACTAAACAAATAAATATTGTAATCAAATTATTTAATATAGCAAAATATTTTTTTAATAAAATTAAACAAATATAGTTACCATAAAATAATGATTTCATTATTAATAATATAATAAATACTAGATATTTTTAACAACCCATTGAATTCCATTTATTATATTTATGTAAATATTTAAAAAAGTAAAAATAAAATTAAATTACAAATTAAAAAACAAATAAATATAATATCATAACATTTTATTTAAAATATGATATGTTTTTGTAGTTGAATAAAAACATATATATATTGAAATCAAATTTAACTTGAATAGAAAAAAATAATACAGATCAATTTTTTTATAAATATAAATAGTAAAATTTCCGAAAGTTTAATTTTAAATCTTAGTTTTTTTACACACTCTAAGACCTATTTGAAAACTAAATAGCTTTAAGTACCCCATTAGAAGATTTTGAATTGTCTAATAGTATTAAATGACAATTTCAAATTAAATGTGAAGATTTTACATCAATGAAAGATAAACATGATAATCAAGTTCTTAAAAAAAATTAGTTATAAATAAATTTATTAAATGAATATTTAAAAAAGAACTAAAAAAATGTGAATTTATTTTTGTTTATACTATGTAGATTTTAATGAAGAAAACACATTTTAAAGTTTCAAAAAGAATTTGTATAAAAAATTATTTCAAGTTTTTAGAGATAATTTATTAAACTTTATTTATTAATTATACCTGTTTCTTTTTATAACAAAGTAAAAAGTACCTGTATCTAATTTGATCAATGGAATCGGCGGTATATTTTCCTGTGGAATTGCTTGAATGTGTATTTCCATAAACATTTGTTAAAAGATCATTGGAAATGGATTGAATTTGAGATTTTGCATAAAGTGTAGCTCCTGTATTATCTAAATAACATTTGTCTAATAACAAAATATACAAATATATTTTTAGAATATTAATTAATATATTTTTATAATTGATTAATTAAATAAATTACCTTTAGTCCGTTCAAATTCCTTTTCAATATTTCGTAATTGGTTTTCACTATAAACATCTTGAAACATTATAACCAACAAGACCAAGGAATTGGTATTATTATTTCATATTTATATATTAAATAAGATTCTTATGTAATATCATAATATTGAGTTAAAATCATGATAATGAATGGTTTGTCAAGGATTAAGATAATTTTCAATTTCGTCATCGTTGCTATAATATATTTATGTCAGAAGGAAATGGAATTATAGTTTATTAATTGTCAAATCGGTCATTTCCAATCATAATGATTTAAATTCATTCATAGAAAATACAAAATATAATTATTATCTTTTGACAAAATTAAAGGCAAAACATTTAAAATATTATTTATTAAATGTTAATTTAAATTTTAGTGATATTTTAAATAAGTTTTTCAATTTGATCATCATTTTTATGTAGTAATTTGAATAATTAATATTTATAATTTTATATTATATTTATAATTTATAATATTAATTTAATAGGTATTTGTTTTTATTTTTATAATTTAGCTAATAATCTTTAGTCTTTTTATTATTTGATATTTATATTAATAAAAAAAATATAAAAAAAAACTTGTAAAACACGCTTTTATTTAAATGCACTAAAAAGAAGAAAATAATTTCTCCACACACACCACAATTTCCTTACAATTAATCATATCTAAAAATTGATAGCGTGGACGCCAAACATGCAGAGAAAGGAAAAGAATACGAAGGACATTTCATTGTATTTCCACAACCCTTTCTGTTTTTTTTCCTTTTCTACTATAATTGACAACTATGTCTATTTGAAGTAGAATTTATGTTTTTCCCTGCATGTTTGGTGTCCACGCTTTCATTTTTTAGATATGATTAATTGTAAGGAAATCGTAGTGTGTGTGGAGAAATTATTTTCTCCTTTTTAGGCATTTAAATAAAAGCGTGTTTTTAAAAAGTTTTTTTTTATATTTTTTTTATTTCCTAATTTTTAGTCTTGATAGAAATTTCGCCCGGTTTCTTATTTGGGGTTATAATGTTAATGTTGAAAGAATCTAATTCAAGTCACACAATTCTTCACCTCAAAATACTATATATCAAATCAGTGGTATAGGGGGGTGATTATTATTATTATTATTATTACTATATTAGATTATTGGTTTATATATACATATATCTTTTCAAAAACAATATCGCCATTACTTTAATTGATATTCATTTAAATTAAAAAATATTGTTACAAAATAATTAAACATGATTTAAATTAATATTATATTAATATTTAATTACTATTTTTCAATATTATTCAATATGTAATTACTAATTGATAAATATAATATCTCGTAGGTATGACTAAGTTGAATCAGAATATTTCATTGCCATCGGAATTACATATGTATGCGAAATTTCAGCTCATTCGAACATTGGGAAGTTGGTCAAATTAACGTTGCAAGATTAAAGCTAAATAAAAGCGTGTGTAAAATAAAATACAAAAGTTATATTGTTCAATATATATATATTAAAATAGTTATATTAATTAATAAATTCAAACTATTTCTTCTGAGATTAATAAGGATAATGGTAAACTCAGATTTGACTTTAAACGGATTGGAGAAAAGAGAACTATAGTTGAATTTCAAATATATACTTTTCTTTATAGATTTTAATAAATTAGATTTAAGTCCCTTGAATCTAAATCTGGTAAAAACAGTGATTAAAGATGATTCGTATTTAATTTCGTTGATTTTAGACATCAAACAACATTAATTTCTTTGTCAATAAGAATGTTTAATGAATTTAAAACATTTTTAATTGACAATAATATTTGTTCTGCGTCAAGGTGTTCTACGTTCCATACAACCACACTAATGAATTCCATATCTAGCAAATTTGTCATTTAAAACTATATCATCAGCAAAATCAAGTTAAAAAATAATCTCTAGTATTTGAAAATATCTAATAATAAACAATATATAATTTTCCAATTAATTTATAATTAAGTTTTTATATTTTTATAGTCAGAGCCAATTCTAGGGTATTGAGGGCGATAAAATTTGGCACATATTCATATAAATTATCTTTTAAATAATGAATGAAAAAAAATATTTATTCTTAAATCGGCGCCCCTGAAAATTTGGCGACACGGGCAGTAAACTGGCTTGCCAGCCCCTTTATCCAGCGCTGTTTAAAGTATATCTAAATTAAACAAAAATAAATTCAAATTAATAATGAATAATTAGTATGAATTGTAAAACTTACTCAAAGATTTATTTATTTTCAATATTTAGTTCAAATTTTTACTATCTCGATATTTTCGCTGACGAGATTTTGATGTTTTTATTGGTTTTGAAGGTTCCTGAATCATTTTCACTAAGGTTGAGAAAAATATCTGTCTCTGTGTGTGTGTATGTAGACAAGATTACGCAAAAACGGTTTGAGCTAGAATAATGAAATTTGGTACACGGGCATTATTCAAAATTCGTAGTTATCTATCAAATTTTGAGAAATATAGCTCATTCGGAAGAGAACATTTAGCTACACGTTTTCATTTGTTTCCCTCTAAACTGACCGTAAAAATAAAGATAAAGGTTTGATAGTTTTTCCATATAATTAAAAATTGTATAAAACTGTTAAATATAGAATTTCAGTTTGATTGATTGAAATAATTGAAAGAGTACAAGAATTAATTTTTTAAATTTTTAAATTTTCACTTAAAATTGAAAGAATAGGATTTAAATTTAAATTTAATATATGTTAACTATTTAATTATTTAAACTTAATAACAATACTATACTGTAAATTTAAATTTTTTAATTAATTAATTAATCCAATTTAATTATATTTAATTTATAATTTATCCCATTTTTTTTATAAAATTATCTTTATTATTTTCATTATATTATTTTTACTTATTTATGTTTCATTTTTTTTTATTTTAAGAAATTGTCATTTCGAATATCCAAAAGAATTGAAAAATTCCCACTCATTATTTGACAATTCAATTTAAAATTAAAAAAAATAAATATATAGATAATAGATAACTATTCATTAATTTTTATAAATCAATATGTAATATTTTGGATATTGTTAATATATATTTTGATTGATTGAAATAATTGAAAGAGTACCAGAATTAATTTTTTAAATTTTTAAATTTTCACTTTAAATTGAAAGTATAGAATTTAAATTTAAATTTTATATATGTTAATTAATTAATTAAATTAAATAACAATACTATACTGTAAATTTAATTTTTTTAATTAATTAATTAATTAATCCAATTCAATTATACTTAATTTATAATTTATCCATTTTTTTTTATAAAATTATCTTTATTATTTCCATTATATTATTCGTTCATCATTTCGAATATCCAAAAGAATTTAAAAATTCCCTCTTTATATTTGACAATTAAATTTAAAATTAAAAAAAAATAAAGATTAATAGATAATTATTCTTTAGTTTTTATAAATCCATATGGAATTTTTCGGTTATTGTTAATCTATATTTTGATTGTATTTAGGGATATTGAATTGATCTACGTGGTTTCTCGGATTCGGCTTCTCGCGGTCACCGTCGCCGCCATTATTGTACCAAGAACGACCTGCCCAACACCAACCTAAACAAGTTCTGCTCAGGCTGCCAATCCACAGTGTTCCTTCATTGTGACCTGATAATTCTGATCCCCCGGAATCAATCCTGACCTGCCAGCCTTAAATCCCGAGTATTTCAAGGTATGTTCTTAAAAATTTCCTTTTCTCTCCAGATCAGGTGCTCATTGCTATCCAGCAATCAAGCCACTTGCGGATCAAGCTTCCCCAACATTTTCATAATCTAAATGCCGTTCCCTCTAATCATTCTTTGCTCACTTGGTCTCCTCCTTCACGCCTGCAATTAATATTATACGTATTTACACTTTTCGGCACGATGAAGAAACAAGTCACGTGTATCCTCTTCAAACCGTTCACATTTACAGATTTTCAAATCGATGAAATTTAACTGTGTGCTGTTTTCTACCCAAAATCTACTGTCAAAATTGCATTCTCATTCATTTGGCACTTGCTAAAATTCCAAAGAAAATTGTACATTTCTACATTTAAATGATTTTCATGTGAGTTGATCTTGAAAAAGATAATTAATTTAAAATTTTAACCGCTCTTTTATAAATTATCGAAAATTTCAATAATATGATATTATTTCCAAGTTTCTAAATTATAATTTTTTCCCATATATATATATCATTTAATATGAAAACGATTTAAATAAACATTACAATGAATTATCATTAAACACTGAGTTATTTAAAATATTAACAGTTGATTAACATTAACTAAATTTTTTTTTAAAGATTTTAAAACATAACTGTTAAAAACGTTTGAATGATTTACCGGCTTTTCATTCATCTGATTAAATTTAATTAAAATTGTTTCAAAAAGGAACCGGGAATTTTAAATCTTTTGGAATAAAATAAATACAAGCCGTTATCTATATAATTCTAATTCCAATTACATAATATATATATATATAATACTGATTTGATCACATTTTATTTTATTTCATTTTTTTTTAATTTAATATATGCTTATGACCGTGACATTGTATTAATAGATCAAGTTCAAGAAATGAATTCTTTTGAAAATTATTTATCTGCAAATGACAAACAATAACCGAATAGAAAATCACCTAAAATTTGGAATTTTAAATTTGTTTTTTTATATTAAAAATACGAATAATATATTCTCATTTCATAAAAGAAAAAAAAACTTGGAAATATATGAATTTCAGTCATAACATTTTTGACATTTTTTTTTAAATTTAATAAAATTAATTTAGTCTTTTATGAGAATATATATTTTCAAAATTTTTTTGGATATTTTTTTTTATTATTTTTTTTTCGGTAATTATTCAAATTAGTCTTTATGTCATGGATTTGGATAAAACTGTACCAGTAGATTCCTATTATCATTCCAAATAAACTTTTCTTATGCAATTTTTGCGGGTCACTTCTAGTCTACGAGATAAATAAAGATTTTTGAAGTTTGACAGATTAGCTCAGTGTTTTCCAACCTGTGGGGCGCGCCCCCCCCCCCTCTTGGAGACTGTTGTAAGTGGGGCGCGAATTTATTAGAACCAATTTTTTTTTCTAAAATCTATAATAATCTATAAGAGGGGTCGGTAACCTGGTTTCGATTTTTTTTTTTCAATTTTTTCAATATGTGAGTATTTATGAAATTTTATTTATTATTACAAAAATTAAGGGGGGCGCAAGAATTTTTTTTTAAAAAAGGGGGTTGGAAACCATTGGATTGGCTGGTTATGAACGTAGAATTGTGCAGCCAATAAGTAATTAATGTTTTATTGACTAATTCACTAATTAATCACTTATTCCTAATTTTCGGTTTTTTTTCGGTTCGGTTTGAATATAGGAGAATTATTTAATTAATTAATTTTTTAATTTTTCTATATCCTATCCGAACTAACTGAAAAAAAACCCAAGAAAATTAATGAAGCCCTCTGCTGGACAAATTAATAAAACATGCTAGCTAAATAGAATATCAATGGATTTATATGCAAATTTTAATAATTTTTATCCCGTAAACTAGAAGAGACCGAGGAATATAACATAAGGAAAGTTTATTTGGAATTAAAAAAGGAACCGACTGGTAAAGTTTTATCCAAATCCATGACATACAGACTAATTTGAATAATTAACTTTTTTTTTTCTTCTTAATTATATGTTTCTTGATATTTGAAATGTATTGAAAAAAAATTTATTGAATATTCAAAACAGAAAACAGCTCATTATTAATTGATTACAATGTCTTAAATACTTAATTAAATACTTTTTTTTTTATTCAGTTTTATTAATTCAACAATAACACCTCAAAATGAAATTGATCATTTTACGTCAATTTGATCTTAATATTCTTATCTACTAGAATCTCAATGTAAAGTTCCTGATTCCACTTTCCGCGAAACACAATTCATGCATGTTTTCAAATCCGTTCAATTACTCCCTTTCTTATGATCCGCCTATTTTATTTGAAACTGTTATTACCCAGTTCCCTTACCTTGATATCTGGCCTGAGCGTAAGTAAAAAAAAAAATAAATGCAAATGAGAAAAAGAAAACAATTCAGTAAAAATAAATAATTATAAAAAAAAAAAAATAAAATTCATCCCTTCTCTTTTATTTAGTATCCTTATTTATTTATATTTTTTCTACTTAGTAAGTCAAAAGTTGGATCAGGACCTTTACACATTTTAGCGAAACTGAAAAAAAAAATAAAACAAAACAACATCGCTATTCTTTCTTTTGGCATCTGGATTAAACGTAAATTGAGTTCAAATACTCTCCTAGGGTTGATCTCATTTCTATTTATATTCTATTTTCACTAATTAAGAAGCTGATAGAATCTACAGGGCTTAATGATTTTTATTTCTAAACTCAAGAATTGTTTGATTGGAGTTTTTTGTTTTGTGATTATCTTCATCATCTTCGGTGTCTGCCAATTAATTATTTCAAAAAAAAAAACAATTCTTAACTCATTACTTTCCCCTTTTGTCTTTATATATAAAAAAAACAAAAACAAACTCTTGGCAAAATATTAATGAGAAAACAAAATAGAAATTTAGAATATATATACAATTTAAAAAAAAATCGATCTATATTTAAATTTCTAATTAAATAAAATTCATGATAAATGAAATTGTTTTATACTTACGAGGGTGGGGTGAAAAGTTTCCGGCCTGACCAAGAAAAACGATGTTTTTAAATTTTTTTTTTTTTGCTATATTTTTCAACATAATCTCCATCAACACTGATACATTTCTCATTACAGTGCTCTAATTAATTCAATTAATTAATTAATTTAATTTAAGTCTCATCAACAGTTATGAATCGACGCAAAAATTCGATTGGATTACGCCTACAGCGCCAAATTGTCGGTAGAAATGGGTTTTCGAAGCAGTTTTTGGTGTAACGTTAGCAAACGCGGCATCCACGTTGCACACAGCTTTTCATATTCAAATGATTGTGCAAAATATTTCGCACACGTTCAGCTGACATCGTACAGGTCTCAACTATCTTGAATGTTGAAAAATAAAGCAAAAAAAAAAAAAAAAATTAAAAAACATCGTTTTCTTGGTCAGGCCGGAAACTTTTCACTCGTATATAAAATTTAATTTTACCTAATAATATAATGCATGAGACAAATTTTTAATTATTTTTCTTCTTTCAGATAATTGATTCATAATTAAAAATTTATTTAGTAAAACAATCATTAAATTTTTTTATTTTAAATATTTATTTGCAACAATTTTGGGTTCAATTTCCCCCGGATAAATTAGAAAAGTAAGTTCGGGGTAGACAGTTAATTAAAACTAATTAAAAAATAAAATTGAAATATTTATTAAATGTTTTTTTAATAAACAATTTGTTTATAAATATTATTTTTTTAATAAAGTGCACAATAAGAAAAGGACATTTACCCATGTAAGTTACTAAAAAAAGAATGAGTTTTAACTAAACAATTTGTTTTCTTGTCAGGTGAATGATAACATCTGTTATAATCAAGTATCTTCTATGTTTTGTTTTTTTTTATTTTATAAAATTTTAATTAGCCAGTCACGTGACAAAAGAACATTTATGTTGTTTGGTTCAAACATGTTCCCTGGAGCCTATCTAAAAAGCAACTTCCATTGAAATTTTCATATGTAAACGCTTCCTCATATTCTAATAATATATTAAATTATTATTTCTTTTAAAAAGGTTCTTTTTTTCTAAATCTAAATAAAAATAGAACTGAACTTATACACAGAAGATGGGGGAGGAAATGAGGAAGAATTTTAAATTGTATTACAACGTCATCTAACGGCAAAACTAGGTATTATAATCTAACCTTATTTAAAAATAATTTAGCCAAGATAAAGATATTACAAACTTTATTTTAACTAAGAAAACAATATACTATATAATTAATATATTTTAATAATAATATATATTATATTATTATATATATTTATTTTGATTGGTAAATAATCTCATGGAATTTTTGATTATTACTGTTAATGTGGGCTACAACTACAAAATAAACTTTTCTAATCAATTTTTCTACAGAAAATAATTATTATTTATTTAATGTTTAAAATAAATTATCCTATTAATATAATTAATATAATATAATTTAAAATAAATAAAGTTTAAAGATCTTATTGTAATATTTTTATAGATATATTTGATGCATTACTCAATCATAATTATTCTTGTAAACAATTAAGAGATAATTTTTAAAATATTTTTTTAATTTATTTTAGATAATAATTTAAAATCTTGAAGATATTACTTTTGTTTTAATGAATGTTTTATTTTTTGTTTTTTTTTTTTTGTGTGGATCTGCAAAAGTGATTCCAATGGAATTGGATATTCACTTAGTTGCCAGCCTTTGAATGTGAGTTGCCTCCTCCGGATGCAAAATGAATACATGTTTTATGTGTGCCTCGTGTATATTTGAGTAACTGAGCCCGGCTATTGATTGGATGCGCCTGGCGACCCGGGTCCCCTCAAAAAGGACCCATTGGACGAACGCTCAAACCCATCCAGCCCTCAAAGGATCAACTCATACATCCAAATTATTTGCTCATCAAGCAGATAAGCTATTTAGAGAAAATTTAGTATAACTTTATTTGTGCTTCATATCTTATCAATAAATATCTGTCCTTGTCCATGCCACTTGTTATTTTTTTTTTTTTTTTTGTAATTTCAATGAATTTTATTTTTAATACAAATCATAAAAATTAATTCTTACTATTTCTTTTAATTAATTAATTAATTCTTAAATAAAATAAAATTATTTTTTTATTAATTATTTCTTTTTATTATAAATTATTTCAATTCTAAATTTAATTTTGAAATTTTATATATGTTTTATAGATTTAAAATAACATATTGTGGCTAATTTTTAATCAACCAAGTTCTACTGAAGATATACAAGTTGTATAATTAGATATTTAATTTGAAAAAAGTTAAGGTATTAGTATATTCCCATTATTTTCAAAAATTAAACTTCATTTTCACAGGTAAACGATTGGAAATAAAATTTTTGTTAAATTAATAGAATTGTAGTTATATAATATATATTATTTTTCATTATGTAAATATATTTTGTTTAATTTTTTTTTAATAAATATTTTTAATACATTAATTGAATATATAGTGATTTAGGAACATCTTGGCACCTTAAGGGAAAATGATGAATAACTGATTTAAAGATTTAACCTTTTTTTTCAGAAAATTCATACGTATATTAGTATCACATTGTGAATATTTGGTTGACCTTAGAATCATTCTAAATACAATAAAAAACATATAAGTGTCCATTTCTCCCTTAATTGCGGGATATCTCGACAAGTATCAACGGGACGTCAAGTCCAATTCAGAACAATAAATTTTCTAAGTAGATATCAGTATACAAATAAAAAATAAATGGACTAAACACACATACTACAATACAATACATTCCCTACCTACAACTATGAACATTTGTTGCAAATAAACTGTGGTTGATTAATAATTTTCAGTTTTCGAGATCACTCAAGATCCTGAGTTGAGTTCCTCCCAAACTAATTAATTAAATAAATATACATACTCGAGAGACGCTGTGTTCCTACATAAATAAAGTATTTTGTTCAGACATGACTAAAAATATACAATTAAGGAGAACTCGGCATGCCAATAAGGGAGTATTCGACTGTCGAGATCTCCCCAAATTACACATTTCTATAACAGATTACAGCATTTCTCTCTGACTGACTATGAATACGATTTGCGCACACCCCTAAATATAATTTGTAGATTAATTTCTAAGAGCTTTAAATGAATCAGGAATGAACATTCATTCTGCTGTTTCATATTGACTGCATCACTTTTTATTAGATCTTCGAGCAGACTACTCCGTTATTTTTATTTGTAGATAGCTAATTTCTTCTATTTTTGAAGATAAATAAAAAAAAAAAAGAATTCACAACCCTTTCGTTTCAACGAATTCATTTTAAATTAAATTGATTATATATATCAAATCGGAAAAATCAGAAGTTTCGTAAATGCCAGAAATAATGGGAAGAAAAAGTAAACAGGTATTTATGATTCGAATTGAATACAGATTTTTGTTTAAATAAAAATCTTAAGTAAAATCTACTTAAAATACACATAATAACACGAAAATCAGAATTAGGGTTTAGTTAATTTTGCTACTTATTTATATATAATTTGTGAGTTTGTCTCGACCTTTTTCCCCCCTCAAAATTCTCTTAAAAATGACTCCAAAATGTAGGCTGTGACTTAAATCTCATAAAACTCAAACAAAAAAAAAATTCGGAAATAATTTTCATAATATATATATATATATATGTATATATTATGAAAAATTAACAACGTATATATATATATATATATATATATATATATACGTTGTTAAATTATAGATATATGATAAATTAGATTGATTGTCAAATTTTAAACATCAAAAATTCAATTGACGTAAAAACACTTCTGAATTAGTTCTTATTTTAATAAATTTCTCTGTTTGATATTCTTTTTGTCTATTATTAATCTGAGGATTTAATTTTTACAATAAATTTTATAAAATACAAATTTATATAAATATATTGTATTTAATATAAAAAATACATTTTAGAAATTTTTTGTTTATAAAAAATAATAAAATAGTTGTAAGTATATAATAAAATTTAATTAAATCAGAGAGGTTCATTACTTTTGCAGCAGCTTAAGAAACTGATTTTAAAGGTCAGGTTGGTTAAAAAAAAACCAATAAAAAATTAATCCTCTCTCTCTAAATTGGGGTTTTAGCTACTCAACTGTGTAACAACTTTTCTTTTGATAATAATAAAAAAATTAAATCAAATTATTTTAAAATCTTACATTTACCTAGAGCAAATATATTTTTTTAGTTCGATATTATAAATTAGCACAAATTTTATTTATTATTAAACTCTATAGCATCTTTTGATAATCACACTTAATCTAATTATTTTTATTAAAAAAACCAATAAGGAATTGTAAGTTTTCAAATAAATTAGTCTCGTTTACATATATAATTAATTATATAAAGATTTCTAATTCCGCACCGTTATCAAATTTACTGTTAGTGTAACATTTTATCCAACATTACATAATTTACAGTTGTTATCTTTTTTCTAACAAAAACGAACCAACATTTTTTTTTGAACTAAAAGTATAAGTAAATTTTTAATTTAATTAACTCTTAAGACGATATTCATGGAGATAGTAACTATTTAACAAATATAATTAATAATATAAACTATATTATAGTTCTCATTTATTAAATTTCTAATAAATACTAATTTAATTAATGATTTTTATTTATTTTCATTTTTATATATTATTTCTATATCTAAAAAGATCATTATAGTTAAGTAATATATATGGTAAAACCAATGGATATGATGCAGAATTCGAGTTTTGCCAAATCTCATACCTATTATGACACGGATTATTGGTGTTAATGGAACCTAGGACTATTAGGTATTCAAAAGGTAGCAAAAATTGCATCTTTATTCTTAAAATAAGAACTAAAATTTACAAAAATATAAAAGTACACTTTTGTGCAATATCCCTAAAAGAGTTGGTGATATTGCTGAGCCGGTGAGGGGGATAAAACAAAAATAAAAACTCAAAGTTTAAAAATTTAAATTAGGTAAGTTTTAGAAATTGAAAAAGTAAATAACTTAAATATAATATATTTACACATATCTGGAACTATGAATATTTCTCTCGTCTCTCTCTCAATAAATTGTTTGGGGAGTTAAATTTTTTAATGTTAAGAAGAGACAAAACACACGCCATATCCCTCGCACACGCATAAGTATTAATTTTAAAGAATACGCAAACACGTATAATGCACTATACTTGCAAAAATTGCAAAAGAAAACAAATGATGAAATTTCTCATGTGTTGATCTTCAAGATTTCTGACAAAATATCCTTACTCAACGGTTTGCTTATAAATAAAATAGACACGTTTGTTACTTTTCGAGATATAGAAAACACCCCATATCCCTCGGCACTTTTGTGTGCTGCGAGATTATCGAAATGTGTCGCCAAATTATTACAAATGTAAAGAGGCACATTTCCGACATTTTTATAAATTTTTTCAATTTGGTTCTAATAAACACTTGTCTTTCTTTGTGTACCGCCAAATTTTTAAACCGTTAGAAGTGTGCCGCGGTCAAAAAAAAAGGTTTAGAATCACTGCCTTATATGTATATTTAGTTTATAAATTATTACAAAAAATATAACAATAATGCTAATAAAAAACTTATTTATATTATCATTTCATGAAAATCAAATATATAAATATCTATAAAAACTCAAACACAAAATTCTCCATATTCAAAATTATTTTTTTCTTTATTAATTTAATTTTTTATAAATAAAAAAGAAATGGATATATTTTAAAGTTGGTATATGAACACCACTAACTATATATTAATATTATATTTTAAGATATAGTTTAGTACTCTGAGAATTGATATCGTTAATATTCCAGTGAATTCAATTCATCCATCATTTCGAATTGTATTTTACTGACATTTTTTTCGTTTGCTCATCTAATTTTAGAGAAATTGAAAATTCTCTCTTGTTGACGAATATAAAACTATGACAGACAACTGTGATATATTACGATTAAAGTGGGTAATAAATATAGAGTATTTTTAATACATTATTTATTATTGAATTAGGACAAGATATTTATTTTTCGTTAAACTCCTCCTTGTCATGATAAACCAGTTTTTAATCCTATTACTTGCAATCAAATATACAACAAGATTCCAAAATATTTAAATATACTACTTTTTGCATTAATAAAAGAAACAACAAAATATATATAGGAATATATCTGAAGTTTATATATATTATTATTCAATAAAAAATCGAAGAAATTTTTTCAAAATAAAAATCATCTTTTTATTTTATCATCTAGAGTTATGAAGCAAATTTAAAAATAACTATTATATTTTTTGTATTTTTCATTAAAATTAGTTATACAACTTTGATCTAAAACCACTTGATTCCCATAATATATTCATACATACCTTTTTATTACTCAAAAAGAATTGCATATGATATAAATCAGCGGTCGGGGAACTTTTTTTAATTATTACCCCAAAATATTTTGGTGTAAGTTATATTACCCCACGGTGAAGAGCAAAAAAAAAAAAAAATTGAAATCGCCTCTTTTTAGTATCTTTCCTATTATAGCTCCCATGATAGTTTTCAAAAGAAAATAACTAAAAATTTAATTTGTAAAAATACTAACAGGTTTATAAAATAACAAATTAAAAATATATACTGTTTAATCACAAAAGTTTCATTTTTACCTCCAAAAATTTCATTTTTACCCCATTTGGGGTAATTTACTCCGGTTCCCCGCGACTGCTGATATAAATCAAAATTTTTTAGATTCATTGTTTTCTTATAAGATAATTAACAATACCCACAATCCCATATAGAACATGTTCATCATACACTGTCAACTTTGACCTCTGTCTATTGACAAACCTTTTATAATGGAAAGGTTACCTTTTCTTGAATTGTCTTATTCCAGCAGCTCAAAATTGGATCATGTTGAGTATCCATCTTAGTCACCTGATTTGACACCCTTGAACTTCATCTGTGATGAACAGTCGAGAATGTGTAACAACAAAAATCACTGCTATAATCGAGACAAAACAGATTCACTGTTTGGGGTAGTTCAAATAAACAACGACCACTTCAAATGGATTCAAGGATGTTATATCAAACCTCCGTATATCTAAATTACATGAAATATTCATTGTTAATATAGAATGATCCAAATATATTAACTATTCAAATGAGAGTAAATTTACATTTTATTTACTCATAAAGTTTAAAAAAAGGTTAGTAATTTTATTTAAAAAAATATTGAATTACAATCATCGAGTACTTTTCCTTTAAACTATCCTGTATTTATTTCATAGTGCAACACTGAGCTATCACTCGACTCTTTAACAAATTTATACAATTTATTATTCTAAACTTTAAAAATTTTACAATTTTTTAATTATTTATTACAATTGTTAAATGGGTTTTCTAAAAATAACCCATCAACAATTTGTTTCCTAAAATGGTACAAATTAATTAAAATAACTTGATTTTCATTTCAAGATAAACAATATATATTCAAATTCACTTGATAAAATATTTAATCGTATAATATATATGTATATAAATATATATATTAGATGTCTTCAGTTTTATACATTTCAAAGTAGCAATAGCTTATAGACTTTTTTGACCAAGGATTACTAGTGATAATAATATAAATTCTGAAATTATATTGACACCTGTACTTGTCTATATTTCATAGGATTAAGATAGGAGGTTATATTTTTTATTTTTATTTATAATCAAATATCATTTATATTATTTATAATTTAATCTAAAAAACATTTCAATTAATATAATATTATTTAATATTATTAGATCACACAAATTTATTCAATAATTTATTTGAAATTCCTTCCTTTAATTGTTTATGTTTTATTATGTTGCTAACTTCATGAATATTTTTTTTTTGAGTTGGGGAATGCTAAATCTATTTCCAAATTTTGTTTGTAAAATATTAAAATAAGTATTTTTAATTTTATTTCGAAATTAAATAAAAAATTTTAAAATATTTTAAATATAAAAATATTAATACAATATCAATTAAAAAAGAATAACGGGAGGCAAATTTAAATATGGATGACGTAATTTCTGACGTCCTTTAAATTTACTATTTTAAATTAAGAAAGTACTAATAAAGTTGATTTTTCTCGAGGCTACAACCAATACAGATCGATTTTTCTTTATAAATATTATCTATGGTGTGAATTCAAAAAAATACAAATATATATATAGTTTTTGTTAGTATAATAAGATAGGATATATATATATATATATTTGATATTGGTACAAATTAGATCTGAACATGATAAAAAAAAATAGCTCACATTTTAATAATATTTTTTTATTCCTCATTATTAATGTTATTTTTATAAATTTATATTAATAGCTATTTAATAAATAAGGCATCTCACCTCATTAATCTAGTTTACGGATCAAGGTTATAGAAAGCCTTAGATTCTAGAAATAGAAGCCCAAATATGTTTGAATAAAAAAGAAAATGCTATGTCCTATGAGTGCCAAGAAATATTTCGATTTCAAAAGAGTAAAATAAAAAAAAAAAATCAAATTGAACATAAAAAGAAAGAAAAAAAAATTGAATGGATGCCTATTTTATAATAGAATGTAAAATATATTTTTATTTCAGGAAATGAAAACAATCTTAAGAACTTTAGTATGATAAATTAGTAATTTTCTCACTTTACTGTTTTCATCTTATAATTTCAATCTATTTTATCTCATAATAAAGTTTACTAAACATAATAAATTAACAGAATTAAAAAAAAAACAAAACAGAAATAAAAATTTGTATTATAAAAACTGTACAAAGCTTGGTAAATATTATTGATATTTACTATCTCGCCAGAGATAGTATTGCGATCACGAAAATTTTCGATGTTGAGATTTTGATGTTTTTATACGTTTCGAAGGTTCCTGAATCATTTTCACTTATGTTGAGAAAAATGTCTGTGTGTGTATGTGTGTATCTGGGTATGTATGTAGACGAGATTACGCAAAAACGGTTTGAGCTAGAATCATGAAATTTGGTACATGAGCATTATTCAAAATTTGTAGTTTTCTATCAACTTTTGAGAAATGTAGCTCAACCGGAAGAGGCTTATTACCTACAACGTGTTGATTTTTTTCTTCTAAAGTGACCGACCGTAAAAATAAAGATATATGTTGGATAGTTTTTCACATAATTAAAAATTGTATAAAACTACTATATATAGAATTTCACCTTAATTGAATCGCTGAAAATAGCAGAATTAATCAAATCACGCGCCAACACGTGACGTGGTGCCATCAACAAAGAGCCAATCATGCGCTGCTTTAATAAATATTATTTATTAATTTTAATTTATAATTAATTAAATTTAATTTATATAATATATTATGTTATTTAATCCAATTCAAATTTCGAGATAGCCGAGTGGAGACACTCCAGCTTTTTTTAAATAAGAATCGTATATTATTTGAAATCTAAATTACTCATTAATTCTTATATTAAAATATTTTAAAATGGTATAATATAAAATAAAAGAACTTCTTATAATGGGAACGGGATAAAGGATTTGGTTTGTATTCATTGCAGGAATAGTAGAGGTGGTGGAGAAACTGGGGTAGAGGAGGAGTGCCCCGGAATTCGCGTAGCCAGTCTGCATGCCGAGGACAGAAGAACAGGTCATTTGTTTCATCCGAAGACTGGTTCTCGACAAAGTGACTGACCTCACTCGGCCTCAAACTTGCAAAATCCCCTCTACCCTCGTATTTTTCCACACTTAACTAACAAATTGAATTCTCATTCATATTCTTCTATTGATTCATTCACTAAATAAATAAATAGATAGATTAATTAATATTAATTTATTCGAAAAGAACAATATTATTATATAAATAAAGTAATATACACACACACACACACATTTTACATAACTACTTAATTTATTCCAGTTATTTATATAGAAAATATTTAAATTCTTTCATTTTTATCTTAAAAATAGAAAAGGGCCAAGCTTTTTTTTCAATTTTACACATTTTTTTATTTGAAATTTCCCCAAGAATCAAAATTCTTTTTTTTTCTACTATGTCGCCAGAGATAGTATTGCGATCACGAAAATTTTCGATGTAGCGATTTTGATGTTTTTATACGTTGTGAAGGTTCCTGAATCATTTTCACTAAGGTTGAGAAAAATGCTCTGTATGTATGTATATATATATACATATGCGTGCGTGCGTGTGTGTGTGTGTGTGTGTGTGTGTGTGTGTGTGTATGTAGATAAGATTACGCAAAAACGGTTTGAGCTTGAAGCATGAAATTTGGTATATTATATTATATTATATATGGGCATTATTCAAATTTCGTTGGTACAAAAAAAAAATATCCCGAAGAGATTTATTATCTTCTTAAAACCTAACAGTCAATCTAAATATTAGGAGTTTCGAAAATATCTTAAAATAAATGAATTATAATTATCTTGATAAAGCGAAAATTGACACGTCTTTTTAAATCTCTGTCGAGAAAGTATTACCATCATGAAAATTTTCGATGCCGAGATTTTGATATTTTTATACGTTTTGAAGGTTCCTGAATCATTTTCACTAAGGTGGAGAAAAATGCCTGTCTGACTCTCTCTCTCTCTCTCTGTGTGTGTAGATAAGATTACTCAAAAACGGTTTGAGCTAGAATAATGAAATTTGGTACACAGCCATTATTCAATATTCGTGGTTTTCTATCAACTTTTGAGAAATGTAGCTCAACCGGAAGAGGGTCATTACCTACAACGTTTTGATTTTTTTTCCTCTAAAGTGACGGTAAAAATAAAGATATATGTTTGATAATTTTTCACATGATTAAAAATTGTATAAAACTCCTATATGTAGAATTTCATTTTAATTGAATCGCTGAAAGTACCGGAATTAATTTTTTAACCCGGCAAATCTCACGCGCCGACACGTGACGTGGTGCTATCAACAAATCGCCAAACATGCGCTGATTTAATAAATATTATTTATTAATTTTAATTTATAATTTATAATTAATTAAATTTAATTTAAATTATTATATGTTATTTAATCCAATTCAAATTGCGTGATAGTCGAGTGGAGACATTCCAGCTTATTTCGTTCTAATTTCCCATGTTATCCAAGTTAGTTATAAATGATCTTTCTCTAATTTCTTTTGCAGAATATTCATATATGTCTAAACGCTTTTTCCCTCCCTGATAAAACATTTCCGGTTGACATTTATTGTAATATTTTATTTAATATAATCTGGCTTTCAATGTTTCTCCCTTCTCTCCATTTTCTTTCTTATGTATATATTAAAAGTCAATATAAAAAATGTATGTCTCTATCTCAAGGGAAATGGCAGACTAAATCTTCTCGCTGTTATCATTTTTTTTTCTTTTTTCTTAATACAAACTTTTATCAAATATTTTATTTATTTCTGAAGGGGAAATTATCTTTTTCTATTAACAAATAATATTATTCTTTCTTTTGTGTTGTGAAAGAATTAGAAATTATATATTAGTTTTAAAATAATTAAAAAAAAATTTTCAAAAATTTATTTTTTTTCATTCAATCCATTAAAATAGTATCAATATTTAAATTAAGTTCTTTTTTTAAATTAATTTTCTAAATTTCGACATTTTATTATAATTAAAAAATGAATAATAAAACTCATATCTATATTCTCTATAACACCGATTTCCAAAGTGGGCGCTACCGCCCCCATGTGGGTGCTGCAGAGATCTAGGGGGGCTCTGATGGCCACTGGAGCATTTGAGAAAATTTGTATTACCTTACTATTCTGAGTTTAATAATTAGTTTCATAATTTCAAACAACAATGTTTTGAATGTACACCTTTATTGGATACATTTTACGATAAAAAAAATAACCTGAATATATAATTATATCTTTATTTTTAATTGGAATTAAAATTAAAAAAAAAAAAAAATTCAAGGGGGCGTTGAGTATTATTTTTTTTCTGTATAGGGGGCGCTGTGTATTATTTTTTTTTTGTATAGGGGGCGCTGTGTATTATTTTATTTTTGTATAGGGGGCGCCAAACCAAATAAGTTTGGGAACCACTATAAGATGAATGATAATTAATAATCCTCATTTAATTACCTATTTTCATGTAATATAATCTAAATTATTCAATCATATTTAATATATTATTATATTTATTATACACTTGCAATGACATAACATAAATGCATACATATTTATAAATAATCATTTGATCATTTTCCTCTGTTTTAAATAAAATAGAATATATTTATTTCATTTTCATTTTTAAAAATTTCAATCATAATTCATTATAGTAAATTGACATATTTAAACATATATTTAATGAATTTAATTTAAATAAAAGTAATTATAATATTTTATAAAATCTAAAAAATTTTATAATTAAATACTTAAATATTTAATTAATTTCTGCATAATAGAATAAATTAACAAAAAAATAAATAAATATATATATATATTGCAGGGTTGTTCACTATTTTCAATTATAACTTATGAAAATAAACTAATTAAATATTAATGATATATAAAATTAATTTTAGAATTTAAACAAATAAATTTTATTAATAAAAAAATAAAATAAAATAATAATAACAATTCTGTAAAACAATTTTGTACTATTGATGTTTTACACTTCAATGGTACAAATACAATACAATGTGTAAAACATCAATAGTACAAAATTGTTTTTTTCTCGGATATCTTTCTCTCTCTTCAATCTCAATTAAATTTCTCTCATCTTAAATTGAAAAATAATATAAATTCTTTATATTAAAAACTCGTCATTTATTTAGTATAGTTAAAGAAAATTATTAAAATTTTACTATTTTTTTATTAGTTATAATTATAATAATAATTCTATTTTCATAATATTTAACATTCTTTGAACATTTTGTTAAACATTGTTATTATTAATATATGGTGGCTATGATATAGAATAGATATTTTAAAATAGCATTTCTAATAAAAAATTTTAAACCAAGAAAACAAAATTCAAATAAATATTACTTAAATAAGCAAAACAATTTAATTATTCATAATAAGAATAACATTTATTCCCATTCATTTGAAATTATTCATATGAATTAATATTTAAGAATTAATTATTTATTAGATTATTTTTATAAAATGAATATCAGTTATAAAAAGAAACTCCTTAAAAAATTAACTTGTCTGCTGGGCAAAGCTTTTGTTCATTAATGAGTTTAAGGGATGATCACGCAAGATGGCTTCTACAGGAAAGGATGAGGGGGTAACTGTTTGGAGGGTGCTGTTGTACCGCTTCTCCTGACAAGCCATACAAATGGTTTATTATTGACCTCCACATTCTTGGGCTTCAAAAATAAAACAAACAAAAAGTTTTCTAAATTATTTTTTTTCTTTCTTTGTAAATGTCTTCAAATAGAAATCATAATCGATCAGTACTATATCTTCTATTATTTCAATTATAAGCAGTTATTATGTTGGGGGTGGGGCACGGGGTGGTCTTCCCCAGAAAAAATTTTGACAAAATAAATTATTTATTTATTCATAACGTTTAGACCAGGGGTTCTTAAACTGTGGGTCGCGACCCCCAGGGGGGTCGCGAGACTACTGAAAGGGGGTCGCAAAGATCTGATACTTTTGAATCATTATAAATAAAATTTTAAAATTATTAAATTATATATATGTGAAATGAATGGGTATGTATTCTTTAATCCTTATTTTATTTACATTGTAAAATAGTGCGATATTACATCTACATCTATGGTTAATTTAATGGTTAATGGTTATATTTCATTATATGGAGGAGGGGGTCGTTTAAAATTTCCTAAGCTTGAAGGGGGTCGCTATATAAAAAAGTTTAAGAAGCCCTGGTTTAGACCAGGGGTGACCAACCCGCGGCCCGCGGGCCGCATGTGGCCCGCCGTAAACATTTTTGCGGCCCGCGAGATTCATCACACTTTTATCTTCTGCGCCCTCATGAAACAAATATCGCACTAGTGAAATAAATATGATTTCATTTTTTTTATTTCGTTGTTTCTTTTTTTATTTTTAGTATTATATATTTTTTACAATGTGCATTCAGTATCATTATTGTTATATGATATATGTTTATATGTAAAAATAATAGTAAATATAATAAAAATTCATTATTTTCACCAAACAATATCCATAATGGGTCTAAATCTAATATGGGTATGTAGAATTTTATATGCGGCCCGCGAAGTTATGATGCATTTCCAAAGTGGCCCGCAAGATCATTTGGGTTGGCCACCTCTGGTTTAGACTATACTTATACGTAATTTAACACGTTCCCGCCGGCTCCATAATTTGTTTATTTATTTTATGTGGCAGGATGAGCCACCGGTGGTATATGAACGTGTTAAAGATTAGTTTAAAAACTAATCACTTATAAATTTATTTTTTGCACAAAGTTTGGGGGGCATTGATTATATGTAAATATTATCTAATTAATTTACATTATATGAAGTTGCCAGGATCAAAGGCAAACTATTTATGAGTTTTTTTACCAGATAAATGCATCCACTTACACTGCATGGGTTTTTTGAGATTGTTTCACTCATAACTCCACTCATATTATGTGGCAGGATGAGCCACCGGTGGTACATGCCGGCGGGAACGTGTTAAAAATGTTTTTTTTTTCTTTTGGGTTCTCAGTTACAAAACTAATCACTTATAAATTTATTTTTTGCATAATGTTTGGAGGGCACGGGGGGTGGGGGGGGCGTACCCCCCCGACCCGACACCACTGATTATAAGTAAATATTATCTAATTAATTTTCATTAAATGAAGCTATCAGGATCACAGGCAAACAATTTGTGAGTTTTTTTACCAGATAAATGCATCCACTTACACTATATTGGTTTTTTGAGAATGTTTCACTCATAACTTGACTCATAAATACGAGATCTTTCATTTCACAACAACTTTTCTGGCTATATTACAAACTCCATAGACAGCTCACAAAACAACACATCATTTAAACTTAATTGAAGATATAGAAGTGATTCCAAAAATGAATTTAAGTGACACCTTTTATAAATTTAGTCATTCTTAATATGTTTTTTTTTCAAATTTTTATTAAAATAACTTTTAATCTTACATAATTTAATTGTTTTTAATGTATCTATATTTGAATTTTGGATGCTTTTTGTTTTTCCTTTTGTAAAAAAAGTATCTTTTGCAATCTAAGGATTGATTTATGCAGTTTTTAACAGCAGCTAGCGATTTTTTTTTTATTTCAACATTTTAATTAAATATGCCATTGATTTTTAATTGTATATTTAATTTCCTATGGGATTAGAACATTTTTTTTTTATTTCAAAAATCTGGCTTCTTGATCTTTCTGCACCTATTGATGGCCCAAATGGCACTCTATTAATCTATTTTTAATAGTATAATTTAGAACGTTGACATCACGACATACAGATTTAAAGCTTCAGATACCAACACCTATTAGTAATAGTTATTGTTTCTTTCTCTTCGAATTTGTAACACGTTATATTAAATTTTCATTCTAATAACCTAATTTGTTAAATCTATATAAAAATATAATAATAAAACCTAAATAATTCCTATATATATATATATGTAATGTTATTTTTACTATTTTAAAAATTTATTTTTGCCCTCATAACCTCTTTTAAAGTTGTAAATGAAAAGAAATGATTAAAAATACTTGATTAATAACAACATTTTAAGTTAGTATCTTAATTAAATTCTTTTTATATTATATGTTATATATATAAACATCCATATTTACTTTATTAAAATTTTCACTTATAAATTAAGATAAAAAAAACAAATATTTTTAATATAATTAGGTTTAATTATGAAAAATTATTAAATATTAACATATTTTAATCGATGTTAAGTTTATTATTTGTGGTGCACGGAATTTAAAGACGAGAGATCGAAAATCTCAATAAATAAATCGAAAAAAAAAAATTATAATTTATATAAATGTTAAAATTAACTTATCAATTTGGTAAATATAACTAAAATAAAATAATTAATTACAATTAATTAATTATAATTCAATTATATTTCTTCTATACCTTCTAGAGATCGATTGAAATATCTATAAAAATTTTCAAAAGTCTATCTCAATATTAAGATGATGAAAAATCGATTTCAATTTGTCAAAAGAGCGAACAGACAGACAGACGGCAAGTGAAGTTGAGAAAAACGTTATAATAATATAATAACGACGCATTACTCAGAGCCATAAATGGGAATCTTTTGTTTGTGACGGTTATAATTCATTTTATTTATTTTCAAAAAAAAATTTTACTCATTAAAGCAACATTTTAAATTTAAATAAATTAACTTAATTTTTCTTAAAGATTGTATTCAATTGTAGTGTTTGTAAATGGCGATAAATACTCAATTCATAATTAATAACATTAATGATAAAAGTTAATAAAATTTATATTATTTTTTAATTTATAGTAAATATTAATTAAACAAGTTTTGTGATTGTTATATGATTATTCTTTAAGGAAGTGGTTCTTAACCGGGGGTGCGGGAATGTATTTTTGCGGGTGCGGGAGAAGCCTCTACCTAACCATAAAAATGATTATTTATTAAATTTCAAATCATCAAAAATGTATTTTTCTAGAATAAAAAATTAAAACACATTTTTCAATGGTTTCGCTACGGCAGCGATTCTCAACCTTTTTTTTTTTTACCGCGGCACACTTTTAACGTTTAAAAATTTGGCGGCACACAAAGAAAAATTATTAACTTATTTACCATATTGAAAAAATTGAAAAACAAAAAAACGGAAATGTTTAAGAGCCTGATCGCAAAAACATTTTACCTTTTTTTTTTACATAGATATAAAATAGTACTGTTTCTTAATTTGAACTTTACATTTGTAAAATTTGGCGGCACATTTTGAAAATCTCGCTGCACACAAAAGTGCCGCGGCACAGTGGTTAAGAATCACTGCTTTAATGTAAAAATTGACCTTATAAACATAATAAAAATTGGTTCAGACGTCTTGAGTTAGCAGTGTTGTAAGTAACTCGACTTTGTTGTTTTATAAATATCTATTGCATGGCACATTCAAGGTTGTTTAATTATATTTAAAGACTAAATTTCTTAATTATCAACTTAACTTATAATTTTTAATTTTTTTTATTTGGTTATAGTAATTATCCAAGAAATTTAACACGTTCCCGCAGGCATCTACCACCGGTGGCTCACATAAAATAAATAGACAAATTATGGAACCGAGACGAACGTGTTAAAGTAGATCTTGCATTATTGATTCACATAATTTTATTTACACTACTGAAACATAAAGAGAGATTCATTTTAAAATGCAATTAAAGAAAAAAAAAAATGAATCGAAAATACTAAACAATTATATATAAATATAATTTTTTTTTTAAATAAATATTTTATTATTTATTTTACAGCAAGCAGTAAAACATATTATACTATATAACCAATGTTTTCTTTCAATTTGAAATTCTCTATTAGTTCAGGTGTCAACTATATTTACTTAATAATATGTTGGTTCAAGGTTAATTTGAAATGATAAAATAATAAATTTGAAAATAGAAATAAAATTGCAATAATTCAAAAATACGAACTATATTTGCATTAAAAATAATTATTTAAATTCTATTTATTGATTTATATTTGAAGACATATTTTATAATTTAAATTATATATGTATTATTCTATATATAATGAATTCTATAATTAAGGTAAAGTATACAGTCGTTGGCCCCGAGGTTGTCATTGGCCCCCTATCACTAAAACACAAATAATAAGAGATTTTTATTTTAAAAATTGCGCTATTAACTAATTAGTTATCGTTTGTTCTATGGATGTATAATCACTATAGAATACCTAGACCAATAACTATAACATGGGGCCAAAAACTGTATTTTTTAGGATTTTTGCGTGCTTATTGAAAATGTCATGAGAATTTTTTTTTTTTTTATTCATCAAAATGCTCATAGTATCTATGTTATGCAAACCTAATTTGACACAGATTGTTCCATAATTTGCCCAGATCTGCATTAAAGACTGCTAGGAAATGCTTAAGGGGGCCAACGACTGTATGCTTTACCCTATATAAAAATTTGCCTATTTCTTTCATTTTAATTAAAAATATTTCAATCTGTGAATACAAATATAATTTTGGCTCTAAATAAAAATAAATAATTTAGAATTAAAATAATTTAATAAAATATTGTTATTAAGATTTTGATATTTAATTAAATTTGATTTTAGATAAATTAATTTGTTATTTTATAAAATTGATGAATATTTGATGAATACTTTTACTCATATATATATTTATATATTTAATTTAATTTAATAATACCGACCCTTTTCAAAAGAATATATTATTATTAAATTAAATGGCAATTTAGAAATTCATTTAAAAGGAGAAATTAATAGTTAAAAGTTTTCTCAAATAATTGAAAACGATCTCGAGCATTGTAATTGTATTTCCATCCATTTGCATTTACACCCTATTCATTGAAAAGGGCTTGTAATAGAATGAATGGGTCACCCAATCAATATTTATGGTTTAAAAAGTTTTAATTAGCAGTTTATTTAGTGGTTGATTTTCCACAATTGAAGTAAAAACAAATTTTTCTAAAGATTTTCCTTCATTAAAAAAGGGATATAACAAGGAGTGTGAGAGAGAGAAAGAGAAATTTGGAAATAAATCAATTTTCCTCCGTATAGACCATATATTTGATTTGATAGAATCTCTCGTCAATTCAACAAGGTGTGTGTGAGTGGGTGAATATTAAACATTAATTCAATTTCATTTTAATTTAATATTATAATAAATAATATTTAATTGTAATTAAAAACAACAACATATTTTAGAAAACTTAATAAATAAATAAAAAAAAAAATTAAAAAATTAAATATAAATTTAAAAATTTTATCAGTTGACAGAAAGTAAACATAATGGTGTAACAACCGAAATACACATAAAATATAAAAAAATGAATTAGAAACTACACCGGGTTTTCAAATTCAAAATTATTATTTAACATCTAAGTATAAATAAAAATAATAAAAAAATTTTGAATGAGTGATTGCAGTCATTTTTATTTACTCGCTAGAGATAGTATTGGGATTACGAAAATTTTCGATGGTGAGATTTTGATGTTTTTATACGTTTTGAAGGTTCCTGAATCATTTTCACTAAGGTGGAGAAAAATGTCTGTGTGTGTGCGTATGTATGTAGACAAGATTACGCAAAAACAGTTTGAGCTAGAATCATGAAATTTGGTATAAGGGCATTATTCAAAATTCGTAGTTTTCTATCAACTTTTGATAAATGTAGCTCAACCAGAAGAGGGTCATTACCTACAACGTTTTGATTTTTTTTCCTCTAAAGTGACCGTAAAAATAAAGATATATGTTGGATAGTTTTTCACATGATTAAAAATTGTATAAAACTGCTTTATATAGAATTTCAGCTTGATTGAATCGCTGAAAGTACCGGAATTAATTATATAACACTGCAAATCACGCACCAACACGTGACATGTTGCCATCAAAAAAGAGACAAACATGCGCTGGTTTAATAAATATTATTTATTAATTTTAATTTATAATTTATAATTAATTAAATTTAATTTAAATATAATATATTATGTTAATTAATCCAATTCCAATTGCGAGATAGTCGAATGGAGACACTCCAGCTTATTATTTTTATCTTCCTCTCTACTTATACGAGTATATCGTATATATTATTGTATTTTTTAATTTTAAAAACAAGAATTTTAAGAAATTAACTTTTTTTTGCGAATATATTATAAATAATTAAAATAAAACCCCCTTTAAAGTTACTTTACATTTTTCTTTAGAAATAAACAAAATCACACAATAAGAGAAATTATGGAGTCGATATTCTTTTTATATATGTTTTATCGTAAAACCCACATCATTCCAAACAAAGGTGAGAGGTTAAATATTTTTTAATTGAATAAATTTAGACCAAGCTAATCAATCGATTGAATTTGGGCGTAGATTGTGGGTGGGAGATGTAAAGCTCCTATTGGTCGGCCATAAATATACTCATCCACTTGCACATATTACCTATAGAGAACTTCAACCGCCATTATATGCGAACGTGCCTTTCCTCCCATAAAATAGTCTTAATATTTTAATTGTCCAGCGAGGCTTAGAAAATGTCTATAATCAAAAAAAAAGAGGCAATTCCTTTTGAGTTGTTTATTTAGGTGTAAAGTGAACAGAACATCGGTGTTGTTGTTGATGCTGTATCTGTTAAAACAACACACCTTTGAAAAGGGCTGTGTGCGTTCATTGGTTCATCCATTCCCAGTTTTAGCCCTCACGCTACAGTAACTAATCACAATATATATTGATACTCGAACCACGCTTCGTGGGCGTCCAAGTAGAAGCACCTACTTCCAAACGGGATTTTCCATCAAAACGAACTAATTACTGATTAAGTTAGACACTTTAAGCAATTATCCTCGCTTTTATGTGCAAATGGTTATTTGCACTTTTTGTTTTGAATGTTTATTTATTCAGATGGAGGGTTGTTTTTTTATTATCATTTTATTCTCAATCGTTCTTTATTTCTATGTTAATCAATTTTTATTTAAACTCCTAAAAAATAACTGTCGATAAAAAAATAAATAAAAATCATTTTTATATTATATATATATTAAATTCAATGAATATAGTAGTTCTACATTAATAGTAAAATATTAAATTTATTTTAATTAAAATTTAATTAAACAGAATATATGTAAATATCTATAAATGATATAGTAAAAAAAAACATTTCAAATGGAATGTGAAGAATATTTAGTTATGATAATTAATTAATTTATATATGATACGAGTATTTGAGGTGGAAGCTTTATTATATATATGGGCGATCGCAGAGAATACTGTAAACTATTTCAAATTCGGGGGAGATTATCGTTATATTCAATAGTACCGGGACCCCGAGCCTCGGCTCGGTAATTAAGTTGAAAAAAAATAATTCATTATTATTGGGTTTGGCTGGTAATCTTAATACTTGGGACACCGAGCTGATATACAATTCTTTAATTATTTATTACAATTATTAAATGTTGCATCATTGCATTAACCTGATTAAAATGAATGGAACTTGGGGTCCTCAATAATACACATAAATATGTATTATTAGGTATGATTCTAAGTGCATGAATATTTTTTTTTATTGGAAGAATGATAAATATATATCGTAAAATTTATAATTATAAAATATTTAAAATATATAAAAAAAAGGCGGGAGTGACATTTCAATATGGATGTCCTTTGTGACATCATCCATATATAAATTTAAATTAAGAAAAAACTAATGAAGATGTATTTTTCCTTAGATGTGATCAATAAAACTCAATTTTTCTTTATAAATACTATATCTAATATGAATTTCAAAAAAATCGTTAGAGCGGTTTTTGAGAACCCATGGCCATACAAACAATTTTAGCTAGCATAAGAAGATAAGATAAGATATATTAATAATTCATTTCTAATATATTATCTCTCTTATTCTAATTATTTGAACTATTACTAATCTTATTGACACAATAACATTCAACTCTTATTTAATTTAAATTAATTTTATATTTTAAATTTTTGCCTATTCTGCTTGATTAATTCAGTAGAACCTCGATAACTTAAACCTCGTTAACTTAAAAACCTGTATAACTTCAAAAAATAATATGTTCGATTCCCATCAGAGCCCAAAACCTCAATAACTTAAAATACGCATCCACGATAACTTAAATAACTAATCTTCTGTATTGGCCCTCAGAAGCTGAAATCTTGAAGAAACAAGAATCAGGAGAAAGTTTTCAATGTAAAATACGAAAAATTGCGAATTCCCTAATTTAGAACAATGTTTGTTTACGTGGTTCAAACTAGAGGGTTATTCCCGGGAAAACCAACAAATTTTTATTTCCTGTTTCCCAGGAAAAAACGAAACATTTCCCGGGATAACAAAACAAATTATTTTTCATGCTGATTATGATACTGATACCGAAATCTTTATTTATTAACTGAAATAATCGTAATAAATATAAAATACAAGTGTACATACATCAATTTGTCTTTTGTTATAATTTTTTTCCTTTTCTTTTTTCTTCTCCCTTTAATTTTTCTTTATAATTTTTTGAGCTTTTTTAAAGTGAACTCTGGCAGACGGCAGTTGCCATTGCCAAATTATTTTGTATATATTTAACTTTTATTTATATATATATACTTAAAAATTATATACTTAAAATTCGATTTTACAAGCTTGGGTCTGTTTTAATTGCCATACCTGACACCTTTTTTGGTAAGGGTTCTATATAAAATAGTTCTTGAATAGGTAACAATAATAAAATACACTACTGCACTTGACCATTTGGAAAGAGTAATTTTCCTTACACCCTTCCAATTAACCCTTCTCCATCACCTGCCCCTTAACTTAAATTAATATAAATAAACTGTCGTTGAGAGCGAGTAAGGTAAAGACCTAATTATATTTCTTGATAAATAAATAAATATTATTATTTATTTAATTTATTTATTCAAGAAATATATATACAATCATTCGGCATGTTATTTCAGTCCACCCTTTTGGGTGGTGACAAAAAATTGCAAAAACATCCAAAAAGCAAACAAAAACAAAAAAAAGCAAAACATATTTATATAATTACATAATAACTAAACTCTATAATCAACGATCATAAATGTCTTTAATTGAGGGCACACATAATCACAGACTTAGAGTTTCAGTTTTCCATCTTTTTAGATATATACAGTAAAGAAATACTAAAACAAGAAAAACAAAATTCAAAAATAATGCCAAAAAAAAAAAAAAAAAAAGGAATAACTAATCGTTAATCCTCTAATATGAAGGATCTCAGTTTTAGGCGACATTTCCCTTGATTGCCTCTCGTTTCTAAAATGTTATTTTCTAAACAAGTAAAATAAAATAACTATGTTTATGTTATATTTTGATTATATATTATATCTTACTGAATTTTTTTTTATTTTTGAATTAAATTTATTTTATTTTTTTTGACAAAAACAACATTTATTTAACTTTTTCTTAAAACTTTTACAATTTCCATCTCAAATTTAGTATTTATTCCAGGGAATCCCGGGAAATGCATTTTTTAATTTCCTGATTCCCGGGAACGAAAATACTACGGGAAAAGTAACCCTCTAGTTCCAACAGTGTCGAAACAAACATCAGTGTTAGTGGACCTATATTGATGGAACAAGCTGAAGAGTTCTCTAATTCGCTGAAAATCAAAAATTTTAAAGCCAGCAATAGCTGGTTAGAGAATTTTAAGAAAAGACGTGATTTAGCCTTTAAAAAAATGTTATTAACCTATCCGCCTATACCTAACATAGACCCTTGATAACTTAAAACCTCTATAACTTAAAATATTTTGTTTCCCTTGGACTTTAACTTATCGAGGTTCTACTGTATTATAACTATTATTATTGGTTTTCTTTTATATAAATTGTATCTAAAAATAAATAAAAATTGTATACATAATTTTAATATTCATATTTATTATTTTTGAAAAATATTTTAAATATAAAAAATAATAAAAAATATATATAATATACATCTTCACAATTTATTTATTTTTAAAGAACGAACTCTTTATTGCATGTTTGGCTGCCTATATCTAAGGCGCGTCTTTCGCCTCTTCTATTGGTTCATTGTATCTTTTCTTCCTATAGATATTTATATAATCAACCACATTTTTTCCTTTGAAGTTTTTATATATTATTTTTAGATATATCAATTGATTACGGAAAGCTCCTTATTTTCCTTCACCTATTCAAACAATAATAATCTGAAATCGATGAATCAATGTTCTCAATTGGATAGGTATTAAACATATTATTAAAAAGCAATATTTCTTTATATTGATACTTGTCAGTCTTTTGTTATAATTAAATTTTTTTCCTCTATCATGGTTGTAAAAGAGTAAAACTCTATTTATTGATACCATTTATTTAACAGAATGAAAATAAACAATAATAAAATTAAAATACCATAATGTTAAAAAAATATAAATAAATTTATCTATATTTTTTTTTAACATTAATTTATTTTTAACATTGCAATTTTATTAATAATATATATAAATGAAAATAATATAAATATAAAAGAAATTTATAAAATAACGTTTTTCCAATGAACTAAAAAGAATAAAATAATTTTTCTATAAGACTGACAAAGATGAATTGCTTCACATTCAACGAAAAACGTTGGGCGCATTTAGTTTTATTTATTCATATGAACAATCTAGTCAAATTTTTGTAATAATAAAAATTTTATTAAACACAAACTGACAAATTTTTTTATCATGCAATAAAATTGATAGGTTAAGAGCTAAGGAATTAATCTTTTATTATTTTTCACTGTAATATACTTATATCAAAGTATGTATCAAAAAATAATTTTTATTAAATTTACATATTATCAATCAAATACAAAATGGTTGATTATATTAGAAGAAATAGTGTTACTTGTTAATGAAGTGTTTTAGTGTCGTATGTATGTATATATATGAATTATAGCTCTATAAAGAAACTAAATTGCATAAATGAAAATCTATCCTGAAATCAATATTTATTTTTTAGAATCCGTTGAAAAAAAAATTAATCGGAGCAATACAAAAAAAGTTAGTTACTAAAATTAATTAATCGCTAATTAATTACAATTAATTAATTATAATTCAATTATATTTCTTCTATACCTTCTAGGGATCGATTGAAATATCTTTAAAAATTTTAAAAATTCTATCTCAATAAAAAGTCGATGAAAAATCGATTTCAATTTGTCAAAAGAGCGAACAGACAGAGACAGAGTGACAGAAGTGAAGTTAAGAAAAACGTTATAATAATAATAAACAAAATTCTAACTTGAGATCGAGGGATAGAACCTCACCAAGGACAATAATATATTTGTGAAAATTTAAATATAAATTCAGGTATAAATTGAGTTAGGTCCCTATAATCGATAAAACAAATATATATATATATATATATTGATATATTCAATCTTAAACATTTTTTAAAAATAAAGATTTGGCATTTATTCTGTATCGTTGTTATGAAATTTTGATTTGTTAAATGAATTTAATTCATCAGCAGAAGGGAGAGAGATAGGAGAGGGATATGGCAGGGGTTTAACCGTTTAATATCCACTACTCTATTTCTTGTATATTATGTTTCATGCACTGGCTTAATTAATTCACTTCCAACCAATATCAACACCTGATAAAGACACCAGCAAAAGTATTTCAATCATTATTTATTATTAATTAAATTCGTAATATATATTCATAATTATTTTTGGTCAAAATCTAAATTGAATTAAGATAATATGAAAAATTATAAGCAACTTGATTTCATTAATATTTAAAATAAAAGTGATGTTAAATTAACCTCCTGTACACAATTCAAATTCTTATAAAGTTTTCCATGAATTCAAACTTAGCATTAAAAATAATGCAATTTCAAGAAAATTTGTATTATAACAAAATTAATAAATACTTCCAGCGATCACTATCATTTCTACTCTCGCCAGATAGTATTGCGATCACGAAAATTTTCGATGTCGAGATTTTTATGTTTTTATACGTTTTGAAGGTTCCTGAATCATTTTCACTAAGGTTGAGAAAAATGTCTGTGTGTGTGTGTGTATGTATGTATGTAGACAAGATTACGCAAAAACGGTTTGAGCTAGAATCATGAAATTTGATATACGGGAATTATTTAAAATTCGTAGTTTTCTATCAACTTTTGAGAAATGTAGTTCATTCTGAAGAGGGTCATTACCTATAACGTTTTGATTTTTTTTCCTCTCAAGTGACCGTAAAAATAAAGATATATGTTTGATAGTTTTTCCACATGATTAAAAATTGTATAAAACTGCTATATATAGAATTTCAGCTTGATTGAATCGCTGAAAGTACCGGAATTAATTTTTTAACACTGCAAATCTCACGCGCCAACACGTGACGTGGTGCCATCAACAAATAGTCAAAAATGCGCTGGTTTAATAAATATTATTTATTAATTCTAATTGATAATTTATAATTAATTAAATTTAATTTAATTATAATATATGTTAATTAATCCAATTCAAATTTGCGAGATAGTCGAGTGGAGACACTCCAGCTTTTTTAAATTCTTTCTTAATTTTATATTAATTACAATTTTTGCATTTATATATAAAAATAAATTTGCTATCATTATAAATATGTATGCATATGTCTTGATGGGAACATTTGCATAATAATTCATTTTTTTATGTTACTGAAAAAAAATAAAAATAAAAATATGTTTATAGTGATTGAAAAAATAAAATATTCCTACACCCTGTCATGCTTTTCCGAATATAAATCACTAAGTTCTATCTTTTTCATTCATATTCGATTTTTTGAAGAGTTGGTTTTTATTTTTAATTTTATTTCATTTAAAATTCAAACTTGTGATTCCAAATTTTATGATATATCAATTTTGAATGAAACATTATATTTTGAATAGTTAAGATTCAATTTTGTCCTTTCTAATATAAATTCGAATAGTTTTGATTGGAATTTCAAAATATTTATATATATGATATATGCATATACATAAACAATTCCAACGATTAATTTCTTTGAATTAAAATTGTATTTTTTCGATTTTTATTTAGTGAGGCAAAGAAATGCTATAGGAATTATTGCAATTATAATAAAAATAATTATAATAAAAATCCTATATGAACTTTTGGTATTAAATTACGTTTTTATCGTTCCAGGAATAAATTTCTGATTTTTTTTAATCATATTCCTGTCTATATGTAGATAAACACACTATATTGTATACCAGTTATAAAGTCTAAAAAGTTTTATTTTTAAAGATTGTATTTATTGCTAGATTTAATTGTTTTGACCTTTTCAACAAAATTTAATGAAATTCCAATAATTTCATTTAATTAATAACATTGAACGTTAATTAATTCTTCTAGCATACCTAACTATGGAATTAAAAAATATTTAAAATCATGAAAAAATATTTATTAAATAAATTAATAAAAAAAACTTTTTAATATAAACGCTTTTTAATAAAAAATTCCCTACCTAAACCTTGAATATTATTCTTTACATATGCCCAACAAAAAAGCGTGGGGTACATAAGTAATTAGTAAATAAAGAATTTAATATTTAATAACCTCGGTATTTTTGCCATTAAATATACTAGTAGATATGATATTGATAGATCCTATCTTACCAAGGTGTTTTGTGCCTATTGAATATCGAAATATGAACTCTGGCCAGGGACAGAACCGACCGACAATTTGAACTAAATTAATTTCCAAACAACATTATATATATATATAAAATATTTTTAAAACTCGAATTAAACAGACTAAATTATATTTATCTTGGTATTTATTTTTAGTTTAATTACTCAATAATTAATTACTACTATATTTTAAGTGAAATATTTTCCGACAATGAATATAAAATTAATACTTTGTAAACTACTACTTCCGATTTCCGGATATACACCAAAAGTTGATGAATTAATGGCACTGATGCATTAAGTAAATATATCAAATTTTATCAAAGTCCGTTGAGCCGTTCAAGCTATACACGTCTATACGAACACACAATGGACAGACGGACGGACGGACTGATTATATGCTAAAAATACTGTTTTCTCTTAATAAATTGCATGATTTGTGGAGATATGTAAAATATATCTCCACGAATGAAATTTGGTATGAAAACAATCCTTCCCTTCCTATGGTTGGTTGGTAAAAAGTAATATATAATTAATTAATAGTTTAATTATTGTACAACATATATCTGAATATTGACTTTTTATTTTAGGAAAAGTTGTAAAATTCAATATTGTAAAAATGTATTTATCAGATTAAAAATTAAAAAAAAAACAATATTTTTTGGCGGGTCAGTGTTGATATTGTACAAATCAGTTAATTATTTATTTAATTAATCTAATTTAAATTTTGAAAAAGAAAAGATTTTTTTTTAAATATGTATTATAATATAATATATATTATATAATTGAGTTTTTCTCTCTTTTAGATTAAACATTGATTTATATTTTCAGGAATAAATTCTTAGATTCATAAAATTAGAATTTGGGATCCTTTTAATTTAATTCTTTTTTAAAATAAAATTTATTTTAAAATTATTTTAATATTATGATTTAGTATTATTATTTATTATAAAACTATTAATCAATTAGGAAATGAAGAAATCATTGAATTTTCTTAAGAAAATAAACAAGAAAACTATTTCTTTTCATTAGTTTTCAAATTTTCATTTAAAGAAAGAGAACTTTTGCAAGTGGAATTTACTTTTGAAATAAGAGGGCGGAAGAGATTTTGACTTGTGGTACCCGGTGGAAAGAGGCGCCGCATTTCTTTTGCAGCCGATTTGTTCTATTTAGAGCAGCTAGTCACTGGGGGCTCAATCCCAGGGTCTCTCGACGCCATCATCTCTTGGCGATTTTATTGTGCCCCGCTGCCCCCCGTACCCCTGTTTTGTTGCTGGCTCGCGACCAAACTTGTTTTTCTGTTTCCCTTTATCTTAAAGATAGCATTAATTTTACACCCTGGGAATGTTTAACATATTTCTTGTTATAATAATTTTTTTTATAGAAATTGAACTTATATACGATTTATGGGAGAATAAAAAAAAAGTTAATCATTATAAAAAAATCAACCTTTACTAAGGATTATAGAGTATTTAATATTTAATATATAAGATGAACTTCTTCAGAGGATTCCGTTCTTTGTGAGTACAAAAATGCGGATAAAACATACTAATAATTACTATCTCACCAGAAAATTTTCGATGTTGAGATTTTGATGGTTTTATACGTTTTGAAGGTTCCTGAATCATTTTCACTAAGGTTGAGAAAAATGTCTGTGTGTGTGTATTTATGTATATAGACAAGATTACTCAAAAACGGTTTGAGCTAGAATCATGAAATTTGGTACATGGGTATTATTCAAAATTCGTAGTTTTCTATCATCTTTTGAGAAATGTAGCTCAACCGGAAGAGGGTCATTACCTATAACGTTTTGATTTTTTTTCCTCTCAAGTGACCGTAAAAATAAAGATATATATTTGATAGTTTTTCCACATGATTAAAAAATGTATAAAACTGCTATATATAGAATTTCAGCTTGATTGAATCGCTGAAAGTACCAGAATTAATTTTTTAACATTGCAAATCTCACGCACCAACACGTGACGTGGTGCCATCAACACAGAGCCAAACATGCGTTGGTTTAATAAATATTATTTATTGATTTTAATCTATAATTTATAATTAATTAATACGAAGGACATTTCATTGTATATACACACACCTTTCTGTTTTTTTTTTCTTTTTCTACTAAACTTGATCTAATTAAAGTAGAATTTGCGTTTTTCCCTGCATATTTGGCGTCCAAACTTTCATTTTTTAGATTGTAAAAAAATCGTGTGTATGTGGAGAAATTATTTTCTCCTTTTTAGTGCATTTAAATAAAAGCATGCTTTTAAAAAGTTTTTTTTATATTTTTTTATTATTAACCCATCTTTCTGATTATATTAAAAGAAAAACATTGTGGAAGATAAATGTATAAATATTTATTAAAAATGGAATGAGAAGTCCTGCTAAGAAAATAAATAATTAGCTACTCTCTTTATTTTTCCTATATATTAGAGAAGAGAGAAGCATAAGAAAATTAAAAAAAAAATCAAACAAAACAAACTATATAATATTATATGTGGATAGTTAAATAAAGTATTAAGAATCTAATAAAAATAAAATTTTTATCAGAAATTTAAAATATTCTAAAAGAAAGTCCCACATTTGAAAATATTCGTAGTTCATTTAATCCAAATAATGTGAGAACAAAAAATAGGGAGTGATTTTGAAATATAATGGTTGAATTTAAAAAAATAATAAAAAAATATGACTTTTGTGAATCTGGCTATTGAAATATTGTAAATTGTGAGAGGATTTACACAAGCTAACAAATGGGTGGGTTATTTGGTAGTATTTTTCATTGGTGGCAGCATAGTTGGATAGGATACGGAGGCTCTCCACTTGCCTATTTATTTCTCTCTTTACCTAATGACCCTTTAAAATAAAAGAAAAAACACAGAACATGAAAGAGAATGCAAATACAGTTTGTTCGTTCTTCAACCACCCGACTATGTTCATCCTGCTTCCAAAACAATTATTTTCTTCTTTTTTTTGTAATTTGTTTACATCAAGTTTAGTAGTAATGAAAAAATAACAATGTTAAATCTATAAAAAGTATTTCTAACATTTAAATTTTAGATAATCAATTTAAAAATATGTTTGTTTACCACAATTATTTTAGTCTTTTTGCTAGTCTATTTTTTTATATTATATATATATTATCGTGCTTTTAATATACATTTCAAAATAAAGTTAGCAGCCAAAGACACGAAGAGCAAGTATTACGATTGTAAAATTAAATTGGTTTTATTTTTAAAACGCTCACCACCAAATAAATCTAAATAAAATGGAATTGTATCAATTTTACGACCACGATTTTAATCATTGAATTGCAGTAGTATATTCCTTTAGAATTTGAACATCTTAAACAAAATTTTTTAAAAAATTATTTAATATTTTTCAATTAGATGTATTATATGAAGGCGCCATTGGGTGTGTGGGTAGCGACCCTGCCTCACATTCACATGGTCTCGGGTTTAAGTTCCGGGCCTGGCAAGGGAATTTCCCTAGCTGGGGTCTATGGGACGGAGTCAACCCAGTCTCCGGGAACAACATTGGGGAAAAGCTACTTGATAGCGCCTCCGATCAAGGAAATCAAGATAAAGGTTGAGAGGACCCGTACTAATGAACATAGGACACCTCATTGATAAAACCGGCTTGATAGGCGTTGTCCTTGCGTATGACGAACAAAGTCTGAGGTTTTTTTATATGTATTATTAATAATTATAAATAATATATTTCAATTTATAATGTTCTAAAAAAATAATTAATTAATTAAATGGGACTTTGGAAAGGTAGAGGGTGTGTTGTCTGACATTTTAGAATCACTATAATTTCTTTAGATATTACTTAATATTTAAAAAAGCTAATTGTTCAGTCTAACCCATGTATGATGGATTTTGATAAAACTTTACCAGTATATTCCTTTTTTGATTCAAAACAAACTTTCCTTAAGCAGTATGTGGCGATGGCTTCCAGTATACGAGATAAAAACTATTAAAGTTTGCATATAAATCCAATGATATTCTATTTAGCTACCATGCTTTATTATTTGACCACCAGAGGGCTCCACTTTTTTTTTTTGTAAGTTCGGCTTACATATAAAAAAATTAAAAAATTAATTAATTAAATAATTTTCCTATATCCAAACTAAACTTATAAAAACCAAAAATTAGTGAATAATAATTAGTAAATTTATCAATAAAACATTATTAAATGCCTGCTCATTCATAACTAGTTTATCTGTCAAATTTTAATAATTTTTATCTCGTAAACTAGAAGCGGTTGGTTTTGAATCAAAAAAGGAATCTATTGGTAGTTTTATCAAAATCCATTATATATGGGTTAGACTGAACAAAATACAACTGAAAATACGACTGAACTTAAAAAATACAAAATTAATTTTTTTAATAAAATTTACAATTTTGCTTTATTCATAAGTTCTTGATTTTGATAATAAAAAAAACACAAACAAAGAATCAATATTCTTATATAGTCTGATGATATTTAATTTCCTTCTTTTATCCTTTGCTTTTTTCATTCTTTTGAAAAAAAAACAAACTTTTTTTCATATATATCTTCAGCCAATTGGAAATTTTAATTAAAATTAAGATTATTATTTATAATACTAATATATATTTGACAAAAGAACAAAAAATTATAAAGATCAAGCTTTTTATGTAAAATAAATACTTTTTTTTATTTCACTCATTAAGGAAAAAAAGCACACAGCTATAATTTATAAAGATATAATTTTCTTAAAGTATTTTTTATTTAAAATATTATTTTATAAAATCTTTTTTTATTTGTTTTGTTTGTTTTTTTTTGGTGTTTTTTTTATACAATTCTCAACAGATGTTGATGTAAGAGAAAAAAAACAATTTTTAAGCAAATGATGCCAGAGCCAACAGTTGCGGCTTAAAGTCATTATAGGATTGGGTAGTTAACCTGGGATTTACTCCATCATTTCTAATCTATCTCATATGTTTAATGATTTTAATGACTGTAATGATGAACTGAGTTTCATATTTAAGATCAGTTAATATACTATTATTTTGGAAATTAAAGTAGCTATTAAAAAATAAACCAATAATAAAAATTTATTTTTGCATATTTATATTCGAAAATCACAATTAATTATCTAATTTTCAATTAATTAATTAAATTTATATTAAAATATAAATTTTTCTAGTGATATAAATGTCTAAATAGTATTCAATTAGTAATGTAACATTTAATAAGGGGAAATGCTTCTTTTTACTTGTTATTTTCAATTTTTTATTTATTATTAGTTAGAGGTATAATAATATTAGGAGGCAGCTAGCCGAGAGTGTAGCGTAACAATTTTCTACACAAGAAGTCGGCGTTCGTTTCCAACTAACAACAAATTTTTCTAATAAAATTCAATTTAACATCAGCTGCCTCCGGCTTCAGGAACTGTCAGTTTCTGGTTCTATACATGCGGAAGGCAACGGGAAACCACCGCATTAACATATTCCCAAGAAAAATCATCATGACTGGGCGGCTTCTAAGGCTATCCTAGTCATGATGATAGCCAAACTCCGAAAAGGAGACGGCACTTTAAGAAGAATAAGAATAAGAATATTAATGAACTTTTCACTTTAAAATTTACATTAGGAAATTCCTGCTCATTAAATTATATTAGTTCTTGAACTTATGAAAACTAGAATTCCAACACATCACTAAATTCAAGACTATAAATAACAAAATGTTCAAAAATTCAATTTTAACGATGGAAAATGAAAATCAACTGCAACAGTGAAAAAATCGAACTATTTATATAATCTATTATATTATAAATTATAATTATAATTAATTTTATTTGTTTATCTTTTTTTATAATAGAATATATATATATATAATATAAATCATAGTATTATACTGCATTAAATCCGAATTCATTATTCTATTTACTCTTAATTGAATAGTATTAATGAAATTGAAGCAAATATACAATTTATTTGTATTTAAGTTTATAGAACACAAATAATAATGGAGACATAATAGACTATTGGTGTTCGCAAAAGCATATTAATGAATGTAAAGGCTGGGGGAAAGGGTCACCGGGCGTGGACCAACCTCCGAATGGTTCCGATATGTGTAAATGTTTGTACCCAGTATACTCGTGGGGTTCAACTCTGAAATGTGCAACTCTAAATGGAATATTAATTGAGCATCTTGCCATCCTAAATATTCCTATTGTTCCCTGTTATAACATATTTATCCAGTTTTGGAATATCTATAAAGAAATTTCACATTTAGACCTTTTATAAAGTAATATTATTTATTTATTTATTATTATTATTAATTAGTTTTTTAATATAAATTTCTATTAATGATATTTTCATTATTCCATGGTGAAGTGGTCCGATGATAACATTTTATTTTAATGATAATATCACAAAATTATCAGGTACAATTGAATATAAATGATAAGAGTAAAAAATACAAATAAATTATTTAATATAAAATATAAAATATAATTAAATTAAACTTTTCTTTAAATGCTTTTTTCCATTGATATACGAGGTGTGTCTAAAAAGTTTGGTGAATGGTTTGATAAAAACATAAAAAGAGAATGTTAATTGTAAATACCTTTATTAACCTTCAAAATACTCTCCACTAGCCACAACACACTTCTGATAACCTTCGTATAACGCTTGAAAACTGTTGGAGAAGTCTTGACGTGGAATCGACCTCAGAATAGCCGTCACAACGTTCAGGCCGGCAATCCTGAACTGAGTTCGGCGATTGACTCTGCGACTAATAGCCGAAGAATTGGGTATTAGCAAAGATACAGTAACTAGTGATTTCTGGTGTCCTGCTTGTGGATTGCCGGCCTGAACGTTGTGACGGCTATTCTGAGAACGATTCCACATCAAGACTTCTCTTTTTATGTTTTTATCATACCATTCACCGAACTTTTTAGACACACCTCGTATATTGATAGAAAAGTAGGAGAATAGAATGCAAAATCTTAAACGTTGGTTTTTTTATATGTATTTTGATAATGTATTCTATTATAATTTTAAATAATTTAAAAATCAAATAAATTGATTTAATTATATCTTTTAGAATAAATGATTATTTAGAAATTAGAATTAATTTACATATATGTACATATTAATACATATTTTGTAGTCATTGTCGAACATGTTGCATGTATCATTACAATATACATATTCTCTGAACCGAAATAACAATTGATTAAGCATCATGAATCTCTTTATTTTAAATAACTATTTATATGAGTTTTATTCCAAAATTTCAAATTGGATCAAAATCATTATAATGTACGAGGTCAGTTTAAAAGAAAAGTTGAATTTTGAGAACTATTTTGAAAAGTACTTATTTATACATCAATATCTCTTTTGTCCCCTTCAAAGTAAGATATGCCAACGCTTCTTCCAATTTTGGCTATCAGCTCGTTCTTCGATTCCGTCTTTATTTCATCCATTGTGGCAAAACGCTTACCTTTCATTGGTCTCTTCATTTTTGGGAATAGGAAAAAGTCACAGGGAGCCAAATCTGGTGAATACAGTGGTTGTTGGTCAAGAAATCACGAACAAGCAATGAATGATTTGTGAGCTGGTGCATTATCGTGATGCAGAATCCATGAATTGTTTTTCCACAAGCCGAATTGCTTCACTCAAACGTTGTACAGGCCTCGTATATTGAAATTTTAATTTGATGAAATTTACCTCATAATATAATGGACTAGCCCAACACAGTCAAAATTTAAATTCTTCTCAAACATTTTTAATAATTTTTCACTTGAATTACCTTTATAATATTACCTTAATAATCTAATTAATTATTTTTTCATTGTTACAGGTAAGCAGAGTGCTAGAATTTGGCCCTTATTCAGGTAATTTATAGATTAAGAGAAATAATACCTGGGAAATTAGTCGGTATTCGGAAAAAATATAAAGATAAATATTGTATATGGAAATTGGGTGAAGATAGAAATTTTAGGAAGGTGGCTCAAGAAATGAACGTTTGGAGAATTGTCGTTGCTACAACCAAAAACTTTCGACTTCAATAGCTTAGATAATAAACTGGAATGTCCCCACTCGACTATCTCGCAATTTGATTTGGATTAATTAACATATATTATATTTATATTAAATTTAATTAATTATAAATTAAAATTAATAAATAATATTTGTTAAACCAGCGAGTATTTGGCTGATGGCACGTGGCGCAGTGTTAAAAAATTAATTCCAGTACTTTCAGCGATTCAATCAAGCTGAAATTCTATATATAGTAGTTTTATACAATTTTTAATAATGTGAAAAAGTATCAAACATATATCTTTATTTTTACGGTCACTTTAGAGGAAAAAAAATCAAAACGTTGTAGGTAATGACCCTCTTCCGGTTGAGCTACATTTCTCAAAAGTTGAAAACTACGAATTTTGAATAATTTTGTACCGAATTTCATGATTCTAGCTCAAACCGTTTTCACGTAATCTTGTTTACATACACACATATACACACACACAGACAGACATTTTTCTCAACCTTAGTGAAAATGATTCAGGAACCTTCAAAACGTATAAAACCATCAAAATCTCAAATTTTCGTGATCCTAATACTATCTTTAGCGAGATAGTAAATAGATAACTTAGATAGTTAGATGAAAAGAATCCCATCTATTTTTTCATTTGAAGGCGGATCAATTCGAAAAAAAATTAATATAAATTTGAAATATTCTGAATTATCAAAGACGTTTGAAGGACATTGTTAAGGTGATAGATATGTCAATCTAGTTTTTTTTTTTATTTTAATTTTTATTTTGTTATACATTTATAAAATCAAATACATGACAAGCCAACAAATATTTTTTATAGATATTCAAATCGGCTTATTTTTTATTTTTTTAGTATTGAACACATTGAAAAGCCGATTTTTTCACCATTGATATTATATTTAGTATAAAAAGTTAAAATTCCTATTGATTGATTTGTATTATAAAAAACGCATGGTTTAATTTAAATACCAATTGATTTATGTATATATATATATATATATATATATATATATATATTTAAACATGACTTTAAAAAAAAAATGATTAATATATTGAAAATGGATATTTTTGAAATTGTAATGAGATATTATCGAAGAGAGAGAGAGCGAGGGAATATCAGAACAAATTTTAATTAAATTCGTAATTCAAAACGATTTTTAAATAAGAAAAAGTTATACATATGAAATATATATATTTATATATATATATATATATAATAATTATATTATATACATATGTTAATCAATTTTTTCTAATCTCAATTTTAGCTGAACTGAAATTTGTTAATTAAAATTCAGTAGGGTAAAGCATACAGTCGTTGGCCCCCTTAAGCAGTTCCTAGCAGTCTAATGCATATCTGGGCAATTTGCTGAACAATCTGTATCAAATTAGGTTTGGAGAACATAGATACAATGAGCATTTTGATGAATAAAAAATTAAATCATTTTTTCATGGTATTTTCAATAAGCACGCAAAAATCCTAAAAAATACAGTTTTTGGCCCCCCTGTTATAGTTATTGACTTAGGTATTCTATAGTGATTATACATCCATAGAACAAACGATTACCTAACTAATTAGTTAATAGCGCAATTTTTAAAATAAAAATCTTTTATTATTTGTGTTTTAGTGATAGGGGGCCAATGACAGCCTCGGGGCCAACGACTGTATCCCTTACCCTAATTTTTTTTCCCCTAAATAACATAAACTTATATTATTTTTGTATTTAAAAAAAAAATATTGGGAATTAGTAATAATGAATCAAGATATATGGAATTTGGTCAAAAGATTTTCAATAATCTCATTTTTTAAGAATTATTTTAGTAGCAAATATTTTTAAAGAATTTGACTAATAAAGTGCTGTTGTAATTGCAAAAGTACCTGTTAAATTTTGTTCAAAATATTTCAGACAACTTAAACTACTTTTCTTTCTGTTAGTAGTTATTTGGGTCTTTTGGGTGATTACAAACAATATTGAATAGGAATAAAAAAAGAAATTAAGATTTTTCCGTTATTACATATTAAAAATTAAATTAGAGTATCCTCATTTATTATTCATTTATATAAATCGATAAAATGTAATATATCTATATCTTTCTATAAATATATATAGATATAGGGTACTTACTAAATATACTATATAGATAACATCTAAATTCAATTTCCTATACAATATTACTCATAAAGAGTCATGAAAAATGAATAAAACAAAAAAAAAAAAAAATACAAAAGATAAAAAAATGTATTATCCAGCGTCCTCAGGGATCAAACTACATTTGGTATTTTCCTGTAGTAATAGAACCATCATTCAAAAATTGTTTGAATTTTGATAATTTTTAATTTCATCATGTAAATGCAGATAATGAAGCCAGACCACCTGTGCGAACAAATTATTTTAATTATTTTAATTATACTTTTAATTAAAATTAATATTCATTCCATTTGATTCTATATATTCCAAAAATTTACCATTTAAAATAAAAATTATCCACATATTTTATCTTTCATTACTTAATTTGTATTGTCTACATGAAAATTATTAAACTTTATGATTTCTTAATATAAAAAAAAAACTTACAAAAGTTTTATATTTTAATTCAATAATAAATAAATCCATCTTTTTGTTCATTAACTTTAAAAACATATTGGGAAAATTCTAAAATCTCTCTTTCTATTTATTATTATTATTATTATTTTATTTACATTATACCAAAATACTATTATCATAAAAGCTATTTTTTAGTCCTTAAAAAATATTAGAGTGATATATCCAATTATAAGCATATATATATATATATTTATATTTATATCTAAAATTGAATAATTAATCATAATTTATTTTAACCTATTTTAATTTATGATACATTGAGTTAAACAATTTTTTACTTTCTAACTAACGAAAACCTAAAATTATAATTATAGAATATTAAATGATAACTGAATATAAGTTTTTTTTCTGTTATATTATTATATATTCCATTTAATTAATATTATATGCAATATTGTAAAACAAAACATTAACTGTAATTGAAAATAATTTAAAAAGATTTTATACAAATTTATTAATACAATATTCATGTTTTGTTTTTTTTTAAATCAATTATTTTAAGTTTGGTTGGATTGGATTTTAAAAGAATGTGATTAATTTTTTTCCTTTTTATAATTTTCATTATCATTTAATATGTGAATAGGTTAGTTTTTAAATACATAATTATTAAATGATTTTTTTTCTTATATATATGAATTATAGCTTAATTAGAAGTACCGGGACCCCGAGCCTCGGCTCGGTACTTAAGTTAAAAAAAATGATTCATTATTATTGAATTTGGCTGGTAATATTAATACCTGGGACACCGAGCTATTGCTCGACCCTTTAAAAAATATTGATATACAATTTTTTAATAAAATCTCATATCAAAAAAGAAAATTTATTAAAAATTAAAAATAAAAAAATATAAACATCTCCTTTTTATTATTTATCTAAAAATTCATATTTTAATTTTTATATAACCTACAAATCATTTTTTTTCTTAAAATATAGTTGTAATAAATAATTTTAACAAAAACAAAAAATAATATAATTTAGTCATTTTAATTGACATTTTGAAAATATTTTATTATTCATAAAAAATTTAAAATAATATTTTCTGTTTTTTTATTTTAGACAATGATAAAATTGGATTTCTTAAAATGACCCATTAAAAATTTGTTTCCTAAAATGTTCCAAATAAATTAAAATAAATTGATTTTCATTTCAATATATAAAAACCTTTTCAAATTTACTTGATCAAATAAAATAATTGATCCTATATTATATATACATCGAACACCGAGCTATCGCTCCACCCTTTCATAAATAAATAACAAAATTGTATCAAATACCATTTATTATTCAATATTATTACAATCATTCACACCAATATTAATATTAGATCATTACATCAATCTAATTAAAATTAATATAACTTAAATATAATTTTTTTTTTTTTTTTTTTTTATTTATAGTGTGTTAGGGGAAAGCTAATCTTAAACAATTTTTAAAAAGTTTAATGTATGGATATATGTGTTCATGCAATGAAAACAGATATCGGTATAACAAATATTTTTAATTTTATTTAATATTTATAATATAAATAATAAGATATAAGAAGCGGTGGCTTGATTGAATAAATGTGTTAAAATTTAAACAAATTCAAATATTCTTTTATATACAATTGTAATAATAAATAATAATGATTTGATAAAGGATATAACTTTAATTTGGGCGCCAAGATAATAAGGGTTGATAAAAATATTTGTATATTGTTAACGGGTTTAATAGAAAGAAAGAAAACAAAAATAAAGATAAATTTACCAAATATTTCAGAACATGGAACATATAAACATAAATTTAAGGATTGAGTACCATGCCCTATCTCATCAGCTCAATGGTTTCACAACGACTCCAACGACTGTCTATCATAGCGAGCCAAGGGCTGCTAAGATCTTTAGGGGAATCCCTTTTAGTTTGCGCGGGCTCCATCTGAGCAGCACCTCCTGGGAGCCAATTCCAGTGGATGAGTTCACCAGGTTTAAATATAATTACAAATAAAATAAATGGTCTGCCCGTTACACACACATATTATATACAATTTAATATTATTTTATATATATTTATATTATTGAATATTTGTGTTAAAATTTAAACAAATTCAATTTTAAGAATATATATATATATATATATATATATATATATATATATATATATTAAAGAAAGAAATTGTTTTTAAAATATCCTAAATAATATGTAACAATTTTCAAGATAGAAATTTATTACAATATTACTATTATTAAATGTTGCATCATTGCATCAATCTGATTAAAATGAATGGAACTTCGGGTACTCAATAATAATAAATAAATAATATTAATAAATATTAAATGATATTTTAGTGAAGAAATATTAAAAATTATAAAACTATCTAAAACTTAATTAATAAAATAAAATAAAAGAACAATGAATAAATAATTACAAAATAGTAATTTATTAAAAAATAATAGATTAAAAAAAAAAAAAAATCTATTTTCCGCCGGTTTCGATCCTGCGAAGTTGAATTGTCAGACAGTCGCTCTACCCAATAGACTAATAATACTTAGATGATGAAAACGACATTTTTTACTTTCTTAGCAAGACGTATATGTTTTTTGTTTTTGTTTTTGTTTTTTTTTTTTGAGAGAGATTAATAAATATCTATATATATTTTATTAAAAATAAATATTTTTAATTTTATTTCGAAATTAAATAATAAATTTTAAAATATTTTAAATAAAAAAAAATATTAATACAATTTCAGTTAAAAAATAAAAATGGATGCCAATTTTGACGTTTTCCATATATAATTTTTAATTAAGAAATTAATAATGAAAATGTATTTTTCAAGAGATGTGATGAATAAAACTCAATTTTTCTTTATAGATACTATATCTAGTGTAAATTTGAAAAAAATCGTTAAAGCGGTTTTTGAGAACCAATGGCTATATATATATACAATTTTAGCTAGCATAATAAGATAAGATATATAAATACACAACTTTGTTTAAAATATTGCAATACGAACTGTTTTATAATTCTTATCTCTAACATAAAATATATATTTATTATGTGAAGTTCATTTCGTATAATTTTGATTATATATGTATATATGAAATGAACTTTACATAATAAATATATATTTATATGTTAGAGATAATTTATAAAACAGTTCTAATGACAATTCAAATTTCGCGCTCTGTTATAAGAAATTTGAAAGCAGACGTAATGTGCTAGCTTCATGGTGTTGGTCACGATCACGCGAGTTCTATACTTTTTCCCCATCCCGCAAAAGTGCTCAACGCCGCTAAAGAAGTTTTCACTTCAAAAATTATTTAATATTTGGAAATATATCTGACTTATAGAAAAAATGAATATTAATTAAAGAAAGAAATTGTTTTTAAAATATCCTGAATAATATGTAACAATTTTCAAGATAGAAATTTATTACAATATTACAATTATTAACTGTTGCATCATTGCATCAATCTGATTAAAATGAATGGAACTTCGGGTACTCAATAATAATAAATAAAATAATATTAATAAATATATTAAATAATATTTTATTGAAAAAATATTAAAAATTATATTACTATCTAAAACTTAATTAATAAAAGAACAATGAATAAATAAATATAAAATAGTAATTTATTAAAAAGTAAACAATAGATAAAAAGAAAAAAAAATAACAAAATCATTATTTTCATTTTTAAATAACGATTCACCCGGCGAGTTTCGAACCGACGAAATCCACTCGTTAAAACATCACTCTAACCTCTGGACTATATATATTTAGATAAAAAATTGTCATTTTTTTACTGTCTTAGCAGGCAGTATTTGATTTTTTTTACTTTTTTTTTTTTTTTTTGAGAGAGATTAATAAATATCTATATATATTTTATTAAAAATAAATATTTTTAATTTTATTTCGAAATTAAATAATAAATTTTAAAATATTTTAAATATAAAAAAAATATTAATACAATTTCAGTTAAAAAATAAAAATGGATGCCAATTTTGACGTTTTCCATATATAATTTTCAATTAAGAAATTAATAATGAAGCTGTATGTTTCAAGAGATGTGATCAATAAAACTCAATTTTTCTTTATAAATACTATATCTAGTGTGAATTTGAAAAAAATCGTTAGAGCGGTTTTTGAGAACCAATATATATAGATAGATAGATATATACAATTTTAGCTAGCATAATAAGATAAGATTTATAATCCGAGCCTCGACATTTTCATTAATTTTAATATAGGAGTTAATTTATTTTTACCGACCGGCGATAGTAAGGGAGGTATTGTTTTCACACCAAATTTCACATGTGGAGATTTTTACATATCTCCACGAATCATGCATTTTCTTAACAGAAAAAAGTATTTTTAGCATGTCTGTCCATCCGTCCGTCCGTATAGATGTGTACAGCCTGAACGGATTTTGATGAAATTTGGTATATTTACTTAATGCATCAGTGGGATGAATTGATCAACTTTTGATGCAAATCCGGAAACCGGAAGTGGTAGTATTAGCGATCGACGATAGGAAGGGAAGGGTTATTTTCACACCAAATTTCACATGAGGAGATTTTTTTTATATATCACCAAGAATTATACACTTTGAATTGGTTTTATCCTCGAGAAAAATCATATTTATTAGTTTTTTCTTGATTTAAAATTATATGACGTCATCCAGCCATTCATGACGTCACAGCCTGGTCTTGCATATATATTATAAATAAAATAAAATTAAAAATGTTTATATTTATTATTTATGTATCCATATCTGTTTTTTATTACATTAATAGATATATTAAAATTATTTGAAATTGTTTCTGTAGCTGGAAATTAATTTACTTCAAACCGTCGGTCTGTTCGGACCTGGACTCAGGTCAACTTATTTTAAAATAATTTTAATAGATAGCTTAAGTGTAAGATTTTAAAATAATCACATATTATAAAATTTAAATTTCACTTTGTAGTGCATAAAATTATTTTTAATTTCCAAAAAAAAGAAAAAAGAAAAAAAAAAAAATTGAAACAATTTTTAACACATCTATGAAATAATTTTTTTATACTTTATTTATATGTATATATGTAATGTTGTTTGGAAATTAATTTATTTCAAATCGTCGGTCGGTTCTCTGCCTGTCGACAGTTCACTTTATTTTTAATATTTTCAAATTCACAATGATGCATTTTGATCAGTTTTTTTTCTGACACCCCTAAAGAAGTTAACTACAGGAAAAATATAAATGAAACTATACTAAGTTGTTCACGGAAATAAAGAAACCAATTTTTATTTGTAAAATTAATTCAAAAGGTTACGATAATAATCCGAATTGATTATTTGGCCAGTTTGGAGGTAATCTATAAACAAAATTCCTTTTGCATCCCAAAAAAGTGATGCTAACACCTTCTTGGCTGTTTTTTGCACACGAACTCGTTTCGGCGCCGAAGAACCGGGTTCACACCACTCGTCAGCCTCCTGCACAGACCATCTATAAGACTAGTAAACTCTATTGTCTTTGCTGAAACAAAGTTTTTGGCGCCACCATGCGAGTGCAGGCAGTAACTAATTAACAAAAAAATCTGGCTTGTGTGTGTGTGTGTTTTTTTTTTGCCTGGTCTTTGCATGCAGAGTTATCGGTTATGCGCCTGCAGTGCCTTTTAGCGGTGCAACATATTAAAAAAAATGGTTTCTCCGATTTCTAAGGAGTTGGGGGGCCCTGGCCTCCTGTTTTGATTCAGGATCATGATGGTAGTCCCAAATCTCATCCATTTTGAAAAATCGACGGATAAAGTCGATTTTATTCTTCTTAAAACGCTCCAAATGTTACATTCGAATGTATTTTTACTACATCGTTAGAGAATGCGGTAGCCATTTTGCAGATAGTTTTTTGAAACCCAAATTGCTCACTGTGCCCAATGAAATGCCTAAAGCTTGTTAAATCTCTTTTAGTCAATTGACGGTCTTCCAATACCATATCTTATCGCTCCGCGAACTTATTGAACAACCTAGTATATTATATTTATTTGAAAATTAATTCAGTATGAAAACTAAAAACAAAAAAATATCAACGAACATTAAAGCTATTTAGGGTCAAGTTTGGTGGTTGGTGATTAGTGCAAATGCGACTAGATAGTTTGAATGTTTTGTGGGTTTACCAAACATCCTTTACAAACGAGTTAGAAGTTAGTTTCTGTCTCTATGACCTACTCAAAGATAAGAGGGTGAAAAATAAAAATAATTCCTAGTATAGTTTAACTTCCGATCAATCATAATATTAGGTCCAGTTGTACTTATAAACGGTTTGAGCTAGAATGATGAAATTTGGTACATGGGCATTATTCAAAATTCATAGTTTTCTATCAACTTTTGAGAAATGTAGCTCAACCGGAAGAGGGTCATTACCTACAACGTTTTGATTTTTTTTCCTCCAAAGTGACCGTAAAAAAAAGATATGTTTGATAATTTTTCACTTGATTAAATAAAATTGTATAAAACTGCTATATATAGAATTTCAGCTTGATTGAATCGCTGGAAGTATCGGAATTCATTTTTTAACTCTGCAAATCTCACGCGCCAACATGTGACGTGGTGCCATCAACAAAGAGCCAAACATGCACTGGTTTAATAAATATTATTAATTAATTTTAATTAATTTATAATTTAATTTAAATTAATATATGTTATTTAATCCAATTCAAATTTGCGAGATAGTCGAGTTGAGACACTCCAGATTTTTTTAAATGACTTCACTTTGAAATTTCTACATGGAATTTTTAGGAATTTATTAAATATGTACTTTCTGTATGACTGTAAGGAAACCTTTTTATTTATTTTTTTCATTTTTCATTTTTTTTTTTTTTAAACATTTTTATTTTATATTAAATATACAAATCCTAATTATGTTCTTTTTGGATATCTCTCCACTTTTTTTTTTAATACTTTATTTTATTTTATATGTATAAAGAAATCTTTTTCAATCTTTTATTCTATCCATAATACACTCGACAGCGGCCTCTTTGCAAATGAATTTTATATTAAATCTATTATCAACGAACAATTCAATTTTAACATAAATTTTCAAAAAAAAAGTCAAGTACATTTTTTATTTTATAAAACGTGTTTACTTGACTTCCTTTATAATGCTTGATTTTTCAACCCTTTTTATTTCATAAGCACTCAATAATGGTTAAAGCCATTGAAAGGATAAAGCGTTTAATTTAATATTTTTTTTTTCTAATGGATATAGTATTAGAAAAAGGATGAATTTTATGAAAATATGTATTTTATCACATATTAATTTTTTTAAATAATAATTTACTCAGGATAGTGGATAAACTATATTAAATATATATTAATATGTAATCGGAGCTTCTATATACATATTTAGATTTATTTTTTGAAATCAGATAAAATTCAAGATGATGTTAAAATTTCACTTTTGTGGGTCTCTCTATTTGCTATTCATTCAACAGTTATTTACAAAAATCTATATGAAGTAATAATTGATAAAACAAAGTAAACATTTTCCAATCTAGATAGACAAAACATTTACAGATATAGAACGAATAAACATAGGCTTTTAGGCATTAATAATAAACTCTAAAAACTTTGAAAAGATAAGAAACACGATGTGAAGTATTCTCTATCATTTGTTCATTCGTTCAATGGAGAAAATGCTAGGAAAATTTTATTATTCGTAATAAAGTTTCATTTTACCTAATTCTGGTCCATTTTCAGATATTTTTATAAATTTAATTTTAAAATGTTTTATTTTGTTTTTATATTAATTATTAATTGTATTCTACAATTCAGGAATACGATAAAAAATTATTTTACCTCTATTATCCAATATATTGTAAAATTATTATTAATATTATTCTCATTATTTGAAGCTGGAGGCACTTCAGCAACAAAGACCATTTGTACTGTCCATCAATTTAAAACGTGATTAATTCCATTCTCTACTAAACAACTCCTTTAGGGAGAATTTAGACTTCTTAGCCGGGGCACAGCCAGACACAGTAAATTACAAAATCCTAACTGATTCCATTGTGTGCGTAACTATAAAATAAATAATAACAACATATATTTATTAAAATTTTATACATATGCAGTAATGTCGGAAAGGGTTGGATTGGTGTCTAGGAGTAAATTATGTCGATAGAGCAATACACAGGAAGACTTTCTAAGAGAATCTAAGAGAAGAGTCCCAAACGAATCCCCTACGGGAGTTCGCGTTCCAATTTATATCTCAATCCCACCCCCCGCCGAGTATTAGTTGTGGCGGGAGAAGGGGATTGGAGACTTTTTCTCCTGGACGTCACCACAGGCCCTGTATCGAGCATGATCAGGGATAAGGGAGACCTGCGCCAAATTTTCGCTGGTTGCATTTTAACAACCAAGGACAAGGAAGTGGAGTGAGGAGGTTCGCCAACATCCCTTGATCTCAATTTCAATTCCCACACACACATATATATATATATCTTATATATAAAATTCTCGTGTCACAAAACTTTGAAATCATACTCCTCCGAAACGGCTTGACCGATTCTTATGAAATTTTTTATGTATATTCAGTAGGTCTCAGGGCATGTCAGACTTCCTTTAGAAAACCGCTAATTGGTAAGGTGGGTCCAGGAAATGCTAATTAATTAAAAATAGTTTAGTTACCATACTAGCTCATAGAGGCGCTGGTGGCAAAAATTTGACATCATATATATACCCTTATAAGAAGCTTGCAAACAATACTGGTTCATGGGTGAACGGTCTAAGGCGTTAAATTATGCTTTGCATCCCTCAGTTCCAAACTCGCAAAGGCACATTTTTTTTTTTTTTTTTATTATATATTTTTTTTACAAATTTATTAATTTTTATTATTTTAATATTTTATTAAATTATTTTATTATATTAAATTAATTTTATTAAATTAAATTTTATTATTAAATTGTATTTTATTAAATTTTAATATTAAATTTTATTTTATTAAATTTTAATATTAAATTTTATTTTATTAAATTTTAATATTAAATATTATTTTATTAAATTTTAATATTAAATTTTATTTTATTAAATTAATAATTATGTCAATTAATTTTTTGTGAATAAATAAACAAATATAAAAAACTATATATAAAATTTGAATTTTCATCCATTCATTCATCTAAAATGATATTAACTTTCTCTTCCTTCTTGGAAAAACCCATATTGCCATCCCTAGCGTCAACTATCTATGTATATATATATGTATAAAAGGTTTTTGTCTGCATATTGCAGCTGGATGCTCTGTGCTCAGAATTTAAAAATTATTATAATATTTCACTTTTTATTTTAAATTCTAATATTCAAATATCAATTAAATTAAATAATTTATTCTAAAAGTTGTCATTTAAATTTATTTAATAAAATATTTAGATCATATTTAACTTAATTCTTTATATATATATATTCTTTATATATATTTGAATATTTCTTCTTTTCTATTTGAAAGTGAAAGCTTAAAAAAACAGAATATATTATTTTTAAACTTTTATGAATACAAAAATATTTTCTAATCGTCAATTAAAATGACTAAATTATATTATTTTTGTTTTTGTTTCAATTATTAATTACAAATATATTTTAAGTGCAAAAATGATTTCTTGGTTAATTAAAATATGTTTTTTAAACAAATGATATAAACGAGATGTTTTAAATTTATGTCTTTTTTATATTTTTTTATTAATAGGCTTCTTTTTTTATTTTTAATTTTTAATAAATTCTCTTTTTTGATATGATATTAATAAAAAATAATATTAAATTGTATATAAAATTAAAAATTAGAATATTTGAATTTTTTTAAATTTTAACACATCTAATCAATCATATGCATAACGAATGGAAAATTTTGAAAATCAACTTAGTATTAAATTCAGAAAAAAATACTCATATATAGAATATAATAGACCATTCGAATATAATTTAAAACTATTTTTCTCCTTCTATTTTAAATTTAAAAAAAAACGGAGTGTTACGAAATTAAGATGCCTGGATAGGTAAATGGGCTGGAATAGGAGGCAATTTATAATTTTCTTCTAATTCAGATTGAAATTAATAGTGATAAGAAAATATATTTATTAACAAAATCTTAATATACAAAATGTAGAATTTGAATATGTAGAAGGATAATAATATTTGAGAAAATTTAAATCGAGGTAGAAATCGGGAAACGCCTGTTATCATGCAGTAAAGAGGGTTATCTCATCAAAATTATTATCAAAAGGAATCAAAATTAAAATATATAAACCAATTATTTTGCCTGCCTGTTGTATTATATGGGTGGGACGCATGGTCTATGACCCTGGGAGATGAGAGTAGATTCAGAGTATTCTTTCCAGCATATATTGGCCAAAGAAAGGTGAGGTCACCGGGGAATGGCGGAGACTGCATAACGAGGAATGGCATGACCTCTATGCATCTTCAGAAATAGTTAGGGTTATAAAAGCGAAAAAGCTGCGATAGGCAGGAGACGTGGCTAGAATGGGAGAGGAAAAAGATATTGGATTGGAAAACGGTGCGGAGACCGATTGGAAAACGTCCGCTTGGAAGACCAAGGACGCGTAGGAAGGGACGTAAGAGAGATGGGGCAAGGGCTCAAGATAGGGACACTTGGAGAAATGTGGTTGCTGCGGCCAAGTACTTTCGAGTTCCTTAGAGTCACAGAGATAGATAGATATAACATATACAATAATATACAATAATAATATATATAATTAAAATATATTTTAAATAAGAACACAAAAAGAAATGAATGTTTTATGTAATATACTGATTGAAACAAAATGGATGAAAACCTTTTACTACTCTTAACCAAATACTATGTACCACTCGGGGGGTACAGGGGGCGGAGCCCCCGTCTAGGTGCGGAGAGCGCCGAAGGCGCTCGGGGCAGCTAGTATATATATAATTTAATATATAATATTAGTAGGAAGATTGTTTTTTAAAATTTTACACAAATATATAAATTAGAAATTCAAAGGTATTTGATATTTTTTCATATCTTTAAATTTTTTTTTTAAATTTAATACAGGATCATCGAAAAAGGCGGACGGGATTTCGAAGAGTGACAAAAACCGTAATACAAATGGTAGAATATTTATTTATACATCAAATGATACAGAAAATCTTAAACTTTTTAATGTACTCTTAAAAGTTTTGATATGTGCTCCCCCCGTCGCACACGATATATATCTAGCCTATAATCAATCTCCCTCCATTTGTTTAGAAGCATTGCAAGAGCCACAGTTGCAATGACTGCGTAAATTCTTCTATAATTTGAGGCGTTTGTGAAGAATATTCTGTACAGTTGTTTTGGCCATTGCTAGCTCCAACTTTCTTGCTATCAACACTTCCAGTTTCCTTAAACTGATTAAACCAACGAACAATAGCTTTATCCGTAAGTGGATTTTGTCTATAAGTGCGCCTAAAATGATGCAGGTGATTTAAACCCAGCGTAACCACAAAACACACTGCACTTTCTGCTGTATGGTAGTCATGGCGTCTCTGAAGTGACTGACCCAGTCGAGCCGCACGGTAATGGCGGCGGCCCATACGCCCACTAATTTCGAGTAAATGCTACTCAATCCCTCGTTAATTTCGTGTTATTGAGTGTTTATCGAATAGTTGTACAACAAAATCTTGTCCACCTTTTTCGATGACCCTGTTAATTTTTCGACTGTTAATTTTAAAATCTATCATTCTTCAATCATTGACTGCAATTAAGATTTACTTCTTTCTATTCCTTTAATAGGTTTCTAATCCATTTTAAATATACCTAACAGTCTATTATCATTTCATTTCATCCAAATTAAATATTTGCATACTTTTCAACGAACGTTTGGGAAAAAAAAAATAAATTAAATGTTTTTATATAATTATCTATATTATATAAATTTTACATAATTAAAATATGGATAATGATAATTAAATAGAAACATGCATTTTAATATTTCATTGTCCAAGTAAATGGAAAATTAATTCCATTTTGTATCCATAATTTAAACGTGGATGGGGGAGATGTTCTTAAAAAGATTAAAACATAATCATTTTATTAAAATCGATCTATTAAAAATTTAACATCTGTCTCATCAACAACATCAACGTGTTTTAAAATTTATAAAATATTTTGTAATATTCCCAATTGTATTTTTTCATGAATTCAATTTTCTTTTTATATCCTTAAACTTTGTTAGATCTAACATTTGAATATCCTATTATATTCTTATAATCTAATTGCAAGTATATACAACAGACTCTTTAACTTTTTATTTAATTATTCTCTTGTTTTTTTTGAGGTTTTTGTTAGATATACTTAAGTAATTAGATTGGAAACACTAAATTTTAATTTTTTTTTTTTTTTTTTTTTTTTAAATTATAAATATTGTTAATATTTCTTTTCGAATATACAATAAATTATTATTTTTTCTGATTTTACTAAATTTTATTTTATCAAAATAATTTCTAATATAAAATAACGTAAATATATTATATTTTATACTTTTTTTTTCTCTTTATTTAAGAATAAATAATATATTTATATAAATTTATATATCAGAAAAAAGTTTGCTATTCTAAAGACATTATAGATTACTCGTGGAAAAATTAAACTTTTTAAACTAATTTATTTATATCAAACAGATAATTGATGTACACATTTGTAATGGGTACACAAGAAGATACGCACACAATATTGGAAAAATACCAAAATGATGATTTTCTAATATGTAAAAAAACAAAAACAAAAAGTAAGGATATAATTAAAGTTCAAAAATAATAAATCGATAACAACATTTTTATTCTAATTAATCTAAATACATCATCTAAAATAATTTTATTCTGATTTTGCTAAAATCAATCTAAAATCAATTATTTATTTAACAATAATCTATCTTATTGTATTGTAAAAGAAAATGGAGATACTCATATATTTTTAATTTTTTCAATATGGTTCTAAAAAAAATAAGTTGACCTGTGGCCAAGTCCGAACCGACCGACGGTTTGAAGTAAATTAATTTCCAGCTACAGAAACAATTTCAAATAATTTTAATATAACTATTAATGTAATAAAAAACAGATATGGATCCATAAATAATAAATATAAATATTTGTAATTTTATTTTATTTATAATATATATGCAAGACCAGGCTGTGACGTCATGAATGACTGGATGACGTCATATAATTTTAAATCAAGAAAAAACTAATAAATATGATTTTTTTCGAGGATAAAACCAATACAAAGTGCATAATTCGTGGTGATATATAAAAAAAATCTCCTCATGTGAAATTTGGTGTGAAAATAACCCTTCCCTTCCTATCGTCGATCGCTAATACTACCACTTCCGGTTTCCGGATTTGCACCAAAAGTTGATCATTTCATCCCACTGATGCATTAAGTAAATATACCAAATTTCATCAAAATCCGTTGAGCCGTTCAGGCTGTACACATCTATACGGACGGACGGACGGACAGACGGACAGACATCATGCTAAAAATACTTTTTTCTGTTAAGAAAATGCATGATTCGTGGAGATATGTAAAAATCTCCACATGTGACATTTGGTGTGAAAACAATACCTCCCTTACTATCGTCGGTCGGTAAAAAGTAAAATGATTTTGAGATCAGACTTTTTTTAAATTTTTTTCATTGTGGTTCTAAAAAAAAAAAAAAAAACTAAAATGGTTTTGCGGTCACGATTTTCCAGGTTCTGTTATATTATTTCAAAAAAAAAGCGACCGACTATTGAAAAAGGTTGCCGACCCCTGCATTAAACCCTTAAACCAAAAACATTTTAAAAATATGCTAATTTAATTTACTTGTAATATAAAAATGGTTTCTTTTCTTTTCCAAAAAATAATTTATTCAACAATTTAATTAATATGAAATTATAATACTATAATTACAATATAAATAATTAGTTAATTATCTAGTAATTTTACTTATTTATAATTATAAACAGACAATTAGGTTATTTAATAATTAATGTCGTTTCATTTAGATTTAGAGTATATATGTGTTATTAAGTAATTATTAGAAAATAACTTTAAATAAATCAATTTTAAATTAAATATAAAACAATTTATTACTCAAATATCTTAAAATAAAATCTAACCTTCTTTTTTGATTTTTCTTCAAGTCTTGTCTTTTTTAAAAGCAAAGTAACAAAAAAAAACCTAACATGTCTAACTCCATTAATATTCAACTCCCAGATTGGCTTGTTCCATGTCAGAACTGATTAATAACAAAGACATCGTATCGAAGATTATATAATTACTAATTCTATTTAAATTCAAGTTGAAACAACTCTTTTTGACTTACCCATTATCTTATTTTTTGATTAATTTAATTGCAAGAAATATTTCCAATATCTTACAATTAGTCAATAAGAAGCTGCCGTGATAGTATTGAGGATAGACTAGATCACGACATAATTATCATAATATTTCTCCATTACCAAATATATCAATCATTAAATGTAAAAAATTAATTTCGATCATTATTGATTGACGAATGACCTTTTGTGTTTAAAAAAAAATACAAGGTTTGTTCAAAAGAAAAAATGAATTTTGAATTTCGAAAAGTATTTATTAATTCATAAATATCCATTTTGTTCCCGTCAAAGTAATTCCCCTCAGATATAATGCATTTATTCGAAGCACTTTTGAAATGCGCTTTTCGGAATTGCCATCTCATCATTGTAGCAAAACACTTTCTCTCTTTAGTTTTGGAAATAGGAACAAGTCTCAGGGAACCAAATCTGGTGAATACGGTGATTGAGGCATTACGTTGTTGTTTTTGGCCAAAAAATCACAAACAAGCAATGATGTGTGAGCTGGTGCATTATCGTGATACAGAATCCATGATTTATTTTTCCACAATTCCTATCGGTTGAGCCGTATTGCTTCACACAAACGTTGCATAACTTCCTTGTAGTATTCGTTATTAGCAGTACGACCTGTTGGCAAGAACTCATGATCTACCACGCCATTGTATTCGAAGAAAACAGTGAGCAAAACCTTCACATTTAATCGAACTTCTTGACCTTCTGTAAAGCGCTTTTACCACTATAAACATTCTGTTGAGACAAAGTAGTATCGCCGAATGCCACAGTGAACATTTTAAGTGCGTTGGAGCTCTTTATTCCATTTTTAACGCAAAATTTAATATAAATTCTTTAAAAAATCGAAGAACAGACAAAAAGTGATTTTTCAGTTGTCAAAAACAAACCACTAATCCAAAATGGCTGATAATGTCAAGATATTAGAAAGATATGTGTACCAACATAACAAAAAAAAAACATTTCGATAAAAATCAAATAATTAAATTTATCTCTTTTTCAAAAGTTTTATTGGAGAAAAATCTATCTTTAATTAGAGATTCATTATCATATTAATTTGTTTATATATGCTTAATTAAGTAAGAATTCATATTTTTAATTTATTCAATTACACAAGCTTCATTTTATTGAAAAACTGCTTGCCATTTTGTTTTATCCTTTTTATAATCCAAAGATAGCATCTATCTGATTAAAAGACTTTCACTTACACTTAATTTAGTCTACATAATAAGAAAAAGCTCGTATTTTATCTTTCCACATAAAATAGAAAAACTCAATACTTGATAAAAAAAAATGATTAGAATACCACATAATTTTTTCATTTACAATTACAATTTGAAATAAATTATCAAACTCATTCATATATTTATTTAACCGTCTTGTTTTACTATTAACAAAATAAACGAAAGATAATTTAGACGAGAAATTTTGAAAATCCTTAAAGCTTTATGTCTTCTCAAAGAAGTTAAACTTTCTATTGATTAATGATAATTTAATTTGACAATGATAAAATAAGTATAGTCAAAATTGTTAAAGACATTTTTTTAGAATTTTACAAAAAAAAAAAAAAAAAAAAAAAAAAGAAATTAGCAAATTTCATTTTCGACCATCTTTTCATTTTCATTTCTTAACTACCTTACCTTAAAATATCTTAAAACGTGTAATTCCTCTAATTCGAATTTATTAGTAACACCAATACTTCTCTATACTATATTATTTATTTTTAAGAAATATTTAAAGTGTGGATACTCAAATTACCCTAGATTTTAAATTTTGAAAGATCACTTTATTTGATTAAAATTTATTTAAAAAACATAAATAAAAATCATTTCAAAGTAAATAGCAATAATATTTTGTAGTTGAAAAATGGTAACTAAATATATATAATCAAAATATAATAATATATTATATACATTAATAATGCAACATAAAAATAAAACAAAAATATAATTCAATTTCACTCTTTAAATAAGTTGACCTGTGGCCAGGTCCGAACCGACCGACGGTTTGAAATAAATTAATTTCCAGCTACAGAAACAATTTCAAATAATTTTAATATATCTATTAATGTAATAAAAAACAGAAATGGATATAACATAAATATTTTTAATTTTATTTTATTTATAATATATAGCTGAAGTACCCGGCGTTGCCGGCGTTACCCGAGGCTGTGACGTCATGAAGGGCTGGGTGACGTCATATAATTTTAAATCAAGAAAAAACTAATAAATATGATTTTCCCGAGTATAAAACCAATACAAAGTGCATAATTCGTGGTGATATATAAAAAAAATCTCCTCATGTGAAATTTGGTGTGAAAATAACCCTTCCCTTCCTATCGTCGATCGCTAATACTACCACTTCCGGTTTCCGGATTTGCACCAAAAGTTGATCATTTCATCCCACTGATGCATTAAGTAAATATACCAAATTTCATCAAAATCCGTTGAGCCGTTCAGGCTGTACACATCTATACGGACGGACGGACGGACAGACGGACAGACATCATGCTAAAAATACTTTTTTCTGTTAAGAAAATGCATGATTCGTGGAGATATGTAAAAATCTCCACATGTGACATTTGGTGTGAAAACAATACCTCCCTTACTATCGTCGGTCGGTAAAAAGTAAAATGATTTTGAGATCAGACTTTTTTTAAATTTTTTTCATTGTGGTTCTAAAAAAAAAAAAAAAAACTAAAATGGTTTTGCGGTCACGATTTTCCAGGTTCTGTTATATTATTTCAAAAAAAAAGCGACCGACTATTGAAAAAGGTTGCCGACCCCTGCATTAAACCCTTAAACCAAAAACATTTTAAAAATATGCTAATTTAATTTACTTGTAATATAAAAATGGTTTCTTTTCTTTTCCAAAAAATAATTTATTCAACAATTTAATTAATATGAAATTATAATACTATAATTACAATATAAATAATTAGTTAATTATCTAGTAATTTTACTTATTTATAATTATAAACAGACAATTAGGTTATTTAATAATTAATGTCGTTTCATTTAGATTTAGAGTATATATGTGTTATTAAGTAATTATTAGAAAATAACTTTAAATAAATCAATTTTAAATTAAATATAAAACAATTTATTACTCAAATATCTTAAAATAAAATCTAACCTTCTTTTTTGATTTTTCTTCAAGTCTTGTCTTTTTTAAAAGCAAAGTAACAAAAAAAAACCTAACATGTCTAACTCCATTAATATTCAACTCCCAGATTGGCTTGTTCCATGTCAGAACTGATTAATAACAAAGACATCGTATCGAAGATTATATAATTACTAATTCTATTTAAATTCAAGTTGAAACAACTCTTTTTGACTTACCCATTATCTTATTTTTTGATTAATTTAATTGCAAGAAATATTTCCAATATCTTACAATTAGTCAATAAGAAGCTGCCGTGATAGTATTGAGGATAGACTAGATCACGACATAATTATCATAATATTTCTCCATTACCAAATATATCAATCATTAAATGTAAAAAATTAATTTCGATCATTATTGATTGACGAATGACCTTTTGTGTTTAAAAAAAAATACAAGGTTTGTTCAAAAGAAAAAATGAATTTTGAATTTCGAAAAGTATTTATTAATTCATAAATATCCATTTTGTTCCCGTCAAAGTAATTCCCCTCAGATATAATGCATTTATTCGAAGCACTTTTGAAATGCGCTTTTCGGAATTGCCATCTCATCATTGTAGCAAAACACTTTCTCTCTTTAGTTTTGGAAATAGGAACAAGTCTCAGGGAACCAAATCTGGTGAATACGGTGATTGAGGCATTACGTTGTTGTTTTTGGCCAAAAAATCACAAACAAGCAATGATGTGTGAGCTGGTGCATTATCGTGATACAGAATCCATGATTTATTTTTCCACAATTCCTATCGGTTGAGCCGTATTGCTTCACACAAACGTTGCATAACTTCCTTGTAGTATTCGTTATTAGCAGTACGACCTGTTGGCAAGAACTCATGATCTACCACGCCATTGTATTCGAAGAAAACAGTGAGCAAAACCTTCACATTTAATCGAACTTCTTGACCTTCTGTAAAGCGCTTTTACCACTATAAACATTCTGTTGAGACAAAGTAGTATCGCCGAATGCCACAGTGAACATTTTAAGTGCGTTGGAGCTCTTTATTCCATTTTTAACGCAAAATTTAATATAAATTCTTTAAAAAATCGAAGAACAGACAAAAAGTGATTTTTCAGTTGTCAAAAACAAACCACTAATCCAAAATGGCTGATAATGTCAAGATATTAGAAAGATATGTGTACCAACATAACAAAAAAAAAACATTTCGATAAAAATCAAATAATTAAATTTATCTCTTTTTCAAAAGTTTTATTGGAGAAAAATCTATCTTTAATTAGAGATTCATTATCATATTAATTTGTTTATATATGCTTAATTAAGTAAGAATTCATATTTTTAATTTATTCAATTACACAAGCTTCATTTTATTGAAAAACTGCTTGCCATTTTGTTTTATCCTTTTTATAATCCAAAGATAGCATCTATCTGATTAAAAGACTTTCACTTACACTTAATTTAGTCTACATAATAAGAAAAAGCTCGTATTTTATCTTTCCACATAAAATAGAAAAACTCAATACTTGATAAAAAAAAATGATTAGAATACCACATAATTTTTTCATTTACAATTACAATTTGAAATAAATTATCAAACTCATTCATATATTTATTTAACCGTCTTGTTTTACTATTAACAAAATAAACGAAAGATAATTTAGACGAGAAATTTTGAAAATCCTTAAAGCTTTATGTCTTCTCAAAGAAGTTAAACTTTCTATTGATTAATGATAATTTAATTTGACAATGATAAAATAAGTATAGTCAAAATTGTTAAAGACATTTTTTTAGAATTTTACAAAAAAAAAAAAAAAAAAAAAAAAAAGAAATTAGCAAATTTCATTTTCGACCATCTTTTCATTTTCATTTCTTAACTACCTTACCTTAAAATATCTTAAAACGTGTAATTCCTCTAATTCGAATTTATTAGTAACACCAATACTTCTCTATACTATATTATTTATTTTTAAGAAATATTTAAAGTGTGGATACTCAAATTACCCTAGATTTTAAATTTTGAAAGATCACTTTATTTGATTAAAATTTATTTAAAAAACATAAATAAAAATCATTTCAAAGTAAATAGCAATAATATTTTGTAGTTGAAAAATGGTAACTAAATATATATAATCAAAATATAATAATATATTATATACATTAATAATGCAACATAAAAATAAAACAAAAATATAATTCAATTTCACTCTTTAAATAAGTTGACCTGTGGCCAGGTCCGAACCGACCGACGGTTTGAAATAAATTAATTTCCAGCTACAGAAACAATTTCAAATAATTTTAATATATCTATTAATGTAATAAAAAACAGAAATGGATATAACATAAATATTTTTAATTTTATTTTATTTATAATATATAGCTGAAGTACCCGGCGTTGCCGGCGTTACCCGAGGCTGTGACGTCATGAAGGGCTGGGTGACGTCATATAATTTTAAATTAAGAAAAACATAATGAAGATGATTTTTCCCGAGGATAAAATCAATACATTCGTGGTGATATGTAAAAAAATCTCCTTATGTGAAATTTGGTGCGAAAATAACCCTTCCCTTCTTATCGTCGATCGCTAATACTACCACTTCCGGTTTCCGGATTTGCACCAAAAGTTGATCAATTCATCCCACTGATGCATTAAGTAAATATACCAAATTTCATCAAAATCCGTTAAGCCGTTCAGGCTGTACACATCTATACGGACGGACAGACGGACGGACGGACGGACAGACATCATGCTAAAAATACTTTTTTCTGTTAAGAAAATGCATGATTCGTGGAGATATGTAAAAATCTCCACATGTGAAATTTGGTGTGAAAACAATACCTCCCTTACTATCGTCGGTCGGTAAAAATGGTATTTAATAGAGAAAAATTATTAGGTTTTTTGTTGCAATTGTTGCTGAAATTGTAATTTGAAAATAATTCTAATATTTTAATATAAATTACTAAAATTACTAAATTTGTAGATCTCATTTAGAACATTTTTAATATTGAATATTTAATACAAAAGAGTTATTTCTAATATTCATATTATTTAGCATTAATAACATAAGTTGAAACAAATTGCTATCGTTACTTGAGGAGTCCCAAAAACCCAGTCATCTTGCAATTCAGTAAATGACAACCAATTTACATACTTCAAATAAAATTTTAATTAATTAATGGTTAAAACTCGAAGAACCCTTACCAAATGACCATGTTTTTATTAGATAATTATAGAGAAAGAGATAAAATAAAATAAATAAAAATGAAATTTTTATTCTTGAATTTTTTTATAAAACGGAATTTAATTTTTATTTAAACTCAAGAATCCCATTTCTAAACTTGAGCTTGAGGGCGAATTAATTTTCTCTATTTTAAGCTAGATATATTAAATCCACTCACGATTACTTGGGAATTTAAATTCTCTTCCAACAAACTTGGCTGAACTTAATGTTCATTGGTAAAGAATTAAAATTTGAGAAGAAAACTTACAAGACACACCTGACAGTCAACGTCATTTTAGTAACAGCCGAGAAGATAATTTGTTTTTTATCTATTAAATATTAATAGTAAACGACGTGTATTTTAAAGATTCTTTTTTAAGAAAAGAGAACAATTTTCATTTAGAAAAATGATAATAAAAAAGGTTTTATCTTATCTTATTATTTATTATACTAGCAAAAATTATATATATATATTTGTATATTTTTGAGATATTAGACCTCTCTAAGAATTTTTTTTGAAATTCACACCATAGATAATATTTATAAAGAAAAATCGATCTGTATTGTTTTCACAGGCCATCCGTTTGGTATTGGTTTGAGCTTCAGGAAAAATCAACTTTATTAGTATTTTCTTAATTTAAAATAGTAAATTTAAATCACGTCACATATTACGTCATCCATATTGAAATTTGCCTTTTTTTTATTGATATTGTATAAATATTTTAAAATTTTTTATTTAAATTCGAAATAAAAATATTTATTTTAATAATATTTTATAATCAAATTATGATATATATTTATTAATCTCTCTCACAAAAAAAAAAAAATTATCCATGAAGTTAGCAACATATAATAAATTCACTGGAACAATTATAAAGGTAGGAATTTCAAATAAATTGTTGAATAAATTTGATCTAATAATATTAAATAAATTATATTATATTAATTAAAATGTTTTTTTAGATTAAATTATAAATAATATATAAATGTTATTTGATTAATATAAATAAATAAAAAATTCAACCTCCTTTCTTAATTAAAAGTACAGGTGTCAATATAATTTCAGAATTTATATTATTATCAGTAGTAATCCTTGATCAAGCCAACTAATTATATCAACACACACACATATACATATATAATATAGGTTCAAATATATCAAGTAAATTTGAAAATATATTTTTTATTTTTAAATGAAAATCAAGTTATTTTAATTAATTTGTACCATTTTAGAAAACAAATTTTGAATGTGTCATTTTTAGAAAACCCATTTAACAATTGTAATAAATCATTAAAAAATTGTAAAATTTTTAAATTTATAATAATAAATTGTATAAATTTGTTAAAGAGTCGAGTGATAGCTCGTTGTTCCAGCTACTTCGAATTATGTACTATTGCTAGCTAACCAGAAATATTTATAAATATGTTTTTCATTTTGTCGATTCTCTTATAGAAATTTCGTTCACATTTTACTGTATCAGTTTGACATAATTATTGAAGTATTTTTGGCAAGGCAAATGAAAGATCGATGAACACAACTGGTAGCAGGAAGGGTTGTTATTACGTTAGGTGGGGCATAGTTTTTTAAACAAGTAAATGCCTCTGACCTCTCTATCGCTCTAATAATTAATTATCATGCATGAAAATTATTTTTCTGTCTTGTAGTACAACCTTTCGATCAAATTTACTTTCGATTCGAACTGTATTAATTGTTTCCTCATTCTGTCGTTCAAATGATGCACTAATCATTTTCCTGTCTTCTGGATTTTTACCATTGCAGTTGATAAAAATAAGATGACCTGTGGCCAGGCGCAGAACCGACCGACGGTTTGAAGTAAATTAATTTCCAGCTACAGAAACAATTTCAAATAATTTTAATATATCTATTAATGCATTAAAAACAGATATGGATAGAACATAAATATTTTTAATTTTATTTTATTTATAATATATAAGAGCTGGCTGTGACGTCATGAAGGGCTGGGTGACGTTATATAATTTAAAATTAAGAAAAAACTAATGAAGATGATTTTCCCGAGGATAAAACCAATACAAAGTGCATGATTCGTGGTGATATGTAAAAAATCTCCTCATGTGAAATTTGGTGTGAAAATAACCCTTCCCTTCCTATCGTCGAGCGCTATTCGATTTCCGGTTTCTGGATTTGCACCAAAAGTTGATCAATTCATCATACTGATGCATTAAGTAAATATACCAAATTTCATCAAAATCCGTTGATCCGTTCAAGCTGTACACATCTATACGGACACAGCGGACAGACGGACGGACGGGCAGACATCATGCTAAAAACATTTTTTTCTGTTAAGAAAATGCATGATTCGTGGAGATATGTAAAAATCTCCACATGTGAAATTTGGTGTGAAAATAATACCTCCCTTACTATCGTCGGTCGGTAAAAAATAATCTAACGAACAACATGGCTTGAATTGCTGGGACTTAAATTTTTTTTACTACACATTCTTTGTTTTTAAAGTAGAAACCACCCCACTTTTGTATTTCAAAACCAACCAACACAAACATTTTGTGTTAAGTTTTATTATTATTAAAATACGAAAACTTTCACTCGCGTTTTTCTGACGAGTAGGGCCGCAAATGTCCTTTATTTGGTTTGAAACTTGACACGTTTAACACAAAAAAATATGATACAAACTCGATATCGTTGGAAAATCAATGGCGTTTTAAAAAAAAACACTATTGTCATAGGAAAATAGATACGAGTTTAGATTGCGAAATAAACCTTACTTTCACATCTTAAGAATTATTAAACGTTTTGTATTATATATCTATGATATTTATAAAATTTGGATTCAATTATCCATTCATTTTGAATTTATGAGAAATATGAAATTAATATCTCATTTTTATTTGAAATCAACATAAGATTCTAAGACCTCTTTACTGTTTTCTTGGCATATTCTCAGGTATTTTAAATATATTATATATATATATATACCTATAAAGAATTTCTTGCCAAGATAGATTTCAAAAACTATTTTTCATTGTTCTTCTATACAATTAATTAATTTTTATCTAAAAGAATTCGATTGTTTATTCATTCACAGGATTCAAAAAATAATTTCAATTTCAATTTTTTTTTTAGTGACGGAAAAAATAGAAATATAATACATTTATATTATTCATAATTCAATATTTCTGTACTGGGCTTTTGAAGGAGACGGAGCTCCTTTAATGATGTTATTTCATAAGTTTTAAACAATTTAAAAAAAAGAGGAAAGTTGTAAATAACCACAAGATTTTTATTCTGTTTGATCTCAAATCTTCTAGGATAGTGCTTATTGAATACCTTGTGAATAATTAAAACCTTCAAGACTTTTTGATAATTTCAAATCGACTTGGAGTAACTGGAACTAACCACTTAAGATAAAAATAAAAACTATTAAAGCTAATAAAAAAAAATCACATGTATATTATATAAATATTATCTGAAAGTTAATAATATATTTCCCTATATTTACTTTAGAATTATTAAATCTTATCAGACAGAAAGGTCCTTTAGGGTGAGCGTGTATTTAGTCCTATAGCTCGATCTGTTCTATTAGTTCTTGAGGTCCCGCAGAGTGTCCTGCGGCCTTTTTTTATACCTTTTATACACGTATGACTTACCCACAGAACCACAAACGACTTTAGCCAACTTTCTTTCTTCACATAGAGATCCAAAAATTGATTCTGCGATTCTCCAGCAACATCTTAATCTAAAAAATCGTGACTAATGAAGAAAAATCAGTGCACGTAACTTTTACCGGCTCTTAAACTTGACAGAAAAATTCCACAAAAAACACTGATAAATACTTAAGTATGCACTTAGAAGTAGACAGAAGGCGCCACTGGGTGAGAGGCTAGCGTCGCTGTCTCCCGGGTTCAAGTCCCGGGCCTGGCAAGGGAATTTCTCTAGCTGGGCACGAAGTCAATCCTGCTTCCAGGATCAATATTGGGAAGCTAGTAGCGCCTCCGGTCAAGAAAATCAAGGTAAAGGTTGATAGGACTCGTTCTACTGATCATAGGACACTTCATTGATATAACCGGCGTGATAGGCGTTGTCCTTGCGTAGGACGTTCAAAAGTCAGAGGTTTTTTTTTTCTTAGAAGTAGACTGACTCGGGAGATGCACATAAGATAAAAAATAAACAACTACAATTAAATTTACAAAAGCTATATTGACTGATAGGACGAAAATACAATATGACTCGTCTAACTAGTATACAGTCTGCTGATTAAGGACATAAGAAATCCAATTGTGGGGAACCACTAGTAATTCTAACATGGCCGTAATTCCAAAATTTTTTCAAAACAAGACAGCCAGGACAATTGTAAACACTCCATGATACATACCTAATAAGGTAATCCATAGAGATCTGAATGTCAAAACTGTGGCAGAGTAGATGCAGGTGAATAGCTCAAAATAGCTCAACAGACTACATAATCACACTTGTGACAAAGCACGTCAACTTACCAGAAGACTAAAACCAAACGACTTGATACACGATAAACACTAAAATCCTTCGACTCATGGGCCGCCGTTTTGTTTAAAGACAGAATCACTCCATCTATTCTTACTCCTCCCTCATAATAACCCTCTCACTCTTAATTACTCAACTAAATCCTACCTCTAATATTTCCCTTTTAAAATTTTCCAATTATACTTTTAATCTATGTATTGTTTTTTGTTTTACATTCTTTTGATTCTTCAAATAATGCAGTTGTAGAATTTAATGTATTTTGTAATTTAAATAAAAAAAAATTCATTATAAAATTATTATAATAGAATTATAAAAATAAAATAAAATTTTAATTTATTTGCTAGCAGAATCTAAAACCCATTTTACTGGTCTTTCATATTTTATTTAATTTATATTTAGAATTTAATTTTTATTATATACATATATTCAATTAATGAACTTGAATCTAGTTGAAAAGCATAGTGTCTATTACTTATTATATGTAGATATGTACAATATTTGTAGAAATAAATCAATTCTAATATATTTATTATTATTTTAGAGAATAAATTCTTATTCAAGTTTTAAATATTTTTTTTAATATCAATAAAGTCGATTAAAAATATATATAAAAAAATCAATTATTAATTAAATCAAATACTTATATTAATTTTATATTCATTTATCAAATGTATAGGTATAATAAATAGAAAAACAACAATCATAAAGAAATTAAATTGTATTTTTTGAAAAATCTTTTTCTTTTTATTTAATCAATCATTTTAATTAAATTTAATTTTTTTTTACACGCTTTTATTTAGTCTTACGTGTCACCTGTCGTCAAATCTTGCAAGGTGAATTTGACCCACTTCCCAATGTTCAAATGAGCTGACATTTTGTATACATATGTAATTCTGATGACATTGCAATATTCAGGTTCATCCCAGGTCATAGGTGACCTCGGAGATATTAATTAATTAATAATATTATTATTATTATTAACATTATTATTATAAATTATTAATAAATTAATTAATTCTTAACTCTATAACCTGAAATCATAAACCGGGCGAAATTTCTGTCAAGACTAAAAATTGGGAAATAAAAAAAAATATAAAAAAAAACTTTGAAAACACGCTTTTATTTAAATGTATTAAAAAGGAGAAAATCACATCACCATTTAATCATATCTAAATAAGTTGACCTGTGGCCAGGTCCGAACCGACCGACGGTTTGAAATAAATTAATTTCCAGCTACAGAAACAATTTCAAATAATTTTAATATATCTATTAATGTAATAAAAAACAGATATGGATATAACATAAATATTTTTAATTTTATTTTATTTATAATATATAGCTGAAGTAGCCGGCGTTACCCGAGGCTGTGACGTCATGAAGGGCTGGGTGACGTCATATAATTTTAAATTAAGAAAAACATAATGAAGATGATTTTCCCCGAGGATAAAACCAATACATTCGTGGTGATATGTAAAAAAATCTCCTTATGTGAAATTTGGTGCGAAAATAACCCTTCCCTTCTTATCGTCGATCGCTAATACTACCACTTCCGGTTTCCGGATTTGCACCAAAAGTTGATCAATTCATCCCACTGATGCATTAAGTAAATATACCAAATTTCATCAAAATCCGTTAAGCCGTTCAGGCTGTACACATCTATACGGACGGACAGACGGACAGACGGACAGACGGACGGACGGACAGACATCATGCTAAAAATACTTTTTTCTGTTAAGAAAATGCATGATTCGTGGAGATATGTAAAAATCTCCACATGTGAAATTTGGTGTGAAAACAATACCTCCCTTACTATCGTCGGTCGGTAAAAATGAAAGCGTGGGCGCCAAACATGCAAGGAAAGGAAAAAAATACGAAAGACATTTCATTGTATATGCACAAACCTTTCTATTTTTTTTTTCCTTTTGCACTATACTTGATAATTTTGTCTATTTGAAATAGAATTTGCGTGGTGTGTGTGTGTGTGTGGAGAAATTATTTTCTCCTTTTTAGTGCATTTAAATAAAAGCGTGTTTTTATAAAGTTTTTTTTTATCTATCTATATCTATCTCTGTGGCTCTGCGGAACTCGAAAGTTCTTGGCCGCAGCAACCACCCAAGTGTCCCTATTCTGAGCCACAACCCTCCAATCCCTACCCTCTCCCATCTCTCTCACATCCCTTCCTACATTATCCACCCACCGCGTACTTTCCCACTCGGTCTCCCTACCCATATATTTTTTTCTCCATTCTTTTCTCTCCCATTCTAGCCACGAGCCCTGCCCATCGCAGCCTTCTCGATTTTATAATTCTAACTATATCTGGAGATGCATAGAGGTCATGCAATTTCTCGTTATGGGGTCTCCGCCATTCCCCGGTGACCTCATCTTTCTTTGGCCCATAAAATGTTGCAAAAATTTTTCTATATTTTTAATAATATCTATATTGTATATATTAAAATTTATCTATATTTATATATGTGATTGAATTGGATATTAAACATCATTTTCCAAGTTAAACTAGCAAGATTGCAAATTTAATGGGTCAGTAATTACAATTTATATTACATATCTCTTCTTTCCCCCTTCCCTCTTCTACTATCCAACTCTCATCCGTTCCCATTGAGGTCCAGTTCATTCTCAATGTTATATTGAGTGGTTGGAGTGAGCAGACAAAAGGAAGCTCTCGATCTTCTTTTTGATGGAGGTGCCGATATTGGGGCTATAACAATTGGCAGTATTGCTTTTTACTTGACGAGTGTATGTGTGATGGTCTGAACAAAAAAAGACAGAAGGGCCCGGCTTCAGACGTCATCTATTGATCCACTAATCTAAAGTTTGAAGAGAAACAAGAAGTGGGTAAGATATGGCATATGCGAGAAAGACTTTTAAAAAATAATAGAACATTCAGTTCATTTAATATCGTTTAATATTGGGTATACATTTTTGAAATATTTTTTTTTTTAAATGTTTTCTTTTATATTTTTATAAGAATGAGAAATTCATGAAGAATAATATTTTATAGGTATAATAATATTTGTATTTTGTTATTAAAATAAATTTTAATTATTCTTTTATTCATTTTTTATTATCAATTAATTTCTTTAAAGTGGTTGGTTCTAATCTCATTTAAATAATATACGAAGATTATTAGATAGTTTTAAATAGAATGTTAAATATAAAATTTTAATAATGTTTACATTATATATTTTAAGTTTAATATTAAAATTTAAACTAATATTTCAGTCCAGTTAATATAGTTGTCTATAAAGATATTTCTGAAAGGTGTAACAACTGAAATGCACGCACACAACAAAGTGTATCATTTTGAAATTATTCTTATTAAATGCATATTATTTAGAATCAGATTTCATATTTGAAATAATTTTCTAAATTTTAATTCATTAATATAATTTTTGAAAAATTGATTGATTAGACCATAGGTTCCCAAAGTGGTCCATATAGACCCCTTTGGTCTATTTTGACCTCCGAAGGGGTCTACGGCAGCGAATAACTAATTTGGGGGGCCATGAAATGAAAATGGGGGTCTATGTGTTTTCCGACATGGATTTTTTTATTTTTTTTTAAATTATGAAAAGGTAAATCGTTTTCCGGACATGGCTTTTGAAACATTTTTTGATTTTTTTCCAATATGTCTCTTTAAAAAAAGTAAATTTTTTTTTATAAAAAATCAAAATCAATTTAGAGGGTCTACCCAAAACCGAAAGACATGGCAAAGGGCCTACGACACAACCTGTGGATTAGACTTTTAAAATTCAACATAGTTCTTATAAGAGTAATGAAATTAATCAATCACCGTTTTTTTATGGTATTCGCTTAAAAAATATCTGCATTTTGAATGAATGCACCTTTGTTCTTTTTTAAACAATTAGTGAATTTATATATTCTAAAAAAAAGTCATGAAACAATCCATTTGCCATCGTCAGGAACAATTGATAGTTTTAAGATACCAATTCTCGAGAATTAACAGTAAGTGGGATTATCACATCCCAGAACGATATATGCAAAGTTTATTTTTTCTTGTGTACCGGGGTTTTTTTTGACAGCAAAACCACATTGCCAATATCATCTTGTCCAATGAGTTGTTGTTCCCCGTTAAGTTTCTCCAGTTTGATGATTTGCTGTTCCTTGACTTTATCATGCACATACATCAATAACGCCACTTTTGTATGGACTAAAATCTTTTGAAGAAAATGGTCTTTTTTTGGAACAATATTTCTAAGACTATACTTCTGATATTATCATCTATAAACAATTCACTTTGTTAATTGAAAATTGTACAAACAATACAACTAACAACAACAAAAAATAAAAAAAAATTGTATTTACAAGTAACCAATTCTACACTTCATACGACGGAGGGTCAGTAAATCCGTGACTTTTTGAATGAAACACAGATTTTTAGATAAAAAATTATTTTATTTTTCAACGTAGTCTCCTTAAAGCTTCATACACTTCGTCCAACGTTTCTCCAATTTTTTTTTTATCCCTTCCAATAAAATAAGATTTGTCGAGGACATCAAAATAGGTATTTGTTTGTTAGATGATTTCATCGTTGGAGTCCATCTCTTTCCACCGAGCCATTTCTTCAGGTTTGGAAACAAGAAATAGTCAGTCGGGGCTAAATCCGAAGAATAGGGCGGATGAGGGAGCAATTCGTATCTCAACTCATGGATTTTCATGGAAATTCACTGTTTTCCATTTTCTTTTCAAATCACAAGGAAGTCTGCTATTAATGGATGTCAAACAAAAACTAAAACACCCATCTGGTTAACATTTTGACAGAAGTCAGCTGGTAGTTGTTTGCTGACAGGAGCAGTGCTGCCATTTCATATCAGAGATGGGACATGCAATTATCTATAATTAATGTTTTATTCGTCTTATCAGTTAGTTGATTCCTATTATGGTGTTACATCTGAAAAATAACTTATTATTTTTTATATTTTACATTTAGTTTTACTTTTATGAAATAATAATTCTTAAATAATAATTTAATTTTCTTTTCTGCAAATTTAATTTCAAGATATCCTATTATACTTGAATCATGAAGTACACTATTTCGGCTTAAATTGACTATATATCTTAATTATTAAAAAACAATTACTTTTCTAACTTTTCTCTTAAACAAGAAGATAAAGTATTACATTTAATATGATATCATTTCGATTATTTTTTATAGATTGATCGATTTCTTATTTTCCACTTAAAGTAAAATTATATTAAAAAATCCTCTGGAGGGAAAATATTTCATTTTATTAAGGTTGAATTAAAAAGAGACAAGTTAAATAAATTAAATTAAGCTCCAGGTTCAAATGAAAAATATTAAAAAAAAAAAAAAAAAAATTATTAAAAAATTAAACGAAATTTCTTAAGCATAAATACTTCTCCTTATCATCATTATCATCATTTTCTCTAAATGCATTGTTTAATATAGAATAATTATATTCTTAATTTAAGTGTTGTTTTTTTAATGAAAATTTAAAAAATGTACTCAATTTTCTCTTGATTTTTTTTTTTTTTAAATTAAATTTAAATTTCATTTTAGATTTTACATTTATTCAAGTAAATCTCAAATAAATTAATCTAATTTTATATTTATTTTACTTTAATTTTTCTTAGTATTTAATATGTATAATAATTTATTATTCATTCATTGAAGTTGATTTTTACTTTAAATTTATAAATTGCTAATCCGTAGCATAAAAATAAAAAAAAATAAATAAATATAAACTTATGAAATGTTAAGGTGAATATAATTTAAATATAAATATATTAATTATATATTATATAGAGAATATTCCAATGTAAAATAATAGAATATAGAAATAATAAAGGAATAAAAATTGAATATAAGGTTACTGATATCTGTGGATGTATTTAAAAAATATTCAATATTTTTCTAAATTAAAAATAACAAATAATAGAAACTCCTAAATAAAATAACAAGTAAAAATTGCTTCTATGTGAATTTTTTCCTCTTTTTTTGATATATATATATATATACCTACAAGTATATCAATTTGTCTTTTCCCATTTAATAAAATCTAAATAAATATATCATTTTATTTTTCCCCTTCAATTTTAGGGATTGAGAAGAGAATATAATTGTTATTATTTTTTTTTTTATTTCAAAATGTAATTTTTTCCCCACTATCTTTTATTTGTTTATCTTATTTTATTATTAGTATTACTTTTTTTTTGTTTTATTTTAATAATAGAAACGAATCCAATTTATCTGAATAAACTCAACAGAAATATTAAAAAAAAAAAAAAAAGATGTTGAAATATTATTAAGAAATCAAAATATTGACTTAGGCTTTGTCATCAGTGAGTTAAAGGCCCCCCGGGTAGTTGGTTAAAAGTTACATACCTACATATTCGATAAATAAGACCTTGCTCATATTTATTCTTTTTTCAGGGAAATTTTTTCTAATTAAAAAAAAATAAAATAATACTTATATTCTCTTCTCAATCTCTAAAATTGAAGGGGAAAAATAAAATGATATATTTATTTAGATTTTATTAAATGGGAAAAGACAAATTGATATACTTGTAGGTATATATATATAGTATATAGTAGGTATATATACTTGTAATCATAGTGTAGTGTTGTCTGAGTTCAGACAATATTTATTAATATTTAAAATTTTTCTTTTTAATATTTTTATATTCTTTTTATTTTTTAAGTTTAAAATATTTATAATTTAATCAACACACTAATTTTTAAACAAAAATAAATATTATCTAAGGCAGTGATTCTCAACCTTTTTTTTGTACCGCGGCACACTTTTAACGGTTTAAAAATTTGGCGGCACACAAAGAAAAAGATTAGTGTAAAAAAGTTTACTATATTGAAAAAAAGTGGTCCCAAAAACGATTTACCTTTTTTTTTTAGAACCAAATTGAAAAAATTTAGAAAAAAAGTCAAAAATGTTTAAGAATCTAGTCTCAAAAACGTTTTACCTTTAGAAAAAAAAAAGTCGGAAATGTTTAAGGACCTAGTCTCAAAAACGTTTTAGAAAAAAAAGTCGGAAATGTTTAAGAACCTAGTCCCAAAAACGTTTTACCTTTTTTTTTTTTAGAACCAAATTGAAAAAATTTAGAAAAAAAGTTTAAGTGCCTCGGCACAGTGGTTGAGAATCACTGATCTAAGGGTATATTAATTTTTAAAAGTTATTTACATAAGCATGAACGTAAATTTCATAATAACAAAAACAATAATTATAATAATTATTATTATTATATTATTCTTGTTAAGAGATACATATTTAGACTCAAATACGTATATTTTTTAAACTATTTTAAAATTTTTCCTTATTAAATTAATTAATTTTATAAAATATTTAACACATTTAAGAGAAAATATTTATGAGTTATATATAAATAATTATACTAGCCTAAATATAAATATATTAGTATGAAATATTCAACTAAATAGGGTTTTCATGCTCTTTTCTTTTTTTAATCTCCATTGTGTATTTATTTTATTAATACAATAATAAAATACAACACCCATATTACAATATTTATCTAAATTAAATAAATAAATAAACCGTTTCGGCCCCTGCTGGTTGTTTGATGTGGACAGGGATATTCAGCTGGTTGCTACATTCGTGGTGCGAGTGACACACATAAATATAAATGGAAACATTAATTTAAAATCAACCTTTGTTATCATCCCTATAACAAAATTATATTGTCTATCCAATTTTATTATTGTTATTAATTCAACTAATAATCCTATGGATCTGTATTACTTTTAATTTATTTTTCATTAATCATTCTACTTTTATTTGTCACATAACAGGAGGTTTATGAAAATGTAGTGGGTGGGAGTAGGCCAAGAGAATTTCTCTTTGGTAACATTTTTCCACCTAGGTAAATTAAATTAAATTAAATTATCTCGTGCGGACGAACTCTTTTTAACCTCTTTTTGATCTTTTTATTTATTTATCATTATATTAATTAATTAACAGGTGAGGTCTGTTCAAAAGAAAAGGCGGATTTTGAATTATTTCGAAATGTATTTATTTATTCATCAATATTCATTTTATCCCCTTCAAAGTAATTCCTTTCAGATATAATGCGCTTATGCCAGTGCTTCTTCCAATCGTCGAAGCACTTCTGAAATGCACTTTTCGGTATAACCATCAGTTCGTCCTTCGATTCCGACTTTATCTCAGCGATTGTGGCAAAACGCTTTCCTTTCATTGGTCTCTTTAGTTTTGGGTATAGGAAAAAAAGTCGCAGGGAGCCAAATCTGGTGAATACGGTGGTTGAGGCATGATTACGGTGTTGTTTTTGGCAAAAAAATCACGAACAAGCAATGATGTGTCGTCTGGTGCATTATCGTGATGCATAATCCATGATTTGTTTTGAGCCGCCGCATTGCTTCATGCAAACGTTGCATAACTTCCTTGTGGTATTCCTTATTTTTTCTTTTTAAGTAAAAAATCGAAGAACACAAAACGTGACTAACTTTTTTAGTTGTCAAAAACAAACTACTATTCTAAAATGGTTGATAATGTCAACATATGAGATACATATGTGTACCAACATAATAAAAAAACATTTTGATAATCGAATGTACACAGCAGTAACAGAAAATTCAAAATTTCCCTTTTTTTTGAACAGACCTCGTAGGTATATATATATATATATATATATATATATATTTGTAATAATATTTAATTATATATATAAAACTTTTAAATTAATAGGAAATTTAATTAATATCCGCTCTTCCTTCGCCACTTCTATTTTATTTATTTTCAATTGACTTTCAATTTATGATTTATTGAATTTTAAAATAAATTCTATTCATTTTCATTTTCATTGAATATATTACATTTAAGTATATGAACATTTATATTACTTCTTATATAAAAGAGGTTAGCAAAGAAGACTATTGATTCAATAAAGAAACCTAATCAATATTTAATTTATAAATTAAAACTTTTAATTTAATCAATAACATACTCTCTCTTTCTTTAATAATATTTAATAAAAAAAAAAAAAAAAAAAAAAATTAAATCATATTATATAATTGTATTTAATATTAAAGGAAATATAATTAATGTGGGTGTTTAAAATCTCAAAAAAATCTAAACAACCATCAAGCAATTCTTGATATTTAATTCTGTGTGTCAATTAAATTAATTTATATAAGTAAAAAAACAATTTCTCTTTTAAAAGCCACCCTCATTTAAGTTTATTATAGCCTAGCCATCCAATTTTATTATAAATATTTGAAGGTATTGAACTTGGCGATGTTCGATCCCATGACCTCCAAAAATAACCACTACCCTTTTAATGCTTTTATGCTTCATCAATATGAAAGATAATATATTATATTCAATTTTGTTTTCAGAGTGAAATAAACAAAATTATAAATATAATATATAACAATAATTCAAAGCTATCGATATTTAAATTTATATCATTTTGAATGATTAGGGGATATCTTTAAACAATTTTTCTCTCTCTTTTCCCTTTTTCAATTCCTTCATATTGATTTTTACTATCTCTTAAGAGATAGTATTGCGATCACGAAAATTTTCGATGTTGAGATTTTGATGTTTTTATACGTTTTGAAGGTTCCTGAATCATTTTCACTAAGGTTGAGAAAAACGTCTGTGTGTGTGTATGTGTGTATGTATGCAGACAAGATTACGCAAAAACGGTTTGAGCTAGAATCATGAAATTTGGTACATGGGCATTATTCAAAATTCATAGTTTTCTATCAACTTTTGAGAAATGTAGCTCAACCGGAAGAGGGTCATTACCTAAAGCGTTTTGATTTTTTTCCTCTAAAGTGACCGTAAAAATAAAGATATATGTTTGAAAGTTTTTCACATAATTAAAAATTGTATAAAACTGCTATATATAGAATTTCAGCTTGAGTGAATCGCTGAAAGTACCAGAATTAATTTTTTAGCACTGTAAATCTCACGAGCCAACACGTGACGTGGTGCCAGTAGCGTACCTAGAACTTTTGCCGCCCGGGGCGATCTCCAGTTTGCCGCCCTTTTTATTATAAGTATTATTATTATTATAAATAGTGGTATTTATAAATTAATGCACATAAATAAATTATTAAGTTATTTAATCAATATTAATTAATACACAGAGTAAATTTTTTTACACATATTTGTATGCACTCGTAAACATGTTAATATAATATTTACTCTTCTAGCTTTCATACTAGAAAAATCGTGTATAATGCTCTCAAAATTTATATTTATATTTTTTCCGCCGGCCCTGCTTTTCAAAAGAAAAATCAATGATTTAAAAAAATATTGGTATATCACTTCAAAGTAATCATAAACTTTTCAAAAGAAATGACATTTATAAACTGATATCAAAAAATTTTAGTTAGGCAAAATTGCTGAACAAAATCGTAATGATGCGTTTATGAATTCAACGAATTTTAATGAATACAATAAAATAAAATTATTATCCTGTTCTTGGAATTAGAATTCAAAATTTACACTAAAATGCATTTATATACACCGTGGAATAATATTCGAAATTATATAGTTAATCATAATTTATATAAATCAAATAGTAAACTTATAATAATCATAATAATCATTTATTATTCAAGAAAGAAAAAAAATAAATATGAAATGAATAAGTTGCTTTTTACAACTATAACTTAATATAAAAAATGCCGCCCCAAGATAAGTGCCGCCCGGTGCGGACCGCACCCACCGCACCCCCCTAGGTACGCCACTGCGTGGTGCCATCAACAAAGAGCTAAACATCCCTTGATTTAATAAATATTATTTTTTAATTTTAATTTATAATTTATAATTAATTAAATTTAATTTAAATATAATATATTATGTTATTTAATCCAATTCAAATTGTGAGATAGTCCAGATAATTTTTTTATATTATCTTTTCAGTGCCCTCTCGAGCTAATGCATATGTCTTTCTTTTGTCAATTGGTTTCCCTTTAATACGTTCTCGCCGGCTCCATAATTTGTTTATTATGTGGCAGGATGAGCCACCGGTGGCACATGTCGGCGGGAACGTGTTAAACATATTTTTTTGTTTCTTTTTGTTTAACTTCTTTATTCCTATTCACATCACTTAAGATTTTATTATTATTATTATTATTGATTTGTAATTATTTATTTTTTAATTTTTAATTTAATAAACACTCATCTATTTTTTTTTTTTTTTTTTTGTTTCAGGTAAATATCTTCTTTTGTTCTTTTGTGACTGAACTTTCCACTTCGCATTCTAATTCTAAGGTAGGAACAAAGAACCAAAAAAAAAATAATAAAAAAATATTTAAAAAAAAATGGCACATTTTATCAGGTGTATTATTTTCTACCGATAACGAGTGATTTAATTTCCGACTAATCTCGTGAAAGGGTAACTTTATCCTTTGCTCGAAATCGGGCTATCATCGGGGTTTGGGAGGGGGGTCCCCTTCATACAAAGACAGAGCACAATGGCCTGACATAACAAAAGAGCCTCTCACCACCAATTGAGTCGCCCCTGTCGAGATACGATTCAGCAGCATTCGCCTTCAGGTTGTTGTTGTTATGTAGTGATGTGTTGTCGGTGCGTCAAGTGATCTTGGAGAGGGCTTGGACACTGGTGACTGACAGCTCCAGGCTCCTGAGTTCCCCCCACCTTTCCACCTTCTAATTAAACCATCAATCAGCTCCGCTCCTCGCTGATACAGTCCAAATAACAGTGTCACTCAAACGATCTTATAACATCCCTTCAAAGCTCATTTTTCATTCTCTATTGACTAACATTTTGATTACACTTTTTTTTTTCTCTCTAAATGACAGACACACCAATCACGTTTTCATTATGTTTCATTTATCAATAATATTATTTTATTTTTATCTGAACAATTTATTAAAACTATTTATAATTTCACACAATTGTATTTATTAAAGCTTTTGTGGTTATTTTGATAATTATTAAGAGAATTTTTATTGTTTGTATAAAATTATTTATTAAATTAAAATAACTATACAACGTTTCGATTGCTTATTCTGCAGTCGTTTTCAAGTACAGTACGCTTGCTCCGATTCAAGCGGACTGACTCATGATGGTACACGCGGCTCCAATTGTCTCCCGCCAATTTTTAATATCACCATGAAGTCAGCAGCCATTTTAACATCACCATGAAGTCAGCAGCCATTGTTCATGGTTATATTAAAAATTGGCGGGAGAAAATTAGAGCCAAAAATTGGCGCCAATATCATTGCCTATATAAGAGCTGACGTGTCCCATCATGAGTCAGTCCGCTTGAATCGGAGCAAGCGTATGGTACTTGAAAACGACTGCAGAATAAGCAGTCGAAACGTTGTACAGTTCAGTTAATTTATTTAAATAATTTTATACAAACAATGTGGACTTTTAATAAAAATTCCCTTAATAATTATTTATGATTTCGTTCGTAAATTTTTTTTGAGCGAAATACAAGTAGCTCTTTAGTACTCCATTAGCGTGCTCACTACTTTCACTTTTTTTCCCTTTTTATCTAATCTAATGGCTCGTGTTTCTTATTTTTTCATCCAGAATTTTATTCACTTTGCTCTTTATAAGCCTTTCTTGTCACCATTGATTTAATCATTAGGTTACAAATAAATGTCAGAAATCATCTTTCTTCAAAATAATCGAGAAGCTCTTGATGAGTTAATTTAAGTTTTAATATTGCTGATCAAGACATTAAAAACAAAATGATAATCGAAATATTAAAATATCATTTATACCAGAAGAGGGAAGCAATTTAAATATTATTATTTTTTTTAAGAGAGGAGTTCATAGTATTTAAAACTACTTTACAATTTAAATTTCAAACTAAATTAAAATATTAATATATTTAAGTCTATTTAATTTCTAACAAATAGGGATAATCGTGAAAAAATTATAAATAAGTATATAGAATATAAGTCATTAAATTTATATATATATTTTATATGACTAGGGAGTCTCTGCTGAGCTTTGGCTGAGTGCGGTTGGTTTTATAGATAGCTCCTGACACGAATCGAATCTATAAAAGTGTTGAAGTGTTTTTTGTCTTGTTTGATAGTTAAGTGTATTAATTCATTTTTGCACTATGAATAATCAAGATATGAACGACTTTTTCAAGTCTTGGAGAGAAGAACTAAAGGAAAATATGAGGAGAATGGAGAGGAAGATGGAAAGAATGGAAGAGTCGTTTATGAATGGCTATGAACATACAAATATAAAAATTAAAAACCTAGAAAGAGAACAAAGGAACAAAAACCTTCTATTACATGGACTCAAGGAAGATGAAGGAAATTTCAACGAATTAGAAGATGTGGTAAACAAGTTATTAAAAATGAAAATATGTGAAGAATTTGAGATCCGAGATATAGATTTAATTAAAAGATTGGGAAGAAAAATCAGTAATAAAACTAGACCGGTACTGATTACATTCATTGCCATAAGAATAAAAAATAAAATTTTAAAAAACAGTAAAAAATTGAAAGGGACAAATATGTACATAACTGAAGACCTCCCGAAAGAAGTGAGAGAAATAAGAAAAGAATTGATACCAAAAATGCTTGAAGCAAGAAAGGAAGGAAAATTTGCTATTATCAAATATGATAAACTAATCATAAAAGAGAATTTCAGGCATGAGAAGAATTCTAACAGAGATGATATTGATATCAATTATGAGAGAAATGAAAAGAAAAGACAAATATCAGAATCACCTCCGGGTCCTTCGGGTAAGACTGGGACCGACCAGATGAAAAAGAAAGAAAAAAGAGCTGAAACGCAAATTAAAATCTATAGATCTACAAAAGGTAGAGAAAATCAAAACAGAATAAGTGATTTTTTTAAAAACAAAAACCCAATACGCGAAGAGAGAAATGTCCAATCCGACTAGGAAAGGAGAACCAGGCCAAAGTTACCAAAAAGGGCAGCAGACCTCCACCACCCAGAAAGTCTGGTCAACGAGGGTGAGTCGGACCACATCCTCCCAAAAAGATTTAATATTGGTATTAATAAAAAAAATATTAGTAATGATAAAACAAATTATTCAAATAATTTAAAAAATAATATAAATAAAAAACTCTTAAATTATCAAATTAGAAATGAACAGTTAAATCTAAAAATAAAAAATAAATATATGGATTATAAAAATAAATATGAGAATTCGAAAAATAATCTAAATTTGACAAAAAATAAATGCGATAATAAAATTCAAAGAAAAGAAGAGAAAATGCATAAATATGAAAATTTAAAGGAAATTTATATAAATAATGCTAAATTAGTTAATGAAATTGAACAAACAAATACATACACAAAAAATAAATTAAATATTGCCACATTAAATGTACGAAGTCTAAAAAATGATGAAAGATTAACTGAATTGAAAAATGCATTAAGTGAAACAAAGATTGATATATTAGGTATGTGTGAAATTAGAAGAATGGGAGAAAAATTATTAGATATGAAAGATGAATATATTTTTACCACGTTTTTCTTAGCTTGCTTTCTTGTTTATCTGTTCGCGTCAAATCTTGCAATCGAAATTTCGACCACTTCCAGTCATCCAATCGCTCTGAAACTTTTCAGAGTTATGTATTCTGGATGACAATACAATAAAATAACACATTCGTAGCTTGCAAGTGTTTAATTAGAGCATAATTAATGAATATTTGTATTTTGTTAACTTAAAAAGGAGAAACAATAATAATACAACAAAAGGCCCTTTCCAAAACTTACCTTTCTCAATACATAATACAAAAGAAGAAAACAACAAAAGGGACTTTGTCAAAACATTAAAAATAAATAATACAGATGTCCATAGTCCGCTTGTTTAAAAAAATATTCAAGAGTTGATTCTAGTATGTATTAAATATATTCAATATATTAAATATTAAATATATTATTTTTGATCTAAACGAATAGAGAATGGATTTTACATAAAATTTGTAATCATTTCACAAATTAATAATATAATAAATGACACATTGTGAATTGACGATAAAAATAAATATATTTCATTAGATCTTATTTTATTATACTAGCAAAAATTGTATAAATATATTTTTAATTTTCTTTCGAAATTAATTAAAAAATTTTAAAATATTTTAAATATAAAAAATATTGATACAATATCTAATACAAAAACGAGACGGGATGCAAATATAATACATTAATTAATAATAATAATCAAAATATTAAAATCCGTTTAAATAAGAAGTTTGAAAAAATGTTCAGGTCGCTCCCCTCCAACTAAATGACAGTCCTGATCGTATGTTCCATGCTGCGAATTAAATTTGGATTAAGCATCATAAATTCTAAAATAATAATTAAATAAATTTCAAATAACGATTAGATATTTATTAAATGAATTACTAATAAATAATATTCAATCTAATGAAATAAAGAATCTCTATATATTATATACACGGTAAATGTATTAGAAAAAATAAAAAGCCATTTTTTTTTTATGAAGAATTTTGATTTTTTTAAATTATAATTTCTGACTTTTGATTGATTACATTTAAAATCATTTTAAAGTTATAATTTCGTCTTTACAAAGAGAGATAAAAAATTAATAAAATCAAAATATTGAAAAAATATAATAGGGAGGTAGAAAAAAGGTTCAAACTCCCCTCTTCTTATTTTTACTTAACGGGTCTTCTGATTGGTTGCCTGTTTCGACACACCTTTTTTCGACTTAAACGCCACCCTCAATTTCTTTCAGCTATCATTTGCTCTCTGCATCTCACCAAGTCATCATTAGCACTCTTGCTAACTGAGTGTATTTTACCACGTTTTTCTTAGCTTGCTTTCTTGTTTGTTTGTTTGTTTATTTATCTGTTCGGGTCAAATCTTGCAATCGAAATTTCGACCACTTCCAGTCATCCAATCGCTCTGAAACTTTTCAGAGTAATGTATTCTGGATGACAATACAATAATACAATAATAATTCGTAGCTTGCAAGTGTTTAATTAGAGCATAATTAATGAATATAATTTTGTATGGGAAAATCAAAACAAAAAGTGTAAATATTTAAATTTGAAAAAAACCGTTAAAAACCCGTTAAAAGAATAATATAATATGTATAATATTTAAAATGTAAATAAATTTGAAAGAAGGTATATTAATGTTTTGTACTGTAATTTAGAAAACAAAATTTAAATTTATGATGAGTTTTAGGCAATAAAGAATTAAAATATGACAAATTTAAAAATTTCTCTTTATAATTCAATTTAAATTTATTACTTTCAGGATAATAGTATTTCATGACTATTAAAGTCAATCAAAAAACTTAAAAGTAGTATAGGTCAAGTGAAATCGATTGCAATATATGAAGACTAAAAAGTAGAAAATAATACTTTATATAAAAAAAAAACTTTTTTAAAAAACCACGTTTTTAACGCACTAAAAAGAAGAAAATAATTTTTCTGAAACCCCATAGGTACTGACATTACAAACAAGAGATATGATTTGAAGAAAATTTTCTATAACGTAAAACGTGGGGCGCAAATAATAATAAATTTTTTAAATGCAATATAATTTCTTTGATTAATTTATTTCAATATCCATGGATTTATATTTTAAGTTTTATATTTTTTACCAGACTTTTTGTAAAAGGGAATATTATTAGTAATCCAACAGAATACTTTTATTAATGTAAATTTTTTTTGGAAAATTAATTCCTTAATATTAAATAAACATCTTCAATTTACACTTTAGAAATTTTATTAACATAAATATTAAATATTTGCTAGAAGTTTTGCAGTAGCAAAATTTAGTTTTAGATTTCTTCAAGTTAAATTTCTTATATTATTTACCAGAATATTGTTAGGATGTCATTTTTTATCAGAATTTTTTAAAAGTGAATATTATTAGTAATCTAAAGGTAATCTTTTCATAAATTAAATTTACCTCTTTTAAAAATTTCGATAAGTTATAAGCTTTACTTTTTGAAGCTAATTAAAATATGAATTCATTTATCCTATTAATTTGTACCTAATAACATTTATTTATAAATTTTTATACGATACAGAATATTTTAGCCATAGTTGCGCCCCACGTTTTACGTTATAGAAAATTTTCTTCAAATCATATCTCTTGTTTGTAATGTCAGTACCTATGGGGTTTCAGAAAAATTATTTTCTTCTTTTTAGTGCGTTAAAAACGTGGTTTTTTAAAAAAGTTTTTTTTTTATATAAAGTATTTTTATCATTATGGTCAAACAAAAGGTCAAAGAGGAGTTGGATTTTTGATAAATAAAAGAATGAAAGATAAAATCATTGAATATAAAGGTTTTTCAGATAGAGTTGCTTTAATAAAAATTATATCTAAAAATAAATATCTATTAACAATAATACAAATTTATGCTCCAACAAGCGATTCAACAGACGAAATAAGTGAAGATTTTTATAATATTCTGGATAACGCACTTAATTATAAATCCAATGTAAAAGAAAAGAAAATTGTTAAGAAACAAATAATTATTATGGGAGATTTTAATAGCCAGGTTGGAAAACGATTAGAAGAAGAGAATTTAGTAATGGGCCCATATGGATATGGTAATCGTAATGAAAGGGGAGAAAAACTCGTCAACTTTTGTTTTAAAAATAAGATGAAAATAATAAATACGTATTATAAGAGAAGAGCAGGTAAAAGATGGACGTGGTTAGCCCCTAACGGAATTTATAAAAATGAAATAGATTTTATTTTAACTCCACACCTTAACATAATTAATAAATTTAAAATAATGGATAAATTCTCCTTTCATACAGATCATAGATTGTTGATAGCTGAAATAAATCTAAACATAATAACTAAGAGACCAAACCCAGACTGGAATAAAAAATTATACATAAACTTAAATAAAGATAATAATGAATTACTCAATAAAATAAAGAATGAATTGAAAATTGAATATACGGAATTTGACCAAATTCAAAATCAATATGATATAATCGAAAATAAACTCAAAATCATACAAAAAGAATATTTCGATACATCTGAAAAATTACCTAAACTTACAGAAAATACGAAAAATCTCATAAAAAAGAGGGAAAAATTAAAATTAAAAAGAAAAACATTTGACAACCGTCTAGAACATAATACAATGTGTAAAATAGTGAAATTTAATATTAAGAAGGATCTTAAAAATTATAACGATAATTTAATTAAATCTTTAATCGAACCACATACCTCTTTGAAAAAAATAAAAAAAGAAATGTCCTCTGGTAATCAATTAATTACAAAATTAATAAATAAAGATAAAATCCCAGAAAGTAATAGAATAAAAATAATAAAAATAGCTACAAATTTTTATGAAAAGTTATACTCTAATAACAATAGAAATTATAATAATATAATAATATAATAATTATAATAATATAATATAATAATAATAATAATAATAAAAATGATAAGGAATTTACAGAAAATGAAGAAAAAATTCCAGATTTCTTAGAATCGGAAGTTGGAGCAATTATAAACAAATTAAAACCAAATAAAATGCCTGGAATCGACGGCATAAAAAATGAAATAATAAAACATTGTCTAAATTTAATTAAAAAACCCATAACATTACTATTCAATAAAATCTTAGAAACCCAAATAATACCAAGACAGTGGCAATCGTCCAATATAATGATTCTTTTTAAAAAAGGAGATCCAACTGATATGAATAATTATAGACCAATATCATTATCTTCAAATATAAGTAAAATCTTTATGAAAATAATTTATTATAGATTGGAAAAAATACTGTTATTTAACCAACCTTCAGAACAAGCGGGATTCAGAAATGGCTATTCCACATATGATCATCTGCATTCCATTAATCAAATTATTGAAAAGGCTAAGGAATTTCAAATTAGATTATACTTAGCTTTTATTGATTATGAAAAAGCATTCGATAGTTTAAATCATGAATCAATATACGAATCAATGATGGCACAAGGAATACATACACAATATATTAACTTAATTAAAAAAATCTATAGTAATTGCCAAGCTAGAGTTGTCCTAGATAAACCAGGACTATTCTTCCCGATAGAAAAAGGAGTTAAACAAGGAGATCCCCTTTCCCCAATGATTTTCAATTGTGTATTAGAAGAAGTATTTAGAAGGTTAAATTGGGAAAAGGAAGGAGTAAATATAAATGGTAATTACTTGAATAATTTAAGATTCGCAGATGATGTTGTCTTGATAGCGACATCAAAGAAACAACTAGGAAAAATGATAAATCAATTAAATATAGAAAGTAATAAGGCCGGACTAAAAATAAATTCAAAAAAATCGGTAATTCTAGTCAATGAAGATCAAGAGGAAGAAGTGAAATTCAGTGAAGATGAACCACCAATCATATGTAAGAAAGAAAATGTATACCTAGGTCAACTTATCAGTTTCGAGAATAAAGCAACGAAAGAAATTAGAAGAAGAATCGCGCTGGCATGGAAAAAATATTGGTCACTAAAATTTATTATAAAAAATAAAATAATAAATCAAGAAACAAAAATAAAAATTTATAAAAAATGTGTTGTGCCAGTACTGACTTACGGGGCGCAAACATGGTCTATGACTAGAATAAATATGAATAAACTCGAGTCTACCCAAAGGTCGATGATTAGAAGCATTTTAGGTAAAAGGAAAAGAGACAAGTTGAATATGGACCAAGTATATAAAAAATTCAAAGTGGAACATATTAATATGTATATAAGAAGGATGAAATGGAGATGGGCTGGCCATATTGCAAGAATGGAAAACAACAGATGGACCAAATTAGTGACGGAGTGGTGTCCTATGGAAAACAAGAGAAATCGAGGAAGACCTTATAAAAGATGGAAGGATGATCTGATAGAGATTGCTGGAAACAACTGGTCGAGGATGGCGAGAACGCGAAACGAATGGAAGACTTTGGGAGAGGCCTATGCCCAAAAGGGCCTGGTTCTATGAAGATAGAAGGAAAAAAAAAAAAAAAAAAAAAAAAAAAAAAAAAAAAAAAATTAATTAAAAATGATATTATTGTATTATATTGTTATATATTGTTGTATTATATGATTGTTATGTATTGTAAGAACCAATAAGGGCAATAAATAAATAAAAATAAATAAATATGACTATAAAATAAGGAGACTTTTCCTGCAAAGCATTTTAATTTTTAATTTATATATTTTTAGTTATTATCAGATTGTTTTCCAACCTGTGGGGCGCGCCCTCCTTGGAGGGCGCGAGACTGTTGTAAGGGGCGCGCGAATGTATTAGAACCAATTTTTTTTTCTAAAATCTATAATAATCTATAATATGTTTTTGCTTAATTGAGTGTGTGTGGGTGTGTAATGTGTATGTGTGATTTTGTAGTCCATTAAATAAATTACTATATTATGTGAGTATTTATGAAATTAGATTATTACAAGAATCAAGGGGGGCGCAAGAATTTTTTTTAAAAAAAAGGGGGCGCCGGTACAGTAAGGTTGGAAACCACTGTATTATCACCTTCAATATGCACCCTTCTTCTATTCCTACAAGCCTCCATGCGAATGTTCAATAGTTCGAAACAGTGCTGGAATTCTTCTCTGAGCTCATTCATGACGCGTGCCGTTTATTTCATTCTTTCTTTATTTCGTTTGTTTCATAGCCTCAACGGATTGAATTCTTGTTCTTTTTAATGTAGATTTGAAACCGATAAATGACGCATGGTGCAAGGTCAGGTGAATAAGGCGAGTGGTCCCATGACTTGGGCATTCTTTCCCAATTCCTACAGTTTCATCAATCGCACGAATAATTAACCGACTGTCAGAACGAATCAGATTAATTTCGGAATGAAATATAATGGACAAGTTTCGAACGAATTTACGGAAATATATACAAAGAATGATCGGTCATCTACGGAACGTTATATTTAAAATTTTTATTAAAAATGTTTATCAAGCTAGTAATAATATATCAAAACTTCAGTTTTGTTTTTAAATTTAATGGTTTTTCTAGATCTAGAGCATTCTGTGTTTATATGTAATATTCTCTTTTTTTATTTTCAGAAAATTCAGTTTTTTAAGTATAAATATTTTATTTTGTAAGTAGATGTATCGAAAAGTAAAAAATATATTTATTAAATATTTATATGGGCTTCTCATCCTTATGCCTATAGTTTTACAATCTCTTTATTTTTAGATATTCCACGCCTCAATATATATATATATATATATGTATGTAAAAAACCTCTGGGAAATTTACTTTTAGTATAAACTTTTTAGACTTAACCCCTCTCCTGACTCTCTCTTTACTTTAATTTTATAAAGTTATTTCGATAATAAATATAATAGAATATTAATAATCAAATTGTTAACTGAAAAGTAAGCTCATTAATTATAAATGTTAAAGAACTATATAATATATTGAAAAATGTATGGATGAACGCCCTTTTGTTTGTGTGTATGGAGTTGATGTTGAAAAGAATAAAGAAAAGGAAAAGCTGAGTGAAGATGAAAAATATTGAAGATGTTTGAGTCAGGGTGGCAGGGAGCATCTCTTAAAGTGAAAATATATGACCAACTGACGGAGAAGAGATATTTTCATGGAGTAGAATAGAGTGGAAGTAACAGGAATAGAATAGTAATTGGTGATTTGCTCGATAAGCTACAGCGACAGGATCATGAAAACTAATGGTTATTGCCAAAGTTGAAAAATCAAAGTGAATAAGAAACAAAAACGATTATACTAAAAGATGAAAATCAATTAAATACAATCTTAAATATAGATCTTATTTTGAAGAATGTCTATGACCTCTGAATATTAGTATTTTTGTTCTTTCCCTCTTTTTATATGAACGACAATGAATATAAAATTAATATTTGTAAACTACCACTTCCGGTTTCCTGATATACACCAAAAGTTAATTGATTCATGCATTAAGTAAATATATCAAATTTTATCAAAATCCACTAAATCATTAAAGCTATACACGTTTACGAGGGACATTCAACAAGTACTTAGCCTCACCACCCGATGGCGCTGCTATCACAAAAGAGTTTTAAGATCATGTAGTACATTATTTTACTAGCTTTCAGTCAATTCCCTTCACTAGTTTTATTTTGACAGCCTTTGTAAGAGAGCGTGTCGATCAGTTGTACAAAAATGGATAAAGAACAATATCGTTCGGTGATTAGATTTTTATTTTTGGATGGGAAAACGCTCAGCGAAATCAAAGATCGCTTGGAAAATGGTTTTTACAACTGATCAAAGGCTGTCAAAGCAAAACTAGTGAAGAGAATTGACAGAAACTTTGATAGTAGACTAGTAAAAGAATGTACTACATGATTGTAAAACTTTTGTGATAGCAGTGCCATCGGGGGGTGAGGCTAAGTACTTGTTGAATGACCCTCGTATACGGACACACAATGGACAGGATTTTCTATGTAGTTTAATGTATCATATCTTTGGTAGAATATTTTATTTTCTTACTATTATTATATATATATATATATATACAATATATATGTATGTAAATATAAGAAACTTTTTAATTAAATTAAAAAATATTTATATCTACAACATATAAAATAATTGATTAAAAAATATTTTTAGATCCTTTCATTTTGAATTTACCAAAGAAAATATCAAAAATCTTTACAAATAGAAAGAATAATTTAGATATTTATAAACATATATATATATAAATAGTATTTATTATATTACCTAAAGAAATATTTTAACTTCAATTTACCATGATTATTCATTAATTCTAAATTTATATTTATATATAAATGATAAAATATTTTCTTTTTATAATTTTTTAGAGAAAACTTAATAAGATTCAATTTATAACCTTTAATATTAACTAGGATAGATTTATTGACATAAAAATATATAAATTAAATATTATTTATTATTAAAAGAGTATTTTAATGATCTTTTCTTAATAAATATTTTTTTGTTTAATTTTTATTAAAATTCGTTATATATAGGCAGGGCCGGCCCTAGAGCCGAGCCAGTAAGGCCATGGCTCGGGGCGCTTGGCTGGCAGGGGCGCCATTATGAAAAAAAAATTAATCCTTCGCAAGATATCAGGGCTTATAAGACTTAATAGTAAATAAAAAATTATGGTACGCAATAAAAAAATTGCGTTTATTTAAAATAAGTAGTAAATTATTACATTTTTAAAAATATAATGTTGATATCATACCAAGATATCTCCTTTTTAGGAAGATAAATAAAAATATTTTTTTAATAACAAACAAAAATTTTTTAGTTGATTCTTTTTTTTTTGCTTGTTAAAACATATGGGGCGAACTTTAGACCCTTGGCCTAGGGCGCCATAAGAGCTCGGGCCGTGCCTGTATATAGGGTAATGTATAGTCGTTGGCCCTGAGGCTGTCATTGGCCCCCTATTACTAAAACATAAATAATAAAAGATTTTTATTTGAAAAATTGAGCTATTAACTATGGTTATGTAATCGTCTGATGTATGGTTGTATAATAACTAAAAAAATACTTAGGCCAATAACTATAACAGGGGACCAATAACTGTATTTTTTAGGATTTTTGCGTGCTTATTGATAATGTCATGAGAAAATGATTTTTTTTTTATTTTATTTTTTTTAAATGCTCATAGTATGTATGTTCTGCAAACCTAATTTGACACAGATTGTTCCACAATTTGCTCAGATATGCATTAAAGACTGCTAGGAATTGCCTAAGGGGGCCAACGACTGTATGCTTTACCCTATGTGTATTTAATTAAAATTATATAAAAAACCTAGTCTATTGATCTTTAGGTCAAGAGTTCAAATATCAATAATATTTCTCTTTTATTAGTAAAAGAAATAAAATATTTTTGGATGTCACATTAAATAACCATTATAATTTAATACTTATAAATTTCTTCATTTTATTTGAAATCAACCTAATTTTGATTGCAAGCAATAAAAAGAACTTAAGCTACTCAAGTAGTGGAAATGAACGAGCTGTTTAAATTATGTGTGTATGGGGATGTGGTCACTTGAGGTTTGTTGCCTTCTTGATCACAAACCATTCCCGCTCCATTTGCTAGCCCTCTCGCCTATTACCAGCTCCACGTCAGCCCCTGGACATTGGGCATCCCGAGCACGTTCCAGGGCCGTTACTATCTACTCCAATGTTTCCTCTGCATGTGGCCTGAGTGAATGTGCAAACACCAGCAAACAAACAAATCAACCCTTGCAACTTGCCGCCCCTCGAGGCCTACAATGTCCACGATGTTGGTCCTCCATCCATTACTCTGCTATCAATCAACGATGCAGATTATACCTGGGAATATTATAACATTCAGAGATCCATGTATCACGTCAAATAGAGCCCATCCCCATTTCTCTTTTCTAATAACACAACACAACAACCTCTCGGACAATGGGACAGAGCTAAAATGGAATAGATACACAACATTGAAAATTTAATTTTATACTATTACAAAATTATTATTATTCGTCCATCTTCATTAAATACAAATATCGATTCATGTAATTGAATTCAACACACTTTCTTTCAATTACTCTATTTTAGAGGGAGCATTTGTTAATGAACCAACCATCGATTTCCAACAGTGAATTAAACTTGTCGATCAAAATAGGAATAGATATTAAAAGCATTAACAACCATACGACTAACTGAATCTCATTATGATGCTATACATTTATACTTACATAATATAATATTTACAATTTTTTTTTTTATATTTAATTGAAAATGCTTTCATATAAACTCAAATATGTCACATTTTAGATTTTAATAATTATTAGAAATATTTAATTTTTATTTTTAATCTAATTTTAATTTTTTCGAAATATTGATTAATTTTTAAATTAATTTTAAATGAATTTAATGTAATTTACTTTATGTGCATGGGTGGGTGGGGAAGGTGCTATTGGTTGACAATGGCAATGGACTTTCTCAACCAGTCGATTGCCCGACAACAGCGCCCTCACGATGATAACATTTTTCAGTCGCTTTACATCAGGGGTGTCAAACTCATAGGTACGCAATTTGACACAGTGAAACGAATGAATTTTTACGTCACAAAAAAACCAGCGCCTCCTTATTTCCTATAATTAAATAAATGAAGCAATATAAATGGTATTTAGTGAGATGATAATCTATAAATAGTTTCACACACACACACAAACTTTTAGTATCTCTTTTTTCAACAATTTCCCCATTCATTCTCGAATAATTTGTTTAAAAAAAAAAGAAAAAAAATGTTTTTTAATGCTATTATATGATAATATGACCACATTTAAAATATTTCTTTAATTTTATTATTTACTTATTATTTGATCTATTAATACTATTACTGCTATTTTTCTAGATGTGTTTATTTAAAAACTAAATATTTATTTATTTCATATGTTTAAACAGAGTATTATTATCTGTTCTTTTCAATATATACCAGGGCAATTCTAAATGAATTGACTTTCTTATCAATCGTTCAATGAATGCATTGTGAATTCATTATAATCAAATGTCATTGCTTTTGACACTTGAAACTTTTGATAGAAAACAGGAAATTAATTTTTTTTCCCTCTTCATTCTTTCATTTAATATTATTTTAACGTTAAATATTCATTATCTACCAATATTAACCCTCTTACTGATTGTTTTTATTAATATAGCAATAAATGTTAAATTATATTTTTGTTAAATGAGAAAAAAATAAATAAATTTTCTTTTTCATATAAATTAATATTTGCAATTAGTATTTTTATTCAAGTCGGTTATATCAATGAGGTGTCCTATGATCAGTAGAACGGGTCCTATCAAACTTTATCTTGATTTTCTTGATCGGAGGCGCTACTTTACATCAAGTGGCTTCCCAATATTGATCCCGGAGGTTGGATTGACTCCGTCCCATAGATTCCACAGCTAGAGAAATTCCCTTGCCAGGCCCGGGACTTGAACCCGGGAATGTGAGGCAGTCCTGCTACCCCACGCCTTGTGGCGCCTTCTATTTTTTTTTTTTTTTAATTATTATTATTTTATTTCATTATTTTAAAATTATTAATTATTCAATAGGAGTGAATGTATTTTTTTTATTTTTTATTCATTGAATTTGAAATTTAAAATGACATAAATTGTAGACTAATCTATTTTCTACAATTAAATAATATTTCAATTTATATCCTTAATTTATTTTATTTTCTGTTATTGTTATATTTATGTTGAATTCATTTTTTTTTTGCTTTTTGTACATTTATCATAATATTATTCTATCTTCTAAAGCAATATTTCTCATTATTTTACTTATACTAGCTAGCTTATAATTAATTAAATAAATATTGACATTTATTTATTAATTACAGGTTAAAAGATTATACTTACTATATATTTTCCTTTTCTTTTTCCCTCTCTTTTATTAGTACTTACAATATGAAATTTATTATTTTAAATATTTATAATTATTATTAAGTTTAATCATATGTATTTTTTTTTAAAAAACATGGCATGTTTTTATTTAAAAATTAATTTAAGTTCAAATTAATTCAAAGTCTAATATCATATAAAAATAAAATATAAAAATGATCGCGTAATAAGATATAAAGTTTTTAATTATTTTTATATTTTTTATTTTGCTTTTGAAATTGAGAGATCAAAATTTAAAAAGATTTTTTTTTTATATATCAAATAAAAAAGTATTTTATTGCATAAAAGCAAGATGGTCTTCACTTTCATTAATTTTCATATCTTTTTTTCCACTCATCACTTTCTTTTTGGTAAGCTTTTCCAATTTACGAATTGCCCTTCTCTTTAAATATGTTGATTTTTCTGATCTCATTAAGATATTAAATTAAGGATTCGGTTTTCTATATTGAAGAGTTTTTAATCGGGTCACGCAGTAGCAATAGAACGGACGTCACAATTTAATTAAAATATTACGTTTAATAAGAGACAAAAGCAAAAGGGAATTTGATCATCTCTCCTGATATCTAGAAGTTCACAGACTCAAAAGATACGAAGAATTTGACCAAAATTGAAAATTAAGATGACTTTCTATATATTTTAAAACAACAAAATTGTTTATAATATATAAGAACATATTTATAATATTATGTATTTAAGGAAGCTCTATCTGACGTAGTTGCTGACATCATTTAAATTTTCTAATTTAAATTAAGAAAAAAAAATTATAAACGTTCAAAAACAATTTCAAATCATTTCAAAGTACGTATTAATGCACTGAAAGACAGATATGGATATAAAATAACTACTTTTAATTTTATTTTATTTATAATATTTTGTATTTAAGGAAGCGCTGACTGACGTTGTTGCTGACGTCATCTAAATTTCCTATTTTAAATTGAGAAAAAACTAATAAAGATTCGAGGCTGAAACCAATATATAGATAGATTTTTCTTTATAAAAATTATATATATATAATTTTTGCTAGTATAATAAGACAAGTTACATTTAATTATAATTTATTTTTCTATAAAATATTACCCAAAGAGGAATACCGTTCAAAGTATATAATTTAGTTAAATATAATTTAAATCTTTGTATATTCTTGAAACGAATGCTGAATAATTCATTGAGGCAAATCTTGTCTCCCGATCACCTAGAAAACATTTAAACAATTTACCTAGTTATTAAAAAGACCCCTTTTCGTACCGAAGTTGAGAAAATCGAAACAAATGGTAATAATTCATTAGTGTGACGGATTTAAATTTAATAACAGCTTCGATGGATAGTTTGCTAAACTAAATATTAGAAATGTTGTTGAAATCATTTGGAACAGCTCGGTAATTTAAAAAGTATTAAATTAATAAGTTTATTTTGTTTTTTACTTTTTCTTTATTATTCTCTAGATTAAAAAATTACTTGAATAAATTTGAATCATTGGTATGATTTTGACAGCCTTTGTTTGCTATTAATTTATTGGCACTTGTTGATTAATTACTTTAATTAAGAAAAAACAAACAATTAAAAAGATTTCATCTTAAATTGGATCATGTAGTGATGATTTTGTTTATTTAAGTTTAAAACTCCATAATATATGAAATTTCTTTGAAAAAAATTACATTTTTTCAAAATATATAAAATATAGGTAATAGTTTACAAAATTGGAAGCTTCAGGAATTTGGATAAAACTTAACAAGTGGATTCTTTTTTTTAATTCCAATTTTGACCATTAAATTAGCAAATGGTTCGGGCACTTATAGTTTCCGAGATAAAAATTATTAAAATTTGTATACAAATCCATTGACATTCAATTAGCTTTCAAATTTATGATGCTTTATTTATTTGGCCAGTAGAGGGTTCCATTAATTTTTTTAGGTGTTTTTTCAGTTCGGTTTGGATATAGGAAAATTAAAAAAATAATAAATAATAATAATAATAATAATTACCGAAAATTAGTGAATAAGTAAATAAAACATTATTAAATGGTTGCTCATAACTAGTTTATCTGTCAAACTTTAATAATTTCTATATTGGAAACTACAAGCGACCGAGAAATATTGCATAAGGAAAGTTTCTTTGGAATTAAAAAAGGAATCCACTGGTAAAGTTTTATCCAAATCCCTGAAGCTTCCGTTATTTGCAAACAATTACCAATATATATGAGTGTGTGTGTGTGAAAATTGAAACTTGAGCCCGAAAGGCCCTTGGCGTATATATAAGGGAGCCTCACAGCAAGAATACATCAGAGGCACCCTCCGATTCGCCTGGACAATCCGCGAGCTGTCTTGACACGAACCAAGTGTCGTTTCCAATCATCGAGTTACTAAATTTCCCATATATATATATATATATATAGTGTTACAATTATCAAAAAAAGTTTGAATATTAAATATTTACACATGCAAATATAAAATTTTACCTTTTTATTTTAAAACTTGTAATTAAAACATTTACTTGTATTTATTTTTATATAATTTTATTTCTGTGGCTAGAATGGGAGAAGATAGAATGGCGAAAAATATATTGGTAGGGAGACCGAGTGGGAAACGCCCGTTTGGAAGACCAAGGACGCGATTTGTGGATAATGTGGGAATGGACGTGTGAGAGAGGATAGGAACTGGAGGGTTGTGGCTCAGAATAGGCATACTTGGAGGAGTGATGTTGCTGCGGCCAAGAACTTTCGAGTTTCGTAGAGCCACAGAGGTAGATAGATATATAATTATAATTATTTCTATTTAATTATTAATTATCATTCTATTTAATTATTTTTACATTTGAACGATTTTTTCCATGGATATATTTTCATAAGAATCACTCCAATGTTATTTTTCATTTTTCGGACCAATTTATTAGAATATATTTTATAAATAGACATTCCATATTTATTTTATTTTATTTTGATTGGTTGCTTTGTGTAAACTCGAATTGCTATTTAATAATTGTACAAAAATTACTTTTTTCTCTCTCTCTCTCTTTCACCCCCCACCCCTCCTTTCCATTCTCACCCTCTCACTCTGTAAATGGTTAGATTGAGCTTGGATTCCCCTTTGTGCCTCACTGTATATCATCAGTTTGATGAGAGCCAGTGCAACAGTAAAGAGTGAAAATTCACAGCGGGTAGATGAACGCTTAAGGGTCCGAAAGTGAAGGGTTGCTTTGGCTGGGCTATTTAGGGTTGGGGGAATTGACCATTCGCCCACATTGCTCTCTCCATCAAAAAACACCGCGCTTTTTCTATCTGAACAAATTATATTTTATCTTGTTAATCGTGAAATTGGAGCTTACTTATCATTTTAGTTTTTGTTCCACTTTAAAAGGGCCTCCCTGGAGAAATCTTTTTGAATCTCTTCTCAGCATTACATATTTCTGGATTATTTTGTTATATATATATATATATATATATATATATATATAATATTTTATTGTTTCACAATTTATAATGTGTTTAAATATAGAGATCAATTTTTTTTAACCCCTCTATAGATATAACAATATTTCCTTACTGATTACAATATATTCTTAAAAAAATAATTGGTTACTCGCTTAGAGGGGATAGAAAAAAACATAATATCTTATTTTATATGTCATATTATTTGATATATTTATTAAGCAAATTAAAATGGCGCCATTGGGTGTGTGGGTAGCGAACCTGCCTCACATTCACATGGTCCCAGGTTCAAGTCCCGGGCCTGGCAAGGGATTTTCCCTAGCTGGGGTCTATGGGACGGAGATCAACCCACCCTCCGGGAACAACATTGGGGAAAAGCTACTTGATAGTGCCTCTGATCAAGAAGAGGTGTTTTTTATTAAGCAATTTAAAATAAAACAGAATTATTCATTGATTCATTGCTTATTTTGTTTCTATTTGGATTTACATATTCCAAAATTTGAATTATGGATTAGGAAATATAAGGCGTTTAAGATAAAAATCATGATTTCTCATTTAAGGAGTTTCTCTTGAAATCTTGAAGACATTTAAAATGAAATTTTTTAACTAATAATTTATTCATCCTTTAAAACTAATAATTATAAATATTATAAATTTATTTTTATTCTATTGATGAATATTCGAGGTCTGTTCACACGAAAATGTGAATTTTGAATTTTCGCTGGCTGTGTATATTCGTTTATCGAATTTTTTTTTTCTGTTATGTTGGTACAATATATTTCTCATATGTTGATATTATCAGCCATTTTGGATTAATAGTTTGTTTTTGACAATTGAAAAAGTTAGTCACGTTTTGTCGATTTTTTAATTATCTCAATTGTGGCAAAACGCTTTCCTTTCATTGGTTTCTTCAGTTTTGGGAATAGGAAAAAGTCACAGGGAGTCAAATCTGGTGAATACGGTGGTTGAAGCATGATAACAGTGTTGTTTTTGGCCAAAAAAATCACAAACAATCAATGATGTGTGAGCTGGTGCATTATCGCGATGCATAATCCATGATTTGTTTTGAGCCGCCGCATTACTTCTCGTAAACGTTGCATAATTTCTTTTTAGTATTCCTTATTATATTTTTAAAGTGAAAAATCGAAGAACACACAAAAACATGACTAACTTTTTCAGTTTTTAAATACAAACTACTAATCCAAAATAGCTGATAATGCCAATATATCAGAAACATATGTGTACCAACATAACAAAAAAAAAAAAATTTCCAGTAATTGAATATACACAACCCGCAAAAATTCAAAATTCCCCTTTTCTTTTGAAAAGACCTCATATGTATATTTCATATATTATTATATGATATAATATTTCTTTATAGGTAAATGAATTTTTCTGAAGAGATTCTACATCTCTATAATTACATGACAGCTTGTTATCTAATTAATGCTTATGTTGTATGTTTTCTATATATTATATGGCTATTAGTGTCTGATTTTAGATAATTGGATCAATATCCGGGGCCTGCCCTCAGCCCTCCCTCCCTGTTATTTCATATACGTCGTATTTATCCTCATCCATCCTCTTCACCTGTCCCACCCTTCCATCCATATTCATCCCCTTCCATCATCCACACACCCACCTCACATTCATTTCGCCTCTAAAATTAATTGAAGCTAATTTTACTGCTAACTGACACACGGAATTAGTATGATGGTGGTAATTTAAGTATCATAAGTACTGCCAGAACTAATTGACGAAAATATACCACGTAAATGCTTCGGGGTGGTTTTGAATTTATTTATTTTTAATTAATATTTGATTACGCTAAGATCTTGTTTTTCTTTGTACCCGTTTATTTGTTTTAATTAATTCATTAAGAGTTAAATTATTATATGTTATCATATATAAGAATTTAGAATAATAAAATTAATTATCATTTAACTGTATTTATCACAGAAATTAAGAAAACTTATCCTAACATTAAAATATATAAATAAATAAATAGATAAGTAGATACATATCTTTACTTTTCTCTATTTCTTTTTTTTTATTATTATTATTATTATTATTATTATTATAACTTAGCTATAAAATTCAAATCAAATAATACTGAAGTTGAAACTAATGAATTTTGTAAAGGGATAATCCATTTATTAAAATACACTTATGCCATTAACAACTAACTGTAGCGGACTCTTTCGAAAATTGAATTCATTTATAATATATTGAACCATATATAAATTGATTTAAATTTAAAGGCTTCTTTTTCCATTTTGTCCGAAGTAAATTTTGTAGTTTAAATGATTAATAAAGGGTTTTCCTGAATGAAAAATATCATCCATTTACCTATATATAGGAATATAAAATTTTTTGATAATCTTCAATGTCCAATGTAGTACATTATGCATGCCAGGGGTGTCAAACTCGAGGCCCGCGACCACTTTCGACTTAAAAAAAAGAAAAAAAGGTAAATTATTTGGGCGACCAGATTTTCCACTTTTTGAAAATTAAATGTATCTATTAATGCAATAAAAAACAGTTATGGATATAACATAAATATTTTTAATTTTATTTTATTTATAATATATAAGTAGCTAGCTGTGACGTCATTAAGAGTTGGGTGATGTCATTTAATTTAAAATTAAGAAAAAACTAATGAAGATGATTTTTCCCGAGGATAAAACCAATACAAAGTGCATGATTCGTGGATATATGTAAAAAATCTCCTCATGTGAAATAACCCTTCCCTTCCTATCGTCGATTGGTAATACTACCACTTCTGGTTTCCGGATATACACCAAAAGTTGATCAATTCATCATACTGATGCATCAAGTAAATATACCAAATTTCATCAAAATCCGTTGAGCCGTTCAAGCTATACACATCTATACGGACGGACGGACGGACAGACGGACAGACATCTTGCTAAAAATACTTTTTTCTTTTAAGAAAATTCATGATTCGTGGAGATATGTAAAAATTTTCACATGTGAAATTTGGTGTGAAAAAAATTTGGCGGCCCCGCGACCACTTTCGACTTTTTTAAAAAATTTTCAATTTGTAAAATGTTTTTTGCGGTCCACCTAAAGTTAAACCTTGTTTGTTTGGCCCAAGTGTACCTATGAGTTTGACACCCCTGATGTTTTTTTTTTGTAAAATATTTTTTGAATTTGATAAAGTTTGACCTCAATTTTTGTAACTCTTGCAATTAAATGAAATTTATATGAAATATATTCTAATGTTATTTCTAATATTTTCTCATCTCGAATTTTGATCTTTACTCAATATTATCTCATATGTTGTTAATTAAACATTTTATAATATAATTGTCAACTGTCAGTATTTATAGACAGCGATACTATTTTAATCCCTCACAAAGAGCCATCTCGCCTGAAGGTTATACTTTTTTATTTATAAAGGAGAGTATGATTGAATAATTATCAGATGAATGATTTGTCTGAAAAAGGATTATGAAAGGTTATATGATTCACCAACATACTCTAAATGTTTATTTTAATTTAATCTACCGTTAGGTAAAATATAATAATTTTCATTTACTTGAAATAATCAGGTAAATATACTATTAACATTTTAAAAATTGTAATAAGCTGGAGTATCTCCACTCGACTATCTCGCAATTTGAATTGGATTAAATAACATAATATATTATATTTAAATTAAATTTAATTAATTATAAATTATAAATTACAATTAATAAATAATATTTATTAATGTTTGGCTCTTTGTTGATGGCATCACGTCACGTGTTGGCGCGTGAGATTTGCAGTGTTAAAAAAATAATTCTGGTACTTTCAGCGATTCAATCAAGCTAAAATTCTATATATAGTAGTTTTATATAATTATTAATCCTGTGAAAAACTTTCAAACATATATCTTTATTTTTACGGTCACTTTAGAGGAAAAAAATCAAAACGCTTTAGGTAATGACCTTCTTCCGGGTGAGTTACATTTCTCAAAAGTTGATAGAAAACTACGAATTTTCAATAATGCCCATGTACAAAATTTCATGATTCTAGTTTAAACCGTTTTTGCCTAATCTTGTCTACACACACACACACACACACACACACACCGACAGACACTTTTCTCAACCTTAGTGGAAATGATTCAGGAACCTTTAAAACGTATAAAAACTGTAAAATCTCTCGACATCGAAAATTTTCGTGATCGCAATACTATCTCTGGTAAGATAGTAAAAAGATTGAAATTTTTCAAAAGAATCGTAGAATTATAAAATTTTCACCTTCTTAACAAATTAAAATTCACTAAATCAAAATTTTATGTGATCCACAGCCACCGACCGGGACAAAAGGGTACAAAAATATATTTTTATAATATTAATATATAATTTAGAATATGTTTTTTTTAAATTTCCTAATACTTGAAAATTTTTTGGTTCTAATAAAAAAACAAAAGGTCAGATGATTTTGTGGGGAAACTTTTGAACATTTTCGATTATTTTTTTCAATATGCTTCTCAAACGTTTTGTTGACTAAGCTTTTGAACATTTCGTACTTTTTTTTCAAAATTTTTTCAATAAGCTTCTAAAAAAAAAGGTAAACCGTTTGTCCCGGTTTGTTGTCCCTAATTAAGGGAGCCGCGGAAAAAATCCGTTATATTATTTCGAAAAAGTTTGGGAACCTCTGAGATATTAAAATTTTCAACTTCTGCATCATTGTAGCACCCACATATTACATAATATTCTCTTTTATACAAATAAAGTAAAAAATTACTATATATTACAATACATTGAAATATTTTTTACTGAATAATATGTTCTTCTTTTTTGAAAATGTTCAATTCAAATGTACAGTGATATAATTTTAATTATTCCCTCATTTATTATTATTATTTTTTTTATATACTGGTATTATACTTTTAAGACATAAATTGAACTGGATTCAAACCACTTGATGTTATTGTAGAGGTTTTTTAACATTTCAAAAATCTTTTATATATTATAATTAACTTTCGAGGGGTTGGTTGGACAAGAGTTTGCAAATACACTTAAATTCAACAAATTAAATATAAACTTTAAAATTCAATTAAACTTGATACTTTTTTGGTTCTTATCAGTTTCTTTTCAAAGGTGCGAATCAAATTCACCACGGTCGTCATATTTTTTTTTTCCCCTCTTTTTTTTGAAGAAGATGAAGAGGACGAAAGATGAAAAAAACTCCCGAGATGTATATCTATGAAATAAAAATCTTTGAGAGAAAACATCTAACTTGATTTTAGCAGATAGCTGGAAAAGGTAATCGTGTATGATTCCAGGAGCGGATTTTGGACATTCTCTATAGACGAATGAAGGGTGATACGGGGCGGTGTAGAGGGTGATAAGAGCAAAATCCATCCACCCCCAAATCCTGTTCCTTTTTCCTTTTTCTGCCAATAAGGACTCACGAAGTCTAGACAAATACGAACCACCTCAGTGGTCAGAATTTTGTCGACTTTGGTTGATCTTTCTATATGTTCTATATCTTTGTTTCTATCAAAATCAGATCTCGGATAATAATTTTTTTTTTTTATATAAATCTATTTTCTCTACATTGTATTTGTAGATATAATAAAATAAAATAATGATCTAGATTTCTAAATATCAAAATCAAAATCTTAAGTAAAATAACGATTGTTTATAATAATGAACATGTATTGTTCATTGTCGCTTTCCATATAATAATAATAATAATAACAAAATCAAAGTCGTCCTGTTATAGGACCGAAACGACGGTAATTATTTACAAAACGGGAATCTCCAGGGATTTGGATGAAGCTTTACCTGTGGATTCCTTGTTTAATTCCAAAGAGAAACTTTTCTTATAAAATCTTTCCCGGTCTCTTTTAGTTTACAAGATAAAAATTACTAAAATTTGCATATAATTAACCCATTAACATTCAGTTTGATAGCCATATTAATAATTGTTGTATGTATTTGGTCTCAATAATTATTATTCACTTATTCTCGGTTTTTAAGTTCGGTTATTTAATTATTTAATTTTTTAATTTTCATATATCTTAAAAAAAAACTCCCAGAAAATTAGTTGGGCCCTCTGCTGGCGAAATGAATAAAACATGGAAACTAAATAGAATGTCAATAAATTTATATGCAAATTTTAATAATTTTTATTTTGTAAACTAGAAGAGACTAGGAAAAATTTTATAAGAAAAGTCTCTTTGGAATTAAACAAAGAATCCACAGATAAATTTTCATCTAAATCCCGTTCCGTTTTGTATATAATTACCGAAATGACAATATCGGTTGGAAAAAAAATTTGTATTTTATTTCTAAATCATGTGTTTTTCTGCTGGCTACCCACTCGCTAATTTCTAATCCAATAATTATTAATTTTAATTTGATAAACATTCGAAATTCTAATGTATACCCGTCCATTATTAAATGTCATTAATTATAATATAATATCAAATTATATAATATTATAATTTTTTGTTTAGCTATTATTATATTGTATTTTATTTCAATTTTAATTTTAATTTTATTATCAGTACAAATACATTAGCAATTAGCTCACCATTCTTCAATATTTTCATTAATTAAATCATTTTAATTAATAAATATCGTAAATGAATGAAAATATACCAACGATTATAACGTACGATGATGGCCCACATATTAATTTAGAAATATCTTCATTTCACATTGTAGATTGTTTCTAGACAATTAAGGTTCAAATAATAATTTATTTGATATTAGATGTAGTTTTTTTTTACTATTCTTCTAATTACATATAGGTATTATTTATATTAATAATTTCTTTTTTTCTTTATAAAACAAACCTTTATAAAATAAAATAATTTTATTAAATTCAATTTGAAATTGTCATTTTTAATTGCTTCAAATAAATAATAAATAAATCAATAAAATTTAATAAATAAATAAAATAGTTTCCATTAGATATTATGAGCCGTTGACCTATATATTATATATATATATATTATAAACAAAACCCTCTGACTTTTGTACGTCCTACGCAAGGACAACGCCTATCAAGTCGGTTATATCAATGAGGTGTCCTATGATCAGTAGAACGGGTCCTCTCAACCTTTACCTTGATTTTCTTGATCGGAGGCGCTACCAAGTAGCTTTTCCCCAATGTTTTTCCCGGAGGCTGAGTTGACTACGACCCATAGACCCCTGCTAGAGAAATTCCCTTGCCAGGCCCGGGACTTGTAAGACAGGTTCGCTACCCACACACCCAAAGGCGCCGTCTACTAAATTATAAGTAAAAATAAATATTTTACTTGATGTAATTTATCTTTTAAAGATTTATATATAAATCTCAATTATAATTTTTTTTTAAAAACACCTATCAAAATATTTTTCTATTATAAAATACATTAATTACTTTTATTATGGATATTAAATTAAATTTTTTACATTTTATTATAGTTTAAAGTAGTAAAACTATTAGTTGATTTATTGTTAATATCAATTTTTATTTAATTATTATTTATTGATATTATAATATTCTTTTTGTTTCTTATAAATTAGAAAAGTTTATTAATTTTTTTTTCACACAAGTATATTGAGAAATTGTTTTTTGTTAACTGATTAATTGTGTTTCTTCTCCATATATTCGTATGTATAATATTAAATAAAATAAAAATATTTATAATTTATATTGTAATTGATATTGATTAAAAAATTTTTACCACTGTTTGATTTTCACTTTGTTTATTTTATTCGATAAAAAAATTAAAATTAACAAAAAATATTTTATTTTGAGCATTGTGCTCGTATAACATTTTTATATATATGTTGTACATTTGTTTCTAATTAATATATTTCTCTAATATATTTTTGTTTTAAAAAACATTCCAATTACATTTTTAATATAATATTTCAAATTAATTAATCTAAACAGACAAAAAAAAATGAAATCTCATCAAAATTATATTGTAATTCATTATATTTATAATCTGGTGTTCTAATTAAATTATTAAATTTAATTAAATCTAATGTTTAGTAATGAAATACATTTTTTTTCTTTCCATTCTTCCCAGTGGTGTATTGGGATGGGAACGCGGGGAACGGCGTTCCCTTACCTTTTTTCAAAAGTGGAACGCCTCCCAGTATTATTGTGTCCCGACAACTCCCACTTAGAAAGTTTAATTGTATTAAAAATTATTAAAAACAAAATAATATTACAAAAAAAAAAATAACAAAATAAACAACTTAATACATTCAATTGAAAATAGATCTTAATTTTTTATATTTTTTTAAAAAAATTATCTTAAATCATTTACTTATTAACTAAATAAAATTAAAATTTTCTTAAAATTAATTTCTAAATAGGGTTAAGCATACAGTCGTTGGCCCCCTTAGGCAATTCCTAGCATATCTGGACTAATTGTGGAACAATCTGTGTCAAATTTGGTTTGCTGAACATAGACACTATGAGCATTTTGATCAAAAAAAGAAATCATTTCTCATGACATTTTCAATAAACACGCAAAAATGCTAAAAAATACAGTTATTGGCCCCCTGTTATAGTTATTGGCCTAAGTATTCTATACTTAGTATTAGTATATACTTAGTATTATACTTATATATACTTATACTTAGTATTCTATAGTGATTATACAACCATACATCAAACGATTGCATAACCATAGTTAATAGCTCAATTTTTAAAATAAAAATCTCTTATTATTTATGTTTTAGTGATAGGGGGCCAATGACTGCCTCTGGGCCAACGACTGTATACTTTACCCTATATAAAACCACTTATATCTATAATATTATGAAATAAACTGTTCGTCCTTGTTTTTTTTATTTTAATAAATAAATTCTAAAAATAATATAAATTTTTAATTTCCAAATTAATAAATTATTACTATTACTATTCAATTAAAACAAATATAAATAGAAAACTGATAGAACCAATGTATAAAAAAGTTTAATTCTTAAAATTATAAAATTTCAATTTTTACTCATTCAATTATACTAAAGATAATAATATACATGAAAGTAAAAATAGATAATATGTATATATATTCATATAATAACGACCATAGAATATATAAATAGTTGTTAGATTATATTTGTATTGAAGAACATGTTTATGTATGTCTATGTCTGTGGGGGTTGTATGCTAGGGAGGAGGGACGTCGTGCTATTGATTGCAACTGCGGGCCCTCCCCTGTGCAGCCACAGCATCCCTTTACCCTCCGAGTTTTCCAGATCAATAGCGCACAGAGAGTGAGCACACACTCCACCCGCCCCGTGTGGACCCGAGCGAGAAGACCGAGTTCGATCACAAATCTCTCAAACACCTGGCTACCTGCTACTTCCTACCCACCTACCAAACTACCAACTTGTCTCCTCCCCCCTCCCCCAACCTTGCTATTTCCTACCTTCCCACTCTTTTACCTAATTCCATTATTTAGACAAATTGAAAAACACATAACAACAACAACAAAAAAACAAAAAAAAAAAAACAAATAAACAAACTTGAACAGTTTATTTATTTACTATAATACTTTTTTAAAAAACAAGATATGAAATGAAAAAAAATAAGCGGGAGTGTCCTCCCCTAGACTTTCCCGCATATAAATAGGTATAAAGAGTTGTGAATGAATATTTAGAATGTGTAAACTTGGTATTGATAAAGAGCCAGTTCGTATTAGTTTATTGGTGTCAAATTTGATATTTGGTAACATTTATATATATATATATATATATATAGAGAATAAAGTGCTACTTCCGGTTAACTGATATTTTAAATGTAAAAAAAACAGATACGGATATAATATAAATATTTTTAATTTTATTTTATTTATAATATATAAGGGCTGGCTGTGACGTCATGAAGTGCTGGGTGACGTCATATAATTTTAAATTAAGAAAAAACTAATGAAGATGATTTTTCTCGAGGATAAAACCAATACAAAGTGCATAACACGTGGAGATATGTCCTCACGTGAAATTTAATATGAAAATAACCCTTCACTTCCTCTCTTCGATCGGTAATACTAGCACTTCCGGTTTCCGGATTTGCACCAAAAGTTGATCAATTCATCCCACTGATGTATTAAGTAAATATACCAAATTTCATCAAAATCCGTTGAGCCGATCAGGCTCTACACTTCTATACGGACGGACGGACAGACGGACGGACGGATGGACAGACATCATGCTAAAAATACTTTTTTCTGTTAAGAAAATGCATGATTCGTGGAGATATGTACCTAAAAATATCCATAGGTGAAATTTGGTGTGAAAACAATACCTCCCTTACTATCGTAGGTCGGTAAAAAAGAAACGCTACTTGTATAGGTAAAATGTCACTTCCGATAGTCAGATCATGATGAAATTTGGTATCTCAATTTTTTTCATATTTTTAAATCTATATACAAAATATGAAGCAAATATCTCGAAGCAAACTGGTACTTTACTTGAAAGGTAAACGCAACCAGTGTAGGTAAAGTACCACTTCCGGTTAACCGATTTTGACGAAATTTTGATAGAAATCTACAAACTGTGAATAATATCGGTGTACCAAATTTCGAAGTCCTAGCTTGATTAGTTTTTGAGTAAATTTGCTTACAGACATTACATACATACATACATACATACATACATACATACATACATACATACATACATACATACATACATACATACATACATACACACACACAGACATAATTCGAAAAATGGTATTTTCCGACTCAGGGAGGTCTAAAACGTCAAGATCTATCGAAATCTCGAAGTCGAAATTTTTGACGATTCCAATACTTCCCTTATACGAAGTATGCGGGAAAGTAAAAAGAATAATACAATATTATTAATATTTGTTTAATAAATTCATCTAATAACAATATTAAATGACTTCCATTTTGTTAATCATTATCTTATCTTATTATACTTCCTAAAATTGTATATACGTGGGTGTGGTGAGAAGTTTCCGGCCTGACCAAGAAAATGTTCAAATGGTTGTGCAAAATATTTCGCACATGTTCAGCTGACATCGTACAGGTCTCAGCTATCATGAATGTTGAAAAAAAAAATATGTAATTATATTTGTATTTTTTTAATATTAAACCGCTCGAAGGATTTTTTTTTGAAATTCACATCATAAATAAAAAATGATAAAAAAATAAAAATTGATCTATATTGGTTTCAGCCTCAGGAAAAATCATCTTTATTAGTTTTTTTCTTAATTTAAAACAGGGAATTTAAATGACGTCAGAAACTACGTCAGACATCGCATTCTTAAAAACATTATTATAAATATAAATAAAAACAAATTAGGAAATATATATTATGATACATTCACAGGCCATATTTTTCTTTCTTTCAGTGCATTAATAAGTACTTTAAAGAACTGTATGTTTTTTGACTATACTTTTTAATTTATGTTCTTTTAAATTATTTAAACGCTCGGTGAACAAGGTTTTAATATTACCAGCCACTCTCGATAATAAAAAATAATTTTTTTTAATGGCCGAGCGGCAGTTCAGTGAACCAGGTACTATGATATTAAGTACCTAATATCACTATCGTCATTCATTATTTTAGTTTCAAAACCTAAAAAGTAAACTATACTATATTATAAAGAAAAAATAAACAATAAAATCACAGTTCACTAGTAAAAAAAATGTTTCAAATGATGGTGTAACTACCAAAATGCTTATAAATTAAAGAATTTGAAATTGTCTTTATTAAATGTTTATTTTTATTTACTGTTTAATTTTTATATAATTAACTTTTTCCGATGTTAAACTTCCCTAATATATTTTTTTATTTTCATTTTTTAGTATATCTTACTTTTGATTGTATCTATAGTATATATATTTTAACTTTGACAGCAAGGTTTTGTAGGAAGATTATAACTAACACAAAATTTCAATTGTACAGTAAAAATTTGTGCTGTTTTTTAATTGATAGATAACGCAATCTGGTGAGCAATATGCTTGTCTTTCAACTTCGTGATCCAAAATTTCTTTCTAACTGGCTGGAGTATATAAAACGAGGTCTATTCACAGTCTATGGAGCGCTCATTAAAATAAAAAATAACGGCCTCCGATCATGAAAATCAAGATAAAGGTTGAGAGGACCGATCATACAATACCATTACTCTACTTAGACAACAACCAATTTGACAAGGGCTTTATATATTTACAAAAGTCTTAACTAGCTATAATTTGAAATTAAATACCCGTTGTAGTATTTACTAATTATTGTTGGTATTATTACATAACAACATCTGATACTCTCTTTTTTCCAACTTCTTGGATATTTTATTCTAAAAAAAAACAAAAAAAAAAAAAAAAACAATTTTTTCAATTTTATTTATGCATGGTCAAGTCAATAAATCAGTCTCAACTATATTTACATATTTATTAATTAAATGATAATTTGCAATTTCAATTAACTAATCATGAACGTCGCGAGTGAAAACAACCCCGTACTATTTATTAGAAACAAGCCCGTTTGCACATCAACACTTGATAATCAAACCACAAATAGAGCCCAAACGACATGCAAACAAGACAAAATCAATTCATCCCATACTCAAGTTTAAAAAAAAAAATCTATAAAAAAGAATTTAGATTTTTAATCAAAACCCGAATTTACAATTACATTACATGTCAACTACACTTCATTTAATTAAAATGCACTCTTTAATATTCAATGGTAGCAGTATATAGTTTTTAGTATAGTATGTAGATATCTAAGTATCTAGCATATCTTTCAAATGTGAAAATTATAAACTAAGGTCCTAAATTTCTTCAACCATTCTTATCCATCTCATCCTCTTAAACATTATTTATGTACCTCTTCTATATTCTTTGGTTTTAATATATATATTAAGACTATCTGTCCATCATTTAAAGGATTACAATGTAATTTTTTTTTTTTTTGAGATTTTCTTTTTTTTATCACTCACAGTCCATTCATCTTATAACTAAAACATTTTATTTTCAATTATCTTAACAAGAAAAAACAGAATTAATCAATGAAGCAAAATGTTTTTAATTAATATTTAAAGGAATATTTCTTTATTAAAGAGATTATTTTTAATACACCAAATATTCCTATAATTTATTTTATTTAGTAAAATAAATGTACAACGTTTCAACTGCTTATTCTGCAGTCCTGTACGCTTGCCCTGACTGAAGCAGTATGACTACAAATTCACACTTATATATATATTTATTTCTTAATTGTTTTTTATATAATAAAAAACTTTAAACATTTACAAACGTATATATATATAATGGCGCCACAGGGTGAGAGGTTAGCGAAGCTGCCTCACATTTTCGTGGTCCCAGGTTCAAGTCTCGGGCATGGCAAGGGAATTTCCCTAGCCTGGGGTCTATGGGACGGAGTCAACCCAGCCTTCGGGAACAACATTGAGGAAAAGCTAGTTGATAGCGCAATCAAGAAAATCAAGGTAAAGGTTGATAGGACCCGCTTTACTGATCATAGGACCCCTAATTGATATAACCGACTTGATAATGTTATTCTTGCGTTTGATTTACAAAAGTCAAAGGTTTATATATATATAAAACATTTTTTGAAATATGTATATACCTATATATTTTTTCTTTTTTCCCCTCTTCAGTCATTTATATCTTTTCTCAATGCCATCATAGAACCTATAATTATACTAATCTTATTATACACTGACGATTACAATTCTTTATTTTTATTCTTAATGTGATATTCACTTTTATATTTGGAAATGAACCTTTTTCGTAAAGAAATTTAATATTTGATATTAAAATCCTATTCTTTCATGAGTCTTGTGTTCTGTGGAACGACTAAAGATGGGAAGATGATTATTACATTTGAAATTTAATAACCATAATGGAATATATAATAATAATATTATTATTATTATTATTATTTTAAAGAATTAGATTAAATAATCCATTATTATGTAGAGTTTATATTAAATTTGACAATAACGAATAAAAATTTCATTTAATAAATAAATTTAAACAAGATAAGGTTTCTTTAAAAAAAATTCCAAGATATAATGAGTATTACGAGTATTAATATATTTTTTTTTTATAGAACCCTGGATGAACTTTTGTTGGGGCTTTTTTTATAATATACATTTTAATTAATTAGATATGTATAAAATTAGTTTTATTATTTTTATTTGTTTATAAATTAGCTAAATTGCATACAAAGGCATCATAGAATAATTTTTTATTTTTTTTTAATTTCATTTTTCTTTTGATATGAATACATTTCAAAGAATCTAATAAAACATGTTTTTAATTAGGGCTTTGTCAAAAAAAAAATATGATATACCATGATGGTATTTTTTAAATAGAAAAATAATATTATAAATTATTATAATAATATTATCATATATTTATTTATAATAAGATGATCAAACTTTACTTCTTTTGTTTTTTATTTTTATAATTTAATATTTTTATTTAAATCTTAATTTAGTAAAATAATTAATATTTTTAATATAACTATTATTATTATTATTGATTTTTTATTCATATACATTTGCAAATATGTCATGTAATGTAATAATATAGATTTAATTAAATTTACATTCATTTTGACATTTGAGTAAGAAATTTAATTTTATTCAACATAAAAACCTCTGGCTTTCTTTGTACATCCTACGCAAGGACAACAGGGTCCTCTCAACCTTTACCTTGATTTACCAAGTAGCTTTTCTCCAATGTTATTCCCGGAGGCTGGGTTGACTCCGTCCCATAGACCCCAGCTAGGGAAATTCCCTTGCCAGGCCCGAGACTTGAACCTGGGACCATGTGAATGTGAGGCAGGTTCGCTACCCACACACCCAATGGCGCCTTTACTCATCATATCAAATTTTTTGTTCATAATTATATTTACTTAAATACATTAATATATTTATATAAAATACACGCTTCTTCCATTTGTATTAAATATTACTAGTAACAATTTGAGAAAAATTCGATCGATAAAATCTTTTCCTTAATCTAGCAGAAAAAGTTTTATTTACTTTACTTTTTCTAAAAAAACAAAACAAAACAAAACGTGCATGAAAAAACACAATACAAAGAATAAAAAGTCTTAAAAAAATTCTGAGTTAAACTTTATGAAGTTTATTAAACTTTCATTTTATTTTTAGTAAAGAGTTGGTGAATTCTCAATAATATACATTAATATTTGTTTAAATTATATATAACAATAATAAATAATATAACAGTTTATTTTATTAAAAAAAAAAATAAATTAGTAATTTTTTTATCAAAAATCTTAAAATCAATGAAATTATATTTGTGGAAGAATTTATTTACCGTTAATGTGTAGTGAGTTATCTTTAATAAATCATTTAAGGTAGTTTATTAGCCGCATTCCGAAGTCAAAAAAAAATAACTTTATTTTTTTTTTTACAAATAATTATCCAAAGCATGCTATAATAATTAATGAAAATTCACATAAGAACTTATTCGATTCAATTTAATACGAGTTATAATTAAATAATAATATAATAAATAAAATATTAATTAACTAGTACTCAGCTGTCTCTAAATGATATCAACTTTAAATGATTTTTAGGCTGGAATTTGAACTATAATAAACTATAATTGAACCAAAAAGTATAACAAATATTTTTTATAATTATTAATGTTTAATATCCTTTAATTGTCACGTACCATTTATAAGTATATTAAAAATTTTAGTTATTATTTGAACTTATATATAGCGGTCTTGCTGGAGCCGTCATTTTTCCCCTAGTTGGATAAACGACAGAGATATTAAAAAATTAATTAAATTAAAACTATGTGGTAAATCGTTTTAAAATTTTTACAGTATATGTTTGAGATACCGTTTTATCTATTAGAAAGTTTTTTTGTGGGGTTAAGTTTGTCAAAATTTCTTACAAACCCTGAATTTCCGAGTTATTGAACAAGGACACTCATAAGAGCTCAGGTATTTTTACATCACTTTAATTAATTATATCTCTTAAACGATGTGGTAAAAAAATCTGAGTTTTTTTCTATAGTTGTACTTAATTATAATCTTTCGAATAAATATAAAAAAAAAAAGATTAAGTCATTTGGCTCACAAACTACCTTAACAGATCATGATGATAATTTTTGTAAAATTTATAAAAATAATATAATAATTTATAAATTCCTCCTATTAAGAACTAAAATTTTTCTCTTGAAATTAAATTTGAAACATTTACTTCTTATAGTAGTGTTTCAGAAATATCTTATTTTATCAAAATCTATATTTTACTTCTTTAAAAGGAAAATGCTATTGCCACTTAATTTAAACCAATTTAGTACATATTTAAGAAATTTTATTTATTGTATAATTTATAGGGTTTTAATATACAAGAAGTAAAGTAAAGACGATTTCTATATTAGTGTCCTTTTTTTATTAACAATTTAGTTTCGTTATTCTTTGTTTACTTCTCTTGGACTTTATACTCTTTATTAGTAACCTGAGGTGTGTCAGTGCTTCTTCAGAGCTTAAGGACGCAATAAGCCAAAGATTGTCCACGCATTCAACCTAACATAGACTTAAGATCCAAAATTTCAAAAACATTCTAGTGACATTTTATGAGAAAGCTAAATTTAACTGTTTTAAAATTTTTTAAATTTTTTTTATTGTAAAATATATTATAATACTAAATATTAGTGTAGTCTAAACCTCAAAATAAATCTAAAGACAGGAATGTTAATAAATCAATCAATCAATAGTAATAAATTAAATTAATATCTTTTTCATGATTTTACAATTAACAACTGAACATAATTTATTATTAGTATATTGATTTTAATTTTATATTCGTATAATTGCTTCAGCTGGTTACAAGTTAATTTCTTTTTTATATTCATTCAACACCTTTCAATCATCGCCCTCACTCTTTTCCTTTTAAAAGAATAATACAAGATATAAATCTAATCGAAAACATTCCCTACATTCGTTTAATGGCTTATAAAACATTTTTATACTTGTAATAGTGAAAACATATCATTTATAAAATAATAATATTGATAAAACAAACATTTCACAGGATATATATATATACATATATATATTATATATAATATTTACCCTCTTATATTTATAATTACACTCAAAGCTTCATTACTTTCATTTTTTAACAAAATTGTGATTTTAGTCAATATATTATTTGCTTTTAATTGATCTAGGAAAAAAAAAATGTTTTTAATAAATGTATCTTTTTTAATTAAACCTATTATACATGATATTCGAATATTTACATTTTCGGATTGGGATTGATCTATCCTAGCCTTAAACAAAAATAAATTGTCATAATTATTAATTTTTTTTTTTTTAATAATACTATAAATATATTGTATTATTTGAGAATAATTAAAACCGAGGTTGCAATCGGGTAGAGGGGCTATAGCGTCAAAATTATTATCAAAGGGGATAAAAATTAAAATTACAAAACAATTATTTTCCCGGTTGTGTTATATGGTTATGAGGCATGGACAATGACACTGCAGGACGAGAGTAGATTTAGAGTATTTGGGAATAGGATACTTCACAGCATTTATCGACCAAAGAAAGATGAGATCACCGGGGAGTAGCGGAGAATGCATAACGAGGAATTGCATGACCTCTATGCATATCCAGTCATTTTTAGGCTTATAAAATCAAGAAGATTGCTCTGAGTTGGATACGTGGCTAGAATGGGTGATGATAGACTTGCGAAAAATATATTATAAAAAATAAAATATAGAATCGGTTTCGAATTATTTTTTGTTAAAAATCAATTATGCCTTTGAAATATTTCTCTGAATTAAATTATAAATTTTCTGGTGTATATTAAATTACTATGACGGATTATAAAACGTTCTCATTTAACTACAGTGACTCAAAGGTACTGAATGAAAGATTAAATTTCATACTTTAGAAATCATATTTATTTGAAAAATATAACAATTAATACCAAAAATACCCAAGATGCGGCTTTAGTGGATATTTTTACTAATAATATTTTGTGAAAATATTTATATAAATTAATTTGAATTAAAAATAATAGAATCAACAAGCAACTAGGCTTGTAATCGTTGATTATATTCAACTTAATATTAATTCAATTTCTATTTGTAAATCATTTTTTTTTCCTATCCCCAACATTTATTCCATATACTTTCAGTATTTATTTTTTTTTTCTTTTCATGGTGATTTTTAATCGTATTAAATTCACAAATGCGTTAATCATTCTCAATCGAATCAATAAATTAAAATTGCATTCAAAGCCTTATTTGTAATAAAATTAATCGCATAAGCACTTTCAAAATTTCATTGATCAATGATATATATATATAGAAATAAATTCTATCAACAAAATCTATTTTTAATATATATATATATATATATATATATATATTACTTCATTTATCGTATGTTTTTTAATCCTATATACTCTTAAATACAAAAACAATAAAATATAACTTAATTCAGTGATTCTCAAACTTTTTTTTTCTGCGGCACACTTTTAACGGTTTAAAAATTTGGCGACACACAAAGAAAAAGTTATTTACTTTTTTACCATATTGAAAAAAAATTGAAAAAAAAGTCGAAAATGTTTAAGAGCCTGATCGTAAAAACACACATTTTACCTTTTTTTTTTATACTTTTACTGTTACATACATTGGCGGCACATTTTGAAAATCTCGCGGCACACAAAAGTGCCGTGGCACAGTGGTTGAGAATCACTGACTTAAATATTTCAAGATCATCATTGTTTTCTCGTTATTTTGATAAAACATGATTTTAATGAGATGAATAAGAATACAGCTTAAATTACAAATACTAAAATTTTTAAATCAATTTATGAAATTTAAATATTTTAGGAAAATTATTCAAATTATCTTTGTCAATTTGGACAAATGATTAAGAACATACATCGACATGTATGTAAACTTTCAAACAAGCTGCTCAAATTACCTTTATTATCTTATTAATATTTTCTATAAATAATAAAATTCCAAAATATAAATAAATTTCTGAATTTTTTTTAACAATTACGTGAATTTTGATTAATGAAACATTCTGATATATATATATTTCTGTATGTCTGTGTGTGTTAATTTCATATGTTCAATTATCTTTTAATAAAGATAGAAAACCTGTCTCTTAAAATTTTGAAATCCACTTAGATACTTTTATATATAACTCCTTTATAAATCTTTTAAACAATGACACTTTTCAATTTTTTTTATTTTACATCTGACATTTAAATTGGTCCTTTTTTCATCAATGGTCATTTTAAACCTTTCTTCTAGTCGATACTTGGAAAATATTTTACATCAAACTGTCATACATTTTCAAAAAAAAAAAAAAATGTGAAGTTCTTGACTTAAAATATTGAAAGGAAAATGTTTTATACACTTATGAGTTTAATACTTGTTAAAAATTCTTTACTTTTATGTCCTTAATGAATATTTCAATAAGAAATTTAAAATTATGGTTTTTCTCGATAATTTTATGGATAACACAGCGACTATATCTCGTAGAATTAAATGAGTACATAGAGAACCTGTCTCTATTTTCAGAACTGGAATCGTTTAAAAGTTAGATATTAAAGACTATCGGTCGTACAAAGAATATTTTTCAAATTTGTTTATTTATAACTAGACTCTGTTTATACTATTGACACAATAGACGAAAATAAAATACAGTATTAAATGATTACCTTAAAAAATATTTAGGGTTCTATTTTATATATTTTTATAGGTATTAAAAAATATCATTGTATTTTTATCTAATTTTTTAAATTTGTATTTATTCTATTAAAGTTGCAAAAATAATAATTTATAGAATTTTAAATTAAAATTTGAAATATCATATTATTATACATTAAATGTTATCTACATTTAATGTAGATAAATTAGATTGAAATAAACATTTGAATGAATTGTGTCATGATTCAACATTTCATTTCATTCGGGTTGAAACAAAGCTTAAGCTGAAGAAACATTTGTATAGGTATTAGAAATATAAAATATTATACAATAATAAATTATAAATTAAAATTAATTTATCTTAGGATTTCATAATTAAAAAAAATATATCTAAAATAAATAAATCACTTAACTAATTTAATAGATGTTTACAAGTATGTATACAATTTATTATAATTATGTTATTTAATCCAATTCGAGTGGAGACACTCCAGATTTTTTTTAATGATCGAGCGGCGGCTCGGTGAACCAGGTACTTACTATTTAATTTATCATATACCTTTATATACTATTACCATTTGATTTACACTTGGGTCAAATTTTATATTATTATATTTATTAGAAATTCGAATATATATAATAATATAATTATAAATAAATAAATATAAATTTAATAAGTATAAAATACTCTTCCTCTAATATTATATATTTATATATCCTTTTTTTATACTTTAATTGATCCTTTATTTTTAAAACTCCACTTTTATGTAGTAAATAACATTAAAATATAATTTAATACACATTTTAATTTATAAATATATAAAGGAAATATACATTTTAAATTACGATTATTTTGTGTTATTACTTTAAAAAATATAATGTACGTAGGTAGATGAGAGAGCTGAATAAATAAATTTTTAAACAAAATATTTTTTTTTAACCTTTTGGGCATAGAACACCATTTATTATTTACTTTTGTTTATCATTACAAATATTGTACGTCTTTAATAAAAAAAATTAGCAATTTCAAAGAAAACATTTTTGTTGTTGTTTTTATTTCATATTATTTTAAATTAAGAATTAAAAGTCAAATGAAGTTGATAGAGTGTTGTTTTTCTTTATATTTATAGAATTATAATAAAAAAATCCTGACTTTGTACGTCCTACGCAAGGACAACGCCTATCAAGTCGGTTATATCAATGAGGTGTCCTATGATCAGTAGAACGGGTCCTCTCAACCTTTACCTTGATTTTCTTGATCAGAGGCGCTACCAAGTAGCTTTTCCCCAATGTTGTTCCCGGAGGCTGGGTTGACCCCAGCTAGGGAAATTCCCTTGCCAGGCCGGGGACTTGAACCCGGGACCATGTGAATGTGAGGCAGGTTCTCTACCCGTACACCCAATGGCGATAGAGTTATAATAATAAAATTATAAATAATAAAAAATCATTTTAATAATTTAAATTTGGGATAATTTTAATAACATCACTAAATCACATTTTCATTAAACTACTTTATATTTCTATGAGAGCCTAACGATTGACTATGAACATTAATACAAAGGCAGCATAAAATAATTTTCAGGTATAATTCAGGTATAATTAAAGAAAATAATGTGATTCTTTCACTTCATTTACTTTATTCAAACGTCAATCAATTGACCAACTCTCAAGAATAAACAAAATTAATATAATATATTAAATTTTGTCCAAAATAAAATACCCTCTTAATTTATTATACTCGTTTCATGTATTTTTTCATTACTTATGAAATTGAATTTGAAACAACGACCTTAACACAATTGGTGCGTGTTTTCTTTTAGAAAATGTTCTTTTCTTTTACATTTCCTTCTAAGAGAGTCGAAGAGATTTATAGTTAATCGGGTGAGGCATTTTTTGCGTGTAACATACCTAATAGAATTCAAAAGGGATTAAAAATCGTTTTTGCTACTCTACAATTTTCAATTTTGTAATTAAATGAAACTGAACTTTACAAGAAAATAATTAATTTAATTATTTAGAATAAGTTTACACAGATTTTTAAAATTTTTCAAAAATAATTTATTAACAAAATACAAATACAATTTGAAATAAATATTATATACGTATATTTTATAACCGTGGATGAAACGTGCATAAACCACAACACACCAGAGACCAAACAGCAGTCAAAACAGTGGGTTTCTCCGGGTGAATCACCACCAAAGATGTCCTCGACAGATCTTATTTTTTTGGAAGGGATAATAAAAATTGAAGAAAATTGGACTAAGTGTAGTGAACTCAAAGGAGACTAGGTTAAAAAATAAAAAAATTTCTTTATCCAAAAACCAGAGTTTCATTCCAAAAGTCACGAACTTATTGACCTTCCCTCGTATTTTTTTAAATTAAAATGTGATAATATTCACTTTTATCAAACATATTATAATTATAATATATTATGTAAACATTCGTATTATTTTTTAAACTTACGTTATTACATTTATTTTTATTTTTATCATTATCAACTACATTTTCATATATTTCAAAAAAATTGAAAACCATTCGGAATGAACAATGAAAATGTCTGAGAAAGTACTCTCAAATTAAAGTGACTCTTTTTTTCTAACCTTTTTTTAATCTCAATCTACGTTTATGAATTTTAGATTCAATTCGAAACCCAAAAATAGGTATACATTTTAATTATTTTTTTTCTCTTGATTCTAATTTTTCATTCGGAAATTATATTTTGATCGTTAAATAAACAATATTGGTATATAAATATTGACCGTGGGATGAGTGAGTTTAAATCCATTCAACTGGAAATAAAAGGCCAATTGATTATGCATCTTCCTTTAACTGTAAGCAACGCTGGTTGCATAATTATCAGGCGGTATATTTTCATCTGGGATAATTAAAACATGCTCATCAATGTTTATACTAGAAGAAAACTTCTTTCATTATTGTTACTTATCTTTCAAGAGTCTAATCAATTGGCTACCTCTGATAAATTGTTTGTCAGAAATTGCCTTTCAAATATATTGCAAATCACATGTGCCTTTCCCAAGTAACGGAGTCTACTAAAATATAAACATTGATTTACATATCAAAGATAGGATAGATACACTTTCAAGCTAAAGTATAAAAATCATAGTTTTTGAAACAAGATTAAAAAGTAAAAAAAATACTATCGGATAAAAACAAGAATACTTTCAATAAGTATTATATTTAAAAGAAGTGCATTTATTTTTCTCTTGGTATGAAAATTTACTTTTTTGTTTTTGCTTTAATATTAAAAACCACATGCATTTTTTATCAATGTGCAATATAAATTAGTATAAATATATATATAGTACCTCGTTCACTCATTAAAAAAAATATTCCTTATTATTGTGTTTGGCTGGAATTATATTAATAAATTCGTAATTTGATTACAAAATATTATTAAAATAAATATTTTTAATTTTATTATATATTTATTTATAATATTTTCTATTTAATGAAGTCGTGTCTGACGTAGTTGTAGACGTCATTTAAATTTCCTATTATTATTATGTTTATTAAGAAAAAACTTATAAAGATGATATTTCCCGAGGCTGAAACCAATACAGATCGATTTTTCTTTATAAATATTATCTATAGTGTGAATTTCAAACAAATCCTTCCAGAGGTTTAATATTTCAAAAATACAAATATATATATATACAATTGTTGCTACTATATGTGAGAGTACAAAAGAAGTAATAACGGTTCGTCATTTGAGATAGATTCTTCAATCAATATTCCTATTAAGTTTTTAATCAATTTTAAAAATTATATTTTTTATTCTCAATTTAATTTTTTTTTAGGATATATACATATTTTAGCCATTCTTTGCATTTATTTGAAATTAATTTTAATTTATTTTTAAATCTATGTAAACTTGACAAGGTTCGATGCCTTGACCTTAAGTTTAGTGTTAGTGAACTATAACCACTAAGTGACCTTACATAAAATTCTAGTTAATTTAGATAATTTAATTATTTAATCTAAATTATTTTATTTTTATTTTTATATTGAATTATAGTTATCTAAAATTGTGCTTTATTTCTTAATAATTTTCATTCTAATTTGTTTCTTATTTATCATTTTTTTGCTTGATTTTATTAAATTTCTTTTTACATTTCTCTAATCTGATTACATTAACTTATGACTAATGTATAATAATTTAACAATTGGCTGTGTTGGTTGCATCCTTTTCAAAAATATTTCTAACATTAAGAAGATTAATATTTTCTAATCCAGTGGTTTTTTAAATGTTTCTTTTGTTCTACTAATACTCTTAAATTTAAATATTCAATGGACTTTTCCTTTCACATAATGAAAATAGATTAATTATCTGTTTGTATGGAAGTATTTATTTATAAACATTTTATTTAAAAAATAAGTATGTAGAAAAAATATATAATATATCTATAATAATAAAAGCAAGTGTAATGTGTGTGTCTGTTTGTCTGTCTGTCTGACCGAGCTCTCCAGGCAAATCTATCGCATGCAGGGACATGGCCTTTTAAACTTTGAAAACATTCACATTACGGCTATAATTTAATACTATTAATTTTTAAGATTATGTGAGTAAATTATTTTAATTAAGAAAATTTGATCTCATAATTGGATTTTCACGTAAGATTTTAATATATAATATATTTTTTAATATTATTTTTATAGTAGTTTAGTGTTATGCTAATTTTATATTTTATTTTTATTTTGTTTACTCTGATTTTTTTTTAAATAAATTAATAACATTTAAAGTAGCATAAAAAAATTAATCGAGGCAGGAAAATTGATGGGGTTTGAAATTAATTTAAAATAATTAGTATCAGAGAGAATAATATTTGCAAAGAATTTAAATCGAGGTTGCAATCTGGAAATTATTATCAAAGGGGATCAAAATTATTAAATTATTAATTGTATTATATGGGTGGGAGGCATGGTCTATAACCCTGGGAGATGAGAGTAGATTCAGAGTATTTGAGAATAGGATTCTTCCCAGCATTTATGGGCCAAAGAAAGATGAGGACACCGGGGAATGGCGGAGACTGTATAACAAGGAATTGCATGACCTCTATGCATCTCTAGATATAGGTCATAAAATAGGGAAGGCTGGGATCGGCAGGGCATATGGCTAGAATGGGAGAGGAAAAATATATTGGTGGGGAGTTCGATTGGAAAACGCCCGTGTGGAAGACCAATTGTGAACAGGGTGGACGATGTAGGAAGGAACGTGAGAGAGATGGGACAGGGTAGGAGTTAGGTGTAGAGAGCGCCGAAGGCGCTCGGAGCAGCTAGTATATATAGGTATATATATCAGGGGTATCTAAACTATGACCATTTGAGGGCCACATTGCAAAAAATATATGCTGAACTGCACATAAATATCATTTTTTTTAGAACCATATTGAAAAATTTTAAAAAGTAGGAAATATTTAAAAGTCTTATCCCAAAATCATTTTACTTTTTTTTTTTTTTTTTTTTATATTTTCATAATTTGCGTTTGGGCCGCATCTCAAAGGGTTTTGGGCCGAATGCGGCCCGGGGGCCGCAGTTTAGACACCCCGCTATATTTGTATTATTGAATATATTATTATTATTATTAAGAAATAAAAAATTGAATTAATAAAAGTACAAAATGATAATTATTATTTGAATAAAATCAGTTTAACATTTTTTATCAAGTATGTTTATAAATTATATATATTCTATTAAATTATTTTATAATCAGGAAAAAATATCTAAACCCAAGCTCTCATAATAAAACCAAAACTCATATCTGCATAAGCATTAAAGGTAATAAAGAAAATTGTATTATTTTTTATTACAAGTTTTTTTTTTTATTGTTTCATTTTTTGAGGTTTTTTGAATTTTAAACCCATTTCAAGCATACTTAACCTATTTATTTTATTTGAGATTCATTTAATTATTTTTTAGTTAAAACAATTTTTCTAATTTTTTATTGGGGAGTTTTATTCTCTAACTTAGATTTATAAATGATTTATTTATTTCTAATTACTTTTGAATTCTTATCCCGAAATAATATATATATTTTCTTCCATATTTATATTAATTTTAAGAATATAATGAAAAAAGAGCTTTAATCTAAAATGTTAGTCCCTTTAATCGCTTCAAGCTAAATTTCTACTCCATACAAGAGAAAGAGAGATGTGAGTATGTTCTATAAAATATTCTCCTTTGTCTCTCTTCTGTTATGATTAAAACTTTTGGAATGTAAATGCACAACGATTTTATAAACTTTACTAGAGTCTTCTAAAATCCCCATCCAGTAACTTATATTCACCGTAAAAACTAATATTCTAATTTATCTAAAAATAATATTTTTTAAATTATCTTTATTCTTTTTATATATTAATAGGTATGTATAGGGTAAAGTATAGTCGTTGGCCCCCTTAAGCAACTCCTAACAGTCTTTAATGCATATCTGGGCAAATTGCGGAACAATCTGTGTCAAATTAGGTTTGCAGAACATAGATACTATCAGCATTTTGGTGAATAAAAATAAAATCATTTTCTCATGATATTTTCAAATAAGCACTTAAAAAAAATCCTAAAAAAATAAAGTTATTGGCCCCCTGTTATAGTTATTGGCCTAGGTATTCTATGCTGATTGTACAACCAAACAACAAACGATTACATAACTATAGTTAATAGAGCAATTTTAAAAATAAATAATAAGGATAAGATAGCGGGCCAATGACTGCCTAGGGCCCAATGACTGTATACTTTACCCTATATATATTTAGTTAGGTTTTATTTGGTATTCCGTGAAAGTTTTGATTATTAAAAGTTAATTCCGGATTGTTTTCACTTTATGTGAATTTTGATTCACAACGTTTTTCCATTTTCAAGAGAATTTTTGGGAGAGAATTTTGGAATTATGGAATTATGGAATTTTGGAATTTTGGTCTGTGTAACCAAGAGTCATTGTTGATATTTTGGATTGAATGTGGATAGATTATGTTGGTAGGTAATAATTTACAACTAACCTCATGAATATACCTCATAAAGATTAAAATTCCAGATTAAGATTTAAAGATTCAAAATACAAATATACTAGTATATATAAAAAAAACCTCTTGACGTCCTACGCCAGGACAACACCTATCAAGTCGGTTATAACAACTAGGTGTCCTATGATCAGTAGAACGTGTCCTATCAACCTCTACCTTGATTTTCTTGATCGGAGGCGCTACTTTATATCAAGTAGCTTTCATTATTTTGATTCCGGAGGCTGGGTTAACTCCGTCCCATAGATAAGATGATTTTGATTATAACTTTAGAAATAGTCACAAAGTATATGATTTATTTTTAATAAAGAACTTAAAAATATTTTTGATAATGATAACTGTCAATATGTTATATTATATATTTATATTTAATATTATTTTATTCAGTTCATAATTCAATCCTTTTTAGGTTAATTAATATTTCAATTAAATAATCCATCATTAAAAGCTATAATTTTTGAATTTAGATTATTATATAATAAAAGTAAAAGAGTTAATTTCTAATTTATTCAAATGTTTTTCATTTTTTAGTTTTATCTTATTTAATATATCATTAGTATATATCAAGAGTAAAATATTTAATCACACACACAATGTCTCAATAGAATAAATAATAATATATTAATAATAACAAACAAACAAAATTGTGATATTCCGCAAATGGATATGCACAGCTTGTAATTTTTTTTTTTTTTTAAATCTAATCTAATCTAAATATCTAGATCTTTTGAACTTTTTTAAAGCGTCAATAAAAAAGGGGATTCACTTCTAAATTACTTTTCTTTAACACTTTATTGAATCTTCTCAACAATTTGCTATATTAATTCAATGTTACTTAACTCTAATAAAACGGGGAAAAATTTTAAGATTTTTTTTTATTTTTATTTTATTACCCATTAAAATTTTTTGTCATATTAAATGAGATCTTCAATTTACTACAATATAATGAGGAAAATTAAAAAAAAAAAAAAAATTTAAAATTAGTGAGTTTCTTATCTTTATTCCAAATCCAATAACATTATCTGGCTTTTTAGGGGGTTGTAAATCCGTAACAGGGCAAGCATCTCAACTAAAAGTTTTGGAGTTTGAACGGAAATTCGTAAGCTTTTAAATCTCAAAACAAGCCAGAAGCTTTAACACAAATATCCACCATATATATATATAATATATAAATAAAAAAAAATTAATTTAATTATCTTTATTATTATATTATTATTTTTTATTATCGAAATAAGAATAATTACATATTTTGAGAAGAAATATACCTATATCCTTTTATTATTTTAACTTAATTAGACAAATTTTATATTTATGTCTCTTATATTTTAATTTTTTTTTTTTAATAAAGTAAGGTGTACATTATTAATTGAAATGATTTATTATGCAATATAAGTACTGTTTTTTACCTTTTTGTATACTGTTGAGTATTATTAAATAACATTAGTTTTTCTTGGGTTTCAAAATGATACACATCTTTTATAATTTATAAACAATATATCAAATATGTAAGAGCGCCACAGGGTGAGAGGTTAGCGAAGCTGCCTTACATTCTCGTGGTCCCAGGTTCAAGTCCCCGGCTTGGCAAGGGCTGAGGCCTATGGGACGGAGTCAATCCAGCCTCCGGAATCAAAATTAGGAAAGCTAATTTATAGCGCCTCCGATCAAGAAAATCAAGGTAAAGGTTGAGAGGACCCGTTCTACTGATCATAGGACACCTCATTGATATAACCGACTTGATAGTCGTTGTCCTTGCGTAGGACGTACAAAGTCAGAGGTTTTTTTTTAATTTCATATATATATATTTATATCGAATAAGCCATGACGTACCAAAATAATAAAACCAATTATATTGATTTTTATACATTTTTTTATCTTTAATTAATTTTATGTTTTCAGTATTTTTTCTAAAAAGAAAAAAAAACAATTCAATAAGCCAACCCAATTATTTCATGTAAGAGACATATATATATATATATATAGATAGAGAAATAGATATATCATATATTTATATTTGATAAGCCTTTTTTTTATTCGAATGTCGCTTGGAGTTGAGTTAAATCCCAACATTGGCAATAATCCGGCATTGGAAAGGCATTGAGTTGGATGGACAAATCCAATCTGGATCAGCACAGACACCACCTCTGCTATTTCAATAATGAATCATTATTATATCATTCAATCGGTTATAATTCTATTTCTATACTTTAGCAAAAATTTAATTAAAAAAATATATATATATATATATATAATTGTAGTATTTATATATAATAAATATATACTTTGATTGTTTATTTATTATTAAATCCTTAAAATGATGTTATATTTTTTTTATTTATATTTATTTATATGAAAGGTTTTCAAAATTTAATTTTTTTTTTACATATCTTCCCCTAAAACAGGGATTCCCGACGGGGTCCAGGTGGATCTCTTGTGGGTATATGTAGTTTTGAATAGAATCTACAAAACCTTTGGGAGCAATGGAGTTCGAGCTCTTTTAATTACTATAAAAAATTAAAATATTTCTTTACGAAATAAAAATTAAATAAAAAAGTAAATACTAACAATTGTCAAAGGATTCTGCCGGTTGGTTCACATATAGTAGTAGTATTTATATATTAAAATTATATATATTAAACTTTTATATATTTAGTACCTGGAACACCGAGCTATCGCTTAAAAAATATTGATATACAATTCTTTGATTATTTATTACAATTATTAAATGTTACATCATTACATCAATCTGATTAAAATGAATGCAACCTGGGTTCCTCAATAATAATAAATGTTAAATAATATTTTAGTCAAAATATAATTTAATAAAAAATAAACGCGAAAATAGATTTTAAAAAAATAACATAAAATTAACTTATAAAAATTTATAAGAATTAAGAAAAAATTAAATGACAAAGCATTAAAAAATTTCAATTTATTTCCGGTTATGCACTTGGCGCGGTTAGATCCCTGGTACTCAAGTCGCCGTACCAGGTCTATACTCCTCTGCTTCACAGCTGGTCTCAATTATTTTAGAGAAAAAAAAATAACAAAGCTTACAATTACCAAGACGTATTTGTTTTTTTTTTAAAGATTAATAAATATATTTTATTAAAAAAAATATTTTTAATTTTATTTCGAAATTAAATAATAAATTTTAAAATATTTTAAATATAAAAAAAATATTAATACAATATCAATTAAAAAAAAATGGCAAGAGACAAATTTCAATACGAATGTCATTTATGACGTCATCCATATTTAAATTTACACCTAGACGGGAGCTCCGCCCCCTGAACCCCCGAGTGGTACATTTTTTTTCACACCAGAGATAGTAATTATAAAGAAAAATCGAGTTCTATTGATCATATCTCTGGGAAAAATCATCTTCATTAGTTTTTTCTTAATTTTAATATATCTATTAATGCAATAAAAAACAAATATTTTTAATTTTATTTTATTTATAATATATAAGATATAAGAAGCGGTGGCTGTGACGTCACATATAAAAATAATAAAAAGTAAGAAAAAAATTATTTTTTCACTTTTCTCAAAAAAGTATTTATTGTTTCCCAATGAATTTCACGCTATTAATAGATTAGCCCGAGGGCTATCCAATGGCATTGGAATGGCCCAAATCGCATAAGTCGTTTAGGAGGAGTATAGGATAGAACTATCTTTTAAATATATAGATATAATTGATTAATATTCATTTAATTTTTTTTTTTTTATTTTATGAATATTATATTTTCAATAAGATATATAATGGATAATTATCCTTAAAAGAGATATTTAAAATACCTTCCTCTATCATGAATCTTTCATTCATGTCCTTTGTAGAACACACTCCAAAAGTAATTAACATATCTTACATTAAGTAACTTAATTCGAAATATTTTAAATTCTGAAAATAGAAGTATATAAATATTAACCTCTTGGAAAAGGAAACAATTTACCAGGTTTTTTATCCCCCCCCCTACTCCCCCCACTTCCCTCCTTCATCAACTTAGTTGCGAATATCTTATGATATTACATTCCTTTTGTCATTCTAGTGGAATTTTTCTTTATAATGATTTTCTCTCTTTTCATTTTAGCAAACTTTGAATGCTAAATAATAAAAAAAAAAACTGGGCGACTACTAGTAGGCAATGATAATGAATATTCATTCATTCTGTTCTTTTCATCTGGTGACGTAGTTCTATCTGAACACAAGTAGATTTTAATTAAAAGATGACATATTGAAAATTTCAATCGATTTCTTTTCAAATATGTTATCCATAAAATGAATCCATTCCAAAAATTGTGAAAAAAATAAGGAAAAATGTAAAAAAAAAACAAACAAAAATGTATTTTTAAAATGTTTAATAACTTTTTTTTATAGCTATATTACTACTACATTAAACGTTTGACAATTAAATTGCTAATATCACTGTTAGCATAAATATAACCTCATTTTTATACTTTTCCCAACTGTTTTTCACCTTTCATTTAAACACTGTATAAAGAGATATATATATTTATTATTATTATTATTATAATATATATCTGTCAAAAAAAAATTTAAAAGGCGTCTCTTGTTCAAACTCATTCTTTGCAAATTTTTTTTAAGGGTTTGTTTAAAAAAATAAACAATTTACTTCAACTCTTTCTTTTTAGAAAAAGTAAGAGGAAATGTCATTTCGTTTATTACTGATTCTTAATATTAAAATTTAAATCAGATATGGTGAGGATATTATTCATTTATTATAAATATATTATTATTATTATTATTATTATTATTAATGCGCTTTTCGGTATGGGCATCAGCTCATTCTTCGACTTTATCTCATCAATTATGGCAAAACTCTTTCCTTTCATTGGTCTCTTCAGTTTTGAGAATAGGAAAAATTGCAGGGAGCCAAATCTGGCGAATATGGTGATTGAGGCATGACTACGGTGTTATTTTTGGCCAAAAAATCACGAACAAGGTGTATTTTCGTGATGCAGAATCCATGATTTGTTTTTTGTTTTTGTTTTTTTACAATTCCGATCGTTTGAGTCGTATTGCTTCACGAAAACGTTACATAACTTGTAGTAGTTCTTATTATTTTTTTAAAGTAAAAAATCGAAGATAAAACCTAACTAACTTTTTGTTTTTCAAAAACAAACTACTACATATGAGAAACATATGTGTACCAACATAACAAAAAAAATTCCAGTAATTGAATGCCCACAAAAATTCAAAATTTATCTTTTCTCTTAAACAGATCTCGTGTATATATATAATTTATTTAGATCGTTAGCAAAATACTATTTATGTCGATTAATTTTCATTTTTTAAAACGATTTGTTTTTTCTTTTCCGTCAGAAAAGAAATGAAACATTTGTTCTCTCTCTCTCTCTCAAGTTTTTTTTTTTTTCCCACTCATCTTACTTTTTTCTTAACTGAATTGCTTTAATCTCGTTCGCCATTTTCGTCTTTCATCTTCAATACCGAGTTTTTAGCTTAATTAACTTTGAAAGTAGACAATTTTTACTAAAAATTGCCATCACAATTTATTTTGGAAGCTCATTATATTCACATTTTATCTTAGTTAATCCTACTATACATAGATAGCTATTATTATTATATATTTTTTTTAAATTTAATACTATTTTTTTTATCATAATCATATTAAGCAATGTTTTATTCTGTAAATCAATACTCAGTTTTTTTTTAAAAAATTACCCAATTTTAAATTTATTCATAAATATAAAGAACATATTATTTTTATAAGTATTTTACATAAATCCATTTATTTCTCTGTAGGTAGGTATACACGTTTATTTAATTGGCGACTCTTAGAAATATAAATAAATAAATATGTATATATAAATTCATTTGCTATTTCAATGATTGTTTGATTAAATCTCTTCTCAAATATTTAATAATATTGTTATAGTTAAATGAATATTTGCTTTAGAATCTACATATCTTTGAGGGTGACATCCTAACATATTATAAATATAGATTCAATTTTTTCAAAAAATTGAATATGAAGTGTTTTAGATTTTATAAATTGTATTTATTTTTTCTTCTTTTTCATTATTTATTCATTTAGATATTTCGACATATATGATAAATATTGTTTTTTATTTTCAAAATAAAGATAAATAATTTTTTTGCAAAAAATATCCCAATTTCTTACTTTAATTAAATTAATTAATTAATTAATAAAAATATTAAGATTAGGAGGTGAAATAATAAGTATCAATTATTTTAAATCTTATTTTTTTCCTCATTTTTTACTTTCCCGCATACTTCGTATAAGGGAAGTATTGGAATCGTCAAAAATTTCGACTTCGAGATTTTGATAGATCTTGACGTTTTAGACCTCCCTGAGTCGGAAAATACCATTTTTGGAATTATGTCTGTGTGTGTGTATGTATGCACACAGCGAGAACTCCTCAACACTGTCAAATGCCGGAAAATCTCTTACCTCGGCCACATCTTGAGAGGTAATAAATATCAACTCCTTCAATTAATCCTCAAAGGGAAAATTGAGGGTCGACGTGGACCCGGGAGAAGACGCCAATCCTGGTTAGGGAATATCAGGGAATGGACCGGCATAAGGAGCGTGGGAGAGCTGTTCCGCACGGCGGAAAATAGAGACGTTTTCGCCAGAGTGATCGCCGACGTCAGGGAGACCGGACAAGGCACTTGAAGAAGAAGAAGATTAAGATTAGGAGGTGAAATAATAAGTATCAATTATTTTAAATCTTATTTTTTTCCTCATTTTTTACTTTCCCGCATACTTCGTATAAGGGAAGTATTGGAATCGTCAAAAATTTCGACTTCGAGATTTTGATAGATCTTGACGTTTTAGACCTCCCTGAGTCGGAAAATACCATTTTTGGAATTATGTCTGTGTGTGTGTATGTATGTATGTATGTATGTAATGTCTGTAAGCAAATTTACTCAAAAACGAATCAAGCTAGGACTATGAAATTTTGAACACCGATATTATTCACAGTTTGTAGATTTCTATCAAAATTTCGTCAAAATCGGTTAACCGGAAGTGGTACTTTACCTACAATGGTTGCGTTTACCTTTCAAGTAAAATACCAGTTTGCTTCGAGATATTTGCTTCATATTTTGTATATAGATTTAAAAATATGAAAAAATTGAGATACCAAATTTCATCATGATCTGACTACCGGAAGTGACAAGTAGCGTTTCTTTTTTACCGACCGACGATAGTAAGGGAGGTATTGTTTTCACACCAAATTTCACCTATGGGGTACATATCTCCACGAATCATGCATTTTCTTAACAGAAAAAAGTATTTTTAGCATGATGTCTGTCCGTCCGTCCGTCCGCTGTGTGTCCGTAGAGATGTGTACAGCTTGAACGGCTCAACGGATTTTGATGAAATTTGGTATATTTACTTAATACATCAGTATGATGAATGGATCAACTTTTGGTGCAAATCCGGTATTGCCGATCGAAGAGAGGAAGTGAAGGGTTATTTTCATATCAAATTTCACGTGAGGACATATCTCCACGTGTTATGCACTTTGTATTGGTTTTATCCTCGAGAAAAATCATCTTCATTAGTTTTTTCTTAATTTAAAATTATATGACGTCACCCCACACTTCATGACGTCACAGCCAGCCCTTATATATTATAAATAAAATAAAATTAAAAATATTTATATTATATCTATATCTGTTTTTTTTTTTACATTTAAAATATCAGTTAACCGGAAGTAGCACTTTATTACATTCTAAATATTCATTCACAACTCTTTATACCTATTTATATGCGGGAAAGTCTAGGGGAGGACACTCCCGCTTATTTAAAATTTTGTTTTGTTATTATTAAATATTAAAAGAAAATAATTACGACGATTTGAATAAAGTTAATAATTTTATATTCTAAGAAGAGTTTTATGCCGAGGCTAGTTTGAAAATGATTGTTCTAAATTAATAAAATACAATTCTGAAATAATGTATATTAGTTACAATATAATATCAAACAAAATTTTGATTTTCATATCAAATCAAGTAATAGCAAACTTTCAGTAAATTGTTTCAATTTAGTTCATTATAAGCAGGGTGACCAAACGTCCCGCTTTTAGGTGCTCTGTCCCGGCGTCCCGAAAAAGTCTTCGGCACAGCCCATTTTTTCAAAATAAAATTTTTTCAATTTGGTTCTAAAAAAAAAAAAATATGGTCTCCCTCTGACTTTTGTAAGTTATATGGAAGAATAACGCCTATCAAGTCGGTTATATCAATTAGGGGTCCTATGATCAGTAAAGGGGGTCCTATCAACCTTTACCTTGATTTTCTTGATCGGAGGCGCTATCAAGTAGCTTTTCCCCAATGTTGTTCCCGGAGGCTGGGTTGACTCCGTCCCAGTTAGGGAAATTCCCTTGCCTGTCCAGGGACTTGAACCCGGGACCATGTGAATGTGAGGCAGGTTCACTACCCACACACCCAATGGCGCATACATTTTAAACTATTTCTTTTAGAACTTTCTCTTCTATACTTGTTTGTTTAATTGCCCCTCAGTGACGCAGAATCTGGTTTTCAATAAAAAAAAATCCAATTTTATTCAAATTCAACGGTTACAAAGAATTTAAAAGTCGCAAGGGTAACGCACAAGAGTATTTTTTCATTTAGGTCTATTGGATGTTGGCCTGAAAATTATTGATTCTATTTGTGCTTTTAGTGGAATCGATTGCTTCTCCGCTCTCCATCTCTGCTATTTTTCTTCAAGGTTCTCTCGCTTCTCCATAAAGTCAGCCAATAGAGTTGCACTAATAACATTATGGAGCGTGAACGTCAAAAGGCCTCTCCGGAGCCTCCCTAATACAATTATCAAACGTCTCTTTAATGCCTTATCAACTCAACTCCGCTCAATCACTCCACTCACTTGCTATTATACATCCATAGATTGGAGCCACTCACTCACTACTGCCTCTTGGCTTTTATCTTTTAACATATTACGATACCCGAGATTTAGAACTCCACCACAAAAAAACAAAATTCAATTCATGAAACATGAAATTAAATTTATTATTTATTTCAACGATTGATTATTATAGTAAGATTGTACTAAGATCAAAAATAGGACAAAGAAAATTTCTATTGGTATGTAAATATTATATAAGTATTTATTTACTTAATTTAGAATAGAGATCTACTGAACGTAAAAATAAAGTTTATGTTTGATAGTTTTTCACATGATTAAAAATTGTATAAAACTGCTATATATAGAATTTCAGCTTGATCGAATAGCTGAAAGTAACGGAATTAATTTTTCTAACAAATTGCGAGATAGTTGAGTGGAGACACTCCAGCTTATTTTTGAATATATCGGTTATTCAATACTGTTGTGACATAATATCCCAATAATTAACATTATTGGGACATATAAGTCCCATTATTATTTTTGGAACTAAAAAACTGATAAAAACTATTGCTGCACACTAAATAATTAATATAAAATTATAAGTAGCTTCCTTGGCAATTCCGAGCACAGAACAAATAAAAACACAGTAATAAGCATGACAGGTGTATACTGTTGGCTAGTAACCTCTAGAATGACAAAATATTATAAAAAAAAACAAAAGCAGACAGTTTTGGGCTTATTTACTAGCCTATGACCATGCACAACTGAAATCCCAGATCCCAATGCATTTGTTAGCATTTAAATTATTTTAGTATATATATTAGAAATTCTCTGGGACAATATGTCCCTACAGTATTGAAAAGAATTGAGATAAATTAACAATTTTTAATCTATTATTCGTATATTTAAAGAATTAGTCAAGGGTCATTATCATCACCATATAAATATAATAAATAATAAATCTTTGGATATATTTTTGGGAAATTTTATGAAATTATAGTAATTAACTAAAAATAGAGTGGTAGCAAAGTATTTATTGAATATGAATGTGTGATTTGGTTCGTTTTTAACTTTTCTCAAAGCGAACATCACATCCATATTGGTTTCAGATCGATAAATTTCATTTCCAAAATTGTATATTCGATCTCCTTTCTGAATCAACAGGCGTGACATGAACGGTTAAGCCTAAGAAGAGAGAAAAAATAAATCCCTTAGAGTTGATATCATTCTAAGAGAATAACGCCAAAATCAGCTGTCAGTTAGTTTGGCCGATCGGGAAAAACTCACTGATAATAGACCTTCACAATACAATTTAAAAATTTTATCATTGTGGATCTTTTCTCTTAAATTTTGATATACTTAAATTAAAAAAACAACATGACTTTATTTTTACATTTTCTACTACTTCCTCTACTTTTTACATCTTATTGATTTATTATAAACGTGTTATTAACGCTTCTAGGTTTTAAAATTTCTATTAAAAATTTTAGTACCTGGAACACCGAGCTATCGCTCGACTCTTTAAAAAATATTGATTTACAATTCTTTAATTATTTATTGCAATTATTAAATGTTACATTGCATCGCTGTTTCATCGAGCCACCGTTCAAATAATTTAAAAGAATTATTAGTGAAAACCTAAAAGTTATACAATTATTATTTTATTAGGGGTTTTTATAATATATATAATAAAAAAATAAATCACTTAACTAATTTAATAGATGTTTTAGTAGTATTTATAAAATTTATTAAAAATTATATTATTATTCACTTACTCTTTGTTTGAACCCGAATGAAATGAAATGTTGAATCATGACACAATTCATAAAAAATGTTTATTTCAATCTAATTTATCTACATTTGTGATGTATAATAATATGATATTTTAAATTTTAATTTAAAATTCTATAAATTATTATTTGTACAACTTTAATTGAATAAATAAAAAATTAAATAAAAATACATTGATATTTTTTTAATACCTATAAAAATATATAAAATAGAAGAGAGGGTCAATCCTGTTAGCATTCAAAATATTTTTTAAGGTATTCATTTAATACAGTATTTTATTTTCGTCTAGTATGTCAATAGTATAAACCGAGTCTAGTTATAAATAAATTTGAAAAACCTCAGGAGTCTTCAAAAGGTATAAAAACATCAAAATCTCGACATTGAAAATTTTCTTTTTACCATCTCGCCAGAGTTTTAAATTAAATTTTACAATAAAATTGCTTATTTATTAATTAAAATAATTTTTTTGTAAAAACAAATATTTAGCATAAAATTATTTAAACCAACTAATCAATATTTTTATGCAACATAAAATAATTCTCTTTAATGACCATTATCCACAGTACATATTTAATACTCATATTAATAATAATTACTTTCCTTCCTTTATTTAACCACATTTTCAATGTCCAAAATACTTATTCTTTTCTATGGATTAAACAGGATTTCTATTTTTAGATCTTTTACTCGTATTATAATTCCTTTTTCGATTTCTGTAGTTTAATCCACTAAAGACACTCTTAGAATCGGAAGAAAAGATGAAAAAAAAGTATAGTACATTCCTAAAGGTTGTTTTTGTTCTCCTGTTTCACAAGGCAAGTTCTCACTTTCGCTTGTGGTTCTTTTATCCTACCTTTTCATTCTATTTTTTTTTTCTCTTACTCTGAAATAAACTCAAAACTTCTATCTTAAATCATTATCAATAAAAAAACAAAACAAAAACGTAAATTGTTATTTGATAAAAAAATTAAGTATATATTTTACTATCGATATTTTTTTAATATATTTTTTTGTCTTTTTTCAGGTAAGTGTTTCCAAATCTATTCAAAATGAATTTAATCGTAAGTATATCAACGTTTATTTATTATATTCAATACTTTTAGTCTTAATAATTTGAAATTTTAAAAAATAAATTGAAATTATCTTTTTGAAAATATCTTAAATAAAACTATTTTTATTTAAGGAAATAGTAAATTTCATTAATTATCAATAGTTAATTATTGGCTCAATTATATTTTTATATTCTTGAAATCATTTTTTAAATATTGGTCATGGTTAAGAAGTCCTCGTCCGTTATTTTAGTAAAATTCAAGTTTTTTTTTAATATATGAAAATTAATTTATTTAACCCATAGGTTCCCAAAGTGGCTTATATAGACCCCTGGGGGTCCACGGCAGCGAATAACAAATTTGGGGGTCCATCAAATGTAAATATACGTGTTTTCCTGGCTCTAGGTAAATTGTATTTCCGACATGGATTTTTTGAATTTGTCTCTTAAAAAATAGGTAAATCGTTTTTCCGACATGGTTTTTGAAACATTTTTGATTTTTCAATAATGCTCTTAAAAAAAGGGTAATTTTTTTTTATAAAAAGTCACAAAATCAATTTAAGGGGTCTACCCAAAACCGAAAAACATGGCAATGGGTCTACGACACAAAAACAGTTTGGGAACCTATGATTTAAACCAAATATGAGGCATTAATATTGATAATAGCCTCGAATTGTCATGATGGGAGATAATAAATAATAAATACCTTTCCTATTATTTAATTTAGGCTGTCTTGCAATTACCTGCCGTTGATTACATTAGAGTCGTGTAGTAATCGTATTACGAGCTGGAAGTACCCTAAGGTGAACGAGTCCCTTTCAGTCCCATCATACAGTATCACCATTTTTGATGTTATGTTTTGACGACTCACCATCCCTTGACCACGACCTTTGTCACTTTCTATTGTCGTATGTGACCCACTTTTCATCCGTTATGATAGGTTTCATTCCGTTTTACCAGTGCATCGCAAATTTTGGTTAAAAATTTTTTAATTCTCGAATTATCTGGAACCTCAACATCAAAGAGTTCATTACAATATCGACACTGCTAATATACTTATCTTTTAAGACAATTGTATCAACTATTTTGATGACCGTTCTAATAATAATATTCTAAAATATAGAAAAAAATTTCATTATTCAACTCTAAATAACTTTCTAACTATGTACCAGCCCCCCCCCCCCCCCAGCTCCTTAGAAATGTCTGAAACCATTTTTTTTAAATAAGATGTCTCATTGTTGCACCGCTAAGAGACGCTGCATTCAAAAACCAGACACACACCGCCCGATTTTTTCAATTAGTTACTGCCTGCATTCGCATGGTGGCGCCAAAACTTTGTTTCAGCAAAGACAATAGAGTTTACTAGGCTGTTAGGTACTAAACCAAATTCGATGTTTTGACACACAATCTAAGACTCAAAGTATCTCCTTTGTGATGAGCCTTTAGTGGTGGCGCTACTTTCTATATTTCTGGACTAATTTGAATTTTGATTTGTCTATAGGAAAATAAAACCACTAATTTTTTACTTGTCCCTTTATATATACATAAATATTGGGATAAAAAAAATATTTAAATTTTATTTATATTTTTCTAAATGAGACCTGAAATTTAATTATTCATATTTTAATCAAAATATTATTTTTAATAATTTATTTTTATTTGAACAAGATTAAATATAATTATATTATAAGACATTTTATTAACTTATAAAGATTAAAATACAATTAAAAATATAATTATTTCTTTGTTATTCTATTTGTATATACAAAAGTTAAAATTTAGGGAACCTTTGTTTATTCATCCTTAAAAAAGAAGAAAGTTAAATATTAATTATTAATTGTTTATTTTTATTTTCATTAATTAAGTTCTAACATTTATTTTATTATTAGATAGGTCATTTATGTTATTAATTTTTTAGATATATAATCGATTAAAAGTTTAATATTTTATACATACTTTAAAAAGTTTATAATGTATTTGAAGAGAATATTTTTTTAAAAAATATCTCTTTTTTTAAATTAAAATTATGAATAGAAACTTTTCATATTTATTTATTTATTTATTATATTATATTATAACTTTATTTTAATCAATTTCTTGTTCAATAATATACAGTATATTTTTTTTATTCCCTGTTGAAATTACAAAAGTTATTCCCTTGATTAATAGTTAACAATATTATACATTTCTTATTAATCTTTCATTAAATTTATTTGTATCTTTTAAACCAGCGGTCGGAGAACTTTTTTTAATCATTACCCCAAAATATTTTTATGTAAATGGTGAAGAGCAAAAAAACGAAATCTCTTTTTAGCATCTTTCCTATTATAGCCCCCCCCCCCCACATGATAATTTTGAAATGAAAATAATAACTCAAAATTTAATTTGTAAAAATACTAACAGATTTATAAAATACAAATTAAAAATATCTACTTTTTACTCACAAAAGTTTCATTTTTACCCCCAAAAATTTCATTTTTATCCCATTTAGGGTAATTTACCCTGGTTCCCCGACCGCTATTTTAAACCAACCAAGTATTTCATTTTTATTTTTTGAATTCATTTTTAAATATGTAATGTGTATGGTTGAAAATCAATATTTTAAATTGATTGAGTTTTTGTTAAATTTGTGATATTAACTTTCTTCTTTTCTTGTTAAATTGAGGCATTTAAGAGTTTTCTTGCTTAAGAGAGGCCAAGTGGATGTGAATGTGTATGTATGTATGTGTAGGAGACTAAAAGATAGAGAGAGAGAGAGAAAGCTGTTAACATTATTGATTTTTAGCATCCACCCAAACAGCTTTAATGGGCGAAACTGTCAAGAGAATTCATCCTCCATTGCCTCTCACGACAAGTTCACAGACTCCTTCAAAGATATAGACTATAATCAAAATAGGGACAAAGTGGTCCATTAGAAAGCGTTCATCATGGGCGTCTCCAAAAAAAAAAATAATAAATCAATAATTTTACCTAATAAGTTGAAATGATTTTTATCTTCCATAAGAAATATTAAAAAACAAACTTTTGTAAAATGTTTTAGACGCTACCAGAAAAGTTTTGTTTTATAAAGTTATACTAAGTTCATATTTTCCAAGAAAATTTTTTTTGAAAATGGACAGTTTGAAATGTTGTCCTCTTTAAATTGAACAAATCAATCTTTAGATGAGTGTTAAAGTAATTTTCTTTTGCTGACATTACTTTTATGTGTGTTTTCATAAAAAAAGAAGGTATATTATATTATACAAGAACTAGACAATATTGAAGTGATATTATTAATCTTAAAAAAAAAAAAACATCAATCATCCAGGCGAAAAGATTTTGATTAACTAATTTATTACTTACATAAAATTTCTGAATATTAAATTAATGAATGAGTTTCTTGAAGACATACCTCGTCTATTAATACAAAAATAAATATAAATATAAAATTATAAAATATTGTTTTTTTCATTGATTAAAAAGAATAAAATAATTTTCTATAAGCCTGACAAAGTTTATAAATGAATTGATTCATATCCAACGAAAAACGTTGGGCGCATATATTTAAAAATCATTACTTCAATAATAACATTTACTTAATATAATTATAAACATTTTTAGAAGATTAATATTTTGTTTTTATTTTGTTTCTATTTGTAATTTCTCGTATAACATGTATATCTATTTCTCATCTATTTATTATAATTATTATACTAATTAAAAATTCCTCTTTTAATGTTATACATTATTTTGAATTATTTTCAAAATGAAAACCAACTCAATATTTATCCGTCCAATGGCGTGAATGAAAATTCAAATACTAAAACCAATTAATCGCTAATTACATTACAATTAATCAATCATAATTCAATTATATTTCTTCCATACCTTCAAGGGATCCGTTCAAATATTTATAAAAATTTTCAAATGTCTATCTCAATTTAAAATTTATGAAAACACGATTACAATTTGTTATAAGAGCGAAAAAACAGACAGACAGACAGACATGAAGTGAAGTAGATAAAAAGTTATAAATAAAATGAGCCTAAATAACTTTTAGAATCGTCACCATTATTTATTTTTATTGTTATTTCAGTTACAAATTTCCTCAAATGATTTTATGAATCCATAAAGTGTGTTTGTATTTATTATATTTTCTAATAGTAGTCTTCATCTTCAAGCCAAACAAATTATTCTTATAGTTATAATTTTTTCCTGTTTTATTCTATTCTATATTCAAAATAAATTTTACATTTTTTTATTGATATTTAGTATTATATGGGGTTTCGTCCAATAAATACAAAATACAAAAAAGCAATTAATCGCTAATTTCATTACAATTAATCAATCATAATTCAATTATATTTCTTCCATACCTTCAAGGGATTCATTCAAATATATATAAAAATTTTCAAATGTCTATCTCAATTTAAAATTGATGAAAACTCGATTACAATTTGTTATAAGAGCGAAAAAAAAAACATACAGACAGACATGAAGTGAAGTTGATAAAAAGTTATAAAAAAATGAGCCTAAATGACTTTTAGAATCGTCACCATTATTTATTCCATTTATTTATTGTTATTTCAAATTTACAAATTTCCTCAAGTGATTTTATGAATCCACTAAGTGGGTTTGTATTTATTATATTATATTTTCTAATAGTAGTCTTCATCTTCAAGCCAATCAAATTATTCTCATAATTAGAGTTTTTTTCTGTTTTATTCTATTCTATATTCTCAAAATAAATTTTACAATTTTTTATTAATATATGTACTTTATCATTATTTTGTATATGGGGTTTCGTCTAATAAATACAATACTTACGTTTACATTGAAGTAGATTCAATAAACAAAGTTTTATTATTAGATATATTCAAATTTAGTGGAATAAAATATCAGTTTCCAATTATTTTTAATCGTTCTTTTATTAAATGGGATTTGGCCATCTCTTTCAATATCTTTTTCTATATCTTTTTAATGCAAATTAAGTGGCAAACGATAGATTCTTCTTTCAAATACTTTTCTTTCTTTTTTTTTTAATTTACATTTATGAGCTCCTGTTCAATTATAAAGGGAGGTGATGTTTCAAATGAAATATGAATATAGCTTGTGTCGCGACTACAATTACCAAATGTTTCTTTTTCAATTTTGATTTATTCGCTGTGCTAAGTGTCTTCGTTTGCTTTATTGAATTTATCACCATAAAGTAGATGATTTCAAGTAAAGTGGATACTCGTTCTCTTCTAGCTTAATGTTAAACAGTTACACATGTATGGAATGGATAATGGAAACAACTTATAAGCTAATCCTGGAATTTTTTTCTACGAAATTTACTCAGAAATATTTTCTAAATTTCTTATACTTATAAAAATAGTCTGAAAGAGAATCGATCTTCACATTTTATATTTCATTATATTTAAAATGTAAATATTAATTAAATTTTAGAAACATACCGAAAATTCGGACATCAAAGATATTCCTGTGAGCTAGTCCGGCAGCAAACTTGTCAGAAAATAATAAAGGCATTAAACATCAACGTCATGATTGTTTGGAATCATTTGAAAAGATAAAATTACAAAAAGAAGCTCGAGATTTGGGTAAAAAACAAAGTAAAGACTAAATTTATGATCTTTTATTAAAATGATTAATTAATCCAATTTTACTTATAATACAACTCAAACCGAAATATTTGGAGGAATTATTGTCATTGATTAAAAATCGGAAATTGAATTTTCAAATTATGTATTTGACAAAATGATCTCTCTCTATATATAGTAAATTATATTTATTTTACCTTACCCACGGGTTTAATGGGTAATTAAACGGTAAAGAAATAAAAGGCAATTTTATTTAAGAAAGAGTAAGAAATTTATTATGAGTTTGAAGATACAAATTCAATCATACATAGGGACACACTCCCGTCTAGTCTAAAATATCTCTCGTCACTGCTTACATCTGGTCATTACATCTAGTTGCTAGTCATGCTTTTTTTCTTTTATATCACCGAAATAAGGGAAGGAGAAAGGTAGGGGTGAGGGATGAAATGAAGAGTGGTCTTTCCCAGGCATATGTTGAAATTTCTCCTCAAAAGGGTCACTGCAACTGCAAACAATAAACCACACTGCCCTCTCCTACAAAGAATATTTCATTTAACAAGTGCACCCTTGCAATTTTCAATTGAATGAGCCTTGCCATGTGTTTTACCTGCTAAATGCTAAGAACCTTAATTAATGTTCACATGTGGAAGTATGAACGTGACTAACATAACTTACTTATTCTTAATTGTAATGGACACATGTGGGAACTTGACATTATATCTCCACCCCCTAAAGGAAATTTGTGTAACAAATTGTCTAGTGGGTGAAGTTAATGTGTCCATTTGCAGGGAGAATTATACATTCCTTTTTAAAGAATTTAATTTTTCATTGTTTTTCACTTAATCACTATTTTGTTTTTTTTTTTTATATATAATTATTAAACACAATGTTTTCACTTAAGTATCTTGCACAAAAATTATTATTTAATATCACTGCACTGAACACAACACATTTTTCACATAACAAAAATAACAAAAACATCAATTAAAAAAAAAAATTTTTTATTTCTTATAAATTTAAGCAAATTGTTTTTATTTTTATTTTTTTTTTTATTAATTACTAAATCAAATTTATTCGGACTACCATTGTGGTCGGTGGATAAGGAAAAGTAATTTATAACAATTAATATAATTTCGTACTCTTTCTAATTATTATGGTACCTCCTAAAACTAATAGGAAAAAAACTTATATAATAATATTCGAAAAAAAAAATGTATACAATTTTAAATTTAAATTTTGTCCACACCCGTTTTAAATGATATTTCCATTTCATTGATATCTTTCTCCTTATCTTATTAATGTGTGGAGAAAGTGACGGGGCTATTTGCCATGATCTAATATAATTTACTAACACAATATGATATTTAATTTTACAAACAACTACTAATTGATTTCTATAAAAAAGCTTGGGACGGGTGCCTTCCTTTGAATGTCTCGAACTAATATTATTCACATTATTTATACTTTGATCAATATTATCAATTTTAATTTCATTTTGAATTAATGTTGGGAAATTAGAAACTGTATTAGGGGATGACGGAAAATTATGTTTATTAATTTCGTTATACGTAGATTCATGAGATCGCTTTTTATTTTCTATAAATCTTAGATTAATTTCTTCTGGTTTTGAAATTGTTTGGTCAAGATTGATCTTATTTATTTCTATATATTCACGTTCATTTGGAGTTAATAGAGGGGGTGTTGGAGATGGAGTGTTCTTTGGAGGATAATGATCGAATTCAGGAGTCTTTTTTCTTATAAGTTCTGGACAAGGTAACGTATCACTAGAATTATCTTCACAAGGAGATAACACAGGTGTATCCGCATCATATGATTGAGCAATTTTCTCAAGAGCATTGAATTGAATAGGTGGGGAGGGTGGAGGTGAAGAATAGAGTGAGATTTGAGATTTTTCTGAGAGAGAATTATCCATATTATTGTGTAAGGAATTTTCTTCCAATTCCTTTTTAATTAATTTCTTGGTTTCTGTAATTTGAGGTGGATCTTCTAAATTGATTAATTCTGCATGAGGTTTTATACTTTGTTCTTTAGAACATTTATATAAAAATTCTTTATTTGAATTCATTGTTTCATCATTGTTAATATTTTTATCATTAATATGTTTAGAGGGCAAAATATTTTCTGATATTCTATTATTTGGTAATAAATTAGAAGAATGTAATGATTTTAAAATTGATTTTTCTTGTATTAATTTATTCATTGGTAAAGTTATATCAATTGAAGATAAATTATGATTGTTTATTGTATTTTTTTCATTAATATCACTTGGTTCTTTTTTAACTTCAATATTATATTCAAAATTTAATTTGTTCTGGTCAAGGAATTGTCCATTATCAATTTTATTTTTCTTATAATTGTTTGAATTTAATATTGTTGATTTATTTTCAAAAGAGGCAAATTTTTTAATCATATCTGGTTCATTTAGCCAATCATTAGTTTTTTGTTTTTTATAATCCGCCGAATTGTGGTAGCGGGGAGGGGGGTGGTAATTTTGATAGTTATTAGAATGAGAGTGATTTCTGGGAATGAATTGTCTATTGTAATTTGAATCGTAGAGATTACTCTCGCTTTTTGTTTCGCGAAATATGTCCCTAAGATCCCTTCTCAAATTCTCCCAGGTGGTTAGACTTACGTGGGTCAGCATTTCATTGGCACTGCCCTGAATTTGGTCTCTAACGTACCTGAGGAAAAATTCGTGCTGGTCATAAGGAAATGTACTATATATTTTATCAACCGTATTAATAAATCTTTGGAGTACGTTTGACTCGCCCTTAAAGATAGGAATACATTGTAACAAATGATCTGTATTCATTTTCATCATTAATTTCATTTTTCAATTACTTTATTTATTGTATTATTTAATTTTATTATTATTATTTTACGTTGATTATTATTATTTTATTTTGATTATTATTATTTTATTTCGATTATTTTTTTTTTATTTTGATTATTATTTTATTTTAATTATTATTATTTTATTATTATTAATTTTAATTCATTTTATTATTTTATTTTTTTATTTTAATTAATTTATTTATTTATTTTTCATAAAATTTTATTTATTTTAATTTATGTTAGAAATTTTGTTTAATTGTTAAAATATTTATTTTAATATTGATTTATATATTTTTTTTTTTATGTTAGAAAATTTATTTAATTGTTAAGGTATTTTATTTTAAAATTTATTTATTATATTTTTATGTTAAATTTATGGTATGACTGTTTGTATAGCTCACGATTTTTCTTTCTTCTTTCTTGTTGACTGCGCCCTTCGGATAAGTATTATCCTAGTATTTGTAGATGACCCGGGATGATTTGCTCGTACCGTTCCTCGTTAAGGCAATGGACGTCGCTTTCCTCGGTGTCGTGTAGTCGTGGTAGCTCGTAGGTTTGTAGTGGCTGCTGCTTCTTGGTTGCTGAAGACGATGTTCAGACTCCGTCGATTGCTCAGGAGATGAAGCAGGAATTTAATCACCGTTCGCGATAAAAACTTTAAAAAGTTGCCGTTTGTATTGTATAAACGTTCGCGAAATCCTACCGACTGTGCGCCAGTTATATGTTTTACCTTCCCCACGGGTTTAATGGGTAATTAAACGGTAAAGAAATAAAAGGCAATTTTATTTAAGAAAGAGTAAGAAATTTATTATGAGTTTGAAGATACAAATTCAATCATACATAGGGACACACTCCCGTCTAGTCTAAAATATCTCTCGTCACTGCTTACATCTGGTCATTACATCTAGTTGCTAGTCATGCTTTTTTTCTTTTATATCACCGAAATAAGGGAAGGAGAAAGGTAGGGGTGAGGGATGAAATGAAGAGTGGTCTTTCCCAGGCATATGTTGAAATTTCTCCTCAAAAGGGTCACTGCAACTGCAAACAATAAACCACACTGCCCTCTCCTACAAAGAATATTTCATTTAACAAGTGCACCCTTGCAATTTTCAATTGAATGAGCCTTGCCATGTGTTTTACCTGCTAAATGCTAAGAACCTTAATTAATGTTCACATGTGGAAGTATGAACGTGACTAACATAACTTACTTATTCTTAATTGTAATGGACACATGTGGGAACTTGACATTATAAGTATCTGGTTCAATAAACGAATTATTTTATTTTATTTATAATCTTTTGTATTTAAGGAAGCACGGCGCCATTTTTTTTTTATAAAATGTTCCTATTTTAAATTAAGAAAAAAACTAACAAAGATGATTTTTCTCGTGACTGAAACAAATACAGAACATAAATTTAAAAAAATAAACGAAAGACAGACAAGTATGACCTGTGGATATAACATAATATATATTTCGTAATTTTATTACATTTTCTATCTGTTTTGTTTGTTTTTTTATTAATAAAATTCCTATTTTAAATTAAGAAAAAACTAACAAAGATGATTTTTTCTCGAGGCTAAAACCAATACAGATCGATTTTTCTTTATAAATATTATCTATGGTGTGAATTTCCAAAAAAATCCTTCGAGCGATTTAATATTTCAAAAATACAAATAAATTTATATAATTTTTTCTACTATAATAAAATAAGATATATCTTGCACTAAAACTTATATATTCATTTATAAGAACGTTAAAGTGATACTAAATATTAGTTTTGATTTAAATATTTCTAGAAATTAATTTTTTTTGGGATATGAGTCATTTTTATCATTTAATTAATCAATTTTTTTTTATTTTCATTTTCCTTTTATTCTTTGGAAAGTCAGAATAAAAAATTTTAGGTGATTTTTCTTTATAAATATTATCTATGGTGTGAATTTCAAGAAAATCCTTTGAGTGGTTTAATATTTCAAAAATACAAATAAATTTACAATTTTAGCTAGCATAATAAGATTAGATAGATTATATATATATATATATATATTGATTATATATATAGAATTGTCTAACTCTAAAATGAAACAGTTTGAATTTATTTAAGTTATTCTGTATATGAATTTTTCTTAAAATGAAATGCAAAAATTTTGTTTAAAATTATTTTTAATACATTAAGAGTAAATCAAAAATACTTAAATTTAAATTATTATCTAATACTCTCAGATTGTTAATAGGAATACTGAGAATGAATTCGATAATTAAGATCTTTAGAAGAAAATTATATAAAACAATATAAAATCAATAGAAAACGAAAAAATTTCAGGATTTTTTTTTTTATTTTTCTATGTTTATTTTAGTATAATTTAGTATTTTTTAGTGTATATACCTACTTACATGGATGTATATATTATATTTTTTTTAAAAAAATGTAATATTTCTCTTTAAAATAAAATTAGAAACATTTTAGTTTTCATATTAATAATTTTAATTCGTTCTAGTTTGTTCTCAGGCTCAAGATCATCTAAATTTCATTTTTTTATATTGAAGAAATAGATAATATTTTCAAATTTGATTGAAAAAAATAATTTCTAATAATTATTTCTTGGAAAAAAAATTTTTTTTAAACTACGATCCATCATTTCAAATTTCCGAAATTCATTCTACAGCTGCCAGGCAATTAAACATTCAACTATCATTTAATTATTCTCTAATAAATACAATATAAATGAATGAATATATGAGTGAATTCATACTTAAATGACTAAGTTTAGAATACTAAAATAAATAATTTGCCCTAATTTCATCTTTTAGTCTTGAAAATTTAATAGTAATGGGTTTGTTAGTTGTCCGATTATAATAATTTATATTATTATTATAATAATCTCCCGATGAATTCGTTTAATATATATATATATATATATATATATATATAATATATATCTCAATGGGCAATTAAATAGAATTGAATTCAATATTGCTTTGATGTCTTTTTCAATTCTTTTTTATTTCAGTTGTAAATACAAAATTAATTCAATTTGTAATTTTATTAACTATATATATGTAGAATTTATTCTGATTATATGAAATTCCCAGCAAAGCGTAATCGATTCAATAAATTTTAATATTGAATATACACCTAGATCAGTGATTCTCAACCTTTTTTTTTTTTACTGCGGCACACTTTTAACGGTTTAAAAATTTGGCGGCACATTAAGAAAAAGATAAGTGTAAAAGTTATTTACTTACTTATAATAGACTGTGTAATATAGTTTATGATAATAATCAGGGATCGGCAACCTTTTTCAATAGTCAGGCACATTTCTGAAATAATATAACACTTGGTGATACTTAGAGCCAAATTAAATGTTTAAGAGCCTGATCGCAAAAACATTTTACCTTTTTTTTTACATACCTATAAGATAAATAAGTACTTTTTCTTAATTTGAACTTTACATTTGTAAAAGTTGGCGGCACATTAAAGAAGTATGTATTATTTATTAGTTGATACTATATTTTTTAAGCAAATAATCATAGTATTTTAAAAATTAATTACTCTGGGTTGTATTTTCAATATCAACCGTTCTCAAATGCTTTTTTTATTAAAAATAATTATAAATATTTATATTAAAAAAAAGAGAAAATATATTATTATTATTATTATTATTAATAATAATAATTATTATTTAAAACTGATCAAAGAGAAAAAAAAAATGGAAAAATTTTTTTGTTTGAGATTCATATTGACTGGTAGATGTATGTATATATGTATAAATATGTAACGATATGATTTGATATGTAATATTTTTTAGTACTTTTTTTAATTCAGTTTATATAAATAATTCACTTTTTTAATATTTATTTTATATGATTGACTTTTTATTTTTAATTAAATCATTTTTTTTTAATTTTATTTTTAAATAGTAATTACAAATTTTAATTATTATAATACATAGGTTCTTAAACTTATGTACTCCACGGACCCCCACTTGAAAAAATTTTTTTTGACGGACCCCCATCACAACTTTAGGTACTTTTCGTCATTTTATTAATTAATTTCTGGCTTACGATCTCATAAGGACAAGGATATATGATGAATATTTCTAACAGTGATTGGTGAATAACGATTTTTTTGCATATTGTAGAACACATTTTATTAGAAATTATAATATTGAAGAAAGAAAATACAAACATTGTCATAGCAACAAATCTCACAAATTATAATGGGTACTTACATTAAATTCATATAAATATTTTATAATTTTTTTCAGAAAATATTAAATAAGAAATATTTTAAAAAATAACTGCATCTATCTCATTAAATATAACTTACATATTTAATGAGATGTATGCAGTTGTTTTCTTGAAACAAGAATCTCAATATCTGGCTTAATATTGGAAACTTTTAATCTAAGATCCGGCTCTACATTTAATTTGTTTCTATATTTAGACTTAATATAAAATAGTACCGAAAAAGCTTGTTCGCATAAATATGTTGTGCAGAATGGAATCAAGTGTTGAAGTGCTTTATTTGCAAGCGCAGGATAATCTGACCTGAGAAGTAACCAAAAGTTGCTCAATTCAGTTTTGTTAAATTTTAGTTTATAAGTTGTATCACATGATAATTCCACGAGAATATCTTGTTCAGGTGCAGATAAATGTTTAGCATTTGTAATTTCCATATTAAATGGATCTCTGATCCAGTTATTGCAAGGATCAGGAGTAGAAAAATACTTCCTGAAGTTGCTTTTCAAAGTAATTAAATGTTCAACAAATAATTGACGCGTTTGATTAAGCAATTTTTCACTGGAGCTTTCTATGAAATCATTGAGAGTTGGAAAAGACTCATATACACCGTTCTGGATGCGTTTCGACCACAAGTCGATTTTTTTAATCATTGCTTCTATTTTATCTTCAACTTTAAATATATTTACAACAGTACCTTGCAGGCTCAAATTAAGTTCGTTCAATTTTGTAAAAATATCAGTCAAGTAAGCCACCTTAGCTAACCAGATAAAATCATTGAAACATTCGGTCAGTTCAAAATGCGCATCTATTAAAAACAATCGTATTTCATCTCGAAGCTCAAAAAGGCGAATGAGTACTTTCCCGCGGGACAACCAACGTACATCTGTATGTAATAATAAATGTGTATGTTGACTACCCATTTCCTCACACAAAATTTTAAAAACTCTGGAATTAAGTGGACGAGCCTTAATGAAATTGACAATTTTAACTACTTCGCCTAATGTTCTTTTCAAATCTGGTGACATATTTTTGGCTGCTAATGATTCTCTGTGAATGCAGCAATGATTCCAAACAACCTTCAAATCTGGTGACATATTTTTGGCTGCTAATGATTCTCTGTGAATGCAGCAATGATTCCAAACAACCTGAGGCGCAACATTTTTAATAAGAGCAATCAATCCAGTTCTTGTACCTGACATTGCACGAGCACCATCAGTGCAAATTCCAACACATTTTGGCCACTCTATTTCATTTTCGGTTATAAAATTATTCAAACTGTTAAATATGTCATTAGCTGTCGTTCGTGAAGGTAGTGAATCACAAAACAATACATCTTCTTGTATTTGATTTTCAAACTCATATCTAATGAAAGCTAACAAATTGGCATTATTAGTGACATCAGTACTTTCATCCAATTGTAATGAGTAATAGTGACTTTTGCGCACTCTCGATATTAATTCTTCTTTTATATTACATGACATGTCTTCAATCCTATTCTTAACCGTATCATTTGATAATGAAATCAAATTTATATCGTTTGCTGCTTTAGTTCCTAACATTATATTTGTAATTACTTTTGTAGCAGGAAGAATTAATTGCTCTGCTATATTATGCGGCTTTCCTGCTTTAGCAATAAGTAGAGCTACTTCATATGATGCCATTACTGCTTTCTTACTCATACCACCAGATCCCGTCTTTACCATCAATTTCTGACTTGAATTAAGTTCTTCTTTTTTCATTTTAAAAAATTCGATAGACTTACTAACATGCTCGCTGTGCTTTGTTTGTAAATGACGTCTGAGATTAGCAGGTTTCATACTTTCATTGGATAAACTTTCCTGACATAGAACGCAGACTGGTCTTTCCACATCATTGTTGCAAATATAAGTAAATCCAAATGATAAATAATCATCCGAATATTTTCTAGTTTTGCGTTTCTTGGTAGAGTTTGCTGTTGATGCCTCATCATCTGATTCTTTCCGTTTCTGTGTTGAACCAGTTTGTAGCCAACGATCCATTTTATGGAGTAATTTATTAACATTGAACTACAATAATATAAATATAATATAAATATAATATAAATATAACGAATTATTATTTACTAGCTATGTTTTAATATGATTTTAAATGAATGTTTTAATATCATTTTAAATGAATGTTTTAAATCATTTTAATAAATGTTTTAAATAATTTTAAATAAATGATTTAATATCATTTTAAATGAATATTAATTTATATAATAAATATATTTCGTAATTTGATTCTAAAATATTATTAATTTCGTAATTTGATTCTAAAATATTATTAATTTCGTAATTTGATTCTAAAATATTATTAAAATAAATATTTTTTATTCATAAAACTAACTTATACTTACTCTCAAAAACAGCCTTTCTGGGAAATTGCAAAATGTGTTTAGTGTTTTTATAAAATAATGATCATGCAAATTACACTAAAAATTAAAAAAAATTATTAGCTATAATAAACTATTATTAGCTATAATTTAATTATAATTAATTAAATTAATAAAAATAATTTAAAGATACAACTCGTTGAGAAATGAACTTATAATTAACATTAATAAAAATAATTTAAAGATACAACTCGTTGAGAAATGAACTTATAATTAACATTTGCTTTAAAACTGTTTAAAACCCCAGAGTGGACGCTGACAATTTGGGTTTTTCCGGGTAAGACTGTCCCCTCCCCTGGTTTTCCCCAATAACAAAGTGAAAGAAAATTCCCTTATATGCCTCCCCTTCCGAGCCCCTAAGAGGGGTTATTTTAAAGGAACAATCGAAAAATGATTTTAAATGAATGAATGGATGAAAATTCAAATTTTATATATAGTTTTTTATATATGTTTATTTATTCACAAAAAATTAATTGACATAATTATCAATTTAATAAAATAAAATAGTATTATTAATAGTATTAAATTATAGCCGTAATTCTCTAGGAGGATATAGTTAAACAATGAACTTTAAATATTTATATATGTATATATTTTTACGATGATTTTTTTCCGAGGACCGCGGACCCCCAGTAAAGGCTTCGCGGACCCCCAGGGGTCCGCGGACCACAGTTTAAGAACCACTGTTATAATATATATATATATATATATATATATATATATATACAAATTAAACAAATAAAATATAATACAAATTCAATCTTATATTTTCAATATAAATATTATATAATTTATTGATTTTTAACGTCGATAAATGAATTGATTAAACACCGTTAATTTAATTTAATTGAAAACTAAATCCAATCCAAAATGAAAACTTGAAATTAGAAATTTTTCTTTTCTCATTAATGTTTTTATTATTATTATTATTATTTATTTAATTTAATATGATTATAAAGAGATGTCCGGGAATCAAGATAATAATTATTTTTAAATATTACGCAATATGTAATTACTAAATGATAAATATAATACCTCCTAGGTCACCTATGACCTAAGTTGAATTAGAATATTGCATTGTTATTGGAGTTACATATGTACGCGAAATTTTAGCTCATTCGAACATTGGGAAGTGGGTCAAATTAACGTTGGAAGATTTGATGACACGGACACGGGTGTAAGCTAAATAAAAAATCCTCTGACTTTGTACCAAGGACAACGCCTATCAAGCCGGTTATATCAATGAGGTAGAATGGGTCCTTTCAACCTTTACCTTGATTTTCTAGATCGGAGGCGCTATCAAATAGATTTTCCTCAATGTTGTTCCCGGAGGCTGGGTTGACCCCGTCCCATAGGAGCTAGGGAAATTCCCTTACCACGCCCGGGACTTGAACCCGGGACCATGTGAATGTGAGGCATGTTCGCTACACTCAATAAAAGCATGTAATAAAAAACTTCACCAAAGGCAGATTAGTAAAAAATGATCATTAGATATAGGAAAAATATTGTTTTCAAAAACTATTTAATTAATTGCTGCAAACCACGATAAATTCATTTTAAACTGAAATTGCAACGGGTTAGACTAGTATTTATAAAAAAAAAAAATAATTGAAATTTATTTATTTTCAATAATCACTTGATAGATTTTCAATATTCATTTTATCCTTAATTAATGTTTTAGTTTATCTTGTTTTAATGATAATTTTGGTCATTAAACTACGTTTCCAACATCAATTCATTTGTTAATTTAATTTCTCTAATCGAATTAGTCTGAAAGTTCTCATCTATTTTTATTAGGATTTAATAATAATAATTATAATAATAATAATAATAATTTCAATAACCGATCCGACATGTTACCCTCTTATCATATCATTTCTATCAATCTCCTATATAATAATCCTAAACGCAACAACATTGAGAATACTAAAATTAATATGACGTATTTTGGTTCGTATAAAACTACCACATTGTTACGGAATACGATGCTATCTATCACTTCATTTAGATGGAGATCAACTTTTGTTGACATTATCAGAACAAATGAATTTTGATTATTTTCTCTTTGGATGTAATATCAAGTGTACTGATAATTATCTGAGGCATTTGAATTTCTCTCTGCTGGGTCTGTCAGAATAGACAATGCCATCCATGATCCCCTGAAAAGCAGTCGTGGAGTAGACTTGGCCAAGGGTGAGTCTATTATTTACATCCTTATACATAGAATACGAGGGTGGGGTGAAAAGTTTCCGGCCTGACCAAGATAAGTTGACCTGTGGCCAGGTCCGAACCGACCGACGGTTTGAAATAAATTAATTTCCAGCTACAGAAACAATTTCAAATAATTTTAATATATCTATTAATGTAATAAAAAACAGATAGGCATATAACATAAATATTTTTAATTTTATTTTATTTATAATATATAGCTGAAGTAGCCGGCGTTGCCGGCGTTACCCGAGGCTGTGACGTCATGAAGGGCTGGGTGACGTCATATAATTTTAAATTAAGAAAAACATAATGAAGATGATTTTTCCCGAGGATAAAACCAATACATTCGTGGTGATATGTAAAAAAAATCTCCTTATGTGAAATTTGGTGCGAAAATAACCCTTCCCTTCTTATCGTCGATCGCTAATACTACCACTTCCCGTTTCCGGATTTGCACCAAAAGTTGATCAATTCATCCCACTGATGCATTAAGTAAATATACCAAATTTCATCAAAATCCGTTAAGCCGTTCAGGCTGTACACATCTATACGGACGGACAGACGGACGGACAGACGGACAGACGGACGGACGGACAGACGGACAGACATCATGCTAAAAATACTTTTTTCTGTTAAGAAAATGCATGATTCGTGGAGATATGTAAAAATCTCCACATGTGAAATTTGGTGTGAAAACAATACCTCCCTTACTATCGTCGGTCGGTAAAAAACGATGTTTTGGATTTTTTTTTTTGCTTTCAACATAATCTCCATCAACACTGATACATTTCTCATAACGGTGTTCTAATTAATTTAACTAATTTAATTTAAGTCTCATGAATCGACCAAAAATTCGTTTGGATTACGCCTACAGCGCCAAATTGTCGGTAGAAATGTTTTTTCGAAGCAGTTTTTGGTCTAACATTAGCAAACGCGGCACCCACGTTGCACATAGGTTTCCAAGTTCAAATGGTTGTGCAAAATATTTTGCACACGTTCAGCTGACATCGTACAGCTCTCAGCTATCTTGAATGTTGAAAAATATAGAAAAAAAATTTAAAAACATTGTTTTTCTTGGTCAGGCCGGAAACTTTTCACCCTCACCCTCGTATATATATTAGATTAGATACCCCCCCACTCCCTTACATATAATAATAATAATAATAATGATAATAATAAAAACTCACTTGTGATTAAAAAAATGTAATTAATTAAATTGAATAAACAGTAAATTAAGTTATAAATATAAATAAAGATAACGTTTTGAAAAAATAGGGAAAATAGTTTTTATCTCTGATTTATTTTTTATTTCTAGAAATCGTTAATATACAAGTTTCTAGGAAAAAGTAATTCCCATATTGAGAAAAATAAATTAAGTTGTTATTTTTTTATTTATCAGTGTTAGTGTGTATTTCTTAATATAGTTAAGATATTTATTTATTTATTTTTTTAATCATTTTCTCCGTTAGTATAGATTTTTATTAAATTTATAAAGTTTGTTTTCATTTTTTTACGATAAATTAGAATCGGCCAATCTATTTTCAAAATAAAAGTTATTTTAAAAAATTTATTAAGTTATATAATATATATATAATTTATTGAGAAGTTATTTTTTTTAAATTGTATTTTTTTTATCAATAATAATTCAAAAATATTAATTTTTCCTTTCATTTACCTACCACAAAAAAAGAGCAAGTAATATATCTTATCTTATTGTACTAGCAAAAATTATATATATATATATATATATATTCGTATATTTGTATTTTTGAAATCTTAAACTGCTCGAAGGATTTTTGTTAGTTTGACATCTTTGTTAGTTTTTGCTTAATTTAAAATAGGAATTTTAATAATAAAAATATGGCGCCGGACAGCGCTTCCTTAAATACAAAATATTATAAATAAAATAAAATTAAAAATATTTATTTTAATAATATTTTGTAATAAAATTACGTAATATATATTATGCTATATCCACAGGCCATACTTTTTTCTTTTTCGGTGCATTAATACCTACGTTTACGGGCTGTATATTTTATGACTATTTTTTTTTATTTATTTTTGTTCTTTTAAATTATATGAAATTGTTTCATTTATTTAGTCGTTAATTTTGTTTAAATAATAATCTTAATCTTAAATATTCATAGTTCATAAGGAATAATTATTTTAAAGTACCGAGGGGCGGCTCAGTGAATCAGGTACTATGTATATTATTACAAAAAGTTTTCAATCAGAATGAACAATTTATAATTGAATCAAATATTATTCACTTTAAAATAAAAAATAAAAAAACATAGAAAATTACTATTATATTTTTATTTTTTTAATTAACTATCAATATATTATTTAGAAATACTAATTAAATTATTTATTTTTTTTCAAATTACTACAATTTCAGTAATTATATCAATTATTTTATTATTATTTATAACATTATTATTAGCATGCTAGTTTTATATCCTGTAAAATTAGCATTAAAATGTCAAAGAACTTTTAAGTTATAAATAAATAATATATAGATGCATATATATATATTTATATATATGATATATTAATAATTTCAGAATTAATACTCAAATTATAATCAATGCCTTCATCTTATTTATATTTCTAAAAGCTTAAATCATTTTCTAAATTATGCTATTTTAACGGAAATTTTATAAAAATAAGTTAAATACATTTTCCCCTATTCAAAGTTATTTATTTATTTTTATTACCAATTTCATCATCATTATATTTTTAAAATAAATTGATATATCAATATATTATTATTTTATTTATAAATAAAAATATACATATATATTAAATTGAATATACAGAGATTAATCTAAATTATTTTTACTATCTTGCCAAAATTTTCGATGTCGAGATTTTGATGTTACTATACGTTTTGAAGGTTCCTGAATCATTTACTCTAAGGTTGAGAAAAATGTCTGTGTGTGTATGTATGTAGACAAGCAAAAACGGTTTATGCTAGAATCATGAAAATTGGTGTATGGGCATTATTCAAAATTTGTAGTTTTCTATCAACTTTTGAGAACCGGAAGAGGGTCATTACCTACAACTTTTTGATTTTTTTTTCCTCTAAAATGACCGTAAAAATAAAGATATATGTTTGATCCTTTTTCACATGATTAAAAATTGTATAAAACTGCTATATATAAAATTTCAGCTTGTTTGAATCGTTGAAAGTACCGGAATTAATTTTTTTAACACTGCAAATCACGCGCCAACACGTGATGTGGTGCCATCAACAAAGAGCCAAACATTCGCTGGTTTAATAAATATTATTTATTAATTTTAATTTATAATTTATAATTAATTAAATTTAATTTAAATATAATATATTATGTTATTTAATCCAATACAAATTGCGAGATAATCGAGTGGAGACACTCCAGCTTATTTAAAAAGCAAGGACTTTTTACAAAACGAAAAATTATTTCTGTTCTTTTAAGAAATAGTATAAAATATAAGAGATTGATATTAATATTAATTTAATTAAGTGATTAATTAAATTAATTAATTTTAAAAATCTCAATAAAAATTTATATTTTAAATAGATAACTAAAAGAATTATTAATTGAATTATTCTAGTGTTAACAAGATTACATTATATTTTTCCACATGATTAAAAATTGTATAAAACTGCTATATATAGAATTTCAACTTGATTGAATCCCTGAAAGTACCGGAATTAATTTTTTAACACTGCAAATCACGCTCCAGCACGTGGTGTGGTGCCATTAACAAAGAGCCAAACATGCGCTTGTTTAATAAATATTATTTATTAATTTATAATTAATAATAGATTAAATTAAATTTAAATATAACATATGTTATTTAATCCAATTCAAATTGCGAGATAGTCGAGTGGAGACACTCCAGCTTATTACATTATATATATTATATATCATTTAAATGTTGAGCAGTGATTTCGAGTGAAATGTGGTCCACACAGTAAAACTGTCGGTCCTACTAGCATCTCTTGCCCCCCCCCCCTCCTTCTCCACTTCAATAAGCATTTAGGGAATAAAACCGGCCAGGACGTGATGCTCAGCGCCCCATTCATTTAGGCTTCACCAGTCTGCCTCATTAAAATGCATGCGCCAGAATTCGACCTTCCCCCCTCCCTATTCATTTCTAACATTTATTCATTACTGGTTTTTCGAGCTGTAAAAAAGCTTCATCCAAATTGCTTAATTCTTTTTCTATTTTCTCCTTTTTTTTATAATAAAATTAGAAATAATAATAATAAGTAATTTTTTTGATATATGCGATTGTTTTTTTTAATTAATTTCTAAATATTATTGAAATACATTTTTAATATATATTTTTTTTAATTTTTATTTTCAATGGGTGCATTTACATTTATCCTTTCAGCTACTTTTTTGAGTTCCGATAATTGAAGTTAGAAGGATATAAATATTTTTTTTAAATGTGTTTAAAAATATATTAAATTTAAAGTAAACGATATAACAATTTATAATTTATTTGTTTATATTAAAATCTTTTCAGTAATATTTACAATTATTTGGACATCATAATTGAAAATTAAATATATTTAAATTATTTTAAAAGAAAATAGTAAAAGTAGTATTAATATTTACTTATATATACGAGAGTGGGGTGAAAAGTTTCCTGCCTGATCAAGAAAAACGATGTTTGTGTAAATTTTTTTTTTTTTTTTTTTTGCTTTATTTTTCAACATAATCTCCATCAACACTGATACATTTCTCATAATGGTGTTCTAATTAATTAAATTAATTAATTAATTGATTTAATTTAAATTAAGTCTCATCAACAGTTATGAATCGAGGCAAAAATTCGTTTGGATTGGACAGCGCCAAATTGTAGGTAGAAATGGTTTTTTGAAGCAGTTTTTGGTGTAATGTTAGCAAACGCGGCACCCACGTTGCACACAGCTTTCCATATTCAAATGCTTGTGGAAAATATTTTGCACACGTTCAGCTGACATCGTACAGGTCTTAAAAACAATTATATTTATTTTGATTATTCATTTCCAATTGATATTTATTTGTTTAATTTCATAGATATTTTACTTTTATTCAATATTTGCCATATTTTTCCAACATTTAACATTTTAAAAACAAAATCATATCAAATATTGATAATTTCAAAATACATTTAAAACAATATGTTAATAACGCTATAAAATTAGTTAATATCTAATCTTGAAATGCCTGAAAGTCTCTTATTATAAACAGTTTCATTGGCTTCTGTTCAATGTTTAGATAAAATTAATTATAAAAAAATAAATAAATGAACTAAAATTATAAATTCGAGTATATAATTAATATCTATACTATATTTGATCTTTTAAATTTATTAAGAAATCATTTTTAAGTGATAATTATCATTTATAAATGAGACATGTAAATAATAATTTTTGAATAAAATGATTCTTGTTTCAATTAATTAATCTTATATAATAATATATACTTATTACGAAATTTACATATTTCATCGTTAATAATATTGTGAAGTAAACTTGATTAGAATGGATCCCTCATCTTAAAGTTTCGTTTAATCAAGAACATCCCAGATCAATTATTAAGAGAATTTTTATTAAAAGACCACATTATTTGTATAAAATTATTTATTAAATTAAAATAATTGTACAACGTTTCAACTGCTTATTCTGCAGTCGTTTTCAAGTAACCGTACGCAGAATAAGCAGTTGAAACGTTGTACAATTATTTTAATTTAATAAATAATTTTATACAAATAATGTGGTCTTTTAATAAAAATTCTCTTAATAATTATCAAAATAACCACAAAAGCTTTAATAAATCCCAGATCAAGATTATGAATTTAAAAAATAAACAAAAAAAAATTGAAAATGTTTTGTTTATTAAGCGTAGTAGAGATTAATTTTTCATTTTACATTATAAAAGCAAAAAATGTTATCACTAGAATAATTCAATGAATTATTCTTTTAATTATCTATTTAATATTAATATTTTTTATTAAGATTTTGAAATTTAATTAATTTAATTAATCACTTAATTCAATTAAAATTAATATCAATCTCTATTAGATATTACTTTATATCAGAGGTTCGCAAACTTTTTCGGTATACGGCTCCCATAATACATCGGATTTTTTCCGCGGCTTCATTAATTAGAGTGGCCATATTTCGAAAACAACAAACCTGGACAAACGGTTTACAATTTTTTTTTTTTTTTTGAAAAAAAAAAAGTACGAAATGTTCAAAAGTTTAGTCCACAAAACGTTTGAGCTTTTTTTTAAAAGCATATTGAAGAAAATTTATAAATAATCGAAAATGTTCAATAGTTTCCCCAGAAAATCATCTTACCTTTTTTTTTTTAAGAACCAAAATTCCTAGTACTAGGAAATTTTTTCTCGGCTTACACAGTTTGGGAATTTATACTATTTCTTATAAGAACAGAAATAAATTTTCGTTTTGTAAAAAACCCTTGCTTTTTAAACAAGCTGGAGTGTCTCCACTCGACTATCTCGCAAATTTGAATTGGATTAAATAACATAATATTTATTAAACCAGCGGATGTTTGGCTCTTTGTTGATGGCATCACGTCCTGTGTTGGCGCGTGAGATTTGCAGTGTTAAAAAATTAATTCTGGTACTTTCAGCGATTCAAACAAGCAGAAATTCTATATATAGCAGTTTTATACAATTCTTAATCATGTGAAAAACTATCACACATATATCTTTGTTTTTGCGGTCACTTTAGAGGAAAAATCAAAACGTTGTAGGTAATGACCCTCTTCTGTTACTCAAAAGTTGATAGAAAACTACGAATTTTGAATAATGCCCATGTACCAAATTTCATGATTCTAGCTCAAACCGTTTTTACGTAATCTTTCCACATACACACACACACACACAAGGACATTTTTCTCAACCTTAGTGAAAATAATTCAGGAACCTTCAAAACGTATAAAAATATCAAAATCTCGCCATCGAAAATTTTCGTGATAGCGTGCGAGATAGTAAAAAGATTAAAAAAAAATATTCTAATAACTTTTACTTTATTTGAGTATTCGTTTTAAAAATAGTAACAGTAAATAAATAAATATATAAATAAATAAACCTTTAGCGTCCGTTTTATTGTGATAATCAACAGTCGGTTGTTTGCAACTATTGGATGGCTCAATCGGTCCAATTGATCTCCAACTCTACTTTATTAAAGACTCCAGATCAATGTAAAATGACATGTCATACCATGCCTATTAGTTATATGGGTTGTCTCAACTTCTTTCTATCACATGATCACAACAAGGATACAAAATTTCAAAGAGATGACCGATTTATATAATTTTCAGTCCAAATAAAAGAATTTGATGAATATGATTTTGTCTATTGAAAGTATTCCAGTTAAATTGACATTGGAAATTCGATTAAATGTTGCATCTCGATATCATCTCATTATAGTCATATATTTCAATTCCATTAATCGAAAATATTAAAAATTAAAATTAAATTAATATATTAATTAAAAATAGTTTTCAGCTAAAATTTTTAATTCTGACTTTCCAAAGAATAAAAGGAAAATGAAAATAAAAATAAATTGTTTAATTAAATGATAAAAATGACTCACATCTCACAAAAAATTAATTTCTAGAAATATTAAAATCAAAACTAATAATTAGTATCACTTTAACGTTCTTATAAATGAATATACCTATAAGTTTTAGAGTGCAAGATATATCTTATTTTATTATACTAGAAAAAATTATATATATTTATTTGTATTTTTGAAATATTAAATCGCTCGAAGGATTTTTTTTTTGGAAATTCACACCATAGATAATATTTATAAAGAAAAATCGATCTGTATTGGTTTCAGCCTCGAGAAAAAATCATCTTTGTTAGTTTTTTCTTAATTTAAAATAGGAATTTTATTAAAAAAATAAATAAAATAACGCCGGGCAACAAATACAAAATGTAATCAAATTACGAAATATATATTATGTTATATCCACAGGCCATACTTTTCTTTTTAATTTAATTTATTTTTTTTTCATTTATGTTCTTTTAAATTATTTAAAATTGTTTTATATATTTTGTCGTTTAATTTATTTTTAATAATAATCTTAATCTTAAATATATTCCTAGTTCATAAGGAATATTTTTTTTTTAAAGAACCGAGCCGCGGCACTAGATTTTTTATATTAACAAATTTATTCCTTAAAGTCCGAATGAATGAATATTGATGGTGTCACAATTTATTTTTCGATATTAATACACGAATTTGCTAATTGAATGATTGAATTGGCGGGCCTTTTCTATTTAAGGGATGAGGATGGTATCAGCAAGGTGCAGGCATTGGCGTCCATTGTTGTTAGTACCGAAAGGGATGATATATATATATATATATATTTTAATGGATCGATTCATTGGGTGAGGTGTCATTGTATGGTATATATATATATATATACATATATTTATTATTTTATATTTTTTCTTTTAAATTAATCATTGACTGCTAATTTATTCAGTGCTTATATCGCTATTGATCCAAGCAGCAGCATGCAAGAGCGCCGTTTCGAAATCGCTTGCGTTGAATTTTTCAGACCGTCAGGTAGATCGAGGGTGCGTAAGAGCAAGGTAGGGAGTCCACCCCTCCATCGGGATGGAATGGGAGTGGGAGTGGGAGAGCGAGAGCGAGTGAGTGAGTGAGGAAGGGGGGGCGGCGACGGGGAAGGGGGTGGGAGGTGGCCCGGGACCACGAAACGGAGCCTCGGCTCAGTCCGCTCCCAACTCCCGACCGTGACAGAGACCCCCTGTCGTATTTACTGCCTGCTTACTCCGAGGATGGATTCTTGGCCCACGCGCTCCTAATTCGCAACTTGTGAGTGCATCGTCGCCCCTCCCAGCCTCCTTCGAATCATCATCAGCGTCGTTGTCGTCCATCGTCTGCCGTCTGCCGTCTGCCACCTCCCCCACAGCCTGGGATTATATTTGCCTTCGAGTCGGCGTTTCATGGCAAGCCATTTCTTTTGCTTTTGTCTTTTTTTCTTTCTTTCATTTTACATCCCACCCCGTCAACTAACTCAAACTGCTAAATAACAAATGAGCCAATTTTTATTAATTTTTTTTTTGCACCTTTAAAAAAAAATGTCTTATAATTATACACCCTTAAACATATCACTAAATAATATATCCTAATTTTTTTTTATTAATCAAATTTTTAGATGGTATTTTAATTTTTCATATTTTATAGAATAAATAATTTTAAAATAAAAATAAAAAATAAATAATTATTTAATAAATTTAATTTAATTATTTATTATTTAATAAATCATTTTTTTTTTTAATTTAAAAATAATTAATTTTTCTTTGATTGAAAATTTTCATTAATAATAATAATAATAATAAGTGAAATGATTATAAAATACTATCGAATATTCATTATTTTTTAAAATAATAATTAAATAAATATGTATACCATTATTATATATTATATTTATTTAGTGATTTGCTCGAAGTTTCATTTCTTTATTTGAGATCTACAAGTAGTAGTATATTCAATTTTATTATAAAAATATTATAGCAATGTCCATATTTACTTAATAATCTATTTTGGGCAATATTATAATGTACTTAATAATAATGAAATCTATTTCTATTTCGATTTGATTTATATTTTTATTATTTTATTTTTAAATTATTATAATATTTCTCTATCTATCGATAAATTAAATTATATAGATTGGGTATTTCTATTAAAATACATTTTTTTTTTATTTATTTATTTATAGCCTTTATTATAGTTCATTTATACATATTTTTATACAATATTTACATTTATAATTTTTTAAAATTGTGTAACCAGGCTACTTAGGGCATATGCCTCTTCCAAATCAAAATACATAATAATTAATCAATTTAATTAAAATGAAATTAACATAATATTAATAAAAAGATAATAATGACCAATTCTAATAAAAGAATTGATTTAAAGAAAAAATATATCAAAATTAAAAGTTGAAGTAGTGGATTATGAGAAATTTGCATTTTTTCTAAATTCTTTTCTGGATTCTTTTTTGGATTAATTTGTTGTTTTGTTTGTTTTTTGTTAAAACACATTAAATACATTAAAGTACATTGAAATACATTAAAATACATTTTTTTAGATGGTTCTTTTTATCATGATAATTATTTAATATTTGATTATCTTGATTTAAAAATTAGGATCTTTTTTTTTTATAATAAATATTCAATAATTGTATAAAACAAATCCTTAACATTATTTTTTAATCTTCTCCCACCTCCTCGGCAGTTAATACTCCAGTTGAAATGTTTTTTCCATTACCAATGCAAATGCTAATTGCCTCTAATCGGGAAGTTTAATTTTCTTTGACTTATATTTATTAGCCATTCTTGGGCGTCGTTTCAACTCGCTTCATTTCTCCGCCTTTTTTAAGGGTTTGGGAAGTGAAATGGGGGGGGGGGGGTTGGGTACCACCACCAGCAATTCAACCACTCGTTAATGTTTTAAAATAATTAAATTAAAATTTTAATATTCTTCTTAGCGCGATAATCCAACTCTTTTAGTGGTATCAGATTATTTTCCAATTCTTCTCTTCTTTTTTTTACTCACCCTTCTTGATTTCATCCAACCATCCTTCCACCCACGCTATCTGTTGCTCACTCTCTCTCTCTCTCTCTCGGCACCCGACGTTGTAATATCCCACAGAAAAAGTACTTCTTCATTTTAGGAAAAGCCAGATCATTCATTAATCTCTAGCAAATGTAGCTTATAACGTATTTATTTTTAATTTAATTTTCTCAAAAACTCAGATAAGCCCCTTTCATTTACAATTTATTTCAATAGAAAATTTATTTTATTTATCTTTTTCTAAGAAAACATCAAAATCGAATTATTAATGAATTTATATAAATACTATTTTTATGTTTTAAATATAAACTAATTTTTTTTATATATATATATATTTATATAATTAAATAATATCTTGAAATCATTTGAAACAAAATAATTTTTTTTTAATTTATTTGATTAAAAAATAGCTTAGAAATAAAACCTTGAAAATTTTAAAAACAATTTATATATCTTCGTAATATTGATTAATTCTTATATACGAGTAGAAATTTTTTAATTTATATTTTCTAAATTTATTGAATAAAATAAGCTGGAGTGTCTCCACTCGATTATCTCGCAATTTGTATTGGATTAAATAACATAATATATTATATTTAAATTAAATTTAATTAATTATAAATTATAAATTAAAATTAATAAATAATACTTATTAAACCAGCGCATGTTTGGCTCTTTGTTGATGGCACCACGTCACGTGTTGGCGCGTGAGATTTGCAGTGTTAAAAAATTAATTCTGGTACTTTCAGCGATTCTATCAAGCTGAACTTCTATATATAGCAGTTTTATACAATTTTTAATCGTGTGAAAAATGTAATGTAATCTTGTCTGCATACACACACACATAGACAGACATTTTTCTCAACCTTAGTGAAAATGACTCAGGGACCTTCAAAACGTACAAAAACATCAAAATCTCGAATTTTCATGATCGCAATACTATCTCCGGCGAGATAGTAAAAAGATTTGATTATCGTTTTGGGTATTTTGGTCAATTAACCCATTAAAATTTATTTGGGAAAATATTTAATATTTGTTTCTTAGGTTTTAAATTTTTCTATATATACTTACATTTATTTTTATCTTAAAAAAATTAGAATTGTTTTAAATTTAATTCAAAAACATAATCATTATATAGAATTTATTTTTCATTTTCAAAATAATTTTTTTTTTAGGGTTTTAATTTATATTTGTGATTTGTGACGACTAATCATTTCCATATAATTATACATGTACCATTCTTGTTGCTACAAGTATGAGTATTAATTTCAATTATATAGCTTTTATATTCACTAGCTTGTTATTCATAATACTTTTTAATAATATCCCAAAAACCTATCTCTTCTGAATTTAATAGGTCATAACACGATTGGTCCAGCTTGCAAGTTTTATTAAATTTTTTTTTTTTAGGATACAACGCCAAAATCAATAATTGAATGTGAACATGATAATAATTTTGATCTTCTTTTTCTTTTTTATAAATTTTATTTTTGAATATATTTAAATTTCTTTATTTATTTATTAATTTATATATATAAAAAAAAAAACATTAAAAATAAAGAATTTAAAAATAATAATAAGAAAAATATATTTTGGATTATATTTAATTTAATATAATACTATTTATAGTAATATTTTATCACAATATCAATTTGATGATATAAATACTATAGTTAGGGTGACCATATTTTGAAAACACCAAACCGGGACAAACGGTTTACTTTTTTTTTTTTTTTTACAACCAAGTTGAAGAAATTTTGAAAAAAAGTATGAAATGTTTAAAAGCGTAGTCCAGAAAACGTTTTACCCCTTTTTTTAAAAAAAAAAAAAAAAATTTGAAAAAATTTTGGATAAAAAGTACGAAATGTACCTAAAAACGGGACATAGTATATAAGCTCGCGATATCTAAACCAAGTATTTTTCTGTTGTTCACTAACATTTGCCATCATCGGAATTATTCATTCATTTTGATTAATCATTTTCTAATTGATCAACAAAAAAAAAAAATTGATAAAATGAGTTAATCTATTTGTTATTATAATTTAATTATTATTTTTTTTATATTTTATTTTTCTAAATTTTCTTTTAGACTTTTCTAATATAAAATTCAAATAAAAACAAAGTATTTCTCTTTTACACACTATTTACACTTCAACACTTATTTCTACATCAATTCTTTTAGTGAATCAGGAATAGAATAGAAACCAATTAAATCCATCTCCATTTAAATTCGTCTAACTGTAACTTTAGTTATATAATTTTATATTTAATATACTCTACCTATCCGTCGGAAATAAATATAATAAAAATTAAATTGTCATTTTTGTATAAGCCAAAATTGTATGACTAATTCTACATGTTTTTTCTCTTTTTTGTTTAAAATCAATTTTATGATTTATGATAAACATTAAAAACTACTCCTAATAGTTAATGAAAAAATAATAGACAGATTGTATTATAATATCCATTAATTATATTATTATTATTATGTTAATATATCATATGTAAATTTAAACTTTAAATGTCTATTCACAATTTAACTTTTAGTTGAACTCTTCATACTAGAATATACGAGGTGTGTCTAAAAAGTACGATGAATGGTATGTTAAAACCATAAAAACAGAATGTTAATTGTCAATACCTTTATTAACCTTCAAAATACTCTCCACTAGCCACAACACACTTCTGATATCGTTCGTATAACGCTTGAAAACTGTTGGAGAAGTCGGCACAACGTTCAGGCTTGCAATCCACAAGAAGGACACCAGAAAACACTACTTACTGTGTCTTTGCTAATACTCAATTCTTCGGTTAGTCGTAGAGTCAATCGCCGATCTTTTGTTAGCATCTCTCGTACATCTTCAGTGTTTTCTGATGTTCTGCTTGTGGATTGCCGGCCTGAACGTTGTGACGACTACTCTAAGAACGATTCCATATCAAGACATCTCCAACAGTTTTCAAGCGTTATTCGAACGTTGTCAGAAGTGGGTTGTGGCAAGAGGAGAGTATTTTGAAGGTTATATAATAAAGGTATTTACAATTAACATTCTCTTTTGATGTTTTTATCATACCATTCATTTTTAGACACACCTCGTATATATTCTATATAATATTGATTTGAAATGTGATAATAATTAAAAAAGTAATTTCACAAGAGTTTATTAATATCTTATTTTAAATCAATTATATAATTATTTATTTATTTACCTATAATTATAATAGTGTATACCTATAAGTATTTATATTATGTAAAATTTTCTTAATTTCAAATTCATTTTGTTTAATTATTTATTATATTTTGGTATATTCTTCTATTTCATTTTTTTTTTGTTTTAATAAATATTCATTTTTCTAAAATTAAATAAATAAAAAAATAGACAAAGTATAATTTGAAAATGTTAATTTAAAATAATATCTCTTTTTTTTTCAAATTTTACATGTTTTTATAATTATAATTGTATATATTTATTTATTTACTTTTAATCTAGTTTAGAAAACATTTACTCAACTGTTTCTTCCTATTTCGCACCTAATTATCTAACTAAATCCCTTGCCGCTTGTTCTTTATTTTCTCCCTCAGGGGTTTAAGACAACAAATAATCAACTTTTTCTTTTTTGTTTTTTTTCCTTTTTTTTCTTTAACTAAGATTTTTGAAATGATTTTTAAATTGAATGTTGTTTTTATAAATAACTACTTTTCCACTTGTTTTCTTTTCATTCTTCCACTGTTATTATATATTTATATGTTATATTATATTTATACATTTTCGTAGTTCTTGTAATAAATTTATTAATTAATTTTGAAATTATCAAAATGTTATTTTGATCTACATACAATAAACAATTGAAATTCGACAATATTATAGTAGGTGAATATAAATTAATTATACATATATGAAAATTGGATTTTGTTGTAAATGTTAACATAGATATTATATTTTCGGATGTATTTTGTTTTTCTTCGTTCAAGTTTTATATTTTTTGTATCTTCTTTAATTATCAATTAATTTTTTATTCGACATTTATCACACACTTTTTAATTATTTTTAATATCTAAATTGATATTTTCATTTTTTTTTATTCTGATTATATAAATTTACTTTAGATTTATTAATATTTTAATTAACAATTTCTTTATATTTCTATTATAATATATATTATATTAATATCTAAACATAATTTTTAAACACTTATCTATACATTAATGCTGCTCTATGGTATGATATTATTATATATTATATTATGATTTAGAAACATATATCGTAATCGTCCTTGAATGGGTGATTATTAATCAATGTCAGTTTGCAACTCTTCACAGTTCCATTGGGATTGAACAGGTTAATATTAATTGAATATGTAGAGTTTATTAAAGGAATTGTCACAAAGGCACTAAAATATCTAATTTCTAATTAACAGGACGTTTTACAAAAAAAAAATTAAGAAATTGAATTAAATACCACCTTATAATTCAAGACTCTCTTTCTCTGATATTTATAAGAACTATTATGTTTTATCTTCTCTTTCATTGATACGATTTGATATTATTTTTCAACATTTGATGAATTTCAATATCATGACTAAAAGAGAAATGAATATTGGAATAGTTTCGAAAATATTATCTTTTTCATTAGTATAATATAATTATTTATCTACCATATTTTTGTGGTGAAGACGCCACAGGGTGAGAGGTTAGCGTAGCTGGTTCACATTCTCGTGGTCTCGGATTCAAGTTCCGGGCCTTGCAAGGGAATTTCTCTAGCTGAGGTCTATGGGACGGAGTCAACTCAGCCTCCGGGATCAAGATTGGGGAATAGCTACTTGATAGCGCCTCCGATCAAGAAAATCAAGGTAAAGGTTGATACGATCGGTTCTACTGATCATAGGTCACCTCATTGATATAACCGACATGATAGATGTTGTCCTTGCATAGGACGTACAAATTCAGAGGTTTTGTGTTATATCTTTGTGATATTACTCAATCCATTCTCTCTTATTCTACTGTTATATTGCAGGTCAATCCATTAGCTATTCTTTCTTTCTTAGATGGATTTCTCATAAATAAATCTATCTTTAACACGGTTAATGATGAACGGTTACAAAAAAATGTTATCGCCATGAGGGCGCTGTTGTCGGGCAAACAACCAATTGAGAAAGCCCATTGCTATTGCCAGCCAAAAGCGCCCCCATAACGATAACATTTTTCTGTCACTATAACTACATGTATAATATTCTCGAAACTATTTATTTTATCTTTTTCTATTGATTTATTTTCGATTAATATTTAATATTCATTTTAAATGCAATGAAAGTCAACCTTCATCAATCAAGTTTCATCAACATGACACACACACACATACATACACATTAGAATATATATATATATATATATATATATATATATTTAAATGTAGAACTTTATAATAATTAATAATTTCTTTCTATAAATTTGTTATTTGCAAATTAACTCGATTCAATATTCATATTCAGCAAAAATCTTTTGACTTTAATTTTGAGTATATATTTTCATTTTTATAGATTTCTGAAACCTTAACAGTGATTAGGGTTTTAGTAATCCTTTTATCTGGAAATTTAAAACGGATTATGATGAAATGTTATATATTAACAACAACCATCGTTCACTCTCCTCCCTCTTTTTTTTACCAACTGATGCTTAAATTTACTACATTACCGATCATTTCTACATAGAAAAAAAAACTTCTGACTTTGTACGTACTACGCAAGGCCAACGCCTATCAAGCCGGTTATATCAATGAGGTGTCGTATGATCCGAAGAACGGGTCCTCCCAAGCTTTACCTTGATTTTCTTGATCGGAGGCGCTATCAACTAGCTTTTCCCTCATGTTGTTCCCGGAGGCTGGGTTGACTCCGTCCCATAGACCCCAGCTAGGGAAATTCCCTTGCCAGGCCCGGGACCATGTGAATGAGGCAGGTTCGCTACCCACACACCCAATGGCGCCTTTTATTTCTACATATAAACCTTTAATAAATATATGTGTCTTTGTTTATTTGCTGTAGGTGAAATTCAGGATGTATAAATAACCAAAATGAATTCAAGTGCTGAGTGAAATGATCCAATTGAGAGAATTTCGCTTGGTTAGATTTGATTTCGACCCCCCGGTGCACATTGAAATTCCACTTCAGGAGCTCTGCCGATTACGCATAATCCACCGAGCCCTTGATTTGTATTCATTAGCATATATTTATGAAAAGCACCTCCCTTTCATTGCTTCACACATCTTTATTACAAACCTATACTATAACCCATGATTAATTGTAATCACTCTTATATTAGATAAAGGCGTCTGCCATATGCCAAGATAAGAATTAATCCACCCTAATTTTTATTTCATATCATATACGAACATTTTTTTTTTAAAAAAAAAGAAAAATTACTCATTTTTATCGTTTATATACAATTTATATTTTCACTCGAAATGAAAATGATATATCCGTTGTTGTTATTACTTGTAAACCTAGTGAAATTCTTATATTAACATAAAAAAGCTGTTAACATTTGGCTCCAGCCGTTTATGTTTTTACTCCATTTCCACTCTTTCGTGAATAATTAGATAAGATTCATTATAAATTCATCATCATTTTATTCGCTTATTTGATTTTTTTTTATTTATCTAATATTACACTATTATATGTCACACAAGAATTGAAATTAAAAATATATATTCTTGCTAAATGAGATTTAAGATTGAAATATTTGCATATTTATCCTCTACTGAAATTCTGCAATAGATATCATATTGAAATTTATAAATTTACTACATTTCTTTTAATAATTTGTAAATGTTATGGTTGTGATTAATTATATTCTATAAATTTTTTTTTAAAAAAAAACTACATGAATTTTATTATTATTATATGCATTTGGACCATCTGGGATCACGCAAAGCTCCCACTTTGTGTGGTTGCTTATTTTTTTTTTGAAGTAGTCTTGCTGGTGCTGGTTTATATAGAAACAGGCTTGTCAGTCCCTGGAGCTGGAGGCAGCTGATGTTAAATTGAATTTATTAGAAAAATTTGTTCTTAGTTGGAATCGAACGCCCACTTCGTATGTAGAAAGTTGTCACTATACACGCACGGCTAAGCTGCCTCCTTAATATAATAATTAACAATATAATAACATTAATTTTAGATAGACTATAACAGTGATGGCGAACATTTTTGAGAACTGGGTCGTATTTTGATCATTATTTTTTTTAGATCTAGCTTGTGGAACACTAAGTATTTAATTGAAAAAGGAATAAAGAAAATCACATACAATATATATTTTGTATAAATATATTTATAAATAATTAATAGGTATATCACTGTTTCTCAACTTGTTAGTATTCACGGCCCATTTGAAAATGTATGTTTCAGAGTAGCATCGCAAAATCATCTGACCTTTTTTTTAGAACCATATTGAAAAAAATTCTCTTTTTTGATATAAAAAATTTTTATAAAAATCAAAGCGTGGGTCAGTTAGAAAGCTTGGGTGGGTCAGTGTCTGACCCACGGGTCATAAGTTCGCCATCACTCTACTATCTAGTCTAATTATCAAATAATAAGTACAATTCAAAAAATGGAAATTTATCAACATTATAACATTCATCATCTTTTAAATTTATAAATAACTTAATAAAGAAACAGATTTTTTTCATATTTTATCAATAGTTCTGTTATAACTAACTTAATTTCTAATTTTCAAACATAACCAAATTTAATTTAATAAAATTATAAATTACTAGGCGAACCCGTTGGTTTGCAGCTCCCCGGGGAGCCGCGAAAAAATTTTCTAATATTTGTAATTTTTGGTTTTAAATAAAAAGGAAAGATGATTTTGAGGGGAAACTTTTGAACATTTTCGATTTTATTTAAATTTCATCAAAATGGTTCTAGAAAAAAACAGGTCAGATTCTGCGATGCTCTGAAACATTTCCGATGAAGGGAAGAAAAGTTTTCCAATTTTTCAAGAGAGTAAAAATTTATATAAAAATCGGATTATTATTTAGGTAGCCGCAAACCAGCAAAAGTTTGGGAACCTCTGTGCTAAATAATAATAATTTATTAGGAAATTTTGTTTCAAATACTTAGAAAACAACACAATGTTTAAATATAAAATTAATAAATTTATTCAAATCGTCGTAATATTTTTTTTTATATTTGTTTCAATTATTTAATAATAATAACAAAACAAAATTTTAAAAAAATGAAGTTAGTTACAAATGAATTGACATTGATATTGTAACTAACTTCATAATGTTTAGACATCATCACATACATACGACGGAAATTATTATTATTGATTATAAATTTTTATAATTTATACATGTATCGATAAAAACAGCGGCTATTTTATTTGTTAAGGAAAATAAGAAAATAGTTGTCTGTAAATTAAAATTACACAGGCTATCTTGTTTTCTAAACGCAATTTCTTAACTCAACCACTTTAAATTGTTTATTATCTTTATCAATGAAAATATTGTTATTGTTTTTCTACAAAGTAAGCAAAAATGAAATAGCTGTTGTGTTATTTTTTTTTTTTATATAAAGTTTTTGAAAATTTTCTTCATTGAAACATTTATCAAATTCTTTTTCTATTTGCAAAAATAGAAAGAATCTATTTTCTTAAAATTCTCTTTGTATAATTTATTTATTTATTTATTTTATTTTTATTTTTATTTTTTCAAATTAAACTTTGGATTTATTTAGTTCATTTCAATTCTTAATTAAAATATTGATTAAAATAAATAACAATCACAATTCAGCTGAAATGGTGATGAAACTAGTAATAGTATCTGGAAACTGAGTTGTTTGAATTTTTATGTTGTTTGAAAAACTAAAACTTCTCTCTCCTTTACTACATTAATACTATTCATGCCCAATTCCCAAGTGCGCAAACAATAAATGTAAAAAGCATTCCTTACACTGATCAAAAAGGTCAACTGCCTAAATAAAGACCATCTGGTCCATTCAGACCATTCTATTAATATTAGAAAAAACAAAATTGTAGTATTTTATTCAAATACATTTTACTTAATTCTATTTATTCAAACATTTTAGCTAAATTTATGAGTTTATTATTTATTTATTATATTAATTATAAATATATATATATATATATATTATATAAATATTTTTTATATAATTAAATTAAATAAAAATTAATTAATAATTTAAAAGATTTTCATTCTTATTTCGCATATTTTGGTATTTATTTTTGAAATTTAGAAAAACTGAAGTGAATTTTTTTTTAATCTTTACCGTATTTATAAAACTTGAAAAATGAATATTTTATAAAAATGGCTAATATATTTGTAACGAGCTCAAAATTATAATTAAATTATTAAAATATTAAAAATAAAATTATAGGTCAGTGATGCTCAACCACTGTGCCACGAGATTATGAGGCTCTTAAACATTTCCGACATTTTTTTCTAAATTTTTTCAATTTGATTTTTTTTTTTTTTTTTCAAAAAAGGTAAACCGTTTTTGGGATCACTTTTTTCAATGTGGTAAACTTTTTCTTTGAGTTTAAACCGTTAAAAGTGTGCCGCGGTAAAAAAATGATTGAGAATCACTGTTATAGGTACTATTTTTTTCTTCATTTAATTATTTCATCTTCATTTCAATTTTTTTTTCTACCATTCAACTAAAATCTAAAAATATTTCTTTATATCGAATTATTATTACTAAAATACTCTAAATGTATTTTCACGTATTCATTCCTTTCATTCTATTTTAATTTTAAGCAAGTTTTGACATTATTCGACCCCAACAGCAATCCCATTAAATAAAATAATTGTAGAATTGTATACGCAAAGTTAGTGCCAAAGTTTCAATGATGAAATTTTAATAAACTTCTATTTATTGCATGTGTTACCAAGTCGAATCGGAATCTAGAAACCTTGGTGGGAATAATTGGTGTGGGATAAAGAAAAATTGTTTATATATATATATACAGTTTACCATAAAAAAGAGGTCCCAAAAACGGTTTACTTTTTTTTTTCTTTTTTAGAACCAAATTGAAAAAAAATTTAGAAATAAAGTCGTAAATGTTTAAGAACCTAGTTGCCAGAAAAAAAAGTTTGAGCCTCGTAATTTCGCGGCACACTAAAGTTGCCGCGGCATAGTGGTTGAGAATCACTGATATATATATATATATATATTATACTATACATCTCAAGAAATTAAATTAATGGGTTAACTATTGACAAATTTTTTTTTTTAGACTTGTAGAAAAATAATACAATAAATAAATAAATTGAAGGTAATATAAGCATAATTCTTTTGTTATAGTGCCAAATGAATGCGATAGTAAATTTTCACTCGCCTAAGATTAATGGCCCTTCTAAGATCACGCAGCCCCTCTTTGCATACTTTATGAATGTTTTGTTACTTTAAAAGACTCTTCTACAAGTCTCATATTTTAAAAGGACGTGCCATTCAACAAACTTATAGCTAGCTGTCATTGATTATGGATTCGATATTTCTAACATTCCAAGGGATGCTATAAATAAATAATATTATAAGAAACTACCCTTCAGAATAAAAAAATAAAAAAAACAAAATTCTAGTTAAAGAATGTTTGTTTAAAATTTATCTTTGCCTTGTATGATTTTTAATTAGATTGACGTAAGTACTTCAAAGATAAAAAACAAAACAAAACAACATAAAAATTAATACTAAATTTCACATTAAATATTTATCTTCGGAGTTTTTTTTTTAAACGTTTTAATATAATTAACTATTAAAAAAAACTATAATCTTATTTAGGAAATAAAAAAATAATAGAAAAACTAATGATTATTATTCAATACAGTGATTCTCAACCACTGTGCCGCGATATTATCAAAATGTGCCGCCAAATTATTACAAATGTAAAGAGGCTCTTAAACATTTCAAACTTTTTTTTTTATAAATTTTTTCAATTTGTTTCTAATAAACACTTGTCTTTTTCTTTGTGTGCCGCCAAATTTTTAAACCGTTAAAAGTGTGCCGCGGTAAAAAAAAAGTTTGAGAATCACTGATCTAATATATTTATTAAGTATTACAAAAATTTGATGCGTTGATCTCACCATATAACAATAATGTTGCAAAATTATATTTATACAAATAATTTATAAAAATAACAAATAATTATAATTCGAAATTGAATTAATTTATTTTTATAATATTTCTTCATATTTGAAAATTGTTTAATTTTAATTAATTGATAGCAATTTATATATATATAAAAGAGTTAATTTTAGATATAATTTAATGAAGTTCCAACGGTACGGCGGAATTTATTGGTGTCTTGTAATCATTTATTATTTTTCTTTTTTTTTTTCATTTATTTCATAGTCATGAAAAATATTGACTGAAAATTTTAATTTTGTTTGATTATGTTTAATGAATTTCGATTTATAATAATTAAGTACCTGGTTCACCGAGCCGCATTTAAAATAAATAAACAACAAAATATATTAAACAATTTCAAATAATTTAAAAGAACATAAATTTAAAAAAAATAGCCATAAAACATTCAGCTCTTGAACAGACGTATTAATGCACCGAAAGACAGAAAAGTATGGCCTGTGGATATAACATAATATTTATTTTGTAATTTGATTACAAAATACTATTAAAATAAATATTTTTAATTTTATTTTATTTATAATATTTTGTATTTAAGGAAGCGCTGTCCCGGCGCTGCCCGACGCGATTTTTTTTTATTATTAGAATCCCTATTTTAAATTGAGAAAAAACTAACAAAGATGATTTTATCCGGGGCTGAAACCAATACAGATCGATTTTTCTTTATAAAACGAAATAAAGTGAAATTCAAAAAAATCCTTTTAGCGGGTTAATATTTCAAAAATACATATATATATATATATATATATACAATTTTTGCTAGTATAATTACACACTCAAGTCTGGATTTTTGATTTTTATAAAGAACTAAAACTTTAGTTTTTATTGTTTTTTTTTTTTTTTTTTTTTTTTTTAAATAAAATAAATCATCTTTTAATTTTAAATTTTTTTCTTATATCATTAATTTGAAAATTTTTTCCGTTTTAACTGACTTCCTGATGGTTCTAAAAATGTCCAAAATTTTATAATATTTTATTGATATAATCATTAAATTTATCAACTAAAAAAGTTTCATTCTCCGGAAGAAATATTAAAAATACAGAGAAAGAGGGAGAGACAGGCAGATGGAAGGAAAGAAAGAAAGAAATGAATTAAAGAAAGAAGACGCCGTAGGGAATGTAAATGTAAGAAGGGTGGATTTTAAAAGAAAGGAGGCAAGAAACAGCCTCTCCATTTACTAGAGTTTTCTATGTTTATGAAAATATATTTATGATTAAAAAGCTTTTTATTATCAACATAAAATGTTGTTAAAAGGGTATCTCATTTATAGTTTACGCAACGCAATCTCCCTCTCCTCTTTGTAAAATATTGAATATAATAATTAATCTTGGGGAAATATTGCAATTTTCCTTTTTAATAGAATAGCATTTGTTTTTATGCAAATTCAATTGAATCAGCTAATAAGAATCTGAAAAGCAATCAGATTCACTGATGAATAAATCATAAAATATCATCATTTACCGGAACATGAAGAAATAAAAAGTTCGTTTATTTAAAGTTTTTTTTTTTTTTTAGATTATTATTATTATTACCATCTTTAAACGTTATCTTCTCAGGGGGTAGGGTTAAAAGTGAATCAATCTCTGCAGCAGATGGTCCAGATGCTCACATCCCTCATCCCTTTTCTACCCTCGCAGACTGGACCACCAAAAAGCAACTCCGAATTGCCCCCCCCCCCCCCCTTCCTCCTTCCCTCTGGGTAGTTCTGCTTTTGCGAGTTCTCAATTCACCATTTAGGTATTAGAGGCCAACTGACATGGTCTCTTGGGCTGATGACAAAACAGACCAGAAGGGTATTAAAATTTACTTAGAGGGTTGACAAAAAAGGGATATAAATATTTTTTTTTCTTTTTTTTTTAAGTTGTATTTCATTCTGAAATCCATTCATAGATTGTAATAAAAATAAAAAATTACTTTAATAATTATAATTAAATATAATTAAAGATGAATTTTATTTGAAAAAGGCGCCATTGGGTGTGTTGGTAGCGAACTTGCCTCACATTCACATGGTACCGGGTTCAAGTCCCGGGCCTGGCAAGATTTCCCTAGTTGGGGTCTATGGGGCGAAGTCAAACCAGTCTCCGGGATCAAGATTAGGGAATAGCTACTTGATAGCGCCTCCGATCAAGAAAATGAAGGTAAAGGCTGAGAGGACCCTTCTACTGATCATAGGACACCTCATTGATAATTATTAAGGGAATTTTTATTAAAAGACCACATTATTTGTATAAAATTATTTATTAAATTAAAATAATTATACAACGTTTCAACTGCTTATTCTGCAGTCGTTTTCAAGTAACCGTACGCTTGCTCCGATTCAAGCGGACTGATGCATGTTGGGACACGTCACCTCTTATATAGGCAGTGATATTGGCACCCATTGATATAACCTCATTGATATAACCGACTTGATAGTCATTGTCCTTGCGTAGGAAGTACAAAGTCTGAGGTTTTTTTTTTTTTTTATTTGATTTTCAAAAGTGTGCCGTCAAATTATTACAAATGTAAAGAGGCTCTTAAACATTTCCGATTTTTTTTTTCTAAATTTTTTTACACTTATCTTTTTTTTGGTGTGCCGCCAAATTTAAAAAACCGTTAAAAGTGTGCCCCGTTAAAAAAAAGGTTGAGAATCACTCTGTTAATCAAATAAATTATTCCCACTCTGGAATTTAAATAAACACACATAAAATTTCAAAATAAAGAAAAATTTTAATTTTAAATTTTTTATTGATACTTATAATTGTTTCAATAACTACATAATTAATATTTAATAACATTGTTTTCAAAAATAAAATAATTTAGGATTTTTTATTATTATTATTATTATTATTATACCTTTTATAAATTTCATGTTTATATACAAATAAGATAATTTTATTGTTTCTTATTATATTTGGAAGATGTATTCAACGTTTCCAAACGTTAATTATATTGTCGATTATTCAAATTAAACCTCAATAGCTTAATACCAATAGTCAGTAAATTAACATTTAATTGAGCTCGAGTAGGCTTTGCAACTTGCAAATAAACTTTAATATTCCTTTATTTTTCCTCTATTCTTGTGTTAAGGAATTAGTCAAAATTATATTCTCTCAGAACTGAACTAAAAAAAAAACCATGTTCCACCAAGGGTTTTGCATATTGCAATTCTAATTTAGAGTTGTTTGTATTTGCTTGTATCTCTTATAAAGAGGGTTGTATTAAGAGTATTCATTTTGTAAAAGCCCGTTGGTTTTCCTCCTAAATTAGTATTCAATTAATATCTTAATGGAGCAAAGCAATCACTAACAAGTATAGTAATCAGGATATACGATATCAAATTAGTTTCTGTTCAAACGTCACTTGAATATAATATGGACAATTAGCCAACTACTTATATACTTGAAGCCTCCTGTCTAAATCTGTCTAAGTTTTTAGCATTGAACTCTATTTTAACCCTTTTCATCTTACAATTTGACACAATCCCACATTAAAATATAATAATCCGGTAATAATCATCAATAATGATTTTTTTCATTAAAGCCTGTAGAATTTAAAAAAAAAAAAATAATATAATAATAATTAATTTTAAAAGTCTAATTAAATCAAAGATATTCAAGAATATGATTTAACTCTAACTATATAGTTTATTAGTATTAGCATGTTTTTTTTTTAAAAAAACCTCTGAATTTTGTACGTCTTACACAAGGACAACGCCTATCAAGTCGGTTATATCAATGAGGTGTCCTATGATCAGTAGAACGGGTCCTCTCAACCTTTACCTTGATTTTCTTGATCGGAGGCGCTACTTTTCATCAAGTAGCTTTCCCAATTTTGATCCCGGGCGCTGGGTTGACTCGGTCCCATAGAACCCAGCTAGAGAAATTTCCTTGCCAGGCCCGGGACTTGAACCCGGGACCACGAGAATGTGAGCCAGCTACGCTAACCGCTCACGCTGTTGCCCTCTTTTTATAAAATACAAAACTAGCTAAAAAGGAAATAATTTCATTAAAGTTTACTAATTATATTTCTATTTTCTTTAAAAATAAAAAGCTTACTTATTCACATTTCATCAAGTGTTTAAAAAAAAAAAATAATATCCAAAATTTAATCAAAAAAAAAAAAAAAACAAAAACAACAACAACAATAATAATAACACTAAATTAATTTCTGTTAATTCAAAATATAAATTAGTTTTTTAACAAAATTTGAAATTGAATCTATATATATATATATATTAAACAAAATAACATTAAAAATAGACTTTTAATGAAATTCTAATTTATTTCTTTTTTTTTATTAATAAAGATTTATATTTATATAATAATTTTAATATAACTATACTTATTTTTTTTTAAATATTTTTATTATTATTTTAGTTTCCTATAATCATTTATTTATAAATCTTTTCATTATTTTTTTTCATGATTTTTCTATTTAGTTTTTTACAATTAATAAAATATATTAAAATCACATAAAAATTTCAAAATCTCAAGTATAATACTTATATTTTGCATTAAATAATAAATTTTTTGATTAAAAATTAATTAAAATTAAAAATTATGATCATTTTATTTCTTAATGAAAAAAGATTTAGTCTCATATATTAATTATATATACATACAATTGAATTCTTAAATTTGTCTATGTATAGGCTGTGCAACAAGTGTCAATGTCATTTATTAATCAAATGAGTTATGACTTTTTTAAAATTTATATAACGTTTATTATATGCAGATATATATATATATATATATTTATTTATCGAAGTAATTTTTTATTTATTTATAATGTGATTTATCCAGATACTTAAATTAATAAAATTTGTAAAATATTACAGTTTCAACCCCCTCCCCCCCCCCACACACACACCTAAGATACCAGTATCAATTTAAATTTTTATTTACCAAGTGTCAACTTTATTTCACAAATATTTTTTCGTTTGGTTTTATATTCAAACATTATTTTATCACTTAAAAATTTGATGATATTGAAAATATTTGAAATTTTTTTTTCTTAAATTATATCAACAAATTTTATTTAGATAGAATTGATAGAAAAACAATCAAATAAATATTTAAAATCAATTTTTATTCCTTTTAAATAATAATAAATATAATTATTATTATTAAAATAATTGTTTTTATCAATTTTTTCAATAAATATGAGAATTGATATTGTATTTCAAGTTTAATGAGAAATTGAAAGATGAATGTTGTTTATATAAACAACCAATGTCGAACAAACAAAAACAAAAAAAAAATCATTTCACGTATAAACCACCAGTTTTAATTTTTATTTTTTTTTTTTTAATTTCAATTTTTATTTTTTTATCATATTTGTTAATCGTAAACGTATTGGCTGATTTCCGCACAGCTTTTATGCCATATGCCGGTTGTAGTATTTTCTTCTCCCACATTTCAATTTCCCTATTCATGCCGCGACACGCTTTGTTTTCAATATGGACGAAACCACAGAAATTCGATATTGTTTTTTTTGTTTTTTTTTTTTGCCTTTATAAAAAAACAAACAAACAAAAAGTTAGTACACACTAGCACTAGAGATCATTATATATAACATTGCTGATGACGATGATGATGCTGACGTAGATGATGATGATGATGATTTCCTATATCATATGAACAAAGTACAAATATACATACAACGGTCTTTGATTAGAAACAAATAAAACAATATAACTATAGAAAATTTGTATACTATAGAAAAAAATAATTTTTCCATTTCAATTAATATTCTAGTTTTTTATATTTCAGCAAAAAATAAAAAAAAAACAAAAATTAACAAAAGAAAAATTTGTTTTTCTCTTTTCATATTTCAATATATATATATGATTGCAATAATTATAGGGGGATCTTAAATGATCTCAAATATTATTTTATTAAAATCAACTGGATTCAGACCAAATCGATCAATATAAGATCAAATATTCTCGTTAAGACAAATATTAGAAAAAAAAAATGCGAATTCGATTTTCAGTTCAAATATTTGTAGATTTTAGCAAAGGATATGATTCTTTAGATCAGAGAAAACTGTTATAAATTTTAATTTTAATGGGAATCCCGAAAAAAAATGAGTACGTATGAATCGGATTTGGACCGAGGGTTATAAAGGAGGAGTAAGATGCGGGAATTAATTTTCAGAAACTTATGGGAAGAAATCCAAAGAAATCCAAATGGGCAAAAAAATAATGTATTAGGTTACGAGGACGATTTAAATATAATATAAAATTTATAAACTCAATTAAAGATGCGATAGAAAAATTAATAAATGCTTGTTATCTTTTTTGTTTTGTTCACAATAAATTATTTTAAATTGAAGTCATACTATAGTATATTATAATTATTTTTTAAATTTTCCTGAAATCTAATTGAATCCATGTTTATTTAGACAATCAAGTTATTTAATGATATTTTCATTTTACATTAAAAACTCTATTATATTCAAATCAGTATATATGATTTATAAATATATGTTCAACAATTTAACAAAATATCTTAGTATATATATATATATATAATAAATAACTAAGAAATGAAGGGAACACATATAATATAATAGAAGAATATTAATAAAACAAAGGGCCGTGAAGGGAAAAACAAAGAATCTTTTATGATCTAATCTTATTTAGTTATTATTTTCATATAAACAATATTCTATACCATTGTTTTATTTAAATTCATGAGCGTAAAGGGGAAAGAAAATAGAAGAATATTAAGAAACTGGATGAATTCATTTCATAAAAGATCCGAAAACTCTATATTCAAAATTGAATAATTATTTTTTTCAGATGCTAACTTATTGTATTGTTTTTATTTATATTAATTATTTTTATATTTTATATGAGTATTTGTCTTATAGAATATTAAAATGAGCAAAATATACAAAAAAAAAAAAACAAAACAAAAAAAAACAACAGCAACAAGATTCTATATACTAACAGTATAAAGTTAATTTGATATTTTTTTGAAAATAACTAAATATTCATTCATTATTTCATGTAAATTAACATCTTATGTAAAATTAGAACTATTAGAATATTAGTATATGGGAAGGTCAGGTTTTCAGCTTTTTACCAGCTCAGTCTATCCTTTTGGTTGATATCTAAAATAGCAGTTATATATACGAGGGGTGTTCAAAGTATTCTCGGTATAGGTATGAAGGAAAATGCAGAAACTTCTAACTAAAATTTATTTTTCAATTTAGTCCCCCATAACCTCAATACACTTGTTTGCTCGGGAAACTAACTTTTAAATTCCCTCTAAAAAATATTTTTCCTCCTTGTCCTCAAAATGTGCGTTAATTGCCACCTTCAGCTTTTCATCGTCAGAAAAATGTTTTCCACAAAGATCTTTTTTTTTAGGTTGGGGAACAAGAAGTAATCACTGGGGGGCAAGGTCTGGGCTGTAAGGTGTATGCTTTATTTCTTCAAAGCATTTTTCTCAACATTGTCGCATCAGTCATTCTGGTCTTCTTACACCAACGATAATTAGATTAGTACTAATGATAAATAAATGAAATTTTGAGGTTATGTTCTCAGGGAGTGTCGTTACCAACTGAAATAATTTAAATCTCTTCGTCACTGCTAAATTACCCCGTTACCGAGAATACTTTGAACACCCCTCGTATATATATATAGTTGCCTGGTCGGTACTTTAAAATAATTATTTCTTATGAACTATGAATATTTAAGATTAAGATATTATTTAAAATAAATAAACGACAAAATATATCAAATAATTTAAAAGAACATAAATAAAAAAAAATCATAAAATATACAACCCTTACACGTACGTATTAATTGGTATTAATGCACCGAAAGAGAAAAAAGTATGGCTGTGGATATAACGTAATTTGATTACAAAATATTATTAAAATAAATATTTTTAATTTTATTTTATTTATAATATTTTGTATTTAAGGAAGCGCTGTTCGGCGTTGCCCGGCGCCATTTTTTTTTTTATAAAAATTCCTATTTCAAATTAAGAAAAAACTAACAAAGGTGATTTTTCCCGAGACAGATCGATTTTTCTTTATAAATATTATCTATAGTGTGAACTTCAAAAAAATTCTTCTGCTGGTTTAATATTTCAAAAATACAAATATATATATAACTGTTCTTTTCTTTATTCAACACTATTACTCTTAGAAATAGTAATAGTTTTAACAAGGTTCCTTGGTACTCACTCTTCCCCCTATTAGCCATATTGAAAATTACTATGAAATGACAATAGTGAACCTTGCATTCGACATTCTTGTCAGCTCTCCAACGGGTGTTTCACAAATCATTTCCAACAGATGATAAAAGACCAAATCTAACATACAATTCGTTTTAACTAATCACTTTTTTATAATTTCTCTTTTATGTGATTAATTAATTGAAACCCCTATAAATATTTTTATTTTCTTTGTTGTTATTGTTTTTTTCTTTTTTTTTCCTTTTTGATCTTTATATGTCGTTTTAATATTAGGATATTTATATATTATATAAGAGAATTCGAAATTTGGATCAACACGTTCCCGTCGGCATGTACCACCGGTGGCTCATGCCGCCACATAAAATGAATAGACAAATTATTATTTACATTATTATTTTATTTATTTTCAATATATATGTATATATATATCAATTTAATTCGATTTTATAAAAAATATTTTCAATACTTTTATTCTATTGATATTAATTGTTCAAAGTAAAAATAACTACATAAATGTGTGTCTCGCCAAACTCGTTACGAAATTGCATCTTTAGCCAAGGAATAAAATATTTTATGCATTTTGCATTTATAAACATTTTTTTCTCTTTGAATAGTCATTAATATGTTGCTTTATTTAATCTCATTGTTTTTTTGTTTTTTGTTTTTGCCATCGTCCAAATATCTTCTTGGTGTTCGTTAATTCCTCTCCTTTTCCACCACAAAGCACAATTTGTTTTGACATCGCGATTGGAATTGTAGACAAAATTCTAAGAAAGCAAAGGACAACCTGGCGTCTGACTACCTAGACGACACTACTGAGCTACAAATTATTTTTAGATCCCCTCAACAGTTGTTTCGATCAATTACTTCTCCACCTCCTCCCCCCCCCCTTCCCAATCTTCTTCTCTCTTTTCTTTAGTTTGGGAATCTTTTCTGGAACTTTTCCATGAATTCGAATTATTGTCACCAAACCATTTCAATTCACTTTTATTTACATAATAAAATTCAGAGACAGATGAAGGAAAAGGGTGGGGGAGGGGAGGGTTGCCTTTCTATTTTAATGCGAGGCAAATTTTAGATATGCAATGAAGTTGATAAGCAACCTCTCCCGCCATCCTTTTCGCTTTTTTTTTTTCTTCTTCTTTTTCTAGGTTTTTAATCAAACAAGTTGACTCGGAATCAGGCCAAAGTATTTCCATTTAAAAAGCCCATCCAGGAGAGCGAGGAGCTCTTTGCAAAATTGAATCACAAATCTTTCTCGGGCACCCACCCCTTGGGCACTTTTAAATTTCCATTTATTAAAGAGTCGTCGTCCTCTTGATTTCATTGTCTCGATTTTCATCATTCCAATGAGAATATAGTACCAATCGTGAATTCATTTTCCTCCGTTTTTTATTTTTTTTTATTTTTTATCCATCTTCAATGATACCCGGCTCATCGATCATTTGTTTCTATTTTGTGGCCTTCAGCCCCGTCCGATCTGGCCGACTTGGCTCTCGAAACGATTCTATTATTATAATACAATAAATTTTATATGTTTTATTTACTAATTATATCAAATCTTAAAGAAATCTCTGAATTGATCATTAAATAAAAATATTTGATTGTCAAACTTTATCTGATGATTTCACGAAAGTAATAGATAGATTTGATGAATTTTGTTAGATTAAATAATTTTAAAGTATACATTTTTAATTGAAAAATTAATAGAAGGCGCCATTGGGTGTGTGGGTAGCGAACCTGCCTCACATTCACATGGTCCCGGGTTCTGAATATTGAAATAGTTTCGAAAATATTATCTTTTTCATTAGTATAATATAATTATTATATTATTATTATATTATGATTATTATATTATTATATTATGATTTAGAAACATATATCGTAATCGTCCTTGAATGGGTGATTATTAATCAATGTCAGTTTGCAACTCTTCACAGTTCCATTGGGATTGAACAGGTTAATATTAATTGAATATGTAGAGTTTATTAAAGGAATTGTCACAAAGGCACTAAAATATCTAATTTCTAATTAACAGGACGTTTTACAAAAAAAAAATTAAGAAATTGAATTAAATACCACCTTATAATTCAAGACTCTCTTTCTCTGATATTTATAAGAACTATTATGTTTTATCTTCTCTTTCATTGATACGATTTGATATTATTTTTCAACATTTGATGAATTTCAATATCATGACCAAAAGAGAAATGAATATTGGAATAGTTTCGAAAATATTATCTTTTTCATTAGTATAATATAATTATTTATCTACCATATTTTTGTGGTGAAGACGCCGCAGGGTGAGAGGTTAGCGTAGCTGGTTCACATTCTCGTGGTCTCGGATTCAAGTTCCGGGCCTAGCAAGGGAATTTCCATATCTGTGGGTCTATGGGACGGAGTCAACCCAGTCTCTGGGAACAACATTGGGGAAAAGCTACTTGATAGCGCCTCCGGTCAAGAAAATCAAGGTAAAGGTTGGTAGGACCCGTTCTACTGATCATAGGACACCTCATTGATATAATCGGCTTGATAGGCGTTGTCCTTGCGTAGGACGTACAAAGTCAGAGGTTTTTTTATTATTATTATTAAAAAATTAATAAATTATAATAAAACTAGCCGTTCCCGACATCATTTTCTGCCGGCGGCATAAACTCTTCTTAGAGGGGCAGGCGGCTTCTAGCCGCACGAGATTGATTAATAATAATAATTTATAGGAAATTTTGTTTCAAATACGTACAAAACAACACAATGTTTAAATATAAAATTAATAACTTTATTAAAATCGTCGTAATATATTTTTTTTCTTTTTTTTTCAATATTTATTTAATAATCACAAAACATGTCAATAATAACAAATGAAGTTAGTAACAAATTAATAATTTTGATAGGTTTCTTTTTATGTTTATTATGTTTAATATATAAATTATCTTTATGATAAAAAATAATTTTAATATCAAAATTTAGAATATTTCAATTTGGATTTCAAATTTTTTTTTATTTTAAATATATAAAAATTTGTAGCTAACTTAATAATGTTACAGATATACAGATATTTCATACATACACACATCCATAGAAAATTATATATATTAACGATAAAACGTTTAAAAATCACTAAAATGGGTTTAATAATAAGTCTTTATAACTAAAATATTCCTACAATCTTCAAATAGTCTTAGAAACAAAAGTAAACGTGTATATTTAACACGTTCCCGCCGGCATGTACCACCGGTGGCTTATCCGGCCACATAAAATAAATAAATTATGGAGCCTGCGCGGGAACGTGTTAAAAAAAACAAAAAACTTTTTATCTTTAATTTTTGATAAATAATTTTATCTATAAACATAGAAATAATTTTATAAATTCAGTTTATTTACCTTCAACTTTCATTTGATTAAATTAGATTTTTTAATCTATTGAATTTTATAAAGTTAATATATTTCATGTTTTGTAATGAAAAGTTAGATTGCTTCTCTCGTGATGATCTTTTTATACGTATAATATGAAACTATAATATGTATGTATAATATGATTCAATTGTAAAATAAGTTGAGATATTTGAAGTATTAAATTTTAGCGAATCCTAACCAATATATATACATATATATAATACAATACAATAATATGTAATATATATATATATATTATTCGATAAATTCATCTAATTCTGAATTTGATATTTCCAATTAAATAATAATTCGAGGGGTTGATATGCAACCATCGGCATGTTTGCAATCTATTTTTGCTTCTGCCCCCGCCCCCGCCCCCGTAGGCACCTTGGTTATTTCAACCTGAGGGTTTCAATGACCCTCAGCGACCACAACATCACTACATCACTCGAGAACTACATCAAACCCCATCATACACAGACAGACAGCCTCTCGTGCCAATTGAAAATGTAATTCCGTTGTCATGGCAACGCGCGCGTACCCCCTCACCAGCGCATTGATTGGACCACTGGCCGCTGACGTCACTATGACGTCATCAACATGGATACTCCGTCTCCTCACCTGCTTTCATTTACACCCAAAAGTGGTACCCTACCCACTTCACTCATCCTCTTATTTTACCTTAATTATGTATTTTGCTAAATCTCTTTACGATTAATCCCATACCTAAACATTTTACCGGGTCATTTTCCATTAATTAAAAATTTTAATTTTATTTTTATATAGTATCATCATATAAACCATTTTTATAGGAAGTATAATCAATTTTCCTGAAATATAAATAAATATATATAAGCAAAATAAATTTTATATATTTAAATGATCAAAATATATCAATTTTTCTTGTATAAAGAAAAAAAAAACTAATTTAATCATTAATTAATTATCTTTACAAAATAATTATAAAATTAATAAATAATAATTCCAGTATTTCTTGAAATTTTTCTTTACTCTAGAACAGTGATTCTTAACCACTTTTGTGTGTCGCCAAATTTTACAAATGTAAAGTTCAAATTAAGAAAAAGTACTTGTTTATTTTATATATATGTAAAAAAAGGTAAAATGTTTTGGAATCGATCAGGCTCTTAAACATTTTCGACTTATTTTTCAATTTTTTCAATATCTAAATAAGTAATAACTTTTAAACTTATATTCTTCTTTGTGTGTCACCAAATTTTTAAACCGTTAAAAGAGTGCCGCGGTAAAAAAATAAAAAAGATTGAGAATCACTTCTCTAGAAAATACTCTTTAAAAATTCAAAACTAAAAATAATTTTAAGACTTCGGAAAAAAAAACTAATTATTTTATTTAGGCTGAAAAAAATCGTTTATATAATTTTATTCCTCTGTTCTGGTTATATTATCTCAAAATCAAAATATATTTTTCATATTTTTTAAAAATATTTTAAACATTTATTCTCAAAAAAATATTCATGACAAATAGAAAAAAAATGAGAATTTCAAAGAATTCTTGTAAAACAATAACAATGTGTGTGTTACATTGAATCATTGGGCTGAAATGAAAGTAGAGATTATAATACACAACACATCCTATATTAAAAAAAAATAAATGAAACAATTTAATATTAAATTAAAAACATAAATTACAAAATATAAACAGAATATCTTTCTATCTTTAGAATTTTTTTCTCACAAAAGTGACCCTAAAATGGATTAAAATCTCGAAAATTAATTAAACTAAATAAATATATATATATATATATATATATTTATCTAATTGTAAATTCATATACTTTGAAAGAAGATTAATTAAAATAATCTTTTAAAAATAAATAATATTTGGTAATTTTTTTTTTAATATTTAATTTTAACAAATAATTTATTCAAGACTAAAATATTAAATTTAAAATATTTTATTTATCTACATTTTAATATTTTTACCGACCGACGATAGTAAGGGAGGTATTGTTTTCACACCAAATTTCACATGTGGAGATTTTTACATATCTCCACGAATCATGCATTTTCTAAACAGAAAAAAGTATTTTTAGCATGATGTCTGTCCGTCCGTCTGTCCGTCCGTCTGTCCGTCCGTATAGATGTGTACAGCCTGAACGGCTCAACCGATTTTGATGAAATTTGGTATATTTACTTAATGCATCAGTGGGATGAATTGATCAACTTTTGGTGCAAATCCGGAAACCGGAAGTGGTAGTATTAGCGATCGACGATAGGAAGGGAAGGGTTATTTTATTTTCAGACCAAATTTCACATGAGGAGATTTTTTTATATATCACCACTAATCATGCACTTTGTATTGGTTTTATCCTCGGGAAAATCATATTTATTAGTTTTTTCTTGATTTAAAATTATATGACGTCATCCAGCCATTCATGACGTCACAGTCTGGTCTTGCATATATATTATAAATAAAATAAAATTAAAAATGTTTATATTTATTATTTATGTATCCATATCTGTTTTTTATTACATTAATAGATATATGAAAATTATTTGAAATTGTTTCTGTAGCTGGAAATTAATTTATTTCAAACAGTCGGTCGGTTCGGACCTGGCCACAGGTCAACTTATTTTTTTTTACCTTTTCATATAGTATTGTAAAAAAAAATATTTCAAGATAAAAATTGTTTAATTAATATTTTATATAATAGGAATAATGAAAAATAATTTTACTGGTATGTAATAATGTAATAAATAAATAAATATTTTTAAAATTTTTATTAGATATGATATTTGAATACATAATGAATAATTTCATAAATTTTTAATTTTATTTTTTTTTTAATTTTGTTCTCCTGTTGAACTTCTGACCCGACCCCCGGGAAAGGTATTAAATAAAGGCATGATGAGATTCCAGGTGGACCTCCAAGCCTGGTTACGCTACTTTAATCCAAGCAACTCTTTATCATCACTCATTTTTATTTTACTTTTTCATTTTTCCATTTGAAGAGGCCCTAAAGAACAAATAACATTACTCTTTATATATATTAGATGCTTTTGCTGATCATTTTTTCAGTTTAAAAAGACATTTATTCAGTAAAATTGGTACAATATATTAATATCAAAAATATTTTCCATCATTTTCTACAACTTTAACCCAGCTGTCTTGCAACATGGCGATACAATGTCAAAAGAACGATGTTGGTATGACAGCCATCCAATAATCGATCCAATTTCGCATTTTTCACCATTTCGAAACCATGTGCCAACCAAGCTAATCAGAAGGCGCTCTGTCTGGTGAATACTCTGGGTGCGGCATAACTTTCCATTCAATTTGCAATAGTGTCTCCTTCACAACTCTTGCAACGTTTGGCTGAACGTTGTCATGCAACAGGATAACTTTCCATCTGTTGCTCGCTATTACTGGTCTTTTTTGCAACCATTTGTCGTTCAATTTGTTCATTATATATATATTATATATTTGATTCCACTATATACACAGCAAGACTTTATAGCCAAAAATATTTCGTTTCAGTGTCGACATGGATGGCTCTCCTGAACTAATTGTCTTAAAACTTTTACCTTTCATCACCAGTCACAATACTTGACAGAAAAGTCTTCTTCTTTTTTTTTTTGTCTTACAAGCAATGAAACCGCAATTACATTTTTATTCAATTCGTATTCGTAATTTGCCCTTCTTTTGGATCTTTCCCATTGCATGTAAACGTCCCGGAATAGTTGATTCATCAACTCTTAATCTGTCTGAAAGTTCAGTCCAAAAAGTCTTGCAATTCATTATCTTTGATCTTTTTTGATCCTCAGCGTCGTTCTTTGTCATTGACATCAAAATCAGCACTTTTAAATCCTTGCAACCAAAACCGACAATTGGGATATGACGGAGCAGTAGCATCATACGTTTGTTTGTTTCATACAAATTTCGGTATTTAAAATATAAAATTTAAAAAAAATCTTTCCTATCTCTATATCTTCTTTTGTCCAATTTTTTTGATGATTTAAAATTAATATTATACCTATTTTTAAAAACATTTACAAATAAACAAAAATAAACTACTATATTTTTTTTAGTTTCATTAAAATTAAATATAAAAATTCTTAAAGATTTTAAGATCTACTTTTGAGGAACCTAAAAAATGAAATAAATATAAAAAAAAATTATATTTTTGTTAATATCTAAGTTTCTGCTGGTGAAATGATTAATACAATTAAATAATTTCTGCTTGAATTGTTAATGCCATCTGCCTTCCATTGACTCATTCATTGTACCTCAGAAGAAGATAATACACAAAGTTTCTTTATCTTCCTTTGTGTCAAAAGAGCCTTCCTTATCTATGGATACATTTCAATGTCATTTAAAAGAGGAAGGTTCACATTGTAATGGAGGCATTCTCTTATACCTACCTCTACCTACTATTCACAACTATTCTGAAACTCATTTTTATAATAATTCAATTTAAAATTTAATTTATCGTCTAAAATTTATTTATGACAAATTAATTAAATTTCACTCTTATAATTTATTTTATTGACCGTCATTGATTAAAAGAAAAGAAAAAAAAAACTTTTTACTCTTTTTTCATCTTGTTTGTTACTTTTTCTGGTAATTGTTTAGTTTGGCCGATGTATCATGGATTTGGATAAATCTTTACCAGTTAATTCCTTTTTTGATTCAAAACAAACGTATCTGGTGGTCGATTCTAATATTCTATATAACTTCCATGTTTTATTATTTGACCACCAGAGGGCTCCACTAATTTTTTGTTTTTATAAGTTCGGTTTGGATATAAGAAGATTAAAAAACTAATTATTTAAATAGTTTTCCTATATCCAAACCGAAAATTAGTGAATTAGTCAATAAAACATTATTAAATGGCTGCTCATTCATATCAATGGATTTATATGCAATCTTTAATATATTTATCTCGTAAACTAGAAGCGACCGCCATATACTTCTTAAGGAAAGTTTGTTTTGAAACAAAAAAAGGAATCAACTGGTAAAGTTTTATCAAAATCCATCATATATAGGTTAGACTAAACAATTACTCTTTTTCTTACCTTCACTATTCATTTCACTATTTATATAAATGTATATTATGTCCTACTATGTAAATGAAAGATTTTTTTTTTAATCCTTTTAGAGAAGGGTTCCTATACTATTGCTAGTTGACAAATATTTGCTGGCTCCAAAAGGCGTATGTTTGTCTGTGATCTCGAGCGGAATAGCCCATCTTACTTTCATGAAGAGTTTGCAGCAAATGCGCTTTGAGATTTCAATTAACACACATCTCGGCTTGTTGGAAATGCGGGACCTCGTCCCACCGTCTGAATAGCTAATTCGAAAAGCCCAGAGATTACCCTCCTTGACTTCAAGTCCACGACTATCACTACTCTCTCCCGCATTCCAATATTCAAATTTACCAAAGATTATCTATTGAAAAGCCTATTATTATCATCTCTTTCATGACAATAAAAAGCTTATAATCACAGTCATAGCCTAATAATAATTAAGATTCTAATATTAATTAACCTAATATTAATTAGAAAGAAAAGATAAGATAATCCATTTCTAAATTCATATTTATAAATTTATTTAATAATCTTTTTATTATTATTATTATTATTATTCTTTTGATAATTTTATAAATTGTAGTTATTTTTGGTCCAATTTTGAGGATAAGAGATAGTACCTCGCCCAGTTTAATAATTTATAATAATTAATTAAAAATCGATTCAGATTGTAGTAACCAATAAAACTAAAATCAATCAATTAATCAATCAAAATAAATCTTTTTTTTTTAGATAAACTCTATTACTATATTTATACTATAATATGAAATAACTAATATGTAATATTATAACATCCAAATGAAATTGGTGTTGATTTTGGATAATCTGGTCTAAAACAGATTCGCTCACGTTTGTTCATTTCAGTGGGCGTGTATTTTTATTTCATAGAGCAGTGATTCTCAACCTTTTATTTTTTTTTTACCGCGGCACACTTTTAACGGTTTAAAATGAAAAAGATAAGTGTTCAAAGTTTACCATATTGAAAAAAAGTGGTCCCAAAAACGTTTTTTTTTTTTTTTTTCTAAAAAATTTAGAAAAAAGTCGGAAATGTTTAAGAACCTTGTCCCTAATACGTTTTACCTTTTTTTTTAGAACCAAATTGAAAAAATTTAGGAAAAAACAGTTTAAGAGTCTCGTAATCTCGCGGCACAGTGGACAATGGTTGAGAATCACTGTCATAGAGATATTGCAACTTTTGAGTCTATTGGGCAGTACGTTCTCCATTAATCGAATTCAAGGCAATGTTTTGTCTTGTAACTTATTTCAGTCTCTTATATCAATTTTTTGTTTTGTTTTGTTTTATCCAATTGAAATGGTAAAATCATTAATTTATCACTTTATCCTTAAATACAAAATAGAATTAAATATCAATTAGCAAGTCGCCTGAATGTGTTAAAAAAAAAAATAAAACATGGAACTGTTCCAACGGATATTTTTATAATAGAACAATGCTCAATTGAGATCAGAAATATATACAATATCAATACAGAAATTCTTTAATCTCTTAAAGAATTTCTTTGAATTTAGAAAAAATGTGTTACCTAAATAAAAATATATCAATTTGAAAATAAGTATCTAAAAATTTTATTTAAATAATAATAATAATAATAATATAATTTTTTTTTTTTTTTTTTTTTTTACAAATCACAATTTAGTTATAAACCTTAACTAATAAGTGATATTTATTTAAAGAAAATATATAAAGTTAATGATTTTAAAAACATGCAAACATTAGCAGTTTAATCTATTAGTTCATGAGGTTTATTCCTTTTTAATCTTCTGGTCTGGTTGGCTACGTCAAGGAGTCGAATTATAAAATTTAATCATAAAATATTTTAATTGTATAATGTGGTACATAGCACAAAATAATATCACAATGTTCGATTAACATTGTTAATTTCGAATAATTTTGTTACTTACTCATCCAGACAATTCTTGACTAATTTTAAATCTAGTAGTTTTTTTTTAATTTCAATTTTTCAAGACAATAATATTATTTATTAATAATTATTTTCTTTTTTTTTCTCTAGGTAAGTCGGCAATCATCTAATTCCTTATACTTTATGTTACATTGCGGAGAATTGTAAGTAATATATATATATTATATTATTAATATTTTTTTAGGGCATAAATCAATTTAACTTCTCAGATTAATATTTGAATAACAGATTTAGCTTATTATATAATTAATTCTATTCCTCTTGTTTAACTTTTAATGATAATTTTCACAGAAATTATTTAAAATGATAATTTAAATCAATATAATTAATATAACTTTTTTATTCTATTTTGTTTAATTTAATTAAATTTCATGATTTTAAGGGATGAGAATATAAGGGTATATTCAGAATATTTCTGATATTAGGAATATTAGGTTAATACATATTTTGATTGATGAACTGAGTATTACAAATATAATTTTATTTTATGAAATCTATAAATTTTTCTATCTAGAGAAAATATTTTATTACTTATATCATTGATTCCCAAACGGTGAGCCGCGAAAAAATTTCCTAATACTTGAAATTTTTTGGTCCTAAAAAAAAAAACAAAAAAAAAAGCTCAAACGTTTTCTGGACTAAGCTTTTGAACATTTCGTACTTTTTTTCAATATGCTTCTAAAAAAAGGTAAACCCTAATTTACACGTTCCCACCGGCTCCATAATTTGCTATTTATTTTGTGGCGGCATGAGCCACCGGTGGTACATGCCGGCGGAAACGTGTGTTTACTTATATATAAATTTACTAATAGATAAAATATTTTATTACTTATATCATTGATTCCCAAACGGTGAGCCGCGAAAAAATTTCCTAATACAGTGGTACCTCGACATACGAGTGCCCCAACATACGAGTGTTTTGAGATACGAGCCGCCAACCGACCGATATTTTGCTTTGAGATACGAGCAAGATTTGAGATACGAGCACCCCGTGACGATGCACACGGCACCAAATTGCCCCCGCATTTCTAATTTTAAGAAGCTGAACACAAAGCACATGTTCCGCAAATGCTTTGAAGTGACGGATAGTACAATCCTGACCCTTCGAGAGTTTTGGAAAGACCATTTTAACATAGTGACATGTCTAAGAATTATTGATCAGGCCTGGCTGGGTGTCACAAAAAGAACATTAATTTCTGCATGGAAAAAGCTATGTAACTGAAAGGATCATTGCAGAATCTGAATCTCAAGTGTCAGAAATAGAAGAGATTGTTTCTTTGGGAAAATCTTTGGGTCTAGAAGTAGATGAAAATGATGTAAACGAACTCGTCGAGCAACATTTTGAGGAGCTTACAACTGAAGAGTTACAAAACCTACAAACACAGAATGATGTTGTGACCCAAGAAAACATAGTTTCTGAAGAGGCGCCAGAAACAGAAAATGTTATCTCTTCAAAAGAAATTAAAGAGATCCTAGGAATGTGGGAGAAAATTGTTGAATTTGTAGATAAAAACCACCCCGAAAAGGTTGCAACTGGTCGGGCTTCGGAATTATTTAACGAAACCTGTCTCAAACATTTTCGCAATACCCTGAAGGGGAGGAAAAAACAAACTTCCCATTAGACAATTTTGTAAAACGCTTTGCAGAACAAGATGAGCAAGGAGGCGAAAAAAGCAAAGACAAGCGATGATATTTAAGTTTTTTTTTAAATTCTTCTTATTTTTATTTATTTAAATGTTCCCATTATTTTTGTTGTTTTTAAATAAATGTTCCTTCTCGTAAAGACATTTGTTTGATTCAAAATAGCATACAAAAAACAAAACTAAGGTGATTTTTGGGGACTGGAACGGATTAAAAGCTTTTCTATTAGTTTTAATGCTTTGAGATACGAACAATTTGAGATACGAGCAAGGTCTTGGAACGAATTAAGCTCGTATGTCGAGGTACCACTGTACTTAAAAATTTTTGGTTCTAAAAAAAAAGCTCAAACGTTTTCTGGACTAAGCTTTTAAACATTTCGTACTTTTTTCAATATGCTTCTAAAAAAAGGTAAACCCTAATTTACACGTTCCCACCGGCTCCATAATTTGCTATTTATTTTATGTGGCGGCATGAGCCACCGGTGGTATATGCCGGCGGAAACGTGTTAAGGAAAATATCCGATGTATTATGGGAGCCGTATACCGAAAAAATTTGGGAACCTTTGGTTTATATTATAATAATATTTTTTTCATTTAAAAATTACTTCAATTTCTCAATTTCTCATTTCTATATTTTTGATCATATATGAATACTATTTATTAATCTAATGACCTCAATTTTCAATTATTAAACTGTCAAAACAGTACATGACTATAAATAAAAGCAAAAAGAAAAAAAAAAATTTAAATATAAGTTATAATTGCAAAAATGCCAAGAGTTGTTTTTGTTTTTGTATTTTTTTTCCCCCGATTTGATTAAACAAAAGCACTCCAGTGAGATGTTTGATAATAGAATATTAGATTATTATTTTATTTAAAAAAAAAAAAAAAAAAGTAGTAGTCTCTTGTCCAGAAACTCGTGAGAATGAGTTTTTTATATATATATATTTAGAATGGCCTCCATCCAAACTAGAATTTTGAATTGGGAAATCCATTATAAATTCAAAGCAAGAGGGACTTGAATAAAGCTGTGAGAGGTTTGGGGGTTGCATGAGAGAGGGGAAGAGAGTGGGGAGTGAAAAAGCTCTAGCATTGTATTTGTGCGCACGTGCCACCCCCGAAATGATCTGCGAGTGACATGGCCCGCACCCCCTTAGCCGTGCCCTCCTGACCAGCCCCATTTGCCAATTGATATAGCCGTATAAATATATAAGACTGAGAGAGAGCCCTGGGAATTTTGACCAAATTGAATTGGGAAAATTAACTTTCTGTCAAGCTGCTCAAAGTTAAACCCGATTTCCATCTCCCTCTCTCTTTCTCTTTTACATCCCAGGAGCTTTCTATTTCTTTCTTTTTTCTTTTTTTTTCCTTTTACTGTAGGTACTCAAATATCTAAAATCCACCATTTAATGATTATACAGATATATATATATATATATATTTAAACAACCAGAGATAAAATGAAACAAAATTTTATGGAAATAAAAAAAAGAGAAAAAAAAAAAATTATCGTCTCTTATCCTTTTTATTTTTATTTCAATATCTATGTAAATGTAAGTTAATTAATCGTAATCTCCCTGTCGATAATATATCTATATTGACAGGTAAATACATATGTACATGTAGCAAACATACAACTTTATCTTTAATTTCAATTTTCAAAAAAAAAAAAATAAAAATGTCAATTTCAATTTTATTAATATCTCAGCTATATATTAATAAAATAATAATTATTATAATTATTTTTTCTTATTATTAATTATTATTTATTTTATTTTTAAATATATTCCTACAAATTTTTTTTTCTCTAAATATGATGAAAAAAATGTGCACAGAACCGACCAACGATTTGAAATAAATTAAATTAAAAAATAAAAAAATAAAAAAAAATTAAAAACATGAATTAAAATGACTAAATTATATTATCTTGGTTTTTATTTTTAGTTTAATTATTCAATTTATAATCACAACTATATTTTATGTGAAAAATTTCCGACAATGAATATAAAATTAATACTTTGTAAATTGCCACTTCCGGTTTCCGGATATACACCAAAAGTTGATGAATTTATGCTACTGATGCATTAAATAAATATACAAAATTTTATCAAAATCGGTTAAGCCAGTGATTCCCAAAGTATAAATTAAATTTTAATTAATTATTCAATTTATAATCACAACTATATTTTATGTGAAAAATTTCCGATAATGAATATAAAATTAATACTTTGTAAATTGCCACTTCCGGTTTCCGGATATACACATGATGAATTCATGCATTAAGTAAATATACCAAATTTTATCAAAATCCGTGGAGCCATTCAAGCTATACTTTTTTTTATAAGGACACCCAATTTACAGACATCATGCTAAAAATCTTTTTTTTTACAAATCTCCACATAAGAAATTTGGTGTGAAAACAATACCTTTCCTTCCTATCGTCGATCGGAAAAAAATGTACTATAAATATTTTTTGCTGATTTATAACAATAACTATGTATTTTAAATTGTCACACATTATGTTATTATATTTACATATTTACATGAAATATATGGTAAAAATAATAATTAGGTACTTATAAAATGCAGAGGAATACCATTACTTATTTTAACTATTAAAGAAAAAGAAAATAAAAAATTTAAAACTATAAAAAAAAACAAAAATTACAAAAATCTGTTAAAAAGTATTAAACACGTGATCTCAGGTTTTTCTTTTCCAAAATTATTGAAAAAAAATAATTAATTACAATGAATATATATCATAATCATCTTTTTTTTCTATGTTCCTTTTCTATTACTTTGACGGATTCATTTTTCTTTTTGTGCTGAATTATTCTCGATTTAGTGTAATGAAGACATCAATCGAAATGTTTCTGGCAAATTCAGTTCTCTAAGGTTACTAGTCTTATTTTCGATAATTTCTACCTTTCCTTTGTAGAAATTGCAACGATAGAGAATGAAAAAAAAAGAGTAGATAACCTGAGAACGTGCAAGAATTCTATTTGTTTCCAACTCGTGGGGGATAAAAAAAAAAGGAAGAGAAAATAGAGAAGGCCGAATCAAATAGCCGATGCAAATTCTCTGGCGCTTGTCTGAAATAAAAAACGATTGCCTAGAGAGGAACTCGCTACTAAATGAAACGAAACCCTCTCCCTCACCCTCTTCTCTACCCATTGCTTTCAACACATTCTCTACCACATCTCCACCCCCCCCCCACTCCCCCACCTACATACTATATATATATATATATATCCATCAAAGACTTCGAATTTTAAGTTAAATTTTAGTTAAATCGATGATTCTTAACACACAATTCTAAGGCATTTCATATCTTGAACTAAAATAATAACCTATAATATCATATTATATAATAATTCTGATGATTAACAACTTTAATAAGATCTCTTTATTTTTATCGGAAACCAACAAATTTTTTTAACACATTTGTTTTCTTTATGCGCATTTTAGTAGTTATTCCATTTTGTCAGAGAGAAAAAGAGAAGAGACAAGGGAAAGTTAAATTTTAGTTAAATCGATGATTCTTAACACAAAATTCTAAAGCATTTCATATCTTGAACTAAAATAATAAACTATAATATCATATTATATAATAATTCTGGTTATTAACAACTTTAATAAGATCTCTTTATTTTTATCGGAAACCAACAAATTTTTTTAACACATTTGTTTTCTTTATGCGCATTTTAGTAGTTATTCCATTTTGTCAGAGATAAAAAGAGAGAAGAGACAAGAGAAAGACTTTTTTTTATTTTAATATTTCAGTAATTAAAGCGTTATTTTTTCTTCTCTTTTATTTCTCTTTGACAAAATTATATGTATAAATAAAATTATTTTTTTGGATTATACATTTATTGTAAAATTTCTTTTTTTTTCCCTGAAATATTCTAAATTCGATGATCATTTATACAATTACCTATACTTATTTATTATTTAGTTTATTATGTTATCAACACATCTGATTCAATTTAATTTTATGAATCTGTAAAGAATAAATATACTACTACAGCAGGGGTGTCAAACTCTTTTAAAAAAATTTTAATTTGTCTCTTAAAAAAGAAAAACTTTTTTTTTAAATTTTTGCGGCCGGCGACCACTTTTTTTAAAAAATGTTCAATTTTTGACACCCCTGTACTACAGTGTCATAAATGAAATGAAAAACTTTTTGGTTATAATCTTCTGATTTTTTTATAGATTATATTATATCTTATATTATAATAAATAATAATATTACAATTTTGGCGCTCTTATTCCATAATAATCTATTTTCTGACATAGAGAGTCAATTTACAAGTTAAAATCCGTAGCTGAACTGTCTAGTCTATTGCAAAACAACAATTATTATTTGACAAGGTGGATGTTTGCCTAATATTAATACATTTCCATTAATTCTATAAATAGGGCTTTGTTTGATCCCTACTCGGATGATTATGATAAATAGTTTAATGACAAATTATCTACGTTTTTCTCGCAGTGCAATCCACCTTCATTCATCATCTTTTTTTTTTTTTTTTTTTTTTTACACGCACATTTTTCATCCATTTATAATAATATAGTCTAGACAATTTATTATACATCTTAATAGTATTTTTTTTAAGTATAATAATAGTAATAAAATTTAAAAGTTGTTTTATTCATTTGTAAATATAAACAAATTTAGAATAAAAATTAACAAATGAGATGTGACCAGGCACAGAACCGACCGACGATTTGAAATAAATTAATTTCCTAAAACATTATACATATATATAAAGTATTTAAAAAAAAAAATTAAAACTTGAATAAAATGACTAAATTATTTTATTCTGGTTTTTATTTTTGGTTTAATTACTCAATTATTAATTACTACTATATTTTAAGTGAAAAATTTATCCGACAATGAATATACAATTAATACTTTATAAACTACCACTTCCAGTTTCCAGATATACACCAAAAGTTGATGAATTCATGCTACCGATGCATTAAGTAAATATACCAAATTTTATCAAAATCGGTTAAGCCAGTGATTCCCAACGTGTAAATTAAATTTTCTAATATTTGAAATTTTTAGTTCTAAAAAAAAATTATATAAAAATTGGATGAATTAAGGGAGCCTGGGAAAAAATCTGATTATTTAGGGAGCCGCAAACCAGAAAAGATTGGGGACCTCTGGCTTGAGCCGTTCAAGCTATACACGTCTATGACACTGACGGAGGGACGGACGTTATACATTTCTATACGGACACACATGCTAAAAAACTTTTTTTCTGATAACAAAATGCATGATTTGTGGAGATTTGTAAAAATCTCCCCATGTGAAATTTGGTGTGAAAACAATATCTTCTTTTCCTATCGTCAGACGGCAAAAATAGTATAAATTCTCTAAAATATGCGATTTAATAACAATTTTATACGTAATAGAAATTAAGGAAAAATATTTAGTATCCAAAAAATGTCATTAAATAGGGAGTATTCAAATTTTACTTTATACTTTACTTTTCTTACCCAAGTATGACAATTAATAGTATTTATATCTTCTATTTATGTATTTGGTATTATTTTATTAAATGTTTTTTTTTCTTCTTCTAAATATATTAAGAATAATAAAAATTCTAGCTATATTTCTCGAACTAAAATCCAGAATATTTAAATTTAAAACGACGACATAAAGATTTGGTCTTTAATTTGCATTTATATGTTATGAAAAGAGAGAATCCAAGTTAAATCCGCTAAGGTCATGACGTTACTTGTATAAAAGTGTCTATCTTCCTATAAAAAGAAAACAGTATCACAATCGTTTCCAGCAATTCTACCAGAGCTCGAATGGAAAGAAGCTGTTTTAATGGACTTTGATTATTTGTCCAGAGATTTGGCGCACTTGAGAGTCATTCTTGGCAACAGCCCTATTTCCCCCACGGGGTTAATTAGTTACTTAAAAACTTCCCTAATCTTAAAATTGTATCCATATCTAAATGTAGATTTTTATGTCATTTATATTTATATTTATGCAATTTTCTACAAATTCTAATTACACTATTATTTGGAACTAATCCAGTGATTCTCAACTTTTTTTTTTTACCGCGGCACACTTTTAATGGTTTAAAAATTTGGCGACACACAAAGAAAAAGAAAAGTGTAAAAGTTTACCATATTGAAAGAAAGTGGTCCCAAAAATGGTTTAGTTTTTTTTTTTTTTTAGAACCATATTGAAAGAATTTAGAAAAAAAAGTCGGAAATGTTTAAGAGCCTCTTTATATTTGTAATAATTTGGCGGCATATTTTGATAATCTCGCGGTACACTTTTGAAAATCACGCGGCACAGTGGTTGAGAATCACAGAACTAATCTAACATCTTTTATTTTTAAATATTTTAAATAGGTATCTAATTTAAACAGTTTCTTTTAACATTAATAATTTCTATTCAACTATAATCTATTAAATAAGCAATAAATTCATTTATTATTACATTCAACCGGAGCGTCTGCAAATATTCAAATCGTATCTAAAATCAAACTAATTTAGTAGTTTTTGGCATCAGTCAAATATGTAAGAAAAATTTAAATGCTTATGATAATTTTAATTTTTTTTTTTTTTTAAGATTGCATTTTAATTAATTAATTTATATTTTATTTGTTTATTAATATATATTACATAAAATTAAAATTCTTTATATAATAATAAGTACATATAGCTTGATCCTTTAACAATTTTATACAATTTATTATTATAAACTTTAAAAATTTTACAATTTTTTAATTATTTAATAATAATTATTAAATGGGTTTCCTAAAATTCATTTCAAGAGGAAAAATTTATTCGAATTTACTTGATAAAATATTTATTCCTTTATTATTCATAGATATATATATGAGTGTGTTGTTATAATTAGATTGCTTTAATTTTATATTTTTCAAAGAAGCAATAGCATACAGACTGTTTCCACCGTAAGGATTACTACTGATAATAATATAAATTCTGAAATTATATTGACACCTGTATTTGTCTATATTTTAATTAAGAAAGAATATATTATATTCTTTTTATTTATAATAATCAAATAAAAATTTAAATTCTAAAAAACATTTTAATTAATATAATATAATTTATTTAATATTATTAGATCAAATTTATTCTACTATTCTATTTGAAATTACTTTATAAGTGTTCTTATGTATTATATGTTGCTAAATTCATGAATATTTTTTTTTTTTTTTTTTTTGAGGAGGTATGATAAATATATTTCGTAATTTGATTCTAAAATATATTTAATTTTATTTCGAAATTAAATAAAAAATTTTAAAATATTTTAAAAATAAAAAAGATATTATTGCATATCATTTAAAACAATAGATAAGTCGAAAATTTCAATATGGATAACTTATTCAAGTCATTTAAATATATTATTTTAAATTAAGAAAAATACTAATAAAGTTGATTTTTCCTGAGGCTGAAACCAATACAGATCGATTTTTTTTATAACTATTATAAATATATTGTGTGAATTTCATAAAAATCCTTAAGGCGGTTTAATATCTCAAAAATATACATATATGTATATATATATATATACAATTTTTGCTAGTATATAATAATAATAAAAACTATTTTACAAATTAAGAAAATACTAATAAAATGGATTTTTCCTGAGGCTGAAACCAATACAGATCGATTTTTTTTTATAACTATTATAAATATATTGTGTGAATTTCCTAAAAATCCTTAAGGCGGTTTAATATCTCAAAAATATACATATATGTATATATATATATACAATTTTTGCTAGTATATAATAATAATAAAAACTATTTTACAAATTAAGAAAATACTAATAAAATGGATTTTTCCTGAGGCTGAAACCAATACAGATCGATTTTTCTTTATAACTATTATATATAGTGTGAATTTCCTTAGAGCGGTTTAATATTTCAAAAAAATAAATATATACAATCTTTGCTAGTATATAATAATAATTAAATTGCTTTACAATCGTATTAAGAGAAATCTTGACCTATTTTATCTATATTTATTATATTTCTATTCCAACTATGTCATTTCAATTAATCATTATATTAAAAAAAAAAATAAATGAATATAAATTTAACGTCTCTTAAATAAATTATTCCATTCCATTTATTAAATAAATTAAATGCCGTCTTATATTTCATTTTTTTTCTCTCTTACTCTTTTGATCTCTATGATAGAGAAATCGACAAGACAGATTCTCGCCTAAAAAATCTCCCCTTCATTAATATCTAAATTGTGACTGGCTTCACGCCAAATTAGAAATTGGATCAAGACGATTCAAGCTACATATTTTTCTAATGCTCACAATTATATTTCCTAAATATCGAAATATTTCAAGGGAGGGAAATTTTATTTATTTATTTATTTATTTTATTATTTTTCACCGCATTGGAGACGGTTTTATATTTTTATTTAATTTCTGTCCATTCTTTGCCAACAAACGAAATTTATAACCCAGCAGTCAGCAGATTTTACCAGCCAATCCTCCAACAAGTGGCGGGCGGACCTTTCAAAGCATGCCTCGTTTGGGATTTTCTCTTGAAATCCTAACACACGAATGACAATCGTAATTCACTCGTTTTTCATAAAGAGTTTGAAATCACGAATAATTTACGAGTAGTAAATCAGACAATGAAAAATACTCTGACAAATTTATACCTTTATTTTATGTTTTTTTTTTTTTTTGTTTTTTTTTTTTTGCAATATGCAAAAATAATTATGATTCATTAAGTGCCAATTGATTTTCCATCTGAAAGATTATAATATAATAATCATATAAAAACATTGATTCAAAATTATCTAATGGAAAAATAAGAATTACTAAATTATATACCTTATATTTTTACATTTATTTTTATTATAAAGAATTAGTTTTGAAAAATGATTTAGAGAAGGGTTGGTGAGATGAGGGTTGATTCAGGACGTTCATTTGCCATTTAAGAAGAAATATTTCCCCCCCTTATTTTAATAAAATTGAATAAAATTATTCAACCACCGGTGGCTTATGCCGCCACATAAAATAAATAGACAAATTATGGAGCCGGCGGGAACGTGTTATCCAAAATAAATGTTTATACTATAAAAAATAGTTTACATGAAACATTTATTTTGGATTAACACGTTCTTACCGGCTCCATAATTTGTTTATTTATTTTATGTGGCGGCATGAGTCACCGGTGGTACAAGATTTAAAATATATTTATAAAAAAAAAATATTTATTATTTATTATTACATTTTGTAATAAAAATAGCTTGTTTAGGTACTTACTCCAATTCACTATACTTAAACTATATGTATATATATGTACGTATATGATACTTTTATAGGTATATATCTCGTAAATCTAATTAAGTTCTCACTCCCTGATAAAAAGTGACTACGGGTGTGTGTGTGTGTGTGTGTGTGCACAACTTTGTTTGTTAATCATTTCGAGTTACATTCTGTATTTATTTTACAAAATAAAATGATATGGACAATCGTTGAGGGGTGGTTAGTTGTGTGTTAGTTACGGCTTGGAATAAAAAAAGGGGTTGGTTGGTTGGTTGGTTGTTCCATTTATAAAGGGAGAGTATATTTTATTTTAATTTTAACTTTTCAATACCCATTTCCGAATCAAACTCAAATATAAATTTTTATTTTTAAATTATACTTTATTTATCAAATAAAGTATTTTTAATATATCATCTATATTAATATATTAAATATATATTTTTATATTTTATGTTATTGTTATTATTGTTTTATAATTTAATAATTCATTTAGAGATGATATTCTTGAATAATTTTAGTTTTATTTTATTTAATGTGATTAAAACTAAATTAAACCAGTGTTTCTCAACCACTGTGCCGCGGCACTTTAGTGTGCTGCGAGATTATGACGCTCTTAAACATTTCCGACTTTTTTTCTAAATTTTTTTCAATAAAAAAAAAAGGTAAACCGTTTTTGGGACCATTTTTTACCGACCGACGATAGTAAGGGAGGTATTGTTTTCACACCAAATTTCACATGTGGAGATTTTTAGCATGATGTCTGTCCGTCCGTCCGTCCGTATAGATGTGTACAGCCTGAACGGCTCAACCGATTTTGATGAAATTTGGTATATTTACTTAATGCATCAGTGGGATGAATTGATCAACTTTTGGTGCAATTCCGGAAACCGGAAGTGGTAGTATTAGCGATCGACGATAGGAAGGAAAGGGTTATTTTCACACCAAAGGAGATTTTTTTATATATCACCACGAATCATGCACTTTGTATTGGTTTTATCCTCGAGAAAAATCATATTTATTAGTTTTTTCTTGATTTAAAATTATATGACGTCATCCAGCCATTCATGACGTCACAGCCTGGTCTTGCATATATATTATAAATAAAATAAAATTAAAAATGTTTATATTTATTATTTATGTATCCATATCTGTTTTTTATTACATTAATAGATATATGAAAATTATTTGAAATTGTTTCTGTAGCTGGAAATTAATTTATTTCAAACCGTCGGTCGGTTCGGACCTGGCCACAGGACAACTTATTTTTCAATATAGTAAACTTTTACACTTATCTTTTTCTTTGTGTGCCTCCAAATTTTTAAACCGTTAAAAGTGTGCCGCAGTAAAAAAAAAAGGTTGTGAATCATTATATTTTTTAACATCTACTAAAATTAAGTTACATATATTATTCTTTAATCAATATTATAATATTATCTTAATAATCATTGATATTAATTATTATTTGTCACCAAATTATAAAATATTCGAAAATTAAACTGAATTAATCAAATTAATATTAAATTGTATTTTTATTAGAATAGAAAATAAAAACAAATAAATAACCCCCCCCCCCCCGGTTATATTTATTTATGGATTGATTGACTGAACGAGTGTGTTATTTCCTCTTTAGCCACCTATCTATCCAGTGAGAAAGCACGTTCATTAGAGTTGGACCCGGGACAATCGATGGGGATGGTAAGGGGGAGGGGAGGATTTTAATTAAGTTCTTTACGAAACGCAACTCTGGCCTTTTGTTCTGTTGAGAGTGCATCAGATCAGAAATAGAACACATTCTGTGTTGCCCTTTCAGTGTGGCTCCAAGGGAGGAATGAGGGAGTTCCCCCTTCATCTCCTCCTGATACATACATAATACATAATACATAAACATACTATCATACCCTTTAGATGGTTGTGCATATCATCCTATATTGATTAGTATTCGGCTAATTATAGCTCTCTGGGTGATAAGGGCGTGGCTTCAGGGGCGGTGTTTATAGATATGTAATAGTACGTAATCTCCCCTCCACCCACACTCTCCTTCACCTATCCTAGTTTACATTCCAAAGTATTCATATCTAAATCCCATTTAATTTATCTCGAGTTAGATGAATTCGCTAAAAATATTTAGTTTCAATAATCATTTCTTCCTTTAAGCCTGATGTTTTCTCTCTTAAGCATCTTTTCCTTTCTTTTTTTTATTTTTTGATGTTTTCGATAAGGTTATAATTAATTCTCAGGGGGATAAATCTGTTAGATTTTTATTCTACATTTAAAAGAAAAATCAATAATGACGATTTATCATATATTATATTATATTATATATATATTCTCTCTATTATTCATTTGTAAAAATAAAAATCGATGAATAAACTGGTGAATCACTTAAGATTCACATTGAGGAGATTATTATATTTATGAATATTATTATATTATCATCAAGGTTGTTAAAAGAACAAGATTTTTTAGATATAGATTGATTGATAATAAATGACTTAATACCTGGTTCACCGAGCCACCGCTCAGTCATTCAAAAAAATTATCCCTTATTATCGGGTTTTGCTGGTAATATTAATACCTTGTTCACCGAGCCGTCGTTCAAATAATTTAAAAGAACATAAATTAAAAAAAAAATAGTCATAAAACATACACCCCTTAAACGTATGTATTAATACACCGAAAGACAGAAAAGTATGGCCTGTGGATATGACAATATATATTTCGTAATTTGATTACAAAATATTTTTAAAATAAATATTTTTAATTTTATTTTATTTATAATATTTTGTATTTAAGGAAGTGCTTTCCAGTGTAAAACTAACAAAGATGATTTTTCCCCAGGTTGAAACTAATACAGATCGATTTTTCTTTATAAAAATTATCTATAGTGTGAATTTCAAAAATATCGTTAGCGGTTTAATATCTCAAAAATATAAATATTTATACAACTTTTGCTACTATAATAAGATATGATATATATTTGATTTGATTTTTAGCAAAAGTAGCTTCACTAAAATATTTAATTATTCCAATGTTTCAATATTCAAAATGTATCTCTATTTTTAATAGAAAATCAGATTAATTCATGTGTTCACCTATCAACGTCGTTCATCTAATTTTATCATTCACTATTGAATCAATTAATTTTAATTGTATATCTATTAATATAAATTAAAGCAATGAAAAAGATTTTACAATAACATTTATGATTTATTTTATTGTAAGAATTTTTCTTTTTACTCTACAAAGATCCCAAATACATGCAAATTATTTGCTGACAATTCATTCTCAAATTCAATATTTTTTTAGTTGTCATTAAATTATAAATAAAATCTGTTATAAACTAATTAACCCTTTAAATATATTAGTTAAAAATTTTATAATTGTGACAAATATAGATTAGATATTGATAGAATACAAATTATCAATTTCATTCAATATAAAATTCTTTAAATCAGGAAATTTTCTATTTGTGAGTTGAAATTAACTAAATTTATATTTTTTTGACAACGTTTAGGGTCAGTGAATATTAAATTTAAAAATAGATTTTAAGTAAATCATACAAAATATATTTTATTGAAAAAATAATTAATAATTTTAAAATTTTTTTATCAAGATTTTCTCAAGTTCAACGTTCGTATTTCCCAGTGCACAAGTCTTATTGTATTTTTTGTTTTTATCTTAAAAAATATATTTTTGTCCTGATAAATTGATGAGGTTTAACTACTTTCCATAGACGTGCAACTGCAACCGTGCAACCCATTTCAGATAACCTCTTTGTATTTTGTGCTTCTTTTTAACTTTTATATTTTATTTATAAATATTATTTTCAAATGACATGCAAATTATTTCCATTCGTCCTTATTTTCTTTTCACTTTATCTCTTTTCTTTCATTAGTTTATAATAACATAAATAAATAGGATCTCATTTTTTAGTTTCATTCGCAGAGAGAATATAGCAGTATATGTATATGAATACAGACATAAAAAATGAAATCTGATATAAATTATTAATACTCGAGCAAATTATATATATATATATATATATATATATATGAATCAGTGTATAAAAGAAAATGTTATTAGTATTATAATGAAAAAAACAGTCTTTTTTAAAATTTTTTTTATAATAAATTTTTATTTAAAAATTCCAATCTACGTTATAAATATCTACGATAAATATTAAAAATATATTTTTTAATATTGTTATAATTTCTTTAGGAATAAAATTAATATTTGGTAGAATGCAAATTGAAATTTTTTTACATAAGGACTGTTTTTTTATTTTATTTTAAAACATAATATATAGAGATATTAATCAAATTAAATGAGTAAATTTTAATTAAATCTGATTTAATGTGTAATAACAAAGTTGATTTATTTGCGATTTTTTTTTACCCCTTAAGCCTTATGCAACCAAATTGACATCTTGGATATTTACAAATAACAGTATTACATAAATATTTTTTCTTTTTTTTTCTTTTTTACTTTCATAAGACAATAAATGTTTAGTCATGAATACAGATAGAATATAGATAGATCTTAGATATAAAATAAAATGACATAGTTATAGAAAAATATAAACGACTGTAGTCGGCTAATTGAGCCTTCGAACCGTCGGCTCGATTTAATTTTTGTTACTTTTCAATCGGAAAAAAATTCTAAATTTTTCGTATTTTAATTATCTATAATCTATCTAAAATCTATTTTTTCCGCATATCTCACATTTTCTAAAAAATTATTTATAAATGGAGAATAGCAAAAGAAACAAATATATTTTTAACTACTGCATATATCAATTGAAAAGTCATTTGAAGGTTATTACGTATATTCCACTTTTTTTTTAATAATAATAAATAATCATATACTTAGTTAATTAAGCGAGGAGGAGTAATAATTATAATAATTATAAAAGTTAAATATTGTTGTGGGAAATTAACAAGTAAATAATAAATTCACTATTAATTTATTAATTACTTGAAAAATATGTTATAAAAATAAATAAGAAAAATTTAATTAAATTATTATTTTTACTACTGATCAGAAAAAATTTATATAAATAAAAAAAAAATATGAAATTAAAAATATATCGGAAAACAATACCATCTTCTTAATGATGATTTTTAAATGTTTAAATAATTTCTATCAGGCTTTTAATAAAATTGAATTATGATAATAAATAAATATATAAGTCAGTGATTCTCAACCTATTTTTTTTTTACCGCGGCACACTTTTTCCTGTTTAAAAATTTAAAAGTAAAAGATAAGTGTAAAAGTTTACCATATTGAAAAAATTGGTCCGAAAAACGGTGTGCTTTTTTTTAGAACTATATTGAAAAGTTTAGAAAGTCGGAAATGTTTAAGAGCCTCATAATCTCGCGGCACATTAAAGTGGATTTAAGTAATATATATTAATAAAAAGATTATAAAAATGCATTGTACAAAATTTAATTTTTATTAGAAATATTTTATTTTTTTCAAAAGTTCATCATTGCAAATAATATATTTTGAAAATAAAAATGTAGGGTTGGGGGTTGAAATAAAATTGTTCATTTTTAAATTAAGAGTAGTTTGGTGAATGTAATTTTTAATGGAATCCTTTTTAAAACATTCAGATCTACTATATTTTCCGAAATCAACGCAATTTACATACAATGTATATGTTTTATGAATCTTTCTGTAAAATTTTTAAAATTTCCTAATTACTTTAAACAAATTCAAATAAATGTTATTTATTTATTTTATAATATATAATGCATATGAATATCAATTTGATAAGTATATAATTATATATATCAGAGGTTCCCAAAGTGGTCTGACCCCTAGGGGTCTATGACAACCTGCAAAGGGTTTTCCCGACATACCTCTAAAAAAAAAATAAAGATGATGAAAAATCGATTTCAATTTGTCAAAAGAGCGAACAGACAGAGAGACAGAAGTGAAGTTGACAAAAAAGTTATAAATAAAAGGTAAATTGCTTTTCCGACATGGCTCTTAAAACATTTTTAAAAATTTTCTTATAAAAAATCAAAATCAATTTAAGGGGTCTACGCAAAACCGAAAAACATGGCAAGGGGTCAACGACACAAAAAAAGTTTAAGACTATGATATATATTATTAAATGTTTTTATTAAAATCTTTGAATAGAATTAAACTTAATGAATGATTTAAGATGTATTCTAAAACACCACTATTTTGGAAAAATTAATATTTGTCTTTTTATTTGTAAAAAAATTGTCAGAGAGTGGTCACCTCCGCTTGACCCCGCTCGCCCCTCTCTCCATTCTCCTCCGTCGCCTGGCCACACCTCCCTTCCTATTTCCCTGCCTACCTACCGGCCTACCTTTCCGAGTGCCTCGAGTGAATTCAGTTGCTTTACACTCTGCATAGCACGATGATGACCGGCCTATCCACTATAATCATCCCTCAATCATTCACTAATCAAGAATTAATTGAAAATTTATTTATTTCGATTAATTAAATCGAATATTAGTGAACTTGAAAAAAGAAAAAAAAAATATTTCATTAAAAATTAAATTTTATAAATTTTTCTTTAAAATTAAGCCTAAATATTGTATTGGTTCCATTTAAGATCCCATTCATTCAATTTTATTAAAAATTAAATGAAAATTATTTAAACATAAAAAAATCTATAAGAATTAATTTTCTTAAATATTTTTTTTTAATGAAAATCATCTTTATTATTAAATTAATTTTTTAAATTTTTCTCTAAAATTAAGGGAAAAATTAATTAATATAAAAAAAAAACTTAAAAATTTTTCTGATTGAAAAGTAAAAATATATTTACACATATATAGTATAATTTAAATATTCTATATATTTTATTTCTAATATTATTTTACTCTCGAATACATTATAACTTTTAAAAATCAGTGAGTTGGTAAGTTAGAATTCAGTTCACCCATCCCCCACATATTTTTTTCAAACTATAATTATTTTAAATATGAACTTGAAAAAAATATTTCATTGAAAATTAAATTTTGTAAAATGCATTTAAATAATGTTTTATTGAAAGTAAATATTTATTTACTCACATAATTCAATTTTATTAAAAGTTTAATGAAAATTATTTAAACATTTAAAAATAATCTTTAAGATGTTGATATTTTTCTTAAATTTTAAATAATTTTAATAATTTATTATTGTATAAATTTTTTTTTTGCAAATTTATCATTTCTATTCGATTTGATGAATAAAAAATACATATAAATATACTATTTTTTTTGTTTTTTTTTAATATATATATATAAATTTCTTCTGGCCATTAGTAAAAATGATTTAATTATTATTAAATACATATTTAATTAAACTTTTCTTATAAAATATTTTTGTTTTTTTTTTCAAGAGATAATTAAAAAAAAAAAATTAAGACAGCCCCTTCAAGCCGATAGGTCATTTAACAAATTAACAGATCTAATATACAGGTTGCATTAAAAGGAGCATTACTCGACTTCAGCACCTGCCCTTCCATATATATTTTTCCATGACTATATCAACATAACATAAGTTAACCACAAATAAGAGTTTAGCAATTATATTTTCTAAAAAATAGAAATAGTTTCCGATAAAAACGATTCAATATTAAACATACAAATTAAAATTAATCTCGGTGTAGCTACAATATTTTCGCTTTATATTTATTTATGAATTTCCTATAAAATTTAACATTTTATCAAAAGAAGCTTGGATTTTTTTACTATATTTAAAATAACATTTAGACCGGGAGCATAGCCGCGCGGTTAAAATGACCGGGTCCGCCGACTCGAGTTCGAGGGATCGAACCTGCATCGATATATAAATAAAAATAAAAAATAATAAACAATTCTAAGAAAGCTGGCTAAATGGAGATATATTCCCAAAAAGCTAAAAAAAACATTTTTAAAGATATTTTTCTCTATACATTATTATACTTATAATATAATATAACATTGTAAAAATAATTCGATAAATGCCCCCGATCATAATTGATACAATATTCTTCCAATTTAGAAAAATAAATGATAAATAAATAAATAAATCGAAAATATTTTTTAAAAATACCAAATTTTATATTATTGTACCATGTAATTTATTAACAAGAACTATAATTATTTTTATATGAAAACCCATCAAAGATTACCAATAAAATTTCTTCAAATAAAAGTAAATCCTCTTGTTTCTTCTTTTTCTTCAAAAAGATTATACTCCACCTTTAAAGTTTGATTTTCACTGGCAATGTTTATTTTTATTATTTCTCATCTGTCCCCATTTTACGTTTCAAGATCAATAAACCCGACTCCCAGTGGATATTTCGGGCCCATTATAAATTAGTTCGAAAGAAGAATGCTTTATTTTTGTCCCCGAGTGCCTACCTACCTACCAGACACTCACCCCACCACACTCTTGAAATTGATCCAATTTCCTTGATTTCAATCTTTCACTCGCTATTAAATTATTATATAATTAATATGTAATTAAAAATTTAATACAAACTCACAATATGAGTGAATGAGGTAGTGGGAAGGGGGAGGGGTGATTAATTTCGGTGGTATGGATGGATCAATCGAAACCCAGGTTCTGTCGATAATGATTGCATGTTGGGGGCGTTTCCACTGCACCTCCTCCTCCTCCTCCTTCCCTTTGTCATCATCCACCACTTATCTATCCATTTGCAAAATACCCCTTCCATTTGCTAGGCCAGGAATGTTATACAACCCAACACACTCATTGAAATGGAAAATATATATTTATATTTATGAAAGTGGATTTCTCTCTCAGGTATCAGTTACCATTACAAAAACATGCTACCAATAATATTATTATACCTATAGAGGAATTTGGTTTCAGTAAATTAATTAAATTTTAAATATCCCTTATCTACAAAGATATTTTAATAATTATATTTTTTTTTGTTTGTTTTTAAATGTTCGAAATATATAGTTATAATATACCTATATAATTAAGAGATGATTTCATATCCACTTTTATATAATTTAATTTTTAATTTTCATTAAATATTTAAGTAATATTATAATCATTTATAATCAGAGTTAAATCAATTTTCAATTTACTAATATTTTTTCTTTATTTTATGTTGATTTTGAATCTTGAATATAATTAATTTATAAACATTATATATACGAGGGTGGGGTGAAAAGTTTCCGGCCTGACCAAGAAAAACAATGTTTTTAAATTTTTTTTTTTTTTGTTTTTTTTTCAACATTCAAGATAGCTGAGACCTGTACGATGTCAGCTGAACGTGTGCGAAATATTTTACACAAGCCTTTGAATATGGAAAGCTGTGTGCAACGTGGGTGCCGCGTTTGCTAACATTATACCAAAATCTGCTTCGAAAAACCATTTCTACCGACAATTTGGCGCTGTAGGCGTAATCCAAACGAATTTTTGCGTCGATTCATAACTGTTGATGAGACTTAAATTAAATCAAATTTAATTAAATTAATTAGAGCACCGTTATGAGAAATGTATCAGTGTTGATGGGGATTATGTTGAAAAATATAGCAAAAAAAAAAAAAAAAATTCAAACATTGTTTTTCTTGGTTAGGCCGGAAACTTTTCACCCCACCCTCGTATATATATATATATATTTATATTTAACTTTTATTTTCTGTATATAGGGATATGTGTTTTTTTTTTTTTTTTTTTTTTTTTTTTTTTTTTTTTTTTTTTGTTTCAATTTGATATGATATTTTCAAAAGGATAAGTTTAGCCAAGTGAATAATGTTAAAAAGAGTGGGTGGAGGATGTGTTTCCGCCCATTTGGTCAACCGCTGGCCAAAAGGGCCCGAAAGAAGCCCTTTGTACCGTTATAAACACAATGCAATTGGAGCTCACTCATCATGAGATGACAAACGTTCCTCACTTCACTTTGAGCTCATCAACTCACGTTAAACAGAGACAACCACCACCTGCACGGTCTCTGCTCAAAAACAATTTTGCCCCTCTCCCCTTTACCCTGCTTTCCTTTTACTCATTCCCTCCTCACGTTTACTCCTTCCAACCTACTACATATTAATTTAGAGCAGCTTCTTTTCAACATCTTCCTTTTTTACTTGTTCATTCTAACATTTACAATTGAATTTTAAAAGCCCTTCTCAAAATCACAAAGCGTCTTTTTTTTGGCTAGACGCTAGACGATTTTTTTTCCTCGTCTTTTATTAATTTTTAATTGAATAGAATTACAATTTATCTTCCCTAATGTCTTGTAATATTTTCTAATATAAAAAAAAATTATTACATTCTTTTGAATACAAATATTTCTCTCTCTCTCACTCTCGCTCGCCCTCTGATTGGCTTTAATTAACAGTAATGAATGAAAACTACGAGTTTTGTTCAAAAGAAAAGGTGAATTTTGAATTATTTCATCAATATCCATTTTGTCCCCTTCAAAGTAATTCCACTCAGATATAATGCACTTATGCAATTCCAATTGTCGGAGCACTTGTGAAATACGCTTCGATTCCAACTTTATCTCATCAATTGTGGCAAAACGCTTTCTTTTCATTGTTCTCTTCAGTTTTGGGATTAGGAAAAAGTCGCAGGGAGACAAATCTGGTGAATACGGTGGTTGCAGCATGATTATGGTGTTGTTTTTGGAGAAAAAAAATCACGAACAAGCAATGATGGGTGAACTAGTGCATAATCGTATGCAGAATCCATTATTTGATTTTCCAAAACTTGGATCGTTTGTGCCAAATTGCTCCACGCTTTGCATAACTTCCTTGTAGAATTTCTTATTTATTGTTTTTTTAAGTAAAAATTCGAAGACCACACAAAACGTGACTTTTTTCAGTTATCAAAAAACAAACTACTAATCAATATGGCTGATAATGTCAAATAACAAAAAAAAAATGAGAATTGAATGTACAAATTCAAAATTCACCTTTTCTTTTGAAATGACCTCGTATGTCTTCATCGAGGTGGTGGTTTAAAAAAATATCGGCTATATTCTTAAGTGAAGCAATAAGAATTCTACAAACAAAATAATAAATTAATATATCTAATTCTTTATAATACATGTTATAATTTAAATATTATATATATATATTGTAAAGTTTAATCAAAAACAAATAAAATAGCTACATTCTCACTTTCATTCTCACCGTGTCACATGTTTGTTTAATAACATCAACATCTATGACAAACATTCATTATATTTAAATACACAATTTATAGATCATTTTATTATTATTTTTATTTATCACTTATAATTAGCGATCCATTCATTCATCATTTAATTTACTTTATTAACTAACCAATACAACACAATAATTTATTTTGCTTTTTCAACCAACGCTTAGTTAATGATTTCAATTATCATATTAAAATTATTTCAAAAAATTTGTAATTTATATTTATCACTTATATACCACACATATATATATAAGTTAATATAATAATTATTTCTCTTCCCCAATCTTGTAATTATATGAATTTTAATTGATGGTTTAATAAATCAAATATCATTTTAAATAGGTTTTACATCAAACAGTTAGGATCAAAATAGATTTAGTTTAATCTGAGAAACAAAAGAATATAATTTTTTTTTTTTTTTTTATCTTTCTATAAGAAATTTTAATTAATTAGACAACTTTGAATCGTTTAATTTAAGCTCTTCTATATATTATACAAATTATATATTTTTGTTAAAAACTAACAGAACAGAACGCTATAATTACTGTTTAAAGGGGAAAATGCATCCGACACTTGTTGATCTATTCGAAACTTTACCTCTGAACTCTTTTTTCTTTACTACCATTAATAAAATAAAATAGCATTGGAAACAATCACAAGTTTAATAATGTATAATAATAGTAATATATATATATAATTTTTTCTTAAGGCCGGCTTCATAATTCCCCCCCCCCTATAAATTTTAACAGATAAAAATTCAAAATCATCTTATCTTTTTTTTTTTTAGAACCATATTGAAAAAAAAACGGAAATGTTTAAAAAGCCTGTTCGGAAAATCATCTTATCTTTTTTTCTAGAGTTGAAATTGATTTCGCCCCCTAAAAATAACTAATCGCCCCCCTTTAAGATGTCGATCGCCCAGGTTCGGGAATCACTATCCTATATGATCACATGTAGTTGCATACCCATCAGGGGCTTTTTTAAAACAAATATTAATTTATATTTGTTTGCCATTATAAATTTTTAAATTTTAAAATTGACAATTATTTTTAATAATCCAAATCTGATTGGATAATTAATGTATATTATAATATATTAAGACTGTGCACCACATGTGCCTGTGAAAGAATATAACAAATAAAAGGATAATTTCTGACATTAATCCCAATAATTTTTCTTTCTTATTTATCTAACTAACCCTTCCCCCATTAACAATTTTAAAACTCCTCCCTCTTTATCCTCACCATTCACTAGACCCTTCTCAATATAGCCATATCAACTATCATTCCTTCTCTTTAAAAAAAAAAAAAAAAAAAAAAATCAATTATTTTTTTGATATATAAATTTATAAATTGATGATTTCTTTAAAAGCTTACAAAAATAAAAAAAGAAACAAACTTCTTTAATGATATTTTTACTTCAATTTCCGCTTTAATAGCTTTAAACATCAATCAATAATTCATAAACTTCTCTTTTTTTTCTATATGGTATGTTTTTGTTAAATTTTTCTTTAGATTCTTTGCCAACTTCTACAAATTATATTATTTTATTAATAAGTCTCTAGGGGTATAATCAATTCTCTACAACAACTTTTTAATTTCCTCGATTGCTCATTTAAGTAGACGAAACAATCTTTTTAAATTTAATTAAAAGTACCACTCTAAATTATTATTATTATTATTATTATTATTATGTTAAATACTTGAATTTTTTTTTTTTATTCATTTTCTTATTTTAATTTTTCTTTTCTTTCCTTCTAAGATTTCCAATTTAAAAAAAAGAAGCAAAGAGGGTAATTTTCTCTCCTATTATAATTATATTATTATTATTAAATAATGCTGTTTTCTGAGAAATTTTTAATAGGATAAGAAATTAATTAAAATCTTATTCTTTCAAAAAAATTTTTTTTATAAAATTAAATTAAATAACTTTTCTGTGAAACAGATATAAATATATTATACAATTTATATAAAGTGTAGAAAGAGGCAGCTAGCCGAGTGTGTAGCGTAGCAATTTTCTACACAAGAAGTCGGCGTTCGATTCCAACTAACAACAAATTTTTCTTTAGGTGCTTTGCCAACTTCTACAAATTATATTATTTTATTAATAGGTCTCTAGGGGTATAAGCAATTCTCTACAACAACTTTTTAATTTTAAGTAGACGAAACAATCTTTTTAAATTTAATTAAAAGTACCACCCTAAATTATTATTATTATTATTATTATTATGTTAAATACTTGAATTTTTTTTATTCATTTTCTTTTTTTTAATTTTTCTTTTCTTTCCTTCTATTTCCAATTTAAAAAAAAAGAAGCAAAGAGGGTAACTTTCTCTCCTATTATAATTATATAATTATATTATTATTATTATTATTATTATTATTAAATAATATTGTTTTCTGAGAGGGGGATTCGTTGAGGAATGGTGGTGAGGGGGTGATAGTGGGTGAGGGTGGTTTGGTGGGTTTGGTGGCGGGCGAGTTGGAGTCCCTCGGGGGCGTTGGCTGCGCCATTAGCCGCTGTCAGAGTTGCTCATGTCCCAGCAGACCCGGGGGCACGAGATTCAATTCTAGATCTGGATAATGCATAAAGCTTTTGGGCCACATGTGTTACTGCTGTTGCTCCTGATAAAATATGGGGGCAGAATGAGAGAAGAGAGAGAGAGAGAGAGAAAGATGACTGTTTCTATGAGCTTGCCCACGTACGAAAACACTATTCTCTGCCCCTCCTGCTTCATTCTACCACCACCCCTTAAACCCACCATCAACGATCTTGAAAACCCGCCAAGCGCCCCACATCTCCTTTTTCTATTCTAATAAGCAACAGGTAATGATTCCAAAAATGGTATTATTCGCCTCCTTTAGCATAAAATATCTGCTTTTAAGATAATCCTTTTTGTTTCATTTCAAATTATTATATCATACTTCAATGAATATGGAAATGGAAATGAACGAATAGAAAAAAACAAAAATTCATTTAAATGAATGAATATTACCATGAATATTCCATTAATCAATTCAACTAAAATATAATAACAATAATTGTTCTTTAAAATAATAAATTAAAAAAATGTTTTAATATAATGTCTAAAATCCGTTCTGAAATTTAATCATTCAATTTGTTCACTAGATTCGAATATCTATTATCTATAATAGTGATTCTCAATCACTGTGCAGCGGCACTTTTGTTTGTCGCGAGATTGATTATCAAAATGTTCCGCCAAATTATTACAATTCTCCAGTTGATGTTTTTGTTTGTTTGTTTGTTTTTTTGTTTTTTTGTTTTTTTGTTTTTTTTGTTATATAATGATAATAATTTATCTCTTAGAAGGTGAGATATTTAATTATTAATTTGGCTGAGACATTAATTACTAGTGTAAAAGAGACTGGCTAACTATACTGAGGTCGCCATTTGTTTTCGGGGAGGCGGGGTCCTTTCAAGAAGGCGGGGCATCCTTCAGCCTTTGACGGTCTGTCGGTGGGCGGAGTCTCGTCCCCACCCACACTCGAAGCAGTCGTGCCCGATTTCAATATTCCACCATCCACCCCCACTTTCCAATGAATGCACCGGTCACCGTGATGCACGGTTAATGACTTTTTAACAAGCTCCAAACTTTCTTTGATTAAACAATACAAATAAATAAATAAATAAATTTAAATTCTATTTTTTCAATAAATTAATTATAATAATTTCATTTCATTTCTACATATCATTCATTTTTTATATATCTTATCTTATTATAAAAAACCTCTGACTTTTGAACGTCCTACGCAAGGACAACGCCTATCAAGTCGGTTATATCAATGAGGTATCCTATGATCAGTAGAACGAGTCCTATCAACCTTTACCTTGATTTTCTTGATCGGAGGCGCTACTTTTTATCAAGTAGCTATTCCCCAATGTTGATCCCGGAGGCTGGGTTGACTCCGACCCATAGACCCCAGCCATGCCAGGCCAGGGACTTGAACCCGGGACCATGTGAATGTGAGACAGCGAGGCTAGCCTCTCACCCAATGGCGTCTTCCTTATCTTATTATACTAGCCAAAATATTAAAATATTATATATATATATATATATATATATATATATATTTGTATTATTGAAATATTAAACCGCTCGAAGGATTTTTTTTTCTTTTGAAATTCACACCACATAGATAATATTTATAAAGAAAAATCGATCTGTATTGGTTTCAGCCTCGAGAAAAACCATCTTTATTAGTTTTTTCTTAAAATAGTAAATTTAAATGTCGTCAGCAACTACGTCAGACAGCGCTTCCTTAAATACAAAATATTATAAATATAAATAAAATCAACTTACGAAATATTCATTATGCTATATCCACAGACACTTTTCTGTCTTTTACTGCATTAATACAAACGTTTTTTTTTTTCAATTTTTTCAATGAGGTTCTAAAACAAAAAGGTACGATGATTTTGAATTTTTATCTGTTAAAATTTATAGGGGGGCAAATTATGAAGTCGGCCTTACGAAGTGGGCGTTCAAAAAAGTTAAATTAAATTAAAAGTAATTAAAATACATCAAGTAATTCTTTAAAAAAATAAAATGAACTCACTATCAATCCTTTTGCAATTATTTCTTATAATTATATATATAATTATTAATATCATCTCTTTTTTTAAAAAATTGATTTAAATTTAAAATAGTATTAAATAAATAAATATTTATTACATATATAATATATGTATAATAGATAGATAGAAGTAAGTACTATAGTAAAAAATTAAAATTTCAATTTTTCACATAATTAATTGCATTTATTATATTAAAGTATAATAAACAAGCCATTTAATTTAAAATTAATTTTCTTTTTTGCTTCTTCTTGTCTTTATTATTATTATTAATAATAATAATAATAATAATAATAATAATAAAACGAGACCGGATATTCATAATAAATGTTTAAATTTATCTCAAATTATTTATTAATTAAAATCATTTATGAATGGTTGTTTACTTTAATCACAAAAACGATAGATTCGAATTAACATAACTAATTGATCTTTTACATTAATCAAAATATGAATACACTTTTGGCTGATTACATATGCATATTGAATTCATTACATTCAGTAGTAAAATACCCACCCTCGTTCACTTTCCTCACTCCCTTCAAGCATTCCGATACTCCGTCCCTCGGTTAAACAAATTCGTATATATACATATATATATATATATATATATATATATATATATAGCTATATAAACGTTCCAATAAAAAAAATATCTGTAATATATTCTGTTTGATGTTTTTTTTTTCATTTCTAGATAGAAAATTAATTCCTTTTTCTATCAAATTCGTTGTATTTTATTTATTTTTTTTCTTGTTAATATCTATCTATCGCCTCTCTCTCTCTCTCTCTATATATATATATATATATATATATATATATATATATAATGTATATTGTTCTACGTTAATTTTTAACAAATGCCTACTATTAGGCTTATCCTTTATCCTTTAGGGAGGGCAGTCCTCCTTTTGTAAGTGTCCTCCTAACTTTCCTCCTTTTTGATATCTGTCCCGTTTTTTTTTTTAAATATTTAGGACGTTTCGTACTTTTTTTTTGAAATTTGTTCAATTTGTCTCAAAAAAAATAATAAGCTCATCCGTTTTTTGGACTAAGCGTTTGAACATTTCCGAATTTTTTTCAATTTGGTTCTAAAAAATGGTCACCTTATTATATAAATATATATATATAATATGTTTCTATAAGGTCATAATTAATTTTCAAAATGGGTAATAATTGATGATAATAGAAATAATAATAATAGGTTCCCTTTATACATTCAGTATATGGATTAATGTGTACATAAAAAAAAATTGGCCATATGGAATTTAAAATTCAAGTATATATACAAATTAGTTCAGATTTATTTGTTAAATATAATCAATTTTCCATAAATTTTATTTAATTTTATAGTTGTTTATTCACTTGAATTGACATAAACTAATCTAAAACAAAAGTAATGCTAATTGTTAAAATACCTAAAACAGCGGTCGGGGAACTTTTTTAATCATTACCCCAAAATATTTTTATGTAAGTTAATATTACCTCATGGTTTATAAAATAGCTAATTAAAAATATATACTTTTTACTCACAAAAGTTTCATTTTTACCCTATTTGGGGTAATTTACCCCGGTTCCCCTACCGCTGACCTAAAACAACAATAAGAAAAGTGAAAAATCGAAATATTGAGCAAATAGAGTCCTTCAAATATCTGGGAATACAAATTACCCACAATTGCAAAAGAAAAAAGGAAATAAGATCAAGAATAGAGTAGAATATAATTTAATAAAATTCTTCATGAGACCTGAAATTGATCTCACCTTATAGCCAGTTGTTTTCCCAAATATTTTCAAATATTTTCAATGGCTATGAGGCTTGGACGTTAGATGATTTTGTCGAGAAAAAAAAATTCAGGCTTTTGAAATGTATCTATACCGAAGAATTCTGAAAATTCCATGGATAAAGAAGGTTTCGAACATAGAAGTGAAGTGAAGAAGACAACAGAATTCCTTTTGACGATTAAGAGAAGAAAAAATTCATTATCTGGGTCATATCATGCGTGATGAGAAATATAAAATTCTTCGTCTTATATTATCGAGGGGAAGATTGAAGGGAAGAGATCGGTGGGTAGGCGACAGAACTCATGGCTTGGAGATCTGCGTAGTTAGTTTGGGACAAAGTAAACTCGCCAAATGGCACAGTCAACATTTTAAGTGCGTTGGAGCACTTTATTCCAAATTTAATACAGATTCTTTAAAAAATCATAGAACACACAAAATCGTAACTATAACTTTTTCAATTATCAAAAACAAACTACTAATCCAAAATGACTGATAATGTCAACACATGAGAAACATATGTGTACCAACATAACAAAAAAAAAATATAAAAAAATCAATAATCAAATGTACATAGCCCGCCAAAATTCAAAATTGACCTTTTCTTTTAAACATACCTCATATATATATTTTTATACTGCGATTTGAATTTTCGATTTCATTCTTTTGTAATTATATAAATATAATATTTAATTCTTGATATGTGTGTATCTAATTAAAATTTACAAAACAACAAATGATCATTTTTCTCTCATGTTGTTCTCACAAAGTTCAGTTTTATATAATTTAATTTACCCATTTCAAAGGAATCTTACTAATCCTCTTTTGGAAGTTTGTTTCTGATTGGGAGGGGGTTGGTTAAAGGCAGAAATATACATATATGAGAATATTATGGCTGATGAAAACCGGCCATGTTTGTTGAAAAATCCCTATTGATTTGGTGTAACGCCTTCTACATCAGTGAATCTCATTGCATTATTCATCGTAACAAAACATGTTTTGTTTTCCAGTCCAATTCGGTGATAATCGACTCCAATAAAATTTGTCCTACCTGTACATTTACTACATAGTATGTATATTCTAACTAATTAGTATTTGGCAGTATTTGTTATAAATTTAGACAAATTAATAACAAAAAAAAACATTTCATTAATCTCTCTATATATATTTATAGAATAATGTTTAGAATTTGATATTACTTTAAATCAATTTCCTTTCTCTGTAAAATAATTTTATTTACATTTTTACAATAAATTCATTACTTACTTATATTTAGAATATTACAAGATTTTTACCTCTAAAAAAAATCGATTCTTTTAATTGTTATCCACAAATTTATCAAATTATAATGTTTCTCTCACAAATATTTTTATATATTATAATAATATATTTATAATTCTTTAAATTACTAATACCAACTGTTTTACTCTTAATTTCCTAAACCTATTTAACTAATTAAGGCTGTGAATTTATTTTATTATATATACTAATATATATATATATATATACCATTGAATAAAAATTATTTTTTGAGAAAATTTAATTGATATTTATGTTTCATAATATTTGAAATTAAGCTGGAGTGTCTCCACTCGACTATCTCGCAATTTGAATTGGATTAAATAACATATATTATATTTAAATTAAATTTAATTAATTATAAATTATAAAGTAAAATTAATAAATAATATTTATTAAATCAGTGCATGTTTGGTTTGGCACAATTGTCACGTATCTACTATTCATTCTTTGTAAATAATAATATGTACTATAATATGTATATATAGTATATAGTATAGTAATATGTATATATAGTATATAGTATAGTAATATGTATATATAGTATATAGTACCTAAGCCTTTTTAAACATAATCAAGCAAGGTTAAAATTAAAGTTTACAGTTTTTTTTTTTTTTTTTTTTTGTAAACTTCTAAAATATTAAAATCAGAATAATAGCTTAATTCTCGATATTACAGTGCTTGTCATGTCTTGTTATAGAATTTTCATTGAAAAATTGTTATATCTTTATTTTTTACAAGTTAACAGACTTTTATATTTAAATTAGCTGGAGAGTCTCCACTCGACTATCTCGCAATTTGAATTGAATTAAATAACATAATATATTATATTTAAATTAAATTGAATTAATTATAAATTATAAATTAAAATTAATAAATGATATTTATTAAACCAGCGCATGTTTGGCTCTTTGTTGATGACACCACGTCACGTGTTGGCGCGTGAGATTTGCAGTGTAAAAAAATTAATTCAGCGATCCAATTAAGCTGAAATTGTATATATAGCAGTTTTATACAATTTTTAATCATGTGAAAAATTATCAAACATATATCTTTATTTTTACGGTCACACACAACATTTTTCTCATCCTTAGTGTAAATGATTCAGGAACCTTCAAAACGTATAGTAACATCAAAATCTCGACATCGAAAAGTTTCGTGATCGTAATATTATCTCGTCAGAGATAGTAAAAATAATTTAGATTAATCTCTGTACATTTTAATATATATGTTTATTTTTATTTATAAATAAAATGATAATTTTTGATATATCAATTTATTTTAAAAATATAATGACGATGAAATTGGTAATAAAAATAAATAAATAAATTTGAATATGGGAAAATGTATTTAACTTATTAATGCCCGTATACCAAATTTCATGATTCTAGCTCAAACCGTTTTTGCGTAATCTTGTCTACATACATACACATGATTGAGGAACCTTCAAAACGTATAAAAACAACAAAATTTCGACAACGAAAATTTTCGTGATCGCAATACTAACTCTGGCGACATAGTAAAAATTAACATTTCATTGACTTTTAACTTTTTATTTTAATTTCGTTTATATATATATATAAATTACAGATCGAAATTATTTAAATAATTTACAAATTTAACATCTAAGTATTTTATGTAGGTAAATTTTTTTATAAACTTTTTTAATGTTTTTTTTTTTTTTTTTTTTTTTTTGTTACCTAAAAAAAGGATGGAATTAAGATGAATGTTTTCTCATAAGACGAGAAGAAATCAATTCCGTCGACTAATCCCATTTTACACCCTGAGATTTATGTGTATCCTTTATAAAGTGCAATCTCTTTGACAGAATCCATAATAAAAAATCCCAATGCCCAACATAGATTCTCTGTTTTCTTCTTGAAATTCAACTTATTTTACGATTAGTCTGATTAATATGAGATTCGTTGTTTTGCAAATAAATTTACATCGTCCTAACAAAATCGATAACCAAGTCATATATCTCAGTGAACAACGCAAACGTCTTTGAGAAGGGAAGAGAAGAGAAGCTGTCTCTCACATTTACCTTTTCAATTAAAAAGATTTATTATTATTCATCTACAACCCAAAATCCAGTTTATTAAATATTCCAGATAATTTATTTTTCAAAAGAAAATAAGAAAAAAGAAAAAAAAAAAGTTTTGAATCTTTTCTTTATCTTGCTTTATATTTTTCATCATTTTTTTAAGATAAATCCTCAAAGAAAAAAAATAAAACAGATGTTTTCTGTTTTGGAGACTCATCATACAAATTGGAATATTAAAATTATTTAAAGTGATGAAAAAATATAAATTTTGGTTATGTATGCATGTCTCGATTAACGCTACCTCTTTTAGCGCTATTTCATTATTTTAATTTTAATATTTTTTCTAAAAGGTTTTTATTTTTGTTGATTTTATATGTAAATTGTTACTATTTATGTATTTAGAAAAGCAAACAGAAAAGGATTTTTTTTAACTATATCAAATAATTTAAAAGAATATAAATTTTAAAAAAAAGTAGTCATAAAACATATAGCCCTTAAATCTACGTAATAAATACACTGAAAGACAGATATGGATATAACATAAATATTTTTACTTTTAATTTATTTATAATATTTTGTATTTAAGGAAGCCCTGTCTAACGTAGTTGCTGACGTCATTTAAATTTCCTATTTTAAATTAAGAAAAAACTAATAAAGATGATTTTTCTGGAGGCTGAAACCATTACAGATTGATTTTTCTTTATAAAAATTATCTATTGTGAATTTCATAAAAATCCTTCGTGCGGTTTAATATTTAAAAAATACAATATTATAATATAGATATATTTTGATAGTATAATAAGATATAAAAAATAATTTTCTATTCAAGATTCTAGAAAAGTGATATAATGAAAAGCAAAATTCTCTTTCCTAATTAGCTGACCATGAATATTGAATATATTTTCTGATCCTATATATATATATTATTTATGTATTTGAAATTGGGTTCTAATTTTGGAGCGAATAGACAGTGAGGTCACTGCTAATGTAATTCTCCACCGCCATTATATTTTGGTTAATCCTGCTGGTATGCCATTTGGATTGTCTCTGGGCTGATACTCCAGTTGTGCCGCTCTAATTAACTCTAAATCCGTTTAGTCCTGATTCCTTCCTTCATTTTAGCTACATCCTTTTGAAATTATTTATAATTTGTATCAGTGAGTGGGGAGTTTAAGCTTATGCCTCTAAGCCAATTTCATCATCTATCAACACAAATCTTTTCCTTAACCAAATTCTCTTTTATCCTTTGGCCAATTAATAATCTTAAAAAAAAAAAACTGACTTTTGTACGTCCAACGCAAAGACCACGCCTATCAAGTCGGTTCTATCAATGAGGTGTCCTATGATCAGTAGAACGAGTCCTATCAACCTTTACCTTGATTTTCTTGATCGGAGGCGCTACATTTTATCAAGTAGCTATTCCCCAATGTTGATCCCGGAGGCTGGGTTGACTCCGTCCAATAGAGATATTCCCTTGCCATGATTGAACCCGGGACCATGTGAATGTGAGACAGCGAGGCTAGCCTCTCACCCAATGACGTCTTAGATAAATAATCTTTACAATATAAATATCGTATAATTGGCAGGAATGGAGTTTGATAATCAGACCCTTTAATCAGTCGGGAAAAGTTACAGTTGAAAAGTAATGTAAGAATATAATCGTTTCATGAGAAGATGACAAGAATTTGCCGAAGATACAAGGCCAGGTTATTGAGTATTAGTTTTAGCCTCCTCTTTTCAAATTGTATTAAGGTACAATGTTTGGTTAGTGATAATAATTGCAACTCGCATACCAATTTTTCCTACTTCTACTAATAATACTAATTATCGGATGTATACCAAATCCAGCTTAAAGATACTAGCTGGTAATCTTCATAAATAAAATTTATCTGAGTTAAATATCATCAGATTTTAAAGATAATTCTAGCCAATCTTCCTTTGCTATACATTTATGTTCTTAATTGATTTGATATGAATGATTTTACTGCAAATCAAATCTTAGTTTCATTTTAGAGAAACGAATAATACACAATAGACTAGAAAATAGTTTTACATTGAATACGTTTTAATTTAATTGGCTAACTTTTCTCATTTGTTCAATAGGCAATGCTACCAACCTCCTTAGCTTATAATTGAATTGAAACGTAATTAAATCACTTTGTTATTTATTCTATTCAAATGGTATAAATTGAAATTATTAAAAACGACATATGCTTCTAAAATTATATATTATTATTATTATTATTATTATTATCCGAGTTGTTGGCAACTTTACTTGTTTAAATGGACAAAATTATATTTCGAAAAAAATATCAGATATACCCAATAAATTCCTATATTTTTTTTTTTTTTAACAACGGCGGAAACTTATTTGTACACAAATATGGATAGGGAATTTACCCTGGGGTGCAACCTTATTATGGCCATTTTTTAATAGATGGCATTCACATTACTTTGACATCAGTTAATAGTAAACTAATAAAAAAAGTGATCAGTTTCGAACAATAGCTATTCTTTCGACCTCGGTAAACGTGTCGCATTTTGTGTCAGATGAGCATTTGCGGGAAGCAGTGCTATTCCTCTTCAATTGGAAGAAATCTGCATAGAATCTATTTATGGCGACAAGTGAAATTCAGTGCAGAACGTGGTTTTAGTAATTTAAAGATGGTATTTTTAAAGTCACTGATAAGGAGTGCAAAAATCGACAAAAAAATTGGATGAATTTTTGGACAAAGACGACAGTCACCCAATCGCAGAAAAAACTTTCCAGGCAGATGAATGTTAGGCGTTAAGCAATTTCGAAACGCCTTCATGTCATGGGAAAGAACCAAAAGATCGGGATGTGGGTGCCGCATCAATTGAACCAGATGAAAAGATGTCAGAACATTTGCGAAACGTTGTTGAGAAAATCGTAGATCGGCCTGAGGGTGACATTTTCCAGTATGACAACTCACGATCAGACACAGCAAGACCGGTTCGGAATACATTAGTTTTATTTGGCTGGTAGTTGCTACCTTATCTCTCCTACCTTCCAGATCTGGCTCCTTCTGACTACTATTTGTTTGCGTCGATGGGGCACCTGCTTACTGAACAGCACTTCAATTCATATGAAGGTGTGAAAAAATGGTTCGATGGGTGTTTGCTGTCCAAAGGGGATGAATTCTTTTGTCGTGGAATCCACAATCAAAAGGATTCAAAAAGTTTTAGCCAACGAGGGCAAATATACTTCAAATGAACGATTTTTTCACTTTTCTGCTTTAACTATTGTATTTTCTTAAAAACAAAATTTAGCCATTTTAAGGTTGCACACCTGGCATATCTACCTTGAATATCTTTAATAAAGAAATTAATATTATTATTATTATTATTATTATGTTATTTATCCCAAAGAGCCATCTAGACAATCTGATTCTATTTTTTTAAGCTCTATTATTATTTATAATAATTTTATTTTATTTTATTAATTTTTATTTTATTTTTAAATAATTAATAAATTTATAAATAAATCTGCTTAAGTAATTATGGTAGGATTTAAGTTGAATAAATTGTATAGATAAAAAAACAAGAAAAAGAAACTAGAGTGGGGATTATTTGGAAATCCGGCTCATCAACTGTGATGACTGTTATCAGTGGTCGAAAGAGCCAGTTGGAAGTTGCTGGGCACTTGTTAGAATGGAAGGGATTCCGATTTGACATGAAACATCCTTTTGTTTGAAATGACATGAAAACTCATGAGTGAAAATATGCCATGATGGCATCATTGATAAAATAAAATGAAAATCCAAGAGATTGCCACCTAATGCCACCTCGGTCTTTCTCTCTCTCTCTCTCTCTCTCTCTCTCTTGTCATGATATTAAACATTAATTAATTTCATCATCCACTTGAAACTTTATAAATTTCCATTATGAAATTATTTAAATATTTATTATATAATAATAATAATAACAATAATTATTATTATTATTATATATTTTTTTTTTAATTTTTCTACCACATTCACATTTTACAAACCACTCACCATATTTAATAATTTCAATCTGGCACCTGTTTAGATAAATTAAGCTAATAGTAGAAATGAAAAATTACCTCTTTTTCGAATTCATTAATATATAAAATAAAATAAAAATATTAAAAAAAAATTGATATACAGGAATAAAATGATTAATTTCATCCCTTAAAGTACTCAACTTCTATACAAACATACGTAATTTTTCATCGTTTATTTAATTATATTTATAATCCATCATTTATTAATGGTTAATCTTCATCAATCAAATATATATATATATGTTTTTTTAAAGTAGAATAAAAATAAAATTTCTATAAAGATGATAAGAGTTATTTGAATATTTATACATTTAGATATTATTAAAAATAATTTTTATTAAATTTTAAATTTAAATAAAAAAAAAAAAAATGAATTAAATAAAATTTTAACATTTTTCCATCGTAAATCTTGTGAAATTTTATCAAGATAATAGGTACATAGAATTAATTTCATATAATACATATATTATGTAATAAATGTATATATATATATATATATATATAAGAATTTGTTATTATTAATCATTTGAAGCTTGATACACCTCAATAACTCTTTATTATTACGAGGGGGCTAATGTTAAATTGAAATTTATTAGAAAAATTTGTTCTTAGTTGGAATCGAACGCCGACTTCTTGTGTAGAAAATTGCCACGCTACACTCTCGGCTAGCTGCCTCCTTATTATATTATTATATTATAATTATAATTATTTAAAAAATATTATTTATCAAAAAAGAAAATATAATATTGCTATTAAATTCAATTTTTATTTTTGTTTCAGGTACGGACTCTTATATATTTTTTTTGGTTTTTCCGGTGACTTGACTTTTATTATCACATACAATGAAGGTAAACCTAAAACAAATTTTATCTGAATTTTCTTATCTTATTATTTTCTAACATATAATATGCAGGTATATATTAAAAAAATTACACATTTTCTATTTATTCATTTTAATTTTTTGATGGTATTCAGTATCTATAATATTTTGAATTTGATTTTTTTTAAATTTGCATGATGATGATCATCGTCAATAACAAAAACAATTATAAATGTATTAATAATGTGAGAATTTACACAAATAATTTTCAATTAAAAAAACTTTAACCAAAGCAGGTTAAATAATTTAATATTTAACTTAATACTTATCTTGGTTCTTGGTGTGGGATGTAAGGTTATCTCTAATTTCTATACAATATAAACCCGAGAATTAAATGAGCGAAAAATGCACTTTCTTGCACTCGTACCTAAAATAATTAATATCTCATAAACTACTCAATATAAATTTGTGAAATTTTCAAGAGATGTCAAGGGAAGATGTTTCGTTGTATACAAAAAATTTAATCAGGTTGGCTAGAAATTGAGTTTTGAAGACTTTCTAAAAAAAAAAACACAAATTTTTTATTCTTTAAAAAAATATGTGTTCAAAAAAAAAAATCAATAAAAAGAGAAAGTGTAATTGTTAGTGAAGTTTTAAAAAAGTGCAAAAAATTTCAAAATTGATCGAGAGATGGCTGAGAAATGCATATTTATATAAACGCTGGGAGCCGGCGAGTACAGACTCGGGGTCCCGCGGTTACGTTAGATTTTGTTGCGCGAGTACATACTCGGGTTCCCGGCTTGAGGGGTTAAGTTTGGGTGCACCTCCCTCTCCCCTTCTTGATATTGTATATGCAATTATTTTTTGTTCTATCCAATATCACTAGTCATTGATAATGTAAAAAAATAAGAAAAGAAAATTGGCAAATTGTACTTTATTTTTAAATGAAGCTATAGAAGAGATCAAGTAGGCTTACAATACAATTCACACAAAAAGAAATATATCTCAATTGGATAGGATGGAGTAATAGATAATAAATAAAATCAAATAATAATAATATCAATAAAAGTAAAAAAAAAAAAATGGAAATTTTCAAAAATCTTAAAAGAATTTTACCAACATTATTACAATAATATTATCAGTAAATGGACATTGAAAGCTAACAAATACCATTTGTGTCATCAATCAATCAATCTATCTTATTCTTTTCCTTCCCAATGTCATTTATTTTCATTCAATCTGGTTTTTCTGACAAAAATATCGTTTAGGAAGTATAAAGCAATTTTCAATAGGGCTCGACGAAACAAATTGAGAACTACTGCATTCTGAATATTGAAATGTCTAAAAACACATAAAATTAGCTGGAGTGTCTCCACTCGACTATCTCGCAATTTGAATTGGATTAAATAACATAATATATTATATTTAAATTAAATTTAATTAATTATAAATTATAAATAATAAATAATAAATATTAAACCAGCGCATGTTTGGCTTTTTGTTGATGGCACCACGTCACGTGTTGACGCGTGAGATTTTCAGTGTTAAAAAATTAATTCTGGTAATTTCAGCGAATCAATCAAGCTGAAATTCTATATATAGCAGTTTTATATAATTATTAATCATGTGAAAAATTATCAAACATATATCTTTATTTTTACGGTCACTTTAGAGGAAAAAAAATCAAAACGTTGTAGGTAATGACCCTCTTCCGGTTGAGCTACATTTCTCAAAAGTTGATAGAAAACTATGAATTTTGAATAATGTCCATGTACCAAATTTCATCATTCTAGCTCAAACCGTTTTTGCGTAATCTTGCCTACATACATACACACATACACACATACACACATACACACACACATACACACACACAGACATTTTTCTCAACCTTAGTGAAAATGATTCAGGAACCTTCAAAACGTATAAAAACATCAAAATCTCAACATCGAAAATTTTCATGATCGCAATACTATCTCTGGCGAGATAGTAAAAAAGAATGAATGTATTCGAGAAAAATCTTATCTTATAATAAAATTACATATATAATGGAACCTCAGGTTACGAGTTTTTCTAGATCAGCCTCAGAGGAAAATTTCGAGTTACGAGTCGGTTAAGAACAGTGATTCTCAACCTTTTTTTTTTTTTTTTTGGCGGCACCCAAAGAAAAAGATAAGTGTAAAAGTTTTCCATATTGTAAAAAAGTGGTCCCAAAAACGGTTTACCTTAGAACCAAATTGAAAAAATTTAGAAAAAAAAAGTCTGAAATGTTTAAGAGCCTCGTAATCTTGCGGCACACTTTTGAAAATCTCGCGGCAGAGTGGTTGAGAATCACTGGTTAAGAAAGACTTGGTTCATCATATATTCTTTGTTACATTATATTAATTTCTGGTCTCGCTAAATTTATAATAATTCTCACATTACTTATTATTCCACAGTATTTTCCTGATTCCATTAGGAAATTTTTTCGGTTCATTGGCATTCCCATCTGATATAGTGGAAGATTATATATCGGGATTGTCTTCCATTTCACAATATGAACAGGTCCTTGTCGCTCTTTTTATCTTTTAAAAATACCTTCCAAACATACCATAACCCATAACCAGTCAGAGTTTGTGTAATAATAGAAGTCAACTTGGCCCCACTTACGTTTGGTCCAGATTTTGATATCGCGAATAAATGTTTTAGCCTTTTCATTGATTTTGACATTCATTCGTCATTTGACTTTCAGCTTCAACGCTTTGACTTTTTCCATTTAAGTATACATATACTCTTTCCTTTACTCATAGTTTAATTGGAGGCAAACCAGCAATTGCAGGTTTCTCACTCTTAACACCAGTCTTCTATTAATCTTCTCAAGCCTGGTTTCATAATACTTGTTTGTTGATAGGATAAGTCTTTTTTTTTTTTGGGGGGGGGGTGCAAAAGCCGCCTATATTGGATGCCACTCCTAATTTTGTTTACTTTCTTCCTGACTTTTGAATATGCGTTGTCATTTTAACGTCTTTATCCATGCACAGTCCTATATTTAAGTGATTTTGAACTTTGTATTCTAACACCTTCAATTTCCATCTCCAACTCCCTTAGTTTCTTCTCCCGTTAAGTAGAATATCTGTTTTTTTATGCCCATTTCAAGCAATATGGATGTTACTGTAGCAATTTCGTAATCTACCAATTTGTCAAGCATAAATTTGGATTTATATTAGTTCTTATAAAAAAATGATATGGTTTACTAGCATTTTGGGTTACGAACCCAATTCTAGAACAAATTAAACTCGTAACCCAAGGTTCCACTGTATATACTTATACATCTGTTATTTATTTATTTATTTACAATCTATTATTTCAAATTCATTAAGTCATATGCGATTCATATTCTTTTAAATAATTTTTTTTTTTTACTTTTTTGTTACTAATACTCATTTGATTGATTGATATGATTCTTGAATCGTTGTTTGATGAATATAATCCCCTTGAATTATTATCAGTGGGATTAGAATTTTAAATATTATCTCTTGTGTGATTTTTTCTCTATCTACCTCTGCTGGACAACCGACCAATGATTATATGAAATAAAATTCAATCCATCATCATTCCTGTGTGAAACATATGTTCCTTAAATATTGACAGGTGCCCTTTGATGACCATCCTTTTCAAATAACATAAAGCCTTTAGATATTATCAAAAAATCAAACTCTATTGGTTTTAAAGAAATCTCTTATCCATCAAAAAAAAGGGATTAATCTTTTTAAATTCAAAAAGTCACTTTAATGATGATCCTTCTTAAAGATTCATCAAAATTAAATTTATACATTATTGACTTTTTAAATTAGAAATATATTATACTAATCTACAAAGAGATATTTTGTCTTTTAAAAATAAAAAAAATATATATGTGGAATGTATCTTGACGGAAAAATGTTATCGCCAGGGCGCTGTTGTCGGGCAATCAACTGGTTGAAAAAGCGCATTGGCATTGCCCACCAAAAGCGCACTCATGGCGATAATATTTATCCTCATTCTACGTATGTTGATTTTTTTTTTTTGAAGAATAATAAAAATACAATATTAATAAGAGTCAAAAATTATTGTATGATATAACAATTGATTTTTAAAAGTATTTTTTTGTTTTTACCGAATTTAAATTAAAATTGCCTTCCACTTGAAATTAAAATGATTGATAGAACTTTACGAAATGAAGGAAGGTTATGCTAATCGACCTTTTAACCCTTCTGATACTACAACTTCAATCCCAAGTGACTATAAACACCTTTTATTAGTAAAGGGCCTGCCAAGCAGTCAAATTGAATTTGGTACTGATGTATCCACTTCAATATCAAATTTTCGACCTATTAAACGTCAAAGAAACTATCCTTCCTTTATTATTAATTAATTAAATCGCTTTCTAAGATCCTAAGGTCTATTGACATATTTAACAAACACATTATTATTCATCCCTCAAATACCAAAATAATATTTATTTATTAAGAGGATGTTAAATTTAAATCAATTTAATTGAAAATTTGGTTGTATTAAATTGAACTTTCTAATTAAATTTTTGGAAATTAGACAAATTCACTTAATCCACCATTAATAACAGCATTTCTATATAATATAATTATATATCATTTGATTGTTTTTGTTTCCCTGTAATGAATATTATACTAAATATATATTGATAAAAAAAGTAATTATACAGTAGAACCTCGATAACTCAAACCTCTCTAACTTAAAAACCTCTATAACTTCAAAAAATAATATGTTCCCATCCCATCAGAGTCCAGAACCTCAATAACTTAAAATACGCAACCTCTATAACAGTGTCGAAACAAAAACATCAAAGTTAGTTAGTTAGTTAGAAAAAGCTGAAGGGTTCGCAAATTCGCTGAAAATCAAAAATTTTAAAACCAGCAATGGCTGATTAGAGAATCTTAAGAAACGACATGATTTAGCCTTTAAAAAATGTTATTAGCCCAGAGTTTCCCAAACTTTTTTGACCGCGACACGGATCGAGATCTTAAAATTTATCGCGACCCACTTCATTTAAAAAAAAAACATTTACTTATTTAGAACACAAATTTTATTTTTCAATAAAAATCAACTTGTTTATTGCATACACAAAAATTGCAAAACAATTATATAAGAAAAATAAGATGTAAAAAAATATATGAATTTCTAAAAATATTTCGCGACCCGGTAACCGGTTTGTTTGATCCTGAATGAAATGAAATGTTGAATCATGACACAATTCATTCAAATGTTTATTTCAATCTAATAATATGATATCTCAAATTTTAATTTAAATTTCTATAAATTATTATTTGTACAACTTTAATAGAATAAATACAAATTTAAAAAATTAAATAAAAATACATTGATATTTTTTTAATACCTATAAAAATATATAAAATAGAAGAGAAGGTCAATCCCAATTAGTTGCTTGTTAGCATTCAAAATATTTTTAAGGTATTCATTTAATACCGTATTATATTTTCGTCTATTATGTCAATAGTATAAACCGAGTCTATTTATAAATAAAAAAATTTTAAAATATTTTAAGTTAAATAAACTTCATATTTTTTTTTAAAAAAAAGACATTTGAAAATGTATGTAAGTTTGATGTAAAATATTTTAACATAATTATTATTTTTACAATTTGTTTTTTTTTGTTTATTTATAATTAATGTCTATTTTTAATATATATATAATTGTCTAAAAAAAAACTTCATATATTTTGGAGGAATTATTATTATTGATACTAATTGATTACTAAATCTAAACAAAATTAGGAAGAATTTTATTTAATAAAAAATTTATCCAAACATCGTTTAATGATATAATAGTCATAGTCAAGATACATATAAATGATTAAACCTCAATTGTTTCACATATGAAATATCTATTACGAGAATTTATTTCCGTGTAATTTTCACGTTTAATTGTTAGATTTGGGTCTCGATATTTCGGCGCCCTTTTAGGGAATTTTTAAGATTCTGGGTCTTAGTCTTAAAATAGTCTCTTGCAAATGGTGCCAAAATGTAAATACAATATACGTATACGAGATTTATTCAAAGAAAAATTGAATTTTGAATTATTACGAAAAGTATCTATTTATTCATCAATATCCATTTTGTCCCCTTCAAGGTAATTCCCCTCAGATATAATGCACTTATGCCAGAGCTTCTTCCAATCGTTGAAGCACTTTTGAAATGCGCTTTTCGGTATGGCCATTCTTCGATTCCGACTATATCTCAGCAATTGTGGCAAAACGCTTTCCTTTCATTGGTATCTTCAGTTTTTGGAATAGGAAAAAGTCGCAGGGGCCAAATCTGGTAAATACGGTGGTGTTGTTTTTGGCCAAAAAATCAGGAACAAGCAATGATGTGTGAGCTGGTGCATTATCGTGATGCAGAATCCATGATTTGTTTTTCCACAATTCCGATCGTTTGAGTCGTATTGCTTCACGATAACTTCCTTGTAGTATTCCTTATTAACGTGTTGTCAAGAACTCATGATGCACCGTATGCATTGTAATCGATGAAAACAGTGAGCAAAACCTTCACATTTGGTCGAACTTGGCTTGCTTTTTTAAAGCGCTTGTAGCCCTTATAAACATTTATTGAGACAAAGTAGACTCGCCGAATGCCATAATCAACGTTTAACCAACATAAAAAAAATGTTCGATAATCGAATGTACACATTATTCAATATTTTTTCTATGTAAAAAAGAATTTTTTTTTTTTCATTTTAAGTATGATTGCACATAATTGAATTGTATACATGGGAAACATCAAAGAGATTTAAATTAATAAGCGGGACAGTGTAGCCATCTATCTTCTAGATCTAGAACCAAATATATTAATGAATAGAGATATTCATTGATTTTAATTTAAAATACAATTGATATTTTTTTTATAATTACCGTTATTTTAATTATATATTTTGATAATAAAAATAATATAAAAATTGCAAATTAATATGATTTTGTTTTGTTTTTGCTGTTTTGCTTTGTTTTGTTTTGTTTTTTTGTTAGATATATTTATCCACAATAAAATTTCCTCTTCTATTAATTAATAATTAGGAATCTTCTGATTGGATTCACTCTTGTGGATTAATCTACCCCTTCAAACGTCCCTGCTCCTAACCCAAGCATATATATATATATATATATCCTTTACCGAATTGATTATGATTTTGGATATTAATTTAATTGAAATCCTTTACCCTTTCAAAAGGATCATCGTCGAATCTAACGAGAAAAAAAAATCAATCATATTATCTAGATTAAGCGAAAAACAACCAACCATCAAATCGTACTCTCAAACTTTTCAGACGGCCAACTTTTTTTTTTTTATTCATTCCCCTACACACCCATTTTTAATCCATATTATTATTATATACAGAGGTTATCTGGCTAATGTAAATATATTTATTCAAATAAACTATATTATATGAACTAAAATTAAAAAAAATAAAATAAATAAACTTAAAATAATCATATAAATAAAAATATAAATAATAATCTCAAGTTATATAGCTAGGATATTTAAGAGCGTTTTTGTTTTTAATGCTCATGTCACGTGATCAGCACATATGGCGTTCTTCCTATTTGACCACATTTTTTGAAACAAAAGGGATTAGAAGAAATTATATTAGATAGACTTTCAGAATAAAATATATTTTTTTTTAAATAGTGAAAATCTCATAATATTAAAATTACAAACTAATATACTGATTTAAATATATAAATTTATAATTAAATATTTTATTAAAATTATTTTTGTTATATTTACTATTCGATTAGAAATTACCATCGATTCCCTTTTTCATTTATCTACTAATACAATGTATGAATTTAAATTATTTTTGGTTATTGTGGTCTAAGCCAGGCCTGGCCAACCCGCGGCCCTCGGGCCGCATACGGCCCATCGTGAAAAATTGTGCGGCCCGCCAGTTAACTTTATATTTCTTTTGTAACTTTCATTTCTCGTCTGTATATTCAAAAACAGAGAATATAATTGAAATATTTATAATTAATTCATTTTTTTTTTATTTAAAATATGTCCTACAATTTTTAAACTACATATTTGATTAAATAGGAAGAAAAAAGTTAAAAATAATAGTAATTAATAGAGAATATATTTTTTTTTATTTTAAATTGTTATTATTATTTTTATTTTTAAAAAAAGTAGCCGAAAAATAATAAATAAAAACATTAGACATTAAGAAAGTATTAAAAGTGTTTTTTAATCCATTGTAAAGTTTAAATTCGTTTCCATAAAATGCGTCCCCTGTAGCATTGCTCCTAATCAAAGAAGCCCATGGAGTCATTTGGGTTGGCCAGGACTGGTCTAAGCTCATCTTTGCATTTATTTGTTCATTTTTTTTTTTTTTTTAAATTTTAATATATTTTATTTCTAACCCTCGTAATCAATTAAAATTGTTAAGCACTAAAAGATTTGAATTAGCCTCCATTTATAATTCTATGAATTTTTTTTTCTCTCTTAACATAAAAAAAAATAGTAAATTACTTTATTCCTTCATGGAATTTCAAAATTATGTCCTAAAAATCATTATTTATTATAAAAATAATGTTTAATAATTCAATTTACATAATAATAATTGAAATCATTATACATATTTTTAAATTTCCCTCTGAAATTCCTTATTTGTTCTTTTAGTTCATATTATTGATTTAGATAGATGTCTAATGTTTATATATTAATATATATTTAGAAAAATTATTTTTTTATTAAATATATTTATATTATGTATTACATTAAATAATTTGTTTTGATTCAATATTCTATTATTTCTCTGTTTACTTCTTAATATATTATATATATATATATTATCTGTTGTTTTTTTGCCATATTTCTAAAAATTAAATCCCTAAAAATAAAAATTAAATTTTATGAGTAATTTAAAATTACAAGATAATAAAAAAATTTAAAAAAATATTCGATATATATTTGATTTTTCGTTTAATGATGTAAGTAAGAGGCTTTAGAAATTTGTTTGGCTGGCCCTGTTCCTCCAAATCCGATGGAGGGTGCCAGGCTTCAAAGGGTGGTTGGGGAAAAACAGGGGGAACGGAGCACCGACCCTCCCTGCAAACGATGCTGCCGGTGCAGTCTCATTTTGTTCGTTGCCCGGAGATCTTCTCCAACACTCGACGTTGAAACACGTGCATACCTTAACTGGATTCCTCCAGGTGAGTAGACCCATCTTTCCCGCTCCTTCATCATTGAATATTCAGACTCTTGATCACAGCGTCCAAACCTCCCAATTAACCATTATCGATTGCATTTCGGAAATAGCCCTTCCAACCATTGCTGCTTACGATGCAAGCACAAGCCCCTCGCTCTCCTAGCAACCACCGGCCCAGCGATCGTCTGCACCGTTATTCCGTTACAAAAAAACAAAACAAATATTTTCAATTCCGCACATTTCAAATCGAATATTTCACTAAAATAAATTAAATTATTTATTCTATTTCAATAAATAAATTAATAATTGTGTATTATTTATTATAATAATAATAATTAAATCCAATTTTAAATTCAACATCTCAAAATAAATTCCTACACATTCATATATTTATATATCCTTTCTAACCTATTTATATATCATTTCAATGGAATTTTCTATAAATATAATAGATTACAATATGTAAATATAAATTTAACAAATAAACTAAAATAGATATAAATACATTAAAAGTAGTATATGATAGACAAATATTTTTTTTTATTTTTTTTTCTTAAAGTAAACAGAGTGCTAGTACATAGTGTAATAGCTGATATATATCGATTATAACTTTAATTAAATTATAGCTATTATACTAATCATTTTATTTTGTTTTAATTTCAATAAATAATTGAATATTTATTTTTTTTCTTCAAATATATAAATAGTAAAATTGTTATATCCAAATATTTCGAAAGCCACGTGTTTCTCATCATCGCTAACCATGTGGTCTTAAATGGGTTTAATCTATTTTCTATTACTTATTACCAATATTTTTTTAAATAAGAATATTAAAAAATATTACATACTCATTATTTAGATTATATACTATTTTCATTTATGTTTTTAACTATATTTTATTAAAATTATATAAAATTTTAGGTAATTATTCAATCGCGTTATTATGACATGGATAATAATAAAACTTTACCAGTGGGTAAATTCCATATAAACTTTTCTTATGCAATGTTTGCGGATCGCTTCTAGTTTAAAAGATAAAAGTGGATAAAAGTGATTGAAGTTTGCATATAAATCCATTGATATTCTATTTAGCTACCATGTTTTATTATTTGACCACCAGAGGGCTCCACTAATTTTCTGGGTGTTTTTTTATATGTTCGGTTTGAATATAAGAAGATTATAAAAATTAATTAATTAAATAATTTTCCTATATCCAAATCAAAAAATTACTGAATTAGTCAATAAGACATTACTCAATATCGAGTTTCATAATAATCTAATCTAATTTTATTTCTTAAACTAGAAGCGACCCGCAAAAATTGCATAAGAAAAGTTTATTTGGAATTAAAAAAGGAATCCACTGGTAAAGTTTTATCCGAATCCATGTTATAATAACTCTATTGAATAATTATCAAATTTTATTTATTATTATTTTAATATATATTTAAATATTTATAAACAACCAATAAAAATATATATTAATAAATTTAATATATTACAATTTTTTAATCATATTACCTATATTTGATTTAATTTATTAATATATAAATTTTTTTGTCGTCAATATTTGGACACTGAAAAAATACCGCCGATTTAATTAATTAAAAGTTCATCACATATGCTTATTCAGCAGAGTTGTTTATTTATATTATTATTATTATTAATACATATAATGATTGCTACTTTTTAATAGAAATAATATATTTGCAAATGGAAAATTACGATTTCTATGTATCGTTTAAATTCATTGTATAATAATAATTAATAAAATAATTAATTGAATATTTATTTATCATTGAATGCGAGTTATTAAACACCAATCATATTATTATACCATTATATCCATTGTATTAAACCATTTTTTTTGTATGAAAATATTTTAAAGATGAATGGTACCAAATCCTAATTATTCCCATTATTATTACATTCCAATCAAATGTACACATGTAACAGCGCTTCTGATGACGAAACATGGAACTAAGAAAATATATGAATTATGACTTATCTAAGACGCAGGACTTAGATTACCTTCAGTATTATAAATAAATTAATTAGAAAGACTATGAAATTGGTTTGCATCCAATAAGGACTTTAACCGATTTATAATGTTTATTATACATTTTATGTACATTTTTGTATATTATAAAATTAAATTAATAAAATGCTCTGCATTTTAGAGCAAATCTAAACCTAACCTTAAATAATTATAATAAATTATACACATTTTCTCCTATTTTATTTATATTGTAAATATATATTATGATATCTATAAAGTTGTTAAAACAATAATTTTAAATTAATTTGATATTTAAGAAACATATGACGTATTGCACTTTCTATGACTATAAAAGTTTCATGTACCTATTATAAAATTTTTGGAAATTCAAAAAATTTTCATTTCTTATTTAAATATTTCCAAGTTTATATATATATATATATATATATATAACAATAATAATTATAATTAAAAATGCAAAGAATTTAATTATGACCTTTCAACTATATTCTGTATAATAAATTATTTTCCAGGATGATGGATTAGAATTCATGCCCGCAATAATGTATAAAAAATTACCAGAATTAATAATATACATATTTTTATTTCTTAATATTAATATAATATATCAAGAGTTTTACAAAAATATGTGCAAAAATTAATTATAAAAAATAATATTTTTAATATCATGGTACAAAGAAATTTAAATTTTTTTTCTTTTTTTTACTTTTCATTATTAATTAATATTCTTTTTTTTTCTTCTTTTAATTTATTAATTTTTTTATCCTAAATGTAAAATAACACAAACAAGGCCCTACATATTTTTACTAGAAAGTTCTAGAAAATTCTATATATTTCTGAATAAATATATAACCTAAAAATAACGGTAATGTATATATTTGGTCTTTTTACCGACCGACGATAGTAAGGGAGGTATTGTTTTCACACCAAATTTCACATGTGGAGATTTTTACATATCTCCACGAATCATGCATTTTCTTAACAGAAAAAAGTATTTTTAGCATGATGTCTGTCCGTCCGTCTGTCCGTCTGTCCGTCCGTCTGTCCGTCTGTCCGTCCGTCTGTCCGTCCGTATAGATGTGTACAGCCTGAACGGCTTAACGGATTTTGATGAAATTTGGTATATTTACTTAATGCATCAGTGGGATGAATTGATCAACTTTTGGTGCAAATCCGGAAACCGGAAGTGGTAGTATTAGCGATCGACGATAAGAAGGGAAGGGTTATTTTCGCACCAAATTTCACATAAGGAGATTTTTTTACATATCACCACGAATGTATTGGTTTTATCCTCGGGAAAAATCATCTTCATTATGTTTTTCTTAATTTAAAATTATATGACGTCACACAGCCTCGGGCAACGCCGGCTACTTCAGCTATATATTATAAATAAAATAAAATTAAAAATATTTATGTTATATGCCTATCTGTTTTTTATTACATTAATAGATGTATTAAAATTATTTGAAATTGTTTCTGTAGCTGGAAATTAATTTATTTCAAACCGTCGGTCGGTTCGGACCTGGCCACAGGTCAACTTATTTCATATATTTTTTTAAAATATTGTATAAATTCATTTTTTCATTCCCGTTTCGATATAACATATATTATCAAAATATTTTCTCTCTATAATTTTGAATTAAAAAATACATTTTTTTATTGTAATTAATAAATAAAAAAATATACAAGAAACATTATATTAAAGTTTTTTTATATTACTTTTTTATTAAGTGAATATTATTATTTAACTGTTCCTAGTATAGTTGAATATATTAAAAAAAATGTATAATAAACTTTCATTTAGAATCGTTAATTAAATAGATCAAAGGTAATTATATATATTGTAATGATTTTTTTACTATCTCGCCAGAGATAGTATTGCGATCACGAAAATTTTCGATGTTGAGATTTTGATGTTTTTATACGTTTTGAAGGTTCCTGAATCATTTTCACTAAGGTTGAGAAAAATGTCTGTGTGTGTGTGTGTATGTATGTGTGTATGTATGTGTGTATGTATGTAGACAAGATTACGCAAAAACGGTTTGAGCTAGAATGATGCATTTATTCAAAATTCATAGTTTTCTATCAACTTTTGAGAAATGTAGCTCAACCGGAAGAGGATCATTACCTACAACGTTTTGATTTTTTTTCCTCTAAAGTGACCGTAAAAATAAAGATATATGTTTGATAATTTTTCACATGATTAATAATTGTATAAAACTGCTATATATAGAATTTCAGCTTGATTGAATCGCTGAAAGTACCAGAATTAATTTTTTAACACTGCAAATCTCACGCGCCAACACGTGCCATGGTGCCATCAATAAAAAACCAAACATGCGCTGGTTTAATATTTATTATTTATAATTTATAATTAATTAAATTTAATTTAAATATAATATATTATGTTATTTAATCCAATTCAAATTGCGAGATAGTCGAGTGGAGACACTCCAGCTTATTTATAAATGGGAGAATTGAGCAGGGGGGAAATTTTAAGAAAAAGAATGTTTGGTCACAAATGTGTATTGGACAAGGTTGGACTTTGAATGGGCGTGAACTGACCCGGAGATCTGGACTAAAAAAAAGAGAAAAAAATTAAATTTAAAATTAAGAATTACAAATTTATTATAAGATTTATTATATTTAATTTTTTAAATATAAACTTTTTAAAACCGTTAGATTTAAATATAAACTTTTTCAACCTTTAGATTTAAATGTATAAATCTTTTAATTATAATTTTATATACAAAAAAATTTATTTTAATATTTCTTTATATAAAAAAAAAAATTCGCGTTATATAAAAATTAAAGAGAGATCAATATTTGTTGTGAATCAAAAATTTTTTTAATTCTTGGATAAATCAATCAAAAATATAATAAAAAAACTCCTTGAAAACAAAATATAAAAAATATAATATAAAATATAAAAAAAATTAATAAATTTTTAAATAAATAATATTTCTAAAAATTTCATTGAATTCAATAAAATACCTATATTTTAGAATAAGTTAATTAATTATTAGAAATTTAAATAATAATAATGTAACAAACTGATTTGTTATTCTATTATTATTTGTATTCTCAATGATGGTAGTGAATTTATAGAAATTTTTAAAGAGAATATTATTAAAGAGTAAAAATAATTAAAACTTTGATATGGAGCATTCAAATATATTATTTAATTAATTTCCCGAATGCAAAATCAATTCAAAATAAAAACAAAGATTTAATTATTAATTGCAATTTTATATTTTATTTGTATATCTTGAATTATTAAAATTCTAACAAATAATTAAAATATTGGGAATTATGGTTGATTTATAGTAAAACATTTTTATTTATTTTTAAATTTTAATCAGTTATAAATACATGATAGATATTAGAATATACAAAATATATGAATTATTGTTATTATTAGTATTATTATTATTCAATAAATATTGGAATCGAACATCTTTCAATTAATTTTGATACGAGGTTGATGTTGAGAATATCCTGACTAAAATAATAATAATTATTCTAGTTATTATAGTTAAATAGGAATTTTAATAATAAAAAATGGCGCTTCCTTAAATACACAATATTATAAATGAAATAAAATTAAAAATATTTATTTTAATAATTAGGAAATATATATTATGTTATATCCACAGGCCATACTTTTCTGTATGAACCAGGTAATATATACTACACTTCATGCTTATATATATTAATCTATTTCGAAAAATCAATTTCTAAAATTTTTATTTAATCTATGTAGGTACATAATCTCATGTTGGTTTGTTTTTTAATTAAATTCAATTTTTGCTTTTTCTAAAAGATATTTAAACTTTTCATATTTTTAAAAATTAAATATTTCATTACTGTTTGTGTTATATAGTATATATATATATATCGTATATGATATAACATTTTTTTTATGTAGATATATTTATACCTGGCCCATACAATTCTTTAATTTTTCTTTCTCGGAAAAGGACGCCCCAAAAATTCCCAAAATCTTCCCTTCTATTGACTCGATTCCCATCAACTGAAAACTCTCTCATAAGTAACCCACCCACTCATTTAAGAATTGCATTGTCAGTACGTTAAAGAAGGTGATTGATCAGATCAACAACATTCCATTCCTCAAATTTTAAATCTAATTTTCAAAATCAAGCCTACAAATTTAATTTGAATTTCATAATAAAAACAAATTCATTGCATTACATAATTTTTGAAATTTTGAAATTTATTATACAAAGAGTCTTGTTATTTTCTAAAAACTTTTCATAGCTATCATATCAACTTATTTTACTTGTTTGGAAATGAAGGGTTCAATATTAATGCAGAATAATAGGAGTACTTTTTGGTGATTGAATGTTTTTTCTCATGTAAGTATAATATAAACATACATACTATAACAAACATTACAATTAAATCAGGGATGTCTAAACCGGGCCTGGCCAACCCGCGAATGCGGCCACCTTGAAAAATTGTGCGGCCCGCCAGTTAACTTTATATTTCTTTTGTAACTTTCATTTTGCTTTTTATTTGAAAAGAAATAATCTAAATTTTTAAACTAATTAAAAATAAACGAATTTTTAAAAAATTTTATACTTATTTAAAAAAATTAAACATTAAAAAAAAAAACAAAAAACAAAACAATTCTATAAAAAATCAAAATGATTCCTTTATTAGAAGTTGGTCCAATGTAGCGGGAGATAAGAATAGTTTTAATCCTGACTATTTATATTTTATTTAAAATTAGTTTTTTTTATTTTTTATAATTGAACCCAATCTGTCTAGTCGTGTGACCCCTGACCTGAATTATAAATATACTCTTCTGTAAATGGTTGTTCTGACACTATTTTTGACTTTATTTTTTTTTTTAGATTTAGATCCAAAAGTTTTGTTTTTAATTAAAATACCATTCCTTTGATTGTTTTATTTTTGAAATATGCAACAATTTTTTTTTTTTGTTTTGATACAAATAAATAGTAAAAGTATTAGTCTTATCAACTTGATAACATTTATAGTTTTCTTAAATTTTAAATGCTTCAATTTTAATAATTCATTCGTATATTATTTTTATTTCTTAATGATGCGAATGTTGATAAATGATATGATAATTTTATTGGTTTGTCAGATTTCGTTCAAATAGAATACATTGCCCGAGCTTTTTTTACGTCGAATTAACAATTTAAACAAAGATACCTCTAAAAATAGATTCTTTGTTTTTAATATTAATACTTTTTATCTACCGACCTATTTTTAAAATTAACCAACCTATTGGAATCTAAATTAATTAATGTTTTGTTTTTGTTTTTTTGTTTTTTTTTTAAATTTTATTTTTAATTTTATTTGTTAAACTATTTTGTGAATAACTTCTTCTTTCTTAATGTACACAGACACGTTTTATAATTTTAATTCTATTTACATTAAATATATTCAATATAAACCAGTGTTTCTCAACGTGGGGCCCGTGCCCCACATGGGGGCAATTCGAAAATGGACAGGACACAAGGTTAACCCTTTTTAATATTAAAAATTATGTATATGATACATAAGGCGACATAAGAATTTTAGAAGGGCTTAGGTTGTGCATGGCACAAAAAAGGTTGAGAAACACTGATCTAAACGGATATGATATTACGATGATTTAATACATAACAAGAATGTGAACTTAAGATTGCAAAAAAGAAAAGATAATATATATATATATTGAATAATTAACCCGTTAAGTGGTTATGACGTATATATGCGTCTTGAATACGTTGCCCTCTTGTTTATTGTAGCGCTTATGACCGATATATTCACATCATGATTTTTCTTGGCACATTGGATGAGTAAGACGTATATATTCGTCTTAACCATTAGACGTATATATTCGTCTTACCCATTGGACGTATATATTCGTCATACCCATTAAATATACCAAGAAAAATCATGATGCGAATATATCCGTCATAAGCGCTACACTATACAAGAGATCAAGACGTATATATACGTCATAACCACTTATAACGGGTTAATAAACAAATAAATTTTTACTTTCTTCAATAAGTTTGGTAATCAGTTTATTTATTTATTTTACTGATATTTTATATTTGTTTATTAAGTACAATTTATTGTTTGTTTACTTTCATTAATAAATTGAAGATGATTAATTTGTGTAAATCTCCCCTTCAGATTTCCATAACCTGAGTACGAGTTAATTTAATAATATTAGTTAGCTACCACATAGTTGACAATTTAATCATCTATTCTCCCCCACATCTACATTAAACATACCTTAAATGACTTGTAAACTAATTCCTTATCTAAATGAGATTGCAAAATGAAATTTTAGTAAGTTTTCAATTCTAAGGAAAAAAAAAAATACTTTCTCCCCCCTTTCTCTCTGTATATTTAAACCTGTTCGTCAATATTTACTAAACTCACTCCCTCACTTTACCTTAGCCGAGGGATTCGTTTAATTGAAGCACCGGAACGGCTAATCGTGGAAGTAAATAAGCATTAACACCCCGAGCCCTGTTTCACTTTAAGAGCGGCCTTGATCTCCGCCTGTTTGAATTGCCAATCAATAGAAGAGGAAATCTTCAAAGCCACCCCTGATTCCGCTTTTCAATTTAATCGGAGGTTCAAGTCCATCATAGGATCTTAATCGGAATTGGCGATATAATTGCATTTCCATATCCACTTTACCTTCTCAAAGTCAAAGAGAAGATAGCCTATATATTATATCTTTTATACATAAATATAATTGTAAATTAGAAATGAAATTGAATAAAATAATAACTAATAAAAAAAAAAGTTGAATTGTATAGTTAGTAATTATTTTATTTTTTGTAGCAATCAGTAATTATTCTAACAAATTGAAATTGTCATTTTAAGTTTTGAAATTATATTTAAGATTTTCATACATTTTTTTACCGACTGACGAAGGTATTGTTTTCACACGATTTGATAAAATTTGGTATATTTACTTAATGCATCAGTAGCATGAATTCATCAACTTTTGGTGTATATCTGGAAACCGCAAGTGGTAGTTTACAAAGTATTAATTTTATATTCATTGTCGGAAATTTTTCACTTAAAACTTAACTTTCACTAAACTTCACTTAACTTTACTTAAAATATTGTAGTAATTAATAATTGAGTAACTAAACTAAAAATAAAAACCAAGATAATATAATTTAGTCATTTTAATTCAAGTTTTAAAAGTATTTTTTTATACTTTATATATATATATATATATATATATATAATATGTTGTTTGGAAATTAATTTATTTCAAATCATCGGTCGGTACTGTGCCTGACCTCAAATCATTTTTTTTAATAGTAAAAATAAAATTTAAAAAAAAGAATGATTTTATTATAATTATTTAAATGGGAAATGATTTTTAAAACTAAGTTAATAAAAATAACTAAATATTAAATAGGTGAATTAAAAATTTACAAATAAAAACCTGGTAAATAATAACAGGTTGATTATTATTTATTTGATTATATCGTATACCTAAATTGTGTTATTGAAGTGATTAACTATTTATATTCATCATAGGAACAGTATTTTTTTTAACCATTGATTTCCTAAATTTTGCTCTTCCTCCGTTGACCCATTTTGTAAAGTTATCTGGCCAAGGCCCTTTTTAGCCCGACCTCGTTCCTGATCGGTTTGCAGATCACGCTCTCAGCCACTTGTTGAGATGTTTTCCATCATTGGTAGGGCGTTCGCGTTGTTTCCATTAGAGGTTATCGTCGCCTTTTTGAAAGACGTGCCTTGGATCTTTTCTGATCGATCACACACCAAATCTACATATCGCAAAACCCCGTAGAATATTAACTTGACAATCTTTTAGTCATTACTATTATATATATATACGAGGGTGGGGTGAAAAGTTTCCGGCCTGACCAAGAAAAACGATGTTTTTAAAGTTTTTTTTTGCTCTATTTTTCAACATAATCTCCATCAACACTGATACATTTCTCATAACGGTGTTTTAATTAATTTAATTAATTTATTAATTGATTAAATTTAATTTAAATCTCATCAACAGCTATGAATCGACGCAAAAATTCGTATATTTATAATATAAATTTGTTTTTCTAATCAATGAATTTTGAGATATGGGGAATATATAATCATTTTTTATTACCGACCGATGGTAGTAATTGAGGTATTGTTTTCACATCAAATTTCACATATGGAGATTTTTACATATCTCCACGAATCATGCAATTTCTTAACAGAAAAAAATTTTTTTTGGCATGATGGCTGTCCGTCTGTCCATCCGTCCGTATATGTGTACAGCTTGAACGGTTCAACGGATTTTGATAAAATTTGATGTATTTACTTAATGCATCAGGATGATGAATTGATCAACTTTTGGTGTATATCCGTAAACCGGAAGTGGTAGTATTACCGATCGGCGATAGGAAGGGAAGGGTTATTTTCACACTAAATTTCACTTGAAGATATTTTTTACACATCTCCACGAATCGTGCACTTTGTATTGGTTTTATCCTCGGGAAAATCATCTTCATTAGTTTTTTCTTAATTTAAAATTATATGACGTCACCCAGCTCTTCATGACGTCACAGCCAGCTCCTACTTATATATCTTAAATAAAATAAAATTAAAAATATTTATGTTATATCCATATATGTTTTTAATTGCATTAATAGATACATTTAAATTATTTGAAATTGTTGATGTAGCTGGAAATTAATTTATTTCAAACCGTCGGTCGGTTCTGAGCCTGGCCACAGGTCAACTTATTTTAAGTGGTTTTTATCTCATTAGAAGAATTATAATAAGAATTAAGGGTGTTTAATTTTTAATGCTATTATTAATTATATTTTCTTTTTTTTTTTTTTTTTTTTTTAATAAAAAATAATAAAGTTAATATTTTTGAATAATTTTCTTTTGTTTTTTGAAAGAAATGGTAAAAAAAAGGAAAAGAACCCCTGTTAACTAGGCACAAAGTACATTCTTATTTAATATCTCTTTAGTGAAAGTTTAATTAATCATTTTACTTTTAGGAGGTTATATTTTTCCAATTACATTACAGATAATTGAACGAGGAAGGAAAAGAAACTTTTCCTGGGAATGAGAGAATGGAAGATGAGAATAAAGGTTTTTTTTCTTTTTTAGTGGTACAAGCGCAAGTCTGGGTGAGTTGGATGGTGGGGGGGGGGGGGGTTTGGAACGCAAAACGAACAAATACGTTCTTCATTCCTCTTTCGTCGATTGTCGGATAACTTTTCGACTTGACTTTTCTCTTTAATAAATTAATGGATCGAGTCATGAGCTGAGCGAGAGGCTCTCTCAAATAATGGATCGATTCCCCATCTTACTTGCTAACTTGTTTCAAATAAACTTTTTCTTGATTTTTTTTTTCTTTCTCAATCTAGCCGGGCGGTTGCATCGATAAAATGCCCAGTCGTGTTGTTTGTTTTATTATATACAATTTCTATATATATATATATATATATATATATATATATAACATAGATAATATCTGTTTGTTTGTGTTCGATAACTTTTAGATTATTTGATTTTGAAGATCTCAAACTAATAAAGAAATAATCAAGATAAATATGTTATATAATTGAATCAATCCATTTCTCCCGTCTTTAATATAATACTTGTCCATATATCGAATTAATAAATAATTGATTATTCAAGTTAAGTTGTAATCCACAGCTTACATTACCTTTCCCTAACAAAACTGGCATATATGAATAAGTTGAAGATTAATCAAGATAATAGTCATTAAATAACTTTAAATTATTATAAATTATTCAAATAATCATTATAATATAAATTCCTAAATTATATTGACATCTGTGCTTATCTATATTTTAATTAAGAAAAAATAAAAATCAAATATCATTGATATTATTTATAATTTAATCTAAAAAAAAAATTAATTAATATAATATAATTTATTTAATATTATTAGATCAAATTTATTCAACAATTTATTCGAAATTGCTCCCTTTATAATTATTCAAATGTATTATATGTTGCTAACTTCATGAATATTTTAAATATAAAAAAATATTAATACAATATCAACTAAAAAAGAATAGCGGGAGGTATTATTTCAATATGGATGACGTTATTGATGATTTAAATTTACTATTTTAAATTAAGAAAATATTTATTCAGTTAATTTTTCTCGAGGCTGTAACAAAAACAGATCGATTTTTCTTTATAAATATTATCTATGGTGGGAATTTCAAAAAAATCTTTAGAGCGGTTTAATATCTCAAAAATATACATATATATATATAATTTTTGCTATATATAATAAGATAAGATATAATAATTTTATATTTAAAACTTAAATAATATATATTTGAAAAAACACATGCACAAAAATAAATAAAAAATAATAATTTTTGTTGTATCTTTGTTTCTGTTGCAGCGTGCCGTGGCGTAAAGAGAACCACAATTTCCCACCCCTTTCACACTCCCTGTCTCCGCCTCCGCCCTCTGACCATATCTTCTTCATCCTTCAGTTTTGATCTCCATAAAAAAAACGCACACATCACGAACCATGGATATTGAAAAGAGCATCACCAACGATGATCCAGCAATCACACTCACCATTCGTCTCATCATGCAGGGAAAGGTAAGAAGACAAATCAGTTTTTTTTATATATTCTTTATTCTCTTTGGAAATAAAATAAAATAAAATTTCTTTCTTTCTATACTTCAAGTAATATTTTGTATTAAGATTTTTAATAAAACACGAACCGTTTCAAATCCATCCAATTAGAATTAAAATTAATGTCATTCCTGAAGTCCTAAATATCCCAAAGTTCAAATAATAATAATAATAGAGGAAGCTATACTTTATTTAGTAACTGCTAGAAAAGATAAATAAAATATCTGAATTGTATTGGTATTCTCTGATAAACTTTCATATCTTCATCTCTTAAATAAATATATAAATAGCAAATAAAAACTAAATAGTATGTATAATGAATTTTATTATTATGAAAAATTTATCTGTAAAATCTGGTATGCTAATTATTTGATAAAATAATATCTTTTATCTAAAGTACTATAGGGTAAAGTATACAGTCGTTGGCCCCGAGGCAGTCATTAGCCCCCTATCACTAAAACACAAATAATAAGAGATTTATATTTTAAAAATTATGTAATCGTTTATTGTATGGTTGTATAATCACTAAAGAATACCTAGGCCATTAACTGTATTTTTTAGGATATTTGCGTGCTTATTGAAAATGCCATGAGAAAATGATTTTTTATTATTCATCAAAATGCTCATAGTATCTGTTCTGCAAAACTAATTTGACACAGATTTTTCCGCAATTTGCCCAGATATGCATTAAAGACTGCTAGGAATTGCTTAAGGGGGCCAACGACTGTATACTTTATCCTAGTTTAGGGGTTATCTGGCTCTTCTTACAATTCACTCAATGCCTTTAAAACTTTTCAACATTTTGATTACTTTTCAATTTTTTTTGAATATAGTTCTAAAAAAAGGTCAGATGATTTTACGATGCTCTGAAACATTTAAGTTTAAGTTGCGGCTCTCTGAATTGTTAAGTCTGCCGACCCCTGCCCTAGTTGTATTTTTTTTTTTTTTTTGATTTCCCCTCCCTTTTTATTAATCTAATAGTCAATTTGAGTCTTTTCGTTTGTTGATCTCTTCACATTTTAACATTTGATATCTTCTTTCGTTTTGTTTCTTGGACAAATTCCCTGTGCTTTTTTTGTTTTGGCTTGGATTCAATCTCCGAGCTAGTATGGATGTGGGGATGGAGGGAGGGGGGATATTTTTCAAGAGCGTCGCTATGATGATATTGCAGGGCGCCAAAATCTATAGGTTTGTTTATTCTTTCAGCATTTTGAAACGATTTATATATTGTTAATATTTGTAAACCTGTCACAATAACTGACAATAAAATAAGGTCATTGGGTTAAGTGGTTACTTGATTCTTGATCTTTCTCTTCGTCTAATAAACTACAAAATCCCAGTTTTGAGACGATACGAACCATTTGGAAAAGAAAAATAAAAGAAAAAGAATCCGATACACTTCATGCTCTCTATACTGAAGAGGTCTTATTTATTTTATTAAAATATAAAAGAATTTATATTTGAAAAGTCTTTGTGTAGTGTTATTTTTTTTTGCCCTTCAAGAAATAATTTGAATTTTTTTTATATTATATATAAAGAATATTGTTTCCTACGGATTCTACATGTATTTATCATTTCTTTTCTTTTGTAAAGGGAGGAATCCTAGGAAGGGTTAGAGGGGAAGGGTTCTTATCGGCCTCGTTTTGACTTCAAATGCTGTCAGTTCTTTTGCATAACCTCCATGTTCATCTTTTTCCTTCTACCGCCTATTAAAGTCTTTCTTCTTCAGTGGGCTGGAATCGATTGATTCGTATTCTTTCTTTGTATATATTTCCTTAAGTTAGTACTGTATCATATCTGAGCAATTTTTCTCATTATTCCCACAATTATATTCGATCATTTCATTAAGACTTTTTTGATATTTAGAATATCCTAAAAGATATCCGGTATGGATCCGGATGATATCAGGTTTATTACTATTTTCTATTTATTTTATATAATACAAACAAGAATAATATACGAGGTTTGTTCAAAAGAAAAGTTCAATTTTGAATTATTTCTAAAAGTATTTATTGATTCATTTTGTCCCCTTCAAAGAAATTCCCCTCAGATATTATGCCAGCACTTCTTTCAATCATCGAACCACTTTTGAAATGTGCTTTTTGAAATGGCCACCGACTTTATAACATTAATTGTGGCAAAACGCTTTCCTTTCATTGTTCTCTTCAGTTTTGGGATTAGGAAAAAGTTGCAGGGAGGCAAATCTGGTGAATACGGTGGTTGAGGCATGATTACGGTGTTGTTTTTGGCCAAAAAATCGGGAACAAGCAATAATATGTGAGCTAGAGCATTATCGTAATGGAGAATCCATGATTTGTTTTCCCACAATTCCGATCGTTTGAGTAGTATTGCTTCACGTAAACGTTGCATAATTTCCTTGTAGTATTCCTTATTAACACCTGTTGGTATGATGCACCACGCCATTGTAATCGAAGCAAGCAGTTCACATTTGCATATTATTCACAATTTTTTTGAAAGGAAAAGACAAGGACAAGAAGACATGACATATGAACAGATGAAAAAAAAACAACAAAACAATATGTTTAATAATATAATCACATATATATTTCCCAAAACCTATTTTCTTAAATGTCATTTTAAATATATATATATATTTGGAAAATAAAGGAAAAAATATCTTGCATTATTCATTAATATTTACTTGCTTTATCACATATATATCTTTTAATTTATTTACTCCATTTGTTTATTCTTCCACTTCTTGTTAAGTTGTTTCGTTAAATCTTAATTGTCAACTCTTTAGAAAATCCTCTTTAAGGAAAAACTTTTCCCTTTGTTCTTTGTTCCCTTCCTAAGCTCTTTTCAGGTATTCAATTATTTCTCTTCTTCAGAGGAAAAAAATCGCCTTTCTTGTGCTTATTATATTTAACAAAAGTTTTTGATATCTATTACTAATATATTATTCGTATAAATTACAATTAAACAAACATTGTATACAAACTTAATTTAAGTTAATAAATATTATTTAAGAAATTATGTAATAAATTAAATTATATCGTTTAATTTCAAAAAGTTATTAATAATTACTATATCAAATATATTTCATGATTGGTTTGTTTCAGTAATAATAATAATAATTATTATTGTTATTATTTATTTACATTGGCACAAATTTTCTGATAAAACCTAGTTTGAAATAATTAATACATTTTTAATCCTTTTATTCAGTTTATCAATCATTATATATATATAAAACTTTATTATGAAGTAAATATTTAAACAAAGGTTTATTTTTTAAATATAAACATAACTTGAGCATAACATAACCTCAAAGTAATTCAAACTTAACAATAAACCATGCAACATATAGATATTGACTGTTGTGAGATGGCTTACATCAGCGCCCTCAGTGAATAAAAAATTAAATCACTAAATTTAAATTATTTCCTACAATATATATATATATATAATTGTCAGAACTTTCGACATTCGGAATGGGTTAAAACAAGGGGACGCATTATCACCAATTTTATTTAATTTAGTACTGGGATATGTGATTAGACAAATTGGGGGGAAATCAAACGTAATGCAATTAAACAAAAAAAATTGCAAAGTATTTGGTTACTCAGACGAATTAAATATAATAGGAGAATCGGATTGCTAATTAAGTTAGCTTAAAAAAATTAATCGAAGCAGGAAAAGTAGAGGTGGTTGAAATTAATAGTGATAAGACGAAATATTTAGAACAGAGAGGAACAGTATTAACACACAAAGTCTTATCATACAAAAACGTAGAATTTGAAAATGTTGAAAATTTTAAATTCTGTAATCACGAAGGATAATGATATTCGAGAAGAATTTAAATCGAGGTTGCAATCAGGTAACGCCTGTTAATATGCAGTAAAAGGGCTTATCTTGTCCAAATTATAATCAAATGGGATCCAAATTAAAATATATAAAATAATTATTTTCCCGGTTGTGTTATATGATTGTGAGGTATGTTTAATGACCCTGGGGTACTAGAATAGATTTACAGTATTGGGGTAGAGGATTCTTCACAGCATTTATGGGCCAATGAAAGATGAGGTCATCGGGGAATGGCGGAGACTGCATAACGAGAAATTGCATGACCTCTATGTATCTTCAGACATGGTTAGGATTATAAAATTAAGAAGACTACGATGGGCACGGCACGTGGCTAGAATGGGAGAGGAAAGAATGGCGAAAAATATATTGGTGGGGAGACCAACGATGCGGTGGGTGAACAATGTTGGAAGGGACGCGAGGGAGTTAGGAGTTGGATGGTTATCGCTCAGAATAGGGATACTTGTGGTTTCTTTCGAGTTCCGAAGAGCCACACAGACACAGACAGATAATATACCTATATCTAGGGTGACCAAAAGTCCCGTTATTAGGTGCTCTTTCCCGGCGTCCCCAAAAATGTCTTCGGGACAGCCTATTGTCCCGATTTTTAAATATTTAGGACATTTCGTACTTTTTTCAAAATTTTTTCAATTTAGTTCTTAAAAGGTAAAACGTTTTCTGGACTTGAAGGAAGGTAAAATGTCCCGGTTTGGTGTTTTTCAAAATATGGTCACCCTACCTATATCGATGGATTTTAGTTGTAGTTGGCTATCTTTCTTTTGATAGTGAATAACAAAGAATTTTTATTTTTTGACTTGATATTCTCAAGCTTTGTGGCACTTTATTTAGCTATTTATATCATAGATCAACCCTTTATAAATAAATTATTTTTCCTCATTTTTAGTTGTTTTTTGTATTATTTATTCTTTTATATTATTTATTTATATATTATTATAATTATTATAATATTATATTAAATGTAATTCATATATTATTATTTTTGTTAAATTTTCGTAATATACTATATTTCTTTAATTCTTGAATATTACTAATTTTTTTAATATCACATTTTGAAAGCTTAATTAAAATATTTTCTTAAATTTTAATCTTGATTCTTACAATTAATGACCGTTCCATTCCAAGAATGGATTAATCCATTCATTCATTCATTTATATTAAATATCTTTTAGTTTTAATGAATTCTCTTTTATAATATTCGAATATTCAGAGGTTCATTCAGTTTTCGATCTTATGTTCGCTCCATTCAACTTTTAGAAATTATTTTCTAGTAAAGAGTGAAAGGAAATCAAAGCGACCTATTATTCCAAAAAATATAAAATTACCAATTAAAATCCAAATTTACTTCTTTTTTTTTTATTTCTAAAATCATTTTTGTTTAATAATTCATCCTATAAAGCCATTTTGGCACAACAATTAGTAGCTTTTATAACTTTTTAATAAATATATTTAAATATTTTTATTTAATTAAGAATAAATAAAAAAAAAATAAATTCAGAGTATTTGAAAAAAAAAATGGCTTATTAATTGATAGTGATAGAGTAGATTACATTATGGGAAATTGTATAACTTATATATTTCTCCAATATAGAAATAAAAAAAAAATTGCAAAGGGAATGAGAAAAGACTAGAGAAATGTAGAAATTGGATAGGGGTAGATTTGATTGCTTTATCATATAATTTAAAATAACAAAATCATTAATTTGTTGTTTGTTTGTTTGTTTTTTCTTTTTTTTTTGTTATATCCATTTTATTTAAATTTTAATATTACAATTCTTACAAATCGATAATAATTCATTTTTAACGTCTAATAATTAAAAATTCATAAAATAATTTTTTCTTATATAGCAACGGTGGCCAAACCGTGGCTCTTTTTGAGTTTATTGTGGCTTAATTAAAAAATTTAAAGTTATCACAATTTAGAATTTACATATATTAAATAGGAAAAAGGATACGTCATCACACATATTTATTTACATACAATTATTTAAAGTTTAAAGGAAATTTAAAATTTGTTTATTTCTCAAAGTTTTACAAAGTTTGTTGTAAAATGTATCCGATCAATACCAACTTATTCCAATAGCAACAGCAGAACTATTGTATGCGGGGCGTACGATTTATTATTAATATAATTAGGTATTTTAATCGTGCACGTATTCGTAATTTTTGCTTTTGGCTCTTAAACAATTTCGATTTTTCAATATGGCTCTAAGTATCACCAAGTGTGGCCACCCCTGCTATATAAATACCTGGTTCACCGAACCACCGCTCTGCCATTAAAAACATTATTCTTTATTATCGGGTTTTGCTGGTAATATTAATACCTGGTTCACCAAGTGGTCGTTCAAATAATTTAAAAGAACATAAATTTAAAAAAATAGCCATAAAACATACACCTCTTAAACGTACATATTAATGCACTGCAAGACAAACCAGGTCCGAACCGACCGACGGTTTGAAGTAAATTAATTTCCAGCTACAGACACAATTTCAAATAATTTTAATATGTCTATTAATGTAATAAAAAGTATGGCTTGTAGATATAACATAATATATATTTTGTAATTTGACTTTTTTTATACTTATTTTGTATTTAAGGAAGCGCTGTCTGACGTAGTTGCTGACGTCATTTAAATTTTCTATTTTAAATTAATAAAAAAACTAATAAAGATTATTTTTACCGTGGCTGAAACCAATACAGATCGTTTTTCTTTATAAATATTATCTTTGGTGTGAATTTCAAAAAAATCGTTCGAGTGGTTTAATATTTCAAAAATACAAATATATATATAAATATACAATTTTTGCTAGTATAATAAGAAAGATAATATAAGATAAGATATTTGATAAACTAAATCTAAATAAAACATTTAATTTGTACACAATGATAAAAATAAATAACGATTGATATTTTTTGTAATTTCTTACCAACTTTTATTTCTTATTAGTACATCTTGAATAAAGTTTCATTCTCTTTTATTTTATAAAAAAAAATAATAATAAATAAATAAACTTTGTAAAGTTTTTGAAATATTGACAAATGTTTATCTGTATTTATATTATATATTTTATATATATATTTAAATTATTTGATATTTTTAAAATTCAAAAGTCACTCAGAGGCTGTGACGTGGCTTAATTTGACTCTTTTTCTCTTCTTTCTTTTCATTTGCTATATTTCGAGAATGCTTTTTATAAGATAAAACAAAAAAAATCATTAATTATTCTATGTAAATGAATCATTTTCACTTTGAAAGAATAAAGGGTGGAATGAGATGGTTAGAGGCGAGAGGGGGTGGCGGCTGTGGATATTAAATAAATTTATTCTTGATTTGCATCCCGATCCATATATTATATATTACCTTCTATAAATTTTAAATTCTCTTTTATGCAATGTAAATATATAAAAAAAAAAAAAATAAAAAGTGTCAAGAGTTTTTTAAAAAGTAAGATTGACTCCCTCCAACAACAAACACTTTTCATGCAAAATATCTTACAATTCGTTTTTGCTTATTAAATCTAATTAAAGAGTTTTTATTTTTAGCAATTCAAAAGAGAGCAAATCATTTATTAATAATAATTTAGTAATTTATTTTTTTAATCTAATTTCCATTAAAACTGTAAATTCAATTTAATAAATTCTAACATTTCAAACTTTAGGAATTGAAAGTGCAATTGTTTATTGCAAAATGATTACAAAATGAAAAAAAAAATATAATAATTTCAACATAATTTGCTGTACGAATATTACTATTCTTTATGAATAAGAAAAAACCGTGAATTTTTTTTTTTTTTTTTTTTTTTATTTCAATATGAAGATTTTGATGTTAGGGTGACCTAACGTCCCGATTTTAGGTGCTCTGCCCTGGCGTCCCAGAAAAAGTCTTCGGGACAGCCTATTGTCATTTTTACCGACCGACGATAGTAAGGGTGGTATTGTTTTTTAATATTTAGGACATTTCGTACTTTATTCAATTTGGTTCTAAAAACAAAAAAAAGGTCAAACGTTTTCTGGACTAAGGTCTTTTAAACATTTCGTTTTTTTCAAAATTTTTTCATTTGGTTCTAAAAAAAATAAGTTGACCTGTGGCCAGGTCCGAACCGACCGACAGTTTGAAATAAATTAATTTCCAGTTACAGAAACAATTTCAAATAATTTTAATATATCTATTAATGTAATAACAAACAGATATGGATAGAACATAAATATTTTTAATTTTATTTTATTTATAATATATAGCTGAAGTAGCCGGCGTTGCCCGTGATCATAATAAGGAGGCTGTGACGTCATGAAGGGCTGGGTGACGTCATATAATTTTAAATTAAGAAAAGCATAATGAACATGATTTTTCACGAGGACAAAACCAATATTCGTGGTGAAAAAATCTCCTCATGTGAAATTTGGTGTGAAAATAACCCTTCCCTTCCTATCGTCGATCGTTAATACTACTGATGCATTAAGTAAATATACCAAATTTCATCAAAATCGGTTGAGCCGTCCAGGCTGTACACATCTATACGGACGGATGGACAGACGGACAGCCATCATGCTAAAAAAATTATTTTTCTGTTAAGAAATTGCATGATTCGTGGAGATTTTTACATATCTCCACATGTGAAATTTGGTGTGAAAACAATACCTCCCTTACTATCGTCGGTCGGTAAAAAGCTAAACTGTTTTTCCCGGTTTGATGTTTTCGAAATATGATCACCCTAATCTAATATACATAAAGTATATAAAAATAAAATACAAAAGATTAATAATTTTTTTTTTGAAAAAAATGATTTATTAGTTAAATTAATTAAATAATTTTTAAAAATGTAATTGAATTTATTTTATTGATACTTCGCTGTTGCTACTTAAGTTGTTTTAAATATGCTTTTTCTTCTCCATTATTTTATTTTATCTAACTTCTGCGTCATCTATTACAACTTTTTTACTTATTACAAAGAAAAATAAATGTCCCTTGATTCTTTTGCTTTTTCCCCATTTCTTAAAAATTTATTTATTTGTTTGTTTGTCTGTAAATGAATGTCGTTTTTTTTTATTTCACTACCTACAATGAATTGAATAATATAATATAATATTTTTCCTATTTTATTATTATTATTATTTATTTTATTTAAACAAATAATTATTAGTCAGTTTTCATAAAAAATATCTATTTTCTTATTATCTAATCCCAGTTTATTTCTTTTTCCCTTTTTTTTAAATTTTAGAGTTGCTTGTATTATTATAGGTATTATACGAACGGATATCATTTTATTTATTATTGCTTGATAAATAAACGCTCGAGATTCCAATACGTTTTTTTCTCAACATAAAAATGTGTTCGTGCCATTGCCTGATTTTTACCAATTCAACTAAATTCCAACTGATTTTCATGTCGCTCTCTTGGAGATGCTTCATTTATAAATAAAAATAACCTCACTTCGTTCTTATCGTACAATTTAATGATCATCACATTCAATTTATAACTTTTTTTTTTAACACGACATCTCACTTTTTCTTCCTCTAATTTTCCCCATTGTACAGTAATTTTGAAAAATTGCTCTTTTTCTCTATCTCCCTAAAACACACACAACTTGCATCATTTAATCTTTATTTTTATGTTTAAATTCATTAACTTATCAACTTTTTGAAAAGTGCCTTATATAACATTTTTTTTTATTATTTTATTTTTATACTCATGAAACTCATTTAAACAAAAATTTTAAGTTATCAAGGAATAGGTTAATAACATTTTTTTAAAGGTTAAATGTTTATTCTATTAAAGTTGTACAAATAATAAGTTATAGAATTTTACAATAAAATTTGAAATATCATATTATTAGATTGAAATAAACAAATGAATGAATTGTGTCATGATTCAACATTTCATTTCATTCGGGTTCAAACAAACCGGTTACCGGTTCGCGAAATTTTTTTTAGAAATTCTTTTTTTTACATCTTATTTTTCTTATATAATTATTTTGCAATTTTTGTGTATGGAATAATCAACTCGATTTTTATTGAAAAATAAAATTTGTGTTCTAAATAAGTAAATGTTTTTTTTTAAATAATGTGGGTCGCGATAAATTTTAAGACCTCGACCGGGTCGCGGTCAAAAAAGTTTGGGAAACACTGGGATAGGTTAATAAATGTTTTAAAGGCTAAATCATGTCGTTTCTTAAAATTCTCTAATCAGGCATTGCTGGCTTTAAAATTTCTTCAGCTTTTTCTTTCAGTATGGGTCCACTAACACTGATGTTTTTGTTTCGACACTGTTTGAACCACGTAAACAAACATTGTTCTAAATTAGGGAATTCGGCAATTTTTCGACTTTTACATTTCAGACTTTCTCCTGATTCTTGTTTCTTGAAGATTTCAGCATCTGAGGGCCAATACATTTAAATTATAGAGGTTGCGTATTTTAAGTTATTGAGGTTTTGAACTCTGATGGGAAGGGAACATATTATATTTTGAAGTTATTGAGGTTTTTATGTTACCGAGGTTTGAGCTATTGAGGTTTTACTGAACTACTAAATCACAATTAAATTAACCTAATTTTTATGATTATATAATTAATCAAAAAAAAAATTTACCTTGCAAATAGATTTTCTATATATTTATGGTAGATCATATAAAACAAAATTTCTGTAGAGAAATATTTTTATATACCTTAAATATTTTGATACATTTTCATTTAATGACTCAAAATCCCCAAATGACAGGATGTTTCCTTCAAATCCCATCCTCCTTATCCATCTTCATCTTTCTGTTATAGTAATCAATCAATAAATGTATTTCTTTCTTTTTATTTATTATATATCAATCTTATATATGGATTCTAAAGTGGTATTTTTTTTATTTACAGGAAGTAGGAAGTATTATCGGCAAAAAAGGAGAGATCGTCAAAAGATTTCGGGAAGAGGTAAGAAATTTATAATATCTTTTTCCTAATATTTTATATAATACTCATATCTATTTGAGAGAAATAATTTTTGAACCAATTTATATATTATTAATTAATTATATTAAATAAAATTTAATTATTTTAATTTCAAATGGTTTTATAAATAAATAAATCTTAATTTTTAATAAATTTTAATTATTAAAAGTGATATAAAAATAATACTGTATTATTTATATGATAAATCTTTAATGTGATTATAACAAATTAAATTTATTTTAGAATGACAATTCGGTTGGTATATTCTATGGCTGAAGTAAAAATTTTAGTTATATTAAAACAGAATTATTTGCTTGCCCCGACTGGTTTTTGATTTTTAAGGTGATATTTTTCACGAATTTATTTATTATTATTATTTTTATTTTATTTATTAATAAAAATCCCTTGAATAATTATTAAAAACCATAAAAGTTTTAATAAATAATTTTTCATACTTGTGAATTATTATTATTATATTATATGACTAATTGGACAAGGATACATTCAAAAAAATGAAAATATATTTTTTTTTTAAATTTTATAACTGAAAACAATATCAAATCAATGAAATTACATAATTGTAGAACGATAGATTTACAATAGATAAGTAGTTGAGGAAAATTAATTGTAGAAATTAATGTGTGTGTGTTAGTTTCTACAGTCTAAAAGATTTTTCAAGTTTAATAACTTAAAATAGGAATTGTGATCGTAGTTAAAATAATTATTCTATAATAATTCATTAAAATTCAAATATTTTAAAATTAAAAATGATTTCATTAATGAAGCATTTTTTTTTTCATTTTTAAATTCCAATATTTTGAAGTGATTAAAATAAAAAAATAAAAAAATGACTATATTCAAGTTAGAGATTAAAAAAAAAATTATACTGTTCAAAATATTCTAAATTTGCTTGTCGTTGAATTTTCTAATTTGATCGAAATCAATATTTTCTCTTTCCTTTTCAATGCGCATTGTAATCTGAGGATGGGGGGGGGGAATTTCCTTCTCTCTCACTCTCCTCCTACACAGGGGTAAGGCTTGATGATTTGCATCTACCTTTGCAATGGCAACGTCACATAAGTAAACGCATTCAATTGTGTTTCATTTGTTTATCCAAACAATTGTCAGCCAATGACTACGACTCGTTTTCTTGTTCATCTATTGTTTATCTTTCTATTTACATTCAACTAGAACGATGTAAACAAGACAATTTACAATATTTTCCTTTGGATATACAATTTCCCTTTATTCACTTAATAAATAGTAATACATATATATATAGGCGATTCTCATAAAAAAATGATAAGAAGACCTCTCATACAAAGGGATCAAATTTGGTTAAATTGAAATATTTTGGATAAATATAAATAATATCCTAAATAGGATATTGCATAATATAACAGTTGAAACAATGCGCCATTGGGTGTGTGGGTAGCGAACCTGCCTCACATTCACATGGTCCCGGGTTCAAGTCCCGGGCCTGGCAAGGGATTTTCCCTAGCTGAGGACTATGGGGCGGAGTCAACCCAACCTCCGGGATCAACATTGGGAAGCAACTTGATCAAAAGTAGCGCCTCGGATCAAAAAAATCAAGGTAAAGGTTGAGAGGACTCGTTCTACTGATCATAGGACACCACATTGAAATAACCGGCTTGATAGGCGTTGTCCTTACGTAGGACGTACAAAAGTCAGAATTTTTTTTTTATAACAGTTGAAATAGACATAAATCTTATTGGTCATTAGAAATAAAATTTAAATACATTAATAAGGGAATTTTGTAAATAAAACCACATTTTGATATTTTTTATTGTAAATTTATTCAAAAAAATACAAAAAATCAATATATGGTTTTATTTACAAAATTCCTTTATAAATAGAAACAACCACCAAAGCTTTAATAATTTAATATCTAAAATACATTTATTTATATACTAGTATATACGAGGTTTGTTGAAAAGAAAAGGTGAATTTTGAATTATTTCGAAAATTATTTATTTATTAATCATTATTCATTTTGTCCACTTCAAAGTAATTCCCTTAAGATATAATGCACACTTATGTCATCGCTTCTTCTAATCTTCAAAGCACTTCTGAAGTGCGCTTTTCGGTATGGCCATCAGCTCGTTCTTCGATTCCGAGTTTATCTCATCAATTGTGACAAAACGCTTTCCTACTAATCCAAAATGGCTGATAATGGCTGATATGAGAAACATACAAAAAAAAACCAATAATCAAAAGTACAAAGCCCGTCAAAATTCACGTTTTCTTTTGTAGAGATCTCGTATAAATAAGAAAAATATTCTGATATGTCACTGATTATTAGTATAAAACAAAATATATATGTTTACTATCATTTATCACAATTTAAGAGATTTTTTGTTTGTTTGTTCTTCGCATGTCTTTTTGCGAGCGACTACCTTTACCTTCCGAGATATATATTGAATAAAAAGTGAATCCTCTAAATCCATTTACAGCGCTTTATTTATTTACTTATTTATTATTAAAAAAAAAGAAGGCAGAATATTTTCTAAAGTCATTCCACATGAATCTTTGATATATTAGATTTTTTAACGCTTCATTTATTTTCTTCAAACTCGTATAGCAGCTGTTTCTATTTTTATAGGGACTATATTTTGCGAACAAATAATCAAATATAAATATATATATATATAGGAAAAGAGAAAACTTTAGAAAAACATTTCATATTCTCTGTCACCTTAAGGAAGAACATATGCAAATCAGATTATTATAACTTTATAATATCTTTTATATGTGATTTTTTTTTTTTTTTTTATTAAATTGAAAATTTATTTGAATGTTATTTTAGGAAATTACAATTAGCAGATATAATAGACTAATTTAATATGGAATTAACTGCAAAATCCTTACTTAATTTCAATAGTTTGAAACTTCAGAGTGGGGTCGGGAGAGAATTAACTACGTCTCCAAGATGACATGATTCAATTTTAATTAGAACAGTTGATTTCTCTCTTAAAGTTCTAGTTAAATTATCTATTTTGTTATATCTCTAAACTTAGCAATTACAATTTACTTACTTTTATTGGAACCATGTCTAATAAAATAATTGTAACAGTATTAAATGAATAAGAAGTAAAATTGCATTTCCAATAAAACGAAATGGTGATTAACATTCAATAAATATTCTCTCTATTATTCATTTGTAAAAATAAAAATCGGTGAATCACTTAGGAGATTATTAAGTTTATGAATATTATTATATTATCATCACTGTTGTTAATAGAACAAGATTTTTTAGATATAGATTGATTGATAATAAATGCCTTAATACCTGGTTCACCGAGCCACAGCTCAGTCATTAAAAAAAATTATCCCTTATTATTGGGTTTTGCTGGTAATATTAATACTTTGTTCACCGAGCCGTAGTTCAAATAATTTAAAATAACATAAATTAAAAAAAATAGTCATAAAACATACAGCCCTTAAATGTATGTATTAATGCACTGAAAGACAGAAAAGTATGGCTTGTGGATATAACATAATATATATTTCGTAATTTTGATTTTATTTTTATAATATTTTGTATTTAAGAAAGCGCTCGATCTGCTTACTTCATTTAAATTTCCTATTTTAAATTAAGAAAAAACTAATAAACCTTCTGAAACAATTGCAAATAATTTAAAAGTACGTATTAATGCATTGAAAGACAGATATAAATATAATATATATATATATATATATATATTTTATTTTATTTATCATATTTTTGTATTTAAGGAAGCTCTATATGACGTAGTTGGTGACGTCGTTTACATTTCTTATTTTAAATTAAGAAAAAATTAATAAAGATTATTTTTCCCGAGGCTGAAACCAATGCAGTTTGATTTTATTTATAAAAATTATGATGTGAATTTCAAAAAAAATCCTTCGAGCGCTTTTATATTTCAAAAATATATATATATATATATATCTACAATTTTTTCTAAAATATAATATGATAAGATACACCAATTTGTATTATATCCTGTTTATACTTATAATGTATTGGTAATTTTAATTTAATCACGTCTAAAGCTCATTTATTTCTAAATAACAAACTTTTCACATCCGCCTCTAAAACAAACGATATTTGTAAACTAATCACGGTTGGCGGTGATTGATTTCTCGAAAAACTAATAACTGAGTTTTGTTTTCCGTTGCAGTCGGGTGCCAAGATCAACATATCTGATGGCTCCTGTCCTGAACGGATTGTGACTGTGACAGGGCCCACCAATGCCATCTTCAAGGCATTTACACTCATTTGCAAGAAATTTGAAGAGGTGAGTATGCATTTGAAATAAAGCAATGTCACTCCATTTATACAGATAATTAATTATAAATCTAATATTTTAAAAATTATTATTATTATTTTATGCCATTTATAGAAATAAGTTTTAGAAACTCAATAAAAGTGAAAATATGTATATTGTCTTTTTTTAATAATTATTTTTTTATTAATATGATATTTAAATATAATTGAATATAATTTGAATATAAATTTTAATCCCGGACTAGTTCCAAAAATATTTTAATTAACAATCCGTAAATAAAATAATAAATAATGATATGTATAAAATCGTTAATTTCAAACAACATTATTAAAATAAAATAACATTTAATAAGAAATTAAACTATTAAGTACTTAGTTTTTCTTTTATATTCCGTATCCAAATAAAGTTTATTATATTAAATATATGGTAATTATTCAAATTAGTCTTTATATCATGGATTTGGATAAAACTTTACCAGTGTATTCCTTTTTTAATTCCAAATAGACTTTTTTTATTTAATTTTTGCGGGTCACTTTTTGTTTACGAGATAAATAAAGATTTTTTGAAGTTTGACAGATTAGCTGGTTATGAACGTCGAAATGTGTGTGCCATTAAGTAATGTTTTATTGACTAATTCACTAATTTTCTGTTTTTTTTTTCGGTTCGCTTTTGATATAGAGAAATTATTTAATTAATTATTTTTTTAATTTTTCTATATCCAATCCGAACTGAAAAAAAAAACCAGAAAATTAGTAGAGCCCTCTGCTGGATAAATTAATAAAACATGGTAGCTAAATAGAATATCAATTTTAATAATTTTTACTCCTAAACTAGAAACGACCAGCAAAAATTGCATAAGAAAATTTTATTTGGAATTTAAAAAGGAACCCACGGGTAAAGTTTTATCCGAATCCATGACCTAAAGACTAATTTGAATAATTACCATATATATCCATATATATATATATATATAAATCATTATTTATGTTCCATACGGAGAATAGGAAGTTGAAAGAAACGGGTTAAATTCCCGAGAAACGGGTCACTATTTTAGAATTTAATATATAAAGAGAAATTCAATTACTTTTAATAAATTCTTATATATATATATATATATATATTTATTTATTTATTTACTAAATACGTTCAATTAAATAACAGTTTATTACTATCCAACTTTTTTTGCATTGAAAAATTAACCTATATTACAGTGGTTATCAACTTTTTTTTTCCCGCGGCACACTTTTAACGGTTTAAAAATTTGGCGACACACAAAGAAAAAAATAAGTGTAAAAGTTATTTACTTATTTACCATATTGAAAAAATTGAAAAAAAAGAGCCTGATCGCAAAAACATTTTACGTTTTTTTTTTAATATACATATAAAATAAATAAGTAATTTTTCTTAATTTGAACTTTACATTTGTAAAATTTGGCGGCACATTTTACAGTTTACCATATTGAAAAAAGTGGTCCTAAAAACGGTTTAACTTTTTTTTTTTAGAACTAAATTGAAAAAATTTTTAGAAAAAATCGTGGACACTGGTTGAGAATCACTGATATATTAAATGTTATAGTTTTTATATATATATTTATATATGGAGAGAGAATTAATCTAAAATATTGGTTTGATTGATTGGATGTATTATATAGCTTCTACGAAAATTACTTTCTATGTAATTGTTTATATATATATGTATAAGTGACTTTTTTTTTATTTTTTTAATAATTAATTTAAATATTACAATTAATTCAAACATACAATATTTTATTTTATTATTTTTAAATCATTCTGAAGGATACAAGGATTTGTTTTAAATTAATTTTCCAATTGTTTTTTTATTATTAGATTTGAAAGTACTAGATACAATATAGTGCTTTCTTTATTTCTATTTCTTGTACATTTTTATAAGGCATTCTAACATTTGCATGTTTAGTGTGATAAGATATGATAATTTTAAGAAGTAGATTGGTAGATTTCAAGGTTCATATCTAGTGCGATTCCTAGTTATTTTATTTTATTTATTCTTTTTTTTAACAAAATATGACCCGCTCTTTTGATTCATTTTTGAATACAAATAACCTTATAATTTTGGCTCGCTTTACCTGCTTTGCCTGACGATTTCGGGTTGTGCTTGAATCATTAACGGATATAAATTAACATGATTTTAGAAAATCACCCAATTTTTGTTTTTATTATTTTATAAGAATTTCCAAAATAAAATCCCGTTTTTTTCCCTTAATAATATTACCTATATAATTGAAAAAAAAAAATAATAATTTTATAAAGTTATAATTGAAATCGACATTTAAAAAATTGTACTCAAAAATTTAAATAAAATAAAAAAGAATAAAAAATTCTTCTTACAGACAATTTATTCATACTTTGTAGCATTTTAGTTTAATTTCGATTAAAATTATTTTTATTTTATTTAAATATTTATATAAAAAATTTTAATTTAATTTTTTTTTCTTTTTAAATAAAATAACTAAGTGATAATTTTCGTGATTTTTTGGATATTTTCATATTGTTAATTTGCAATTTTAAGATCATTACCGGTGATAATGGTCTTATAGTGCTATCATTCTTATCTATTTTTTAAATTGTATAAATTTCATTTAATAAGGCGCCATTGGGTGTGTGGGTAGCGAACCTGCCTCACATTCACATGGTCCCGGGTTCAAGACCCGGGCCTGGCAAGGGAATTTCCCTATGGGATGGAATCAACCCAGGCTCCGGGAACAACATTGGGGGAAAGCTACTTGATAGCGCCTCCGATCAAGAAAATCAAGGTAAAGGTTGAGAGGACCCGTTCTACTGATCATAGGACACCTCATTGATATAACCAGGCGTTGTCCTTGCGTAGGACGTACAAAGTCAGAGTTTTTTGTTTTTTTTTTTATATATATACATATTTCATTTAATTTTCTACTTATCAAAGAAATCATATCAAACAAATTATCTATTCGTCAGGGCACAATTTTATTTCATTGAGTCAAATACTACTTGTTTTAAAAAGATTTTTAGGATAGGTTTATTTTTTTATTCTTGCATATCAAAGAATTTAAAATTTTTATTAGATAAATAAATAATTAATGAAAATTAGTCGAAAATGTCGATTTCAGATTTTTATTGAAATGCACATGAATGAAGCTGCTCTATCACTACTTGATATTTTAATTCTAGATTAATTAATTTTTGACTTGTTAGCGGATTGACTGTGTAAACTTATACCCTGTTGTTGTGTTTTGTTTTTTTTTCCATGTGGTTGCCGCTCGAATGGCCTCTGCCCGGTTGCTCTCTCCGTTTCCAACCTTTTTCTCTGCCTTGTTCCTGGTTGACACCTGATACTCCGCTTCGGCTCTGTTTCATGATTGACCGGGCAGTGGTGCTTGCAGTTCCAGGAGATGCAGGGCGCTGGAGGCGGGGGTGCCAACGGAGCTGGGGGTATGCCCCGGCCCCCAATCACCCTTCGTCTCATTGTTCCTGCTAGCCAGTGTGGCTCCTTGATCGGCAAAGGTGGCAGCAAAATTAAAGAAATTCGCGAGGTGACCGGTGCCAGCATTCAAGTCGCCTCCGAGATGCTTCCAAATTCGACTGAGCGGGCTGTCACCATTTCGGGAACCAGCGAAGCTGTCACACAATGCATCTATCACATCTGCTGCGTCATGCTTGAGGTGTTCTATCTACCCTTCCATGTTCTCATTCCAACATCTCGTTTCGCTAGAACAGATATTATACTATAATAGGAATAGGAAACATTTCTAAAATGGATTCTTACGCAAATTCAAAATTAATATAATTTTTTTTTAAATTGGTTTTCTCATTTGTTCCCGCCGGCATGTACCACCGGTGGCTTATGCACACACATGTAAATTTTAAATTTTTGCATACCAAAATTTCCACTTATCAATAACCCTTTCTATCCAAAATTTTATTTAGCAAGTCACTTAAAAATAAAATTAAAATGAAAAAATAAATATATATTATCATTAAAATGAAAAAGAAAATCAATTTATTTGATAATTTTTAATTTTTTATTACCTTATGAGATCAATCTTTTTGATTTCAATGGATTTGCATATAGTTATATAAATATATACATCGATTATTGCAGATATGACTATATCCTCTATATATATAAAACTGATGCCTCTAGCGGCAGCAAACGGTCAGAAACATTAAGCAAATAGTCGCATGATTTATGTCCGGTCATTTAGTAGCTTGGATGAATACGAGGAGTGGACAGGAGGTATGAGTTTGTTCAATAGATAAATAGAATTGTTAAATACACGGGAAACGAACCAAACATCAACCATTTCAAGTGCAGTCTCGATGTTTCCAATATTAATTTACTCAGTTTTCAATAATTGACAAATCTTTTGTTTTAGGATTCTTTGATAAAATATACTCAAATAGGGTAAATGTACCAGTAGTTGACACTTGTACATTTAATATCAAATAATAAGACTTATATCTGTCAAATGCGCTCTATATGTGAAAGTAATTCCTTCTATACAAGGGTGAGGTAAAAAGTTTACAGCCTGACCAAGAAAAACGATGTTTTTAAATTTTTTTTTTCTTTTTGTTTTATTTTTTAACATTCGAGATAGCTGAGACCTGTACGATGTCAGCTGAACATGTGCGAAATATTTTGCACAACCATTTGAATATGGAAAGCTGTGCGCAACGTGGGTGCCGCGTTTGCTAACATTTGACCAAAAACTGCTTCGAAAAAACATTTCTACCGACAATTTGGACCTGTAGGCGTAAACCAAACGAATTTTTGCGTCGATTGATAACTGTTGATGAGATTCAAATTAAATTAAATTTAATTAATTAATTAATTAATTAAATTGGAACATCGTTATGAGAAATGTATCAGTGTTGATGGAGATTATGTTGAAAAATAAAGCAAAAATCAATTTAATAACATCGTTTTTCTTCATCTGGTCGGAAACTTCTCACCCCACCCTCGTATTGAAGATTTGTAAATATAAAAGTTTTGAGTCACCGTTTGAGTAAACGGCACAACATTTACTTTTTATAGAATCGAACAAAAGAATATTTTAATATTTTGTACTTCGAATGCTTAAGGAAGCAAATCACTCATTTTAATATTTTTAGTTTTTTTTTAGTTTTTTAGTATTGACATCAATATTAAATATTATTAATTGAATGTCCATATTACCTAATTTTAAGGGTGTCAACTACTGGTGCTTTAGATGCTAATGTTAAAAAAAATAGAAAAAATTAAATAAATAGAAAATTGCATTGGTCTGCAGATAAATTCTTCATTATTAGCCAATGAATCGTATCACCCAAATCTCAAATTGATATCTGATAAGGAATAGAAGATATCAAATTTTTCCTTGTCAAAGTTGTCCTTATAGAGTCAACTACTGGTACATTCACCTTATATATATATATATATATAATATCTTTAGAAAATGTATTTTGATATTAAAATAATTTTTTTATTAAAGCTTTTGTAGTTATTTTAATAATTATAAAGGGAATTTTTATTAAATAATAATAAATATTAATTAATAAATAATTTTATACAAACAATGTGGCCTTTTAATAAAAATTTCCTTAATAATTATATTAAAATAATTATTTATTATTAATGAATAGCTTTTTATGTTTCTAATTTTTTTTTATTCTATAGCAGCGGTTGGGGAACTTTTTTAATCATTACCCCAAAATATTTTTATTTAAGTTGATATGACCCCATGATGAAGAGCTTAAAAACAAAATTGTCTCTTTTTAGCATCTCTCCTATTATAGCCCCACATGATAATTTTGAAAAGAAAACAATAACTAAAAATTTTATTTGCAAAAATACTAACAGGTTTATAAAATAGCAAATTAAAAATATATACTTTTTACTTTTTACTCACAAAAGTTTCATTTTTACCCCCAAAAATTTTATTTTTACCCCATTTGGAATTTACCCCGGTTTTACTCACAAAAATTTCATTTTCATCCCATTTGGGGTAATTTACCCCGGTTCCCCGACCGCTGTTCTATAGTATATCAATTATACATTATTTATAGTGGAAAAAAATTGGAAAAAATTCAATGCTTTTTTTAAAAAGAAAAATTCTTTAATTACCATTCATTCAAATCAAAATTCATTTTTTATTTTATTTTGATCTATAAACGTGACTTTATTTTACATAATTTATAAAAAAAAAAATATTTATTCAAATTTAATATAAGATAAATAAATATCTAGTCATTTTGTAATTACAACATCAATATAATATTATAAATTGAATAATTCAAAAAAAAACAACAAAATTTCAATTTCATTTTTATGTTTGTTCAATTCATTGAATATTTTTTTTTTTAGTTTTTATTTTTATATTACATTTATTTTTTTATGTAAATCACAATTACAATGATCCAATGGTTGTATGATGTGTTGTTGCAGTCGCCACCGAAGGGCGCGACAATCCCGTACCGTCCGAAGCCGCAGGTGGCTGGCCCGTTGATTCTTGCCGGCGGTCAAGCATACACGATCCAGGGCAACTATGCCGTACCCGCACACGGCGACGTAAGTACTATGCCCCTGTTTAGCGGCGTGCCTGGGTTGCCTCCGCCGCCCTCCCCGCTTCTGCACCACCATCATACGGGCCTCGCCGACCCGATGCTCAAGAACGGCCACCTCCCGGCCGCGCTGCCGCCCGCCCACCTCGCAGCCGCCGCCGACGTAAGTCGAGTACAGCCCCCGGAAACCCACCCCTTGCCCTGCACGATCAACTTGATCAGGAAATACTAATTAAGACCGCCAGCCTTTTCTTCAGTATATTCCTCTTAAATTCTTCGTAGAGACCCTACTTTTAGACAATTGTCTGTCCTCCCTGATCAACAGATCAGCATCAGGGAACTCTCTTCTCTTCCAAATTACTCTCTCCCTCCCCTCTCTCTCTCTCTCTTTTCTAATTCTCTATAAATCTGTATCTATCATGAATTTCCTTTTTATTAAATCAAGTCTCAGCGACTAAAATTTATTCCTTTACCAGTCATACTTCTCATTTTACTACAATAAAATATTCTAATCAATTTTTTGATTTATATCATCTATCCAAAAGAAAAATAAGTAATTGTTTAGTCTAAATCCATTGATATTCTATTTAGCTACCATGTTTTTTATTATTTGGCTACCAGAGGGCTCCACTAATTTTTAGTTTTTATTGGTTCGATTTGGATATAAGAAGATTAAAAAATTAATTAATTAAATAATTTTCCTATATAAAAACCGAACTTAATATAATAATTAGTGAATTAGTCAATAAAACATTATTAAATTAGTGAATTAGTCAATAAAGCATTATTAAATGGCTGCTGCTCTTTCATAAGTAGTTTATATGCAAACTTTAATAATTTTTATCTCTTAATCTAAAAGCGACCGCCACATACCTTTTAAGGAAAGTTTGTTTGGAATCAAAAAAGCAATCCACTGGTAAAGTTTTAACCAAATTCATCATACATCGGTTAGACTAAACAATTACCGAAAAATATTATACTTATAGATACATAAAATGTATATTATAATTTTATATAAATACAATAGTAACTCACAAATGGCATAGAGAAATTTCAGAATATAAGGTCGAATATACAAATCTTAACATATTTTTGGAAAAACTTAAAATAAAATAAAAAAAAAAATAGTAAAATTGTTAAAATTAGAAAAATTGCCAAGCTAAAATGAAAATATATGATAAATATATATACCAAAATTTTTAATTTTTTTTTAAACTACTTAAATAACCAATAAATAATAAAACAAAAATTTTCATTAATTATAATTGAAAAAACAATCAAACAATTTTTAATTCTTCAAATGTAAAATATATAATTTATAGTTATTTTTCTAACCCTTCTTTGAATCATTCTTATTTTAAAACATCATAGTCAAAAAATTAAAGTCTATTTTTATGACTAAAGGACAAAGTTAAAAATATAATAGACAAACATTTTTTTTTTTTCATTTTATTTCAAGTAAATAATCTTTTATTAAAAGATACCTGGGAGGTATTTTGACATTTTGATTTAATATTCATTGGCAAGAAAAGTTAAATTTATTTATTTATAAAATTGAAATAAATAAAATTTAAAATTTGTTTCGATTTGTTTTTCTAAGATACGAGTTTATATGCGATATTTTTTCTACAGAAAATTTGTTTTACTATATTTTTACTATAAATATTTCTTGAATATACAATATATCGATTAACCGGGTTTAGGAGAACTAATGGGAAAAGTTATTCAGTTATTAATTTATCACTGAAAAGTAAAAAAAAAAAATATCGATTATTTTCTTACAAATAAGCTGGAGTGTCTCCACTCGACTATCTCGCAATTTGAATTGGATTAAATAACATATATTATATTTAAATTTAATTTAATTAATTATAAATTATAAAGTAAAATTAATAAATAATATTTATTAAATCAGCGTATGTTTTGTTTGGCTCTTTGTTGATGGCACAACGTCACGTGTTGGCGCGTGATTTGCAGTGTTAAAAAATTAATTCCGGTACTTTCAGCGATTCAATCAAGCTGAAATTCTATATATAGCAGTTTTATACAATTTTTAATCATGTGAAAAATGATCAAACATATATCCTTATTTTTACGGTCACTTTAGAGGAAAAAAATCAAAACGTTGTAGGTAATGACCCTCATCCGGTTGAGCTACATTTCTCAAAACTTGATATAAAACTACTAATTTTGAATAATGCCCGTATACCAAATTTCATTGTGTATCTCAACCTTAATGAAAATGATTCAGGAACCTTCAAAACGTATAAAAACATCAAAATCTCGACATCGAAAATTTTCATGATCGCAATACTAAAAAGTAAAAAGGATATATTTAAAGTTTTGTTAATAAAAACTGATTATCTTACAATTCATACTTATGGCTGCTTATTTTTATTCCATATATAATATTAAAGAAGATTTATATAAATAAAAATAAAAATAATGAATCTTTTAGGTCAGATTTTTATAATTATCAGTATTCATGTTCCTTCTCTATTATTATTACCCCGAATGTCATTTTTTTAAAGTAACTTTTAAGTTTCTTCCATTATCTTCAAAATTGTTTTGTATTTGAATAAAGAAAAGTTAAACATATTTGCTTATCTTCCATTCATAGTAAATAAGTCTGTCCAATACCAATGATATTATTTTCTTATTTTCTTTTGTTGAAAGAAATAAAGTAAACGGGGGACTATTTGTAAAAGAAAAGAATGAAAGATTTTATTGTGCCACAAGTCCATTGACTGTGAAAAAGTTTATTTGGTCAAAGCGAAATGTCTAGTTGCATTGGTGAATTCGAAATTGGTGGAAGCACTCACGGCTTAAAGCAGCCAGACAAGCGACAGACGCCAAGCTCACTTGGTGCCATTCCAAAAGGCAATTTTAGCCATTTTCCATTGACAGCTCTCGGTTGGTTTGAAAATCAAGGTTTCTCGCAGTTGTTGCTACTTATCTGAAATCTTGGAAGGGAAGGTGTATAGCGGGGAGGGGGGTGGGGGTGGTTAACGCCTGAAAGAAAGCAAATAAAGCCCATCTTTTTTCACAAAAGATATAGGCCCAGGCAAAAATCCAATTACCTGCCGGAAAAAAATCATTTTCCTTTTCTAAACAAATTTTTATCTCACCACGAACTGTATTTAAATCATTTATTAGATAAACTATAAAAAGTATATATAATAACATTTACTTTTTACCTTCTGTCATACTGATAAGAAACTATTTTATCAACAAAAAGAAAAAAAAACTTTACAAACACATTAATCTACTAAATATACCTTTTTTTATAAAATTTTATTTATTACTTTTTTAAGTGAACTGTTACACTTATGTAGGGTGACCTTATTTCGAAAACACCCAACCGGGACAAACGGTTTACCGTTTACTGAATAAAATTGTTCTAGCACTTAAAACAACAAAATTTAGCATACAAAAAAAAAACGATTTTAGTAAAAAAAAATTACAATCCTATTTTTTAGTAATGGGCCACCCCGGTCCACTTCTGAAAAAATCGGATATTTGTTTCAGTAAATGACCACCCCCTTAATAATTGAAATTTCAGACTTTATTAAAATTTTATTTTTAAATTTCTTATTATTTATTACATTCTAATAATTCAAATAAAACCATAATTCTTTAAATTTCTGTTTTTAAAAATGTAACATTTCCACTCTTTATTGTTTAATAAGATTAAAAATGCAACTTTTTATATCTTCACAATTAAATTATTACATTTAATAAAAAAAATCTGGAGTGTCTCCACTCGACTACCTCGCAAATTTGAATTGGATTAATTAACATATATTATATTTATTAATTAATTTTAAATTTACAATATAGAATTGTTATTCAATTAAATTAATTAATTAATTAATTGATTTTCATATATTAAATTTAAATTAAAAACCTTTCATTTTTCAGTCAAAATTTAAAAATTTAAAAAATTAATTATCTTTTGATTTATTCTTTATCGCTGTTACTTGATTATCTTTCAACTTCCTCTTTCTCTCTCTCTCTCTCTCTCTCTCTCTCTTTCTGTCATTCATCTTAAATCTTAACATTTGTCGTAAAACTTAATGTTACAAAATATGCTTTTCAATTGGACATTATTAATTATATTATCATTCTTTTTTTTAATTTTTTTTTTTTGGACATTAAAGGGACGTTCAAGCAAAAATAATTTAGGCATTTTAAAAACTTATTCTTTTCTTTGTTTATTTCGTGACATAATTTTTTTTTCTATTTTACTTTTTCTTTCTAAATTTAAATAAAAAAAAAATTTTTTTTGTTTATTTAAATTTAAATAAAATTTGCCCATTATTCTTGCTGAATGTTTTATTTATTCATTTTTTTTTTGTTTTGTTTTTTATTTAACATATTTATTATTATTTATTGGCATTAAACGCGTCAAATAAACGAACAATCAATACAAAATTTTACAAATTTGTTATATTCTCGATTTTTTTATTTTTATTTTCAACAAATTATTATGTTATTTATTTTTATTTTATTATTTATTTTTTATTTATTTATTTATTTTTTTGTGATTGTTTCGTTCTCGTTTTGACGCCCTTTAGTGCCACTGCTTTTGGATTAAGTTTATGTATCCCCCTCTACCCGTTTCCTATTAGATAGGCATTCGCCTAAATTCAAACCAACACAGGTGATGACTAAGGTGTGAATCGGTGATTCCCATCCACACCTCTACTCTTATCAAAAAGTTTTACTTTGCTTCGGTCCACCTCTGTATGATTTTTTTTTTATTCACATTCAAAATTATTTTTCTGAAATTCAAATTTATTTGAAAATTGCTTAACTGGTTACTTTCCATTCATCGGTACCCAGAGAGCAAAAATAATTTTTTTTTTTTTTTTTTTTTTTTATTTTAGTAAAAATTGTCAGTGTGGTTTTATCCATCCCTTTCCTAGCTTTTAATTAGATAAGTCATTTGGGAATTAAGATTTAAAGTAATTTTTTATTTTTATTTTATTTAAAAGAAAACTTTTTTCTTTACTAAAGCAGATAAAAATTATTTAGTTATTTATATTTTAATATAATATATATAACATTATTATATTTTATTTATTTCATTTCGTTAAAAAAAAAATTCATTTTTCTTCTTGATTTTTGAACTTTCTACTTTATTTATTTTCTTCTTTCTTTTTTTTATTTAGTCTTTTATTTTCATGGGTCTTGCCGAATGTCTGCTTGAATGCATTAATCTCTTCTGGCACTCAAACATACAATTCCCAATGCCCCCCAACCCCCCAACCCCCCTTCAGCCAAGCCTTTACCAAAAAAACTCCCTCGGCGAAACGAGAGGACAAAATTTCGCGTTTATAAAAATAAAAATAATTCTAAAAATTATTAATTCAAAAAAAAAAAACGATTAAAAGAATTTTATACAAATAAAAATTACAAAAAAGTGTTGTTTTTTTTTTAAATTTTTCTAATGCATGGCTTTCGGTTCCATTTATTTATTTATTTATTTTATTTTATTTTAATTCATTTTTTTTTTATATTTCTCATTGATAAGTAAAACTTAATTTGATATCAATTTTTTTAAACACTTTTTTTTTTACAAGAGAAAATAAAATATTCATATAAAACAAAAACAGCAAAAGCGGGGAGGGCAAACGAAAGCCCTTGGCGAAAGTATTTTATTACTTTTTCTTAATCTATTGGTAACATTTTACTATTTTCTTATTCTATTTTAATTTTTTAATTTAGCTTTGTGAATGTCCATACTTTGATCAGTGTAAGAAAAATCTTCCTCTACATGTTTGTTGTAGAGTACCTGAAAGAAAAAAAAATTCACAACCAAACACCCACCCTCCCTCCAGCTTTCCATTATTTTTAGCTCGTTACACAATTGTTTTGGTGTATTCTATTTTATTAATAAAAAATTCCATTGCATTTCGATATTTTCTCAAATCCGTGATTCTCCTATCGTGTATTATTAGAATCCCTTGTTTTATTCAAGCACGTTTTTTGTTGCTACCCCCTCCCCCCTTCTAATGTAGAAATCTACACTAAAAGTATGGATATTTACAAGGATCAAGTTAGAAAAATATTCAGAAGGAAAGAATAAAAATCTCTCCATCAATTTTATTTTAGAATATAAGACTCGCATCTCAAATTTGTTATCTAATCAGGAATCTTTATTCTGATTTATTTATTTGTTTAATTATTTATTAATTCATATTATTAGTTTTTTTTTATTAGTGAATAATCCAAAATATAAATACTACCTATAAATCATTTCTTTACTCACTCTCCCTCTATTTATATAAATATTATACATATTCTTTTATAATTATAAAAAATAACAGTAAATTTGATTTTCAATAAATATATATTTTATTTTTTTTTAAGTTATTAAAAGTATCATATGTGTTATTAATATGATAAAAAAAAATGAGAGTGAGTAAAGCATCTGAAATGAGTTTCATTTAGAATATAACGTATATTAAATATATTACAATACTATAAATATATGGTGTCTAAGTGATTATTTTAATATTTATTAAACTTTTTTAAAGACAATCTTAAAATATTTTACATGGATAAAGTTAATTTTTTTTAAACGGTATTTTATACTTTTTAAATAATTTCTTTTTTTTATATTATTTAAGTACATATCTTCTTCTTCTTAAGGTGCCGTCTCCTTTTCGGAGTTTGGCTATCATCATGACTAGAATAGCCTTAGAAGCTGTCCAGCCATGATGATTTTTCTTGGGAATTTCAATGCGGTGGTTTCCCGTTGCCTTCCGCATGTATAGAACCAGGAACTAACAGTTCCTGGAGCCGGAGGCAGCTGATGTTAAATTGAATTTTATTAGATAAAATTTGTTGTTAGTTGGAATCGTACGCCGCGACTTGTGTAGAAAATTGCTAAGCTACACTCTCGGCTAGCTGCCTCCTTTAAGTACATATATTATTATTAATTTATTTATATATACATTAATATTATCATAATTTATAATAAATTATCAAAGAGCATATATATTGTTAAACTCAAAATCTAAAACACGACCGTTAATCAAGCTTATTAAATTAATATTTCAATAGAATTGGATCACAATGGTCAAAAAATAAAAATAAAAAATGATTTCAAAAATTGAAATGAAATATTTTTTAGATAGCGAAGTTAATTAGGTAGATTTTCAATAATTTTTTAAAATAATATAAATAGATTTGAAAAAAATTTATTATTTTTCTTTTATTTCTTGTTTAATTTTATAAAATTTTATAAGGAATATATTATTAAAGTACATAATTTTATTAAACGCTAAAATATATATTTTAATCAAAAAAATCATTAATGATTTAAAAGATTGTCTTTCAAAAAGTTTAATAAAAATAATAAATATTAAAAACATTTTTAAATGAATCTCCGTTTCATTGCAAAATATAGTAGTGAGTCCTATCTGTCTATATGTCTTATCTATATCATTCCGTATGACCTATCCTGATATGCCAGAGGATAAATCGAGTCATTTTATTTTATTAATTTTTTTTTTTTTAATTTTCTTTTATATATTTTTATTATTATTATTATTATCATTATTATTATTATTATTATAAAATGGAGGATAGGAATAAAACGATCTCTTTCCTTGGAAGAAATAATTCAAATTTTCTATAAAAAAAAAAAAAAAAATTTGAGCTAGTTCTTTCATTTTTGATGTTCAATGTTAGATATTAGATGTTAGTGTTATTAGTGTTTGAACCTGTTTGACTAGCACCCTTGTTGGGTGGGATGCCAAGGGTACTGGTCACAGGGCTTGTTGTGCGTACGGAGTAGGATTGTTACTATTTCCAGAAGATGGGGATGGCCAATTCTCCATTGGCTGGTCTTGCTGCACTCGGCCTCGGTGGACTCAGCGGCGCAAATACTGGCGGTCTCAATCCAGCAGGTTAGCATTGGATCTACCCGATCCACCACAAAACGACCTCTCTTTCAACTAAATATCAACTAGGGAAAAGTATATAGTCGTTGGCCCCGTGGCAGTCATTGGCCCCCTATCACTAAAACACAAATTATAAGAGATTTTTATTTTAAAAATTGCACTATTAACTATGGTTATGTAATCGTTTGTTGTATGATTGTATAATTACTAAAGAATACCTAGGTCAATAACTATTACAGGGGGCCAATAACTGCATTTTTTAGGATTTTGGCGTGCTTATTGAAAATGTCATGAGAAAATTATTATATTTTTTTTTATTCTTCTAAATGCTCATAGTATTTATGTTCTGCACACCTAATTTGAAAAAGATTGTCAATCAATTTACCCAGATATGCTTTAAAGACTGCTAGGAATTGCTTAAGGGGGCCAACGACTGTATGCTTTACCCTTTATCAACTTTTCTAATCCAATTGTATATTGAAAAAGTTTATTAGATCATCTTAAAGTGGTTTAAAGAAAATTTAATTAAATATTTCTGTTTTATATTAAAAAGGGGTGTGTGTGGGTGGTCTGGTCTATGAGTTTAGAGTATTTGCAAATGAAATTCATCGTAATATTTATGAACTGAAAACACGGTGATAATAAGACACACAATATAAAAATACATAGATCGGATAGTATTAGTAAAGGTTAGGAATTGGATCAAGATTAGGGATAAGGTGGCTGTGATCATCAACTTTCAATAACTTAAAGAGAAACTTTCCAAGAATTTCTTATCTTAAACATAAATAAATTTAATAGATAAACAATCTCTAATACAGTGATTCTCTACCTTTTTTTTTACCACGGCACACTTTTAACTGTTTAAAAATTTGTCGGCACACAAAGAAAAAGATAAGGGTAAAAGTTTAGTGGGCCCAAAAACAGTTTACCTTTTTTTCGAACCATATTGAAAAAATTTAGGAAAAAAGTAGGAAATGTTTAAGAGCCTTTTTACATTTGTAATAATTTGGCGGCATATTTTGATAATCTCGTGGCACACAAAAGTGCCGCGGCTCAGTGGTTGAGAATCACTGCTCTAATAAATTTTTTGTATTTGCGATACAATACAATATTATAAATAATCTGTTACATCTTAATATTTTATTAAACAAATAAATTGGAATTTTTGCGAATTATGAAATAATTTGATGAATATTTTATTGATTTGAAATAATGAAAGGTAATAAGTTTATTTAATTATTTTATATTTTACAGTTTCTATTTTATTATTTACTTATGCCAACCTACCCTGACCTTTATTTAATTTATTAAAGGATAACTTAATTTTAATTTTAATTCATGATTTCAAAATAATAAATCTTATATATACTAGGTTTGTTCCAAAGAAAAGGTGAATTTTGAATTATTTTTAAAAGTATTAAGAAAAAGTCGCAGGGAGCCATATCTGGTAAATACGGTGGTTGAGGCATGATTTTGGTATTTTTTTTGGGCTAAAAAATCTCCAACAAGCAATGTGTGAGCTGGTGCATTGTGATGCAGAATCCATGATTTGTTTTTCCACAATTCCGATCGTTTAGGCCATATTGCTTCACGCAAACGTTGCATAACTCCTTCTAGTATTATTTTTTTTTTGTAGTTAAAAATCGAAGAACACACAAAACGGGACTAACTTTTTCAGATGTCAAAAATAAACTACTAATCCGAAATGGCTGATAATGTCAACATAACAAAAAAAAATTGATAATTGAATGTACACAGCCCGAGAAAATTCAAAAATCACCTTTTCCTTTGTTAAAAAATATCGAAAATGAAGGGCGTTTTTATTAATTCTTTACTTAATTTGTTTGTTAATATTAAATTTAAAATTGTTTGGAATTTGGGGGATATTCACAAATTTTCTTGTTTTAATTACACCAATGAATAATTTGTACTATTAAATTAATAAAAATATACTAGAAGAGAATAAATAAATAAGGAAAAAAAGTAAACTTAAAATATTTGTTATTTTTTTTTAATGAGTGTTATAAAATATTTTACTATATTGTTTTGTATTCTATAATACTTAAAGTAATTGTTTAAGAAATTTTAATGGAAATTAGATATTTTGATTAAGTTTTATCACTCTATTTAGATTCTCAAAAGCCGACCCTAACATTAAATTAAACAAGCGTTTATTTCCCTAAAACCATTATCTCTTCAAGTAATTGCAATAGATAATTAAACTTTCTTGTAATCCCTTTTCTAAATAAAAAAAAATAATAATCTTTCATAATAGAGAAGAGATTAGATTAATGGACAAATTCGATTAGCATTTTCTGTTAAATTCATTCTTATATTTATTATTATTATTATTATTATTATTATTATATACAAATAAACTAGAGCATAGGTTCCCAAACTTTTTTTGTGTCGTAGACCCCTTGCCATGTTTTTCGGTTTTTGGTAGACCCCCAAAGTTGATTTTGATTTTTTATAAAAAAAAATTTACCCTTTTACATATTGAAAAAAAAAAATCAAAAAAATGTTTCAAAAGCCATATTAGAGACATATTCAAAAAATCCTTGTCGGGAAACAATTGATCTTTTTTTATAGCCGGGAAAACACGTGAACCCCCGTAGACCCCCATTTTCAATTCATGGACCCCCAAGTTTGTATTTCGCTGTCATGGACCCCCTGGAGGGTAAAATAGACCCAGGGGGTCTATATAAACCACTTTGGGAACCTATGAACTAGAGTAAATAGATAAACTTGGAGTTCTTATTACAAAATAAAATCTACAATTTTAAAATTTGGTATAATATGTGTAATTGGAGAAAGAAAGGCATTTTAATTAAAAAAAAAAATAAATATTATTGCCTTTAGATAATATCTTCAATTAAACTTGTAAAAAAAGCTAAATATTAATCTAAACCTTAATTTATTTTTAGCATTAGCTGCACTGGCGGGTAGCCAACTTCGCACCAACAATCAGAACCGAAATCAACCAGGAGCCAATCAACAAACTCATGAAATGACAGTTCCCAATGAACTGATCGGTTGTATTATTGGCAAAGGAGGCACTAAAATTGCAGAAATTAGGTAGAAAACCATTCTAAAGTTATAATGATATAAGTATAAAATAATCTCAAAAATATTTTCTTCATAAATTATAAAAATAGTTTTTAGTATATATATATATATATATATATACAGTGGTGTATTGTGGGAGGAGAACGCGGGGGAACGACGTTCCCTTACCTTTTTTAAGAACTTTTTTATGTCTCGACAACTCCCACTTAAATCTACGATTAGAATTTCTTTTTTTTTTTTTTTTGTTCGTTAATATTTTGTATAGTAAGAATAAGAAAAAATAAAAACTTATATAGAAAAAAAAATGGTTTGCTGAAAATACATTTTTTGCCCCCTTAATTCTTATTTTACCAATACATCACTGAATATACATAATTATTTGAGCCTACAATTAATTTTATCTTCTCATAAAATTCTTTCAATTTGACTGGACTCTTGAAAACATTTATATAAAATTATAAATTTCATATTTGTTTATGAAAAAAATAACACTAAGTTGATAATTGAAAAAAATTTACTTATAATTAAGCTGCTTTGTTTTACCATCATATTTGTATATAAAATTATGATTTCATTTATTGACATTCATATACATATTTGAATTTTTTCTAAATACAGTTTTTAAATTGATTTATTTCTTGGTTTTATAGTAGTTCCAAAATAGGTTTATATATTATTTACATATAACTGCAGAGTCAGAACTACTGGAATGTGCATCAAACAAATAAAATGATAATTGTTTAGTCTAACCAATGTATCATGAATTTGGACAAAACTTGGTTTGGATATAAGAAGATTAAAAAAATAATTAATTAATTAAATAATTTTCCTATATCCAAGCCGAAAAATAGTGGAGCCCTCTGGTGGTCAAATAATAAAACATGGTAGCTAAATAGAATATCAAATGATTTATATGCAAACTTTAATAATCTTTATCTCGTAAACTAGAAGCGACCGCCAAATACTTCTTATTGAAAGTTTGTTTTGAATGAAACAAGAAATCTAATGGTAAAGTTTTATCAAATTTTATGATACATCGGTTAGACTAAACAATTACCAATAAAATTGTTAAAAACGATGGTGTAACTATTTACACATAAACAATTAAACCTTTTGGAAATTCAAAAATCATTCTTATAATGTATTATATATTCGAGTATATATAAATTTTAAAATTAAAAGTAGGTATTTTTAAGGATTTTTATAAATACTTTTTCTATACCAATGAGGCACAACTTTTTTTGTCCGCGGGCCGGATTCATCATAACATACGATTTCGCGGGCCGGATTCTTTATAATTGCATATCTTAGCGGTACCTTTGAAAAAAATTCAACATTTTCAATGAATTCACGAATATGTTTGTGCTGATTCAATTTTTTTTTTTTAATATTCATAAATTTTATGAAAATGTTGCGTTTTTTAATTTATTTTTAGAATTAAATGAAATCATAAATGATTAAAATTTCAAAAGAACAAAATACCATATTATTTTTTAAACAAATACAAATTATTCCATCAAATTCATATAACATTATCAGAAATATTGTAATTAATAAAATCCACAGAAAATACCCGGTGAATGGGTCAATAAGTTACGAATATTCGGCCCGCGGGTCGTAGGTTGGGCACCGCTGATCTTTACTATTTAATTAGTATAACAATGGATATTTTCTTATTTATATATTTAAGGATTTGTTTCTTACTTATTTTTTCTTATAATGCCTATTTGTGTATGTGTCTAATGGAGAGATGTGTTTGTAGGCAAATAAGTGGAGCAATGATTCGAATCTCCAATTGTGAGGAACGTGAGGGTGGCGCAACAGATCGCACGATCACCATTACAGGCAACCCAGACGCAGTTGCGTTGGCTCAGTACCTGATCAACATGAGGTAAGAGTGAAACCTTTTGTGAATGGTTCCCCCCCTGCCCCTGCCCCTGCCCCAGCCCCAGCCCCAGCCCCATTGCCTTACTCATCACAATCCCTGCACTGTATATCACTCTTATCCCGGTTGTTGTTTGGGAGCCCCGTTCGGGCTCGTGGTCGCTAGCATTTGCAGCTCTTTCCTCAGGTTACACGCCGAACTGCTCCGGTTGGAGGCCTCCTCGACGTCGCTGCTCTCATCGGATCTTCTCGCCGCCGCCGCCGCCAGCGCCGCCCCTCACCACAACCCTTTTCTAGAGATTCAAGTCCCGCCGCCTCTCTGATCACATCCGCTGATCCGAAAAAACCACCCATTTTTTCTCATCATCGAGAGCGGATCCTCATAAATCATTCTCTCTCTCTCTCTCTTTCATCACTCTACTCATCACCTTCAATTCGTTCCACAGGGTATTGTCCTACATTGAGAATTCTCTATCCATGCAGATTCAACTCCAACAGTCCAGAGGGCCGACCGTCCCGATTCCTGAACAAGCATCTCTACAAGTTTTTTGAACCTTGTTCCAATCTCTTTTTTTGCTTACGTCTCCTAATCCAATAATCGCTCAATCAAACAATCTTAAAATTATAATTTATTTTTATTTTCATCTTAATTTGTTGATTCAACGATCCTTAAGGATTCCTTAAATATAATAATAATAATAATTGAAAAAAAAAAAATACCTTTTTAACAAAATTTTCAAAATAATCTAATTCCATTAATATTTTCGCGCTTAACTAATAATAATAATAATAATAATAATTTTATACATATGTTGTTTTTTTTTAATTAGAATATTCGCGAAAATCTCATTGGAATTATTATTATTATAATTATATTTTGACTTATTATTTTATATCTCCATTAAATACTATTTACCTTCAAATTAATCATGAATCCTTGGCCAATTTCCCGTATGCATTATTTCCTCGGGAAGTGATTTTATTTATTTATTTATTTATCTTTCTTTTGTAAAATATCAATTTCTTTTTTTGAACTAATTATAAAAAAGAAAAATAATAATTTTTATATATATACTGGTATTATATATACTAATATATATTTATATATATAAAACAATCAAATAATATTTATAAAGCAAATTAGAAATTGGAACTTGGCCGAAAAGGCTAATCGTGATTATTTTTATTTATTTATTTATTTATTTCATTTTTTTTTTTTATAATAGTTTTATAATGAAATTTTAAAAATAATAATTTGTTCTTTTAGAGATTATTTATTTATTTTTCTTATTTATTAATATTTTTTTATTTTTAGTTAATAAAATATATATATAAATATAATTAATAAATATTGTTATTTAATGAGTTTGGGGCTCAATATTTTTTTTTAAACAAAAATTTTATTTCTTAAATTCACTATTAAAAATATCATTATCAGATTCTTTGCCATTTTTCCTATTTATTTATTTATTTTTTAAATAATATCAATTGGTGATTATAAATTTATTTAAATATTTTAAATTTTTAAATTGTTTGTATTATCTTATATTATAATAATTTTTAATTTTATTGAAAGTAAGTACACTTTTTAATTGTTAATTCTTGAGTTAGAGTATTTAGGGAAATTTATACTTTTCCAAGTTGGCGAATATATAAATATGATTTATTAAATAAAATATAAATCTATAATACAATAAATATGCCTATTAAGGTTTAAATCTTAACCTATGGTATATAGTCAAATTTTTATAAATGAAATGGCTAAAAAATCGAAAATAAAATTTAAATCAAATCAAAATATAAAAAAAACGCACTTATGATTTGATACAATTTAAAATATCATTCATTTAATATAGAATTGATAATTAAGTAAAATGTGAGGTTTCAATTGTTAATAAAAATTATATAATATTATAATTCTGTTGTTATGGGTTCAAATCCCAAAATAGACATGTAAATTAATTTGTAATTTATGATGTGATAGCTAAAAAAATACAGGGTTAATATCACTATAAAAAAAAGATAATAAAGTTTATGCTAGTAATTTTTGAGAGAAAGAGAGGGGTGGGGAATGAAGTCACATATCTTGAAATATCATATCAGTAGAATATAATAAATATTTTTTTTAAAGAGAAGATTTTTTGTATCGTTTTACTTCTAAGTATGCACTGTAGCACTGTAATAAAAAAAAAATATAAAAAATATAAAAAAATTCAATCTTTTCTAATTAAAAATTAAAACATAAAATGTATATATTTGTATATATATATATATAACTTCGATACTATCGACGTTCTATAAAGGTTGATAAATATGCCACTATTTAATTATAAATGTATAGAGTATTTCAATTTTAAAATAATTAATATTTATTCAAATGAATATTTATTTAATTTTATAAAATCAAATTAGATCATTTTTTCAAACAAAAATCATTTAACGTTTAAAATTATTTAAACTTTTTATAATCACCATTAAATTTATTTTTAGTTGCTTTAAAAATTAAAAATAACTATAAATACTTCATTTATAATATTCTACTTAAATTTTGATGAATTTTAATAAGAATCGGATAAAATAAAATAAATAAACAATTACGCTTAATGAGAAAAAAAAAAGATATAATCTCTTTGAATTTCCTCCTGAAAGATAGGCAACCCAATTTTCATATATGAAAAAATGGTTGCATAGCTGGCGAAGGATTATCTTTTACAATTATAAAATATGTAAATATATATATATAGATTATAAATAATTAAATAATAACTTGATATTTTATTAATGAGCCTCAATCACTCACCTTAATCAGATTTTGATTAAAGGAAATTATTTATTTTTTTAAAACAACATATTTATTATTTATTTATAATTATTTATACATCCAGTTAAGTTTTGTAAATATTTAATTTCTATATGAATGAATTAGGGGTATTTCTTCTTAATTTCGCTTTGTTCATATATTTTACATTGATTATTACTCAATTTTGCTTTTTTTTCAACGTTGTTTTTGTTTATCTATTTATTTATTTCACTATTTTTCATTTTACTTATTGCATATTTAATTTGAATCCTAGCCGCCAATTGTTATATCACTTCTATTGGGAACAAAAAAAGAAATAATAAATTTCATTGTTGTTAAAATATTTATTTTATTATAAAAAAAATTTATATATATATAAATGTATATGTATATATATATAAATGTATATATATATATATATATATATATATATTTATTATATATATATTTATAGTTAAAATAGAAAATATCTAATATATATGAAATTTTCTACAATTAGTATGTAGATATCTATTGGATTTAATGTTTGTAGAGACTTTATCGCTTTAAAACCCTACTAATCAATCCATTTAACACAATTCTCTTTCTTTTTTTGTTTATTTGAATTAATTTTAAAATTCCTTTTAGACCGATCTTTTTGCCAGGTGATTTTGATGATCATATATTTATATCTATTCACTTACTCAAATCAAGCTCCTGCAGATCCCTCAAGAAACCGCCGCTAAGCAAAGATTCCTATAAAAAAAAAAAATTGATAACATCTCATGCAACAACAATCCATTTTATTCTACTTCTTTGATTTTTATGCCCTCCTAGTCCACCATCACCCCAAATTTTTTTTTTTTTTTATTATTTATTATTTATTTATTTATTTTTCTATTCATATATAAATTCCTTCTTTTTTTTTTTAATTTCAATATACATTATTCTAGCCTAAATGTCAAAAGATTAAAATAGAAAAAAAAAATGTGATAATAATAATAATTTTAAATTATTATTTAAATTTATTTATTGATTTTCTAGTTTAAAACAAATTTTACTTTAATTTATTTTTTAATCTTTTGTCATTTTTTTTTTAATATTCCTAGCTCATTTTTTCTAATACAAATAACACAATTGAAATTTTTGTTAATGTGAAGGTATTTAAACTCTATAAATAAAATTAAATAACAATATGTTTTAATTTTTAATTCTTTACTTATTTATTATTATTATTATTATATATTATTTTATTTAAATTATAAATATATATATATATTCCTTAATTAATTTTATTTTAATATTTAATATATATAAATATCTCTTTTAGAGAATTTGTGATCATGATATTATTATAATTAAATTTACTTGAAATGACATAGAATTTTTATTCTCTTCATTTTTCAGTTATATATAGATTCAAAAGAAAATTTATTTTGTGTTATTTTTGAAGAAATTATGAGCAATAAGAATCCCCTTAAAATATTTCCATAGTTCCATTGATAATACATCTATTAATTTTATCTCATCCATTCGACAGTGCTTGAAAGAAAATTAGTTATAATATATATATATATATATATATATATATATATTTCTTATTTTTAATAAAATAATAATTATTATATATATCTATCTCAACATATCTATTGGTTTTGGTTTTTGAAACTAATAATAGGGATTGTTTTTAAAATAGATCTATAATCTTTCACTTTTTTTCTACTCTATGCTAGTCTTATAATAATACTAATATTTTAAATATATATATATATATACAGTGCTGTTTTTGTAAAAAAAAAAAAAAGGTAGTGGAACGCTAATTAAATTCAATAAATCAAATTAAGGAGGTATATATATATATATATATATATATATATTATCCGTCTAAAAATGTAGTGGAACGCCGTGCAAAAACAGCACTGTATATACAAAAACAGCACACTATATATATATATATATATTTGAGAGGGTAGTTTTGTGGGAATGTATGCGTGGTTGGGGGAATCCTGTCAAGTGGATGAGGTAAAAATAATGTCCTTTTGAGTAAAGCACAACACAAATGACCTGCTCTGATCTTACCCGGTGCCTTTCTCTGTGTTCCTTGTCCAACAGTGTTGAACTGCAGAAAGCTAACCTTGAGGCCCAAAATCCCGCCACCCCAGGCGCCCAGGGGGGCTCGGCCCCCGGCTCTAGCACCAGCGGGCCCTCCTCTTCGGCCTCCCCCTTAGCCAGTGCGATCCCACTCGCCCAGCTGCTCTCGAAACCGGGTGCCCTCAACGCTCTGTCCAGCCTGACCGCGCTGGGCGGCCTGAGCGAGCTTTTGGGCGGCGGCGCAAGTTCAACGCCCGTCCAGACAACTGGAGTGCATCGCTCTCACAAAAGCTTCACGCCCAGACTAAGAAGCCCAGGCTCCGGCAATCTTGGACCACAGGATAACAGCAAAGTCAAGTCAGAGCGAGCCAAATTCGCTCCCTACTAAAAGAATCTTCTAAACAAAATAACAAAAAAAAAAAACCAAGATAGTAAAAAAGAAAAAGAAGATCGAAAGTGAAAAAACCATTAAAAATATTTATTAAAAAAAAAAAAAAAACATAAAATATATAATAAAAAATAAAAAATAAATAAATATTGAAAGATGAGGATAGATGAAACAAATCATTTGTTTTTTTTTTTATTTAGTATGTAAATTTTAAATTTGCGATTATTGTTTAAATTTATTTATTTTATTTTTTTTTTTTTACAAATCATTGTAATAACAAGATATTTTTTTTATCAATTGTATATTTATATATATATATATATATAATTATATTATAAATTTTTTTTTTAAATATAAACTTCTATGGCAAACATTCATATAATAATAAAATAGAGAGAGATAATTTTGTTATTTAAAGCCAATCAGTGTTGGATTAATTTGCACAAATGATATTTATGAATTAAATAATATTGTAGAAAATACCTAGCAAAATTGCCATAGTAAAGTTTTGTTTATAATGTATAAAGAATAAGAAAAAAATTCCTTTTTTTTGGCTAATTTTTAATAAAATTAAGGATAATCATTGTAAATGTGCTATAGAAGTAAAATAATCTTTTTTTTTTTTTTATTGTTATTATTAATTAAAATTTTGAGAGATTTTCCAGGACATTCCAAAATAAGGAATCGTCTATCCTTCCCTTTCAATCAATGAATTCATTTGAATCAAAATCTCAAAAGTCCCTCATATATACTCTTATTAATTTACATAATTAATTTATTTTTCATTCCAATCAAAATTTCTGGAATGTCAAAGTAAATAATTTTGTTTTTATATCAAGTAAATGAACAGCGTAATATTATATTATTAAATATTGATAAAAAAAAAAATTAAAAAATATCATATAATATATAATTTGCTATTTTTACTAAAATTAGAAAAATACATGGTTATTCCAAAATGTTTGTGATATTTTTTTAGTAAATTGCAAATTGAGTGTGTCAAGTAATAGATAATCCCTCAGGTCCCTCCCTCTTTCTAGATGATAATTGTATTCTTTTTTTATTTTTTTTTTTCGTTTTTATAATAATTAATATTATTCTAATATAAGAATTGAGTCATTCATTTTTTCTCATTAATATCAATCCAAGATTATGTACCATTTTATTTTATCCTGTTTTTCTTTTTACTAAACTAGTAATAGACAAAAAAATATTTTTTTAGATTTCAAAACATATCATCATACTTGATATATTATAGAAATATAGTCAACAAAATATTATTATTCTCCTTTATTCACTTAAACATTTTTTGTTTTTTTTTTTCTATTCTGAACAATAAATAAAAAAATAATTTTTATCAAATAACTTCCATTTGTTTTATTTATTTTATTATATTTAGTTTTATTTATAATTTTTTTATTTTTTTTTTTTTTTTTTTATTTATCATTCAATCGTGAATTTATTTTTTAATTTCGGAATTTTATTCGAATTTTTAAATGTATTCATGAAATTTAAAATAAAATAAAAAAACAATAACATTCGTAATATAAATTAGAAATAAATAAATTTAAATTATTAATGATGAATACATTTTATTTCAAAGAATTTCATTTATCTATTTTTTAAATATTTAATTAAATCCTTACATTATTGTAAAATTTTGAAAATTTATAAAAATACTACTACTTTTAATCTATATATGTATATATATATTTTGACTCATCTCAAAAAGTTTTCTTAAATTTTAGAATGAATATTTATAAATTTTGATTATATATATATATATATATATATAATCAAATTATAGAATTATTATTATATAAATGTGTTTAAATAAATAAATAATTATATATATATATATATATGTATCTTTTTATCATTAATCAATTTATAATAAAAAGAAGATACAAATATATATCAATTTCTACATATATAATAAATAGACAATAAATGTGAATTGTTATTAGACATTTTTTGTCTTTTTTTTTTATTTGAAAGAAATAAAAATAATTGAACAAAAAGTTTACATTTCTGTATAAATGGTATTTCTATAATATTTAATGGATTTGATAAAAAATAAAAATAAAACAATTATTTAATCTCTTATCTAAATTTTCAATTCATATAATAAATATCTTTTTAGATTTTTCACAAATTTCGATTCAATATTTATCATTAGAAACATAAATATGATAAGAAATAAATTATAATCATATTAACTAGATACATGTTTGTTTTTTATTTTTTGTTTAATTTTTCTATTAATTAATTTATTTCTCTATTTTTACATTTTTAAATAAAAAAAAATGTAATTTACATTTTCATAGGCGATTTTTTCTTTTTTCTTTGAAATAAAATAATATATAAAAAAATTATATATATATATATATATATATATATATGTATGTATATATATATATAAATATTTTCTGTATTAGAAAGAGTGTTTTTGAAAATGAATAAATTTTGTTAAACTCTAGAAACTTCCAAATTAGTCTTTTTTATTCAAAAAAAAAAAAAAACAATTTATATACATAATATAGAACGAAAAAAGACTCGCATATATATACATATATTTTAATGGATTTACTTACAAATTGGTTAGTTCATATTCTTCTTCTATTTGATGTTATGTTCTATTTTTATCTAATATTAATTTAAAAATATTTATTTTTTAAATTTAATTTATTTTATTTTATTATCTTTTTTTTTTGTTTTAAGAAACATTTTCTCCAGATGGGTCATTATAATTTGAAATTTTTAAAATATTTTTAAAAAATTTATATATTTATAAAAAAAAAATAATTGACAAATCTTTTGATTTATTCTTGTTGTTAAGTCAACTTGAAAATATTATAACTTGTTGGTTTTTCTATTTTGTTTATGTTTGACGTAAATTGATGACCTTTCATTTCGAATGATTCTTTCTATATTGATTTTCATAAAATGAAATAAAAAAAATTAAGAGTTTAATTAGTTATATATAACAATCATATATCATATATTATATTATTAAGGTGACCATATTTTGAAAACACCAAATCAGGACATTTTATCTTTTTTTTTTTTAGAAGCAAATTGAAAAAATTTTGAAAAAAAGTACGAAATGTCCTAAACATTTCAAAAAACGGGACAGATATCAAAAAGAAGGACAGTTAGGAGGGCACTTACAAAAGAAGGACAGCTTACAAATGGAGGACTGTCCTCCCTAAAGGAGGACGGTTGGTCACCTTAATATTATATTATTTTTTTCTTTTTAAGATCTTTCGATATATTTTTTTTAGTCATGTTCAAAGAATATTTTTTTTTTATTTTTTATAGAATTAATGATTAATTTCTTATTTATATATGATATTGTTTGAATTCATTAATTATTTTGAATATTCATCAAGGAAATTATAAAATGTTTTACTAATGACAATCTACTACATGTACTTTGTACCTCCTTTCAGTATTAAAAATTAAACAAATGTATAGGAATATTATTTTGAAATATTTGAACATCTGGAGAAAAATAATTACATTTATTATACAGTAAATTCATTTTTTGAAAAAGTTTATATTTTCTAAAAATATTTTTAATTTTTTTTTTTTCCAATTCAATTTTTTTTTTTAATTCAACAAACATCAAATAACAAATCATAAAATCATATTTCAATGATATTCTAATACGCCAAAATAGTTCAAAAGAAAAGAATATGGAGTTTTAAAATTTATTAGTTAATTTAATTAATGAAACTCAATTTTTTTTTTATTTCATTAGTCGAATATTAGTGCAATGAAATTCTATTATTATTTTTCTCTTGGTTCTATTTACTTTTTACTAAATTTAATTTTTTTTTTTTTTTTTTTTTTGTTTTTTTGGTATTCAAATTTTAGAGAATGAAAATAAAAAAAATGAACATTAAATAATTATATGATTTATACGGGTCAAGGTAATAAAATAATGTTAGTATTTTGAAAAATTTTAATTTTAATCATTAAATTAATTAATTGAATTTATGATTTGATGATTTTATTTGTTATATTTGTGGAATTTTTTTTTTATATATAAGTAGTTTATATTTTATAAGATTGATGAAATAGTAATAAATTTTTAATACACATTTAAATAAGTAAATATCTTATTACATTGTACTTTTAAACAATTTTCACCAATCTTTTAAACAACTATTATTAATTTTATTTAATTTTCATTGATTAAAAAAAAAAAAAATTAATCAAGATTTCTTCTTTTCATTATTTTATTAAATATTATAGTTTTAATTATTAAGATTCACAATATACATTGATTCATTATTCAATGCTGAACGAAACAAATCATGTTGTTCTCTTACATTCTCAATATTAAATTGTATTTTGTATTTTACACATTTTTAAAATTACAAATCGATTTTATTTTAATCATCCTTTGTCTTTCTTTTATGGTTTGTCTCTAATGGAAAAAAATAATATATAATGCTTTTTTTATAATTTTAGTAATTTTTACAAATCATTGCGATGAATATTTATATCGATGATCTTTGGTCAAATTACCTTCTATTGTTCCATTCAAATAATAATTAATATATTGTCAATTATAATATTAAATATACATTTATACTATAAATTAGGCTTTTACTTTAACACTTTTTCTTATAGATTTATATAATACAAGTTGAAGCAAAAGAGAAAATGAATGCCAAGAAAAAATAATTATACGAAAAAAATGAATTTTAATATACGAGGGTGGGGGGTGAAAAGTTTCCGGCCTGACCAAGAAAAACGATGTTTTTAAATTGATTTTTGTTTTATTTTTCAACATAATCTCCATCAACACTGATACATTTCTCATAACGATGTTCTAATTTAGTTAATTAATTAATTTAATTTAATTTAATTTGAGTCTCATCAACAGTTATGAATCGACGCAAAAATTGGTTTACGCCTACAGCGCCATATTGTCGGTAGAAATGGTTTTTCGAAGCAGTTTTTGGTCAAAGGTTAGCAAACGCGGCACCCACGTTGCACACAGCTTTTTCATGTTCAAATGGTTGTCCAAAATATTTCGCACACGTTCAGCTGACATCGTACAGGTCTCAGCTATCATGAATGTTGAAAAATAAAGCAAAAAAAAAAAAAAAAAAATAAAAACATCGTTTTTCTTGGCCAGACCGAAAACTTTTCGCCCCATCCTCGAATGACATTTATATTCATATGTAAAGTATTTAATATACATTTTTATATTAATTTTTTTCAATTTTTAATTGAAATTTAATATTATTTTAGAATGACTAGTAAATTTTGATGTCAAAGAAAACAATTCATATTTAGAAAAACCAAGAGTTATAATTAAATCAATGATTCATCTCCACATAAATTAATTATTAATTATACAATTCACCAAAAAAAAAAAAAAACATTTATTGGTAAATTGATGTGTAGATATACCTAAATAGGTACACCTACATGCATTTAGTAAATTGATATTAAATTTTAACTTAATTTCTAGAAATTCATATTCCTCTAAAATAAAATTGAAATTATAGAAATATTTTTTTTTTTTTTATTTTTTAAATTATTTTTCATTTTTACATATATATAAAAATAATAATAATAATAAATAATTAAATAAAACATGATTTCTTTCGAATTGATTTTCTATTTAATTATAATTTGGTCTCTCGCTGTCTGCCTGTGTGCGTGTAGCATTTGTGTTTCCGGTTTCAGGATATCGATGGAGACAGCAGGAATGCCGATGCCTGGTTACCATTACATCGCGCCTAACCATATTGTGAAGGCGCCTATTCATTAATGAAGTTGAAATTACCTCTTATCAAAAGACGAACAAATATATATATATAAAATGAAAACAAGAAAAACACACACATAATATATATATATATATATATATATATATATTTATTTATTTATTTAAATATTTATATATATATATATATATATCAATAAATTTCAAAGAAAAATATCCACTTCCAAACGGAGATTGTTCAGTATCCAGCAACTGATCATCCATTGGCATCGTTTTGGAACCGTAACCGGGTCCTTTTTAACCTGCAAGAGGAGTCCAAGGCCGGGAGTCCCCCAGCCAGGTTCGTATCGCTCTTAACGCCTTGCACACTCTTCTTACTTCTCTCACAATCTCACGATATTCATCTTGTGCTGGACTCTTCAATATCATTTGACGGTATAGGGATCAAAGCCAAAGATTTGTGATTTTACTTTATCTTATTTTATTTATTTTATTTTTTTTCCTCTCTTTGTCTCATATATTTTTTTTTTTTTTAATTTATTAATTATTATTATTATATCATAATATATTTATTGTTTTTAGATATATATTATTATATTATATTATATTATTATATTTAAACTATTTATTATTAATATTATATTATATTATCAATGATGAGATTATATTATAAATATAATCTAAGCAATTTTTTTATTATTATTAAGGTGTTTGTGCGCTCTTGTGCGTGATAAAAAAAAATAATCTCATATCTAGAATAATAATTAAATTAAAAAAAAATAATAAACTTATTTTAGGATTGAATTAATAATAAATAGGAGAAAATAAAAAAAATATTAAAAGATAAAAAAAAAACAATGTGATTATAGTTTTTGATGTTGAGAATTTTTTTTTTATATATATTAGTTATTACTTATATATATTTATTTATTTATTAATTTATAATATTTTTTTTTTGTTGCCACCAATTATAATATTATATAATATATATATTTATATATATATATATTATACATAAGCAATGCAAACAGTAATGAAAAAAAGAAATTACTTATACTTTTGAACATTCTCATCTTTTTTTTCTTTTGGAAATTAGTGTCTTCCTAAATAATATGATATTAGTTTAAGTAACATTTAAAAACATATAATAAAATAAATTGTAGATTAAAATAAAAATTTTAACTTTTTCGGAGAAAAAAGCAAATTAATGAAAAAACGAAAAAAAAAAAATAATTACAAACCAAATAAAAATCTTTTAATGAATCTTTTTAAAATTTATATATTGTATTATATTTTTTAAAGAATTATTTTATTATAAGCGATTATATTATAGAAAGAATTCAAAAAATAAGAAAAACTGATACTAAGAAACATAAATATCATTATTCAACAAAAATATTGTATGTAATAGGACCAACCTGATTTTGGTACATTTTCATCTCCACTCTTAGATTTATTCATATGTGGGCTCAGTCAATCATATTTCACCTTTTTTCTTTTAATATATATTAACACGTTCCCGCCGGCTCCATAATTTATTTATTTATTTTATGTGGCTACCTAAGCCACCGGTGGTACATGACGTTTGAATCTACCATTTGATATTAATATTAGATTCAAATTAAAACATATTCCTTATCGTATTTTTGCTTTTTTTAAATTTACAAATTATATATATTATATATATATATATATATATATATATATAAAGAGCTTATTGAATTAATTATTAATTTGGAGGGATAAAGTGAAATTTTATCTTTGTTCTTTACAAACAATTTTTTCTGTTTTACCCAAATGTGTTCAAAATGAAGGAAATGAGGGTTAATTCCAATCTTTTTTCTCTTTATTTTTTAGATACTATATAATGGGCATTAATTGAAATTAATATATATATATACCAGATTTTATGAAATTTCGTAATTCTACATTTTTTTTTTTTAAGAATTATAGAAAAAATGAATTTACCTTTTTCAATGGATATTTCGAGAGTGGTTAATGAAACAAACCAAAATAGGGATGGTTTACCGTTTTTAGCATATCATTTGAAGACCCTTTTAAGTATAATTCATCATATCTTAGTAACATATCTGAGTATTGTCCTCCCCTAACTGAACACCTTTACAGGGATATCACTGCTTCTTCCTCCGAATAAAATGTGCCAAGTAATTGGTTAATTAAAAAAAAACATATTAGATATTTCAAATATATACAAATTATCTTATTATTTAATGCTCATATATATATATATATATATATATATTTATATAAATATATATATATAAAAAAGACATTTTTTTTTGTCATTTTTTGTGAGAAATTAAATTATTTATTTATTAAACTGATTATTATTATTTTCAAAAACAATGATAAATTAAGTTACCAGCAAATTTACATAAAAAAAAAAAAGAAAATAAAATTTGAAAAAAAATAATATAATAAATTCAAAGAAACAAAATAATAAAAAAAAACATATTATTTTTTTAATTCAAATTTTATTCTTTTTTTAAATAAAATAAATTATAAAATAAAAAAAAATTGTGCCAATAAATTTAATTGAAAATATTTTGTCAAGAGTGTAAATGAAAGCGGGGGATGTTTTTTGATATACACCTTCTACTTTCAACTCTCTCGGAATATTAATTTGCAAATAAAAAAAAATAAATAAAAAATACTAGCTAAATGAAAAATAAATATTTGTAATATGAAAAAGGCCAAAAAAAGGCTTTTTGGCTTGCCGGTAATCTTCTTGCTGTGATTAGTGATAGTTTCAAAATAGAGATCGTTTAATTTATAAAACTCGAAGTAAAGAAAACTTAAATAAATAATAAGAGAAAAAAAAAATACCAAACTAAAAATTAATTAATTAATTAATTTAGTGATTTTACTAAAAAAAAAAGCGAGTGTTGCTCAACTCGGATCTCGAATATAAAAAAAAGAGAAGATATTTATTTAAAAAAAAATTACTTCTCTGGATTTTAATATATATAAAAAAAAATAAAATAAAGTATTATTAATTAAATAATTATTATATTTATTGTAATTATTATTATATAGATGAAATAATAATTGTATGGAGGAATGAATTGATGAGAAAGTTTTAGTCAGACACATATCGAAGGGAAGATGAGATGAGAACAAAAAAAAAATAAAAATAAAATAAAATAATAACAAAAAACAAAAAGGGTGGCTTTTTTTAATCATTTGTAAAATGATTGAACTAATAAACATAAAAATGAAACAAATATATATAGTTAAAAGAAAATATATATTTTAGCTTTAAAAAACAAAAAATAAAAAAAAATATATATATATTAAAAATAAAATAAAGGAATCTCTGGAACTTTCTAAGCTAAAATCAATGGAAAAGGATTTTTGAAAAATAATTTATAATAAATAATAAAAAAAAAGAAAACCTTTTCAAAACAACAACAACAACACAGACAATCGATAAAATAATTTTACGTTAAATTTAATATATAGATGTGTTGTTAATGCACTATATGTTTAATAATAAAAAAAAAGTAATATAATTAAAAATAAATACACCTAATTTTTTTAGCTAAGAATAATAATAATAATGTTAACATATTTTTTATGTTGTTCACATAATTATTTTTAATGGATTTTTCATTAAAAAAAATCTTTTAAAAAAATCATAAAAAAATTAAATAAGTACAAAAAAAATTATATATATATATATATATATTTATATATAATAATAATAATATATATATATATATATAATAAATAAAAATAATATTGATGTTTTTTGAGAAACACTATTCGTAATATTTAAAAAAAATATAAAAAAAGAAAAAAAAAAAAGAAAAATCAATCAAAAAAAAAAATAAATAAATAAATAAAAATAAAAACAATAAGAACAACAACAAATAGCAAATCTTTAATTCTAACTCAAATTTTGACTCTCCTTAAAATTATTATTATTATTACCATTAATACTTGAAAATAATATACAATTTTAGTATAGAATTTGTATATAGAATTCATTTGCAAAATTGCACTTAAATTAATATATATATATAAATATATTTATTTATATATCTCTTATATATATACAATTTAGAAAAATTTCTGCCTCTTTTTAATGAGCATTGTGCCAAAATGAAAAGGACAAAGGGATTTTTTTTTTATATATATATCAATTGTGCCAATTTTTTCTTTGCACTTTTTATTAAATCACTCGTGTTTAAAATTTATATAAATATAAAGCATTATAAAAAATAGAATTTCCAATTCTTGCAAATATATTAGAGTTGCTAAAACAGAACAAAAAAAAAAAAAAAAAATTATAAGGAAAAAAGACAAAATGATGTGCGAATGTTTTAAATTTTATACTTTAAGAAAAATAATGAAATTCAAATTTGAATGAAACTATTTAATATCAATTTGGATTTTATTTTATTTTATTTTATTTTTTTTTTTTATTTTTTTTTTTTTTTTTAAGTTTATCTTGATACTTTTGATTTTCTTTATTTTTAATAATTCAGATGTTTTTCTGTCTCAAATTAATATAAATAAATAAATTTGTTTAAATGAAATGTTTTCAATTTTTCTTTCAGTTTTTGTTTTATTCTTTTAATTCATGTGTTGTGTTAAGTTAACTAAACGGGATGGTGTGGGGGGGGGGGGGGTGAATTTATGGAAATATTGTCTATTATTTGTTTATATATATATATATATATATATATAGAGAGAGAGAGAGAGAATATATGAAAATTGATTTCTATCCTGGAGGTTTCACAAAAGAAAAGAATTTTAGAGAAAAAAATAATAAATAAATATTCCCAAAATTGTGATTTATATATTATAAGATAGGTGAAACTTTTTTTTGAAAAAAAAAAAAATAAATTAAATAAATTATTCTCAAATCTATTTATTAAAAAAAATAATGTCTTTTTTTTATTAGAAATTACAAATATTTATATAATTATTTTTAATAATAAAATAAATTTTAATAAAACAAATTATATTTTCTTATTTGAATGATAACATTTTTCATTTTGTAAATTGAAAAATTTATAATAACAAGACGTTTACATCATATTTTTTTTTTTTTTTTAACAAATTATTAGTTCATTCACACGAAATGTACCCTAAATTTCCTAATTACATGATAAAATTATAAAATCAAATTTGAATTCTCCAAAATATAAATTTTATTTAAATAAAGTAAAAAATTTTGGCGACCGCAATATAACCGCTCTTGATATAATAATAAGAATTTCTAAACTTTTTAGATTAAAATTAATAAAAAATTTATTAAAATAAATAAATAATAAATATATATATATATCTTAATTTGAAATTTGAATATTAAAGGGGGAAAAAATGGCAATTTTTGTTAGATTATTAACTCTTCGCAGTTCTTGTTGCGGCTTTGTTTTATGAAATGTGAGTACATTTCCTATTAGTTATTGGCTACCTTATATACCAATTATGTTGTCTGTGTTCTCCCCCCCCCCCCCCCCCGCCGTCCTCCCTACCTATTAATTAATAATGTTTGGCAAAATATAATTGCAAGAAATACTCTTTTGATCTCCCTATTGACATATTAATATTCAAAATAATTTTTTTTGTGAAATCTCATTCTACTCTTCCTACCTTTTTGCAAATAACTCAAAATAGGTGAATGGATAATTTCCCATTCAATAAAAAAAAAATGATTAAAATTGAAACTATTCTTAATAATTTTTTAAAATGGAAATTATGTTTAAAAGTTAATCCTTTTAATTAATTTTTAATACACCGTTTGGGTAATATAAGGATTTTCATTAATATTTAATTAATTTTGCCCCCCCCCATCGAAGATTTAAATCTATTTTTTAATTATTATCATTTGAGTATTTTTTTCACTGAATCTCGTTAATTACATGTATGATGGATTTATATTTATATATTGTATTTATTTCTACACTTTTAACTACAGATAATTTTTTTTTTTTTTTTATAACAATTTATTTATATTTAATTAATTTGGGTTTTTTTTCTCCTTTTGTATACTTGTCTAATTTATATACATTTACAAATTTTGGTGAAATATGGAACCATATTAATTTTATAATTGATTTTGTTTTGTTTTATTGTGAGAGTTTAAATAATAATAATAATAATACTAATGAAAAATTGAAATACAATAATTTCTCATTTTTTCAAAATTAAATATATATTTAAAAAGAATTAAATTAATTTATTTAACTCATTCACATATCGCACGTCATTTTTCTTATTTCTCACTGGAATTTTGAATTATTTTTTTTTTTAATTACTCAGAATAAAATCAAATTTATTTTAAATCTTAATTTATTTGAATATAATTTTTTTTTTGTAAAAATTAATATTTTGTTTGGCAACAGTATACGTTCATTTAAAATATTTTATTATATATTATATATATATATAATATATATATATATATAATCATAATAATATAAAAAATAAAACCTATTTATATAGAATAATCGACCAAGTTTAGATTAAAATTAAATTTAAAATTCATTTAAAATATCTTATTCAAATTAGAAAGGTATACATGCAATAGAGACCCGAAGTGACCCTGCCCCCTGCCCTTCAGGTTAGCAAAGAATAAACAAACGAAAAATACAAAATAAAATATCTTTCCCTGACACCCCAGCCAGAATGCTCCTACTACTTTTTATCATCTTTTTTAAAAATCAAAAAATAAGTTAAAAATAAAGAAAAAAAAAAATAAAACTTTTAATAAATATGAGAAACTAGAAATTAATGAGAAAGGGGAAAAAAGAGAACAAAGAGAACTCGGTTTATTTTTCTAATTGAAAGAAAAACAAAAAAATAAATAAATAAATAACCAAAAAAAAAAAGAGCGAAACTTCAGAGTTTGCCCAAGGCAATAGCAATGTACACCCCTTACATCATTTTTACATTGATTTCCTCAGGTTACTCTCCTACAGCAGCAATGCTCTCAAAATAAAAAATAAAAATTTTGTTATTTATTTTCCAACAAAATTTATTTCTCAAAAACGGAATAATATTTTTGTTTTTTAATAATTTTACCCGCATACTTATTTATGATTCAAGAATTTTTTTGCCTGTGTGCGTGTGTATGTTTGTGTGTGGGAGGGGGGAATGATTCATTTGTAAATATTTTTACTTTTATTTGCTTAAAAAGACTGATTTATTCGGATGTTATTCCATATCAAAAAAAAAAAAAAAAACAAAAATAAAAAATTTGAAATCTCTTCTGATTTACTTTGAAATTGATATTCTTGATTGACCTCTCTTTTGAATGAATTATTAAGTGATATTTTCTTTCCTCCCCCTTTTTTTTCGTTTCATCATTATCGTATATTAGAGTGACATTTTCTAAACTCTAATCTCTGGCATAATAATAGATTTCTTTAGTAAATATTTTGACTTTTATTTTTGTCATTTTAGAGTTATAATCCTGAGCTACAAAATTTGAAAACGTAGGTTCCAATTTTTCCAAGGTGGAAAATTTACAAAACACTGATAACCATAACTTTATATTATTCACAACATTGCATTTTTTTTTTTTTAATTTACAATAATTCAAAATTTAATTAAACCCTCAAATTTCATTTTTTCCCCAATTGAAAATGCCCCTATACTTTATTGTTTAGGGAATGTTGTTAGAGAGCAAGCAATAAAATTCTGTATATTCTGGAGGATTTCTTAATAATTATTGAATCGTGTCGATTGTATATAGAATAAAAATTACAATAATCTATACAATGTGAAGCAAAGGGTAACGGGGCCTTAAATATATATATGTTTATATATATGCGTGTGTAATAATATATTAATATAATAGATATAAATACATATATTTACTTATATATGTAATAAACCATTTGAACAAAATACATTTTAATATTTTCATTGGAATATCTTAATTTTAATCTATCTTTAAAAAATTTTTTATAAAAACTTATTTTTTTCGCTATAATATATATATATATATATATATATTTGATGTCATCTCTATTTTACTAGTATTACTAGTGGTATTAAAGTAGTATTGATATAGTAATAACATAATAAAATAATAACATAATAATCGAGGCAATCAAAGTCAATTTTTTTTTTCATAAATATACATATATATATATTAATAATGTACTTTTTTCTTCCATATAGAATTTTTAACTATAAAATATAAAAAATAATAATAATAATAATATTTAAGATTAAAAAAAACTATACTTTTTAAAAATGTTAAATTCTTATTCAAAAAAGAAAAATATCATAATTAAGATATTTATGAATTTTTTATGAAAAAAATTATGAATATGTTACACTTTTTTTTTTTAATAGGAAGAAAGAGAGAGGTTAATTATATTTTATTACATATGATTGGATGATGATTTAATTTTATTGATTTCATTCAGGTTATTTTCTTATATTTATTTGAAGTATTAAGAGGGAAAAGGATTTTTTCTCTTTAATTTTATAAATTGGTTGATTTTAAACATTTCAACAAATCGTACTTGAGTACGATTATGTTTAGTAGAAGAATGCTACTTTTCACTCATCGAATCTTAAATAAATACCCAAAATATCATAAATAAATCATAAAGTCAAAATAAACAACTTAAAATTGCCAACTCAATTTTATATATTAATCGAAATATATTAATTTACAAAAAGATTAAAATTTTAGATCAAACTGATTAGTTTTATTTACTTATTTATTTATTTTGAATTTAGTAAACATTTCTAGAAAAATCAAATAAATTTATTTTAATATGTAAGGAAAAAACAAAAAAAGAAAATAATTTCATTTCTTTTGCATTATTTATAAAATTTCTAGTCATGAAAATAAATATTAAACTTGTTTTCTTAAAAAAAATTAATTGACTGATCAATTAAAAACGTTTCTTTATAAATTTCTTATTAATAATAATAATCGTCTTTGTTATTGGAGCCGGAGGCAGCTGATGTCAAATTGAATTTTATTAGAAACATTTGTTCTTAATTGGAATCGAACGCCGACTTCTTGTGTAGAAAATTGCTACGCTACACGCTCGGCTAGCTGCCTTCATTTTGAATATATATTAGGGTTTTTTTTAACTCGAAAATATATAATATATTATTTATGCGATATATTTTTTTTTCAATTAGTAGTTAAAAATGTATAATTTCTTAATAAATAGTTACTTAAATTATAATTATATATTTATTTATTTATAAAAAAAATAATTAAAAGAATTTTACATTAAGAAATTATAATTGCTTTAAATCAAATCGTAACTATTAATCAATCAACATATAGATATATACATAATTTCACAAAATATTTATTTTATTTATTTTATTTATAGGTCTAACGAGATTCAGTTTAGATAAATATTAAAATATTAATGAGAATATTTTATTATCATCTTCCACCTCTTTCTCTCTTTCATTCCTCATTTTGGATTCTCCTCCCCTCCCCCACCCGAAAAGGAAAAAAAACAAAACAAGGGCACGGGGTTAGGATAATTGAATAAAATTATTTTTTTAAATTTCTTTATCTAATTTAATGACTGATGATGTTGATTCCTAGATGACCAGTCACCTTCTGTCTAGTTGGTCCATTGAAATCCAATTTTTCAATTTCAATTTCAGAGAGCATGTATGTGTAGATATATAACTAATATATATTTGTTGTTGTTTCTATGTTAACATATTTCTAACTACCAAATATTCATTCATTGGAAGCTTAGTCTTTAACTTAATCACTAGCAATTTACCTTATCAACGGACTTTTTAGCTTATTTATATAAATTTAATCTATATTAATCTCTCCACATATCAATCCTATAATAATAATAATAATAAAAATAATAATAATAACTATTATTATTATTTGTTTGTTTGTTTGTTTGTTTGTTTGTTTGTTAATAGCAAATAATATATATCGTAACATATATACTTATAAATACCTATGAATGAATCAATCAATTGATTCATCATCCATATCAGATGAAGAATAAAATAATTAATGATTGTGTGTTTAATAAGGACACAAAAATTCCTGGAAGAAATGCTTCCTTGCTTATGTGAGAGAGCTTTCTTTCAATCTGGATATCCCTTATCATATCGAAATGGTTTCTTCAAGAGACAGTCTCCAATATTGATATTCATTCCTAAAAATGGCCCCGATAAATCGAGAGCGAACAAAAAAAAAAAACATTCAATTTAAATATGTAATTGAATGTCGGTTGAGTTGAGGACCAAAATAAACATAATAAAATAGATTAATGAAACATGGAGAAATTGTTTAAAGTAGAGGCTGAAAAAAATAATAATCCGATATAATTATGAAAATTAATGTTATTTAAAAATTATTATTTATTCTCTAATGTTTATGACATAAATGAATAGATTTTTTAAAAAAAATGTAAATATAATGATGATAGGAGTATAAAAATAGTCATATAATTTTTATTAATTATTATTATTATATATATATATATATATATTATTTTGTTATCCAGACGTTTTTATTTTTTCCATATTATTTAATTACCTACTCTGTCTTGATTTTACTACTACAGGGAAAAATAAGATTAAGGATGATTGGGTTTAAGCATTGTTCATGTTTATATTCTTCTTACGGTGCCGTCTCCCTTTCGGAGTTTGGCTATCATCATGACTAGGATAGCCTTAGAAGCTGCCCAGCCAAGATGATTTTTCTTGGGAATATGTTAATGCGGTGGTTTCTCGTTGCCTTCCGCATGTATAGAACCAGGAACTGACAGTTCATGAAGCCGGAGGCAGCTGATGTTAAACTGAATTTTATTAGAAACATTTGTTCTTAGTTGGAATCGAACGCCGACTTCTTGTGTAGAACATTGCTACGCTACACTCTCGGCTAGCTGCCTCCTCAATGTTTATATTATAGGATAACAAATATTAATAGTTAATTAATTAATCTTAGAAATTAAAATAATAAAAACGGATAAGATAAAATCTCTTATATATATATATATATATATAAATATTATAAAATTTTACAAATGTTTTTATTTTATTCAATTCAAATAACAAATAACAATTTCATCTTGTAGAATTTTCAAGAAAATATTATTAGATAATATATTATATGGGAAAAAATTAATATCCATTAATTATATATTTATCCAATCATAATAGATTCTAATTTAAATTTTTGTGTTAATATTAAAAAACATTTAACAAAAAAAAAATATATATATATATATATATATAAAATTAACAAACAATGATTAATAATAAACAATCCACAATTGATAATATGTAGTTTAATTAATAATACATATATTTAAATTAACATTGAATTACATAATTACATAAAATGTGTAAATTTTTCAGCTTCTAAAAAAAAACACATCAAAAGCTTTAATTTAAGACTTGATTGTCTTAATTCATTGCCGCTCTCCGATTTATCATCTTTAACCTGTTCTATCATCAATTAAATATCTTATCTAATTGAACCTATTAATGAAATGAATGAACAAAAACAAAAAATATATATATAAAAATATAAAGGGATGTGGAACCATTTGTGTTTGTTTTACAATAGGATTTTGTTATCATACATACACTCATAACTCATAATAAACCGTTTTACAGACAGACAGACATACATACATACATATGTACGTATACTAACTACATAGATAGACCTGGTTCTTTTATTTTATTTTTTTAATAAAAAATAGAAATATAATAAATAGATTGTATATATATATATATTTAATTAAAAATAAACTCATTTCATCTGTTATTCGTCTTAAATGAAGCCATTATTAAGATTACAAGATAATTATAAATAAATATATATATATATTTTTCAATTCAATTGCTACAGATATATTACAGATTTGGAAGTAATGGATTTTGCAATGGGGTTGATATACCACCCTGTTCATCCTTACTTCTACTCATCCACCCCGCATTATTATTCTCCACAAAAAAAAAACAAATGTAACCATATTATATCCCTTATAAACATTCACAATGACCTATATCTATAGATATATATACTTATATTAAAAAAAAAAAAAAAAAAAAACTAAAAACAAATATATATGTATATACATATAATGATATTTTATTTTTTTAATAATAATAAATAATTTAAAATAAATAAATAAATAAATAAAAAAAATTAAAATGAGAGTTGACACAGCGATTCTCAGAAATTAAGAGTACCTGTTCTTAATATACATCACATACACACATACTTATACCTACTTATACATACAAACAGACACATAAATCCACAATTACACAATGTGAAATACAATTAACATATACTTAAATATATTGATGAGTATATTTTATGTGCAATATATATTTATATATATAAAAACAAACAGAAAAAAAATACATTAATCAAACATTTATACAAATATATATTCATATAGAAATATATTATTTTTTTTTTTAAAAAAAAAAAAAAAAAACTGCATCAGTTAAGTGGCGAATTCTGAATTACATAATATAATGGATAATGATGATTTTGTTTTTTATTATTATTATTATTATTATTATGTATATCTGTTGATTTTTGAATATTTTTAAATTGATATACAATATAATATAATATATATATATATATATATATACCAGCGTTTTCCAAATTTTTGTCCGCAGTCCAAAATTTTTTAATTTATTTTTTCTTTTATAATAAGAGATATAAAAATTTTAATCTTACATAAATGAATTATAAAAATTTTAAGAAATGAGAATTACTAGAATCGATTTCAATCAGTGGTGTATTGTGGGTGGATCGACGTTCCCTTACCTTTTTCAGAACCGGAACGCGTTCCAGTAATTTTTCATTTCCCGACAACTCCCACTTAAATCTACTGTTTGAATTTCTTTTATTTGTGTTCGAAAATATTTTATATTATAAAAATTAGAATAAATAAAAACTTATTTGGAAAAAAATAGTTTGCTTAAAATAGGCACTTTTTTTTTGCCCCCACTATGCGTTCCCTTACTTTTTGTTTACCAATACATCACTGATTTCAATGATGAAAAAAAATATACTTATATATTCAGGGTTGAGATGTTCTTTTACAGTGAAAGATTTTATGTCACCAAACTCAACACTGCCTGCAAATATATCAATATATAGGGTCATATTCCAGAAGGTCCTGTATATAAATGTTTCTATATATATTAAGATTTAAATTATTTTGTAATATTTTTTTTTTAATATTTTAATTAAAATAATATAAATGCATGCATAATCTAAAAAAAAAAAATTTGGCAAACGCTGTGATATATGTATATATATATATATATATAGATATACTATAAAATAGAGAAAGATTATAGAATGATGTATAGGTTGTGATAAAAACGCTGTCACAGAATATAAATTAGAATATTTTCTAAATCACATAAATTCATTGGTCCGAATTGTAAAATAAATAAAAAAAAGGGCATTTTAAAAATATTTCTATTTTCAATTCATGATTAATGAAATAATTACTAATTGAAAAAATAACCAAATTGAGAATAAATATATATAATAATAATTTTGAATATTAAAATAAATAAATAAATAAAAAATTGGAAAGCTCAATTTTTGTAATATTCCCTACACATATCACTTGTACAGAGATTTAAATGGTAAAGTGTTTTAAAATGGATCTTTTGATCCTCGATGAATGATTGAGTGCAACCTCTTCTCTTCATTCATTTCATGAAATAAACTGAATATCAATATTATTTTTTTTTTTTTAAAGTTAAATAATAATCATCAAACTTGTATATATGGATTAATCAAAATTTAAATGTATACGAGACCAATAATTCATTTGAATTATTTACATCTTCAGTAATGTAAAAATAAATAATAATAATTTTTAATTTTTTTTTTTTTTTTTTTTTTCATTTGTAAATTATTTAATTCACTTCTTATTTTCTGGGGATAATTTAGTATTAGATTTAAAAATAATGGAAATTTTGCTCAATTAATATAAATGATGCTTGCTAATTTTTTTTTTTTTTTTTTTTTTTTTACTATTATAAGATGCATTTGTTCTCATAATCACAATTGTTTAAAATAGTGGTTTTCAACCTTTTTGGACCAAACGAAAGGCTGGCTTCATAATTCGCCCCCCTAAAAAATATTCATATAAAAAATTCCAAATTATCAACTTTTTTTTTTTAGAACCATATTGAAAAAAGGGGAAAAGTCTGTTCGCAAAATCATCTTACCTGAAAAAATGATTTCTCCCCCCAAAAATGCTATCGCCCCCGCGTATAGTCAAATAATCACCCTCTTTGAGATGTCGATCGTCCAGGTTGAGAATCACTATTTTAAACTAAAAGTGGCTCAATTGTAAATATTAATATTATTTCTATTATGTTTAAAATTTATAAAGGAAGAATTTATTTTTATTTTTAAATGTACTGAAGATGAATAATATAATACATTCAGAATTATATCGTCATTTGTATATACGTTTGTTTGTTTTTTTTTTGTTATAATGAACCTATACTTTTTTATACCCTCAATAATACTTCATACCAATTAATAAAATTACCTATTATTTATAATGAATATACGAGTATATATACAAGTTAGAAAATTAATTAATTTTAATTTTTAATGATAGACATTGATGAATTTTTGAACGCCACTTGCTGACAGCCCTCCCCTCCTGAATTTGACTCATATATATGTACCATATGTATATATATATGTTCATGTATATGTTTATATATATATATAAACATAATGAAAAGAAAAACAAAATGATAATCCAAGAAAAGGAAAGTAACGAAATGATTTCGTTCCCCTTTTGAGGCTTGTTTGGCATTTCGATAACAATTCCTCTTTCTCTTCACCCTTGTAGGCCTGGCCTCTTTCCAACCCCGCCACCTCTCTCACCCCAACCCCCTTACACCATTAACCAAACCTCACAAAATGAACAATGAACGTGGGTCAACATAATTTTTTTCTCTTTTTTAAAAAAAAATAAATAAATAAATAAAAAAAATTAAAATAAATGTGTATTTTATTATTATAAAATATAATTTCGAGTTTTTTGGTAAAGAAGAAAAGAAAAACAAAATAATAATAATCACATAATTATTCTATTTATACTAGCCTTCAATTAACAGGGTCAAACTTACTTATTATAAACTTATAAGAGAAACAAAAAAATACTAAAAATAATAATTTAAAATTAAAATGAGAAAAGAATGATAATTAAATTAATAATATTATTATGTAGTTTTTTGTGAGAGAATGAGTCTTGTCTACTAATAATTCTTACAAGTTTTAAACTTGAAAATAAAATGAAAATAAAGATAATTATTCTAACAAGATTATTATAATTCATAATTATTATAATATATATAAATGCTATGTTTAAAATAAAATAAAACATGTTTTTACATAAAATGCCAGTAATAATCTATAAAATAAAATAAAAAAAACACTAGAAAAATGACCCTAAGCGATTTCTACTTAAAGAGAAATACATATAAGATTATTTAAATGCAAAAAAATAAGGTTAATGAATAGAAGAGTAAGTTAATGAAAATACATATCTATCGATAAAATAATTTATTATATAATTCATTTATACAAATTGTTTCGTTTTTTTTTTAATACTTTGTAATTTATTTTAGTTATTTAAATAATTTATGTATAAATCATTAAAAAACAATGTATTTTAAAAACAAATTTTCAGTTTTATAATAATATCCTGTGGAATATTTCTAAAATATGATATTTTAGTAAATAATAAAAAAAAAAATATGAAAAAGGATTTTAATAAAATAATTTTAAATAAATAAATAATTAATAATCAATATCTTAAAAAGATTAATCAAATGCTATTGGGTCAATCAATCCATCTATTCTATTAATATTCTTATCCTAGAATTGTAAGAACAAAAAGTTCTCTATTTATTCGCTCTTTATATATATCTAAATTGTGATGGTATCAAAAAAAAAAACAAAAAACAATTCTATAGAAAATAATAATCGTTCGCTTTAAAAAAAACAAAAAAATAAACTTACTTTTTCAATATGTTGTATTATTTATTTTTAAAATATCTCTCTACCTACTCACAATTTGTTTAACACGTTCCCGCCGGTTCCATCATTTATCTAATTATTTTATGTTGCGGCATCAGCCACCGGTGGTACATGCCGGCTCGAACCTGTTAAATTCTTCACTGTTTTCTGGATAAGTGTGTGTGAGAGAGAGAGAGAGAGAGAAATGAAATTATTCATGTAAAAATTGAATGGTTAAAGATATTGTGAATATATTTTGGAATATTTGCATAAAAAACAAAATATGCAAAAAAATAAAAAAAATAATAAACCAATTATATTTTTTTTTTTACAATTAAGTATATTAATTACAATATTTTTTAATTTAATTTTTTTTTTTTAAATCAACTTTTATGTGAACAACATTTAATAATTTTGTCACTCTTTTTGTTTACTTCCAAATATTAATTATTTGGATTATGATTTTAATTATTTGTTCTCAAGATCTTAAAGAGAGAATGAAATGAAAAAAAAAAAATAAAAATAAAAATCAATACTATATGGTCACTATATAAGCAATAGATAAATAAATGTTTTTAACTTTTTAAGAATTAAAAAAATAAATAATAATAAACACATTTTTTTTTAATTTAGGAAAGGTGGAGGAGATTGGAAGTATTTTAAGAGTTTGGTTCCAATTTAATTTTGTAGTTGAAGAACCATCGCAATATTTTTATATATTTCTTCTTCACTTAAATAATTCGCCTGCAATTTTTATTGGATCACCTGTAACTCTTACAACAATTCCGAACTCTGAAATCTCTCTTTTCTCAAAATGTCAACATCAAACCCTCTTATAATAATAATTTCAAATATTAATTTATACGCTCTATTATATATAATCTAATATAATAAATTATTATATATATATACAGATATATACAGATATATCATTCAAGCAGGGTTTTTTGTATAGCTATCGATATTGTATATAAATATCTCAATTTGTCTCTTATTTCAAACCAAATTTATAAATAAATAAAGAGCAATAAAAAGTAAAAACTTTTTTCCTTTAATTCTAGTAAATACTATAGAAGAACATCTAAATAATATTATTTAATAAATGATAAGAATGATTTTAATTTAAAATGTGATTCAAAGGATTCAATACCCTGTTCATTTGTATTAGAAAGAAAATTACACAATGAAAAACAAAAAAATACAAATAAAAAAAAAAAAAAACATAATATCGCTTTTTGCTTGATGGATTTGATTTTTTAATTTTAAATTATCTTGACTTTTCGTGATGCTTGCTATTCAAGTACAAACAAGGAGAGTTTTTTTTTTTTTTTTTTTTTTTTTTCATTAATAAAAAAAAATCGGTCATTGATAAGCATACTCCCCAGGGCAATTTTTTAGCCCTTGAATGCGTGTTTTAGCAATTACCGATATTCGATATTCAATTTTGAAAACAATAAACATAAAAAAGACTATATCTATATATATTTGCTCAAATGTTAAATATAATCATTAATAATCTAATTAAAAAACAATTTTTTTTTTCATTTCTCATTAGATTTTAAAAAAAAAAATTAATATTTTTCAAAAATTACATTTAATATTTTTTTTTTTTTTTAAATTTTTCAAAATTAAAAAATAATTCAAATATGTCTATATATAAAATTAAAATATCCAATTTTTTAATTTACATAATAATAATATTTATAAATTTCGATGTATTTTTTTATAAATTTTTTATTAAAATTGTTCAAAATTGAATTACTTATACAAATATTTTTGTTTTTTTTATTTTTTATTTTTGCGAGAGAGATTAAAGTATAGTACGCTCAAAAATAATTAATTAATGATAATCCTAATCATAATAACAAGATAATCTTTTGAATCACTTTCTGATCGGAAAAGAAAAGAAAATTAAAAAAATAAAAAAATGTAAAAAAATTCCAGAGTGCAATCAAATATGTATGTTCTTATTATAAAAATACTTTCTTTCTTTTTTCTTTTCTTTTCTTTTCCTCCACAAAATAATATATTATCTCTCTTTATATCTCAATGCTCTAGTGTTTTTATAATGGCAATAATTAACATCAATATTAATTATTATATTATTATATATATTATATATAAATGGGTATTTATATTTAAAGAAAATGGAAAATAAAAACAAACAAATGAATTACATTTTAATCATTAATTAAATTATATGAATACCATTAAATAACTAAATATTTCTAACAAATATATAAAATAAAATAAAATAAAAAAAAAATAAAAAACCAAAAAAAAAAAAAAAATATTCAATTCAGGCAACAAAAGACATGACGTTCTAGAGTGCACGTTTTTTCTGTCGCGATTTCTCAAAGGTTAATAATAATATTTAACAAAGTTGTGTACTGTTTGTTTTTTGTTTTTGTTTTTTTTTTTTTTGGTTATTAAAGTGTGTATATTTAGAAAGAATATTGTATATATTTATTTATCCATATAATCTATCATTTCTGTGGTATTAGTAATCTCAAAAATAATTGACCACAGAAAACACATTTCTTTTCCTAATTCCCATCAATGTTAGCATATTTTATCAATTTTCCTATAAACAAACAAACTTTTCAACATTTCCTACATTCTTCTTACAATTACAGGGTTTCGCAGAATCAACTAACATATGTCAAATAGACATTTTTAATTAATTATATGTATACGAGGGTGGGTTGAAAAGTTTCCGGCCTGGCCATGGAAAACGAAGTTTTAAATTTTTTTTTTGCTATATTTTTCAACATAATCTCCATCAACACTGATACATTTCTCATAACGGTGTTCTAATTAATTTAATTAATTTAATTTAAGTCTCATCAACAGTTATGAATCGACCCAAAAATTTGTTTGGATTATGCCTACAGTCCAAATTGTCGGTAGAAATGGTTTTTCGAAGCAGTTTTTGGTCCAACGTTAGCAAACGCGGCACCCCCACAGCTTTCCATATTCAAATGGTTGTGCAAAATATTTCACACAAGTTCAGCAGACATCGTACAGGTCTCAGCTATCTTGAATGTTGAAAAATAAATAAAAAAAAAAAAATTTAAAAACATCGTTTTTCTTGGCAAGGCCGGAAACTTTTCAACCCACCCTCATATATTGTACCTATGGAAGTAATAAAAAATAAGCAATCAAATATACAATCAAGTATTAAATTTATTTATCTAACATTATAAAGTTACTTTGAATTAATTACTTATAACTTTTAGATCTTATATTGTTGCACATGTTTCTTGAAGTATTGTAGATGAATCATACGAGCTCACTTTAAGAGCTGTTCTGTGAAGAAGATCCCTAATACAAGTCGGTTACATACGATCTTTCCCAGAAAGATCAAATTCTGGTATAGTATGGTCGGGTAAACGAGAGAGAAAGATCCTATGTTCCAAAGATTATACAGTTTATTATCATTTTAAGACATTTGGAAATTTAAACAAACCATTTTTAACAAAATTGCAACTACATTATCACAGGTTCAACAATTTCTATTTATTTTCCTGTTAAAATTTACCAAAAAGTACATTATAATCTTAAATAATTGGCATATTTGATTTTATTTATTGATATGTAGGTACTGTACACATTTATTTCCTACTTCCATGAATGTATAATATATGACTATTTGAAATATGACTGAATGTGAACTACTGAACTTTTTTCCTAAATTCCTCTTTTTTTTAAGGAATTTCTCGTGTATCTGGACTTTTGTAAGTTTTCCATTAAATAACATGAATTTTGAATCTGAATAAAGGTAAGTCACTTTTTGCTGAAGTGTCTGAAGAAATAATAACCGTTAATGGCAAAAAATATTCGTTAACATATTCTTAATCATTTTTATCAAGTCTCTGTTAAATCTTTTTTTAATCATGAAAAAAAATCAAAATTTCTCTTTAGACAGTGCCAAATGCATTTTCCACATTTCATTTAACATAGACACTTTTTTTTTTATTTAAATCCTACTAAATATTTCAGAAGTAAATTCTGTTAACAGGTAAATGATCTCAATTGTGCTTCGGGCATAATCTCCTTATTGTCGCAAAATGCGACCAACTTTTGATTTTGATTTATAATTCTTTCAAATACTTTACCTATATTAAGTCGGTAGTTTAATAAAATTAGTTATTATTTTGTTTTTTGTTAATATTTAGAATCATCTTAACTTTTTCCTGGCTAGTGAGAAGTATTTGTTAGTTAGACAATTGAGTTAAAAATAATTGTACAGAATTGTATTAAATTTATTTGTGAGTTTTTGAAAGTAAATATAAATATATATGTGTGTGTCTGTGTGTGTTGTTAAATCCAGTTGAAATTTTAATATTTAAAGATCTGAATGTATTTTTAATTTCTTTTGCATTTGTTAGTTATTTATTCTGGTTTATTTTGGGGGTAAATTGCTGAATATTCTTTTGTGAATTTTATTGAGAATATTCAAATCTCTTTCTCAATTTTCCACTTTAACTTGTTTGTGAATAATTATAGAATATTGGAGTGTTGATATATTGAAATTCGGATTAATAATTTCAATGGTTTTGCATATTATTTCTTCTAGTTTGTTTATATAGCTGTCAATTTCATTTGTAGATTTTTGACGAGGAGAATTATTAAAGGATCTTTACCTAATGTTACTTTGAAATTACACACACACACACATAAACAATTTTTTTTTTAACTGTACTAATTTTCTTATTTTGTAAATTCCATTTTTAATAACAGAATTTGTTTATATTTATGGTAAATGTGTGTCATATTTTTAGATTGCCCTTACTCATCCCCCTCCTCCCCAAATGCACATATATATATTGTCGTATATTGGAGGCTTAGTATGGGGTTGGGTTATAAAAAAAAATGGGTTTTTAAAATTAATAGATTTGGTATTTAATTGGGTATCACTCTGGTTATTGTGAATAGAATATGGTTTGGGGAATCCAGCGAAGATTGATAGGGAAGATGTAAAGTTGAATTGAATCAGAATAAAAATCAAGTATTAAATTAATATAATTATAATGGGTATCGTTAGGCATTAGAACATGGTAATTAATTATAAAATGTAGTAAGGCATTTGATATTCTAAAATAAATGAGATATAATATTTAATTGCAATTGCATAAGGGTCGACCACTTAGCAGTTTTGATAAGATAGATAGTTCGGTGCACATAGAGATCAAGTGAGGATTCTTCGGGTTACTTCTTCCATGGGCATGCAACTCCTTCGTTGATCTGTGGGTATATCTCACTTATGGCGATGTCTCTCCTTCCTCCCTCTCTTGTGTCCATCTAAGGGAAAACTCCTTTTCCTCTCCTAAGTAATTATTTCCAATAATTCACCCCGATCTTGGAATGTGCCAATATAAACAAATATGTCAGGTAAATTATTGTTATTCTAACGTTCAATTCAAGACAATAGTTCTTGAGAACCTTCTTTATATTATTTACAAGACAATGTCCCAAAACTTGAGGATGTCACTATTTGTATTCATGTTTATGCATTGTAATGCTATTTCCCTATTGAAGGGCATATCTCTTACAATATTTACTTTTTTTAATTATATTCGCAATAGTATTAAAATATAAAGTTAAAGATAAATTAATATCATGAAAATGCATTGTAATTATTTATTATTTATTTCTTTTTAAAAAATATAATTAGATGTAACCATGTAACATTAACAAAGATATTTTATGTTAAAAAGAATGAAAAAAAATTATAGTTGGATATAGAATAAAAACTAAGTAAAGCCTAGTTGACACGAGCTTAGTACTTGTCATTAGTTCAGGGATGGGCAAATACTTTTAAGCGCGGGCTTTTTGAACGCCGGCCGGCCCGTTGAAAAAGATGGCTCTTATTTTGATTTTTTGTTCAATATGCCCCTAAAAAAAATATAAATTTTTTTATTAGTGTTTTCGAAATATGGTCTTCCGACCCGGAAGACATTTTGAAAATTTCATTTTGGCCCGCGCTTAAAAGTATTTGTCCACCCCTGAACTAATGACAAGTACTAAGCTCGTGTCATCTAGGCTTAAGTGTGTTATTTTGTAAAAATTAGCTGGAGTGTCTCCACTCGACTATCTCGCAATTTGAATTGAATTAAATAACATAATATATTATATTTAAATTAAATGTAATTAATTATAAATTATAATTAAAATTAATAATTAATATTTATTAAATGTTTGGCTCTTTGTTGATGGCACCACGTCACGTGTTGGCGCGTGAGATTTGCAGTGTTAAAAAATTATTTCCGGCACTTTTAGTGATTCAATCAAACTGAAATTCTATATATAGCAGTTTTATACAATTTTTAATCATGGGAAAAATGATCAAACATGTATCTTTATTTTTACGGTCAGTTTAGAGGAACAAAAATCAAAACGTTGTAGGTGAAAACCCTCTTTCGGTTGAGCTACATTTCTCAAAAGTTGATAGAAAATTACGAATTTTGAATAATTCCCGTATACCAAATTTCATGATTCTAACTCAAACCGTTTTTGCGTAATCTTGTCTATATACATACACTCAGACATTTTTCTCAACCTTAGTAAAAATGATTCAGGAACCTTCAAAACGTATAAAAACATCAAAATCTCAACATCGAAAATTTTCGTGATCGCAATACTATCTCTGGCGAGATAGTAAAAAAACAAAAATGTAAAACAAATCGATGTATAGCCGACCGAATAACCCAATAATTTTTTTTATTGACTTCTACTTAAAAATTATGACGAAATGAGAAATTTTAAGAAAGTATAAATAATCAATTAATCATTTTAATAAATATTATAGAAAAGAGCTGAAAATAGTTATACATTATTTTTTTTAAAAAATTCCAACAATTATCATATTTAGCCTACTTATTATATTACCATAATATTAAACTACGCAATGATGTAAGAGTATATGTATTTTGAATATATTTTGTTATAGAAAGAAACAAAATCAAATACTGATAAGAATAATTTAATTTCCGATTCTAATTGCATTAACATAATATTCTTTGAATATCTATATTTACATTCAAGAATTAGTTAAACATGTTATATATGTGTATATATAAAGGTATATTTAAAATATTCTATCCTGTTGAATTTTCACTGTAGTATAGTTAAGTGTAGTGAGTTGTAAATTCATCCGCCAATAGCAAACAGTCCAAGTTAGCTGAGTGTTTTGTGTTTAAGTGGTTGAAACAACGAAATTCAACCCTCAATCCACAAGTAAGAGTTTCAATACAATTATAAATCACACTTGATAATAAAATTGATATATTTATAATTTATTCCTTCTTTAATACTAATATAAATTATTTAAGAATATTTTGTTATAGTTTATGAAACTGAAAAATTTTTACCTTAAAAAAAAATAAATAAATAATTAAATAAATTTCATTCAAGATTTAAATAGGATTTCATATTTTTAATTTCTCATAAATAGATTTATTTCTTAAAAAGCTCAAGTAGTAAACAAATTCAAATTATAATAAAAATAATAAATTATTATATAAATAAAATATTTGAACTAATGACTAAATAACTTACATATACTATAATATGGTCAATTTTTGTAGTTTTCTATATATATAATATCTTAATAATAAAAAAGATTATTTAACATATTAATAAAAAAATTCAACCTAGATATAGCATTGGAATAATTAGAATTTTAAAAAATATCTACATTGACAAAAATAAAAATATTGTTAAAGGAATTAAAATATTTTTTTTAAAATTAATTTTTATAAATTGTAAAAAATTATGAAATTTAATTAATATATCTAAATTAATTAATAAAAAAAATTTAAATTCTTTAATATTATTAAAAAAAAAATGATTATTTTACTATAAAAAATAGAACGAAAGTAATTAGAAGATAGGATTTGAATGAAGAAAACTAAAAAATTGGTTATTGTGGTTAATAATTTTCGACTACAGAAATATGAAATTGTTCATAATCTAGAAATATTATTATCATAAGAAAAACTATTTCTGGAATATGTAATTAGACAAATTGGGGAAAAATCAAACAGAATAGAATTAATCAAAAAAAATTCAGGTATTAGGTTACGCAGACGACTTAAATATAATAGGAGATTCGGGAATTGTTATTAAAGATAGCGTAGAAAAATTAATCGAAGCCGGAAAAGAGGTGGGGCTGGAAATAAATATTGCTAAGACAAAGTATTTAGTAACAGAAAGGAATTGTATTAACACACAAAGTCTTATCATACAAAATATAGAATTTGAAAATATAGAAAAATTTAAATACTTAGGTTTTGTAATAACGAAAGATAATAATATTCGAGAAGAGTTTAAAGCGAGGTTACAATCGGGAAGCGCTTGTTAGCATGCCGTAAAGGGGCTTATCGTGTCAAAATTATTATTAAAGGGAATAAAAATTAAAATATATAAAACAATTATTTTACCGATTGTATTATATGGGTGTGAGGAATGGTCTATGACCTTGGGTGACGAGAGTAGATTTAGAGTATTTGAGAATAGGATTCTGCCAAGCATTTATGGGCCAAAGAAAGATGAGGTCACCGGGGAATGGCTGAGACTACATTAAATTATAAAATCGAGAAGGCTGCGGTGGGCAGAACACGTGGCTAGAATGGGGGAGGAAAGAATGGCGAAAAATATATTGGTGGGGAGACCGAGTGGGAAACGCCCGCTTGGAAGACCAAGGACGCGGTGGGTGGATAATGTAGGAAGGGACGTGAGAGAAATGGGATAGGATAGGGATTGGAGGGTTGTGGTTCAGAATAGGGACACTTGGAGAAGTGTGGTTGCTGTGGCCAAACTACTTTCGAGTTCTGTAGAGCCACAGAGATAGAGAGATAAAACTATTTCTACTGGTTTTTGATTTAACTAACTATTAATAATATGAATAGGAAGATATAAGAAGTGGGATTAAGGGAAAAGAGAATAACAATTTTAAAAGATATTTATAAAGATATAAAAAAAAGTTAAAATTTAAGAGGAAAATCAAAAAGAATTTGAACAGGAAAAGGGGACAGTGAGGAAAAAAAATCTATTTAGGTTTATAATAGGAATATAAAGATAAATCATTTAAAATATATGAAAAAAAAAATTGGCAAGAAGATAAAGAAAATTACCAAAAATTATATTTAGAAAAGAAAAAATAATAGATGGTATGGTATATATATTGCCGAAAATCTACTTAAAAGAAATTTTAAGAGAAATAAAAAATAATAAAGTAACTCATTGAGGTAACGAACTAAAAGAAAAAAGTCAGTAATTTAATAGTACTGAAATAATAATACAAAGAATAATTAATAAATAGATAAATTTTTCTAATTTCAACGACTACAAACAAATTCCTAAAGAAGATTGAAAAGAAAGAGAGAAAGACAATAAATAGAATGTTAATTAAAGATAAATTTGTATTGTAACCCTAAAATCTATATATAAGTTACAGAAAGAGTAGTATACCCATACCTCGCTATACGGCCACTCTTTATACTGTATTTCGCTATAACGTCAAATGTTGCCAAATTTTGCGCAATCTCGATGCACATCTTTTTTCTATTTCCTTGTTTACGAGCGTTTTTCTGTTCAGTGTGGTCTCAGGTGGTCATAAACCTGAACAAGTATTTAATTTAATTTAAGACGAAACAGGGCTTTATTGGAATGACTTAACGCACGTTCAAATTTGTGCCTGGTTATTAGATGTGTAAAGATCGATTAACTTTGCTGTTTTGTGCAAATGCTGCTGGTGATTTTCAACTAAAACAACATTTAATTTATTTTTCCGAAAATCGCAGGCCTTTTAAAGGACTAAATAAAATTCAATTACCCCTCATATCGATATCCGATTAGAAAGCTTAAATGAATAAAACTACTTTTGAGAATTGGTTCAAAATTTATTTTAGATTAAAATCATTTTAAAAAAAAAAATTATACAAACGCATATTTTATGTACATAATATGAAGTTGTTTCATTTTTGTTTATAGATTATGGTTGATTTTTGGAGTCTGTAATTATTTTATGTACAAATGTATGTATTTGTAATGAAAAACCATGAAAAATAATTTTGAACCGATTCAATTGAATTTTTAGGTATTTGTACATGAGTTAGTAATTAATTTCCATGTGGAACGTATCTAGGCCGTAAAGCGAGGTATTGGTGTAACAAAAATAAATACAATTGAATATAAAATTGTTTTTTTGAATAAAAAGTTTGACGAAATAGTTAGATAGAGATACAGATGGGCCTAAAATCAGTGAATGAAATGGATGATAGAATAAAGAATAGAATATCATGTCTGAAGGGAGGATAAGAATAGATAAGAGATAAATACACTAAATATTTTATTGTCATTCAGTTCATATTCTAGGGTGGGTTGAAAAGTTTCCGGCCTGACTAAGAAAAATGATTTTTTTAAATTTTTTTTGTTGCTTTATTTTTCAACATTTAAGATAGCTGAGACCTGTACGATGTCTGCTGAACTTGTGCGAAATATTTTGCACAATCATTTGAATATGGAAAACTGTGTGCAACGTGGGTGCCGCGTTTGCTAACGTTGGACCAAAAACTGCTTCGAAAAACCATTTCTACCGACCATTTGGCGCTGTAGGCGTAAACCAAACGAATTTTTGCGTCGATTCATAACTGTTGATGAGACTTAAATTAAATTAAATCAAATTTAATTAATTAATTAACTACATTAGAACACCGTTATGAGAAATGTATCAATGTTGATGGAGATTATGTTGAAAAATATAGCAAAAAAAAAAAAAAAAAATTAAAAACATCGTTTTTCTTGGTCAGGCCGGAAACTTTTCACCCCACCCTCGTATAATGTTAAAGAAATGGCATACATATTAAGGTATAATACTATAATAAATAAATGTAATATTAAAGTAAGAAATGTTCAAATGTTCGAGAAGAGAAAATTCCTCGATATAATCTAAAAATATTATATAAATATATATTTCAATTTTTATTGTGATTTTTTCCAGCTAGTATTATTTGATAGCCAAGATGCCATCAAAATTAAATTTTGCTAATAATGAAGTGGTTATTTCCGGCATGGCGGGTTACTTCCCCAACGCAAATAACACCGACGAGTTACGTGATAATCTCTTCAAAAAAGAATTTGTTATGCAAGAATATACCGATCGAATTTGGCGTTCTGGTAAATATAAATTATAAAATTTATCAAAAAATATATAAAAAAATTTTATATAAAATTCATTTACCATATATTCATATAATTTATTTATTGATACACTTTATATACTTGTAAAATTCCTATATATACTTTTGGAAATTAAATCAAAAATTTATTTAATTAATAATTTATATTTTATTAAAAATATCCAAATTTAATTTTTTTTTTTTTTTCATTATGATCGTTATTGTTCTATTAAATGGGATCGAGTATTTACAACTTTATTTGAGATTATTATAATATAAATAATCCACAATGTGGAAAACGAAAAATATCAATTATTAAAAGATATTAATACAATTATTAGTACAAAGAAATAGAGCGAAAAAGATAGTAATTAAAAATTAAATTTTCTACATCATGTTTGTCTAAAGTGCGGCCCAAAACCCTTTGAGATGCGCCCCAAACGCAAATTATGAAAATATTTAAATTTGCTCATTTCTAATAAAAAATAATTAATGTTTGCAATATTTTTCATGTTCATTGTAGAATTTTATAAATATATCTCATTCAAATAAAAATAATTATAATAAAAAGAAGTTATTTTACGTTAATAAAATTATATATACAGTAACACCTCTCTATTCCTTAGGGCATTCTCAAAACACTGTTAAAAACAATGTTTATTGTGAATTAAAATGATTGAAGTAACTATTAGACGTGTCCTTATAGAGAGATTTTACTGTAGTTCATTTTTTATTTCTATTTGTTGAAAAAATATATTTATTTTTTTGCAATGTGGCCCTCGAATGGTTTAGAAACCCATGATTTACATAAATCTTTAGTTCTGAAAATGTCCTTGGAGGTGCGCTGTTGATGCATTCAAATTTTAAATTAGTAATTTTTCAAGACACTTTACATTGTCATCTTATCCAATTATATAATTTACAATTATTTTTTCATGTAAACATATGTATATATATATATATATTTTTTTTTTGTAACTTATCTTAATAATATACAATATATCTACCCATACTTTTATAAAAAATTTTAAAAAAATTTAAATTGTTTTAACAATTTATCCATATACGTATTACTCATATATTTTAGTATATATATATTTATGTGTACATTATATATATTTTATACTTTAATTTTTATAGTTACCAGGGATGGTCTTTCCGTTTGTATGGGGATGATGCCGAAGAAAAATTGTTTCGATTCTAGATTTTTTGGATTACCAAAAAAAATAGCTGATCCACTTGATCCCATGGTTAGGATCATTATGGAACGTTCAATGGAAGCAATGGTCGATGCTGGTAATAATTTTTTTTTAAATTATTATAATAACATGTAATTACAAATAAATATATTAATTTTACTATGGTAGAGAGTAAAACTTTATAGAATTTGTTCAGATTTCTTTAACACCATAAAAACGACGAATTACCTCAATTGGCCTTTTTTAAAAATAATTAATAATAATTTCTTAAATATTTGTAAAATCATAGAAATATATATTAATAAAATATAAAAGATGTTGACAATTGCGTATTAATTGTTTATTGATGTAACCCATTGTACCTATTATGTGGTAACGGGTTAAACAATTATTATTTTAATTGTGGAAATTATTTTTTCTAAATTATTTAATTTCTTATTTAAAGATTGTTATTCTATTTTGTTTTATATATTCTATTTAGTCTATTTCATTGTAAATGTTTATATCAGTGATTCTCAACCTTTTCTTTTTTACCGCGGCACACTTTTACAGCTTAAAAATTTGGCCGCACACAAAGAAAAAGATAAGTGTAAAAGTTATTTACTTATTTACCATATTTACAAAATTGAAAAAAGTCGAAAATGTTTAAGAGCCTGATCGCAAAATCTTTTTTGTACAATTTTACTTAATTTGAACTTTACATTTGTAAAATTTGGAGGCACATTTTAAAAATCTCACGGGACACAAAAGTGCCGCGGCACAGTGGTTTATATACTTACATACTTTACGGTCGTATGGACAACGCGATGATGAACAAATCCTCCTCCACAATAAACAATCTTTGTCCTTGTCTCCTCAATTGTCCCATTCTACTATTGCAGCCAGATAGTTTGTTCCTTATTCCATCCGACAATCTCAATCTTGGACGTCCCACTGATCATTTGCCCGTTGAAGCAAAGTTAATATATGAATCTTTGACCAATGTGAGGTGTCCATTCGCGTCACATGACTGAACCACTGAAGACATCTGCTCTTTGAGTACATGAAATAATACAAACTTATTTGAATTATTTAATTTTAATTCTAATTATTTATATACAGTAAAGTTCATACTTACGTACTTACTTACGTACTATATTAAATTTACTTATCGTTTAACATATTATACTAGTGGTTCTTAAACTTTTTGGACCAAACGCTCACTTCGTAAGGCCGGCTTCACAATTCGCCCCCTATAAATTTTAACAGATAAAAATAATCCCTAATATTTATAAGGTACACTTTTTTTTTTAGAACCATATTGAAAAAAAGCGGAAATGTTTAAAAGCCTGTTCTTTCGAGTTGAAAATGATTTCGCCCCCTAAAAATACTATCGCCCCCCCCCTCCCCAAAATCGTATAGTCAAATAATGCCCCCTTTAAGATGTCGATCGCCCAGGTTGGGAACCATTTTATTATACATTGTTTTTAAAAGATCAATATTTTTTATTTTTTTTTTACTAAATTTTTATAGATAAAGTTTTCTTTTTGGAATAATTTATTTATTATAACGTGTATTTAAAGAATTGATTTCAATTGCTCATTTTCTTTTTTTTTGTTTTACTTAGGCGTTAATCCATTTACCTTACGTGGCAAAAATATAGGAGTCGTTATTGGCTCCAATATTTCTGAATCGGAGAGTTCTTGGTTGTTTTTCGATCGGGAGGGTGGCTCAGGAATCCTCGGCCACAATCGAGCGATGCTTGCCAATCGTATCTCCTACTTCTTCAACTTTCATGGTATATAAAACAAAAAGAAAATATTACCTATCCATACTAACATTATTATTATTATTATTATTATTATTTCAGTTGTTTGAAATTGATTTTTCGATACAATCACTTTTCTCGTCTATTCAATTTATATTCTCTATAAAGGAACTGATAAATAAAGTATTTTTCTTTTATTTACTAACAAGATATATAAATATAAAATTTACTTTTTAATAAAAGAAATATGATTTTTTTTTCTGTAAATAAGAATTACTTATATATATTTTTCTTTTAAAATAGAATATCAAATTAATTATCTTATTATATAGGTATATGATACAATTTCATGTTTAATTTATAAACAGGATAAATAAGAGCTTATTATATAATCAAATAATAAATAAAATAAATAAAGAATACCTATTATAAATAAAAAAATAAAATATTAAATATTTATATTATATATTTAGTAACGTATTTATTAGTATATACAAAGGTGCCACAGGGTGAGAGGTTAGCGTAGTTGGCTCACATTCTCGTGGCGCCAGGTTCAAGTCCCGAGCCTGGCAAGGGAATTTCTCTAGCTGAGATCTATGGGACAGAGTGAACCCAACCTCAAAATTGGAAAAGCTACTTGATAGCAAATCAAGGTAAAGGCTAATAGGACGGGTTCTACTTATCGTAGGACCCTTAATTAATATAACCGGTTGGATAGGCGTTGTCCTTGCGTTGGACGTACAAAAGTCAGAGTTTTTTTTATTATTTTTATTATATAGTACATACATGTACTAAACTTTTTGTAAAATATTTTATATTACATTTTGTTCACATAATCAATCTCGATTTAAATCAAAATATGAGTTTTAAAAGTTATTATTTGAATTCATTTAATTAATTGATATTATAGTTTTATCTAAAGGGTATATATGTACATATATACAGTTTTTGTCGCCACTATACTATACATTTGGATTAAGATGAGATAATATTTTAAATTTTAATTTATAATACGACCAATTTTTTTTTTATTTTATTAAGGTCCAAGTTTTGCCACTCTTAACGGTGATATTGCTGGAGCACACGCCTTAGAAATTGGTATGAGGATGGTCCGAGATGGCGAGTGCGAAGCAGCACTTGTTGGTTGCACGAATATGATTATCCATCCAAATATCAATAAAAATATGAATCAACTCAATTTATTGAGTCCAGATGGACATACCAGATGTTTTGATGCAGAGGGTAAGACTTTAAAAGATACGATATAAGTGTAATCAATGTTGTCTCAATCAACACAAAAAAATGTTATAATTATAGTACATATATGTGCGTATAATATACACATATTTATGCACAAGTGGCAATTGGATATTAAGTTCCTTTCTTGGTTCTTCCCCTTCCCCTCCCTCCTCAAAAAAAAAACAAATACTTAGAAATTAATATACTTTTTTTGAGCTATTACTATTTTTATTTATTTATTTATTTATTTATTTTTTAATAATCTTCTACGGCAAATTACCTTTCTTGTTTTTCTCTTCAGCAAATGGTTTCGGCCGATCTGAGGCGTGTCCGATTTTCTTTGTGCAACGTAAACAGGATGCTAAGCGTATTTATGCAAGTGTTATTGATTCTGGTCATATATATGTTGGCAATCGTCAAGATGATTATCTTTCAACCAAGCCTGAATATCAAATTTCATTTTTAAAGGATTTTTATGAACGTTCGGGCGTCGATCCCAAACAAATTGATTTTATTGAGGCGGAAGGGAGAGCAATCAAGGTAGATCAAAGATTTTTTTTTTTAAGAAAGAGAATAAATTATAGAACTTTACAATTATAGGACAGACCATGTTGACGTCACTGGTAGAAGCAAGAAACCAGCAATGTTACCAATTTTATTGCGTATGTTTTTTGAAAATAGATAGGCTTTTTTGAATTTCAAAGCATTTTCTCTAGACTGTTCTTTAATTTGGTTTTAAAAATTTTATACTTAGTCCCAAGTTTTAAGAAAATTCATTACCTTTCCTTATCTCAGCAACGTTCATTAGCCAAGATCCGATGTAAATATAAATAGTGTTCTCTCCTAAAAAAAATGATTTAAACTAAAGGAAGAATTTTTTTATAATTTGAATTTATGTTTGAAATTAAATTTCTTGAAAAAATCTTATTTGTACGTAAAAATTTATTTATTCAGTAAACTACTGATTATCCAATTTGTGGATTACCGGTTATTTAAAAAAATTATAGCTATAGAATATATTAAATATTTTTTACCCTTCAGGATTACAAAACCTATAAGTTTGCACTTGTATCTATTTAGATAAATAGTATGAAGATAGTGAGATCAATGACACGCGAGTTTAGGCAAGCTGTGCCATTTAGTTTGTATTTGACTCTCATTGAAAGCAAACCACCTATGAAATCATGCATCATGCAATCATCAACCCTAAACCAAGAAAAAGCTGATAAATCTTTGTGGGCTTTGTACCATCAATTACAAAGGTTAAGACGTGGTTAAATGAATTCCATTGGGCTCGCACCAGTACAAGTAATGCCTAACTTACAGGTCGCCCAAAAGAGATCAAAAGAAATAAAAAATTCATGAAATTATATTGAACGATCGGAGAATGAAAGTGTCTGAAATGGCTAAGGCTCTAGGTATCTCAACTAAACGGATACATCACATTTTCTATGAATATTTGGACATAAAAAAGACAATTTGCGTGATTTGCAATTATTTAGTAACCATTTGAGTTTGAAGCATACTCACTAGATTTAGCCCCTTGCGACTATTTCCTGTTTCCAAACCTGAAAAAATGGTTGGGCGGTAAGAAATTTGGATGGTAATTATTGATACAAAGGCGTATTTAGAGGGCCTTGAGAAAACCTTTTATTTGGAAGAAATGAATAAACTAGAAAAATGTTAGACTAAATGTTTCGAGCTAAAAAGAAAGAAATCGTGTTTATATACGGAAAAAAATATCATTTATTTGAAAAATACATTATTTAATATACATTTTCTAGTGTGCACTTGTAATCTGATTTATATCATTATCATTATTTATTATCATTAGCTCATGAATGTCCTTAACTTAATTAAGGACTTTGTTAAAAAAAATACTTATCTCATTAATATAAATTTCTTTAATATTTTAAATTTTATTTTTTTTTTTTTAATTTATTATCCTAATTATTGTTTAAATGCCGATTACTCTATCTAATATTGTTTTTTGTTTTTGTTTTTTTGTTTAATTAGGAAAATGATTCCGACGAGTTGAACTCTATGGAAGAATTTTTTTTTAAAATTAAAGGTAGAACACACCCTATATATATAGGTGCAGTGAATTCAAATATCGGCCATTCTGGTCCCTCTTCAAACTTTTGTAGTCTTGTGAAAGTATTAATTGCAATGCAGGAAGGAACAATTCCACCAAATTTGGATTATAATCAACCTTCCCCATTTATTAATGGTTTACACAATGGTAACTTTAAGGTAAAATAAGAAATCATTTATTTTTATTGTTTCCAATTTATATATTTCTCATCATTTTCAGGTGGTTAATGAACCAGTGGAATGGAAAGGAGGAATTGTAGCAATCAATGGTATGGGTCTTGGCAGTGAATATTCCCATATACTTTTAAAATCCCATGGACTGGGGGGTAAAAAAAATATATCCACTCCAGCTGATGGATTACCAAGACTGGTACTTATATCTGGACGAACAGAAGATGGACTAAAAACATTAATAGAAAGGGTACAATTTTAAATGCATCTATACTAATATGTAGTATACTTATATTGTAGTTACAAGGGTTGCTGTAAAAGTAGTGAATATTAATGGTTTTATTGTTTTTTAAAGTAGTAGTAGTAGTTGGTTTAGACTCTTCTTAGAGCATCCAAAAAGCTGATTATTGTTATTGTTGAGTTAAAACACAACACAGAATATCGTACAAAAGCATTGTTTGAAATTGTACTCGAGAAAATTCCTTTTCATACAATAATACTAATTCTTTTATAGCAATGCGTAAATGAAACTATAATTGACTTCTTTTTTGATCTGTCATTGCTATTTAACAAAAAAAAAATATTAAATATTATGAAAATTATATTTTTAACTTGCAGTTACTCTATCTAGTAGTGATTTCAAAGAACTTTGGCAGCAACTCTTGTACACATATATAAGCATTTATAAAATTTTACAAGTTTTCAGTACAAATTTTAAAATACAATAACAAACAATTTTTATATTTTTTAAGCTTAATAAAATGCCCATTGATCCCGAGTCTATACGTCTTCTTCATGATGTATATTATACAAAAATCCCGAACCACTTATATCGGTCCTATACTATTCTAGGTGAAGATTCAAATGATACCCGTGAAATTATGGTAAGTAAATGAATATTCGTGTTTTTCCAGTTAAATATTTTTCTATTTTTTTTTTTTTTACAAATTTTTGTTAGCGGTTTGATGGAGATACTAGACCTGTCTGGTTTATCTTTTCTGGAATGGGTAGCCAATGGCCTAAAATGGCTTGTCATTTAATGAAACTACCTATCTTTGCTGAAACTATTGAAATATGTCATCAAATTCTTTTACCAAAAGGTCTTGATTTAAAACATATTATAACAACTGATGACGATACAATTTTTGACAATATACTTCACTCCTTTGTTGGTATTGCTGCTGTTCAAGTAAGTTTATAAAAATTATAATTAAATACAATTTTTCCTAAATTCATCTAAAAATTTGATGGTAAAATTAGATGGCGTTAGTAGACGTTATGCGAAGTTTGGGAATTGTACCTGATGGTATAATTGGGCATTCAGTTGGTGAATTGGGATGCGCTTATGCTGATGGATGTTTTACAAGAGAACAAATGATTTTGTCAGCATATAGTCGAGGAAAAGCTTCACTTGAAGCTAAGTTAATCCAAGGAATGATGGCTGCTATTGGTAATTAAAAATTATTTATTTAATTTACCAAAAAAATTTAAATAAATTTTTTTTTATTTCATTTATTTTATGACTACTAGATTGACGTTTCGGTCTTGATTAACTCCTTCAGATCTTTTGTGTTGTCAAAAGATACATCAAAATTCTATTTCTATATCCCTCTTGAAACTTCACAATATTAATTAGTTATTTTATTAATGTAATTTTATGTTTATTTTGATAACCAAAGACCGAAACGTCATTCTAATGGTGGTTTAATGTTTTCTCATTTAATAATCTATTAATCAATTATTTAAGGTTTAAGTTATGAACAAATCCTTCCAATGCTTCCGGAAGATTTGGAAGTAGCCTGTCACAACAGTAAAAATTCATGCACAATCAGTGGACCTACAAAAAGTGTTGAAAATTTTGTAGAAGAATTAAAAGCTAAAGAAATTTTTGCAAGAACTGTAAATGTATCTAATATTGCTTATCACAGTCGTTATATTAAACCTGCTGCTCCTGCTTTATTAAACTATCTAAAAGAGGTATTTTTATTTATTATACTATAAAATAATGTGATATATATTATCGAGTGATATTATCCCTAAGATTGATAACCATAATTTATAATTAATTGATCATGTTCATTCAGGTGATTCCAAATCCAATAAAACGTTCGTCAAAATGGATTTCAACATCGGTGCCAGAAAATAAATGGAATAGTGAATTGGCTCAATACTCGTCACCTGAATATCATACAAACAATTTACTTTCTTCGGTTCTCTTTGAAGAAGGAAGTGTTCATATTCCTTCAAATGCAATTTGTATAGAAATCGCACCACATGGTTTACTTCAAGCAATTCTACGTCGATCTTTAGGTTCGGGAGTAACGAATATTCCATTGACACAACGAGGACATAAAGATGGATTAATTTTCCTTTTAAACAACATTGCAAAGTATGAACGAACCGTCAATCCTATTAACTCAATAAATGTTATTTATTAAATAAATAAATAATGAAAATATAAATTAATTATTAATTATAACATTTTAATTTATAAATTTTTTTGGTTTTTTTAAATTTAGAATGTATCTTTATGGTCTTTCTCCAAAAATTGAAAATATTTATCCAATGGTTACTTATCCAGTGTCAAAAGGGACACCATCAATTTCGTCCTATGTTGATTGGGACCATACTGAAGAATGGGTTGAAATTTCATCCTCATTTAAAGTAATTTTTTTATATTTTAATTTTTAATTCTAATCTTTCTTATTTATGAATTTATTATTCACTTGTTTTTTGATAAGGTTACTATTACAACGCCATGTGAAAAGACAATTAACATTTCATTGAATAATTTGGAAGATCGTATGTACAAAGGATATCTTCATCAAGGAACCAATATCTATCCACTTTCAGGATTTTTGGTATGAAGAAATAATAATAAATATGATATACTTTATTATTTTTTTAAAATTATTAAAAAAATATTTAAAAGTAGAAGAAAAAAAAATAATTTTATTTGATTATTAATTTAATTTATAAATATTTATATCAAGGAAATAAATATACGATAATATAATTAAACTTGACAGGGAATATAACAAAAAAACTCAACATTTTTTTTCTTCATTAATTATTTACGAGGTCAATTCACAAAGTAGGTTAAGTTTTGGAATTAAGACAAAACTAGTACATGAAAATGTTTTTTATTATATACAATTGAAAGAGTAACTAAAATACTATTTTTCTATATAATTGAAAAAAAAGTTAAGACATTTATCGTAGCGATGAACGAGCATCGAAATTCCTTCCTCATAGAAATCCGCCGCCTTAGTGAGGTACCCACCTAGCACAAAACTTATGGTAGCCTAACTTTTGAGAAACAATTTCGTACAATTTCGTGTGTGAAATGAACTGAAGGAAAGTTCGGTTATGGTGAAACAACGGTGACAAAAATAAGTTGACCTGTGGCCAGGTGCAGAACCGACCGAACTAATGAAGTTGATTTCCCGAGGATAAAACCATTACAAAGTGCATGATTTGTGGAGATATATAAAAAAATCTCCTCATGTGAAATTTGGTGTGAAAATAACACTTCCCTTCCTATCGTCGATCGTTATTACTATCACTTCCGGTTTCCGGATTTGCACCAAAAGTTGATCAATTCATCATACTGATGCATTAAGTAAATATGCCAAATTCCATTAAAATCCGTTGAGCTGTTCAAGCTGTACACATCTATACGGACACACAGCGGACGGACGGACAGACATCATGCTAAAAATTCTTTTTTCTGTTAAGAAAATGCAAGATTGGTGGAGATATGTAAAAATCTCCTTATGTGAAATTTAGTGTGAAAACAATACCTCCCTTACTATCGTTGGTCGGTAAAAATGAAGTGGTGGAAAAGATGAATGAAAAAAATAGAGGAAACCGTCGTTTCACAATAATCGAATTGTCCTTAAGTACGAAATTGTTTCTCAAAAGTTAGGCTACCATAAGTTTTGTAACAGGTGGGTACCACACTCAGGCGGTGGATTTCTATGAGGAAGGAATTTCGAAGCTCATTCATCGCTACGATAAATGTCTTAACTTTTTTGGCAATTATGTAGAAAAATAGTATTTTAGTTGCTCTTTCAAATGTATTTAATAAAAAACAGTTTCCTGTACTAGTTTTGTCTTAATTCCAAAACGTAACCTACTTTGTGAATTGCCCTCGTATTTATTAATTTATCGTAATGTAAATGAACACTAATCAAAAAAAACAAAAAAATATTATTATACTGTGTTTTAGTATGGTATTTGGGATTTAATCTGCGGAGCTAATGATTTTAGTATGCAAGAAGTTCCTATTATATTTGAAAATATTAAAATGCATGAAATTCTATATATTCCACCTAAAGGTAAATTTTTTTTTTTTTTTTAAAATTCGAATGTCACTTTTTGTTTTTGGTTTATTTAATAATACAAATATGTTTATAATATATCTAGGTACTATTTCCATACAATTTTTTTATCAACGAGGTACTGGTCTCTTTGAAATCAATTCAGCTACAGATGAGAAATTGTATGTTACTGGTCATGCACGTATCGCTGATTTTGAGGCACCCACAGACCAATGGATGTCTCCTGAATTCCGTGAAAATATGATAAATGATTTAAATACATCCATGGAGTCAACCACGGAGGCATTTCATCTTGACGTTCAGGATATATATTCACAGTTTGAGCGTCATGGACATACATTTTCGGGTCCATTCCGCTCGCTTGACAATCTTACCATCTCCAAACGAGGTAACGAATTTTCAGAATAGATCAATATATTAAACTATAGAGCTATATACGTCTACGTATTAACTGGTATACATACTAACTAGAGGGAATTTTAAATTAATTACATGTAATTAAGAAACTTGACTCTAACTTGGAGAGGAAATTCGAGAAACGTTTTACTTAAAGTTCATGAATTTCATATACATAGATGATTAACAACTTGAATAAGTAACGAACTATGTATATTCCTTCAAGAAGAAAGAAAGAGATTATCACCATATCGGACAAATTTTAATCTCAGATTATCTCATTAAATACAACAACACAGGTTTTATCTACCAATCAGTCAGTCAATCAGGCGTCTGCATTAATAGAACGAACAAAAAAACAAATTGAAACTTTAAAAAAAAGTTAAAAAAATAATTAAATAAAATTTTACATTTGAAAGTAAAATAAACTAATCAACAAAAAAAAAATCACCAATTCAGTTTCAGGGATACTTGATATTAGTCACTTTAGATGAAAAAAATTCAAAATGTTGTAAGTAATGACCCTCTTCCGGTTGAGCTCCATTTCTCAAAAGTTGATAGACAACTACGAATTTTGAATAATTACCGTATACCAAATTTCATGATTCTAGCTCAAACCGTTTTTGCGTAATCTTGTCTACATACACACACACACACACACACACACAGAGACATTTTTCTCAGCCTTAGTGAAAATGATTCACGAACCTTCAAAACGTCTAAAAACATCAAAATCTCAACATCGAAAATTTTCATGATCGCAATACTATCTCTGGTAAGATATTAAAAACAGTTATTCATTTAAAAGTTAAAAAAATAAATAAATAAAATTTTACATTTGAAAGTAAAATAAACTGATCAACAAAAAAAAAAAATCAGGAATTCAGTTTCAGGGATACTTGATATTTAAAAAATTACAAATGAAAATTTATAAAAAATTACCAATGTTTATGTTGGTTATAAATAAAGCTATATTACTTTTTTTGAATAATTTCAAATAATTTGTGTATATATTACGGAATTTATTCATAAATCAAGGTTTAACTTAATAATCATCCTCATCTATATATATATATATATATATATATATAGGTATACATATTTAAGTTTATGTATATTGTCTGCACTTTGCTCAGAATTTAAAAAATTTTTGTATATCTTTACGTTTTATGTGACCTGGAGAATTTAAATATGACATTAAAATTAAAATTAATAATCTAATCATATTTAGGTTAATTTTTATTTTAATTACTCAGTTATTACTTATATACATTTCATAAATAAGAATGGTTTATAGATTATATAAAAATTAAAATATACCTAATTTCTTAAATTGAAATTTTTGAAATTAAAAAAAAATAATAATTTAGAAGTAAAATTTTATAATTTCAAAGATTTTTTTTTTTTAATTATATAATGTTTTAATAAATTTTGTAATTATACTATTGTTATAAAAAATAAAATGAAATCGTATATAAATTTAAAAAAGTATTTGAATGAGTGAGGAAAAAATAGTTAAAAACTTGAATATAGGGAGACTAATTGAAAAGTTAACGATTGGTAGATCATATAAGAAGAGGAAGATGGGAGAGAATAGAAGTTGGATGGAAGCTTCTCTAAAAAGAGGACAACAGTGTTATATAACAATTAGTAAAATACTATTTAAAGTTTCTTCAATAACAATTCTTCAAGTGTTGCTAACTTCATGATTTTTTTTTTTTTTTTTTTTTGGGGGGGGGGGGTGAGGAACTGATAAATATATTTCGAAATATCTTTTTAAAATAACTATTTTTAATTTTATTTCGAAATTAAATTAAAAACGAACTAAACATTTTAAAGTATTAGATAGATAAATTAAATGAAATTCAGTACTATACTCTTATTTATTTTTTTTAATTTTCGAATTAAAAATATGCTAGTGTCTCTTGTTAATAAACTGTATATCCGTGACCAATTTTCTTGTTAATCGTTATTACTATAGAAAATGTACACTAATTAATCAAATAACAAATTTTATAATATTTTTCAATGTCAGGTGCTGTTGGGTCAATTGCTTGGACTGATGAGTGGATTCAATTCCTTGATGGCCTGATGCAGGTGCCACTTTTCAAAATTGAAGAGGGGTCTCATAATTGTCGTCTGACAACATCAATTGAAAGACTTATCATTGATCCACGAATGTTGCCTAAAGGAAATAATAACCTTAACTTATTGTATGTGTAACAAAAATTTAGATATTTATTATTAAAAAAATAAAAATTGAATTAAATATGAGATATCATTTATTTTTCAGATATTTACAACCACTAAATTTGGTACTTGCATCTGGAATCGAAATGCGAGGGGTGGAGTCCGTCCCATTATTTATTGATACACACTATCTTCCTCAATTCCACATTGATAAGGATGTCTATTTATCTAGCAAAGAGCCTAATATTCAGGTAATTCATTCATTCATATATTTTCTTTCTCCGATTCAACAGCTTGTAACAAACATCTATCTCAATGGCGCACTACTGAACTCAAAAGTTGTTTTCCGAAAAAAACCCGACCCCATCCATCCCTATCCTAAAACATTTATTTCCATTCAATTCATATTTTCTTCTAATTCTCTCATTTCTGATTTTATAATAATTACTCATCGCATTCTTGTGTGTTTCAAAATTAAAATATATTCCATAAAACAATTATTTTGCATGTTGTATTTACGAGTGTGAGGCGTGGTCTATGACATTGGAAGACGAGAGTAGATTTAGTCTATTTGAAAATAGGATTCTAGATACTATTTATGGGCCAAAGAAAGATGAGATCACCGGGGGAATGACGGAGATTGCAGGAATGAGGAATTAATTGCATAATCTCTATGCTTCTCCACAGATATTAGTTAGTAGAGAGTGAAAAAATCGAGAAAGCTGCGATGGGAGCGACACGTGGCTAGAATGGGAGAGGAAAGAATGGCGAAATATATAAATTGGCGGGGAGACCGTTTGGAAGACCAAAGATACGATGGACGAAAAATGTAGAGAGAGACATAAGAGAAATGGGAGCATATAGGAGTCGGATGGATGTAGCTTAGAATAGGGATACTTGGATGATCGTGGTTGCTGCTGTCAAGAATTTTCGAGTTCCGTGTAACCAGAGAGATAGATAGATATATTCTTGGTTTACCTTTGTTTTCCCATAAAATACAGTTTTCGACAACACAACAGTATATAATATAATTAGATTAGGAGGCAGCTAGCCGAGAGTGTAGCATAACAATTTTCTACACAAGAAGTCGGCGTTCGATTCCAACTAAGAACAAATTTTTCTAATAAAATTCAATTTAACATCAGCTGTCTATGGCTCCAGGAACTGTCAGTTCCTGGTTCTGTACATGCGGAAGGCAAAGGGAAACCACCGCATTAACATTCCCAAGAAAAATTATCATGGCTGGGCAGCTTCTAAGGCTATCCTAGTCATGATGATAGCCAAACTCCGAAAGGGAGACGGCACCTTAAGAAGATAATTAGATTAAAAAATAATAATTACAAAATATATAATCCATTATATTATTAAAACTTTATAAATAAGTACAATACTTTGCATACAAATTAATGAATAATAACTATTATTCACAAATATAGCATATATTTTAACTTAAAATATGTACCTAATATTTTTAAATTTTATAAATTTTCAGGATTATGACTCCATGCTGTCTATGTTCTTGAACATAGTCCTTATCAATTGTTCAAAGTCTAAATTGAAAGTTGACTCACTACTTCACGGAAAAAATTCCCAATTAATAGATGACATTAATAAAATTTTACCTACGCTTGATTTCTCTTCCAATATTGAGGTAAATATCATTTCACTAAATTTATTTAAGAAATAAAATTATATTATTTTTCATATTTATATATAAAATAAAATTTTTATATTATTAAATTTGCAGAATTTTTTTTTTTTTTTTTTGAGTGTATTAATATTAATTGAATTAATTATCATTGTTTTTAATAAAAAAAAAATACATAGATTTTTTTGCATTTCGAATTAGAATTTTAGTTTTTTTAGTTTGTTTGTTTTTTTAAAAAGAGTTAAGTTTGTTCATTTACTACTACAATTTGTCTCCAATATCTACGAAAATTGAAGAGAAAAAAAAAATTAACCAACGTATTTCTTTCTCTCTTTCTTGTTTTGCAATAAAAAAAAGTTTATTATCTAATTTTGTGGGGTTTAAGTAAACTTAGATTTCTAACAAATCGTTTTTGTCGGTGTTCATTCTAGGTCCTCCAATGTTCTTTTTATTATTTTTTTAAATTTACAAGAAAATAAACAAAGACATTACTTAGATGTTCAATTTAAAGCTTTTATGTTCATTTTAAGGAATTCTCTTTTCTAGTTTATTAAAAATAGGAAAAAAAAATATATTTTGTTAAAAGAATATTTTCAAAAACAAAAATAATGCTATAACTAAAAATATTTCTAAGTAAGTTAATTTACTTGTTTTTTAATTATTTTAAGAAAATATTCTTATTTAGAACAATTTAAGGCCCGATTCACACACAAGTGGCGTATGGCACTGGCGTGGTTCTGGCGTAGAACAGGTTTGTTAATGTAATTGCATTAGCTTATGACTCAATACCCACAGATATGGCGTGTTGGAGGCGTGGAAAATGGCACGAAGACCACTCCACTCCGACGCGACCGGTGGCTCGTAGGGACTTTGCACGCCACTTCTAGACCATTTCATTATTCATTTCAACTTTTTAATCAAATTTTATATTTTGCCAGCATTTAATTATAAAAACGTGTTTTTTGTGCTACTTTTTTTATGCTACTTTAAATGTTATTAATTTATTTAAAAAAAAATCAAAGAAAACAAAATAAAAATAAAATATAAAATTAGCATAACACTAAACTGCTATAAAAATAATATTAAAAAATATATTATATATTAAAATCTTACGTGAAAATCCAATTATGAGATCAAATTTTCTTAATTAAAATAATTTACTCACATAATCTTAAGAACCACGCCAGAACCACGCCAGTGCCATACGCCACTTGTGTGTGAATCGGGCCTAACAATATAAAAAAAAAACAACATAAAAGCCTTAAATTGAAAAAAAGGACAAAGAATAGTAGGACATTGGGTGGGTTATTGATTGTTATTGATGGAGTACATTCACTTTTATCTAAATTATTATATTTAATATTTAATTTTTCCAATTTCTAGTATGAATTCCGAGAATTTAGTAGTAACTCTTCTTCTGTATCAAATCTTGTAAATTTGGAATCGAATCATTTAATTATATCGGATAAGTGTAAGGAGGCGTACGAGTTGTTGGCTGCCTACCCTCAGGACACTTGTCTTCTGATCCATATGGCTCCGGGCCAACCAGAGCCACCCAACCAATTCAAAATCCTCTGCAGAAAATCGTTCCGCAACGAATGTTTCCTTCTGATCAAACAAGTATATACACTTCTTATTCATTTATTTAACTCTTTATTTTTTTATTTTTTTTTGTTAACTTTATATTTATTTATCACCCAAATTTTTTTTTTTTTTTATTCTACTACTAAATAGTTGATTAAAGTAAATGAAAATTCTCGGGTTCTTTATCTTAAAGAAAACTCAAAGGAATGGAATAAACAAATTTCAACATTACGTGCTCGATCAAATGACGAAAGAATTTATGTAGTATTTAAAATGATGCCATCACATGGAATAATTGAATTTATTAAATTATTTATGTCAGAAAATCTCTCTGAAAATATTCGGTAAGTTAAATAGTAATTATTTAAAAAAAAAAAAATAAAATTTCCTTTTTAAAATTTGAAATTAAAAAAAAAAAACAAAATAAATTTTTAAAATTTAATGTTTCTATAATTTTTTTTTTAAAGAAATTAAAGATATCAAAAATAATAAGTTTTAATTTAATATTTATTTTTTATTTTATTTTTTTTATTTTACTCATATGCAATAAAATATATATTGTCTAATTATTAATTTATAATCTATAGATCTATAGGTGGGCAAGTTCAAAAAAATGAACAATTTTTATTCAAATATAAAATAAAATTTATTTAATAAGAATAAAAAATAAATCTTTACAAATAATTGGAATGGCTTTAAATAATAATAATCTTTAAAAATAAAAATATTTCAGATTAATTTCAAATGAATTAAAATAATCATAAAAACATCGTATTATACATATATTATTTGTTTTTATTAGAAAATCAAATGATAATTTTTTATTAAACATTGATTATAATTTTGTTTTTTAGTCTTGTTCTTCTTCTTGATTCTAATTCGCCTGAATTTTCACTAAATGATAAGTTTTATAAAGAACAACTTTCATTGGATTATTTTGTTAACATATTATATAATAATGAATGGGGATATTTTCTTCGGTTGCCAATTGACAAAGTTACACCAATCCAAGGAAATGATTTGAATTTGTGCCTTCTTTCTACATCTCAGTGAGTTTATTCAAATATTAAAATATATAAAAAGAAAGAAAAAAAAATAAATTTAAAAAATTAAGAGGTCTGTTCAAAAGAAAAGATGAGAAATCAAAGAACGTGCTGATGGCCATACCGAAAAGCGCATTTCAGAGGTGCTTCGACGATTGGAAGAAGCGCTGGCATAAGTACATTGTATCTGAGGGGAATTACTTTGAGGGGGCAAAATGGATATTGATGAATAAATAAATACTTTTCGAAAAGTATTTATTTATTAAAAATCCACCTTTTCTTTTAAACCAGTGATTCTCAACCTTTTTGTTTTTTACCGCGGCACACTTTTAAAAGTTGGCGGCACAGAAAGCAAAAGATAAGTGTAAAAGTTTACCATATTGAAAAAAATTAGAAAGTAAGAAATGTTTAAGAGCCTAGTCCCAAAAACGTTTTACCTTTTTTTTAGAACCAAATTGAAAAAATTTAGAAAAAAAGTCGGAAATATTTAAGAGCCTCATAATCTCGCGGCACAGTGGTTGAGAATCACTGTTTTAAACAAAGAAAATGTTGGCAGCAAGACTATATCTCTATCCATAGCCACATCCATCCGATTTTTATTAATTTTTGATTTTGTAATATCTTCCGTTGCATTTTTAGTTTACCTACTCTCTTAACATTTTCCCATTGTTTTGAGGTATTTGCAACAAACTTTTTCCTCAAAAAAGATAAATTTCCTGTCCAGCTTATAATTCTTCATTCATTTTATAATTCTAACTATATTTATAGATCTATAAGAATTAATATAATTTTTAATTTTCCAATAAAATCATTCTTCATTTTTGACCAAATATTCCAGAGAGAATCTTATTTACAAAATCCCTTCATGGCATATTCTCATTTCTTAATATAATGTTTCACAATTCAAATACATTTTACATTTTTATATTATAATTATTATTATTATTATTATTTGCAGATATCGTAATATAGAATTTAAATATATTGGTTTAAATCCCAATGATATCACTCATACAGAATTAGAAGAAAAAGAAAAACAACAAATTGTAAGTATTTTTTTTTTTTTTAATAATTTAAAAAATTATTATTGATTATTTCAATTAATAAACAATCAAGTAATTTGGATAAATTCAATTTTTTCTTTATTATACCCACCAACAAAATAAATGATACTTTTTTTACTTTTTTTTCACAAAATATCATTTAAAATTTTAGTATAATATAATTGAAAATCCAAACGAAAGCTATTATCAAAGACTGAAATGAATGAATTGACAATCTCAACTTGTTGATATATAATAGGCTATTTTCTTTTTCTTGTTGTAGTTATAAATTAAAATTAAAATTAATAAATAATTATTTATTAAACCAGCGCATGATTGGCTCTTTGTTGATGGCACCACGTCACGTGTTGGCACGTGAGATTTGTAGTGTTAAAAAATTAATTCTGGTACTTTCAGCGATTCAATCAAGCTGAAATTCTATATATAGCAGTTTTATACAATTTTTATTCATGTGAAAAATTATCAAACATATATCTTTATTTTTACGGCCACTTTAAAGGAAAAAAAATCAAAACGTTGTAGGTAATGACCCTCTTGAGCTACATTCTTAAAAGTTGATAGAAAATTACGAATTTTGAATAATGCGCATGTACCAAATTTCATGATTCTAGCTCAAACCGTTTTTGCGTAATCTTGTCTACATACACACACATATACACACACACAGACATTTTTCTCAACCTTAGTGAAAATGATTCAGGAACCTTCAAAGCGTATAAAAACATCAAAATCTCGACATTGAAAATTTTCGTGATTGCAATACTATCTCGCCAGAGATAGTAAAAACAAATCGCCTCTTTTTAGCATCTTCCCTAATATAGCCCCACATATTAATTTTGAAAAGAAAACAATAACTAAAAATTTAATTTCCAAAAATACTAACAGGTTTATAAAATAGCAAATTAAAAATATATATCCTTTTTACTTTTTACTCACAAACGTTTCATTTTTACCCCATTTGGGGTCATTTATCTTAGTTCCCCGACCGCTGATCTAGATAATTTTTACCGACCGACGATAGTAAGGGAGGTATTGTTTTCACACCAAATTTCACATGTGGAGATTTTTACATATCTCCACGAATCATGCATTTTCTTAACAGAAAAAAGTATTTTTAGCATGATGTCTGTCCGTCCGTCCGTCCGTCCGTCTGTCCGTATAGATGTGTACAGCCTGAACGGCTCAACCGATTTTGATGAAATTTGGTATATTTACTTAATACATCAGTGGGATGAATTGATCAACTTTTGGTGCAAATCCGGAAACCGGAAGTGGTAGTATTAGCGATCGACGATAGGAAGGGAAAGATTATTTTCACACCAAATTTCACATGAGATTTTTTTATATATCACCACGAATCATGCACTTTGTATTGGTTTTATCCTCGAGAAAAATCATCTTTATTAGTTTTTTCTTGATTTAAAATTATATGACGTCATCCAGCCATTCATGACGCCACAGCCTTGTCTTACATATATATTATAAATAAAATAAAATTAAAAATGTTTATATTTATTATTTATGTATCCATATCTGTTTTTTATTACATTAATAGATATATTAAAATTATTTGAAATTGTTTCTGTGTTGCTGCTAATTAATTTACTTCAAACCGTCTGTCGGTTCGGACCTGGCCACAGGTCAACTTATTATTTATTATACATCATTATATATATACCTATGAAATTATACATATATTGAACTTAATAACTTTCGATTGTCCTCCTTAAATATAGCATAAGTAGTTATAATATAACAATTAAATGATTGTTCTATCCTAATCGAGATTATTCTTACATTGGATGTATCTAACAGAAAAATAAATACTTAATCAAGACCAAAACTAGAATCAGCTATAATTCCATTACCTTAGAATGTTTATAATTAAACATTGTTATATATATATAATTTAAAATTACTTTACAATTTTTAAATTTTCCCTATTACACTTTTGTTATTTTAATTATTCTTTTAATCTTTTGTTATTCATTCTTCTTATCTACCTCCTTTAATATATCTATTAATATTTATTATGAATCTCCATTTCTTTTATTTCCTTCTCTAATCCTCTTTAATTCTCTTTAAATCCAGGTGACGTCAATGAAGGATTATAAAGTTTATTTATTTATTATTTTTTTTTTTTAAATTCTTGATGACATATTAAAATCGAATTTATTTCAAGTTCTATAAAATAGATTTGGTAACTACATATTAATACATATATTAATCGTTAAGTATTTTTATATAATTATCTTTTATTATATATTATTATTCGAGAAGATTTGCATTTATTCAGCATCGAAGAGCTGGTAAACTTTCACCTAACCCGGTCTGTACTTTTTACTATCTCGCTAGAGATAGTATTGCGATCACGAAAATTTTCGATGTCGAGATTTTGATGTTTTTATACGCTTTGAAGGTTCCTGAATCATTTTCGATAAGGTTGAGAAAAATGTCTGTGTGTGTGTATATGTGTGTGTATGTAGACAAGATTACGCAAAAACGATTTGAGCTAGAATCATGAAATTTGGTACATGCTCATTATTCAAAATTCGTAGTTTTCTATCAACTTTTGAGAAATGTAGCTCAACCGGAAGAGGGTCATTACCTACTACGTTTTGATTTTTTTTCCTTTAAAGTGGCCGTAAAAATAAAGATATATGTTTGATAATTTTTCACATGAATAAAAATTGTATAAAACTGCTATATATAGAATTTCAGCTTAATTGAATCGCTAAAAGTACCAGAATTAATTTTTTAACACTGCAAATCTCACGCGCCAACACGTGACGTGGTGCCACCAACAAATAGCCAAACATATGCTGGTTTAATAAATATTATTTATTAATTTTAATTTATAATTAATTAAATTTAATTTAAATATAATATATTATGTTATTTAATCACATTCAAATTTGCGAGATAGTCGAGTGGAGACACTCCAGCTAATTGTTTATGGGATTAGGCTCGGATGATGTGGAAAGGGAATTCACCATACTCCACATACCGTCCCTCGAATAATTTTTAATTAAGAAACTTTCTGGTATGGTCTGAAGAATGACCTGGCTTATAAATTATTATTGTTTATTTCTAGTTTCTCAATGTTTTTTTAGAAAGTTATTAGATACACAATTCCTTCCACGAACATGACAATCTGGTATAAATTATGACACTATTCAACTTCCAAATTCATTTGGATAGCAAATTCCTCATATTTACTATATTTTAGTTGTTCAGTTTTTACTAAATTATGTGTAACAGGAACCCCTATCCCAATTATAGTGGCTCTGCGGGTGTTATTGTTAATTAGAAGAATATCCGGTCTATTGTAGTCGATGGTTCTATCGGTGAGAACATGTCTCTGTCTCAAGAGAGAATTGGAATTGTCTTTTTCAACAACCGGAGCCGAATTATATGTACTTATAATATGGCGAAGTATTTGACATTGCCAGAAGCTCATATTTAATTTCAAGTTGTTGGTAGATTAATTTTGTTAGGTGGTTATGCCTGCTCAAATAGGCGCTGTCTGATATCGTTAAACAGCCACCCATTAAGTGTTCGGTGGTCTCACCGATTTTCTCACATTTTCTACATTTATCTTAGAATATGTTTTATCATAATTTATAGTTCAAATTATATACGGTCCTGTACCACCATCAAAAATCCCTAAGTCTCTGGGTACAGAATAACACGTTTGATAATCATTCTAAAGACACTTTTTTATTTTTTATTTACCGTCAATTCATTCAACAAGGGGGACGGAAATTTCCCATGTAAGACTTTATTTTCCCATGAACCTAGTTTTTCTAGTCGGGATACAAAGCTATCACTTTACAAGATTCAAGAATTATTATTATTATTATTATAATGTAGTAATAATGTAAAATTCTAATTTTCATATTTGTTTGTGAAATAATGAACTTCTTATAAGAGAGAGAGCATTGAAAAGAGTACTATAATCTTGAAATTTGTATTAATTTTTGTTATTTTTAGTATGCAAGAGATTTAGAAACAAATCATTTGGAATGGAGTGGCTTGATAAATGGTCGTCATCGCTCCATGGGTATAGCAAATTTAATTTATTCCAAAATCGATTTAAATAAATACTACACATGGACCATTCCGGAGAATTGGAGTTATGAGGATGCAGCAACTGTCCCATTAGTCTACACTTTTGTAATATTTTTATTATTCTTATCAAACTTAAATAAATTAAATTTTAAAATATAAACAAGCACACACACAATATATATTTATTTTTTAAAATTAAATTTTAGGCTTATCATTGTCTCTACAATCAAGCTGATATTTCTCAGAACAACCTCAAAGTACTGATTCATTGTGGTTCCAACTATTTTAGTCAAGCAGCTATCAATATTGTCCTATCAACGGATAATACACTTTTTGTCACTGTTTCTAATGAAAATGAGAAAAAACAACTTCTTCACCAATACCCTAAGGTAAATTTCAATTCAATCAATATATCAAAATTAAATATAATTATTTTCTTTTTGTTCTTTTAGTTAGCTTCAGAACAAATATTATTGCTTTCTTCCTTTGAAAATGAAATTCTTAAGAGAACCGATGGAAAAGGTCTTGAAGTGATTTTCAGTGCAGTCCCAGATCAAGAATTAAGGGCTACTTTTAGATGTTTAGGCTACATGGGTAAATTTATCCATGTAGGCACCAAGGATATTCATCGGAACACTCAAATTGGTAAAATATCTATATATCTCTAACGTTTTGAAAAATTCACTATTATTTATAAAGTTCTTGGCATCAACGACAACATTCCTCTATCTAATTTGATCAATTTTCATACAAATTCCTTTTTTTTCCTAATTTTATTTATCTTACCGCCGTTGCATTCTTGTTTTACCCATTCAGTAGACATATCTTATTGACTTTTCACAAATTATAACATATTCTCCTGTTTAAACATAATTTAGACATTCTCAATTTTATAATTACAACAAAATTTATAAATTTTTCAAGATTTCTAAATTTTAACTGAAAAGTATACAAATTAACACTTTTCACAAATATTACATTACAACTTAAATATTAGATTCTTTATTTTTACCTCCTTTAAAAATTACAAATAATTTAACATATTTTTAAGATTTGCTACATAAATCAAAAACATTTTATATTAATATTAATCTGACAAAATTTGTTACAAACACTTTACATACAGTCTTTCTTTTCAATAATCTTTGGATTTAAATTATATTACATATTTATGTATGTATTTATTTATATTTTTTATATAGAAAGTATTATTCTCTTTTTTAGAGTAAAGTCAAATATTCGAGGGATTTATTTGGATCCTCCTTTTCACCCCCTCCCCTCCTCCTCCCCCTCTTTCAATTCAACGTTGAATCCATTTTATTTAGTTGTCCAATGTCCGGCCTTGTCCTAGAAAGCCTCTTCTCGTGTTCACCTCAATTTGTTGAACTCTATCTCTTTCTTTTTTATATCGTAGCTATTCAATAATGAATTTGTTGTTCATTTGTTAACGAAAATAAAAATAGAATAGAACTGTTGGCCATTTGCATTATTTACTTTTGTGGATATGGGTCAATTTCATTTTTACTACCTGAAAATTCGACAATTTATTGGTTGATTGAATGAAATAAATAGATAAGTTATTTAAAGAAATTTTTACGAGATTGAAAATAAAATTGTGACAAAAAAGATCGTATCAAGTGGGATAATAAAGGATCGAAGACAATGTCATTGAATCATTGAATGGTTTAAACTTCATTTTTACTCTCCTTCAATTGGTAAAAGAGCTCTTTGACAAGCATTTTTACATAGATTAGATTAACATTTTTTTTTTGAATTTTATATATAAAGGGCATACATGAAATTTATTTTATAAAAATTTGGACCATTTATAATTTATATAATTGAATTTTATAATGAAACTGTCTAAGGAGGAATTGCATGAGCTCTATGCATCTCCAGTTATGGTTATAAAGAAGGTTGAGATAGGCAGGACAGGAGTTGGATGGTTATGACTCAGGATAGGGACAATTGGTGAAATGTGGTTGAACTTTCGAGTTCCGTAGAGCCACAGTGAGAGATAGATATATAAATTGAAGCTTTAGGAATAAATATATTGAAAACAAAGAGTTGTATAATTTTGGGATCTTGAAATTCCACTGGAGAAAAATAAACGCCATTTAAAACAAAATTTTTATTAAACATATAAAGAGAATATTTTATAAATAAGTCAATTTTTAAAAATTATTAATAAGTTATTTTAATTTTAGGAACAATTAAATTTCTGGAATGTTGCTCATTTTATATTACTAATTTGGAGACTCTTTTCTCAATAAATAAGGCAAATCAAGAGAATATTCACAAACTTATGGAGAATGGACTTCAAAGTGGAGTAGTAAAACCACTTAAGAGAACTCAATATCCATTTGAAAATCTAGATTTAGCTATCAAGTAAGTAGTTGAGTTTATTTTGAGGTATATAAATATATGATATTTCTTATACATATTATACTTAATTATTTATATGTCATTTCTGAACCGAAACTTTTTGACCACATCAAACATTCATCAAACATTTTATCTTCACTTTTCTATTTCTCTATATATCTAGGGTAAATGTACCAGTGTACCAGTAGTTGACACTTTAATTTTATTTAATATCGGATAATAAGACTGTAAATCACGCCTGTTATCATGCAATAAAGGGGCTTATCATATCAAAATGTAATATAATATATGTCTTTATGTAATTATGTCTTTACTTTACTCGCTCTCAACGACAGCTTATTTATATTAATATAAGTTAAGGGGTAGGTGATGGAGAAGGGTTAGTTTCAAGAATTACTATCTTTCCAAATGGTCAAGTACAATAGTGTATTTTATTATTGTTACCTGTTCAAGAACCATTTTATATAGAAACCTTGCCAAGGGGTCAGGTATAGGAATTAAAACAAACCCAAGCTTGTGAAATCGAATTTTAAGTCTAAAAGTTGATTGACATTATAAGTTATGCCAATTTCTATTACACGTGCAGATATATAACTATATATATACAAAAAAAGTTAAATACAAAATAATTTGGCAATGACAATTGCCCTTTGCCAGAGTTCACTGTAAAAAAACTCAAAAAATAGAAAAATTAAATGGAAAGAAAGAAAGAAAAAGAAAAAAAAAATTATAACAAAGACAAATGTATGTATGTACACTTGTATTTTATATTTATTACGATTATTTCAAGTTAACAAACAAAGATTTCGGTATCGGCATCATAATCAGCATGAAAAATAATTTGTTTTTTTTTCGGGAAATGTTTCGTTTTTTCCCGGGAAACGAGAAATAAAAATTAAATAATAACCCTCTGGAGTTCCCAATTAATAAAATATAAATGATAATATCTTAGCACACACACAACACAAATATAAAAACTTAATTAGAAAAAGAGAGAAGAATAAAATATACTCCGATAAAGAATAAACAAAAACAAAACAAAAAAAAAAAATAATATACAAAGTTTGATTAGAAATTAGAATTAGAATTAAGTTACATTATAATAGATAATTGTTTAGTCAAACTTTAGACAAACTTTAATAATTTTTATCTCGTCAACTAGAAACGACCGCCACATAATTACTTCTTAAGGAAAGTTTGTTTTGAATCAAAAAAGGAATCTACTGGTAAAGTTTTATAGAAATCCATGATACATCGGTTAGACTAAACAATTACCAATAATTCAATGGTCACTCTTGTACTCAGAACTTGATATGTTTTTTTACTATCTCGCCAGAGATAGTATTGCGATCACGAAAATTTTCGATGTTGAGATTTTGATGTTTTTATAAGTTTTGAAGGTTCCTGAATCATTTTCACTAAGGTTGAGAAAAATGTCTGTGTGTGTGTGTGTTTGTGTGTGTGTGTGTGTGTGTGTTTGTGTGTGTATGTATGTAGACAAGATTACGCAAAAACGGTTTGAGCTAGAATGATGAAATTTGGTACATGGACATTATTCAAAATTCATAGTTTTCTATCAACTTTTGAGAAATGTAGCTCAACCGGAAGAGGGTCATTACTTACAACGTTTTGATTTTTTTTCCTCTAAAGTGACCGTAAAAATAAAGATATATGTTTGATAATTTTTCACAAGATTAATAATTGTATAAAACAGCTATATATAGAATTTCAGCTTGATTGAATCGCTGAAAGTACCAGAATTAATTTTTTAACACTCCAAATCTCACGCGCCAACACGTGCCATGGTGCCATCAATAAAAAGCCAAATTTGCGCTGGTTTAATATTTATTATTTATAATTTATAATTAATTAAATTTAATTTAAATATAATATATTATGTTATTTAATCCAATTCAAATTGCGAGATAGTCGAGTGGAGACACTCCAGCTTATTTTTTCTTTAATTAAGTATATTAATGAATTACATGATATTCATATTTTCAGGTCAATAAGAGATTCTCTTCCGCTTGTGAAAACGATAGTAGAAATGCCATCGAAGCCTCTCTTGGGCCCTATTTCCAAAAAACAGAAACATCTGTTAAGAAAATATTTCTACGGAGATGTCTCCAATTTAATTATTTGTAAGTAGGCCTTGAATCAAAAGTTTCAAATCATTCTTTGATTAGTTAAAATACAATTGAGTATATTATTCTATTATATAAACAAATTTTATTCGTTGTGTCTTTTCAAACTTAAGATTAAAACAAAAGGCATTCAAAACAAAATTCTATAACATCCATCTCTGTGACCTTTTTTTTTTTAATTAAAATTGATAATTTAAGAAGATAATAGTTACTCACATCACTTGGACTTTATAATAGAAAAGGGAAAACTGATTTCATACCCATTGTGTCTAAATATTTTCATTATTAGTTTGAAGATGGTTGATTATTATTATTGATAAAATAAATAATAACTGTACTAATATATATTGTAAGTACAATATTTGAATTTGTTTTTAAATATGAAAATATATTTTATCTTAAATTAGAAAAAATATCTTTTATTTTTTAAGGCGATTGAACTCATTTTTTCAATTTATTAACATAATAATACATTTTTTTTTCTATATTTTTAATGAATTTCTTATCATAAATTTTTAAGCGCCATTTAAAAAAAAATAATAATATTATATGTAGAGGTAGATAGATGTAGGAGAATTGGATGAAACTTTGTCAGTGGATTCCATTTTTAATTCCAAAGAAACTTTCCTTATGCAATAATTAAGTAATATTTTATTGACAAATTCACTAATTATTCACTTATTCATTAATTTTCGGTTTTTTGGATATAGGTAAATTATTGAATGAATTATTTTTTTAATTTTCCTATATCCAATTATTTTGCCGGTTGTATTATATATATGGGTGTGAGGCATGGTCTATGACCCTGAGAGACGAGAGTAGATTTAGAGTATTTGAAAATAGGATTTTTCGTAGCATTTATGGGCCAAAGAAATGATGAGGTCACCATTGAATGGCGGAGATTGCATAACGAGGAATTGCATGATCTCTATGCATCTCCAGACATAGGGTTATAAAATCCAGAAGGCTGCGATGGACATGGAGGGTGGCTAGAATGGGAGAGGAAAGAATGGCGAAAAATATATTGGTGGGAAGACCCATTGGGAAACGTCCACTTGGAAGACCAAGGACGCAATAGATGGACAATGTAGTAAGGGACGTGAAAGAGATGGGCCAGAGTAGAGTTTGGATGGTTATGGCTCAGGAAACTCTTGGAAAATGTGGTTGTTGAACTTTCGAGTTCTGTAGAGCCACAAAGATAGATAGATACTATGTAAGTATTTGTAAGAATAAATTAGTAATAATATAATAACTTCCAATTTTCAAACTTATTAATTTATATTCAATAATTTATAATGTATAAGTAATTAAAAATTTTTAATATTCTAAGAATATTTCAAAAAATATTTTTATTTTTAAATAAACTAAACTCTTTTTTTTTCTTTCTTTACAAATTTCGATATTTTATAAAGATCCAGATATAATTAGAATTATAAAATCGAGAAGGCTGCAATGGACAGGGCACGTGGCTAGAATGAGAGAGAAAAGAATGGCGGAAAAATATATTGGTGGGGAGACCGAGTGGGAAACGTCCGCTTGAAAGACCAAGCACGCGGTGGGTTGATAATGTGGGAAGGTTCGGGTGAGGGTAGGGATTGGAGGGTTGTGGCTCAGAATACGAATACTTGGAGAGGTGTGGTTGCTTCGGCTAAGTACTTAGTAGTTCCGTATAACCACAGAGATAGATAGATAGATAGATAGAAATATCCAAACCCAACTGAAATAAAAAACACAGAAAATTATTCTGCTGGCCAAATGAATAAAATATGGTAGCTAAATTTTATTTCATAGAGAAATATTGCACAAGGGAAGTTTCTTTGGAATTAAAAAAAGAATCCACTGGCAAAGTTTCATCCAAATCCCTGAAGCTTCCTGTTTTATAAACAACTACCAATAATAATAATAATAATTGTATTATTACTAATTATAATAAATAAAGGAAAGGTTACAATTTGTATTATAATGGCAAAACCAGAGAAAGATAATAATAATAATAATAATAATAATTTTTCAAATTTATTAACTAAACAAATATGTTGAAAAGAATAAATTCAAATTTGAATTTAGAATTAATAGAAAGGAATTATAATTTGTTTAATGAAAAGGAAATTTATTTATTTTGTTCCCTTTTACACGTGTACTAATAATAACAATAATAATATAGTATATAATTATGTACTTAATTTGTTTTGTTAATCCCGATTCATTCCGTTATGGTTGAATTGCCATTTGCCACGGCTTCTGGCTAATTCTTGCGTTTAATTCCTGTGATGTTTGTCTGTTGTTTAGCCTCTCGGATGGATTACGCACTCGACCTCGCTGAATGGCTCAATGAGCGAGGAGTTCGCTATCTCTTCATTGCAGCTTATGACAACAACAACTCATCATCGATCACCTCCAACATTCAATTTCGATTGGACGCCTTGATTCGTAAATACAACTCACAAATTGTTTTAATTCCGTCGAAACCAGCAATTGGCTGGACATCAGCTCAAGAGTTGGTTAATCAATGTCAAACAACAGCACCATTTGCTAATGTCTTCCTAATTAATTTGGTAAGTTTGATGGTCCATTACCAAGATTACCTGACATGTGTATTACAGACTAAAGATGATAACAATATCTTCATTAAAATTTTTTCATTATTTATTTAATTAAAAAAAATAACTCTCTGACTTTAGTACGTCCTATGCAAGGATAACGCCTATCAAGCCGGTTATATCATTGATCATGATCAGTAGATCAGTAGAACGGATCCTTTCAACCTTTACCTTGATTTTCTTGATCGGAGGCGCTATTAAGTAGCTTTTCCCCAATGTTGTTCCCGGAGGTTGGGTTGATTCCGTCCCATAGACCCCAGCTAGGAAAATTCCCTTGCCAGGCCCGGAACTTGAACCCGTGATCATGTGAATGTGAGGCAGGTTCGCTACCCTCACACCCAATGACGCCTTCAATTATTTAATTACATTTAAAAAACAAAATAAATTCTTGTTTTACTATCAACAAATTATAATTACATATCATTTAAAATTTTAATTTATATTTCCAGGATGGATCAAGTGAATTGGTTAGATCACTTGATTCAATTACACGTCAAAAGAATCGGGTTGACATTTTCGCTGCACTCCATTGTTGGAATATTCAAGATCTCATCTTAAATAGGCAACATTTAAATCATTCAGCAGTTTCTATCAATATTAAAGATGGCAGTAAAAGTGAAGTATGTGTTTTATTATATTCAATTTTAAAATTATCTCACAACAGAGTCTATATATAATAATAATAATAATAATAATAATAATAATAATCGATATTAACAATTTCTTTTTAGTTTTGGCAATATTTAGGTTGCCTTGATCGTGTATTTTCTTTTGATACAAACGCAATACTTTCAATTGTGCGACTGAAACCACAAGTATCAAGTAAAGGCAATTTTCTATCAAGTAACATGGAACATAATCTTCAATTATTTTTGCCTAATATACAACAATTAGAATCTCTTGGTAAAGAAGTTTCATCGGTATTAAAATCACGAGGTAAATTAAATGTTTAATTTCATTTCATTTAAAGATGAATTTTAGTAAATCGAACTATAAATATAATTAAATATATACGAAGTTTGTGTACCAACACAACAAAAAAAAAAAAAAAATTGATAATCGAATGAGCATCAGCCGCGAAAATTGAAAATCTTTTGAACAGATCTCGTATAGATTTAATCGTTGGCACTCATTTAAATATTTTATTATTTTATTTTTTACTTGAAGAATTCAACTTAACGAATAATATTTAAAATAAGAAAAATAAAATTTCTTTTAATTGTGGGTTTTTAAATTGATTAATAAGTTTATACACATTTTGATAGTTACAGAAGTTTGTTAATATCTTTATTAATGCTTATTATATTAGTTAACTTACAGAGTATTTGAATATTATTATAACTTGTTGAAAACTATTATACTAATTCAGATATTACTAATGAAAAATGACACCATTCAATTTGAAATCAAAATTATTCATGTTTTTCTTAAGTTTAATTTTATAATAATACTAATTTACTAGTAAGAATAATAATAATTTTTAAAAATTTAAAATTTACATTCATCATATATAAATTTATAATTTGGTATGTTTAATAGAATCTTATAATTAAAAATTAAAGATATTATTTTGTTATTTTAATAATAATTTATTAATTTCTAATTATCTAATGATGATTAAAATATTTACAATGGGTGAATTTCGTTATGAGTTTAGCAACATTGTTAATATTGAATAATAAACGAAGTAAAGTTTCCATAGGACAATTGATGATAGACCCACTTAAATACTTACTGGATTAGATGTATTTCTGCATTGTTAAATATTTAGCACCCCAGGCGCTTTCTGAATTATATATGAACGGGAACAAAACTTATTATGAAATTTTGTTAAGTTTCTAGGAAGAGATAAAGGTAGATTTAATTAAAGACAATAAATATAGTATACCTACATAACTAGAAAGTATATATAAATATAATTATATTAAAAGAGAGGATTTAATTCTTTAAAATAATCTATTTTTTTCAATATTTCAATATTTATTTATAATAAATAGAAAATTTTTATTTTTTAAAATAATTTTTTGTTTTTTTTTATAAAAATGACAATAAACATTTTTCTCTATCTCTCTACATAAAAAATACTTTTAATTTTTACAATTTTCAATCAAAACTACAATGTTAATATGTAATTTTATAATAGTTTTGGTAATACCCATATTTGTCCCCTCTCGGATTTTGATGAAACAGTTGATTCCTTGATTAATTTTAAGAAAAGTTTGGATATAGGGAAATTATTTAATTAATTAATTTTTTAATTTTTCTATATACAATCCAACCTGAAAAAAACCCCTAAAATTAGTGGTGCCCTCTGTTGGTCAAACGGATAAAACATGGTAGCTTAATAGAATATCAATTGAGGTCTTCAGGGCCAGAACGGACTAACCCACTTTTTTCACTTTTTCGCTTTTATGTCTTAAGATTATCCTCGTAACTTATATTTTAAAATGCCGTAGTAGCCTAAGCAACCTTCTCGTTTTTATCGCTAGATTTCAGCACATGTACTACTTTGGATTTCATGATTTAATAGAAATCTAAAACTCCAAACTGCATAAAAGCAAAAAAGTGAAAAATGTGGGTTAGGCCGTTCTGGCGCTGAAGGCCTAAATTGATTTAGATCCAAACTTTAATCCTTTTTATCTCAAAAACTACAAGTTTCCCTATTTTCTAAGAAAAAATGTTTCTTAGAATTAATTAAATTATCAATTGGCGAAGTTTCATCAAAATCCGAGAGGTGACAAATATCGGTAGCTATTATCTAAATTTTTTTACAAGGAATATATAATATAATAATACAATTTTATCTTATACAGGAGATAATGCATCATGTTCTGATCTTATTGAAGTTGTGACACGTAGTGTTGGTATTGGTTATGCTCGAGATGTTCCAGCAATATTTATGATCCCTGGTTTAAATGGGTCATCAGCTGATACTGTACGCCCAATAGCGAAAATGCTTCTTTATCCAGTTTTGGTTTTACAAATGCCAATTCATCCAGGAACGTTAGAAGAAGTCGCTGATAATTTTGTCCAAGTGATTTGAATTTTATATTGAAATGTTATCTAAGTGGTACATATTTAATAAATTTATTTTTAATTTTTTTTTTTAGCAAATTCTTAATGTTCAAGATATTGGACCATTTAATTTATGTGGTGTCTCTTGGGGCGGTCCTTTGGCCATTGAATCAGCTCGCCGTCTTGAAAAACTTGGTCATACTGTGAAAGTATTCTTGTATGAGGGTGCCCCAGATACTATTCAAGCTAAGATTAAATTATTAAATGAAGCAGCGATAAAAGAAGTTAATCTTATTTGTCATTGTCTTGAAATCAAATCACTCCGAGTATGTATGGCTTCCATCTTCCATGATTTTTATTTAAAAAAAATATTTTTTTTTTCATTGTTTTTTTTTTGATCTTAATTCTTTTAAAAACAGATAAGAGATGAGTTATTGACATTACCGAATTGGTCGTCGAGAGTAAATAGAGCACTCGATGAGATTTCTGTACCAAAGATGAAAAGGAATTGGCTTAATTATGGATTGGAGACATTACGTTGCCGTTTAGAGCTTATCAGTCAATTTCCTTATGAATATGATCCTCTTATATCCTGCGATGTCCATCTTACGCATTCATCTGAAGATGACGACATTTGCGGTTTGGATAGGGTACGTTGATAGAAAAGTTAACCCCCTGAGGGATCATATTATTAGGTATATAGTATCAACGCCAGAAAGTTAAAGATTATATATAACATAAAAAAACAGGAGATATAAATGAATTGTCAACGTCTAAAAAACTTACCTTTTACTTTTTTAAAAATTTTCTGTAATTAAAATATTTCAATTAATTTTTACTATCTCGCCAGAGATAGTATTGCGATCACGAAAATTTTCGATGTTGAGATTTTGATGTTTTTATATGTTTTGAAGGTTCCTGGATCATTTTCACTAAAGTTGAGAAAAATGTCTGTGTGTGTGTATATGTGTGTATGTATGTAGACAAGATTACGCAAAAACGGTTTGAGTTAGAATCATGAAATTTGGTATACGGTAATTATTCAAAATTCGTAGTTTTATATCAACTTTTGAGAAATGTAGCTCAACCGAAAGAGGGTCATTGCCTACAACGTTTTGATTTTTTTTCCTCTAAACTGACCGTAAAAATAAAGATATATGTTTGATCATTTTTCACATGATTAAAAATTGTATAAAACTGCTATATATAGAATTTCAGCTGGATTGAATCGCTGAAAGTACCAGAATTAACTGCAAATCTCACGCGCAAGTACGTGGCGTACAAAGAGCCAAACATGCGCTGGTTTAATAAATATTATTTATTAATTTTAATTTATAATTTATAATTAATTAAATTTAATTTAAATATAATATATTATGTTATTTAATTCAATTCAAATTGCGAGATAGTCGAGTGGAGAACTCCAGCTAATTTAAAGATAAATTTACAAATTAATAAAAATTAATCATAAACACAGAAAAATACTAATTTTTTCAAAAATAATAAAAAAAAAATGTTGATCTCCTACATAAAATTTCTACAAAATTTGTTGTTCTTAATAAAAAAAAAAAAAATATACCTATTATTGGCATAGGAGGGTTGGGTTTTTTATATTTTTTATTTTAATTTTTATTTTGTTTTTGTTTTTTTTTTTTTTTGTTTCAGTATACCAAAACGAATGTCGATTTTCAACCTGAGAGTATAGAAAATACATTTTCAGAGATTATCAATATGGGGGCAGCCGTTGTATTGGGTCGACGCAAATATAAAATCCCCTTACAAAAGCGATATCTTAAAGTTTAAAATGATTTTTAGGTGTGTTCATCAATCAAATATAAACTTATAAAAATATATATTTTAATATAATATATTATATACATTATTATAAAATATTTAATTATTATTTTCATTCTAATTTATTACAATTACCTGCTCAACCCGCCTCCCGGTCTCCCTGGATCACCCCCCTTCATTTCCTATCTATATTTTTTATTATTTATTATTATTTTTTTTTTTTATTTATTTAAAATTTCCAAATTTATATATTTTTAAATCTATTTAAATAAATACTATATTTACATATTTGATTGATTCAAGTAATTTAAGTACTATGGGCCTATAATTTGAATTCTATTTATAAGTTTAAACCAGGGGTGAGCATCATTTTTATCAAAGGGCCAAACGAAAGTTCAACATTTCTTGCCGAGCCGCAGACAAAAAACAACTTAATAAATTATTAATACTTAAATAATTAACAATGCACATAATACATGTCTCTTTCAAGGTCTCATTGATGTGGCATTTATTATAAGTACCTGGTTCACCGAGCCGAAATTCAAATAATTTAAAAAAAATAATTATAAAACATACAGCCCTTATTAATGCAATGAAAGACAGAAAAGTATGGCCAGTGAATATAACATATATATATATTTATATTTTGTAATTTGATTTGATTTATATTTATAATATTTTGTATTTAAGGAAGCGCTGCTGTCTGACCAAGTTGATGACGTCATTTAAATTTCGTATTTTAAATTAAGAAAAATCTAATAAAGATGATTTTTCCCAAGGTTGAAACCAATACAGATCGATTTTTCTTTATAAAAATTATCTATGGTGTGAATTTCAAAAAAAATCCTTCTAGCGGTTTAATATTTCAAAAATACAATTATATATATACAATTTTTGCTAGTATAATAAGATAAGATATATATTTATCTTAAATGAAATCAAGTGGCCCGCAAAAAAGTCCTTTTATGCTTGGAGGGCCGCACAAATCTGTTAGGAGGGCTTCATGCGGCCCGCGTGCTGCGGGTTGCTCACCCCTGGTTTAAACGATATTGTATTTTATTTTACTGTAAAAGTCAAATTACTTATTAATTTATATTATCAATGTAGATAAAATGTGAAATAATTTATTTTTAGAATTAATAATAAAAATAGAAAAAAGTCTTACATTAAAAAAATAAAAATATTCTCTCTAATATAAGTAAAGTTCCATTTAACTAGGAGGTGGAAAATATGACCATAAATAATTGGATCTTTACTGGTTGGATATCTATTCATTCGGCAATAAAATTGATTTATTTACCTAAGAAATTTAATTCCAAAAAGTTTTTCTATACAATCTGCATATAAATATCAATGAGAAGGAAATTATTTATTATTTTTCCTTCTTTTTTGACATAATCAAATATTATTTGAATATAGATAAGAAATATTTTTTTTAATTTATTAATTAATATAAGTACTTTATTATAATCAATACACATAAAATTTCATTATATTTATATTCAATATTACTTAATACTAAACAGTAGAATGTTTTAAATTTAGATGGATGGGGGATACTTTGTATTTTACTTGAATTCATGAATTTATTATCTATTTAGATTTTCTAGATCAATAATTTCATTCCAATAATACTGAGTTAAGATAAATATACCATTAAAATATTGACAACAAGAATTTTGAGCATTTTAAAATTTGTTATTTTTTTAAAACCTCAATTTATATATATATTTAAGTATATTCTTTTAATGTATTATCAATTATATTATCCAGCATGAATACTGAACCTACGCGTAAATATTTAAATTTTTGTACATTTTTTATGTTGAGATTTTGTGTGTCAAGTTTAATATAATATAATTTTGAAATTAATGCTTGAAAAAAGGACTCTTGTGTATATGTAGTCCCAAAATTACATATAGAATTTCATCTCCAATTTATATTTTTCATTTCAGAGTCTCTAAATCAGTGATTCTCAACCAGTGTGCCGCGAGATTATGAGGCTCTTAAACATTTCCGACTTTTTTCTAAATTGTTTCAATTTGGTTCTAAAATAAAGGTAAAACGTTTTTGGGACTAGGCTCTTAAACATTTCCTACTTTCTAATTTTTTTCAATATGGTTCTAAAAAAAAAACGTAAACCGTTTTTGGGACCACTTTTATTCAATATGGTAATCTTTTACACTTATCTTTTTCTTTGTGTGCCGTCAAATATTTAATCCGTTAAAAGTGTGCCGCGGTCAAAAAAAGGTTGAGAATCACTGCTCTAAATTGACTACGATATCTATCTATCGAATAACTTCATATTATTATTTACAATCTTTCAAGATGACTGAACAATGATATGATTGGAGTCCATCTTATCGTGAGAGTTATCATTAAATGTATAAAAAAAAATAAAATAATACATATAAGTAACAATTATGAAAAAAATTCTTCTTTAACTCTTAAATAAATAAATTTAAACAAATAAGATCTATATAGGAAGTAAATATAAAAATGGTATTCAAAAGAATACTATAAAAAGCCATGAAAATTAAATTAAGGTAATTGAATTTTCTCGGGATTAGGAGAAAATTGAAATCAATAGGAAGTAAAGAGTAAGTTTTGTCGTGCTTTGCTTTAAAAATTAGTATATATATATATATAATAGATATTGAAATATAATAAATGCTGATTTATAATAATTATTTTTTAAAATATGTATATGATTATAAGAAAAAATATGATTTCAAAATACTGACATTTAATCTTAAAAAAAAAAAATATAAAATAAAAAAAATATTTAATATATAAAATATAATTTTTCATTTTGTATGCGGGCGGCCGAGTGAAACAAAGTCATCGAGTTCAATTTTCAACCAGTGCGTCTCGGGTTTGAAACCAACCGACTGTAAGTGTTTTTTCTAATTACATAGTGAGAAACTTAAGAAGCATTCAACAGATGGCGCCCATTGATTCTAATTCATTTGAAGATCAATTCAAAAAAGAGAACTTGGAAAAAAATGGATCAAAAGCAATTACGTGATCCACAGTGATTCAAATATTTCTTTCTATAAATTTCGAATTTTAATATTTATTAAAATCTCTTTTAAATTAGGATAGAGTCTATCTCAAAGGTGAACCAAGTTTAGGATCTTTACCCTCCACATGGTATAATATACCGTATATCTTCTTTTCTCATTATATAATGTCTATTTGAGCAATTTTCCGGTGTAACAATCACAAGAGATTATATGAAATGTGTGTGTCTGTGTGTGTGTTATACACATTTCTTTAATAATCTTTTGAATTGAGTTCAAAATATTTTAATGAATACTACACACTTCTTCAAATGTTGAACTATATATTTATAGCTATAAATTTAAAACAAAGTGGGTTAAACTTTGTTTAAGAAAATTTCACAAAATTTATAATATAACAAAGAAATGTTAATTATAAATGACTTAATGAAGCACTCTAAAGAATTTTAAATTTAATGCTGTAAAGGTCGGCCCTTTCAGAATTTCTAACTGGTCATTCCTCATCTTAGAGACAATCACTAAATGTACTCGTATATACCAGCGGTCTGAGAACCGGGGTAAATGGTAAAAATGAAACTTTTGTGAGTAAAAAGTATATATTTTGCTATTTTATAAACCTGTTAGTATTTTTACAAATTAAATTTTTAGTTATTGTTTTCTTTTCAAAAATATCATGGGGGGCTATAATAGGAAAGATGTTTTTACCGACCGACGATAGTAAGGGAGGTATTGTTTTCACTCCAAATTTCACATGTGGAGATTTTTACATATCTCCACGAATCATGCATTTTCTTAACAGAAAAAAGTATTTTTAGAATGATGTCTGTCCGTCCGTCCGCTGTGTGTCCGTATAGATGTGTACAGCTTAAACGATTCAATGGATTTTGGTGAAATTTGGTATATTTACTTAATGCATCAGTATAATGAATTGATCAACTTTTGGTGCAAATTCGGAAACCGGAAGTGGTAAAATTAGCGATCGACGATAGGAAGGGAAGGGTTATTTTCACACCAAATTTCACATGAGGAGATTTTTTACATATCACCACGAATCATGCACTTTGTATTGGTTTTATCCTCGAGAAAAATCATCTTTATTAGTTTTTTCTTAATTTAAAATTATATGACGTCATCCAGTCATTCATGACGTCACAGCCTGGTCTTACATCAGGGATGGGCAAACTTTTTTAGGATGCGGTCTACTTCTAATTTTTTTACAATAAGTCGGTCCACCAGATATTTATTAAAATAATAATAATAAACAATGTGGTATAAATGTACATAGGTAACTAAAAAAATAGAATAAGAAAGGAACTTAGGTATATATTTTCAAACAAAATTTAAAGATTATAAAAGTATAAAAATATCAAGTTCATAAGAAATATTCTGAATCGAATTATTATTTAAGATAAAGTCATGTGAAATTGTCCGCATTAGAAGATTTACACTGCATATCCTCTGCTAATTTAGTAAATCTTGGTGTATAACTGCCAGTCTTGTACTGCATTCGAGGTGATTGTCTGTAAGACGGGAGCGATATTTTGATTTAATTATATATTCATCGTAGAAAATGTAGATTCACATAGGTAGGTAGAGCCAAAGAACGATGTTAAATTTAATGCGAGACCTTTTAAATCAGGATACTTAACTTCGTCCATTAAATTCCAAAAAATATTTGTAGGATCTGAATTATGTGCTTTTAAAATTATGTCATTTTGAAGAAGTTCATCTTCATCAATAGTTATAGAAAACGATTCGTTTATATTTTTGGTTATTTCTTCCCCGAGTAATGGAATTTTTTATATGCTAAGGAGTAGTTTAAGTAAAAAAGGCAATGAGTAAAGGCGATCACTTTAAAATGACTCGGCGGTCCACCAGTCGATCGCGATCGACTTAATGCCCATCTCTGTCTTACATATATATTCTAAATAAAATAAAATTAAAAATATTTATATTATATCCATATCTGTTTTTTATTACATTAATAGATATATTAAAATTATTTGAAATTGTTTCTGTAGCTCGAAATCAATTTACTTCATCGTCGGTTCGGACCTCGCCACAGGTCAACTTATTTTTTTAAGAACCAAATTGAAAAAATTTAGAAAAAACTGGACTAGATTTATGAATTAATTTGCATATATAAAAAATTATTTTGGAAATAGTTCCTCCAACTGAAAAATATACTGGAACCAAAGAACGTTGAGATATATAAAATGTTAATTGGGTATGTAACTAATGTATTACTTACTAAAGTTTTTTTAGAATTAAAATAGAAATTCATACTAGAAAATAATTGTTTAACGTAATTTGCTAAGAACACAGCAAAGAAAAGCATAACTCATCGATATCTTCGAAATGACATGTAGACTTACTATATATACTACTATACCGTATCCCAACCCAGATAAAAACAATTCTTACCATTTACCCTCTTATTTATGAAATATATTGACATTAAATTAAAACTATATCACATTCCGCAAACAATTTTAAATTTAAATTGAACCATTTACATTAATACGCCACCTCCTTGTTATTTTTTTTTTCAAAATATGATAATTTCATTAATGAACTTCTTACTGATATATTTATAATTTTTTTTTAAATTTTCATTAAGATCTTTGAATAAAATTAAGCTTATTGATTTAATAGAATTATTAGAATTAAACTTATTGACTCGATTTAAGATGTATTCTAAAACACCACTAATTTTAAAAATTAATATTTGTTTATTTTATTTTATTTAAATATGTATTTTATTTGAAATAATTTGCAGTAGAGCGCTCACCTCTGCACTCCCCGCTCGCCCCTCTCCATGCCCCTCCGCCGCCTGAACTGACCTCCTCATGCAGGAGGGCGACTCGTACGCAGTCGGCAGTCAGTTCCCCTTCCCTGCGTAGTGTGAGACATTGGACGGCCTCTCCACTGAAATCATCCCTTAATCAGTCGCTAATCAAGAATTAATTGTAATTTTATTATTTATTTTTATTAATTAAAAGGAAGATTAGTGAACTTTAAAAAAAAAACATATTTTAATAAAAATTAAATTTTCTAAAGTGCATTTTTATAATTTTTTATTCATATACCCAAATAAATTTATAAATTTTTCATTCCAATCTTTGAAAAGAATTAATCTTAAATATTCTATCAGATCTCATTAATTAAATTTTATTAAAAGTTAAATTAAAATTTAAAAATTAAAAAATCATATACAAAATTTTATTTTTCTTTAAAAATATATTAATTGAAATATTTTTTAAATTTCAATAAATATATTAATCCTATTAAAACTCATTTATTTAAAAAATAGGAAGATGTGCTGATTATTTTCAAAATTCATTTAATATAATTATAAATCAAAAAAATATAAATTTCTTATATTCATATAATAATAAATATAATATTTAAATATTCTATATAAGTATTCTTTCTAATCTCATTATCGCTCACACCGTTCCTTTCCAATCTCCTATGAATATTGTTTTGTCAATTTCATATTATTATAACACTTTTGAAAAATGAATAATATTTCTATTACCTACTCGTATATATCAATGAAACAGAATAAAATCTTCGTGAAATTAATAATATAATCATAATTAGTTTTCTGATGTATTCTAAGATATTTTTATTCTATGTCTATGAAATGCGTATTATAACTTATTATAATCATGGTTCTATATAGGATGTAAAATAATTTTAGTATTTTAATATTACAGAAATAAGATAATATTTTTAAAAATCGATACACTTTTTTAATCCTATTAATATTATTTATTTATTTATTTCTATCTTATTTTTTTATTTCCTGTATATAATATAAATATCTAATCTTAATTATTTTTTCTTTATCGAGGCGAGAGTGATGGACATCCATTCAAGTCTACGAGCTGTTCTTCGAGTTTAATCTGCGAGAAATATCAACCATTTATGAACTCCGAGGTCAGTATTTATTATTAATTTTATTTTTAATTCCATTTAAATTCATTGATTATAAACTAATAAGTTATTTTTCTTCTTCTATTTCATGTTTCCATCTTCGTTCCTGCTACTGAATGTTGATTTGAATTCTTGCTTATCTTCTCCATCCTTCATGACGATGAAATGATTGAAATACAGCTCTCCAAATGTAAGTAATCATCGTTATTTATTTAGCATGGCGCACTTGAAAATAGAAAATTTAAATATAATATTTAAAGTAAAGTTTAATAGAATATAGAAAGTAGAATTGAATTACAATGATTTTTTGCTTTTGATAATATTCATTAGGAGATTATAGAGAAATGCATTAAATTATATGACAGAAGTTAGTGAGATTAGGGAATTTCAGAGTACATCTTTCAAGAAGAAGCATTGATAAAGGAGGCAGAAGAGACAAAGGTATTTTTAGAATTAGTAGGTTTCGATGCGTTATACTGGGAGTGTGGCTATTTTTTGATATATATATATATATATATATATAAGATGGAGATATAAAAAATGTCTCGGTTTCCATAAATAATAATATCATCCGTGAATAAACCCAATATTATTCAATTTTTACCGACCGACGATAGTAAGGGAGGTATTGTTTTCACACCAAATTTCACATGTGGAGATTTTTACATATCTCCACGAATCATGCAATTTGAATTGGTTTTATCCTCGGGAAAAAAAATCATCTTCATTAGTTTTTTCTTAATTTAAAATTATATGACGTCATCCAGCTATTCATGACGTCACAAAATATTTTGGGGTAATGATTAAAAAAGTTCCCCGACCGCTGGTATATACCAATTATTATTGTTTCACACTTTTTTATTTATTTATTTATAATTGTGATTACCCATACTACTACTACTATTACTACTAAATGGCCACTAGTAGCTTTCATAATTTCAAATTATTAATTAGAGCAGTAGGTTTAGTTATATATAAATAAATAAGGTGAATGTACCGGTTATGTTTGGATATAGAAAAATTATTTAATTAATGAATTTTTTAATATTCATATATCCAAATTTACCTAAAAAAAAACAAACAGAAGATTAGTGAAACCCTCTGTTGTTCAAATGAATAAAACATGGTAGCTAAATAGAATATCAATATATGCAAACTTTAATAATTTTTATCTCGCAAACTATAAGAGTAAACTAAGTAAGAGCTATAAGAAAAATATATTTGGAATTAAACAAGGAAATCACAGGTAAAGTTTCATCCAAATCCCTGGAGATATATTTATATATATTCCCTTTTTATAAATAATTATACAAAATTTATATCAATTCTTTGATTTACGGATCGTTTTTTTTTTAAATAAATCGATTAAAGAATATATGTAGGTAGGTACTACCAGTGATGTATTTGTTAAATAAGAAGTGAGGGAACGCATAGTGGGAGCAAAAAAGGCCTATTTTCAGCAAACTATTTTTTTCCATATGAGTTTTTATTTTTTCTTATTCTTACTATACAAAATATTTACGAACATAAACAAATAAATTCTAACAGTATATTTAAATGAGAGTTGTCGGGAGAGGAAAAAGTACTGGAACGCGTTCCGCTTCTGAAAAAAAGGTAAGGGAACGTCGTTCCCCCGCGTGCCCCTCCCAATACACCACAGGGTACTACATATTTATATTTGTAATGGAATCATATGCTTTGAAGAGTATTATTTTTCTCTTGTTTTTAATTTTATTTTATTTTATTAAGTTATCTTTTATTAAATTAATAAAAATAAACAGAAAATAAACTAACGAATTTTTATATTTTACAATTTTTTTTATTATATTATTTAAATTAATTTGTAATATACCTACATATATACTATTATATTCTGAAATATTCTCAGTAATGATTTCCTTTAATTTGAATTATTATTAATCCATTCTGTTATATTAATTATTATATGAAAATACAGGTAACATTTATTCGTATGGGGTGGGGGTGGGGGTGTTAAGTCTTAACATGTTGAATAGATATTTCCATTCATATACTTAAAAGTATAATATTTTTTTTTATAAATTTTACTTTTATCATTTTTAAAGTAAATTAAAGTAGAAAACAGTTATAATAATTATTTTTAAATTGAAATTATTGATTTATAAAGAGAAGGGGATGAATTAAAAGTCATATAAAAATGAGGTAGCGAGCGGTTGGCTTACTTGAAGGATTTTCTACTCCATTAATTCACAAAAAATATAAAAAGGACAATTTTCCTTTTCATATAATTTAGAAAAAGCTTTAGAAATGTAACCTTTATTAAACCTCTAATGATCTATGTTAAAAAATATAATAGGGAATTTAGCACCATGGACATTTTATTTTTTTTTTCACCCTAATAATATTAAATTAAATTATGAAATACATAGGATTAATAAAAAAAATGATATACTTATAATTTTATTATCTATTCACGAACCCCCTAAATTCTTTGTTTTTTTAAATTCATTGATAATAATATAAGATTATCTCGTTTTTTTATAATTTATTTAAAAAATATGCTGGAGTGTCTCCCCTCGACTATCTCGCAAATTGGAATTGGATTAATTAACATATATTATATTTAAATTAAATTATAATTAATTATAAATTATAAAGTAAAATTAATAAATAATGTTTATTAAATCAGCGCATATTTGGCTCTTTGTTGATGACACCAGGTCACGTGTTGGAGCGTGATTGTCAATCGATATGTTAAAAAATTAATTCCGGTACTTTCAGCGATTCAATCAAGCTGAAGTTCTATATATAGCAGTTTTATACAATTTTTAATCATGTGAAAAATTATCAAACATATCTTTATTTTTACAGTCACTTTAGAGAAAAAAAAATCAAAACGTTATAGGTAATGACCCTCTTCCGAATTTCTCAAAAATTGATAGAAAACTACGGATTTTGAATAATTCCCGTATACCAAATTTCATGATTCTAGCTCAAACCGTTTTTGCGTAATCTTGTCTACACACACACACACAGACATTTTTCTTAACCTTAGTGAAAATGGTTCAGGAACCTTCAAAACGTATAAAAACATCAAAATCTCGACATCGAAAATTTTCGTGATCGCAATACTACCTCTGGCGAGATAGTAAAAATTAAGAGTGGGAATTTTATTCAAAAATGCCAATCTCCTTGAAAATTCTCTTTGTTTTTCTGAAAGTAACACAATTAATTATTACCATCTTTTAATATAATATTAAAATTACATAAAAGTTATATGTTTAATTAACTTTTAAATAAAAGTATATAAAATGATCAGGAACCTTCAAAACGTATAAAAACATCAAAATCTCGACATCTTGACGGCGAGATAGTAAAAATCGTTTATATTTTCTAACTTTTTATTTGATGTAAAGCTCATTTTTCTTCACGTATTTATAATTAATAAGCATTAATGTTTTTTAAAGCAAGGAAGAAAAATATATGCATATATTTATGTAAGGAATTTTCGTTTATTAATCTTTAATATTTTTCTTTTTTAATTTTATATTCTATGTATAATGTATAATATCGATAGGAACCGTTATTAGTGTACATCAGACAAATTAATTTTCAATATAAAATATTAATAATAATTTATTATTTATTTATATTATACAAGTATTATTAATATTAAATAATAATATTTTTTGGCATCGTAATATACGCGTATGTAATATTATTCATGATCCTATTATTATTATTATTATTATTTTTATATGAATAAATTTAATAGTTTGATAAAATTTTATTTTTTTAATAATATATTATAATATTTAACAAATGAAAAATTTAAATTTATAATTTGTCTTATACTTAAATTTAATTTACTTTATTGATTCCTTTCCATTTTGTCTAGAATTGATTTCATTTCTAGGATTCTATTCAAATAGAACTTGAAATAGATTGTTTTTGATTTTAATAAATAATTGACAAATGGTTTTGCTTTAAGATTTTATCACACTAAATTTATTTATTTCATTTTATAATTTTTCATTTTTTTTTTTCTTCCTATTTTCTGATTAGCCTGGTTTTTATGAAAAGAGAGAATGAGGAGAAGTTTGCGTAGCGCTACGCAGTGTCGGATGCCTTCGGGCATAATCGGCATCCACCGCTGCGTCGTCGTCGGTCGACGTCGGGGGGTGGCGACGTCGGCGTCGCAACTTGCGCTGCAGACGCTCAGTGTTTTGTTTAGCCGGCTGCTAGCTACCACCAACGGCGCCCTCCCCCCCCTTTGGCCATCCCTATTCCTCGTAAACGTACACTCACTCGATGACTTTGATGACACGCGAGTGAACTTGATGTCAAGTGGACCATCAAATCGAGTGACAATCTTTTTTTTTTCTTTTCTTTTCTTTTTTTTTCATTTTTCTTCTTTCATCATTTTTTTTTTTTTTTTTTTTTAAAAAAAATTTTTATTTATTATAATTGTTCTAAATTATTAATATATAAAAATAAATAAATAAATAAAATTTGTCGAGTGTATTCATCATTAATCAAATAACTCGGTGTTCAAGTGAAAAATGATGCGACATTTCAGCTTCATTGGATGACGACACAGGTGCGTGACCGTCTTTTATTTTTTATTTTAATTTTTTTTTTTCTTTTCTTTTTTTTTTTTTTTTTTGAAAAAGAGACATTAACGCCTGCCCAGGGGTAATCAAGTGTGCAACTACCCCATTCGGATAACATCACCCCCTCTCCCCCTCCAGCCCCTCTTTACACCCCCCATCCCCATTTACACACACGCATTTTCTTCTTTCACCTTTCCGGGAGATAATAGAATCATTGGATCGAATTACAATCGAGAGACCTTTTTTTTTTTTTTTTTTTTTTTTTTTTTTTTTTGTGGACGTTTGGCAAAGAGCATCATTCGCTTAGCCAGAGTGGAATTTCGCCGCTGGTTGGCAAAATGGCTAAATTTATGGTGCTACCCCGGCACTCGCACTGCTTCCTTTTTATAATCTGCTCAACGCGATTTAAAATAAACTAATTAATAAAAGACTTGAGACAAAAACACACTAACATTGTACCAAATAAACTTTTCAATGATAAGAACGATTTATATATCTGAGTTTTGGAGATTTAAACTAGAAAATATAAAATGAAATTTAATTTATTATATTATATAGTTAGAATAGATGTTATTTTGAAACTTGAAATTAATACAACAAAATATATCGAAATATATTACTTTAAAAAAAAAAAAAAAAAAAAAAAAAAATGAGAAATAGTTATAATTTTTACATAAATTCTTTCATAAATATAAAAGAAACAAAAATTTAGATATCTAAAAAAAATTTATCAATATATTGTATAATAAAAATATTCTTATTAATTTAATATATTTATTGAATTTTTTTTTTTATAAAAATAATAATATTAATATGAATTTTAATTGGATAATGTAGCTAATATTAAAATTATTAGCTTTATATATTATTTAAGAGTTACAGATACATATATTTTTAAACTTTTTTGTCTTTTCAAATTTTTTTTTATTTTTTTTTATTTGAATTAACAAATGATAGATATGATAATATATTCACATTTATAATAATGATTTACTCTTTGAATTAAAATTAATATTAAATATTTTTGAAATAATAATAATAAAAATAATAGTTTTTATTTTAAAAAATGAATAGATTTATTTATTTGAAAAAAAATTGTCACTTTTGATAAATATATTAATTATTTACATTTGTATATGCATAAATATAAAACAATTTAAAAAAATAAATAAATAAAAGATAATATTTTCTTTTATCAAATTTTATTAAAATTTTCAAAGAATTTAGTTTTTTATATTATTATAATAAATTACCTGGTAATAAATTAAATATTATTGTTAAATTTATATTAGAACATTTACCAATGTTTATTTCTTTCAAGTTTAAGTATTTTATTAATATAAATGAAATATATTATACTATTTATTATATATTCTTCTTTTCTATTAACTTTTATATATATAGCTTTATTCTACCATCCCGATTATTATTTATATTATTTAATATTTTTTATTTTTTTTTTTATTTATTACTCTATTTCTAATAAGTTAAATATTTTACTCGTTCTAAGAAATTATAATCCAAAAAATAAATAAATATATTAATTAATAAAAAATAAAATATTCTTAATATATAAACAATTAAAAAAAAAATATTTATTTAACCAATTAATAAGAATTTTTCAAGAACGAAAATACGAGGAAATCTATTTCTAATAATTTTACCGTTTATTATTATTTATTTTTTAAAATTAAATTATAGATAAACTTTCGAGATTGATAAATTATAAATCTATCATATATATAAATAAAATTTTATTTTTTTTAATTTAGATATTCAGAAAATAGTATTTTATATTTTTAAATGTATTGGTTTGAATGGAATTTATTTTATTTTTTTACTTTTAAAAGATATTTGGATTCATTGAGTGAGAGAAAGGTAGTTGATCTCCCCATAAATTCAAAATAACTACACTCAAAAGGTAAAATATAGAACAGAAATTGAAAAAAATAATTCTCTATTATACCTTCTTTTATTTTAAAATCAAATTAAAAAAAAAAAAAATTTATAAAAAGTCAAAATATTTTCTATCATTATAAATTCATTAATTATATACACAATTGAATTATTTCATTACTATAATATTTTTATAAATAAATAAATAAATTTTTTTGATTAAAAAAAATGAAAATAAAAATAATTCTGAAGGATGAATATGTATCATCAGTCTTTAAATAAATTAAATTATTTATGAACCTTTTGTTTGAATTTATAAATACTAGTGGATTCCTCTCTCTGATCTTTTTCTAATTCTTTGGTAGGAGAAAGATTACATTTATTTTGTTTTATCAAAATCATATATAATGCTTATTTCTATTTTTTTTATTATTATTAATTCTAATGATTTTTATTTGTACAAAAGTTGGGTTATTTATTTATTTTTTAAATAAATCCATTCAAATTTAGGTGTAATTTAAAAGAAAATATACAAATATTGATTTCTGATTAAAAAAAAAACTTAGAATAAGGTATATTTGGATGGTATACTAGGGTGGGGTGAAAAGTTTCCGGCCTGACCAAGAAAAACGATGTTTTTAAATTTTTTATTGTTATATTTTTCAACATAATCTCCATCAACACTGATACATTTCTCATAACGGTGTTCTAATTAATTTAATTTAATTTAATTAATTTAATTTAGTTACTTAATTTAATTTAATTTAAGTCTCATCAACAGTTATAAATCGACACAAAAATTAAAAAAAAAGGTTAGCAAACGCGGCACCAACGTTGCACACAGCTTTTCATATTCAAATAGTTGTGCAAAATATTTCGCACATGTTCAGCTGACATCGTACAGGTCTCAACTATCTTGAATGTTGAAAAATAAAGCAAAAAAAAAAATTCAAAATCATCGTTTTTCTTGATCAGGCGGGAAACTTTTCACCCCACCCTCGTATATCACCAAATAAACTACATATTTTTATTTATTTTTTTTATTTTAAGAATGTTTCTATATGAAAGACAAACACATTCATTCATGGATTAGTTAAACAAAAGTCACATCTCTATAAATGAATAGAAATATTTATATAAATGGAGAGCTTGTGTAATGTATATACTTAATTAAACATATTTTTTGTTGTAGATTCTTCATATAATCAATCAATCTTAAGTTAATTAGATTATTGGATTAGTTTGTAATTCAGCTAGATAATGAGAGTACCCGTAGTTAAGTACCTCAAAACGATTTTTTTTTGTTATTAGAATATTATTTTCTTATTCGTTTATGTGTTTATAGAACCAAGATATATAAATTAAAGTTTTCTATTGTATATTATATGTATTATTACACAATAAGTATATTGATTACTTGGTTGCATAGTAGAAAGGCGCTAAAAATATTTTATAATGTCTCTTATTGACTTAATATAACTTAATAATACTTGTTTTTTCTAAATTGATTTTCCACTTTTGTCCATCAATTTAATTTATAAGTTCATCAATTATAAATTCTAAAAATCCTAATAAATTCTTTCAATTTTTATTCAAGAAAGAAAACCTAATCTATATTATTTTAAGTTTATATATTTAAAAGACATTAATCTTGCTTAAATATTAAATAATTAAAAGTAATTTGGCTTGAGTTGTAATGGTGAATAAAATTATGACTAATGGAGCCAGTGATATTCATCCTCACTTTTTTTATCCTCTCTAATATTATTATTATTATTATTATTATTCTCTTTTTCATTCCACTAAAACAACCCTTAACTTAAAAATAAATTACAAGATAAAAGTTGAAGTTCAAAAACGTTTCTTTTACTTATTTTAATTTTTTGTAAATATTATTACAAATAGTATGATGTCTGTCCGTCTGTCCGTCCGTTCGTATAGATGTGTACAGCTTGAACGGCTCAACGGATTTTGATGAAATTTGGAATATTTAATTAATGCAGCAGTATGATGAATTGATCAACTTTTGGTGTATATCCAAAAATCGGAAGTGGTAGTATTAGCGTTCGACGATAGGAAAGGAAGGGTTGTTTTCACACCAAATTTCACATGAGGAGATTTTTTACATATCACCACGAATCATGCACTTTGTATTGGTTTTATCCTCGAGAAAAATCATCTTTATTAGTTTTTTCTTAATTTCAAATTATATGGCGTCACCCAGCCCTTCATGACGTCACAGCCTGGTCTTACATATATATATTATAAATAAAATAAAATTAAAAATATTTATGTTATATCTATATCCGTTTTTTATCCCATTAATAGATACATTTAAATTATTTGAAATTGTTTTTGTAACTGGAAATTATTTTATTTCAAACCGTCGGTCGGTTCTGCGCCTGGCCACAGGTCATCTTATTTTATCAAATTTTTAAAATTAATAAATAAATAAATTAAAGATTTTATTTTAAATTACAATTATAAATTTTTAAATTTTCATTTTTTTTTCTGTATATAGAATATTTTACTTTAATATTACCATATAAGGTAAGATAATAATACAATATTAATAACACTCCATGGATATTAAATAAAGAGGCTAAAATATTCCTCTTCTATCTTATATCTTATAACGTTGGATTTGTCCAATCTGGACTCTCTTACTTACTAATTATATTGATCACAATCCACCTTTGATCCTGTCAACTTTAAACCATATAGCATTGTCCTATTTCTAGTTTAAATATTTAGGAAGTAGATTTTTAAATAAATTTTAATAAAAATGATCTAACATCTCTTTGAGATAATGTGTTAGTAGTCTTTTAATACATTTTCCTCACTTGACTCTTTTTTTCTATATGATTGAGTATTTAAATTAACATCTGCATACACACAAACACAGTTTCTGAATCTTTTTTTTTCTAATTTTTAAAAAAAAAAATATTTTAATATCATACTGTTCATCTATTTCAGGGATGGGCAAACTTTTTGTAATGCGGGCCAAAATTTAAAACAACCAAGCTTAAGCGGCCATTAACATTGGTTTTGTAGGTAAATGAAAATTATATTTTCTGAAAAACGATGAACAAAATTTATCATAAAATAACCACAATTGACAAAATTGATAGGATATTTACTTTAGTAATGAATAACATTAGAAATGACTCAATATTTTGATAAATATCATTAAAACATTTGAATAAGGGCCGGCCATCATATAAATTTTAAATATGTTCGCGGGCCGCATTTTATGTGCACGCGGGCCGCAGTTGGCCCGCGGGCCGCGGGTTGCCCACCCATGATATATTTTATTCTTATGTTTGTTTAAAGAATTTTCAATCATTTTATATTAAATAAATTCATTAAACAAAATAAATAATTAAATAGAAAATTTATATAAAAAAAAAAATTCATTTATATAATATATTTTTCCAAAAATTTAATAGAAAATTTACAAATATATCTTTTATAAATTTTGACCCAAAAAATTCGTTTTTGAAATTTATACTCTTGTATAATATGTATGCAGTTTTTTCCACCTAAGAGAAGAAAACAAAATAAAAAATAAAATAGGATTGGATCAAAGCAGGCAAATCATTTGTACAGCAGACACATTTCATATTTTATATAATTATTATACATTAATTTCATTAACATTATATTTTTATATAATTTCATTTTAATATGGTACTATTATATATAAATTATATAATTTCGATGAATAATATTTCAAGTATATAATTTTCCTTTCAAATCAAAGTAGATATTCTAGAATTAATGCATAAAGAATTATTTAGTCTTTTACGAGTATAAAATATGTATTAATTTCCTGTACAAAAATTATACGATTCTTTGAACACAAATTAAAAAAGATAAAAGAACAGACATTATAAAAAATACATGCCTTTCATTTCACACATATTTAATAATTTAGCAATTTACTAAACAATTTGTACTGAAATGAATTACTGAAGTGGAAACTTACTTTTCATTTTTACTATCTCGCCAGATTTTTTATTGCGATCACGAAAATTTTCGATATCGAGATTTTGATGTTTTTATACGTTTTGAAGGTCCCTGAGTCATTTTCACTAAGGTTGAGAAAAATGTCTATGTGTGTGTGTGTATGTGTGTAACCAAGATTATGAAAAAACGGTTTGAGCTAGAATGATTAAATTTGGTACATGGGCATTATTCAAAGTAGTAGACATATTTTAATTTAAATTCTCCCCGATAATATTTCAAATTTTTATTATAACAGTAATTATTAATATATATTCTATGTTTCATTAAGATCTTATTGGCTATTATACTTTTGTAGAGTTTACATTTTTACCAACTGACCATAGGAAAAAATATCTCTGTGTGTGTGTGTATGTATGTAACCAAGATTACGCAAAAACGGTTTGAGCTAGAATGATGAAATTTGGTACATGGGCATTATTCAAATTTCGTAATTTTCTAACAACTTTTGAGAAATGTAGCTCAACCGGAAGAGGGTCATTACCTACAACGTTCTGATATTTTTTCTTCTAAAGTGACCGTAAAAATAAAGATATATGTTTGATAATTTTTCACATGATTAATAATTGTATAAAACTGCTATATATAGAATTTCGGCTTGATTGAATAGCTGAAAATATCATAATTAATTTTTTAACACTGCAAATCTCACGCGCCAACACGTGACGTGGTGCCACCAACAAATAGTCAAACATATGCTGGTTTAATAAATATTATTTATTACTTTTAATTTATAATTAATTAAATTTAATTTATATATAATATATGTTAATTAATCCAATTCAAATTTGCGAGATAATCGAGTGGAGACACTCCAGCTAATTTTCCTCTAAACTGACCATAAAAATAAAGATATATGTTTGATAGTTTATCACATGGTTAAAAATTCTATAAAAACTGTTATAAAAATAATTTCAACTTGATTGAATCACTGAAAGTACCGGAATTAATTTTTTAATACGTTTACTTCACGCGCCATCATGTGACGTGGTGCCATCAACAAAGAGCCAAACACGCGCTGGTTTGATAAATATTATTTATTAATTTTAATTTATAATTTATAATTAATCAAATCTAATTTAAATATTATTTATGTTTATTAATCCAATTCAAATTTGCGAGATAGTCGAATGGAGACACTCCAGATTTTACTTATAGCTTACCTCCTTAGGAATTCTAGTCAAATTTTAACAAAAATTTCACTTTTTCTCCTACAATTTTTTTATTATTAATCCCATCAATAATTTTTAAGATTAAATCAGAGAAGTTTTTATTAATTGAGAATTTGTATAATAATACCATAATATAGGAGCGGGGATAGATAAAGAATTTCAAATGAGATGGAACACATTTTGAATAAAATATAATGGACAGTTTTTTTTTCACTGATTGTTTATAAATGTGTAAATGCAGTTATGGTGAAAGAACTTAAACAACCTAAGAGGAAATATTATTCAAACGGAAATAAATAAAAAAAGAAAATAGGAAATTTTCAAAAATATATAAATTTTATATTCTAAATTATTTATTATAATATAAGTGATATATTTTATGATTTCATAGTATACTATTTGATTTTCTTAAATATTATATTTTATAAATAAATGGGGAATATACTATGTAATTTACAGGTTTTTTTACTATCTCGTCAGAGATAGTTTTGCGATTGCGAAAACTTTCGATGTCGAGATTTTGATGTTTTTATACGTTTTGAAGGTTCCTGAATCATTTTCACTAAGGTTGAGAAAAATGTCTGTGTGTGTGTGTTTGTGTATGTGTATGTATGTAACCAATATTACGCAAAAACGGTTTGAGCTAGAATGATGAAATTTGGTACATGGGCATTATTCAAAATTCGTAGTTTCCTATCAACTTTTGAGAAATGTAGCTCAACCGGAAGAGGGTCATTACCTACAACGTTTTGATTTTTTTTCCTCTAAACTCACCGTAAAAATAAAGATATATGTTTGATAATTTTTCACATGATTAAAAATTCTATAAAACTGTTATATATAGAAGTTCAACTTGATTAAATCGCTAAAAGTATCGGAATTAATTTTTAAAATTTTTTAACACCTTGATTGCCAATCACGCGCCAGCACGTGATATGGTGTCATCAACAAAGAGCAAAAATGCGAATTAATTTTTAAAATTTTTAAATTTTGACTTAAAAATGAAGGCAAAGGTTTTAAATTTAAATTTAATATATATTAATTAATTAATTGAATTGTGAATAACAATACTATACTACTAAATTTAAATTTTTCAAATTCATTAATTAATTTAACCGTAAAAATAAAGATATATATTTGATAGTTTTTTCACATATGGTTAAAAATTCTATAAAAATTGTTATAAAAAGAATTTCAACTTGATTGAATCACTGAAAGTACCGGAATTAATTTTTATTACTGCAAATCACGCGCCAACACATGACATGGTGCAATCAACAAAGAGCCAAACATGCCCTGATTTAATAAATATTATTTATTAATTTTAATTTATAATTTAATTAATTAAATTTAATTTAAATATAATATATGTTTATTAATCCAATTCAAATTTACGAGATAGTCGAGTGGAGACACTCCAGCTTTTTTTATTTTTCCTTTAGAATATTTTAAAAATTAATACTTTTCCAAAGTGTACATCTCTGATTTTTTAAAATAATTTATTGTTAGACAAGAAAAATCAAGTCCAATTGATTTTCATTGATTCTTTCAAATGAGTGAAAATGGTTCGCTTGAAATGGATTCATCGTTCCGTGTCTGTGAACGAAAGTAAATAGAAAGGGCGCAGGGTGAAGGTGAGTGTTACAGTCAAGAGAATGGGTGTGGGCCAATGCCCTTCGTCTCCATTTCGTACAACTCGCCGCTCTTTTGGTCGCTACTGCACGACATTTCACTGCAGGGGAAGGCTATTTATATATATTTATATATATACATATTTATATATATATATATATAAATATAAAATATAAATATATATATATATATATATATTAACTTGCAAAATCCTCCGCTCCTGTAATTCTCTCTCCCACCTTTTTCTCTCCTTCCCATTAATTTATTAGATTTGTTTCTATAATTGGCCTCATCGCCCATTAATCATTAAAAATAAAAAAAAAATAAAAAATAAAAAATGTATTCCTGTTTAATATTTGAATATTCCCATGAATTCCCACGAATAATTCTATTCAAATATTTGTTTAATAATGTTTTGTTTCATTTTTAAAAATGTAGAGATCAAAAATAGAAAGATAATATTTAAGCAATAATATTTCCATAAATTATTTAATAATTTAAGAAAATAAATAATATTTTCCTTTATTTTTTCACTTTTTTTTTTTATTTAAAAAAAAAATAAATTAAATAAATTAAAATAAAAATAAATATAAAACAACCGAATATAGGAAAAATCAAATTATTATTATTTATTTTTTTGTTTTAATAGAAAAAATTATTTTTATTGTACAAAGAAGAAATAAAATTCAATTTTAGAAAAAAAAATTATTAGGAATAATTTGAATTTAAAAACTTTTATTAAAATTTATTTTATTTATTTTAATTATGATATATTATATTAACACCCAAAAATATATAATCTATTTGCCAAATTATCTATATATATATATATATATATAATATATTTGATGAATATAAATTAATAAATTTCAATTTGTAAATATTCCGATTGTTTATTTATTTATTTATTAATTTAATTTTAAATTTAAATTATTAATTGAGATTAAAATTATTAGTAATAAAATGGATTATTATTTAACCAAAAATTAAAGACTTAAAAATTCCTACACTAGCTAATTTGAATGGTAGATAATAAATAAATAAATAAATAAATAAATATATATATATTTGATAATGCTGTTTGCAGCCAATCAGGCGCAAACCAATAAAGTAAATTATTTTATATATTTATCAAAAACAAAGGTTTATCAATTATTGATTCTAAATTTAAATGAATCATTAAAGAACTTTTAATTAAAATTTTCAAAAAAAAAAGAAATTCATAAATAAGTACTTGTATATCATTACTATCTCGCCAGAGATAGTATCGCTATCACGAAAATTTTCGATGTTGAGATTTTGATGTTTTTATACGTTTTGAAGGTTCCTGAATCATTTCCATTAAGGTTGAGAAAAATGTCTGTGTGTGTGTGTATGTGTGTGTATGTGTGTGTGCATGTATGTAGACAAGATTACTCAAAAACGGTTTGGGCTAGAATCATGAAATTTGTTACCTGTGCATTATTAAAAATTCGTAGTTTTCTATCTTCTTTTGAGAAATATAGCTCAACCGAAAGAGGGTCATTACCTACAACGTTTTGATTTTTTTTCTTATAAAGTGACCATAAAAATAAAGATATATGTTTGATAATTTTTCACATGATTATAAATTGTATAAAACTGCTATATATAGAATTTCAGCTTGATTTAATTGCTGAAAGTACCAGAATTAATTTTTTAACACTGCAAATCTCACGCGCCAACACGTGACGTGGTGCCTGCCACCAACAAATAGCCAAACATATGCTGGTTTAAAAAATATTATTTATTAATTTTAATATATAATTTGTAATTAATTAAATTAAATTAAAATATAATATATTATGTTATTTAATCCAATTCAAATTTGCGAGATAGGCGAGTGGAGACACTCCAGCTTTTTTATGTTACTTTTATATATATATATTGAGGTTATTTTTTTTCCCCTTTGCCCTTTAAAACTACATCATATAGAGTCTAATAAAGTTGAATTTTCAAGAAATCTAATCAATAATAGTTAAGTAGAAATTGAAACAAAAAATAAATACTTAAATGAATATGAGTCAGAGTTGACACAAAATAATTTTCCTAAATCTGACTTTAAAAATTGAAATAATTTTACAATAATATTTTATTAATATATTATACCTTCATGTATATAAATGATATTCATTATAAATTACAACAAAAATAATTTCAAAATTGTTTAATTTCACTTTTTAAACTTATTTTATATAAATTATTATTACTTATAGAATAAATAATATGTATAATACGGGATATTTTTGAATCAATTTGTATTTCGTTATCTCGAATGTTTTATTTCTATAGTCATGTTAAAAAAAACACATCCAGTCTTCTTATAATGTTTCGACTTGATCCATTATCACATTTACTTTACATTATCCATTTTAGTAAGTAGATTCAAAAAAGAAATTGATAAGAGAAGAATAAAAGGAAAAAGAAAAAGATTCATGGTTTTTTTTCAGAACCTTAATGTAAATAAATTATAACAAGAGGCATTTATGATAAATAGACCTATAAAAAGTATTCAATTGTATATGATCTATATATTTATTTATCACTTAATTATGATTTTCAATTTAATTTTTAAATTTAATTATATTTTAATTTATATTAGCATCATGTCTGTCCGTCCGTCTGTCCTACCGTCCGTATAGATGTGTACAGCTTGAACGGCTCAACGGATTTTGATGAAATTTTGTATATTTACTTAATGCATCAGTATGATGAATTATATTTTTGTGTTTACCAGAGGGCTCCAATAATTTATAGTTTTTATAAGTTCGATTTGGATATGAGATTAAAAATTTAATTAATTAAATAATAGAAGCGACCGGCACATACTTAGTTAATTACTTAATTAGTGAATTAGTAAATAAAATATTATTAAATGGCTGCTCATTCATAACTACATTAGTTTATATGCAAACTTTAATAATTTTTATCTTAGAAGCGACCGCCACATACTTCTTAAGGAAAGTTTGTTTAAATCAAAAAAAGTAATTAACTGGTAAAGATGTATCCAAATTCATGATACTTCGGTTAGAGCATAGGTTCCCAAACTTTTTTGTGTCGTAGACCACTTATCATGTTTTTCGGTTTTGGGTAGACCCCTTAAATTGATTTTGATTTTTTATAAACGATTTAGACACATATTCAAAAAATCAAAAAAATGTGGCAAAAGCCATGTCGGAAAAACGATTTACCTTTTTTTTAGAAACAAAGACATACTCAAAAAAATTTTCATTTCATGGACGTGGGCCCCCTAAAGGTTAAAATAGACCCCCAGGAACCACTTTGGGAACCTATGGGTTAGAGTAAACAATTATCTATTATAATGTAACTTAATTAGAAAAGGAGAGAGAAGAATATAATATAAAGAATAAACAAAAACAAAAAATGATATACGAAGTTTGATTAGAAATTAGAATTAAGGTTTTATATTTGTGTTGTGTGTGTTAAGATATTATCATTTATATTTTATGAATTAGGAACACCAATAATCATTGGATTATATTTTTATTTTTAGTATAAAATCGAATAAATAAATAAAATATTTGAAATATATTTAAATTTGTTTATTTGATTAAATTAAATTATATTTTAATCATTAATTGATTTTTAAAATCTTTTTATTTAATATTTTGCAAAAATTCTATTGAATATTTATTTGAAAATAAAAAATAATTTAAAGAAAGTAAAAATGTTTCTTAATGCTTTATCTATGATTCTAATGATTTTAAACATTTTTAGAACCTTAAGTGATATATATTGATTTGAAAGAGCAATTGTCTTTGGTGGTCCGCTTCCTATATTCTTGAATGTCTGTATTCCTAAGGGCTCAGGGAGTTGGTGGTAAGATCTCCAGGCTTCTGCCTGCCATCAAATGGCAACTCTTCTTAGGGATATGGACCACTTCAACGAATACAGGCCATATGACCATCTTTTTACATTGATTATTAATCTTTTTTTTCATAATACTCTTATTAACCCCCCTCCACCTCTATAAAAAAGTAAATTAACAAATTTAATTGTTCATAATTCTATCATTTTTATTTTGATTTAAATATAATTTATTTTCCATAGTATATCATCATATTTAATATAAAATATAATATTAATAAATTAGCAAAAATTAATACAATGGATTTTTACCGACCGACGATAGTAAGGGAGGTATTGTTTTCACACCAAATTTCACATGTGGAGATTTTTACTTATCTCCACGAATCATGCATTTTCTTAACAGAAAAAAGTATTTTTAGCATGATGTCTGTCCGTCCTTCCGTCTGTCCGTCGTCCGTATAGATGTGTACAGCCTGATAGGCTCAACGGATTTTGATGAAATTTGGTATATTTACTTATGAATGATGAATTGCTCATCCTTTTGGTGTATATCCGGAAACCGGAAGTGGTAGTATTTGCGATCGACGATAGGAAGGGAAGGGTTATTTTCACACCAAATTTCACATGAGGAGATTTTTTTATATATCACCACGAATCATGCACTTTGTATTGGTTTTATCCTCGAGAAAAATCATCTTTATTAGTTTTTTCTTGATTTAAAATTATATGACGTCATCCAGCCATTCATGACGCCACAGCCTTGTCTTACATATATATTATAAATAAAATAAAATTAAAAATATTTATGTTGTATGCCTATCTGTTTTTTATTACATTAATAGATATATTTAAATTATTTGAAATTGTTTTTCTGTAGTTGGAAATTAATATATTTCCCGTCGGTCGATTCTGCCTCTGGTCACAGATCAACTTATTTATAATAATCTTACATTAATTTGAATATTATTGTAGATAATTTATTGTAAAACGCTAAAGTCCTATTATAAATAAAAATGATGAATAATTAAAAATTAAATTAAAATAATCAAAATTAAAATGTTGTGGTGATTGTAATATATAATACTATATATTATTAAAAATCTATATTTTATTAAATATTTTAAAAGATTTTCTTAATCTACATACTAGTATATTTTTAATATAATATTCTTAAAGATAATATTATATTATAAAATAAAAAATAACATTCTAAAAGTGGTTTTTCTATTTTCTTAAAATTCTCTTGAAAATGGCTTGATCCTACCATATTTAAGAAACCTAAAAGAGAATATGTGTAGTTGAGAATCCTCCAAGGAGATCTTGACTCCATTTAAAATCCAAGATACAACCATCGTGTCCATTGCATATATATTTTATATCCATTAACCACTTAAAGTTTATCATTTACGTATTTAAATTACCATTTTTATTTTCTATCAAGTAAATATACACCAAAAGAAAATGACCGTCTTAGAAATCTTTATAAAATATCGAAATTTGTAAAGAAAGAAAAAAAACTTTAGTTTATTTAAAAATAAAAATATTTTATTGAAATATTCTTAGAATATTAAAATATTTTAATTACTTATACATTATAAATTATTGAATATAAATTAATAAGTTTGAAAATTGGAAGTTATTATATTATTACTAATTTATTCTTACAAATACTTACATAGTATCTATCTATCTTTGTGGCTCGACAGAACTCGAAAGTTCAACAACCACATTTTCCAAGAGTTTCCTGAGCCATAACCATCCAATCTCTACTCTGGCCCATCTCTTTCACGTCCCTTACTACATTGTCCATCTATTGCGTCCTTGGTCTTCCAAGTGGACGTTTCCCAATGGGTCTTCCCATCAATATATTTTTCGCCATTCTTTCCTCTCCCATTCTAGCCACCCTCCATGTCCATCGCAGCCTTCTGGATTTTATAACCCTATGTCTGGAGATGCATAGAGGTCATGCAATTCCTCGTTATGCAATCTCCGCCATTCCTCGGTGACCTCATCATTTCCTTGGCCCATAAATGCTACGAAAAATCCTATTTTCAAATACTCTAAATCTACTCTCGTCTCTCAGGGTCATTGACCGTGCCTCACACCCATATATATAATACAACCTGCAAAATAATTGTTTTATATATTTTAATTTTGATCACCTTTGATAATAAACATACATTTACATAGTTAGTTTATTATTGAGTAAAACGAGGCAATTTTTAAGTGTATACATTCAAATAAATAATTTTTCTTGATTATTAATCATTTCAAAAATTTAAAATACCTGAATAATTTAAAAAATAAATTAGCCACTTTTTTATACTTCTCATATAATTTGTGAATTCAAAGGATAAGTGACCTTTTATAACGAGGAGACTACTTTTATAATAAAGAAAAAGAAAGGATATGTTATATTTTTATTTAAATTTGGTCCATTGATTCAATAATTAAATTAAAAACTATTTTATCTTTCAATTAAAGTATATTGTAAGTATATTCATTTAATGATTATTATTAATGAAATGTAATTTTTGTAATATTTAAGGACAACCTTTACTTGATTGTTCTCTTCTTCTCTCTGTCTCCTCCCCTCTCTCGTTTGACTTCTTCGACTAACTAACACCTTTTTTCTTGGCAACTACCTCACCAAATTGTATTTCTTTATTTTTGGGACCTAAATTTATTTTTAGATATAGGTCACCAAAAGAATAAACGTATAAAATACAATCGATATGAAAACGATTAGCATTTGGATATTGTAGAGAGGGGATATTTCACATCGATCGCAATTAATATATATATATATATATATATATATATATGTATACTAATGATTTATTCTTTTGAAAGATGAGAGAGATTGAAAAATAGAATGATTTGTTTTCTTCTTTTTTTTTTGTTTTTTTTAATTTTATATATATCATAAACATTTCTAAAATGAAGCCAAAAGTTGGAAAATCTTTTGGATTTTAAAATGCAAAATTATTATATAGATAGAAAAACTAATGTAAATTTATTATATATATATATATATATATATATATATTTGAAGAAAATATTATTCTAAAGTATTTACATATATAACATTATAAACGTTTATGGGGATGGAGGGAGTAGAGAAGAGAAAAAAAAAATTATTAATCAAAATGTAAAATTATATTAATGTTCAAAAATATACAAATTTTAATAATAATAAAAAAAAATTTTAAAAATTTAAAATAATATAAGACAAAATTATTATAACTTTAATTAAACGATGAGGAACTCTGTTTTCTATAATTATATAATCTAAACTATCAACTATGTATAAATATATTAAAATAATTAATACTAATATATAAAATTCTTACTTATGCTTAATGAAATTAATAATCTCGGTTCATTTTCAATACTCACTCGAACAGCAGTAGTTATTTCATTTGTTTCTATAGTTTCAACAATCTTCCATTTTTATAGTTTAATTTTAACATAACCATTATATTTAAATTTTTCAACTAATTTTTGGATTGAAAATTGATTTGTCATTTGTCCAAATATTATTTACACCGAAAAAACCATCAATGAACTTGTAATTTCCAAATTTTACAAATGTAAAGTTCAAATTAAGAAAAAGTACTTATTTATTTTAAATGTATGTTAAAAAAAAAAAGGTAAAATGTTTTTGCGATCAGGCTCTTAAACATGTTCGACTTTTCAATATGGCTCTAAGTATCATCAAATGGACCCACCCCTGTTATATTATTTCAGAAATGTGTCCGTCTATTGAAAAATCAACACTTATCTTTTTCTTATGTGCCGCCAAATTTTTAAACCGTTAAAAATGTGCCGCGGTAAAAAAAGGTTGAGAATCACTGACTTTTACTTTGCCGTAGAAATTGTAGAAGATATAAATTTAATTTATTCAAATTTCCAGTATATACTTACTTACTCATATACATTATATAAGTATATATATTTAAAAAAAAAATGAAAAATGAAAAAAAAACCAATACCTTCCATTCTTATCGTCGGATATATATCCTTATTCAGTATTTAATGATGGTTAAATAACTTCTGTCTTATTTATTATTATTATTATTAATTTTATTGAAATCTGTTGATTCAAATTGATCACATCTCAATATTCTATAATATAATAAGATAACCTCTCACGAAATTGAAAGTGTAAATAAATTGCGATCGTATTTTCTAAATTTAAAGTTTCTTATGTATAATTTGAAATATGTATGTAAAGTGACGAAAAAATGTCAGTAATGCCAATGTGGCGTTGTTATCGGGCAATAGCAATGGCAATGCACCTTCTCAACCATTAGATTGTCCGATAACATCGCCACCCTAGCATTTACTTTTTTCCTGTCTCACTATACAAACATACATACATCCATACAATAATTTTTTCGAATAATATTAGTGTGTTCAAAATATAATAAAACCATAGATAAGCATATTTTTCTTTGATTTCTTTGTTTTCAAGTAAATTTCCAAAAAGTTTAGCATGGTATTTAAGAATGACGTCGCTTTAATATATAAATATAACTTTTTTAGATTGATTATGTTAACTTCTGATAAGGATATAGATTGTCATTTTTTTTTATTATTTTTACTACGAATAAACTTTTAATGATAATCAGTTAACTACATATATGATATAATAATATCTCATAATTCGAAATCACTCTAATAGATAAGGACATTTTAGTTTTATCAATTGAATTATAAGTAAAAGTAAATTTTTTTTTATAGATCAACTAAATTTGTATTTTATTTTTAAACTTACAAAATCACATTATGTCATATCTTTGTTTATTTGATGTAGAATGAATGGGTCTGCTTGAATATATGTACATATAAATGCACATGAATTTAAAAATGAAAGTGATTAGAATTGTTTTTTTTTATATTAAGTATTAAGTATGTACTATCTATTTATTAATTAATATATTTATTTATTTTATTTTTTTTTTTTTTTGGTAATTTTTCTCAACAGACGACTGCACTTATAAAGGAGACCATTATAATAAATACAATATTTAAAATAAACAAAAACAAAAAATCTGGAGTGTCTCCACTCGACTATCTCGCAAATTAATTCATATATATTATATTTAAATTAAATTTAATTAATTAAATTATAAATTAAGTATAATTAAATTAAGTTTATTAATTAATTAATTTGAAAAATTTAATTTTATTAGTATAGTATTGTTATTCACAATTCAATTAATTAATTAATATATATTAAATTTAAATTTAAAACCTTTGCCTTCATTTTTAAGTCAAAATTTAATAATTTTAAAAAATAATTCGCGTCTTTGGCTCTTTGTTGATGACACCATGTCACGTGCTGGCGCGTGATTGGCAATCAACATGTTAAAAAATATTAAAAATTAATTTCGCTAGCGATTTAATCAAGTTGAAATTCTATATATAACAGTTTATACTAATTATATTAATGTGAAAAAGGATCAAACATATATCTTTATTTTTACGGTTAGTTTAGAGCAGTGGTCTTCAAACTTTCTCGAGTCGCGGAACTATATGGTAATATATTTTTCAAGGGAACCCTATAAAATTAATATTAACAGTAAATTAATACTTAAAAAAAAATCGTTATATTCGAGCAATACAGTATTTTCCTTTTATTATTAAACCAAAGAACGATAATGTTCAAACACTTTGTAAAGAATGACAATTCAAAAATGAAAAACTAAGGAGAAAATAACTTTAGTCACGGAACCCTTGGGTTTGGTTCACAGAACCCAGTTTGAAGACCACTGGTTTAGAGGAAAAAAAATGAAAACGTGGTAGGTAATGATCCTCTTCTGAATGAGCTACATTTCTCAAAAGTTGATAGAAAACTACGAATTTTGAATAATTACCGTATACTAAATTTCACGATTCTAACTCAAACCGTTTTTGCGTAATCTTGGTTACATACATACAGGGGTTACATACATACACACACACATACACACACACACACAGACATTTTTCTCAACCTTAGTGAAAATGATTCAGGAACCTTCAAAACGTATACAAACATCAAAATCTCGATATCGAAAATTTTCGTGATCCCAATACTATCTCTGGCGAGATAGTAAAAGAAAATCCATTGTATTAATTTTTGCTAATTTATTAAGATTATGTTTTATATTAAATATGATGATATACTATAGAAAATAAATTATATTTAAATCAATATAAAAATGATAGAATTATGAACAATTTTATTTGGTTATTTAGTTTTTTTTAGAGGTGGAGGGGGGGGGTTAATAAGAGTAGTATGAAAAAAAAGATTAATAATCAATGTAAAAAAATGGTCATATGGCCTGTATTCGTTGAAGTAGCCCATATCCCTAAGAAGAGTTGCCATTTGATGGCAGGCCGAAAGAAGCCTGGAGATCTTATCACCAACTCTCTGAGCCCTTAGGAATACAGACATTCAAGAATATAGGAATCGGACCACTAAAGACAATTGCTCTTTCCGATCAATATATATCACTTAAGGTTTAAAAATGTTTAAAATCATCAGAATCATAGATAAAGCATTAAGAAACATTTTGACTTTCTTTAAATTATTTTTTATTTTCAAATAAATATTCAATAGAATTTTTGCAAAATATTAAATAAAAAGAATTTAAAAATCAATTTACGATTAAAATATAATTTAATTTAATCAAATAAACAAATTTAAATATTTCAAATATTTTTTTTATTTATTCGATTTTATACTAAAAATAAAAATATAATCCAATGATTATAATATTTTAACACACACACAACACAAATATAAAAACTTAATTCTAATTTCTAATCAAACTTCGTATAGCATTTTTTGTTTTTGTTTTTGTTTATTCTTTATATTTTATTCTTCTCTCTCCTAAAACTATGAATATTTGAATAATGCCTGTATACCAAATTTCATGATTCTAGCTCAAAACGTTTTTGCGTAATCTGGTCTACATAAACACATACACAAACACAGGGACATTTTTCTCAACCTTAGTGAAAATGACTGAGGGACCTTCAAATCGTATAAAAACATCAAAATAAAAACATAAAAAAAACTAAAAAATTTTAAAAATCTTTATATTGTAAACATACAGAAGATTTAGATGACTCCTTTATAAAATATAATTAAGAAAAAATATTCTAGAGTTAAACTGACAATAATAATAATTTTAATTAAATATATGATAACTTATACCAGTGATTCTCAACCACTGTACCGTGGCACACAAAAGTGCCGCGAGATTTTCAAAATGTGTAAAGTTCAAATTAAGAAAAAGTAGTTATTTATTTTAAATGTACTTAAAAAAAAGGTCAAATGTTTTTGCGATCAGGCTCTTAAACATGTTCGACTTTTCAATATGGCTCTAAGTATCACCAAGTAGTCCCACCCCTGTTTTTGCATAATCTTGTCTACATACACACATCAACAAACATCATACACACAAACACAGAAACATTTTTCTCAACCTTAGTGTAAATAACTCAGGAACCTTCAAAACGTATAAAAACATCAATATCTCGTCATCGAAAATTTTCGTGATCTCAATACTATCTCTGGCGAGATGGTAAAAAAGTTAAAGTGAAAAAAATATAAAAACCCAAAATAAAGGAAATTGCATATATATATACTTTATTATTTTTCAAATCATAAAACAATTAATAAATTAAATATTTATCTTTTTATATTTACATCTATTCCAAATATTTTAATTCATTATTATATTTTTTGGAAAATATATTAAAATTAGCTGGAATGTCTCCACTCGACTATCTCGCAATTTGAATTGGATTAAATAACATAATATATTATATTTAAATTAAATTTAATTAATTATAAATTATAAATAATAAATATTAAACCAGCATATGTTTGGCTATTTGTTGGTGGCACCACGTCACGTGTTGGCGCGTGAGATTTGCAGTGTTAAAAAATTAATTCTGGTACTTTTAGCGATTCAATTAAGCTGAAATTCTATATATAGCAGTTTTATACAATTATTAATCATGTGAAAAATTATCAAACATATATCTTTATTTTTACGGTCACTTTAGAGGAAAAAAAATCAAAACGTTGTAGGTAATGACCCTCTTCCGGTTGAGCTACATTTCTCAAAAGTTGATAGAAAACTACGAATTTTTAATAATGCGCATGTACCAAATTTCATGATTCTAGCTCAAATCGTTTTTGCGTAATCTTGCCTACATACATACACACACACACACACACACACACACACACACACACACACACACAGACATTTTTCTCAACCTTAGTGAAAATGATTCAGGAACCTTCAAAACGTATAAAAACATCAAAATCTCAACATCGAAAATTTTCGTGATCTCAATACTATCTCTGGCGAGATGGTAAAAAAGTTAAAGTGAAAAAAATATAAAAACCCAAAATAAAGGAAATTGCATATATATATACTTTATTATTTTTCAAATCATAAAACAATTAATAAATTAAATATTTATCTTTTTATATTTACATCTATTCCAAATATTTTAATTCATTATTATATTTTTTGGAAAATATATTAAAATTAGCTGGAATGTCTCCACTCGACTATCTCGCAATTTGAATTGGATTAAATAACATAATATATTATATTTAAATTAAATTTAATTAATTATAAATTATAAATAATAAATATTAAACCAGCATATGTTTGGCTATTTGTTGGTGGCACCACGTCACGTGTTGGCGCGTGAGATTTGCAGTGTTAAAAAATTAATTCTGGTACTTTTAGCGATTCAATTAAGCTGAAATTCTATATATAGCAGTTTTATACAATTATTAATCATGTGAAAAATTATCAAACATATATCTTTATTTTTACGGTCACTTTAGAGGAAAAAAAATCAAAACGTTGTAGGTAATGACCCTCTTCCGGTTGAGCTACATTTCTCAAAAGTTGATAGAAAACTACGAATTTTTAATAATGCGCATGTACCAAATTTCATGATTCTAGCTCAAATCGTTTTTGCGTAATCTTGCCTACATACATACACACACACACACACACACACACACACACACACACACACACACACAGACATTTTTCTCAACCTTAGTGAAAATGATTCAGGAACCTTCAAAACGTATAAAAACATCAAAATCTCAACATCGAAAATTTTCGTGATCTCAATACTATCTCTGGCGAGATGGTAAAAAAGTTAAAGTGAAAAAAATATAAAAACCCAAAATAAAGGAAATTGCATATATATATACTTTATTATTTTTCAAATCATAAAACAATTAATAAATTAAATATTTATCTTTTTATATTTACATCTATTCCAAATATTTTAATTCATTATTATATTTTTTGGAAAATATATTAAAATTAGCTGGAATGTCTCCACTCGACTATCTCGCAATTTGAATTGGATTAAATAACATAATATATTATATTTAAATTAAATTTAATTAATTATAAATTATAAATAATAAATATTAAACCAGCATATGTTTGGCTATTTGTTGGTGGCACCACGTCACGTGTTGGCGCGTGAGATTTGCAGTGTTAAAAAATTAATTCTGGTACTTTTAGCGATTCAATTAAGCTGAAATTCTATATATAGCAGTTTTATACAATTATTAATCATGTGAAAAATTATCAAACATATATCTTTATTTTTACGGTCACTTTAGAGGAAAAAAAATCAAAACGTTGTAGGTAATGACCCTCTTCCGGTTGAGCTACATTTCTCAAAAGTTGATAGAAAACTACGAATTTTTAATAATGCGCATGTACCAAATTTCATGATTCTAGCTCAAATCGTTTTTGCGTAATCTTGCCTACATACATACACACACACACACACACACACACACACACACACACACACACACAGACATTTTTCTCAACCTTAGTGAAAATGATTCAGGAACCTTCAAAACGAATAAAAACATCAAAATCTCAACATCGAAAATTTTCGTGATCGCAATACTATCTCTGGCGAGATAGTAACAAACTAGACATGATATTTAATTTCAATTTATTTATTAATAATTATAACTTAGAATTTAATCAAAGTTTAATTTGATATTTATTGAATATCTACATTTAATAATATATGTTTATTGCAAATCAATATAAAGGGAATGATTAAAAAAATATTAACTAAAACCCATATACTATATTTATTATTATTATTATTATTGTTATTATTATACAATTTCTTTTGTAGAATTAAAATAACCAAAAATTATATTTCGTTAGATTTAAAATTTTATAAAGTGAAAATAATTTGGATTGGGAAGAATTGGAAATGATAATTAAGAATATTATTTATTATTATTTATTTAATTAAAGGGATTATATACAACCCAGTATATCTCTATCTCCCCCCTATTTGGGGTAGAGGATTTACAAAAAAAATAAAAAAAAAAAAAACAAAAACAAAGAAAAATTTAACATAAATTAAATTATTTTTAAAAATCCATGTATCTAAAAATCGGGAGTGTCCTCCCCTAGACTTTCCCGCATTTAAATAGGTAATTAGGTTATTATTATTATGCTTTAACAACAATAAAAATAAACAAACTAATTAATTTAAATTATAAAGTAAAATGGTTTAACACTATTATATATATATTTATAATTTACACCTAACGCTACTTGTATAGGTAAAATGTCACTTCTGGTAGTCAGATCATGATGAAATTTGGTATCTGAATTTTTTTCATATTTTTAAATCTATATACAAAATAGGAAGCAAATATCTCGAAGCAAACTGGTACTTTACTTGAAAGGTAAACGCAACCAGTGTAGGTAAAGTACCACTTCCGGTTAACCGATTTTGACGAAATTTTGATAGAAATCTACAAACTGTGAATAATATCGGTGTACCAAATTTCGAAGTCCTAGCTTGATTAGTTTCTAAATAAATTTGCTCACAAACAAACATTACATACATCCATACATACACACACACAGACATAATTTGAAAAATGGTATTTTCCGACTCAGGGAGGTTTAAAACGTCAAGATCTATCGAAATCTCGAAGTCGAAATTTTTGACGATTCCAATACTTCCCTTATACGAAGTATGCGGGAAAGTAAAAATAGAAACAGAAAGAATACAAAAAAAAAAAAACCAAAAACAAAAAACAAAAACAAATTTCCATTTATTTAAATAAGATCTCAGCAGGAGTATTTTATTTATCTATTTATTCATTTAAGAGATCATATACAATAATTAAGAATATTGAGGGATAATGAACCAGGTGACATTATCAACAGTTGAAATAAATTCACCGTAAAGCGAAAATCAATTTAGAAATAGCATGTGTAAATGTGCTAGGCAACAGAAAGAAGGTAAACACTAAAACATTTTTGGAAAAAACACCTGTAATTGAAAGTTATTAAGAATTAAAAATAAGAATGGAAAAAATTATAAAATTAAGTAAAAAAAGTATGTGAATATTAATAATTGACCGTGTGTGACCAAAACCTCTTGCTCAACTTAAAAGCTGTTGCCAGCATACCGGTTACTATGTTAGAAAGGGTCAATCAAGAAAGAGGACTAGAACACCATTTCATGCCGTCAGCTAAATTAAAAAAAAGCTGGATTGTCTCCACTCGACTATCTCGCAAAGTTGAATTGGATTACTTAACATATATTATATTTAAATTTAATTTAATTAATTAAATTATAATTTAAAATTAATAAATAATATTTATTAAATTAGCGCGTGTTTGGCTCTTTGTTGATGGCACCACGTCACGTGTTGGCGCGTGTGATTTGCAGTGTTAAAAAAATAATTCCGGTACTTTCAGCGATTCAATCAAGCTGGAATTGTATATATATAGCAGTTTTATACAATTATTAATTTGGCGGGATAGTAAAAAAAACTCCATTGTATTAATTTTTGCTAATTTATTAAGATTATGTTTTATATTAAATATGATGATATACTATAGAAAATAAATTATATTTAAATCAAAATAAAAATGATAGAATTATGAATAATTTTATTTGGTTATTTAGTTTTTTTTTAGAGGTGGAGGGGGGGGGGTTAATAAGAGTAGTATGAAAAAAAAAGATTAATAATCAATGTAAAAAGATGGTCATATGGCCTGTATTCGTTAAAGTGGTCCATATCCCTAAGAAGAGTTGCCATTTGATGGCAGGCCGAAAGAAGCCTGGAGATCTTATCACCAACTCTCTGAGCCCTTAGGAATACAGACATTCAAGAATATAGGAATCGGACCACTAAAGACAATTGCTCTTTCCGATCAATATATATCACTTAAGGTTCTAAAAATGTTTAAAATCATCAGAATCATAGAAAAAGTATTAAGAAACATTTTTAGTTTCTTTAAATTAATTTTTATTTTCAAATAAATATTCAATAGAATTTTTGCAAAATATTAAATAAAAAGATTTTAAAAATCAATTAACGATTAAAATATAATTTAATTTAATCAAATAAAAAAATTTAAATATTTCAAATATTTTATTTATTTATTCGATTTTTTATATTAAAAATAAAAATATAATCCAATGATTATTGGAGTTCATAATTCATAAAATATAAATGATAATATCTTAACACTCACACAACACAAATATAAAAACTTAATTCTTATTTCTAATCAAACTTCGTATATCATTTTTTGTTTTTGTTTATTCTTTATATTTTATTCTTTTCTCTCCTTTTCTAATTAAGTTACATTATAATAGATAATTGTTTAATCTAAACCATAGGTTCCCATAGTGGTCCCTGGTTGAGCTACATTTCTCAAAAGTTGATAGAAAACTACGAATTTTGAATAATTCCCGTATATCAAATTTCATGATTCTAGCTCAAACCGTTTTTGCGTAATCTTGTCTACATACATACACACATACATTTTTCACAACCTGAATGAAAATGATTCAGGAACCTTCAAAACATATAAAACCATCAAAATCTCGATATCGAAAATTTTTGTGATCTTTTACTATAGTAAAAATTACGAGTGGGAGTTTTATTAAAAAATGCCAATGAAAATTCCCTTTGTTTTTCTGAAAGTAACACAATTAATTATTACCATCTTTTAATATAATATTAAAATTACCTAAAAGTTATATATATAATTAACTTTTAAATAAAAATTATATAAAACCAAAAGAGAGTGGAAAGTTTGAAATTTGTAAATGATTCTATTTAATAACATAGGGGGGGGGGGGGGGGGGTTTATACTTTAATCCTATACACACTTATAGTTTTTGAATATTATAAATCAGGGGTGATCAGAGGTGTCAGGTTTTTATCAAAGGGCCAAAGTGGTAGCGAGCTGCAGCCAAAAAATAAAAAAATAACTTAATAAATTATTTAAATATTAAATATTTAATGAACAATTCACATAACACATGTCCTTTTTCAAGGTCTCAAAAAATCGATTTATTATTGTAGAGGCGCTTATTATAATATATACTTATTAAACTTAACAGTTTTCGTAAAGTGGAATGCAAAAGGTTTAGGGAACCATTAAAATAATCTTATCTTATTATGCTAGCTAAAATTGTATATATCTATCTATCTATCTATCTATCTATCTATAGCCATTGGTTCTCAAAAACCGCTCTAACGATTTTTTTCAAATTCACACTAGATATAGTATTTATAAAGAAAAATTAAGTTTTATTGATGATATCTCTTGAAACATACAGCTTCATTATTTATTTCTTAAATAAAAATTATATATGGGTGTGACGTCATTTGGAATTTTACTCCCGCCTTTTTTTAAAGGATATTGTATTAATATTTTTTTTATATTTAAAATATTTTAAAATAAAATAAATTTCGAAATAAAATTAAAAATATTTATTTTTAATAAAATATATATTAATCTCTCTCAAAAAAAACAAAAACAAAAACAAAAAAACATATAATTTGGAATTTTACTCCCGCCTTTTTTTAAAGGATATTGTATTAATATTTTTTTTATGACATTCATATTGAAATTTGACTCCCGCCTTTTTTTTAAAGAAAAATATTTTAAAATTGTTTATTTAATTTCGAAATAAAATTAAAAATATATATTTTAATAATATTTTATAATTATAAATTACGATATATATTTATCATTCTTCCAATAAAAAAAAAATATTCATGCACTTAGAAACATACCTAATAATACATTTTAATCAGATTGATGCAATGATGCAACATTTAATAATTGTAATAAATTATAGCTCGGTGTCTCAAGTATTAATATTATCAGCCAAACCCAATATAATAATGAATTATTTTTTTTTAACTTAATTACCTAGCCGAGGCTCGGGGTCCCGGTGTGATCTTAATATATTGTCAGAATTAGATAAATAATGTAGAGAGAAAAATTATTTAAAAATAGATATTTATTTAAATGAAATAAAATTATTTAATTTACAGAATGAAAATGTCTATAATAATGTCTAAACATTTTTTCGAGCGACAGCTCGGTATCCCAGGTATTAATATTATCAGCCAAACCCAATAATAATGAATCATTTTTTTTAACTTAAGTACCGAGCCGAGGCTCGGGGTCCCGGTACTATTGTACTATGATGCTTGGAGGATCACACAATTTTCTACATATAAGGGACGCCAGTTGCTTACCACTCTTATAGATATTTTATAATTTATTATTTATTTATAAAATATATTAATCATTTTATATAAAAAATAATAATAATATAGTATAATAAATAAAAAACTTTTGACGTTTGTACTTTTATCAAAGAGAATGAGAGAGAGAGAGATATGTATAGGTAAAGTATACAGTCGTTGGCCCCGAGGCAGTCATTGGCCCCCTATCACTAAAACACAAATAATAAGAGATTTTTATTTTAACTATGGTTATGCAATCTTATGTTGTATGGTTGTATAATCACTATAGAATACCTAAGCCAATTACTATAACAGAGGGCCAATAACTGTATTTTTTAGGATTTTATTTTTTTTTAAAGCTTTTTGAAAATGTCATGAGAAAATTATTTTTTTTAATTAATTAAAAAGTTCATAGTATTTATGTTCTTCAAACCTAATTTGACACAGATTGTTCCGCAATTTGTCCAGATATGCATTAAAGACCTCTAGGATTTGCTTAAGGGGGCCAACGACGTATGCTTTACACTATATGGAAGGAATTAGCAAAGGTATCAAAGATAATTATAGAAAAATGGTTGCTATTGTGATTATAATATAGGAAGGGACATATAAATTATATAAAACGGTAATTTTTGTATCATGGATTTGGGTAGAACTTTACCAGTAGACACCTTTTTTGATTCAAAACAAACTTTCCTGAAGCAGTATGTGGCGGTCGCTTCTAGTTTATGAGATGAAAATTATTAAAGTTTGCATATAAATCCATTGATATTTTACTTAGCTACTATGTTTTATTATTTCTCCACTAGAGGGCTCCAATAATTTATAGTTTATATAATTCGATTTAGAAATAAGATTAAAAATTCTGGAGTGTCTCCACTCGACTATCTCTCAAATTTGAATTGGATTAAGTAACATTTATTAATTTAAATTAAATTAATTAAATTATAAATTAAAATTAATAAATAATATTTATTAAACCAGCGCATGTTTGTTGATGGCACCACGTCACGTGTTGGCGCGTAAAATTTGCAGTGTTATAAAATTAATTCTGATACTTTTAGCAATTCAATCAAGCTGAAATCTATATATAGCAGTTTTTATATTTGTGTTGTGTGAGTGTTAAGATATTATCATTTATATTTTATGAATTATGAACTCCAATAATCATTGGATTATATTTTTATTTTTAATATAAAAAATCGAATAAATAAATAAAATATTTGAAATATTTAAATTTTTTTATTTGATTAAATTAAATTATATTTTAATCGTTAATTGATTTTTAAAATCTTTTTATTTAATATTTTGCAAAAATTCTATTGAATATTTATTTGAAAATAAAAATTAATTTAAAGAAAGTAAAAATGTTTCTTAATACTTTTTCTATGATTCTGATGATTTTAAACATTTTTAGAACCTTAAGTGATATATATTGATCGGAAAGAGCCATTGTCTTTAGTGGTCCGATTCCTATATTCTTGAATGTCTGTATTCCTAAGGGCTCAGAGAGTTGGTGATAAGATCTCCAGGCTTCTTTCGGCCTGCCATCAAATGGCAACTCTTCTTAGGGATATGGGCTACTTCAACGAATACAGGCCATATGACCATTTTTTTACATTGATTATTAATCTTTTTTTTCATACTACTCTTATTAACCCCCCCCCCCTCCACCTCTAAAAAAAAACTAAATAACCAAATAAAATTGTTCATAATTCTATCATTTTTATATTGATTTAAATATAACTTATTTTCTATAGTATATATCATCATATTTAATATAAAACATAATCTTAATAAATTAGCAAAAATTAATACAATGGATTTTCTTTTACTATCTCGCCAGAGATAGTATTGGGATCACGAAAATTTTCGATATCAAGATTTTGATGTTTGTATACGTTTTGAAGGTTCCTGAATCATTTTCACTAAGGTCTCTGTGTGTGTGTATGTATGTGTGTATGTATGTAACCAAGATTACGCAAAAACGGTTTGAGTTAGAATCGTGAAATTTGGTATACGGTAATTATTCAAAATTCGTAGTTTTCTATCAACTTTTGAGAAATGTAGCTCAACCGAAAGTGGGTCATTACCTACAACGTTTTGATTTTTTTCCTCTAAACTGACCGTAAAAATAAAGCTATATGTTTGATAATTTTTCACATGATTAAAAATTGTATAAAACTGCTATATATAGAATTTCAGCTTGATTCAATTTTTTAACACTGTAAATCTCACGCGTCAACACGAGACGTGGTGCCATCAACAAAGATCCAAACATGCGCTGGTTTAATAAATATTATTTATTAATTTTAATTTATATTTTAATCAATTTAATCCAATTTAAATTAATATATGTTATTTAATCCAATTCAAATTTTCGAGATAGTCGAGTGGAGACACTCCAGATTTTTTACTTTTGTTATGAGTTGCTTATTCTAATTACAAATTATTTGATAATATTCTGATATTTTAATGATTTATCACATTTATATTTAATAATCCAATGTATTTATGATTAAATTTAAATGACATTATTATTATTATTATTATTATTATTATTTATGATTAAATGTACAGCAATTTCTATAGTGATTTTTGAAATACCAGCAAATGAAATTACGTATGAATGGAATTTGAGGTCAAAGGATCCATGCTCGCCAAATGCATTTGGTTATAATTTTAAATAATTAATTTAATTAAATGTAATATTTGACTTAATATGGTCATAGATCCAAAGAGTCAATAAAATTAAAATTTAATTATATAATTATTATACTACACATATTACTTAATAATAAAATCATTTTTTTAATAAATATACATAGTTTATTATTCTCTCCAGTGGCGGATAAGTCATTTCTAGCCAAATTAAAAGTAAGTTGAAAATGAAAAGGAAAATGTATATAAATAATATTTGAACTTGTTTAAATTTTAATACAAATAATCAATCAATTGTAAATGTAAATTAATAGTTAGTTTTATAAAATATATCCAGTGGCGTACCTAGGGGGGTGCGGTGGGTGCGGTCCGCACCGGGCGGCACTTATCTTGGGGCGGCATTTTTTATATTTAGTTATAGTTGTAAAAAGCAACTTATTTATTTTTTTTCTTTCTTGAATAATAAATGATTATTATGATTATTATAAGTTTACTATTTGATTTATATAAATTATGATTAACTATATGATTTCGAATATTATTCCTCGGTGTATATAAATGCATTTTAGTGTAAATTTTGAATTCTAATTCCAAGAACAGGATAATAATTTTATTTTATTGTATTCATTAAAATTCGTTGAATTCGTAAACGCATCTTTACGATTTTGTTCAGCAATTTTTCCTAACTAAAATTTTTTGATATCAGTTTATAAATGTCATTTCTTTTGAAAAGTTTATATGATTACTTTGAAGTGATATACCAATATTTTTTTAAATCATCGATTTTTTTTTTGAAAAGCAGGGCCGGCGGAGAAAATATAAATATAAATTTTGAGAGCATTATACACGATTTTTCTAGTATGAAAGCTAGAAGAGTAAATATTTTATAAATATGTTTACGAGTGCATACAAATATGTGTAAAAAATTTTCTCTGTGTATTAATTAATATTGATTAAATAACTTAATAATTTATTTATGTGTATTAAATTATAAAAACCACTATTTGATTGACTTGGAATAAAAAGGGCGGCAAACTGGAGATCGCCCCGGGCGGCAAAAGTTCTAGGTACGCCACTGAATATATCTCATATACGAGGGTGGGGTGAAAAGTTTCCGACCTGACCAAGAAAAACGATGTTTTTAAATTTTTTTTTTTTTTTTGCTTTATTTTTCAACATTCAAGATAGCTGAGACCTATACGATGTCAGCTGAATTTGTGCGAAATATTTTGCACAACCATTTGAACATGGAAAGCTGTGTGCAACGTGGGTGCCGCGTTTGCTAACGTTAGACCAAAAACTACTACGAAAAAACATTTCTACCGACAATTTGGCGCTGTAGGCGTAATCCAAACGAAATTTATCGTCAATTCATAACTGTTGATGAGACTTAAATTAAATTAAATCATCAATTTTAATTAATTAATCAATTAATTAAATACAATACAATCCAAGATATAATGAATTTAAAGATTAAATTAAAAAAATAAATAAGAAAACCAAAGGAATATTAAGATTAATTTACTTATTGAAATAAAATAAAAATGTAAAGCTATTAAATATACACTTTCATTAAAATACCGTGCATAATATCGGTAGTCTCTGAACAGATAATTAATATATATTTTAAATATTAATAACCTCTATTAATAAAAAAAAACAAACTATATTTTCCTATCTTAAAATAATTGGAAATGTTTTTTTCTATAATAAATAAATAAATGATTGATGTTTTAATATGTTATATATATGTTACGGTAAATGTACACTCTTGGGAAATGTACACATTTACCGGAAAATGTGTACATTTCCCAAAAAGTTAGATATATGTGAACTGAATATAATGTATATGTACATATACAATATTTTTGTTTTTTGTGATACAATCTGTTCTAGTTGGTTTTAAAATTTTTCTTTTTGTTCCATTGTTTTTCAAAAATTCTAACTAAAAAATAATTTTTTGTAGAAAAATTAAAATTTTAACTTACCTGAGTCTTATTTCTCTAAATATCTTAAATTATATCAGTATACTATGGCATTAATTAGTAATCTATGCTCACATTTACCAAAACGACATGGTCATTGTGAATTCAATGTACATTTCCCTTATTTGAAATTGTAAATGTTAGTTGAATGCACATTACCCAAATGAGGAGGCTAATGTGCACATTTACCGGAAAATGTGTACATTTGCCACAATATCTACTTTTACCGTAACATATATATATATATTATTGATAGGGATAAAGTGGAGAGATGTGTGAGTGATTGAATCGAGAGGGATCCCATTAAAAAGATAATTCTGCCATCGAGTTATCAATTCGTTCGCTCTCTTTCCCTTTGATAGGCTAGATTTACTGTATTTGGATTGGAGCTTAAGCTTAAAATGTTAAATAGCTGACACGATCGGGCTGCCAGGTTAATCAGGTGATTTTATTGAGCAAAACAGATTTAAATCCATCGCTACACCTCTAATATATAGGTTTAATCTTTGTGTTTTTAAAATTTATTTAATTAATTTAATGCGCTTTTTTTTAAATTTTATTTTTATTTTATTCTAAATTAAATTTTATTAAAAACTATTTTAATCTGTACATATATATCCATAAAAATTAATTAATTAAATTAATTTAAAATAAAAGAATAAAATTCTTTAAGTATATGTTAAATTTTATTTTCTATTTCTAACTTATATTATTATACATGTTATATGTTTTTAAATTGAAATACAGAGAAAACAATCTCTTATTGACCTGAAAATATGAATATCATGTAATTCATTAATATTCTTAATTAAAGAAAAAATTAGCTAGAGTGTCTCCACTCGACTATCTCGCAATTTTAATTGGATGAAATAACATAATATATTATATTTAAATTAAATTTAATTAATTATCAATTATAAATAATAAATATCAAACCAGTGCATGTTTGGCTTTTTGTTGATGACACCACGTCACGTGTTGGCGCGTGAGATTTGCAGTGTTAAAAAATTAATTCTGGTAATAGGAAATTCTATATATAGCAGTTTTATACAATTATTAATCATGTGAAAAATTATCAAACATATATCTTTATTTTTACGGTCTCTTTAGAGGAAAAAAAATCAAAACGTTGTAGGTAATGACTCTCTTCCGGTTGAGCTACATTTCTCAAAAGTTGATAGAAAACTACGAATTGTGAATAATGCTCATGTACCAAATTTCATCATTCTAGCTAAAACCGTTTTTGCGTAATCTTGACTACATACACACACACACACACATACATTTTTCTCAACCTTAGTGAAAATGATTCAGGAACCTTCAAAACGTATAAAAACATCAAAATCTCGTCATCGAAAATTTTCGTGATCGCAATACTATCTCTGGCGAGATAGTAAAAATTTAAATGAAAAGTTAGTTATACGGGAATGTCTCTAAATGAATATTATAATATTTATAATAGTATATTATAAATAATAAATATATTATATATGATAAATGATATGTCAAATGAAAGAGCAACTCAAACAGTTTTACCAAGAAACTTACAAGAGTATAGATTTGATGTGTACCGTGACAAATGATCACATTGAACACGATAAGGTTCTTAGTAAAACTGTTTTAGTTTCTTTTTCATTTGAGACATAGCATTTATCAGTATAAATTTAATGTTTTAAAATATATTCAGAGGGATGTGAAAGAAATTGGGAGAGGGGTAAACATTTTAATTTTAAAAAATAGGTATAATTACATATTTAAATAAATAATTATAAACTATTTTAAAATTTCTAAGTACGTATAAAAATCAGTGAAAAAATTTCATTTATTTAATTTTAATAACTAAAATATAATATAAATTGAATTTTTATTATAATATCTTAACACTTTTAAAATAAATTAGTTCACTCGAAATTACTTATGTAAGAATAATTTTTTCCTAAAAGTTTTACTAAATAATATTTACTTTTTAATAAATAATATTACTTTCTTGATCAGTAGTGAATTTTACTGTATTATTTAATTTTAATATACCTATACATGTAATAATATTTCATATAAACAGCATATTTTTTAATTTTTTGATTTTTTTTCTGATCAAAAATTAACATAAGTAATTTCGAGTGAACTAATTTATTTTAAAAGTGTTAAGATATTATACGTGTTGGCGCGTGATTGTCAATCGATATGTTAAAAAATTAATTCTGGTACTTTCAGCGATTCAATCAAGCGGAAGTTCATTATATAGCAGTTTTATAAAATTTTTAATCATGTGAAAAATTTAATTAATTTTAAATTATAAATTAAAATTAATAAATAATATTTATTAAACCAGCGCATGTTTGGCTTTTTGTTGATGGCACCACATCACGTGTTGCCGCATGATTTGCAGTGTTAAAAAATTAATTCCGGTACTTTCAGCGATTCAATCAAGCTGAAATTCTATATATAGCAGTTTTATACAATTTTTAATCATGTGAAAAATTATCAAACATATATCTTTATTTTTACAGTCACTTTAGAAGAAAAAAATCAAAACGTTGTAGGTAATGACCTTCTTCCGGTTGAGCTAAATTTCTAAAAAGTTGATAGAAAACTATGAATTTTGAATAATGCCCATGTACCAAATTTCATCATTCTAGCTCAAACTTTTTTTGCGTAATCTTGTCTACATACATACACACATACATACACACACACAGACATTTTTCTCAACCTTAGTGAAAATGATTCAGGAACCTTCAAACCGTATAAAAACATCAAAATCTCGTCATCGAAAATTTTCGTGATCGCAATACTATCTCTGGCGAGATAGTAAACATTTATTATCTTATCTCTTTCCAAGTGTAAAAATATCTATAAAACTGTAAACAAAGTTACTCAAAATGTTTGATCAAAAAAAAAAAAAATAAAAATAAAAATATATTAGATTGTCTAATACAGTGATTCTCAACCTGGGCGACAAGTTATTTTTGAGAGGCGAAATCATTTTCAACTCTAAAAAAAAGTTAAGATGATTTTGCGAACATGCTTTTTAAACATTTCCTCTTTTTTTCAATTTTTTTCAATATGGTTCTAAAAAAAGGTCAGATGCAATCAGGTTCTGAAACTCGATTTTTCAATATGGCTCTAAGTATCACCTAGTGTACCTACCTTATATTAGGGATTTTCATGCCATTTTTATCTATAAAAATTTATAGGGGGGCGAATTAAGAAGCGGGTCTTACAAAGGGGGCGTTTGGTCAAAAAAGGTTGAGAAACACTGGTCTTATATATAGATGGAGTACATATTTGGACTTATATTAATTAATAGAATGATTTGAATCACGTCAAAAGGATTATGGACCCTTTTTACATATTATAAAATACATTTCAAGCTTTTCTCACTCGGTTGTAAAGTCAACCTAATTCCAAGTGAATGAATGAATGAATGGCTTTCAGTTGTTTATTATGGTTACAAAACAACAGGAATGTCATCGTCTCCTTGGCAACCACTCTCTTCGAATTCTTCGAGTTACATTTATTCATTCATCTTTGCTATTGTATTTGAATTGCTTTGTATTCGTTTGATGGACACTGTAGATTAACACACCCTCGACGCTCTTATTTATTTGCAAATCCGCCTATAACGAACAACACGACGGGTGACATCCCGTTCCCTTTGCGTGTGACAGCGATTTATCGTATGTCCATCTCGATGTCAACGTTTACCTCTGTATCAGTTGTTCCGGTCACGATTGTTTTTACTTTTTTTTTTTCTTTAACATTTGCTTGAGTTCATCCTTCTTGAAAAAGAGGAACGGTTGGTATAACAATTGACTAAAGTGAAAATACAATCTACTAACACCCTCTGTTTTGTCACAGTTTATTGGAAACTTTACTGTTTAAACATCACCCCAATGAAGGAAGAACAAAAAAAAAAACAATCAAAAAGTATATATATATATATATATATATATATATATATCGATAAAGACTATATTGATAAAGATACGAACATATAGCTTACTTTATGTTTTGTTTTGTTTTTTTTAATTTGTTTTTTTTTTTATTAAATAAAGACAAAAAATTAAAAACTATTTGTATAGACTAAATTTTATTTTATATGAAATTTTTATCGAGAATCCAATAAATTTTATTCTTTATTTTGAGCTTTTACCAAGCAACTTGATCATCAATTTCGAAATTTGGAAATTGAATAATTCATTTAAAGAAAAAAAAATTGAGGTTACTGCGAAAAACCTTTTAGAATAAACTTTGTTGAACTATACTACCACATCCATCATACTCTCCAGGCATTGCACCTTCTTGATTCTTATAAAATATTTATGTGATAAAATGTTTCATTCAAATGAGGAGGTCAAAAGATACTCGGGTTAGTGTCTGTCTTCAAAAAACAATAAAATTATGGGCGTGATATCATGCTATTGCCAAAAAGATGCTGAAAAATATTCAATTAAAATTAACAAAAAAATTTAATTGAATAAAAAATATTAATTCACTATAAGAAAATCGTTTACCTCTATGCTTCTCCATAATATAGTTAGAATTATAAAATGGAAAAGGCTGCGATGGGCATATTATGGCAAGGTTACTATCAATTAATTAATATGGATTTTATTATTTGATTAGGGAGATTATTTTCAGAATAGGTTTTTAATAAAATTAATTTCAGTGAATATATTTATTAATGTGGCATTACGTATTACGTAGTTAAATAATGTAGTTTTTTAGTTTTTCCTTTAAAGAAAAGTTTATAAATTTGAAACAGTTATTAAGTGATTTTGGTTAACCTATTTACAAGTTTCAACCGTTTCAAATTTATCGATTTTCAATGTTCTAAGTTTCTTTTAATGATTTAAAGTTAAATCGATTGTCAGAATAAAGCAAATAATCTCAAAAGCTTAGTCACTTTCGAATTCTATAAAACTTTAAATATTCTTACATCTATTTTAATAAAAATATCTTTTAAGCTGGATAGATAATTTTTTTTGACTAAATTATATCATCTTGGTTTTTATTTTTTGTTTAATTAATCAATTATTAATCACTACTATATTTTAAATAACATATTTTCCGACAATGAATATAAAATTAATCCTTTGTCAACTACCACTTCCCCTTTCCGGATATACACCAAAAAATGATGAATTCATGCTTCTGATGGGTTAAATAAATATACCAAATTTTATCAAAATCCGTTGAGCCGTTCAAGTTAGACACGTCTATACGGACACACAGACATCATGCTAAAAATACATGATTACATGATTCGTGGAGATATGTAAAAATTTTGATATGCAAAATTTGGTGTGAAAACAATACCTTCCCTTCCTATCGTCGGTTGGTAAAAATGTAAACTCTACAAAAGTATAAGAGCAAATAAGATCTTTATGAAACAGAAAATATATATTAATAATTACTGTTATAATATTAATTTGAAATATTATCGAGGAGAATTTAAATTAAAACATGTCTTAAAATTAATTAAAATGAATTATTAATTTAAACAACGATGAACGGAATATTAATTGATAAATGAGTACAAAAGAAAAAGAAAAATGGAAATCTACTCGTATATAGAATAAAACGTATAGTTTAATAAATATGGGCACATACATATGAGTATATGTTTGTATATGAGATATAAAATATTTTGAAACAATGTTTTTTTTGCTTTTTGAGGGTGGGAAATCGTCATGGACATCCTATAGTTGTGGTTTTATTCAGCAGGATAATGCCGGACGTATACCGACTAAAATCACCACCTCAAACCCATATATAATAATAATGCTCCCTTGGAATTGCCGTGAAACATTGTAGATTTTTTTTTATTTTATTTTTTAAAACGTGTATCATGTTCTTTTCTTATCTCATACTTATATATATATATATATTTAGATAGATAGATAGGCTTCAGATTTAGATGACATCATATTTTTGTTACCCAAGAGAGAGGGGGGGGGGGGCAAAGGAGAGATTCTTGTTTGAATTGTTTGATATTAATAAAAAAGAATGTGAAAAATAATTTTATTTGTGAATGTTAAATTATATTAATGGTTAACTGACAATTTATTTATCTTATCTTATTATACTAGCAAAAATTGTATATATAGGGTAGTCGAAAAAGTCTTTTCGTATTTCTAATCAAACTTCAAGTAATTTTTTTGATATTGATAATTACAGCCTTTTTTAAATGGTTCAAAACCGTTTGATGATGAATGTTTAGTTCCTTGGCAATGTCATGACTGCTTATGTGACGGTCCTTGTCAATCTTTTCCATAATTTCATCGACTTTTTCAACGATAGGTCGACCAGAACGAGGTGCATCTTTCACATCGAAATTTCCAGAACGAAAGCGAGCGAACCATTGTTGTGCTACATGAACTGATATAGCATCGTCTTCGTGAACTTCACAAATTTCATTTGTGGCTTGCGTGGCATTCTTCTCTTTTTTATACAAAAATTTCAAAATATAGCGAATTTCTTCATTATTTTCACTCATTTTTGAAAAGCTGTAACTTTTGTTCAGTTTCACCAAATTTAATTTTCTTAAAGCTTAAAAGTTCACCTTTCCAACACTATATGGTATGACACAATGTGATTGGTAGCACTGGAGATATACGATTCCAACGACATCTATGGACAAAATACGAAAAGACTTTTTCGACCACCCATTATTATATAAATAAATATTTGTATTTTTGAAATATTAAATCACTCGAAGGATTATTTTGAAATTCACACCATTGATAATTTTTTTAAAGAAAAATCGATCTGTATCTCTAGCCTCGGAAAAAAATCATCCTTGTTAGTTTTTTCTTATTACAAAATAGGAATTTTAATAATGGCATCGGGCAACACCGGTTCCTTAAATACAAAATATTATAAATATAATAAAATTAAAAATATTTATTTTGTAATAAAATTACGAAATATATATTATATTATATCCACAGGCCATACTTTTCTGTCTTTCAGTGCATTAATACGTACATTTAAGGGGTGTATGTTTTATGACTATTTTTGTTTTAATTTATGATCTTTTAAATTATTTGTTATTAAATTGTTTCATATATTTTGTCGTTTATTTATTTTAAATAATAATCGTAATCTTAAATATTCATAAGGAATAATTGTTTTATAGTACCGAGCGGCGGTGAACCAGGTACTTGTCTATTAAGAATTAAATAATTTTATTAAAAGTGTCCCTTTATCCTTCAGACCGTTTTATTCTCTCTGTGATTTTTGTTACTTGTTCTGTGTTTACATTTGATTATAACATGATTGAAAAATTTATGTTAAATAATTATCATTTTAATATATGTATATATATATATATATACAAGTCATATTTGCTAATTCTACCCTACCCTATCTATCATCATTGATTTATATTTACCTTTCTTCTCCCCCTCTCCTCCCTCTATATTTCAACTGGATAACAAATTCAACAAATACAAAAAAAAATATATTTATGTTTGAAATACATTATGTATGTATTCTTTGTTTGTTTTGTTTTGTTTTTTTAACTTTTATTTATTTCATAATAACATTAATATTTTTTGTAAACGTTTGTTTCTTTCTGATCACTTTGAATATTTTTGTACCACTGAACTTGAATATTACTACTACTTCTACTACTACTACTACTACTGCTGCTTTTGGATATTTGTAATATTAAAATATTTCATACAAAAAAGAAAGTTGAATATTATTTAATAAATTCAATATCAAAGTTTTTTTTTTAACTGATTAATTTTTTTTTATTATAATTCAATTCTTTCCAATTTATTGAATTAAAAAAAAAAAAGTAAATTTATATTCTATTATAAAATTTTGTATATTATGCATATTATGTATCCAATTATATAATAGAAACTTTGAACAATATAGAAACTTTTCTAATAAAATAATTTAAAAATAAAGAGTTTGTGGTTTGTTCATATAAATATAAATATATTTTAAATACTTAATACGAGAGAAAGAGTTATATTATATATAAAACAAGGGCTTATTTTTTTACTTTAATATTTCATTTATATTTATTTAATAAATATTTATTTAAAAATAATAAGAGATAATAGAGATATTTAACTCTTTCTCTTTGTGGTTAAATAAATAATAAATATAATTTATATAAGGGGAGAGGGAGTGAGAGGTAATTTAATGAAATTTAAGAAAAAAAAATTATTTTTTGTTTTTGTGTGCCTCGAGATTTTCAAAATGTGCCGCCAAATTTTACAAATGTAAAATTCAAATTAAGAAAAAGTACTTATTTATTTTATATGTATATAAAAAAAAGGTCAAATGTTTTTGCGATCAGGCTCTTAGACATTTTCTACTTTTATTTAAATTTCTTCAATATGGTAAATAATTAAATAACTTTTACACTTATTTTTTTCTTTGTGTGCCGCCAAATTTTTAAACCGTGCCGCGGTAAAAAAACAAAGGTTGAGAATCACTGCTCTAAAACAATGCAACTTTTAATATTTTCGTCTATTTTTTATATTAACACATAAAAAATAATATGAAAATTATTTTTGCCTTTAAAATATGAACATGTCTTTATCAATATTTTTAAATGACATCCTTCAAACAACAACAAATTCATTAGATTAGCATCATTTTTCGTTTTTTATCAAGGTAATTGTTTACAAACCGGGAAGCTTCAGAATTCTAATGAAACTTTGCCAGTGGATTCCTTTTTTAATTCCAAAGAAACTTTCTTTAAGCAATATTTCATAAAAAAAAAAATAATAATTTGATTAAAATTTAAAATCGATTTTGCATTTTATTAAAAAAAATATTTTTTATACATATCAATTATTAAAAAAAAAAATTTGTTGTTTTTATTATCAAGTTAAAAATTTCCTCTCTAGATTCTAAATGATCGTTTAGACTATAACAAAGACTTTCATTTGTTATCATTTCATCTGACTGAGTTTCTTGAAATTGTTGGTTGTATTTGATGACAATTTGAATGAAATGGCCTTTTGTGTTTTTAAACAATAGATACAGACACCCTTCAATTCATAATGAAGTCTAATAAGAAAGGCAATAACATTTAATTTCTCTATTTATTTTATTTTGTTTTATAATAAAATGTTTATGAAATCGATTTCCTTTATATACCTCAATTTTAGGTTAAAAAAAAATATAAACATTTTCATTTTCTTATTATCTGATCTTATCCTAGTGAAAATATACAAAATTAATTTAAAAACAAATATAAAATGTAATATTTCATTTGGAAAAATAAAAAAAAATATATAAAGATATAAAAAGTTATTTTATGATTCTTTTGACTTTTTTTAAGAATCGCATTGCATGCTATACCATCCACCTATATACTGAATTTCTATTATAAATGAACTGGGATGAGGGTCGCATACAACTTTCACTTACCATCTGCATTATTCTATTAATAAAATAACATTATATAGTAACATTTATAATTTACCATTAATGCCAAGTTCAAAGATACAAATGTAATGAAAATTAAAACATTAAAAAGAAATCTGGAGTGTCTCCACTCGATTATCTCGCAAAATTCAATTGAATTATATAAAATATATTATATTTAAATTAAATTTAATTAATTATAAATTATAAATTTTAAAATTAATAAATAATATTTATTAAACCAGTCTTTGTTGATGGCACCACCTCACGTTCTGGAGCGTGATTGACAGTCAATGTGTTAAAAAATTTTAAAAATTAATTCCTATACTTTCAACGATTCAATCAAGTTGAAATTCTATATATAGCAGTTTTCAACAATTTTTAATAATGTGTCAAAAATATATCTTTATTTTTACGGTCACTTTAGAGGAAAAACAATCAAAACGTAGAAGGTAATGATCCTTTCCGGATCAGCTACATTTCTCAAATTTTGAATAATTTTGAATTTTGAATAAGCCCATGTACCAAATTTCATGATTTTAGCTCAAACCGTTTTTGCGTAATCTTGTCTACACATACACACACACACACACATATATATACAGACATTTTTCTCAACCTTAGTGAAAATGACTCAGGGACCTTCAAAACGTATAAAAACATCAAAATCTCGACATCGATAATTTTCGTGATCGCAGTACTATCTTTGGCGAGATAGTAATAATATTTAATTTTTTTCACATTAGAATTAATAATTTTAAAAAAAAATGTTTATAAAAGTTATTTTATATTATAAATAAATATTTCCTACAATATATATTTTTGGATATGTATTATATATATAAGTACCTGGTTCACCGAGCTCGGTCATTAAAAAAAAAATTACTTATGAAGTATGAATTTTTAACATTAAGATTAATTTTTAAAATAAATAAACGACAAAATATATGAAACAATTACAAATAATTTAAAGGATCATAAATTAACAAAAATAGTTGTAATCGTCGTAATCATAACAGTCATTAAACATACGTATTAATGCAGTGAAAGTCAGAAAAGTATGGCCTATGCATATAACATAATATATATTTCGTAATTTGATTACAAAATATTATTAAAATATTTTTAAATTTATTTGATTTATATTTATAATATTTTGTATTTAAGGAAGCGCTGCCTGACGTAGGTACTGATGCCATTAAAATTCCTATTTTAAATTAAGAAAAAACTAACAAAGATGATTTTTCCCGAGGCGGAAATCTATACAAATCGATTTTTCTTTATAATTATTATCTATGGTGTGAATTTAAAATATATATATATACAATTTTTGCTAGTTTAATAAGATTAGATATATATATAAAATAGAATTAATTTGATAAAAATTATTATTTAGGATCCTATAAAAAAAAAATTAATACCAGGCATTAATTACATTTTAATATTTATCTTTTAATATCAAATTTCTTCTCTATAACATTTAATGATATTCTATTTGATGATTGTCATAAATTAAAAGATTAGATAGGATCAAATCGAATATACATTTCTACAAATTTACAAGTTGAATTTCTATATATACCGTACCTATATATAAATAGTTTAACATTCATTTATAATTTATTTATTCAAAAGATATAAATATAAATATTGAGAGTTAAAATTGAATTATCTTTCCAGAGTATAGTTAATAATAAAAAAAACCTCTGACTTTTGTACGTCCTACGCAAGGACAACGCCTATCAAGCCGGTTATATCAATGAGGTGTCCTCTGATCAGTAGAACGGGTCCTCTCAACCTTTACCTTGATTTTCTTGATTGGAGGTGCTATCAAGTCGCTTTCCCCAATGTTGTTCCCGGAGGCTGGGTTGACTCCGTCTCATTGACCCCAGCTAGGGAAATTCCCTTGCCAGGCCCGGGGCTTGAACCCGGGACCATGTGAATGTGAGGCAGGTTCGCTACCCACACACCCAATGGCGCCTTATTATAGTTAATAATACTATAAATAAAACCGCACAATCTCTTTAGTTTTAAGATAAGTAAATACATATGCCATAAGAGTAGTAGATAAGTTTATTTGCAATTTGCAATAAATTCTAAAATATTAATACATTTTTTTAATTGTATATTATATAGTTTCTAAAATTTAATAATTTACCAATATTGTAATAGAGACAAAAATAAAACAAAAACAATGATCTTTTATTTTGTGTTAGCTATGTAATTATCTATTGACGATAAATACCTATACAATATATATTATTATATGGATTACTCGATCTAATAATTATTTGAATCATCAAACATAATTAAAACATTTAATTAAAAACTGGTAAATATGTTTTTGATAAACCTATGACATTGTTTTAGTTCTAATTACAGTAAATATAGAAATGACATCTATAATAATAATAATAAACCAAACAAGTTAAACATGTTTAATTAAAAATTAATTTCAATATTTAATGAAAAATTCAGAAATTAAGCTTTTTAAATATGTTTATTTAAATTATATTGTATAATCAAAATAAAATATATATGAATAATTTATATGAGTTATAAAATTGTATTAGAATTTGAAAATATAGAAAAATTTAAATATTTAGGTTCTATAATCATGAAGGATAATAATATTCGAGAAGTATTTAAATCAAGATTGCAAACGGTTAACGCCTGTTATCATGTTGTAAAGTACAAATTATTATGGATAGATTATGGAACATTTTTTTATGGATTTGTTCATTTGAGACAAACTTGTTCTTATTGTAAAATAAAATATATAATTGTGTGTGTGCAAAACCAAAAAAATTAGACTTTTATTAATATGAGGGTAGCGGGTAAGCATTGCTCACATTCTCGGTGAGGATAGATCTACTTTGGGGATGCGTTTCTGCCTTTGCGAGCTTTGATTGTCCCTTAACTTTACTCAATGAGGGAAATCATCCCAGAGCCCATATTCTAAACTATTATTTCAATACCCGAATATGAATTATCATCGGTCTTATATCAGCGTGTTAGTTAGTTAGCGACACACACAGTCAGTGTAAATCAAAACTAATAACTAACTTGATTGTTAATGAATATTTTATTGTAAATAACTTAACAATAGAGCTGATACAGTCTTATAAATATCTGAAAGATGCGATTTGTTTAGAAAGAGACAACCAGACATGTGAGATAGCCAAAGGAACTGGGCTCGCTTAAAACTGGGAACTGGAAAGCTGAGAAACGTTTGAAGATGTGGATTAAGATTAAAGTTTATAATCAGAGGCTGAAACATTAATTTTGACCAAGAAGAGACAATAAACAAAATTCTAGTCAAACAAAAAGCTATGGAATGTGATCTAAATAAAAGGGTTGATAATGAGATATCATTAGGAAAAGAAGTAAACTAACCGTCGCTATTGAAAGAATCTTAATCCTCAATTGAGGCCTTCAGCGCCAGAACGGCCTAACCCACATTTTTCACTTTATTGCTTTTATGTCTTAACATTATCCTGGTAACTTATATTTTAAAATGCCGTAGTAGCCTAAACAACCTTCTCGTTTTTATCGCTAGATTTCAGCACATGTACTACTCTGGAATATGATTATATACTATGGAAAATAAATTATATTTAAATCAATATAAAAATGATAGAATTATGAACAATTAAATTTGTTTATTTAGTTTTTGTAGAGGTGGAGGTGGAGGGGGGGGGGTTAATAAGAGTATTATGAAAAAAAGATTAATAATCAATGTAAAAAAATGGTCATATGGCCTGTATTCGTTGAAGTAGCCCATATCCCTAAGAAGAGTTGCCATTTGATGGCAGGCCGATAGAAGCCTGGAGATCTTATCACCAACTCCCTGAGCCCTTAGGAATACAGACATTCAAGAATATAGGAATCGGACCACTAAAGACAATTGCTCTTTCCGATCAATATATATCACTTAAGGTTCTAAAAATGTTTAAAATCATCAGAATCATAGATAAAGCATTAAGAAACATTTTGACTTTCTTTAAATTATTTTTTATTTTCAAATAAATATTCAATAGAATTTTTGCAAAATATTAAATAAAAAGATTTTAAAAATCAATTAATGATTAAATTATAATTTAATTTAATCAAATAAACAAATTTAAATATATTTCAAATATTTTATTTATTTATTCGATATTTTATACTAAAAATAAAAATATAATCCAATGATTATTGGAGTTTCCAATTCATAAAATATAAATGATAATATCTTAACACACACACACAACACATATATAAAAACTTAATTCTTATTTCTAATCAAACTTTGTATATCATTTTTTGTTTTTGTTTATTCTTTATATTTTATTCTTCTCTCTCCTTTTCTAATTAAGTTACATTATAATAGATAATTGTTTAATCTCACCCATAGGTTCCCAAAGTGGTCCCTGGGGGTATATTTTAACCTCCAGGGGGTCCACGTCCATGAAATGAAAATTTTTTTGAATATGTCTCTAAACCAAAAAAAAAAGGTAAATCGTTTTTCCGACATGGCTTTTGCCACATTTTTTTTATATTTTTCCAATTTGTCTCTAAAAATAGGTCAATCGTTTATAAAAAATCAAAATCAAAACCGAAAAACATGGCAAGGGGTCTACGACACAAAAAAGTTTGGGAACCTATGATCTAACCGAAGTATCATGAATTTGGATAAATCTTTACCAGTTAATTCCTTTTTGGATTCAAAACAAACTTTCCTTAGAAGTATATGCCGATCGCTTCTATTATTTAATTATTTAATTTTTTAATCTTATATCCAAATCGAACTTATAAAAACTAAAAATTATTGGAGCCCTCTGGTGGAGAAATAATAAAACATGTCTACGTGTTTTTCCGACATGGCTTTTAAAACTTTTTTTTTCTAAATAATCAAAATCAATTTAGGGGGTCTACCCAAAACCGAAAAAACATGTAAAAACATGGCAAGGGGTCTATTACACAAAAAAAGTTTAGAGTTTCTTTAATATCAAAAATTAAAAATAAAAAATTTAAAATTATTTTAATTAGAAGTATTATAACAAATTACATTTATTATATTGTAATAAATAAATAAAAGTAATAATAATAATTATTAACAATAATAACAAAAAAACAAAACAAAATCATAAAAGTAATTAAATAATAAAATTATAATATCATATGATTTTTAATTATATTTTTACAAGAGTATTATAGATATGAATATATTATAAATGTAATTTTACATGAAACAAAATAAATTATTAAATACTCTAGTAGTTTAGAGTATATAAATCACAAAGAAACGGATTAAATTCCATCTCTCTCTCTCTCTCTCTCTCTCGTTACTTTTAAAGAATAACATCTAATTTTTCTTTTTCACATTTTTCATTTTCATTTAAAAAAAAAAAAAAAAAAAAAAACTGTCTGTACTTTTTGCTTATTGCAATTGTTATATGGTTATACATTTATACAAAAGAAAATATTTTTTCTTTTGTTCGTATTATTAAAGCAGATGAATAAAAAAGTAATTAAAGACAAACTTTGGAGCATTTATAATTTAATCTAATAGGATTCCATTCTGTTCTTTCTATTTCAATCTACACCAAACCCTTTGAATAGTACGGATTAAAATTACTATATGTATATACCTATTTAGGTAAGTGTTTAGATTAGATTCAGATTTAAATAAAATATTATAAATTAAATAAATTATGTTTCAATCATAAAAGAAGGAAAATTAAGAAGAACAAAATTGCGCTATTTGAAGTAATCTAATTTATAATTCTAATTCATTAATAGCAAAATATATGGTTCATCGAGCCGCCCCTCGATATTTAAAAAAATTATTCCTTATGAACGATGAATATTTCAGATTAAGATTATTTAAAATAAATAAACGACAAAATATTTGAAACAATTTCAAATAATTTAAAAGAACATAAAATTAAAAAAAAATAGTCATAAAACATACACCCCTTAAATGTACCTATTAATGCACTGAAAGACAGAAAAGTATGGCCTGTGGATATAACATAATATATACATTCGTAATTTGATTACAAAATATTATTAAAATAAATATTTTTAATTTTATTTTATTTATGATATTTTGTATTTAAGGAAGCACTGCCTGGCGCCATTTTTTTTATTATTAAAATTCCTATTTTAAATTAAGAAAAAGCTAACAAAGATGATTATTCCAGAGATTAAAACCTATACAGATCGATTTTTCTTTATAATTATTATCTATGGTGTGAATTTCAAAAAGATCTTCGAGCGGTTTAATATTTCAAAAATACAAATATATATATATATATAATTTTTCGCTAGTATAAATTGATAAGATTTATTAAAAATTTATATCAGTAGTGTTTTTTAAAGTAATAATAGTTAATTAAAAAAATTTTTCGATTTAAATCGTGATAAATGTAAAATAGAGAAATTATTTATTGTCACTGAATAATTAATAAATTGATAATCTATTAATTAATTATATTTTCCAACGACTAAAATAATTAAATAGAGAGTGTTTAAGTTATTCAGTTCAATATCAATTAAATTATATATAAGTATTAGAGAAATTCATTTTAATCGATTTATATTATATAAAACATTTATTACTTATATAAAATTAATATTTCTATTTGCTCTTTTCTTTTTAATGTACTATTTAAAGTATAATTTCTATATAGCTTTAAATTATTATTATTATTAAGTACATTTATTTATTTAATTTTTTCTAAATATATTATTATATTATTATATACGAATATATATTTGTGTAAGCTATTTAAATTTAAATATTTTAGGAGCATTATTCTTATATAGAACAGGGGTGTATAAACTATTACCATTCGAGGGCCAAAATGCAAAAAAAAAAAAATATGCTAGGCCGCACATAAATATCATTTTACCTTTTATTTTTAGAACCATATTGAAAAATTTAAAAAAGTCGGAAATATTTAAAAGTCTGATCCCAAAATCATTTTACCTTGTTTTTATATTTAAATATTTCCATAATTTGCGTTTGGGCCGGAGTTTAGACATTCCTAATATAGAAGAATATGCTTTGCACCAAAACAAGAGGTTCTCTTTTAGCATTTATTCTACTGAAGTGATTCATTAATTTTTATTTTATTATTATTACATACTTTATATATATATATATATATATATATATATATATATACTGGATGTTGTATATGTTTGTTATAATATTCCTTAAATAATATTCATTTTGTTATAAGTTTGTTGACAAATTGTTTAATAAGGAAATCTACGCTTTTTAACTAAATTAGATTTGATCATACGTTTAATAATAATATTTTCATTATGTTGAATCTTTCAAGAAATAGAAAGTTTATTTATGATAAAATAAGCTGGAGTGTCTCCACTCGACTATCTCGCAATTTGAATTGGATTAAATAACATAATATATTATATTTAAATTAAATTTAATTAATTTTAAATTGTAAATTAAAATTAATAAATAATATTTATTAAACCAGCGCATGTTTGGTTTTTTGTTGATGGCACCACATCACGTGTTGGCGCGTGATTTGCAGTGTTAAAAAATTAATTCCGGTACTTTCAGCGATTCAATCAAGCTGAAATTCTATATATAGCAGTTTTATACAATTTTTAATCATGTAAAAAATTATCAAACATATATCTTTATTTTTTACGGTCACTTTAGAGGAAAAAAAATCAAAACGTTGACCCTCTCCGGTTGAGCTACATTTCTCAAAAGTTGTTAGAAAACTACGAATTTTGAATAATGCTCGTATACCAAATTTCATGATTCTTGTTCAAACCGTTTTTGCGCAATCGTTCACACACACACACAGTTAGATATTTTTCTTAACCTTAGTGAAAATGACTCAGGGGCCTTCAAAATCTCGACATCGAAAATTTTAATGATCGTAATAGTAAAAAAAGGCCTGAGACAAATACACAACTTCAATAAACAACTGGTATATTAACTGGTAATAACAACTGGTATATTATTTTCATTTTATAATAGCAACAACAAACGTAAATTCTTTTATTATTGTCTACATTCAAAAGGATACTATTAGTTATTATATTTGATTTGAATATCAGATAGAAATAGGGAAGTTTTTAAAAGAGTCGATTTGTTAAACCAGTTGCATCTCTACTAGGCGTTATTAATCGTTTGATGACTTGGCAATAGTGATAATTTTTTAACTAACAATTTATCTACATAAAATTTCATTTATGATTTACAATTATTTATGATTATTATGGATTTTATGCAAATTAATAAAAGTTATAATATGTATATAAATATGTATTGTTTTGTCCAGGGATCTAGAACCTTTTTCAATATTCCAGCCACAACATTATAAAAAAATTTTTTGAAGTAACTAACGTCCCACACAATTGTCATGAAAAGTTATAATTATTTAAAAAATAATTTTGTCTTTATGTGTGTCATGAAATTTTTCAAACTTGAGACTTCGCACGCGTGTCATAGGTTCGCCATCCCTGATATAGGCACCTACATTTCATAGATTATCATATTATCAATCACCTACTCGTTATGCAATTTTTGTCTTTACTTATTTTCATACTTATATAAAGTACAAAGTACATACCTATAAAACTACCTATATATTTATTATTACCATGTAGATTTAAGAAATTAAAAAAAAAAAAATTAAATTATAAAATTAATGTCATCTTCAATTAGTCCATTAAATAAAATCTAAATATTTTAATCCTATCAGAATAACAATATATAATATATAAATTTTACTGCTTTTTCTATTCATTTATATTATTTTAAGACTTAATTTTTCGAAACTATTTATTATAATAAACTACTTTAAAAATGACATTTGTTTTATAAATAATAAATATATGATTGCATGTTAATATATTATCTTATAAGAAATTTTAAATCTTTATTTCTATTCTATTCTAGATCAAGTTTTCATTGATAGATATTATTATTATTATTATTAATAGAGGCGCCGCAGGGTGGGAGGTAGCATAGATGGCTCTCATTTTCGTGGTTCCGAGTTCAAGTCCCAGGCCTGGTAAGGAAATTTATCTATGGGACGGAGTCAACCCAGCCTCCGGGATCAAAATTGGGAAGATACTTGATAAAAAGTAGCGCCTCCGTTCAAGAAAATCAAGGTAAAGGTTGATAGGACCTGTTCTATCAACCTTTACCTTGGTTATATCAATTACATATTCTATGATCAGTAGAACAGGTCCTATCTACCTTTACCTTGATTTTCTTGAACGGAGGCGCTACTTTTTATCAAGTATAGGCGTTGCCCTTGAGTAGAATGTACAAAATTCAGGTTATTTTTTTATTATTATTAATATAATAATAATAATATTTAGCAGAGAATTGACTTTGCATTTTCAAATTGTATTATTGTAGTAACAATTCTCTCTCTCTCTCTCTCTTTGAAAATTGTTTCTATAATTATTTTATCAATTATCATTTTATTGATATTTGATAAAATGTTAATTTTCATTTAACATTTTTAACTGTACTTTCTAATTAGATTTATTTAAAATATCCATAGCAAATTTGTATTGGATTTAGATCTGTTGAGGTTTAAATGAATACAAAAGAAATTTAAGAATGGTTGAAAGAGTGAGAGAGAGAGAGAGAGAAAGAGAGATGTTGAATGTTAATGTTGAAAGAATTAAAGATTCCAAGTTTGTTTCCTTCAAATGCAATCACCTAAATCAAGTAATTAAATTTTCAATTTAGCAATTCAGTCTCGTTTTCTTTTTGCTCTTTAGTTCACTTCAAAAGAATACAAATATTGAAAATTCTTTTATGTTTAATTGAAATTTAGAATTGATTGAAAAGAAATTTAATTTAAAAAAAAAACACATTTAATCTTCTAGTGATTAGTTTTTTTTTTAATTCTAAATTATATAAAAATATGTGAATGTTTCGAAATTGAAAGAATCTCTATTAAATGTTATTACTATTATTAGTTAAGTTTATTATGTTGAGTGCTATGCATAAGTAGTTTTACCCACCAACCCCATATAATTCTTCTTAAATACACATTTTTTATTAAATTTAAAAAAAAACATAAAATTCATGTCTTATAAAATATCTCTTATCTATATGTTTATATTTTTAATATTAAATATTTAATATTTGTTTTTCAATATAGAGGCCTGAGAGTTTTATATCTGTAGGACAATGTAAAAATTTGCCCTTTTATTGAAAATTGATTATTCTAAATTCAAAACAATTTCAATATATATATAATATTATATAAGAGGAATAATCAGTATAATATATACATATTTTGTGGCAAATACCAAAAGATCTTTTATACTACTATATATTATGTCTGTTCCCCAATAATTTAGATACTTTGGATACTTTTGGCCAGATTATTGAAAATGTATGATATTTGAGTAATTTTTTAAAGATTTGCTAAATTTTTTCTGAATAACTGAAATAAATATTACAACTATAAAATTAATAAAGAACTTATTTTTGACTCGCTATTTATTATTCATCTATTTTGAAGTGCCCAAGCTTGTTATAAAGCTTTGAGTAACCCTTTTCAACTAGCAATTACTTTTGAAAATTGGTCTAACACAAGCAAAGCTATAACTATAAAAGTTTAATCAAATGTGACAAGTATTATGGAACGGAGGTATAATCATGTTACATAAGTATACAAATTTAAAATAAATTATAAATAAAAATCTTAAATATATTATAACAAAAACAATACAATTCAAACTGATTTAAAGTTACTATGAAATATTTATTTAATTATTGAAAGTAACATTTATACTAACAAAGTATCTTCTTGAGACCCAAGAGGAAGGTTCATCGCTAAAGGCTACTGAGCCAAGACTGAAAGTCGCAGCGAAGCGGGCGACGGCGGGAATTGAAGTGGGGAAAGCAACCTACACGCCGGGTCTCGCGTACATCGCTCCTTGAGGCTAGCGGAGTTTTGCGGAATTTATTTTACGAACTCTTTGTTTCTGGTATGAGTATTGAAATTTCAACATGGAATTTCTAATGATACTGAATCTATTATTTTCATCGTTCCTTGTGATCGTATGAAGAAAAAAAAATTTACAAACTCGCCTCGTATTATAATTAATAATTGTTTAATGATCCAAAGGATTTTTAAAGTGTAGATAAAAAGTGAAATTGGTACAAAATAAGAAGATAAAAAAAAAATTATTGTTAGAGTGTCTTAAATTCTAAAAGAATAATTTCTCTTTTATTTTTGACTGGCATTTCAATCAACCAGCACTTAAATTGGAAAAGTGTTTTCATTTTCTTTACCACCTCATTGAAAAATGCAACTAAACTAAGAAAGATTAAAAAGATGACAAGATAACAGACATTTAATTTCAGTGAAGAAAATGTAAATTATAACAATCACTATTTGAACAATTTAGACAAATTACTACTAAAGCTACTAATAAACAAATTTAATTTAATTCTTATAGAAAAATCGATTTATAAGTTTTCAATATCACTGACACACACTAATCATCATTAAAGAGATTATATGTAGATATGTAGGTAACTAGACTAATTATAATAACTTTTATGTTTTTGATAAAAATAACTATAACTATAAATAAAAAAAAACCGAAAGATAAATAGAAATAGTAATTATTCTAATGCATTTGAGTGCATGGCACATAAATGGCCTTATAAATCTATAATTTTAATTATTTTTTTTACTTACAATATAAAAAGGTCAAAAGTCTGTGAATGAAAATTAATTCAAAAAAATTTTTTATATAGTCTTAATTGAAAATCTCAAAATTAAAAATTATATATAACATTTAGGTGAATGAAGTTTAATATACATTATATATATATATATGTAGTGATTTCGGAAGGTGTTAGATCGTTGACTAGGGGTAAATTATCTCGATATAGCAACAACACTTCTTGTTTGGGCTTTTCTATAAAATGGTTTATTTACAAATAAATATACATAGGCAAATACACACACTCTCTCATCATCATAGTCATCACGAAACTAAACTGAATCTAAGAGAATAGTCCAAAACCGAATCGTCTAAACGAATCTCTCAAAACGAACCCCCCCCCCCCCCCAAGGGAGTTCGCGTTCCAATTTATATCTTAATCCCGCCCCTACTGAACCATCGGTTGTGGGCGGAGAAGGGGGTGGGAGATTTTCTCCTGGCCGTCACCAAAGGTCCGTCTCGAGCATAACCAAGGGTGAGGAAGACCCACAGCCAATTTCCGCTAGCCTATGGTTGCATTTTTACAACCAGGGACAAGGGAGTGGAGTGAGGAGGTTGTGAAACACCCATGTGGCCAACATCCCTTGACCTCAATTTCAACTCCCACATATATATATAATTTTTTCAACTTTTTTATATTTATATAATTATTATAAGTATATATACTATAAAACTTAATGGCGTATACTCCTTGTGGTTTTAAATAAAAATTTTAAAAATCATTATTATATTAATTTATTTTTAGTATATAAAGCTCTTTAATGACTTTTATTTTTCTAAATAGAATTTGAATATTTGTATATATAAATTTAATAAAATAATAAATTAAATTGATTTTTAAATTCCTTCCTTTTTCAATTTTTACCATAAAAGTTATATGTAGCTATTAAATTTACATTTGAAATCATTTATTTATTTATTTATATAATAATTATTTATAAAATGAATTGTACTATATATATATATCAATAATTGTAATAATTAGATTGATATATTTTTGTTATTATTAAACTTTTAATGGGTTCAATTAACATTGATTCAATTAAAGTTGGATTCTCTGTAGTATCTTGTAGTGTGTCTTTATTTAGACTCGACTGTTTTAAATCAGAAGGTGAACTGTTCCATTTCTCTTCTAATCTCTTTTCATGCTACTGCTTATTTTTATTGACAACCAGCACTCACTCACGCTTTAAGTACTTTAGTTCTTCTCAAACATTTCAACAACATCTCATTCAACAAGAACTCAAGTTGTGTTGAAAATCACTTTTACGAATATATATATATATATCTTTAGATTGGCTTGATTTAGGAGGCTTTTTATTCGAAATTTATTATTAACATGAAAATTTCTTATTTCTTTTACAAAACTCTTCCAGACATTAATTTTTTTTTTTTTTTTTTATATCAAAGAAAAACTTGAATGTAAAAATAATAAAGTAAAAAATGGATAATCATTGATGGGAATACTCAAATTATTATAATTTATTTTATTAGAAAAGTAAAATTAACAACCCGGGAATGTATAAAAAAATAATTAAAATAAATTAAAATTTTCTAAAATTTTTGTATTTTAAATAAAATGACTTTATATAATAATAATAAACAAAAATTGTCATTTTATTCTCTTTTATATTATATAATATTTCAATAAATAAGTAATTATATGTTAGATATATTATATTTTATAAAAAAAATTTTAAACTTTTTACAAAATTTCTTAATATTTATGTAATATATATATATTATTAGTAATTAAAATTTCTAGTAATGAAATTATTAGTAATAATCCTAATAATAATAATAATATATAATTAAATGAGTGCTTGTTTGCAGTGATGTATTGGTAAAATAATAAGTAAGGGAACGCATAGTGGGAACTATTTTTTTCCATACAAGTTTTTATTTTTCCTTATTCTTACTATACAAAATATTCACGAAAACAACTAAAAAAAAGGAAATTCTAACAGTAGATTTAAATAGGAGTTGCCTGGACATGAATAAATTTAAGTAAAAAGAAATATTTTTAAAAAATACACTTTACTTAAAATTGCACTAAAAAGTAAAAAATAAAATCACTTTAAAGTGTGTGCGCTCAAATTATAATAACACCCAATGGAAGCAAATGTTTTACGGTGTTAAATGTTTTTAATTTGAGCGCACACAGTTTAAAGTGATTGTATTTTTTACTTTTTAGTGCAATTTTAAGTAAAGTGTATTTTTTAAAAAGATTTCTTTTTACTTAAATTTATTTTATACTTTTTAGTCGTATTCAGCGCCTCTTGAACTGCTATCGCCATCTATGATTGAAATAGTGAACTATTCCATATTCCGCATATGAAAGTTTAGTTAATTAATTACCACTAATAGATAAATAATTCAGTGGATTTTTCAATTGATTCGTGTATTATTAGCAGGAGCAAGCGCGTATGCAAAATTTCAAGTTGATTGAATGACGGAAAGTTGTTGAAATATCGATTATAAAATGCCGCGGACAACGTACAACCGTACAAACAAACGGACAGAGTTAAGTAAAAGTGTATAAAAAGCACTGGAACGCGTTCCGGTTCTGAAAAAAGGTAAGGGAACGTCGTTTCCCCGCGTTCTCCTCCCAATACACCACTGTTTGTTTGTATTCTTCTATCAAATATAGTAATAATTTGACCTTTGGATTTAATTAATAGCAATAAGTATTGAAAGAACTTGTGATTTTGTTTTATTGCAAATATATTACCAAGGTGTTTCAGTGATTTCTAAATCTTAACTGGTGACTTGATAGCCAGTTCATAAGATTATTTATTATCTTTTTATTCTTTTGTAAAGTAATTTCTACTTGGAGAAGTGTGGTTGCTGTGGGCAAGAACTTTCGAGTACCGTAGTTCAACAGTAGTAACAATATTAAAGTAATTTCCAATCCGTATTTCAATTTTAAAATGATCAACATTAAGTTACTTTGTCGAGTATGTTAATCTCAAAATTGAATTAATAAATATGATGGTATTTATTTTTTTTTACGACTTTTAAAGAACTGAGATTATATTTTTCCGTTTTTCTTTGCTCATAGCATTAAGAGATTAAAAAAAACCAATGGGGGAAATCAATTGAAAGACAATTGTTAATTGTTAACAATATTTTGTGTGTTGTGTATAATAACGTACGTACCATTTAGACATTTATGCAAGGACTATAATAGAGTCTCTATAATAGAGTAAAAGTAATCTAATCAACCAGGAAAACTAATTGGATACTACATATAACTACTTACTCAAGAGGATTACGTACGTAGACTTAAACGACTTAGACGACTTGACTTACTTTTCCCATTCCTACCCAAAAAATAATCCCCTCCTTCCATTAGATTTACAATAAAAAGTTATACCTTGCCTCTTACTTACAATCCCTTTTACCTCCTTAAATTTTTAAATCTAACAGTAAAATGTCTCATTCATCTTCCCACTCAGCTCGGTCTCGATCTAATATCTGAGTCGAGTAATCAAAATGCTATTATAAATATGTAAATTATTTTGTATATTAATTATATGTTGTATATAAATAGACAATTTATTGATACCCTTAATAAAGCAGTTATAAATTATACTTGGTGGTGGGATTGAAATTTGATATTTTTTTATATTCTTATATATTCTTATATAAAATTTTTATATATTATGGCTCTACACTTTATTTTACTATTATGGATAGGTTACATACAGTGATGTATTTTTAAAATAAGAAGTAAGGGAACGCATAGTGGGAGCAAAAAAAGTCCTATTTTCAGCAAACTATTTTTTTCCATCCATTTTATTTATTTATTTATAATTGTGATTACCCATACTACTACTACTACTACTATTTGGCCACTAGTAGCTTTCATAATTTCAAATAATTAATTAGAGCAGTAGGTTTAATTATATATAAATATATAAGGTTAATGTACCGATTCTGTTTGGATATAGAAAAATTATTTAATTAATGAATTTTTTAATATTCATATATCCAAATTTGACTAAAAAAACAACAGAAAATTAGTGAAGCCCTCTGTTGTTCAAATGAATAAAACATGGTAGCTCAATGGATATATATGCAAACTTAAATAATTTTTATCTCGTAAACTAGAAGAGTAAACTAAGTAAGGTATAAGAAAAATTTGTTTGGAATTAAACAAGTAATTAACAGGTAAAGTTTCATCCAAATCTCTGGAGAGAGAGATTCCCGTTTTATAAATAATTACACAAAATGTATATCAATTCTTTGATTTACGGATCGTTATTTTTTTTTTAAATAAATCGAATAAAGAATATATGTAGGTAGGTACTACCAGTGATGCATTTGTAGAAGAAGAAGTAAGGGAACGCATAGTGGGAGCAAAAAAGTCCTATTTTCATCAAACTATTTTTTTACATATAAGTTTTTATTTTTTCTTATTCTTACTATACAAAATATTTACAAACACAAAAAAATAAATTCTAACAGTAGATTTAAGTGGGAGTTGTTGGGACATGAAAAAGTACTGGAACGCGTTCCGGTTCTGAAAAAAAGGTAAGGGAACGTCGTTCCCCCGCGTTCCCCTCCCAATACACCACTGGTTACATATTTATCACAAAAATGGGTGAATATTTTTGTTTTTATCATAGTATGCTTTTTTAAAAAATTCGACATTTATGTTATATATATGAGCCCAATTTTTAAAATTTTGCTAGTAATGTAATTTAATTAATGTAATCAGCAGCATATGAAGTGAATAATGAACTGTAATCAATAACCCTGAATTTAATACAAACTGTGAACTTTGGGATTCATTTTCTCAGTTTGTTTCAATGTGGAATTAATCGCTTTGGTTTCTGAGTGGCTCATATATATACATAAATATTATTTTCATTTTTATCTTATGTTATTGTATTAATTATCCTTTGACTTTTTTAATTTGTTTCAGTCCTGTCGATAAACATGGATTATGGTCATTGTCCTCTACACAGCACAGGTATATTATAATATAGATTATTTAAGATTATTATCTATAAAACATAAAATAATAAAATGTAGGTCTGTCTATGTATTTAGTTTTCTAAAAAAAATATACAAAAGATCGATTTAAATTATATAAATATGTAATTTAATATTAACCATTCAAAGCATATAGTTTAATTTTTTAAAATTTAAAGTAAATTTTTATAGACAATTTAATGAATATAAATTATCATATAAATTGATTAATTTTTCTTTTTTTTTAAATATACATCTCTCATTTATTTATTATTTTAAAAATAATTTAATTTTAAAAGTCAATATTTAATATACTTAAATGCTTATTTCGATTATTATTGATTTTATTTTATTTATAGCTAGCTGGCGTTTCGTTTAATGTAATTTTTTTCTTCTTCAGTTTGGTCTTTGTTTAGCTCTCTGTGCCAATCACTACACCAGTTGAATCCAATTTGGCATAACGAGTTTAGAAGCTGACTCTTTTCATTTCGCCGTGTCCGATCGCCATGCATTTGGCTCCGTTATCGGACAACTCTGGATTTCGTCATCCTGTGGTGTCGGCGGAATCCAGAGCATATGATAGACAGAAAGAAGAAGTCTCTTCTGAATTTTTAAAAAATTGCGTAAGTCAACCGCTTTTATTAATATACATAGTTATAATAAAAAAAAAGTACAATAAATAAATAAAATATCTATAAATATATGACTAAATTTTTTAGAAGAAAGTAAGTGAGTAAAGTAAGTTGTTGTAAGTAAGTTATTCTATTCATTCCTATTTTATTATAAATGAATAAATAAATGAATAAATAAATGAATAAATAAATGAATAAATAAATGAATAAATAAATGAATAAATAAATGAATAAATAAATGAATAAATAAATGAATAAATAAATAAATAAATAATTTCCATTTATTAAAAAAAAAAATATTTAAAAGAAATTTTAATATTTCTAAAAGAGATCTCTTTTTAAACGTTTTATTATTTATTTATTTTATTTACGATATATATAACCTCCCAAGTTTATAATAAATTAAAAAATAAATCAAGATAACCGTAATTAATATTTTATTCTAATTAAATATATTTAAAGTAAAACAAAACAAAACATGCAACTAGATAGAATTCTATTTATGTTTAACTAAGTATATTAATCTATAAAAAATCATTAAATGCAAAAAAAATCAGCATATGCAAAGTTAAAACATTGATTATGTTAATGGTGAATGTACATATATTATTAATAGAAAAATAAAAAAATAAAACTATGAAAATGAATCGGAAAGTTTTTAATAATAAAATTTCAAGGATAATGTAATTCTATAAACATAAATTATAAATTAAATTAGAGGGTGGTCTTTGACTAAAATATCATGTATATTCATTAAACACCACCACCCCACCCCTCTTCTTTATAAAATCGACTCAGGGGATCTCATTATTGGATAATAATACACGTAAGGATTTCATCTTTAAAAAAAAAATAAGCTGGAGTGTCTTCACTCGACTAACTCGCAATTTAAATTGGATTAAATAACATATATTATATTTCAATTAAATTTAATTAATTATAAATTATAAAGTAAAATTAATAAATAATATTTATTAAATCAGCGCATGTTTGGCTCTTTTTTGTTGGCACCACGTCACGTGTTGGCGCGTGAGATTTGCAGTGTTAAAAAATTAATTCCGGTATTTTAAGCAATTCAATCAAGCTGAAATTCTATATATAGCAGTTTTATACAATCTTTAAGCATATCAACAATTATCAAACATATATCTCTATTTTTACGGTCACTTTAGAGGAAAAAAAATCAAAACGTCTTCCGCTGAGCTACATTTCTCAAAAGTTGATAGAAAACTACGAATTTTGAATAATGCCCGTATACCAAATTTCATGATTCTAGCTCAAACCGTTTTTGCGTAATCTTGTCTACATACACACACAGACATTTTTCTCAACCTTAGTGAAAATGATCCAGGAACCTTCAAAACGTATAAAAACATAAAAATCTCGACATTAAAAATAACGAAATAGTAATTAGTATAGATTTTCCTAAAATGTATTCTTATTATACATATTTTGTTATTTTAATCATTTTTTGATTAATTGTCGAGTATATATCTAAGAATTCAAACAAAATAATTAATAAATACCAACACAAATGGTTAAAAAATAAAAAACTATCAGGTTCTATAAGATTTTTTTTTTTTTAATTTCAAACGATATATATTTATTTTTATTTAATTTATAAATGCAAAGTTTTAACTAAAAGTCAAAATATGTAATGTGTTAAATATATTAAAAAATAATAGTTTGTACGTTTTGTTGCTGTAATTTACCAAAGTTAATTTATTTAAATTTGGTTATAAATATAAATAAATAAAAAATACTATGAGCATTTAAAAAAAATAAAATAAATAAAAAAAAAAATCATTTTCTCATGACATTTTCTATATAAGCACCTTTTAAAAAAAAATCCTAGAAAATACAGTTATTGGCTCCCTGTTATAGTTATTGGCCTAATTATTCTATAGTGATTATACAACCATACAGTAAACGATTACATAACCATAGTTAATAGAGCAATTTTTAAAATAAAAATCTCTTATTATTTGTGTTTTAGTTATAGGGGGCCAATGACTGCCTCGGGGCCAACGACTGTATACTTTAACCTACCTACCGATATGTACATACCATATGTAGTATTTATACATACCTGATTTTAGTAGCAGGTATATAATTATATTAATAATATCAAATAATAGTAAGTATTAAGTAAATATATTAAAAAGGAATGAATGAATCAATAAATAAATAAATAAATAACATGTAAAGGATATTTTTATATCCTTTTTGTTAATTTATTGTAATTGAATATGTTGAAATATAACTTCTTAATCAATCAAAAGAAAGGCTAATTGACTTTACATTTTGTTTAGAAGTAAACTTTTAGTACTATACTCGTACAATGCAACAATTATTTCATAAAGTAAGAACAGGATACAAGGGTGGAAATTAAACATGAATACAGAAGACTAATTGATCCTATGCATACTACATATATCAATGATAAATTATTTCTATTCATACAATATTTTACCAACAGAAAATTATTTTATCATATATCATTATTATATTTAAAAGATATATTCTATTGTAGTAAGCAATGTAAATAATAATAAATATTATAATGAATAGAACAAAACACAAATTCTGCCCATTATAAAATCTCCATCATTTATACATTATAAAACATTATTTTAGAAATTAACAATTCTAGGATTTAAATTTCATTATACATTAAAATATACTCGTACAGGATAGAATAAATATACTACTTCTTGAATATGTAATCTGTTAAATGTCAGCTTTTGAAATTCAACAAAAGAAATGATTTAAATAAATTTTATGCTTTTTCAAACATCACTTATCAATGTTTTTAAAATTTAAGAATTCATATTTATCTTTTTATTTAATCGTATTTAAAGACTTTATCATATATATATAAAACCTCTGACTGAACCTCCTGCGTAAGGACAACGCATATCATATCGGTTATATCAATGAGGTGTCCTATGATCAGTAGAACGGGTCCTCTCAACCTTTACCTTGATTTTCTTGATCGGAGGCGCTATCAAGTAGCTTATCCCCAATGTTGTTCCCAGAGGCTGGGTTGACTCGGTCCCATAGACCCCAGCTAGGGAAATTCCCTTGCACTTGGACTTGAACCCGGGAACATGTGAATGTGAGGCAGGTTCGCTACCCGCACACCCAATGGCGCCTTTACATATATACAGGAAAAATATTTTTTAATTGTAATATTTATTATTAATTTTAAAATATAATAAAAATCAAGAAAAGTCATTTTTTACATTATTTATTATATTCAATAGAAATGACTGACATGAGCATGACCCTTTGCTATCGATCGACCAAGTCATATATACCTTTTTGAAAAAATTACTTTAAAATATAAATTTTGTTATTGTACTTCTCTTAAAAATAATTCATAATTACGAAAAATATATTGTAATAATCCGTCTGTGTGTAATATAATAAATAATATGTATTCATCATGGAGGGAAAAGATACTGAATCACTTTCGCCTTGGATTTAGGCAACCTTGCTATTTTACTGAAATATTCACTATCTTTGTTTATTACCTGTGAGGCCTTCAGAGTTTGTTTTTTTTTTGTCCTTTTAAAGCTATAAAAATTTAAATCTGTCAATAATTTAAAATTAAATTGGTATTATTAAATAATTTTTTTAATTTTGATTCACACTGATTAAGTATATTAAAATAATTCAAATAAATTTATAATTAAAAAATATCATAAATTATTTTTTGGTCGGAAATTCTATATTAATTTTCTATCTTGATTTGAATAGTAAACACAACACAGTTTGTGAATGTGCTAGTAAAATAGTAAGATTGCTTAAATGACTTAAGGTATCTTTATTCTCCATGGTATATTTAAATAAAAATAAAAATTTGAAATTATTAATTGATTTTAGAAATGTTTTTGTTTTTTTTTTAAACTTTAATTGATGGATTCTAATATAATTTTGTGTTAAAAGAAATTAATAAGGCCAAACAAATAGAATAACTTCCAGGCGCAAAAGCTTAATTTACCTACCAATTTTTTTCTTTTCTTTCTATTTATTTTATAAATAAATAAATAATAATAATAATAATAATGGTGTTTGATTGAATAATAAAATCAACTGAGAATGTGTTGAATTAAAATAGTAAATGAATTAATGGAAAAAGAATCAATTTTTCTTTTTTATTACTACCTAATAACCTTGCATGGTTGATTTTGTGTGTATTTATTTATTTTATTATTATTATTATTATTATTATTATTATTATTATTGTATATTTTTATGAACTTGAATGATATTGATCGCGTATTAATTTTAATGAAATATTTTTTTTTCATGTTTTCTTTTGGTTGTTTAAAATTCATACAAATGCAGACACTGTGATATTTTTTAATGAAAAATGAAATCTAAATGAATAAGTAATTTTTTTTTATTAATCAATCAAAAACTTTCTCATTGAAACATTCATATTTTTGTTTGAATATTTTTGATTTCCGTAAAAATTCAACCATCAAATGATAATATGTTTATCTAAGAATATACATACTCTAAAGAATTACTTAAAATTATATAAATATATATATATATGTAAACTAAATACAATATGACTAAATGATAATTATAAAATATATAAGTATGAATTGTTTTTTAAAATTTTTAATTATTTATTTGAAATTGGAAATAATAATAGGTATACCAATATAGTATATACCTAAACTCTGGCTATAGTTAGCTGACTGGAGCAGCAAAATTTGATTTATAAGCTGTTTGTTATTTTAATTTACTAAAGTCATAGAAAATATCACATAAAATCACATAAGAAAAGGTGAATTTTGAATTATTTCGAAAAGTACTTATTTATTCAACAATATCCATTTTGTCCCCTTCAAAGTAATTCACCTCAGATAAAATGCACTTATGCCAGCGCTTCTTCCAATCGTCGAAGCTCTTTTGAAATTTCGGTATGGCCATGTCATCAGATCGTTCTCGTAGTATTCCTTATTAACAGTACAAACTGTTGGCAAGAATTCATGATGCACTACGCCATTGTAATCGAAGAAAACAGTGAGCAAAACCTTCCCATTTGATCGAACTTGCGCGTGCTTTTGTAAAGCGCTTGTACCACTTATAAACATTTTTTTGAGACAAAGTAGACTCGCCGAATGCCACAGTCAACATTTTTAGTGCGCTGGAGCACTTTATTGCATTTTTAACGCAAAATTTAATACAGATTCTTTAAAAAATCGAAGAACACACAAAAACGTGACTAACTTTTTTAGTTGTCAAAAACAAACTACTGATCCAACTTATATGTACCAAAATAACAAAAAAAAAATGTCGATAATCCTTTTCTTTTGAACAGACCTCGTATGTTAATTTTATAAAGAGTAATTTTTAATCTGTCAAATGAAATGTATTGAGGTCGAATGGTTGAAACATCCTCTTAATACAAATTAACATTCTAAATATAATCGAGCCAGTTATAATACAAAAAGTAATTTCTTCTATTTAATTCTGTTTTCACTGTGATTTATTTATCTCGTAATTATATTATAATTCTAATGTATTTACATGATAGTCTGTTTTATTCTACCCTCACCCTTTTAGGCGGCACACTTATTAATTCCAATAAATTTATTTTGCCATTTCAAGAAAGTAATTTCCATTAATTGCCCAGCAATCCCATGCGTTATTTGAATTCTAAACTACTTTCTCCTGACCATTCGTTCTAAATGGAAAATTGATTGCCTTAATGACATTCATTAAACACTCTAGTAGTAACGAACATTTTAAAGGGAGCGCGGGACATGGGTGGAGACACAAGGGATTGCCTCTCAATTGGCTAATGAACCCATCTATAATAAAAAAACAAAAAAAACCAAAGAGAATTTCTCACCTCAACACCACACAAAAATGAATTTATTGAAAAAAATTCTCCCGGGAGGGGGAATGTTAAAAAAACAAAACAATTGGTTTCTGGATTGGCTATGAGTAAAAATTGGTACCTATAGGGAATTACATAGAAATAGTAGGAATTACTGAATGAAAATATTTTGAATGACAAAATGAAACCATACTTTTCTCATCTCCGGAATGGAGAATACGTTGGTACCTACTCGTAAAAAAAAAGATGTAAAAAATGAAAAAAATGTATTTTTCCATTCATAAGATTGTATCCTCAACAATTATGATACATTTTTCAATTAACATCTAAGCATTACATTGTTATAATGTATAATTTTATTATGTAAGCTAAGGTAGCTTAGCCGTGCGTGTATAGTGGCAATTTTCTACACATGAAGTTGGCGTTCGATTCCAACTAAGAACAAATTTTTCTAATAAATTCAATTTAACATTAGCCGCCTCCCGCTCCAGGAACTGACAAGCCTGGTTCTATATAATCCTGCTCCAGCAGGACTACTTCAAAATAAGCAACTACATGCAACAATGGATTGTGATGAGAAGAACAAATTCTCCAGGTGGTACTCAATGCACCCGTTCTGGAGGACTCGGATCTTCACGAACACATAAAAAGAAAGGAGTTAATACCCAAGGAAGGCACAAAATTCACATAATTGAAAATCTGGTAAAACAAAGGGATAACATGTGTGAATAAGGAGAAAGTGGGAGCTTTTCGTGATCCCAGATGGTCCAAACGCAAATAATAATAATAATAATAATAAAATTATATCTAATATTTTTTTTATAAATCAATCGAGAAAAATTTTTTATAAAATTTATTTTATTATAAATTTCGTTTAATAAAAGAAATAATGAAAAACATTTTGTGTCATCTCTATGAAAGAATATGATAATAATTTTAATTTTATTAATAAATTAGAAGTTTAATCCTTAAAAAATTAATTTATCTACCATTAGTCAATGACAGTACGGATCATTTGATCTTTATTATTCGTCAGACAAGCTTTATTCACGTTTATTAATAAAATATACTCCCTAAGGCTTATCAATAATTATTTATAAAAGTAATTAACTTCTGAGAGAATCTTCTCTCTCTCTCTCTCACTCTATATATATATATATATATATATACATATATTAAATAAGAAATGATAAAATTTAAGTAAAATATAAATTAATAAAGAGAGTGTGAGAGAGAGAGGGATATTAAACTTTAAAAAAAATTGTATTATAATCAATAAATAAGCTGGAGTATCTCCACTCGACTATCTCGCAATTTGAATTGGATTAAATAACATAATATATTATATTTAAATTAAATTTAATTAATTATATATAAATTATAAATTAAAATTAATAAATAATATTTAAAAACTAATAAAGATATAACTAATAAAAAACTAATGAAGATGATTTTTCTCGAGGATAAAACCAATACAAAGTGCATGATTCGTGGAGATATGTAAAAAATCTTCTCATGTGAAATTTGGTGTGAAAATAACCCTTCCCTTCCTATCGTCGATCGCTAATACTACCACTTCCGGTTTCCGGAATTGCACCAAAAGTTGATCAATTCATCCCACTGATGCATTAAGTAAATATACCAAATTTCATCAAAATCCGTTGAGCCGTTCAAGTTGTACACATTTATACGGACTGACGGACGGACGGACGGACAGACATCATGCTAAAAATACTTTTTTTATGTTAAGAAAATGCATGATTCTTGGAAATATGTAAAAATCTCTACATCTGAAATGTTGTGTGAAAACAATGCCTCCCTTACTATCGTCGGTCGGTAATTAATAAATAATATTTATTAAACCAGCGCATGTTTGGCTCTTTGTTGAAGGCACCACGTCACGTGTTGGCGCGTGATTTAAAAAATTAATTTCGTTACTTTCAGTGATTAAATCAAAGTGAAATTCTATATATAGCAGTTTTATACAATTTTTAGTCATGTAAAAAATTATTAAACATATATCTTTATTTTTTACGGTCACTTTAGAAGAAAAAAAATCAAAACGTTGTAGGTAATGACCCTCTTCCGGTTGAGCTACATTTCTTAAAAGTTGATAGAAAACTACGAATTTTGAATAATGCCCGTATACCAAATTTCATGATTCTTGCTCAAACCGTTTTTGAGTAATCTTGTCTACATACACACACACACACACACACTCAGACATTTTCCCAACCTTAGTGAAAATGATTCAAAACGTATAAAAACATCAAAATCTCAATATCGAAAATTTTCATGATCGCAATACTACCTCTGACGAGATATTAAAAATAAAAGCAAAATTTCTAAATAGATCGAAAATATATAATTCAAGAATAATAAATAAATATTATAATTATTTAGAAAGATTATTAGTGAAATTAGTGTTCCTCCAAGTTAAATTTGGTAAAACTAAAATTTTTTATCTCTATAAAATAAATATTGAAAAGTCCATACTCAAAAAAATGAATTTTAAATTTGTATTTTAACACTGATCAATAAAATTAATTAATTTTAAAATATTTCTTATTAAATCTAGAATAACAAAAGAGTTATAGCAAAATTATAATATTATATAAAATCACTCTTTAAATTGTATATATTTCTCGCTCTCTCTCTCTCTCTCTCCAATCAATATATATATATATATATTCTAACAAATAAATAAATTATTATAATATTAACCTAGGGTAAATTCTAACAAATTTTTATTGAAATCAAATTATTAGGTTGTTTCAAAAATTTGCCCGTTTTAATGTCATGCGTTTTAGTAGCTCCATCTTGTGTCGTTATCGATAAAAAATTTTGTATACTTTTTGCTGCTTTTCAGCCTATTGCTAAATCATTCAAACATTTTTTTTTTCAAATTTAACCAAATCACTGTTAATGAACGCAGTGTTCGACTTTAATTTACGAAATTTCATCCCAGAAAACATGAATTGAATAAATATTCACTGATCAAATATTATAATTTATAGTTATAAAGTAAACTTATAAAAACGGACAAAACTTTTGAAATCATTTAATAGTTTTTGACAGTTTGAATATTATTAAAAAATAATGAATTATTTTAATGAATGTAGTTCATGAAAAATTTAAAAATTCATGATATTCAAAATAATAAGTCGTTTAATTTTTTTGTTTTTATTATTATAGAAATATATTTGAAAAAAGTGAATTTTTCATACTAAGATTATTATTTTAAAGAGATATATGTATTTTATTATTTTTATTATTTTTTTTTTAGAATTTGGTAAAATTTCGAATTAGCTTTTAACTCATACATATTAAGTAAATGTATACGAAATGCTGGAGAATTACAGTATTGAACTCTTGATTTAATATTAATAATTTAATAATATAATAGAGAGTAATAGTATAGTATACCATCTCATAACATTACGTAGATCAGTGATTCTCAACCTTTTAGTATTCACGGTCCAATTTCCATCACGACCCCCCCCCCCCCCCGCCCTCCCATCGGAAATGTTTCAGAGTATCGCAAAATCATCTTTTTTTTTTAGAACCATATTGAAAAAAATTGAAAAATAATCGAAAATGTTCAATAGTTTGCCCACAAAATCATCTTACCTTTTTTCCCTCCCTCCCCCCCTGGAGTATGCTCGCGCCCCCCCACAGGTTGAGAATCGCTTATTATTAGTAGATTATTATATTAGTAAATTTGAGAGAACTGGTTAAATATTTTCAAAATTAATATTATTATTAATATTAAGATAAAATTCCCAAAGGATGTGTTGGTTTGATAAAAAAGAAAAAAAAAAAAAAGAAAAATTCTTAAAAGAAAAATCCTTATTTTTATTTAATACATATTAAATTAGATAAAAAAAAAACAAAAATTATTTATTTGTCCCGAGAGTGATTTCCAAGAGTATTCATAAAATATAACATAGAATTTGTATGAAAATTTTATAGAAAATATAAGATATTTATAACTAATTTGGAATTTTATATTAATAAAAAAAAAAAATAAGTAATATTATAAATGTATGTATAGTCAAGTGATATTTCTAAAATTAATAATTGTATTAAATTCTTTTATATAAAGAATGGAATAAAAAAATGTTATATAGTATTTAATATTAATTTTTATTATTATTTAATATTTTTTTATTTATTTATTATTTTCATCTACATTATTTACCATATGTATGGTATGTACAAGGAGGCAGCTAGCCGAGCGTGTAGCATAACAATTTTCTACACAAGAAGTCGGCATTCGATTCCAACTAAGAACAAATTTTTCTAATAAAATTAAATTTAACATCAGCTGCCTCCGGCTCCAGGAACTGTCAGTTCCTGGTTCTATACATGCGGAAGGCAACGGGAAACCACCGCATTAACATTCCCAAGAAAAATTATCATGGCTGGGCGGCTTCTAAAGCTATCCTAGTCATGATGATAGCCAAACTCCGAAACGGAGACGGCACCTTAAGAAGTAGAAGATGGTATGTACATACTCTGCATATGTATTTATTTATATACATACACAGGATGATTTCTTGATTATACAAAAAAAAAAAAACAGAAAATAAAAATTCATATTAAAAAATAAAAATATATTAAAAAGAAACAAAATATAACGTAGAAATTAAATATTATATGCATTTTTCAATTATTTCAGTAATTTGAAATGCTCAATTGTATGTAGTCACATCATTTTTGCTCAACATTATTGCTGCCCTCACCAGTGGTGTATTGGAAGGGGAACGCGGGGGAACGACGTTCCCTTACCTTTTTTCTGAACCTGAACGCGTTCCAGTACTTTTTCATGTCTCGTCAACTCCCACTTAAATCTACTTTTAGAATTTCTATTTTTGTGTTCGTAAATATTTTGTATAGTAAGAATAAGAGAAAAAAATAAAAACTTATATGGAATAAAATAGTTTGATGAAAATAGGACTTTTTTTGCTCCCACTGTGCGTTCCCTTACTTCTTATTTTTCCAATACATCATTGGCTCTCACCCACCCCAAACATTCTTGTATAACCGAAATGGTAGTATCTGTCAAAATATGCATATATAATGTTTCTTCGATAAGAATTCTGTTTTTTCTTTTTTTAATACTCAAGAAAAAGAAAATGTTCTTAAAGACACTCACCTATATTTTCTCTATAAACACATGAAAATGTATACAATAAGACGTTCAATATTTATGTCTTGTATAAGCGTACATATACATAAAAACAATCTTATTCTCTCGCTATATTATATTTTGTTGCATATAACATTCAAGTTAAAGACGACCTCCAAAAACTTTTCACCCTTCTAAAAAAAATTATTTTCCATTTTTATTTTTTTTATATATATATATATATATATTTAATTTAGTTGACATATCTATATTGTTTTTTAACTTTAAATTCAAAATTTAAATTTATCTTAATATTCATTAAATTGGCTTTATTTTATTTTTAAAGATAATTTATTATTTTTATTATTTATTTTATTTTTAAAGATAATTTGTTTGGAAAATTGAAAAAAAAAAATCAGTGAGAATTTTATGTTATGATAATCGATACTCCGTTTAGTTATTAGAATTGAAGATATATTTTTTGATTGTCTCCCGTGTACTAAATCCTTTGGAATCCCAAGGGATAATGCTTGTTTCGAATGGCGGCAGCTGTCAGCTCTCCGGAAAAGATACAATCACTGGATAGTGAGATCCGTTTGGGATCCTACAACTCCCAATTGAGATTATCCAGAGAAAAAAAAAATTGTCTTTTTTGAGAGTCTGAGAGTCAACATATCTCTCTTGAGAGATTGTTTTTTTTTTTTTTTTTTTTTTTTTTTTTTTAAAAATAAAATTTCTACCTTGAAAGTTCACAAATTTAAAAAATGTCAAAAGTTGCAACAGACACAAAATAAAATTTAAATGCATATTTATATATAAATAAATGGTTTTGTCTGCCAAATAATCAAAATTTAAAAATATGTGTCTAATTTTTATTACTTATTTATTTTATTAAAAAAAATTTCTTCTAATTTGAATTTATTTCTTTTCTTTTGGTTTCAATTTCAAACAATCTCTCGAAACTATAATATTATTTAATCATTAATCTACTTTTACTATTATAATTTTTAATTTTTATATGATAATAAATTTGTTCATTTTTATTTTGAGTGAAAAAGAATGAATTGAAATGTTGAATTTTGAAACATTTCATTTCAATTTAATGTTTATTTTTTTTATCACAAAAAATAATAAAAAAAAGTAAAAAAAAAAATAAATAAAGAATTTTACCAATAAATGGCAAACAGAAGAATAAAAGAAAGAATTGGTATGAAATTTCCGGGGCTGGGGTTGATTTAGACTCAGATTGGTTAACAAGATAATAATAACAAAAAATAAATACTTACATCAGTTCCTTTTGTTCATTTTTTCGATTGACTTTGCTTTTGCCTTTGCTACTCCAACAATATAAGTATACTATTGATCCGAGACCATCTTGAAGGTGCCAAAGGGGACCTCTCAGCGGCATTTAAATTCAGAGACATCTGATCAACATTCCAAACATCGTATCGTGGAACACGCAAACAAAACATGGAGAACGAAATGGAGATACGGATTAAATTGGCAAAACTTGTTTTGGATCTTATTCACAAGTAGTAGGTATCTATTTTTACTTGAACAGACAAGAAAACACAATTCAATCCACTTGCGTAAACTTTAAATGAACATTTCAACATAAAAGAAAAAAAAACTTTACTTACTGGTAAAAGAACAATACGAGTATATACATAATTATGAAAGAAGTATATTTTTATTTTTTTGATCGATTTTATTAAAATTTAAAAAAATCGCGCGATATAATTATTTTAAATAAAAATGAAATGTATTATATAGTACAGGTGTTGCCAAACTTTTAGCTTTTAGGGGCTACTTTTTGAATAAAATATAGTCTGCGGTCGACTATGGATATGGGCAAATAATTTTAAAATTTTAGATGATAATTAAATAAGTCATTATATCGCCGATTTAAATTGCAAACCTCCACTTTTGGTCAAAAATTACATTTTCACACTATTAGAAAGCGAAAAACACATTGGCTATGAAACACCGCTATTATGCACCTATTTAATTGAAATCTCATGACAAGCAAAAAATTTATGCGTTTTAAGAAAGTTGTGCAAAATATGCTGAATATGAGTTAGCAGGTTTGCAATCTAAGCCGACGATATATTTTTTATTTTATGAATTCTAACAACATTTATTAAAATTTTAAAAAATACAATGTTAAGAAATAAATACGAACAAAACAAATTTTAAGCATACAATTTTTATTTGGATGAAACCTGGCATTGCATAAGAGCAGCAAGTTTCTCAAAATTTGGCTCCTATGAACTTAAAGCAATTCTTAAGCATGACTCTAAATGTAGATCCGTTATTTGCGATCGCTGTTTTGTTTTGATCGCATTCATATAAGAAAATGCGGATTCACATAAATATGTGGAGCCAAAGAAGGAATTGAAACGAGCAACCATTGTCCAAATATTTTGATATTTATCTTTGCTTATTAGTTTCCAAAATCTATTTATTAGGTAATAAATAAATATATTTTATATTTATATTATTTTTGATCAACGAATAAAAAAATTAAAATATATAATATGTTTGTAATAAAGTGCTAAAAAATGGGAAAAAATAATATATTATTAATTATATAGTCAAATACTAAAATATAGAAAGGTTAAATCAATAATATACTTATATATGTTCTTAGATATATGAAAGATATGTTAGTTTTAATTATTATAATAATATTAATAAAAAAAAATTGTGAATGGAAGGGCTGTTATTTTTCATTTAAATTTATAACTTGGATTAAAATAAATACTTCATTTTGGAATGGATATGAGAGGAGGGGGAGGTAGAGTAGAGTAGTCTAGGACTAAACGGTGTTTTGAAAAAGGGAAGCCCTTGGATAATAAGTATATAAATTATCGGGATAAGAAAAATATAAATATATGGTATATAAAAGATGTAATAACATAGAGAGAGGATGATTATGATCTAAAATTATTTTTTAATAAATTTAAAAATAATATCCCGGGTAGCGAGTAGATTCTATTCTATAATCTCAGTAGAAAAGAATACTATTTCAGGGATTGGCGTCCCTGCCCTCACGTGAGCTCATGATTTCTTCTAAATCCCTCTTCTACCTGAAGGAATCATGTCCTTTACCCGTTGACTCCTTTCCATCCATTCCCTTACTTTCACTCCCACCCCCCCACCCCTGATTATTCAAAAAATTAAATTTATTTGGATGAAGGAGAATACCTAGCATAGATCATTAAAAAGAAAAAAAATTTGAAATCTTCACTTTTATAGGAGACTCTTTAGAGTCTCCTACAGTGGTACCTCGACATACGAGTGCCCCAACATACGAGTGTTTTGAGATACGAGTCGCCAACCGACCGATATTTTGCTTTGAGATACGAGCAAGATTTGAGATACGAGCACCCCGTGACGATGCACACGGCACCAATTTGCCCCCGCATTTCTAATTTTAAGAAGCTGTACACAAAGCACATGTTCCACAAATGCTTTGAAGTGACGGATAGTACAAACCTGACCCTTCGAGAGTTTTGGAAAGACCATTTTAACATAGTGACATGTCTAAGAATTATTGATCAGGCCTGGCTGGGTGTCACAAAAAAAACATTAATTTCTGCATGGAAAAAGCTATGGCCTGACGCTGTAACTGAAAGGATCATTGCAGAATCTGAATCTCAAGTGTCAGAAATAGAAGAGATTGTTTCTTTGGGAAAATCTTTGGGTCTAGAAGTAGATGAAAATGATGTAAACGAACTCGTCGAGTAACATTTTGAGGAGCTTACAACTGAAGAGTTACAAAACCTACAAACACAGAATGATGTTGTGACCCAAGAAAACACAGTTTCTGAAGAGGCGCCAGAAACAGAAAATGTTATCTCTTCAAAAGAAATTAAAGAGATCCTAGGAATGTGGGAGAAAATTGTTGAATTTGTAAATAAAAACCACCCTGAAAAGGTTGCAATTGGTCGGGCTTCGGAATTATTTAACGAAACCTGTCTCAATCATTTTCGCAATACCCTGAATGGGAGGAAAAAACAAACTTCCTTAGACAATTTTGTAAAACGCTTTGCAGAACAAGATGAGCAAGGAGGCAAAAAAGCAAAGACAAGCGATGATATTTAAGTTTTTTTTTAAATTCTTCTTATTTTTATTTATTTAAATGTTCCCATTATTTTTGTTGTTTTTAAATAAATGTTCCTTCTCGTAAAGACATTTGTTTGATTCAAAATAGCATACAAAAAACAAAACTAAGGTGATTTTTGGGGACTGGAACGGATTAAAAGCTTTTCTATTAGTTTTAATGGCGCGAAGTGCTTTGAGATACGAACAATTTGAGATACGAGCAAGGTCTTGGAACGAATTAAGCTCGTATGTCGAGGTACCACTGTATATATATTTGAATAAACCCCCCTTGGAATGAACAAGATAAAAACAGTATAAAGATAAATAAATGAAAATATAACTTCTTGAATATAATAACACTTCTTCTTAAATCTTCGTAACGATGCGATATGCTGATGACGTATACTGGCGATGAACTGGTAAAAAACTGGTAATATGAATAGAAACGTGCAGGGGTCCTTTTTATAAAGAAGTCTCGGAAGGAACCCGGTCGCTATTGGTCGGTAAATTGGCGCTCGTGGCGTGGAGCGGCGTAGGGAGGAAACAGGCACTGTGAGGATTTCGTGGTTGCAATTGGCCGAGCTTGCGGTCGTAAGATGCGTCAGGCTTTGGCTTTCTCGGTCGGTCGGTCGCACGTGTATGGTAGTTTTGATGAGCCCAAAAGCTCCATTCCCACATATATATTATATATTATGAATTTAAATTTAATTTGAATTTTATCTTAGAGAGAGTATTTAGGCATCACTCTTGCGATTGTGTTTTAATTAAAAAAACGAATAGTTAAATTAATAATTAAACAAAAATATCAATTTGTTATTTGTTGTTTAATCTCAAGACAACCTCTATTACGTGCAATGAATAACATTGAATTCTTCAATAGATCTTATTCATTTCTTTGACTGATTAAATGTATACAGGCAGTAGAGAGTGTAGTAATCATAATGAATGAATCGTTTTCATTTTAATTCCCATTCGAATTGACTAAAGTAAACAAAAGTGCCCTTTGAAAAGTTGTTACCTTCCCTAAAGGTGACTCTAACACAGACAGATAGAATAATCTTATTTCTATTTTATATATTCTAAATTACTATTTGAATCTTTAGAAAGAGAGAGTGAAAGAGAAGGAGATAAGAAGATATGAATTTAGGGATGTATAGAAATGACAGGATTGTATGGGCTTTAGATTAGTTGATTTGAATTCAAGGGGATGAGTAATAATACTATCAATACGAAGAAGAGATGGGATCATCCTATAGCATAAATTATTTGCTAATTGCATTAGTCGAGAACAAATTGGATAAGCAGGGAAACTGAAATTATTCAAGATAGAATGGAGAGCGATATACTAGGATAGAAAGGATGTAAAGGAAGTTAAGGAGTGGGGGAGATGGGGGAGGGGGAAGGGGAAGGGGGTGCATGACGTCTATTTGATAAATGAAATGCATAAATGACGATGGGTAAATATTATATATTGTGTCCTGCTTCCCTGAATCATATTCATTCATAAAATACTAAAAAATAAAAACCTTTGAAATTCACGATAAATATGCAAATTTAGTTAATTTTTCCATAATTTGGTAAAAGGGAAAAAACATTAATTCTAAAATTTTATTATTTTTACTTTCTAACGTATGTCATAAATATAATAATGTGAATAAAATTAAATTCTATTATATTGAAAAAATAAATCTGTTTTTTTTTCAAGTTAAAAGAATTTTAAAAAGAATATTTCGAAATTGTTATAAGTTGTTTATGTATCTTAACTTATTATAAAAGCAAAAATTGCATATATATATATATATATTTGAAATATTAAACCGCTCAAAGGATTTTTTTGAAATTCACATTTATAAATTCATATTTATAAAGAAAAATCGATCTGCATAGGTTTCAGCCTCGGGAAAAATCACTTTCTTAGTATTTTCTTAATTTAAAATAGGAATTTTAATATTAGAAAAAATGGCGCCGGGCAACGCGGGACAGTGCTTCCTTAAATACAAAATATTATAAATAATATAAAATTAAAAATATTTATTTTAATTTTTCATAATCATATTACGAAATATACGTTATATTATGTTATATCCACATGCCATACTTTTCTGTCTTTCAGTGCATTAATACGAACGTTTAAGAGGTGTGTTTGTGACTATTTTTGTTTTAATTTATGTTCTTTTAAATTATTTTTTATTAAACTGTTTCATATATTTTGTCGTTTATTTTTTAAATAATAATCTTATTCTTAAATATTCATAGTTTATAAGGAATAATTGATTTAAAGTACCGAGCGGCAGCTCGGTGAACCCGATATATAATAAATACTATATATAGTATACTATATAAGTATTGACTATTTTCTAAACTACAGATTTTTTCCCAGAAATGTCATTTTGTTTTTGCTTTTTTGTTATTGTATAGTAAAGACTTGAATAAATTTCGGGGCTTAAAGATATAAATTAAAATTTTTTCTTTTAATTCACTTTGAAACCGTCGTAATTATTATTTAATATTTTTTTATTTTTATTTAAACAATTTTAGATTGATTTTTTTTTAAATGCCTTGATATAATAATTTCAATAATAATTTCAGAGTTTTACTTCCTTTTTACATTTCCGACCCTAGTTGAAAAAAGTTTGGAGTTTAATTATTAATTACTTATATGTTGTTTCTTTAAAAAAAAAATATCCATTAAAAAGTCATCTTAATTTAAAATTCAAAACAAAGCGAAAGTTGGTTTATATACTATGACATATAGTAAGTAGTATGTAAATACCTACTACATATAATGTATTTATATCTATCTCTTTTATGTTTATGTGTGTGGATTTATAAAAATATAATTATATAATCTAATTTAGTCTGTGAACTTTATTTGCATATGAAGTTCATTGAATACAAATGACTGACTCCCTCATCATCAAACAACATACACTATTCTTTTTCTGTTCTTTTTATTTTGTTAACATTTACATTACACTTTTTTGTGATCAGTGTGCGTTTGTAACTAAAAGTAGAGATATTTCTAAGATAAATGGCACCAATGACCACACTGATCTTACACTCCTCTCAGGCAAGAGGTATGATGCTTTTTTTTGGAAACAAGATTGTTTTTTTTTCATTTCTCGTAAAGCCTCTCTTTTTTGCCTATGTATAGTTTTGCCTAAAAGGCATCAGCATTGCTTAAAATCATTAAAATTATATGTACTTATATAATACTAGAATCCAATCTAGTCAGCCATTTGCCCAGTTTCTTTGGAATTAATAATCTGGAGTGTCTCCACTCGACTAGCTCGCAAATTTGAATTGGATTAATTAACATATATTATATTTAAATTAAATTTAATTAATTATAAATTAAAATTAATAAATAATATTTATTAAATAAGCGCATGTTTGGCTCTTTGTTGATGGTACCACGTCACGTGTGGCATGATTTGTAGTGTTAAAAAATTAATTCCGGTACTTTCAGCGATTTAATCAAGCTATCAAACATAATTTTTTATTTTTATGGTCAGTTTAGAGGGAAAAAAATGAAAACGTTGTAGATTGAGCTACATTTCTCAAAAGTTAATCGAAAACTAGAAATTTTGAATAATGACCATGTACCAAATTTAAATATTATAGCTCAAACCGTAATCTTGTCTACATACACGTCAAGATAATAAAAATGTTTCCTTGTTTGGCTGGTAATACTAACTGGTTCAGCGAGCTCTCTTAGCATTAGTGAAAACCTAAAAGTTATACAATTATTATTTTATTAGGTTTTCATAATTTTAAAAAAATATTTAAAATAAATAAATCACTTAACTAATTTAATAGATGTTTTAGTAGTATCTATACATAATTATAAATTATATCATTATTATTAAAAAATTTTATAATTGTATATTTTATAATATTTTTATTATACAAATGTTTCTTCACTAAGGCTTTGTTTGAACCCGAATGAAATGAAATGTTGAATCATGACACAATTAATTCAAATGTTTATTTCAATTTATCTACATTTAATGTATAATAATTAAATTAATAATTAATAAATATTTCAAATTTTAATTTACAATTCTATAAATTATTATTTGTACAACTTTAATAGAATAAATAAAAATTTAAAAAATTAAAATACATTGAAATTCTATATATAGCAGTTTTTAATCATGTGAAAAACTATCAAACACATATCTTTATTTTTACGGTCACTTTAGAGGAAAAAAAAATCAAAACGTAGGTAATCTCCAAAAGTTGATAGAAAACTACGAATTTTGCCCGTATACCAAATTTCATGATTCTAGCACACACACACAAAATCAAAATCTCGACATCGAAAATTTTCGTGATTTCTGGCGAGATAGTAAAAATTAATATTTGCCACCATTGACAATTGATATAATTTGGTATAAATTGTTTAAAGTTATTATCACTTTATTATTCTTTCTGAACTTCCACTAGTCAAATGAAATAACCAACAGAAAATTACTCGTATTATAAAAATTCAATAACGACATCAATTCAATCATTCATTTTTATAACCTGAATTTACATCCTATAAATTTATTCCATCGATTGATATAAACATTACAATTATTTAAATAACACATAACACGTTTATATTTTTATTTTTATTTTGATGGGGTCCTAATTTTTTTTTTAAACGTCAAAAACAAAACAATTTCACGATTTATAAACAAAATAATAAAATAAATAAATATTTATGAATACTTTTTTTTTAAATATATTTTCAATAATTGTTAAATATGTGGTACTTATATACAGTTTCATTATCAAAATAAAATCTTTAATAATATTTGATAAATTTATACTTTGAAAATGCGGAAGGCAACGGGAAACCACCGCATTAACATTCATAACTTCTCAAGAAAAATCATCATGGCTGGGCAGCTTCTAAGCCTATCCTAGTCATGATGATGGCCAAACTCCGAAGGGAGACGACACATTAAGATGAAGATACTTTGAAAATCTCATGTTTAATTAAAATCCAGGTAATTTTTTCTGTGATCTCATTATCCGTATATATTTTTAAATTTTATTTTTAATTTATAAAAATCATCATTCACCACCTTTTACAACTTCATATTATTAAAATACTTCACAAGCATTAATGATTGGTCATCAAACTAGTAACAAAACTTTTGTTTCTTTTTGAATCGAACACCATGTTTAAGCACAACATCTTCATCAAAATCTGACGATAAGTTTTCAAAACAATGTTATAGATTAATTTAATAACAGAAACAAAATTAAAATCTTAAACTTTGAATTAATTTTCTGACAAGATTTAGCATAAAAATTTAAACTGTTTAATTTGATTCAATAACCAGAGGTTTCCTCTCGTGTAGTGATGTCTTTTACTGGGTTTATTTAAACACTAAATGCTTCATAAACTTTCCAATTTGATTCCTTTGTGTTTTTTTTTCAATTCAACTTATACATCTCGTGTGTGTGTGTGTAATTAAATATTTTTTGAGTTTTACTTTTTACTATACGTTCATCCAAAGTACTGACCTTATTAATCAATTTTGAGGAGGAAAAATAAACGTAAATTTTGTGCATAATATTAAAAAAAGTCGAATTGGCAGTCGTGGGACTGGCCGACAGAAGTGAAAACTTGTGCGTAAGAAATTTGAAAGCAGACGGAATGCGCACCAGCTTCACGAGAAAAATGAAATTTATATACGTATATATATATATATATAAAATTCATAATTATTTTTTTCAGCAAACTGATTATTATTACAAAAATATTAAAAATACGATGTGTATGAATATATATATATATATATGTCTGTCTGTCTGTGTGTGTGTCTGTCAAATACTCAAAAACTACCCGTCCGATTGCGATGAAACTTTCAGGGATTGTTGTGGGCGTCCCAGGGAAGGTTTTAGTGTAGTTAAATTCAAAATTAATTTATCCAAAATTAATTTAAATAGTAATATTTTGGTAAAAGTCTATTTATGGTTACCATGGTTACATTGAAAAATTTACAATAAATAAATAAAAATAATTGGAAATCTTTTCAACTTATTATTTTGATAAATTTTATTAATATTTTTAATTTTTTTTAAACTGCCAAAAATAACATACCCATAATAATAGTTGTAATAAAAATAAAAATATAAATCACAATGTAAGTAAAATATTGAATCGTTTTATTTATATTGTTTCAATTATTGTTTGAATATTTATTAAATTTATATATAGATTAATTTACATGTTTAAATGTATATTTAATAAATTTATTTATTGATTCTTAATATTAATAATTCCAATTACTTTCTTGAAATTTTTTTTTATTTAAAAGCATATTCAGCATATCTCGCAAATTTGAATTGGATTAAATAACATATATTAATTTAAATTAAATTAAATTAATTCAATTATAAATTAAAATTAATAAATAATATTTATTAAACCAGCGAAAGTTTGGCTCTTTTTTGATGGCACCACGTCACGTGTTGGCGCGTGAGATTTCCAGTGTTAAAAAATTAATTCTGGTACTTTCAGCAATTCAATTTTCGATGTTGAGATTTTGATGTTTTTGATGTTATAAATAATATTTATTAAATTATAATTTAATTAATTTAATTTAATTTAATTTAATAAATATTATTTAATCAAATTCAAATTTGCGAGATAGTCGAGTGGATAGTGGAGTGTTTGGCTCTTTGTTGATGGCACCACGTCACGTGTTGGCGCGTGAGATTTCCAGTGTTAAAAAATTAATTCTGGTACTTTCAGCGATTCTATCAAGCTGAAATTCTATATATAGCAGTTTTATACAATTATTAATCATGTGAAAAATTATCAAACATATATCTTTACTTTTACGGTCACACACACACACACACACACACACACACACATATATTTAAAAATTAATTTATTAAAATATATATTATGTAATATATTATATATAGTATATAATTTAATATATATATATATATATATATATATTCTGAAATTAATTTTAAATTATATAAATATATTAGAAATTAATTTAATATAATTTAACACTTAATAATATATTAAAATATTTTATTTTATATATACATAATTTAGTAATACTGATTATTAATGTAAATATAAATAATAATATTTAATATGGCAAATATGTAAAATTTTGTAAAGAATGTATCAGAAGTTTAGTGTCTAACATTCTGGCGTATTGCGCATGCGTATATCGGTCGGTCGGTCGGACGGGTCGTTTTGGAACGGTCGGTCGGACGGGTCGTTTTGGAACGGTCGGGTCGTTTTGGAATCTCACGCGAAATCTATATTTTTTCCCCATCCCGCAAAAGTGCTCAACGCCGCTAAAGAAGTTTTCACTTCAATAATTTAAAGATACAACTCGTTGAGAAATGAACTTATAATTAAGATTAATAAAAATAATTTAAAGTTACAACTTGTTGAGAAATGAACATTTCCTTTAAAACTGTTTAAAACCCCAGAGTGGACGCTGACAATTTGGGTTTTTCCCTCCCCTGGTTTTCCCCAATAACGAAGTTAAAGAAAATTCCTTTATATGGCCTCCCCTTCCGAGCCCCTAAGCGGGGTTATTTTAAAGGAACAATCGAAAAATGATTTTAAATGAATGAATGGATGAAAATTCAAATTTTATATATAGTTTTTTATATATGTTTATTTATTCACAAAAAATTAATTGACATAATTATCAATTTAATAAAATAAAATAGTATTATTAATAGTATTAAATTATAGCCGTAATGTGAATGTTTTCAAAGTTTAAAAGGCCAATAAGATCAATTGAGATATTGTAAATATCATTAGATATATAAAAAGATTTTTATCTGCACATTGCTCAGAATTTAAATTACCAACATATATCTTTATTTTTACGATCACACACACACACACATATTTAAAAATTAATTTATTAAAATATATATTATATAATATATTATATATAGTATATAATTTAATATATATATATATATATATATATATATATTCTGAAATTAATTTTAAATTATATAAATATATTAGAAATTAATTTAATATAATTTAACACATAATAATATATTAAAATATTTTATTTTATATATACATAATTTAGTGATACTGATTATTAATGTAAATATAAATAATAATATTTAATATGGCAAATATGTAAAATTTCGTAAAGAATGTATCAGAAGTTTAGTGTCTAACATTCTGGCGTATTGCGCATGCGTATATCGGTCGACCGGTCGGGTCGGTGTCGTTTTGGAATCTCACGCGAAATCTATATTTTTTCCCCATCCGCAAAAGTGCTCAACGCCGCTAAAGAAGTTTTCACTTCAAAAATTAATTCTGGTACTTTCAGCAATTCAATTTTCGATGTTGAGATTTTGATGTTTTTGATGTTATAAATAATATTTATTAAATTATAATTTAATTAATTTAATTTAATTTAAATTAATAAATATTATTTAATCAAATTCAAATTTGCAAGATAGTCGAGTGGATAGTGGAGTGTTTGGCTCTTTGTTGATGGCACCACGTCACGTGTTGGCGCGTGAGATTTCCAGTGTAAAAAAATTAATTCTGGTACTTTCAGCGATTCTATCAGGCTGAAATTCTATATATAGCAGTTTTATACAATTATTAATCATGTGAAAAATTATCAAACATATTTATTTTTACGGTCACACACACACACACACACATATTTAAAAATTAATTTATTAAAATATATATTATATAATATATTATATATAGTATATAATTTAATATATATATATATATATATATATTCTGAAATTAATTTTAAATTATATAAATATATTAGAAATTAATTTAATATAATTTAACACATAATAATATATTAAAATATTTTATTTTATATATACATAATTTAGTAATACTGATTATTAATGTAAATATAAATAATAATATTTAATATGGCAAATATGTAAAATTTCGTAAAGAATGTATCAGAAGTTTAGTGTCTAACATTCTGGCGTATTGCGCATGCGTATATCGGTCGGTCAGTCGGGTCGGTGTTCAGTCGGGTCGGTGTTCAGTCGGGTCGGTGTCGTTTTGGAATCTCACGCGAAATCTATATTTTTTCCCCATCCGCAAAAGTGCTCAACGCCGCTAAAGAAGTTTTCACTTCAAAAAAAATTGTAATCATTGAGGAGTGGACTTTGTAATATCGTTCCTTTACTACTAAGTTTAAAGAATAACTAACTACTGCAACATACATAAAATGCTTTTGAATTAATTTTATTATTCTAGCTTAAACTTCACTTCGGTTATATTTCATTATGGATCCAATAACTTTCCATTAAATGATCTATAATAATATATTATTCTAGGATTGAGGACGCCTCGGAGGGTGTTGGTTAACTGTCTTAACCTACATTTTTGTGGTCCCGGGGGTTTAAAGGATTTACTCTAACTGGGTTGGGTCTATGGGACGGAATCAACCCAGCCTCCGGGATCAAAATTGGGAAGCTACTTGATAAAAAGTAGCGCCTCTGATCAAAAAATCAAGGTAAAGGTTGATAGGACTCGTTCTCCGGATCATAGAACACCTCGTCAGTAATATAACCATCTGAATAGGCGTTGAGTACAAAAGTCAGAGGTTTTTTTAATTTATTCTAGGATATGTAAATTAACTGTTAATTGATATGTGATTTAAGTGAATACTATATATGGTTAATAATGAGAATGTTACAAAAATAAAATAATTTTATTTTAACTTAAATAAAAATAAATTTAATTAAAGGATTAAAAAAAGTTTAACGCTTACATCCACTACTAGATATATTTAAATATTTAATTAATTCATTTTTTTTATCACAGAGGTATAGACACATTATAGTTTTTTGTTTGTTTTTTATAAAATTAAAATGTCAAATAAAAATGGGAAAATAAATTCAAGGGAATATTAGATATTATTACTAATTTGAAAAATAATAGATTATAAAAAACAGAGTAACTAGAAATAAAAAAAAAGTAATTTGAATCTATTATTTATTCTTTGAACAGGATCGAGTAAAAAATTAAAATTTTACATTTATCAAGTTTTAAAGATGATATCAGATAGATGGTATCCATTCTTTTCAATTAACTCAGTCTATTGTGATAAGGCATGCATTATTCTTGATGAAATCATTTGTTCATAAAATAAAAAAATGCTTCTGCAAATAAGAAATACATATAATATAATGTGTATGGAGAAAATGAATTTACAAAAAACTAAAGCTGTAAAGGACAAATTATTTTTTTTTTTTTTTTTTATTCATTTTATTTTATTTTTTTCTATTTTTTTTTTTATTATTTTAACAGTTATTTTGTCGCTTAATCTTAAAATGTAATATATGTATATCTTATCTTATTATGCTAGCTAAAATTGTATATATCTATCTATCTATATATCATGGTTCTCAAAAACCGCTCTAACGATTTTTTTCAAATTCACACTAGATATAGTATTTATAAAGAAAAATTAAGTTTTATTGATGATATCTCTTGAAACATTCAGCTTCATTATTAATTTCTTAATTGAAAATTATATATGGAAAACGTCAAAATTGGCCTCCATTTTTATTTGTATTAATATTTTTTTTTATTTAAAATATTTTAAAATTTATTATTTAATTTCGAAATAAAATTAAAAATATTTATTTTTAATAAAATATATATAGATATTTATTAATCTCTCTCAAAAAAAAAAAAATAAAATAAAAAACATCAAATCTGCCTGCTAAGACAGTAAAAAAATGACAATTTTTTATCTAAATATATTTAGTCAAGATGGTAAAGTGATGTTTTAACGAGTGGATTTCGTCGGTTCGAAACTCTCCGGGTGAATCGTTATTTAAAAATGAAAATGAAAATAATGAATTTCTTATTTTTTTTCTTTTTATCTATTGTTTACATTTTAATAAATTACTATTTTATATTTATTTATTCATTGTTCTTTTATTAAATTTAATATTTATTAATATTATTTATTATTAATTTATATATTGATGACATCACAAATGACATTTATATTGAAATTTGACTCCCGCCTTTTTTTAAAGAATATTGTATTAATATTTTTTTTATATTTAAAATATTTTAAAATTTATTATTTAATTTCGAAATAAAATTAAAAATATATATTTTTTTTATATTTAAAATATTTTAAAATTTTTTATTTAATTTCGAAATAAAATTAAAAATATATATTTTAATAATATTTTATAATTATAAATTACGATATATATTTATCAATAATAATGAATTTTTTTTTTTAACTTAATTACAGAGCCGAGGCTCGGGGTCCCGGTATGATCTTAATATATTGTGAGAATTAGATAAATAATGTAGAGAGAAAAAAATATTTAAAAATAGATATTTATTTAAATGAAATAAAATTATTTAATTTACAGAATGAAAATGTCTATAATAATGTCTAAACATTTTTTCTTTATAATTTTACATTATAATAATACTAATTACAGTAGTTATAATATATGGGGAATTTTCAACTTTGACTGCCGATTTGACCATGTTCCCAAACGAATTTTAAAAAAACCAAGACCACTTTACATTTACACATTTTAAGCTCTAATCGAATCCAAAATCAAAATTTAAAAAATCGACAAACAGACACACAGATATATAGATTTTATAAATGAACATTTATACAATTTATTTTAATTAATTTGAAATATTTTAGGAAACAAATTTTTAATGGGTCATTTTTAGAAATCCCATTTAACAATTATAATAAATAATTAAAAAATTGTAAAATTTTTAAAGTATATAAAAATAAATTGTATAAATTGGTTAAAGGGTCGAGTGATAGTTCGGTGTCCCAGGTATATATTTTATATTAACACGCCTACTTTTCTGTATAATAAAGATATAAAGAATCATATTTTAATTTTTATATAACCAAGAAATCATTTTTTCACTTAAAATATAGTTGTAAAGCCCAAATCTCCGATCCATATAACATCATCGACTGGGCCGCTACCAAAAGGAGTCTTCTCTTGCTCTGACTAGGGCCACCGGTATTTGCCATTAGTCTCGAAAAAATAATATTAAATTTTATATAAATTTATAAATTAGAATATTTGAATTTGTTTAAATTTTAACACATGTAATCAATCATATGCATAAAGAATAAAAAATTTTGAAAATCAACTTGGTATTAAATTCAGAAAAAAAAAATACTCATATATAGAATATATAGACTATTCGAATATAATTGAAACTCTTTCTCTCCCTCTATTTTAAATTTGAAAAAACGGAGTGTTAAGAAATTAAGATTCCTTATACAACATGGATGGTTAAATGAATTGGGCTCCCTACCTCCCTGAGAAATTCACATTAAAAATGTTTATAATATTTTAGTTTATTAAATCAAACTATTATTTTTTTATTTCAATATTTTTAATGTTAATACAATAATTTTTATTTTATAATCTATAAAATAATTTAATTATTTTTAAAAACAACGGTCTTCAATTACAATTTTTTTACTCTCTACTGACTGTTCATTTCATAACTGAAAATAGTGTCGAATAGAAATAGACGATATTACTTGGATTAATCTTATTATGCTAGCTAAAATTGTTTGTTTGTATTATTGAGGACCCCAGTTCAATTCATTTTAATCAGATTGATGCAATGATGCAACATTTAATAATTGTAATAAATAATTAATTGTAGATTAATATTTTTTAAAGGGTCGAGCGACAGCTCGGTGTCCCAGGTATTAATATTACCAGCCAAACCCAATAATAATGAATCATTTTTTTTAACTTAAGTACCGAGCCGAGGCTCGGGGTCCCGGTACTAGATATAATATTTAGGTACTGGTATTATTTAGTCCTTCCCTCAATGGATTGGAAAAAAAAATACCAGTGCGTACCTTAGATTATCCTGATTGATTTTTGATATTAAATATTTTGTGGAAATTTCGGGTTTACGGGAGAAAAATTAATATAATTTGTATATATAAATTTGGGGTGGGGGGGCCATGTTTTGACAGTTATAGTATGACTTATGATCACAAGAGGGCGAGACCTTCACCTTGCCCAATAGATAGCGCAATTATATATAATTTGAATTTAAATATAAGACAATTTTTTTAATTAGTGATAATTGCAAAATTTCCCTTTAAACCTTTATAAAAATAAATATACATATGAATTAGGTTTTTTTATTTATTTTTAATATTAAAAAATATTTAATTTGAGATTAATTATATAAAAAAATCTAATATAAACTGATTATTTACATAAAAAAGTATTTTTTTTTTGTTTTCAAGGCGGGGGGCCATTTCCATTTAGGAAAGTATATATTCCATAATTGAAACATAGAACTACTTAAGCTCTGTCCAGACTTTGAATCCCGACAACACTTTTTCGGTCGTGTTAAGGCGGGGGTGGGTTTCCATTAGGAAAGTACATTCCATACTTGGTATATATATCCTTACTTAAGCTTGCAGAGAGCAGATAGAGCGCACGTTGGAGTATTGGTATGGAATTGGTAGAATACTTTGTTTTGGTAGAAATAGAAAAATAATAATTATTAAATAATATAAATAATATTTAATTATAATCTAATCTAAGAAAATAAAAGTTTGAATCTATTTGATAGTTGATCTTTTTATATATAATTAATCCCTCTTGGGGACAATCATTTCTATCTCGGAACCATGGATGTAAATAATTACCAATATTTCGACTAAGAGGAGGAACAATCTCCCTCCAAGTTTATAATTTGGTCTGTTGAGAATGAGCAGAAAAGACATATCATCCCGATATGAGCTTGGACCTATCACGTCCCGTGATATAATTATTTTGTTTATAATCATTTATTATCACACCCTGTGATAATTATTTCTGCTAATTCCAGTGATAATAGTGAATTACATTTTCTTATTTTTCTATTTAAATTTCTTATACTTAATTTGTTATATTTTTATTTATTTAATTAAAGTGAATTAGTGTGAGCATTATTATTGTTTTCCTTTTTCCTTTAATTTTTCAACACCCTTTTATAATCTGGGATACCCAAAGTTTGGCGCCCATAATTAACTTAACATAATGAACAATTCACAGCCATCATGGATCATTATAAGTGCACCATAGTTTGGTCCAGTGGCGAATAACGTGGTGAAAAGTATTCTTTACAAAGCTAAAATTGGTTTTTGTTTGAGAAATTTGGTACTATTTTCTGGGAGTCCGATTAAAGTTGATAAAGTCAAAATAAAGGCTTTTATTTGATGCAAAAAGTAAAATAATAGCTTTTGAGATTGATGAAAATTTATTTTTTATCGTTTATCGTTTTAATTTAATATCAAAAAATTTAATATTCAAAAAAGTAAAGACATTAAAAATTATGCCTATTATTATAAATCATTATCATTATCAATTTTTACCGACCGACGATAGTAAGGGAGGTATTGTTTTCACACCAAATTTCACATGTGGAGATTTTTACATATCTCCACGAATCATGCATTTTCTTATTTTATTATTTCTATATTATTTTCTTCTTTCTTTTATTATTTCTTCTTATTTTTTCGATAATCCTATTTTTTCTATATATTCTATATATATACTTATCAAGATAGGTATAGGTTGAAATCTTGAGTTTTATTTAGAAATACATTAAATCAGTGATTCTCAATCTTTTTTTTACCGCGGCACACTTTTAACGGTTTAAAAATTTGTCGGCACACAAAGAAAAAGATAAGTGTAAAAGTTTACCATATTGAAAAAAAGTGGTCCCAAAATCAGTTTACCTTTTGTTTTTTTGTTTTTTTTTTTAAATTTAGAAACAAAAGTCGGAAATGTTTAAGAGCCTCATAATCTCGAGGCACAATGGTTGAGAATCACACTGCATTAAATATACCATAATATAAACATAACACAAAAATTTAAAATAAAAATTTAAAAACTATTTAAACCCAATTGTATTTTATAAAATTTCAATAAAAAAAATTCTTTAATTTTTCTGTTAAATAAAAAAAAAAAAAAGTTGGTAGAGGGAGAGGAAAGAAGAGAGAGAGAGATTTAAACCATTAAATTTTCATTTACCTCTATTCAAAATAATAAAAATAAAACAAATAAACAAAAAAAAAAATGATATAATTTAGAAAAATAAAACATAAAAATAAATATTTTATATGTTATATTAATAAATAAAATTTGAATTATAAAAGTAAATAAATCTATATATTTTAATAAACCAAAACACATATTACTTACTCAATATAATATAATAAATAATAAGTATATATCAGTAAAAAAAAAAGCTGGAGTGTCTCCACTCGACTATCTCGCATTTGAATTGGATTAAATAACACAATATATTATATTTAAATTAAATTTAATTAATTATAAATTATCAATTAAAATTAATAAATAATATTTATTAAACCAGCGCATGTTTGGTTCTTTGTTGATGGTACCACGTCACGTGTTGGCGCGTGAGATTTGCAGTGTTAAAAAATTAATTCTGGTACTTTCAGCGATTCAATCAAGTTGAAATTCTATATATAGCAGTTTTATACAATTTTTAATCATGTGAAAAACTATTAAACAATAATCTTTATTTTTACGGTCACTTTAAAGGAAAAAAAATCAAAACGTTGTAGGTAATGACCCTCTTCCGAATGAGCTACATTTCTCAAAAGTTGCGAGAAAATTAGAAATTTTAAATAATGCCCGTATACCAAATTTCATGATTCTAGCCCAAACCGTTTTTGCAGACATTTTTCTTAACCTTAGTGAAAATGATCCAGGAACCTTCAAAACGTATAAAAACATCAAAATCTCGACATCGAAAATTTTCATGATTTCCGACGAGATAGTAAAAAAAGAAAATCTTTTGTTAGTATTATTATTTATAATTGTTAGTTATAATTTAAATATATACCATATACGTGAATAATTTCTAGTTTCACAATATGTATATATTTTCATAAAATGCGAAATTTAATATTTATAAATAATTTTCAGTAAATAATTATATAATCGTCTTTTGATTATTATATTAATAATCATGATGGTATTTATTTACCAAAAATGGTATCCCTTTAATTAATCACTGGAATTCAATTAAAATGATTAAAACGGCAAAATTTAACAAATGAAAAACGTGGTAAATTAAATGAATCATTCGCATTTCTTTCATTTGGCTTCCTTCCACCCTCCACACTCTCTCATCATTAGCAGCCGATTGAAGTGTTTAGCTTTGAGAGAACAACATTCAGTCAGTTTTACAGTTTAATGGATACTTAATAGTAGAGTTGAGCAATTTTTTTTTTTTTTTTTTGCAGATGTGAAAAATCTATTAATAATATGTCTGTGCGAATGAAAATGAGGTAATTGAACATTGTCTTGAGACCAATGTGGTAAGAGGGGTTGTTGCAGGTGTTGTTTGTTATCCTGTCTTTTTTTTTTCTCCGACTCCGATGCTCCATTTTATTTTTAGCAATAAAAAAGTCATATAAAAATATCCCAGCTTCAAAACAATATTGAATTTTGCGAGCAGTCGCATTAAAAAAAAAAAAAAAAAAAAAATAGAGGAACAGGGTCAGCGGATTTGATATTTGCTCTTCTAATTTCTCTTTTCTTTTATTATTAAAGCATCCGCTTTAATTCGCCGGCCATAAGAATAAAGAAATAAATGAACAGGTCATTGGATCGAGCTTACAGTTCAACTCATTCTTGTTAAACATTGATTAACCCTTCAAGGGTTGTTCTTTTCATGAAATTATTGATTGATTTGATATAAAAAATCATTAAAAACCATCATTTATCCAATAGTATTGCCTTGAGCTATGAAACTTGAGGATGAACTTTCAATAAAGTTTAGAAAAATTTTATATAATTAAATATTTATTTTAACTAAAATTATTTTAATTATATTAATTTCATTAGACTTAAAGAAAGCATTATTATTATAATTATTATTTTACTTTCTCTTCTGTTTATTTTTTTCTCATTTTATATCTCTCTTATCTTAATATTAAAATTGTATATATATATATATATGTATATCTTTGTATATTTTTGAGATATTAAACCGCTCTAAGGATTTTTTTGAAATTCACACAAACCATAGATAATATTAATAAAGAAAAATCGATCTGTATTGGTTTCAGACTCGAGAAAAATCAACTTTATTAATATTTTCTTAATTTAAAATAGTAAATTTAAATTACGTCAGCAATTACCTGATCCGTATTGAAATTTACCTCCCGCCATTCTTTTTTAATTGATATTTTTTTATATTTAAAATATATTAAAATTTTTTATTTAATTTTAAAATAAAATTTAAAAATATTTTAATAATATTTTAGAATCAAATTTCGAAATATACTTATATTAATCTCTCAACATAATAACACAAATGAACAATTATAAAGGAAGGAATTTCAAATAAATTGTTTAATAAATTTGATCTAATAATATTAAATAAATTATATCATATTAATTAAAATGTTTTTTAGATTATATTATAAATAATATATAAATTATATTTGATTAATATAAATAAAAAGAAAAAAATGTAACCTCATTTCTTAATTAAAATATAGACAAGTACAGGTGTCACTATAATTTCAGAACTTTATTATTATCAGTAGTAATCCTTGTGTGTCAAGCTATTACTACTTTGAAAAATATAAAACTGAATCCATCTAATTATATGTAACAACATAATATATATATATAATATAGGATCAATATTTTATCCAAATAAATTTAAATATATTTTCCATCTTGAAATGAAAATCACTTTTAATTTACTTTTAATTTGTTTCTATTCTTTAATTTTCCGATTATTCAGAAATTTTAAATTATATATAGTATTATAAATTTATTGAAAATAAAATCATTACTGAATAAATTATTTTTATAATTAAAATAAAATAAAGTGTATAGAGACATTAAAATTTAATTTTATTATTTATATGAATCTAAATGTTAATTTATGATATAATTTTTGATATTTTCGATATATATATGAGGGTGGGGTGAAAAGTTTCCGGCCTGACCAAGAAAACCGATGTTTTTAAATTTTTTTTTTTGCTTTATTTTTCATCATAATCTCCACACTGATGCATTTCTCATAACGGTGTTCTAATTTAGTTAATTAATTAAATTTAATTAAAGTCTCCTCAACAGTTATTAATGGTTTGGATTACGCCTACAGAGTCAAATTATCGGTAGAAATGGTTTTTCGAAGCAGTTTTTGGTCTAACGTTAGGAAACGCGGCACCCACGTTGCACAGAGCTTTCCATATTCAAATTTTTTTTTTTTTTTTTTTTTTTTATTTAACTTCCAAAAATACACTAATTCCACATCTGCCTTAAAATGGTTGTGCAAAATATTTCGCACACGTTCAGCTGACATCGTACATGTCTCAGCTATTGTTGAAAAATAAAGCAAAAAAAAATTTAAAAACATGGTTTTTCTTGGTCAGGCCGGAAACATTTCACCCCACCTTTGTATATATATATTAATAAATATATATGGAATTTTCTATTAGAAAGTTATGGTACTTACATACTATATTAAACTACATCAAAGTTTGAATTGTTTAACAAGTGAATTTTCTAGAATTTCAATATAAATTTGAATTACTATGAGAAATAAAACAATTTAATACTAACATGAAGGTTTGGTTCCTGGAATACTCTGACTAATTAAACATGAAATTGATTTCTTGAAACGATTCAAATCTTGAAAATTAACTTTTATTTCATATTTAACTTAATACCTAAATTTCAAAAAGAACAATAATTTAAAATTCTAATTGATTCAAAATTCCAATTTTATTTAAATATGAAAATTATTTATTTATTCATTTTTATTATTATTTTTAATTAAAATTAATTTTCATAAAAAAAAAAAATACTTTTATTTATAAATATTTCTAAAACTTTAATTAAAAATTAACAATTTTATTCTTAGTGGTCATATCAACCAACTTTTAAGATGGAACGAGTTAAATAGATGTTAAAAATTATTATCTAAATGAAATTTTAATGTTAATGACCGAAATGAATCAATAAACCTAGAAAAAGGAATCAATAAGAAATTATAGATTTTTTTTTAATGGGAATTTATTTATAGGTGTTTATTTGCGTGGCTTGGGTGATTAATGATGATAAATTAAACACGAGAAATGATATTAAAAAAAAAATATTCCTATTCTGATATTTATTTATTCGGTTTATAATATAATAGAATATACATGATTATTATTATTATTATTATTATTATTATATTAAATAAACCTTTTTTAATGAATAAAAGAGAATAAATAAAAATTTATAAATCAAATACTTTTCAAAAGATTTATTATTATTAATATTTTGATTTTATTGAAATAATTATTTTCAAATCTTGTATTATTTTTACCGTCCGACGATAGTAAGGGAGGTAGTTTTCACGCCAAATTTCACATGTGGAGATTGTTACATATCTCCACGAATCAAGCATTTTCTTAACACAATAAAGTATTTTTAGCATGATGTCTGTCCATCTGTCCATCTGTCCGTCTCTCCATCCGTCCGTATAGATGTGTACAGCTTGAACGGCTCAACGGATTTTGATGAAACTTGGTATATTTACTTAATGCATCGGTATGATGAATTGATCAACTTTTAGTGCAAATCCGAAAACCGGAAGTGGTAGTATTAGTGATCGACGATAGGAAGGGAAGGGTTATTTTCACACCAAACTTCACATGAGGAGATTTTTTTACATATCTCCACAAATCATTCACTTTGTATTGGTTTTATCCTCGGGGAAATCTTCATTAATTTTTTCTTAATTTAAAATTATATGACATCACCCAGCCCTTCATGTCGTCATAGCCAGCGCCTCCTTATATATTTTAAATAAAATAAAATTAAAAATATTTATGTTATATCCGTATCTGTTTTTTATTACATTAATAGATATCTTAAAATTATTTGAAATTGTTTCTGTAGCCGGAAATTAATTCACTTCAAACCGTCGGTCGGTTCGGACCTGGCCACAGGTCAACCTATTTACTGTAAATATTTGTATATGTTACTTGAATAGATAATTTAATAATAAATGAAATATTAAGAATGTTTTCCAATTTTTTTTTTTAACTGACAAATATTAAAAATTCAAGGCACACCTAGAAACTTTGCTGTCTTTCCTAAAGTCAATTAATTAATAAACATAAAAATAAAAAAAAATGGTAATTGAGTCTAACAAGGAATATTTTACCATTGGATGCTATTTTGCTAGTTGTATAAGTAAAAAAAATACTTATAAATGTAAATTTTCTAATAAACAAGATATTTTAAAAACAACAAGAAACTTCACCTATGGATCCAAATAACTAATTTAACTATTTATTTATTGAATTTTCTTATATATCTATATTTTAAAGAGAAGCAATAGAATAGATGAAACCATTCTTTTAGGTTTTAATTTTTCACTTAATATCGTGCATTAATTTTTGACATTTTTATATTTTCACATGATTGATAAGAGTAATGTAATTTAAACAGGTTCTACAATATAAATATAAATACTATACATTCACCAATATATAAGGGAAAATATTTTATTTTGTCTTTTTATACTATCTCAGATAGTATTGCGATCATGAAAATTTTCGATGTCGAGATTTTTATGTTTTTATACGTTTTGAAGGTCCCTGAGTCATTTTCACTAAGGTTGAGAAAAATGTCTGTGTGTGTGTGTTGTATGTATGTATGTGTGTGTATGTAGACAAGATTATGCAAAAACGGTTTGAGCTTGAAATTTAATAAACGGGCATTATTCAAAATTCGTAGTTTTCTATCAACTTTTGAGAAATATAGCTCAACCGGAAGAGGATCATTACCTACAACGTTTTGATTTGTTTTCCTCTAAAGTGAATAAAGATATATGTTTCATAATTTTTGATATGATTAAAGATTGTATAAAACTGCTATATATAGAATTTCAGTTTGATTGAATCGCTGAAATTACCGGAATTAATTTTTTAACACTGCAAATCTCACGCGCCAACACGTGAAGTGGTGCCATTAACAAAGAACCAAATATGCGCTGGTTTAATAAATATTATTTATTAATTTTAATTTATAATTTATAATTAATTAAATTTAATTTAAATATAATATATTATGTTATTTAATCCAATTCAAATTGCGAGATAATCGAGTGGAGACACTCCAGCTATTTTTACTAAATATTGAAAAAAATGTTTTAGCAAATAGCCTATTTGAAGAGATAAAGCTTTTGTTTTTAATTAGACTTTTTGATGTAAAAAAAAAATTACTTTTATTCTTTTTGAGTTATGCAACCATCAATTTTCTTGCACCCAAAGGGTTTACTTGGTTTTTTTTTGCTCTTATATATATAGAAAGTAAGTATGTTAAAAACTTTTTCCTAAGGAGTAAGAAAGTAAGAAAAAAAAACACATTGGCCTCAAGATTTAAAAGATTTATTATTATGAGCATGGTCTTAAAATTTGAACCTATTAAAAACTTTTTAAAGATAAGTTTCTCGATTAAATAAAATAAAATACTCATCAATTTTGATTAGTATTAATTGTTTTTAAATATATTAAATGTATTCATTTAAATTTTAAAGTAATATAGTATTTAAGTTGCATAAGTTTTAGAAGTTAAAATAGGTATATACTATGTAAAATATTGTAGTATTTTCTTTGTATCATTTATTTGACATTTGAAATTAATTAATTTTATATTATGATATATTAATGATTTTTGTTTTATTTCAGGCTAACTGGTCCAAATGTGATTGTTGTTTACTTAGTTGATAAGTAAAACATTTTCATCATTATTATCCTTAATCTCTAATAATAATCAAAATACATTCTTATCGTATTTATTTATTCAAAAATGGAAATTAAGAATCAAAATTGATAAATTTGCAAGTTATTTTAACTGATTTCAATTCAATTCAATAATAATAAAAGGCGATTATTTGTTTAAAAATCATGCTTTGAAAATTAACTACTCTGAATTGTTCATTAAGTTGTTGGTAGGGTAAAGCATACAGTCGTTGGCCCCCTTAAGCAATTCCTAGCAGTCTTTAATGCATATCTGGGCAAATTGCAGAACAATCTGCGTCAAATTAGGTTTGCAGCACATACATACTATACTGAGCATTTTGATGAATAAAAAAAAATCATTGTCTCATGACATTTTTAATAAGCACTTTTTTTAAAAAAAATACAGTTATTGGCCCCTTGTTATAGTTATTGCCCTAGGTATTCTATAGTGATTACACAACCATACAACCATCGATTACATAACCATAGTTAATAGGGCAATTTTTAAAATAAAAATCTCTTATTATTTGTGTTACAGTTATAGGGGGCCAATGACTGCCTCGGGGCCAACGACTGTATACTTTACCCTATCATCTCAATAGAAATTCTCCATTAGGTCCATACATAATATTATAAGGCAATTATTATTCCCTGATTATCTGTTATCTTGATCAACAAAAGTATCTAATCATACAGCTTGTGACTTTTTTCTAACAAAATATTTAACAAGTAAAGCAGGTGTGACCAAACTTTTAGCTTTTAGGGGCTACTTTTTGAATAAAATATAGTCTGCGGTCGACTATGGATATGGGCAAATAATTTTAAAATTTTAGATGATAATTAAATAAGTCATTATATCGCCGATTTAAATTTCAAACCTCCACTTTTGGTCAAAAATTACATTTTCACACTATTAGAAAGCGAAAAACACCTTATGAAATGAAACACCGCTATTATGCACCTATTTAATTGAAATCTCATGACAAGCAAAAAATTTATGCGTTTTAAGAAAGTTGTGCAAAATATGCTGAATATGAGTTAGCAGGTTTGCAATCTAAGCCGACGATATATTTTTATTTTATGAATTCTAACAATATTTATTAAAATTTTAAAAAATACAATGTTAAGAAATAAATACGAACAAAACAAATTTTAAGCATACAATTTTTATTTGGATGAAACCTGGCATTGCAAAAGAGCAGCACGTTTCTCAAAATTTGGCTCCTATGAACTTAAAGCAATTCTTAAGCATGACTAAATGTGGATCCGTTATTTGCGATCGCTGTTTTGTTTTGATCGCATTCATATAAGAAAATGCGGATTCACATCAATATGTGGAGCCAAAGAAGGAATTGAAACGAGCAACCATTGTCCAAATATTTGGATATTTATCTTTGCTTATTAGTTTCCAAAATCTATTTATTATGTAATAAATAAATATATTTTATATTTATATTATTTTTGATCAACGAATAAAAAAATTAAAATATATAATATGTTTGTAATAAAGTGCTAAAAAATGGGAAAAAATTATATATTATTAATTATATAGTCAAATACTAAAATATAGAAAGGTTAAATCAATAATATACTTATATATGTTCTTAGATATATGAAAGATATGTTAGTTTTAATTATTATAATAATATTAATAAAAAAAAATTGTAAATGGAAGGGCTGTTATTTTTCATTTAAATTTATAACTTGGATTAAAATAAATACTTCATTTTGGAATGGATATGAGAGGAGGGGGAGGTAGAGTAGAGTAGTCTAGGGCTAAACGGTGTTTTGAGAAATTGAAATAGGGGATAAAAAGTATATAAATTATCGGGATAAGAAAAATATATAAATATATAATATATAAAAGATGTAATAACATATAGGATGATTATGATCTAAAATTATATTTTAATAAATTTAAAAATAATATCCCGGGTAGCGAGTAGATTCTTTTCTATTAACTCAGTAGAAAAGAATACTATTTCAGGGATTGGCGTCCCTGCCCTCACGTGAGCTCATGATTTCTTCTAAATCCCTCTTCTCTCGGGAGGAATCATGTCCTTTACCCGTTGACTCCTTTCCATCCATTCCCTTACTTTCATTCCCCCCCCCCACCCCTGATTATTCAAAAAATCAAATTTATTTGGATGAAGGAGAATACCTAGCATAGATCATTAAAAAGAAAAAAAATTTGAAATCTTCACTTTTATAGGAGACTCTTTAGAGTCTCCTATATATATTTGAATAAACCCCCCTTCGGGGGGTTTATTCAAATATATCCAGATCACGTCAACCCTTCGACTAGCAAAACCCGTTATAATCACGAGTGAGACATTTCTTATATGCCTCTGAGAGGACCCACCTCTCCAACGCTTCACATTAGTATAAAACTTGGAACTTATATTTATAGAACGCTTTGCAAAATTAGAAAAAACCAATTAAATCAATGTTTTTCATTTTATTAACATTTTTGACTAAATCTTGTAAATTGTGACCAAGACCAATCCATTGACCATAATTTTAGCCAGATTTTAAATAAAATTGATTTTTTGTATCATTAAATGGAAATTTTTAATTAATTTTAATATCGGTTTATTTTTACAGTTCAACAAAAATCTTGCCTCATAACAACAGATAAAACCTATACGAATAGATTCATCATGAAACGTAGATTCATTTTCATTACTATTATATAATTTTACGTTGCTTCGTTGATTAAATATTAATTATTGAATTTTGACAGATTGAAAACATTTGCCGCCATGTTGCCCTCCTCCGCCACCTCTTCTCACCTCCCTCCCACCCTCCCTCCTGGCCTGCTGGTGAGCAGCTTCGAGCGCAATCAGTTCCCATTCCTTTTCCAGTCGAAGATGTTGACCGATAATACGTAGTATAATTAATTTGTATATCACCGAAATCATCCCTCAATCAAGAATTTATTGTAAATTTATTTATTCCTATTAATTTAAATGAAGTTTAATAAATTTTAGAAAAGATTCAAATAAAAATTTAATTTTATAAAATATAGATTTTTAACTTTTTACTGATATATTAATTATATATATTTAATAAATTTCGCCCCCACCTCCAATGCTTTGCTTCTCGGTGACCTTGAAGGGGACAGCATAGCAATGCTGCATTGCTTACCCCCAATGGATGAGATTCAACTGCCTTTGACTTTATTTTCAAAATAAATTCTATTATTTCCCCTTCGTTAAATGAAATTATATACAAATAATTATACTACGTATTATACGACAAATAAATTAATACGAATTATTTTAATAAATCGATTTAACCAACTTTTCCATCCCAATCATTCCTTCTTTTTTGTATTTTAACATTGAAACATTTTTCCTGCTATTCTATTCTATTTTCAAATTTTATATTCAAAAATAAATAACTTAAAATAACATAAAAATTACTTGAAAAGGAAGGAAATAATTTTGTTTTTATCTATGAAGCAATAAGAAAAAAAAATTGAATAAGTTTCATGAAATGTAAAATTAATTGTTAATAAATTTAAAAATAATATCCTGGGTAACGGGTAGATTCTTTTCTATAATCCCAGTAGAAAAGAATTATATTTCGGGGATTGGCGTTCCTGTCCTCACGTGAACTCATGATTTTTTCTGCCTTCCCTCTCCCATGGAAAAATCATGTCCTTTACCTTTTAACTTTTCCAACTTTGGCTTCGCGGGCTACTTTTAAAGCCTTTGCGATCGACCGGTTGACCGCGGTCGACGTGTTGCCCACCCCTGAAGTAAAGGGTTTGTTGGTACATCCACAATATAGATATTCCAGAAATTAAATAAAATATTCAACAGTATTTCTATAAATATGAAAAAAATAAGTTTAATGAAATCTCTTTTTATTATTAATAAATAAATTGGCATTTTTATAATAGATAAAAAGAAAAAAAAAAGAAAAATCGTTAATAAATTACATTTTAAAAAAAATTTATTAGAATTAGTATATTATATTTTTTTTAAATGTGAACATCATAATATAAAATATTTATGTTATAAAATGTTAAAATTAAGAAATTTTTAATTTTCCACCTATTAGACTTTCAAAATAATCTTCATAAAATATCATTTTTATTATTATAAATTATAAATTTAAAATAAAATGTCAACTAAATGTTCTTTTATGAATAAATAGAATTGTTATATAACCATAAAAAGGGTTAATATTTTCTAGAAATGTCGTGTCCAGTCTCTTGATGTTAGTTATTATTATATAAAAATAAATAATTATTTATTTGATTAAAATTAATATTTATTTTTAATTATCAGTAAAAAAATCATATTTTGAATTGAAAAATAATTGAATAATTAAAAAAAATATATACATGAAATCACTTATAATTTTATTTTGTAATAAGTATAGGTAAAAATTTTCATAATATCTTTAATATGACGATAATTAATCTAGAACAATGATCCTTGGCACGGCAATTTTGAGAAATGTAGCCCATTACCTACGTCACATGATTAAAAATTGTATAAAACTAAAAGATATAGAATTTCAGCTTGATTGAATCGCTGAAAGTACTGGAATTAATTTTTTAACACTGCAAATCACGCGCCAACACGTGACGTGGTGCCATCAACAAAGAGTCAAACATGCTCTGATTTAATAAATATTATTTATTAATTTTAATTTATAATTTATAATTAATTAAATTTAATTTAAATATAATATATTATGTTATTTAATCCAATTCAAATGCGAGATAGTCGAGTGGAGACACTCCAGCTTATTTTTTTTACTGATATATACTTATTATATTATTGAGTAAGTAATATGTGATTTTTTTATTAAAATAAATAGATTTATTTACTTTTATAATTCAAATTTTATTTATTAATATAACATATTAAATATTTATTTTTATGTTTTATTTTTCTAAATTGTATCATTTTTCGTTTTGTTTATTTGTTTTATTTTTATTATTTTGAATAGAGGTAAATGAAAATTTAATGGTTTCAAATCTCTCTCTCTCTCTCTCTTCTTTCCTCTCCCTCTACCTACTTTTTTTTTTTTTTTTTATTTAACAGAAAAAGAAAAATTAAAGAATTTTTTTTATTGAAATTTTATAAAATACAATTGCGTTTAAATAGTTTTTAAATTCTTATTTTAAAATTATGTGTTATGTTTATATTATGGTATATTTAATGCACACACAGTGTGTGTGTGTGTGATTCTCAACCAATGTGCCGCGAGATTATGAGGCTCTTAAACATTTCCGACTTATTTTCTAAATTTTTTCAATATGGTTCTAAAAAAAACAAAAAAAGGTAAACCGTTTTTGGAACCACTTTTTTTCAATATTGTAAACTTACACTTATCTTTTTCTTTGTGTGCCGACAAATTTTTAAACCGTTAAAAGTGTGCCGCGGTAAAAACAAGGTTGAGGTTATATAATAAGGTTAAAAGAATTTAAAATATAAATCTTTTAATTATCAAATCACAATTAATAATAATAATTAATATTTGATAATAAATTAATAATGGGTTTATAATATAATAAGAGAGTATATATATATATATATATATATATATATATTAAATACTTGTGTAATAAACGCAAGATTTTAAAGAAAAGTTTTAACATCAATTTTAAGTAGAAAATACCTAAATCTTATTTATTTATTTAACTATTTTTAATACCTTTATTCTCTTTAAATAATCATGTTGAAGTATATTTATCTTTACATTATAATTTTGACTTTTTTATTTTACTCTTTTACCAAAGACAAATAAATCAAGAGAGGATAGGCCAACTTTTTTTTCTTTTTTTTTTCTTGTGATGGGTTCTGTTGAGAGAAACAACATTTCAAACAGAGTACTAGAGACAGAGAGAAAGAGAGAGAGAGAAATAGAATTGTTTCCTTCTTCTTCTTCTTCTTCAGGTTCCTTGATTTCAACCAACTTTATTAAACTTGAAAAAGCATTCCCTCCATTTGTAAATATGAAAATGTCTTCTCTCATATTATTTAAAATATTGTAGGAAGCGATATTATGTTTTATTCTCTCTCAGATAAATAATACAATATATTTAAAAAAAAAAAAATCGTAGAGCTATTACAATACAAGGTCTGTAAAAAAGAAAAGGTGAATTTTGTATTATTATATTTCGAAAAGTATTTATTCATCAATATCCAATTTGTCCCCTTCAAAGTAATTCCCCTCAGATATAGTGCACTTAAGCCAACGCTTCTTCTAATCGTCACTTCTGAACATTTGGGACATTTCGTACTTTTTTTCAAAATTTGTTCAATTTGGTTAATAAAAAAACGTAAAACGTTTTCTGGACTAAGCTCTTAAACATTTCCGAATTTTTTTCTAAATTTTTCTCAATTTGGTTCTAAAAAAAAGGTAAAATGTCCTGGTTTGGTGTTTTCAAAATATGGTCACCCTAAGTATAGGCATCATCAGCTCGTTCTTCGATTCCGACTTTATCTCATCAATTGTGGGAAAACGCTTTCCTTTCTTTGGTCTCAGTTCAGTTTTGGGAATAGGCAAAAGTCGCAGGGAGCCAAATCTGTTGAATACGGTGGTTGAGGCATGATTACGGTGTTGTTTTTGGCCAAAAAATCACGAACAAGCAATGTTGTGTGAGCTGGTGCATTATCGTGTTGCAGAATTCCACAATCCGATCGTTTGAGCCGTTCACGTTGGATAACTTCCTTGTAGTATTCCTTATTAACAGAACGACCTGTTGGTAAGAACTCACGATGCACCACGCCATTGTAATCGAAAAAAACAGTGAACAAAACCTTAACATCATCAACATCTTCTCGGCCTTCAGTAAAGCGCTTGTACCACTTATTAACATTTTTTTGAGACAAAGTAGACTCGCCGAATGCAACAGTAAACATTTTTAGTGCGTTTGAACACATTCCATTTTTACGCAAAATTTAATACAGATTCTTCTATCCATTTTATAATTATTTAATAAACAATTTGTTTCATCAGTTGAATTTTCCAAAATTGTTTGATTTAACATTAAATATATTATTTTTTAAACCAACACAAGATTAACATTATTACCCTCTCCTCACAACAAATATTATTATTAATAACAAAAAAAATGGTTGCTAATCATACTAAGTAAATTTTAATGAAATATTTCAGAATTTAAATAATTAATAATAAATATTTTCTTATCAATATATAGAATATAATAATAAAGTAAGTAGCAAAAAAATGAGAAATATGAATTTTGTTTTACGTTCTCTTTCATTAATACTTAATATACGATATTAATAATTAATGTTTACTAGATTTACGCGTTGATTAAGATGTAATACGTCAATATAAATGATAATGGAGGAGAAAAGGACCGAGCGTTATGAATAACTGAATCTGTAATTCTTGGCTCTTACCCAAATAAAAGGTAAACCTTTTCATTCAAAAGAATTAGTCCAAATGAATAAATAATTTTAGTTCCAATTTTATATTAAAACAAATAAAAAAAAAAAAATTTACTTACATATTTTGTATCTTTTTATTATATAACTTATAACATATGTTTATTGATTTTTGTTTGGTAAAATAAATGACCAGGAGTTTATTATAATTTATTCACCGGTTCTAATATGGATAGGGTGATCAATCGTCCTGGTTTTCCGTGATTGTCCCGTTTTTAGGTGCTCAGTCTTGGCGTCCCGAAAAATGTCTTCAGGGAAGCCTATTGTTCCGGTTTTTAAATATTTCGTACTATTTTTTCAAAATTTTTTCAATTCTAAAAAAAGGGTTCTAAAAAAAAGGTAAAACGTTTTTTTTCTGGACTAAACTCTTAAACATTTTGTACTTTTTTTCTAATTTGGTTCTAAAAAATAAAAAAAAAAGGTAAACCGTTTGTCCCGGTTTGGTGTTTACGAAATATGGACACCCTAAATATGGATTATTACTAATTAGATTAATCGTTTAAAAAAAAAGAAAAAAATATAAAAAGAATTATCTCTCTCTTATATTTTTATGTTTCAAACAAAATCAGGTGACTTTGAAAATTACTAATAAAATTTGATAAAAAATAAAGTTTCCTTTTTTTATATAATTTTCTAATTAAAACTTTACTTTTAACTAAACTAATTTTTTTAAATTATTTTTATTCTATAAAACTTGATTGTATTTGTATTAAAAAAGTTTCTATTACTTTTTCATAAATAAAATATAAAATAAATTCTTATAAATAATCAATAAGTAAAAAAAGTTAAGTAATTATTCTTAATAAATGTAGAATACACTATAAATAGTTTCCAAATGTAGCTCAACCTGAAGAGGGTCATTACCTACAACGTTTTGATTTTTTTTCCTCTAAAGTGACCGTAAAAATAAAGATATATGTTTGATAGTTTTTCACATGATTAAAAATTGTATAAAACTGCTATATATAGAATTTCAGCTTGATTGAATCGTTGAAAGTACCAGAATTAATTTTTTAACACTACAAATCTCACGCGCCAACACGTGACGCGGTGCCATCAACAAAGAGCCAAACATGCGCTGATTTAATAAATATTATTTATTAATTTTAATTTATAATTTATAATTAATTAAATTTAATTTAAATATAATATATTATGTTATTTAATCCAATTCGCGAGATAGTCGAGTGGAGACACTCCAGCTTATTTTAAATTAGCAATGATCATGATAATTTCATTTGTTTGCTTTCTAAATGATTTTAATTAATAATTGGATAATTGTGTATTTCAAAATTGTGATTTTTAATGTTGTTTCTTATAATCAAAATCGCTATCTTTGTTTTGATTTGGTTTTTTTTTTAATCTTAATAATTTACTTAGCACAAAATCATAGTAAAATTTCACAAGAATTCTCTTTATTTTTCAAATTAAAACAAATAAAAAGTAAAAAATCAAAACTGTTAGATTTATAAATTTTAATTTATAAATAAAAATAATTGATCATTTTTGATTGGTTAATTTCTACCCCCAAGTAATATAAGTAATATTAGAGAGAGTTAAAATAAATATATTCCTCCAATTTAAGCATTGATTAAGAGGTTGGTTATTTATCTATCATTCTCATTGATTTTCCACAATCGCCCTGAATCAAAGAATCATATCATCTTGACGACGACTTATTAAAGGAAAGCAAATTATAATTCTCATCTAAATTACATACCTATATATATATATATATATATATATACACGGTGTGGACAATAACCAAGGTGACTGATACCATAAAAACAAAACGGGTTACAAATTTAAAAATTTTATTTCAGATTATTCAAAATACATCTTTCAAATCTTTTGTAAAATGAATTGAAGCATAAATAGAAGGCATTCTTTTGGAGCCCCTTTAGGGCCGCGGTTACATAATTCTGGATTTCTTCCACCGATGAAAAACTTCTGGGACTAGATCAGGGGAATAAGGAGGATGAGCGATAAGAACAACGCCTTTTTTCGCCAAAAACTCGGTCGCAATTAGGCATTTGTGCGCAGGAGCGTTTCCTCCATGAGCCTTGCTTGCGATACTCAGGGCGAATTCGAGCGATTCTCTTCAGCAAACGATCCAAGACCTTCAAATAGTATTCTCCATTGACAATCTGTTCTTGGGGAGTGAATTCTTGATGAATGATGCCTATAGCATAAAAAAACTGTCAAAAGGGTCTTCACTCGACTCTTTTGAAGGACTTTTTTTTGGCTGGCTGTGTTTTTTAAATCATTTCAAATGTTTCTGAGACTGTTTTTCCAAGCTTGAAACAGAATTTGATTTTGGCGCGAAGTTGAAATGTAGGATTCATGGTTTCTTCGTGCCAAAAGTTGATCTGATAAAAGGAATTCTGAGAAAGTATCAACATTAGAAAAATGAATTTATTTTTGGTTATCGAGGGTTCGTATACCAATTTAATTATGTTTTGATATCTTAGGGGTAGAGGCGTCAAAAGGAGTTACTGCACCAATCACCTTGGTTATTGTCCACACCGTGTATATATTATGTCGACATTATATCAAAATCATTAACTAAAACAAACTAACAAAAATATGTATCATATAATAGATGAAAAGTAGAAATTATATAAAAAAGATTTTTTATTAAATAAAATGTCTATTTAATATTCATGATATTTGATTTAAAATAAAATATTTAAATTAAATTGATATTAAATTAAAAAGATTACATTATAATATTAAAAATTACTTATAATGATTTTAAATAAATGTGTTTTGATATTAAAATTATTATATTAAACATAATTTAAAATTATAACTCAACGTGTATTGAAACCGATTTTACATTAATATACATTATAACAAAAAATTAGAATATTTATTATAGTGGCGCAATCAAATAATTTTTTTTTTTATATATATATTTTAAAATTCTTATTTTCTATTAAATTAATTATTTATATTTTCATTAGCTACTTTTTATAAAAAATATTTTATTTTTAAATATCTGTTATCTTTTAAAATATGAAAGTAATTAGTAAAAATGTTTTTTTTTATCAATTTCTCTAGTATTTATATTTATATTTATTTTTGATAAAATAATTTTAATAAAAACATTTTTTTAATACTTAACTTGAATAATGATAACAAGTTCTGTGAATATACAATTTTTTTTTTATTGCTCAAGTATTTATTTTATATTTATTTAGTATAAATAAGAAATTCAACAAGAAAATGTGTTCAGCATTGCTTCAAGGTAATTAATGAATTTTTCAATTATATAAATATTTTATTTAAACATTTCTAATTTTTTTTAGTTATAATATATATCTATATATATTATTCTTATATACTCTATTATAATATTAACTAGCTGCTCTTCACACCTAGACGGGGGCTCCGCCCCCTGTACCCCCGAATGGTACATAATATTTGGTTGAAAGTAGTAAAAGGTTTTCATCCATTTTGTTTCAATCAGTATAAATTTTAAAATCTTTTAATATAAAAAAATATTAATACATTATCAATTAAAAAAAAAATTGGCAAGAGACAAATTTCAAAATGGTTGCCATTTGTGACGTCATCAATATATAAAGAGTAAGAAAAAAATTATTTTCTCACTTTTCTCAAAAAGTATTTATTGTTTTCCAATGAATTTCACATTATTAATAGATTAGCCCGAGGGCTACCAAAGGGCATTGGAATGTCCCAAATCGCATAAGTCGTTTAGGAGGAGTATGAGATAGAACTGTCTTTTAATTATATAAATTTATACATTTTCTTTTGTTTTTGTTTTTTATACTAAAATAATTTTGTGGGTGAAAATAGAATTATTTTGTAATTGAATTCTGGTGTATAAGAGCCAGGCATATGGTCCTCGTGATGATATCCAGGTATCGTGTACTTGGCTTGGTTAATTAATTAATTCCCTTAATGGGGAGTAACAACGTTTCAATTTCTATTTCCGTACACTTTATCTGGGGTTGATGGCTACTCGAAATTAAATAAATCGATCCTCTTGGCTTTGAATTGCTTATACCTTTCAATTACCATTTATGAGAGGATCTCAATATTTGTAGTAAAATTTAATTATTTAATAACCATTTAGGGATTTTTTTTTTATCAAAATTGACTTATTTATTAATTTTTGAAATTATAACAAATACAGAGCTGTTCACCTACACTCTTTCTATCTCTCTTTCTTACTTACTCATTTATCCCAGGAGAATGAATTTATTTATAAAATTATATTTAAAACATGAAATAGTTAAAAAAAAATATTAATAAATAATTAATGATAATTAATAATTTAGTAATATCTCAATTAGACTTTTATTTTAATTTTTTTTATTTTAATAATTATTTTTTTCTAAAAAAAATATCGGGAGTGTCTCCAATCGACTATATCTCATATTTGAATTGAATTAATTAACATATATCTATTATATTTAAATTAAATTTAATTATAAATTATAACTATAATTGAATTGGATTAATTAATTAATTAAAAAATTAAATGTACAGTTTAGTATTTTTTTCAATTAAATTAATTAATTAATTAATTATAATATAATAAATTTAAATTTACAACCTTTACCTTCCATGTTAAGTCAAAATTTAACATATTGACTACCAGTCTCTTAAGGTTACATTGAAAGTTAATGGCTTCACATGGAAGTAGATTTTATCCAGATGCCAACATATTTATTGTAAGAAATATGACTTGAAAATAGTAATAAAAGATAAATATGTGATACCTACGTATCATTTAAGCTTTTCTTAGAAGAATTTTATAATTATACGCCAGTGCGTGTTTGGCTCTTTGTTGATAACACCACGTCACTTGCTGGAACGTGATTAGCAGTCAACGTGTTAAAAAATTTAAAAATTTAATTCCGGCACTTTAAGCGATTCAATCAAGCTTGAATTCTATATATAGCAGTTTTATACAATTATTAATCACGTGAAAAACTATCAAACATATATCTTTATTTTTATGGTCAGTTTAGAGCAGTGGTTCCCGAAGTGGTATATTTCGACGCCAACGAATAAAAAATTTGGGGGTCCATGAAATGAAAATGGGGGTCTACGACAGTGCATCTCGAGCCTATTTACTTATAATATACTATATTATAATTCAATTCAATAAGGCCCTAAAAAAAAGGCAATTTTTACAAAAAATCAATTTCAGGTTAAGTAGGGAGTCTACCTAAAACTGAAAAACATGGCAAGGGGTCTACGACACAAAAAAGTTGGAGAAACTATGGTTCTTAAACTGTGGGTCTCTGATACTTTTGAATCATTATAAATAAAATTTTAAAATTATTAAATTATATATATGTGAAATGAATGAATTATGTATTCTTTAATCCTTATTTTATTTACATTGTAAAATAGTGCGATATTACATCTACATCTACGGTTAATATATATTTCATTATATGGAGGAGGGGGTCGTTTAAAATTTCCTAAGCTTGAAGGGGGTCGCTATATAAAAAAGTTTAAGAAGCCCTGGTTTAGAGGAAAAAAATGAAAACGTGGTAGGTAATGGTCCTCTTCCGAATGAGCTACATTTCTCAAAATTTGATAGAAAACTACGAATTTTGAATGTTCATTTTATTAGCTCAAAAAGTTTTTGCGTAATTTTGTTTACATACACATTTTTCTCTACCTTAGTGAAAATGATTCAGGGACCTTCAAAACGTATAAAAACATCAAAATCTTGACATCGAAAATTATCGCGATCGCAATACTATCTCTGGCGAGATAGTAAAAATAAACAATAATTAGAATAAAAAAAAAAATTAAATCAAAATACTAATTTTAAGACTAAGTAGGATAAGAATTAACGAATTAATGAATTCAAAATATATATATAACTTTTAATTTTAAAATAATACTAAATATAGGCATTAATGTCTCTCTTTGGAAAAATAATTAAAAAAAAGAAAAACGTATAACAAGTTTGTTTATTATTTTACGTGTTATTTCAGAGAAATTAAATAAAAAAATAAAAATAAATAAATAAACGTGCCAGGCAATAACAGTGAGGCGTTCGTCTCTCCTCCCCAGAGGCAAAAGGGATGTTGGCAATATGGCGTCATTTTGGTCGACTATGTATGTCACTTGGGCTACAATCGAGTTCATTAATTCCCTCTCTCTCTCTCTCTCTCTCTCTCTCACACACACACACTCCTATTAATGGACCGAATTCTCTCCAAGATCTCCCTTGGGAAAAGTCGCCTTGATAAGAGCCATTTATTATTAGATACCTCATTATGACGTCAATTGGCCCTTTTGATTTGCTAAGTAAACGACACTCTATTGCTTGTTCCTCGACAATTTTCAAGGAAATGGAAATGAATGAGGCATGAAAGGATCCATCGCTAAGGTAGACAAGTAGATACATAATTATAATCTAAAATTTTTATAAATTAATTTGATTTTCAATTTGTATAGGGATAGGAGTTAAAATTTACAATAAGTACCTACCTATACGTATAATAAAATTTATGTCGAACCTAGAGGGAGGATGTATTATATTTTTAAAGTACAAACACACTTAACTACCAATTTTTACTATCTCGCCAGAGATAGTATTCCGATCACGAAAATTTTCGATGTCGAGATTTTGATGTTTTTATACGTTTTGAAGGTTCCTGAATCATTTTCAATAAGGTTGAGAAAAATGTCTATGTGTATGTCTGTGTGTAAGTATGTGTGTATGTATGTAGACAAGATTACGCAAAAACGGTTTAGACTAGTCATGAAATTTGGTACATGGGCTTTATTCAAAATTCATAGTTTTCTATCAACTTTTGAAAAATGTAGCTCAACCGGAAGAGGGTCATTATCTACAACGTTTTGATTATTATTCTTCTAAAGTGACGGTAAAAATAAAGATATATGTTTGATACTTTTTCCACATGATTAATAATTGTATAAAACTGCTATATATAGAATTTCAGCTTGATTGAAACGCTGAAAGTACCAGAATTAATTTTTTAACACTGCAAATCATACGCGCCAACACGTGACGTGGTGCCATCAACAAAGAGCCAAACATGCGCTGGTTTAATAAATATTATTTATTAATTTTAATTTATAATTTAATTAATTTAATTTAATTTAAATTAATATATGTTATTTAATCCAATTCAAATTTTTTTTCCTCTTAAGTAACCGTAAAAATAAAGATATATGTTTGATAGTTTTCACACGATTAAAAATTGTATAAATCTGCTAGATATATAATTTCAGCTTGATTAAATCGCTGAAAGTATCGGAAAAAATTATTTAACACTTCAAATCACGCGCCAACACGTGACGTGGTGCCATCAACAAAGAGCCAAACATGAGCTGATTTAATAAATATTATTTATTAATTTTAATTTATAATTTATAATTTATAATTAATTAAATTTAATTTATAATTTATAATTAATGAAATTTAATTTAAATATAATATATGTTATAATTAATGCAATTCAAATCGCGAGATAGTCGGGTGGAGACACTCCAGCTTTTATTCTATAATGTTGAAATTTATTTAATTTAATTTAATCAAATTTATTATAAATTCATAATAAATTATGATTTAATACTAATTTTATTAAAAACATAAAAATATTTTTAAAAAAATGTGTTAAAAATTTTTTCAATAGTTATACTTCTGACACAATCAAATCTTATCATTTAATACATTATTATTCCAATTAATATAAATATTCTTGTTAAAAAATGAATTAGACATGTCAAATAAAAAAAAAAAATTAAAATTTTTTTAAGACGATTGCGATATAAGCATTCCTGACAATTTATTTTTTATATAAGTATTATAAAAAAATTTATCATCATAAAGAAAATATATTTAAAATTTCATTATACATTTATTTAAATTATTACTTTTTAAATATTAATTTTAGTGATTGAAATTTTGAAGATAGCTTGTAGATGGCGCTATCTAAATTTTCCATTTCAACACATTTTTTTTGCAGTGATTATGGCTTTATTATGCCAATATATCGCTAAAAGTGTTGTGTTTAAATTATTCACTCGTTGACATATTTCCAAAGAATACTAATTTACTTGGATTCTCGATGGTCAATTAATAGGATTATTAACTGAAATTACTTATTCATCAAATATTTTCCTGACTCAATGAATTATATCAAATCAAATAGATTAATTTGTGTCTTCCACAATGATACACTGTAGAACGATTATCTTTTGTTTGATGCGCATTGCTCGACGTAGAATATACTTGATGCAAAAAAAAATATGACTACCGATACAATTGTCTTTTGTTGAATGATAACTATTATTTGGATAAAAATAATTATCTCAACCATTTCTTTGCTAAGCCATATTCTCTCTATTATCCATTTTTGCTCATTTATCAGCCTTTATAATATCTATTCAAAAAATAAAATTGTCATAAAATAAATAAAACGATAAATTTATAAATAAATTCATTTTCTAATATTTCAAATTCTTTGATTTATTATACATTTTTTATTAACTTCACTTTTCAGTCTGTCTGTAAAGTTCAAAATTTGTAATTGGATTTTAAGACACTTCTAATTGAGCGATTTCGCTCAAATTTGAAACGTATATTGAAAGTCGATGACACTGCAATAATCAAAAAGATATATTTGGAATAATACGGATCTTTAACTTTTTTTTATATTTTCTTTTTTCTATACAATGTGCTTATGTAGTTTTGTGATTCCTTAATAAAACCACTTGCATAATCAATGTGATCTAGGAATCTAGGATGTAAACTTCGCGAAGAATCTAATATATGTTTGAGAATAACAGATTTAAATAGTAGTCTATAGTCCAATGTTTTACATCTGGCATGCAACAATACAATATTTTAAACAACAACATAAAAAAAAAACAACTAAAAACTCGAAAATAAATTAATAAAAAAAAACTTTTTAATATACACGCTTTTTAATCAAAAATGCCCTAAAAATTAGAAAATTAAATATTAATTAAACATTGAATATTATCCTTTACATATGTCCAACAAAAAAGCGTGGGCGCACATGAACCTAAGTAATTTAATATTATTATATACACCCGACGCTTTTTTATTGTGCACATGTAAAGGATAATATTCCAGGTTTGATTAATATTTTATTTTCTATTTTTTAGGGAATTTTTGATTGAAAAGCGTGTATATTAAAGTTTGTTTTATTTATTTATGAATATTTACTAATATTTAAAATTATAATAGTCTGCTTTTAGTTTTATTATTAATATTGATAGGGTAGATGGATACCTATGAGATGAAATCCAAGGGACTTGCTTTATAAATATTAAATCTTTCCTGGGGGACAGGTAAAAACATAACAAATCTGAAATGCTTTTGAAAATAGAAGTGTCCTATTCGTTTATAGGAAAAAAGCGAGAACATGTTAAACTCTTTCATTATTTCCTTTCCATTAAAATATAAAAGGATCGCTAGAATAAAATTCTAAATCAGTAAAATGCGACGCATTCATTCATTCTATTTTCAAAACTTTCATTTTGAAATTGAAAATTTCCATCAATCTGAACTGTTTATTTATCAATATCACTTGCTTTTATATTTTTTGTTTTGTTTTTGCTTATTCACTTAATGTTCGAGATGTTTTTTTTAGAACCTCCCCCTCCCCCCCCCCCCCAAAAAAAAACATTAAAATAAAAATAAAAATCTTGTTTGTTAATTTAAGAAAAAAAAAATGTATTGTTTGATACATTAATTTCCATCCGATAAAAAAAAAATAATATCATTGAATGACACTTAAACAAATAACTTCATTCAATCTTTAATTAAATCCAGTCATTCAATCAAAATCTGTACAATGAAATAAAAAAACAAAAAAACAAAAAAACAAAAAACAAACAAACAAACAAATTTATTAATTTATTTGAAGATAAAATAGTATTAACTTTTAATAAGGTATTTGTTCTAGAAATTTTGAATATTTTATTTTTATTTTATTTTAATCTTTTATTTTTAATTGATACATTTAGTAAACATATTTTTTTTATTTTTAATTTGAAGTATTTTATTCTCACTTCACTGTTGAAGTTATATTGTCTATTTTGGTTTATAGGTCGTTGCTTCTCTATTGTTTCTTCTTCAAAATTAGTTTTTTTTTTCTTGTAAAAATTGAACGTCTGTTATTAGAAAATTATAAAAAATATTTTATACAAAATAGTCTTCATTTTGGAATACATTTTTCCCACCTCTTCGGAAGTTTATGAATACCACGCCAAAAAAAAAAACATTTTTCCTTTGAAGCGAATGATGAGAATAGATAGTAATCAGAAGGAGCCAAGTCTGGAGAAAAAGCCGCATGTGCTAGTTTTTGAATGCCTCGATCGTATCCGTGACCCGTTTTGCTGTGTGTGAGGGGACATTATCTTGAAACAAAATGACTTTATGTTGACTTTTTGCATATTCCGGTCGTTTTTCTCGTATTGCTCGATTCAAATCAATCATTTGTTGTTGGTAGCAATCAGTATTAACTGTTTCGCCAGGTTTTAGTAGCTCGCCATCTATACGAAAATTCCGGTTCCATACTTCCACACCTGGTATATTAATAATTATAAATAAGTAATCATTTGTTAATATTAATTGATTATATGAAAAGAAAAATGCTTCTTCTTCTTGTTCTTGTACTTCTTTCATTATACGCCAAGCCCCTGTTCATCTTCACTTCTTCAAACTCAGGTCATTTTGGGTGAAAATGTACAAGATTCCACCCATCTCTTTTGTGGTCCGCCTCTTGGTCTTGGTAAAGGTCACCTTTCATCCCGAGTCACTCGAAGAAGCTCATCCGCGTTGAATTTCTCCACGTAGTTTTCCATTCTCTCTTGCAGACCTCGATCCATTTGACAATTTCTTGAATCTTGCATTCATCTCTAATATATTTATTTTTATATTCTGTCCCCCTGAGTTATTCCCAAATTACTCCTCAAAGTTGTCATCTTCGTCATTTTTATTAACTGTTTTGTCCTTTCTGTTTCCACACGTGTTTCAACCCTCATAAGTCAACACAAGCCTTATGCATGTTTTATATATCTTCATTTTGGATCCAATATTCATTTTTTATATTTTTATTCTTTCAATTCGTTATATAAATTTCGATCGGTAAATATATCACTTGTACATCATTCTATCTTCCATCACTATTTGCTTGTTGATGTTAAATTGAAGATTATCTTCTAATTCGACAAAATAATTAATTTGAAAATTTGAAAAATAATGATAATGAATAGTTGAATTTTGCACAACTTTTTTACTATCTCGCCAGAGATAGTATTGCGATCACGAAAATTTTCGATGTCGGGATTTTGATGTTTTTATACGTTTTGAAGGTTCCTGAATCATTTTCACTAAGGCTGAAAAAATGTCTGTCTCTCTCTCTGTGTGTGTGTGTGTGTGTGTGTAGACAAGATTACGCAAAAACGGTTTGAATCATGAAATTTGGTATACGGGCATTATCCAAAAATCGTAGTATTCTATAACTTTTGAGAAATGTAGCTCAACCGGAATAGAGTCATTATCTACAACGTTTTGATTTTTTTTCTCTAAAGTGACCGTAAAAATAAAGATATATGTTTGATAATTTTTAACATGATTAAAAACTACTATATATAGAACTTCAGCTTGATTGAATCGCTGAAAGTACCAGAATTAATTTTTTAACACTGCAAATCTCACGCGCCAACACGTGACATGGTGCCATCAACAAAGAGCCAAACATACGCTGGTTTAATAAATATTATTTATTAATTTTCATTTATAATTTATAATTATTTAATTTAAATATAATATATTATGTTATTATGTTATTTAATCCAATTAAAATTGCGAGATAGTCGAGTGGAGACACTCCAGCTTATTTCTTGTTGTATTAGATATATTAAATCGAATAATAGAATGTTGTTGCAAGTTAATTATAAATTTTAATCAAACAAAATTACTATGTTATTGTTAATTAGCAATTAAAAAAGTCATTAGATTATCAATTTTTATGAAATTTATTTAATTTTAAATTTATACCCTTTGATCTTTTATGATTCAAATTTCATTACAATAACGCAAACAGTTTAATTTGTTGGTTGGTGAATGATTAGAACCAATCAATTTAATATAGGAGGTATGTAAACTTCAATTTGAGCAATTTGAAATAAAAGTTAAATTAATTTAAAATGATTAAGATTTAAAAATAAAAAACTTCATCTGAAAATATAAATATAAAATAAATTCAAAGTACACATCATTTATTTATTGTAATATCTAGGTACTTTACTCATCTCTTAATAGGAATAATAATTTATAGGGCAAATAAAATATAATATTCAACGCGACTTACTTTTGACGATGATGATGGCTGTCTAGATGAAATTTTAAATTAAACTCATAAAATTGGAAAGAAGTATATTTCAGGCGACTCATTAAATTCTCAGTTTCTTGATTAAGGATCATTTGCCTGCAATTAGTGGGCCTCTAAATTCAGTAGCAGCAGGTGGCTTGCCGCCCTACACGTCTCCACCCTTACACATACACTTGACCTAAAAAAATAATCTCCGTGCTATAAATCCTTTTTGTTTAATGCAATTAATTAAAATATCATTAAATCATCATACGAGTACATTGAGAAATAAACTTTATAAACTTTTGCTTAGAAATTTTATTTAATTGCTTCAATTTAATATAATTAGTTAATTTGATATACTAAATATTTCTCTCTCTCTCTCTCATTATATATCTATATCTATATCTATATCTATAACACCAATAAAAAACAAATTTTATTTCTTATTGATAAAATATCCATATATTGGATTCGTTTAAGTGTTTCATACAAAAAATTGTCAATTAAAAAAAAAAACATTTGAGAAGGGAGTTTTATGTTTAAAAAGCTGAAGCAATGTTTATATAGATAACTATTGATTTAAATCATCAACATTGTAGGTAACATAATTTATTTATTATGTTAATAATAATTATATATATATAAGTTGGTAATTAGTTGAGGTTAAATGACTTGACCAATGGATTCCTTAAAAAAACAATTTAATAAAAACATATATACAAATTATATAACCCAGTTACCTTAAAAAACAATTGGTTTTTAAAGTCAACACTTCATTTATTTTTACTATCAAAACCAGATATATTATATTTATTAATATTTACCAACTATTCCATCTTTAAAATTAATTATTTGGCAAACAAGCATCTTTTAACAACCAAACACTACAAAAACCTCACAGACACAAGTTTCCCGTAAACTCCACAAAATATGAAATATTTTACATATATAAAATCCAATCGTCACTCATTCACTCATTCTGTAACGGTCGGTCAAATTCGGTCACATGCAGAGGCAAGGCCGTCCTAAGATTTTCGGCGCCCGTGGGCTCCTAAAATTTTGCGCCCCTTTTCATAAGAAATTACACAGAATGGTTAGTAAAAATATATAAACCAATAAAAAATGCCACCCCCAGAAGGCTTGCGCCCTAGGGCTATAGCCCAATTAGCCCTGTGGTTAGGGCGGCCCTGTGCAGAGGCGGATTAAACGCCGGGCGGACCGGGCGGCCGCCCGGGGCCCACCAGCCCGAGGGGCCCACCGAAACCTAAATAAAAATATTTCCTTAAAAAAAATTTAAAAAAACTGTTGAGTTTATGGATAATCGGAGTTTAAATAAAACAGTTATTCTTGATACAGATCTTTATTGAACAACAGATCTTTATTCGGTCGTGTTTGAACCCCGACTAACTTAAGAAAAAATAATCAATTTTGGGTCTCGGCGACCACAGTAAAAATTATGTATTTTTTACATAAGTACTATATATGTAAGTATAAAACAGCCTAAATTATAATATAAACAAAATTTGTCTTTCAATTATTATTATAAATAACAGAGGGCCCATTTCAATTTTACCGCTCGGGGTCCCCAATCAACTTAATCCGCCACTGGTCACATGGCGTCTTTGTTCTTTCAGTGGCTCTTTCAAAAAAAAAATATTCTATAAATAAATAGTAATTTGATTTTTATGTATTTTAAAAAATTGTTAATTGAATACTAGATTTAGTATTGTATATATATATATATATACAGTGGCGTACCTAGAACTTTTTTCGCCCGGGTCGATCTCCAGTTTACCTATAATAAACTCTCCAAATGCACTGGCACCCTAATAATTTGTTTCACTCTTCACTGTTAAAAGATTGAATCGCGAATGAACAAAAAGGTTTATAAGCAATTTATCATTCCAAATACAATTCTTCAAAACGGACTGAGTATATTTATCTATTTGCGATTCCCGAAATTGTAACTTCGTCAGTATTTTTGTTTTGTCTCGTTTAGATTTTGTTGTTTGAAAAAGATTGTTCTTATGCCGGCGCCCTAATGCTTTGAAGACCTAGCAGACCGCCTTCCGCTGATGATTTAAAAAAATATTGGTATATCACTTCAAAGTAATCATATAAACTTTTCAAAAGAAATGACATTTATAAACTGATATCAAACAATTTTAGTTAGGAAAAATTGCCGAACAAAATCGTATAGATGCGTTTACGAATTCAACGAATTTTAATTAATACAATAAAATAAAATTATTATCCTGTTCTTAGAATTAGAATTCAAAATTTACACTAAAATGCATTTATATACACCGAGGAATAATATTCGAAATCATATAGTTAATCATAATTTATATAAATCAAATAGTAAGTCATATATATATAATAATCATAATAATAATTTATTATTCAAGAAAGAAAAAAAATAAATATAAAATGAATAAGTTGCTTTTTACAACTATAACTAAATATAAGAAATGCCGCCCCAAGATAAGTGCCGCCCGGTGAGGACAGCAGCCACCGCCCCCCTCCCCTCTAGGTACGCCACTGATATATATATACCTAAATATATGCCTATATCTCATTCTTTTAATCCAATTTCAACAAATACAAATAGAAAATAGAAAAATTTAAATTCGTAGCAAACAACAGCGCACCCTAACGGACTCTTAACTCAGTAATTATGAAAAATAAATTGTGATTATTATATTTCATATTTATTATATTCATATATATCTTATTTATGCTTTTTCAATGTAATATATGAATATAAGAAAAAAAAATGTATTTCACGCATACTATGAAACTCTAATGGCAATTTTGAATAATTATTTATATTTTTTATTATTAACATAATATATTATGTCTTTCTATAAAAAGTTTTACACATTATAATTATCACTTGAAATAAATAAAATATTTATAAAAGTAATGATTTTTTTATTTAATGTTTACAAAAAAATTAATTATTTAAGGGCAAATAAATATTTAATATAAATAATTATATAATTAGTAAATGAATAAACCATTTTCTTAAATATAAAATATACCTATTGGAATATTCTGGTTATCATAATCAAAATTTATAGTTAAATAACAGAAATAGGAGATAAGTAATTTTAATTAATTAAACTAAAATGTTATTTGAAATTTCGTAACTTTAATATTAAATTTAAGTATCAATATATATAAATTTTTTTTTTATGATTTTTATAGATATTGACTTTATCGAATATCGATAAATAAAGAAATGAAATTATTAAATATTGATTCTCTCTTAAAATTATAAAAGTGTTGCTTCACATATTGTCCTTAATCTGATAAGGACTAATTTATATATATATATATATAATAAATTAATATGCAATATTCAAGAATTTAGGAAATAATCTTTTTATTTACATTTCATTTATTTAGAAATTTTGCGTGCATAAAGGTATTGCTACAATTATTTATAAATAAAGTCGGATAAATCTTAAGTAAACAAAGGATATAAATGTTAAATCGGCCAATTAATTAGATAATTAACTTAACAATGGCTTTGTGGTAAGATTGCTCATCTATAAATTCTTGATATTAATTGCAAAATTTAGAATATAAGTATATAATATATGTTGGAAAATTACACATAATTGTGAAAAGTTAGTGAAATAATAGTAGATATATATATATATATATATAAGGACAATTGTGACTGATTGTGAGTGTGTTGAACAAAGTTAACAGGTAATTGTTTACCAACCGGGAAGCTTCAGGGATTTGAGTGAAATTTTGCCAGTGGATTCCTTTTTTAATTACAAAGAAACTTATACAATATTTCTCTGACTCTTCTAGATTACAAGATAAAAATTATTAAAGTTTGTCAGATAAACTAGTTATGAACGAACAGCCATAATGTTTTATTGACTAATTCACTAATTATTCACTTATTCACTAATATTCGTTTTTTTCAATTCTGTTTAGATATAGAAAAATTATTTAATTAATTATTTTTTTAATTTTCATATATCCAAACCGAGCTGAACCCCCTCCCGAAAATTAGTGGAGCCCTGTCCTGGCCAAATGAATAAAACATGGTAGCTAAATAGAATGTAAATGGTTTATATGAAAATTCTTAAAAAGAAAAAATCCTCTAGCATAATCAATAAAATCAGAAACTCTGCAATCTTTAAAACTTTTTATTATATATATGTACATAAATAATAGTTTTATGAGCTATATAAGTAAATATTATTTTTTTTAAAGAAATGAGTTTAGATAAAATAAACCGAGACAACTCATAACAACAAATAAAATTATTAAAAAAAAACGAAACATCGTTTTGAAGAGAAAAAGCGAAAAAAAAATAAAAATAAATATCTTTTTAAAGACATCCCAATTGAACACAAGAAGAAAAGAATTGTCATTCATTGGAATATTATGATATTTCAAATTGATTTTTATATAATACAAAAAAAAAAAAAACATTGAATTATAATAATTTAACAAATAAATAAATAAATAAAATTCTAACTTTGATGTCTCTATCATTTGTTATTATTATGGACTGTTGGGAAAATTTAAAAGGATGAGAGTTGAAAAAAAAACATTATTAACATTTGAAAAAGTCATTTTTCTTCACCATTCTTTCTCCCTTGGAGATTAACAATTTTTCACCTTTTGCAAATCATAATAAATAGATTAACGTTCTTTTTATAGAATTAGAATTTATCGTTGACAGAATGTTAAATAACTTTAATTGTCACATCAATTCAATTAATTCTATATATTTTAAATATTTCTAATCAATTAATAATTATTTCAAAAAAAAGTAAATTTTGAATTATTTTGAAAAGTATTTATTTATTCATCACAATATCCATTTTGTCCCTTTCAAAGTAATTCCCCTCAGATATAATATAACTTATGCCAAAGCTTCTTCCAATCGTCGAAGCACTTTTGAAATGCGCATTTCGATATGGCCATCAGCTCGTTCTTCGATTCCGACTTTATCTTATAAATTGTGGCAAAACCCTCTCCTTTCATTGGTCTCTTCAGTTTTGAGAATAGGAAAAAGCCGCAGAGAGCCAAATCTGGTGAATACGGTAGTTGAGGCAAGATTACGGTGTTGTTTTTGGTCAAAAAATGACGAACAAGCAATGATGTGTGAGCAGGTGCATTAACGTGATGCAGAATCCATGATTTGTTTTTCCACAATTCCGATCGTTTGAGCTGTTTTGCTTCACGCATCCGTTGCATAACTTGCTTGTAGTATTTTTTTGTTTTTTTTTTCAAAGTAAAAAAATTGATAGAACACACTCTAACTTTTTCAGTTGTCAAAAACCAACTACTAATCCAAAATGGCCTTTAATGTCAACATATGAGAAATATATGTGTACCAACATAACAAGAAAAAATTTCGATAATCGAATGTACACAGCCCGAGAAAATTCAAAATTAGAAAGTAACAAAATTAATTAATATCTTATTGAAAAATTTATCTATAAAAAGGAACAATTTCAAGGATTGTGCAACAACTTGAAACATTATGAATGCAGCATGCGGCATTGACAATGATGCTCACTCATTAGGAAACGTTGAATTAAGAATTTTGTTTTTACCTCCTCCACACCATACATATTACAATAAATTATATTTTTCTATTTAAATAAACCAATTAAGTATTATTTGTTTTTTTTTCACCATCAGCGTATACTATCAATGCTGCCTGCATGTTATATGTTACTTAAAGTTGCACCAGTAAAATTGCGTCTTAATGAAATAAAAATATCTAAAATATATAAAATAGGCTTAGAACTCAACAGAACCCAACTTTATATATATATATATATGTATGTATGGGTGTATATTGATTATTATTTAATTAGAAAATGATTTAGTTGATTGGTTCAAACTTCAATTTTTCTCATCAATATTTCTGAGAATCTGATAATCGATGAAAACGCCCCCATTTTGTTTCGATTGTTTTTCCACGCAGTAAAAACATGTCCGTTGTTTTGTATTCCTTCACTCCGCCCATTTCCCCTTCACCACACTGCTTCTTCTTCTTCTTCTTCTTCTTCTCTTCTGCCACTTTATAAAATAGGAAAATGTAAGAAGTGATATGGCGGGTGATATGGCGGGTGTCAGTGTACAATTCAGGTCACTTGGAACAAAAAGTCGGGAACAAATGCTGATTCACTTGGTAACCACCCACCCTGGATTTAAATATTCATGAATGCCTGTTTTACGCCAATGTCATGGCATGACCTTATAACTTATATCACCACCTCTCTCCCTCTCTCTGTCTCTCTCACACACACACCTTGTCTTCCAATTGAAGCAGGACAAAACATCAATCACTTACATACACCCACACATCTTTGATATTATTTCAATATAATCCAAAATATTCAGAACAGCGATAAAAAAATAAACAAGATGAAAAACTGTTTTATAAATTAAAAAGTTAATTAACTACAGAACAATTGATGAGGTTTACGATATAATAGAGTGAAAATGGTGGGAGGAGAGAAAAAAAGTGACATGTATTTTTCATTCCCCCCCCCCCCCCCCCGCTCTTGTCATGTTTAATATAAATCGCTATATTTTAAATAATATATAAAACTTAAATTAAAAAAACAAAAAACTAATTATTAATTTCTTACAAAAGAATAATTATGTCTGTGGAAGAAAAGATCATTCATGACAAACATCTTTCTCATAGAATATAATAAAATAACAATTTTTTTATTTGTATTTGAATTTTATAATAAATATAAAAATTCTCTCCATTATACAATCAAAATAAAAGACTTCACAAAACAAAATTCCAGAAATGAAGCTCTCTTGGTATGCAGCCAGCATTTTGAATAATAATATATTTTATAAATTTCAAAAAAACAAAACAAAATTGAATCATTATTAAAAAACCAAATACATTAAAATTAAATGAAACTATTAATTCTTATTATTTAGTTGGATAACAAATAATAAGTAACAGAACCGACCGACGGTTTGAAATAAATTAATTTCCAGCTACAGAACAATTTCAAATAATTTTAATATATCGATTAATGCAATAAAAAACAGATATGGATATAACATAAATATTTTGAATTTTATTTTATTTATAATATATAAGGAGGCGCTGACTATGACGCCATGATGGGCTGAGTGACGTCATAAAATTTTAAATTAAGAAAAAACTAATGAGAATGTTTTACCTGAGAATAAAGCCAATACCAAGTGCATGATTCGTGGAGATATGTAAAAAATGTCCTCATGTAAAATTTGGTGTGAAAATAACCCTTCCCTTACTATCGTCGATCGGTAATACTTCTACTTTCGGTTTAAATAATATTTTATTTTTCTATTTTTTAGGGCATCTTTTATTAAAAAGCGTGTATAATAAAATGTTTTTTTTATTAATTTATTTTCAAGTTTTTAGTTTTTTTATATTTTTTAATTATTATAAATGTATTATAAGTTATATAAAAATATTTATCATTATGCAAAATTAATTATTTATATAATATTATTCATTATTAATCATTTGAACTATTTAAATCAGGGGGTACAAACTCGCATCTCGCGACCACTATTTTTGCGCCCCGCGACAACTTTCGACTTTTTTAAAAAAATTTGTTTCCAAAAAAAAAAATTTAAAATGTTTTTAGAGATCAGACTTTCGACTTTCAATTTGTCTGCGGCCTACCTAAAATTAAACCTTGTTTGTTTGGTCCAAATGTACCTAAGAGCTTGATTTGATTTAAATAGTTTTAATTTTATTAAAATAAATATATAATTGGAATTTAATTCAATTTTGTTTAATATAAATTTTTTATTTTTATTCTTTTTTTATTTTAATTCACAAATTTTAAAAATCCGTATTATTGAAAAATTCAAAATATATCTTTTTGTTTATTGCAGTGTCATCGACTTTCAATATATGTTTCAAATTTAATCGAAATCGCTCAACTAGAAGGGGGTTAATAACCAATTACAATTTTTGAACATTACAGACAGAAAAAGTGTAGTTAATAAAAAGCGTATACAAATTTATCAGTTATTTATTATATTATTTATTATAAAATATTTGGTTTAACATTTTCACATTTCATAAATTGATGATAAATAATTTTATAATTAGAGAAAATATATACCTACTCGTTTTGGGTTTTTTCCCATTTATTTAAAAAAAATGAAATAAAAATTTAAATATTTGTATTGTTTTACATTACGAAGGAGTTGTTTAAACAAGACCTTGAATATTTATTTTAAAAATCCAAGATCAATAGTAGATATAAACAGTGATGTATTGATAAAATAATAAGTAAGGGAACGCATAGTGGGAGCAAAAAAAGTCCTATTTGGAGCAAACTATTTTTTCCCATATAAGTTTTTATTTTTTCTTATTCTTACTATATACAAAATATTAACAAACACAAAAAAATAAATTTTAACAGTAAATTTATGAAGGAGATGTCGGGACATGAAAAAGTACTGGAACGCGTTTTGGTTCTGAAAAAAGGTAAGGGAACGTCGTTCCCCCGCGTTCCCCTCCCCCACTGGATATAAACCAGTTTCTATATGTTTAATATAATTTTAGAAATAGATTTTTAACAAAACATAATATATATTATAGTATAGTATAATTTAGTAATGCTGACACTTTTCTGTTAACAATTTGACTAATAATTTGAAAAATTAGATGAATCCTCCGAGTCACTTATCTTCTCTTTTTTTCTTATTTGAAATTTTTAAATTAATTAAAATAAAATATACAGTAAATTTTAATGTAATTAAGATTAAATTAAATAGTAATATAATTTAAATTGTATTTTTTATATTAACAAATAAATTGAAAACTATTATTACTATCATAATTAAATACATATTTAAACAAATTGAATTCTAATAAAAATTTTGTTTATATAAATTTATATATTTACATAAATATTAAACTTACAACTTATTCTTACTATAAACAAAATATTAACGAACACAAAAAAAGAAATTTTAACAGTAGATTTATGAAGATGTCGGGACATGAAAAAGTACTGGAACGCGTTTTGGTTCTGAAAAAAGGTAAGGGAACGTCGTTCCCCCGCGTTCCCCTCCCCAATAAAACAAAATTAAAATTTAAATAAAATTAAAATGAAATATGTATATAAAAATAATAAATACAATTATAATTCAAACTAAATTACAGAAATAAAATTCATTTTAATGTTTTTATTTATATTATAAATTTTCTTAAATTAAATTAAGATATTACTTCAACTAGATTAATTAAAGAAACAAGTATATATATATAGTATATGTAAGTGTAGTCGGTATTGAAGGAAATAAATAGGAGATAGCATTTGAACAAATTGGGGAATTGACGGAAGGGGGTGGTTCAACTGTCCCTTCGGTGAAATGGATACAACTTGAGTAAATTAACTAAACAACCACGCAACTTGTTTTCCTAACTAAACGCAAATAAATCCAATGGTGTGAATCTTCAAATTCAACTTAACAATGCTTCTTACTAAATCAACAGTCAACTTTACTAATCAGTAATTTGTTGAATTAACTATAATTAATTTATATACTTATATTAACATTCATATACACGTGTATATTCAGTTATGTAAATAGCATATATAATTTAGATATAATTACTATTCTATTGGAATTGTGTCCTAAATACATTGCATTGATTTAAAAGATTAAGATATATCAATTGATATCTATGGATAATAATATTACATATTTTATTACGAAGATATGATGGATATTAGATAATGAAGAATTATTCTTTCCCATTAGAAAATCTATAAATAAAATGCATTAACTCATATGCCAAAATAATGTAAAGTAAAAAGTTTATTTATGAGAAAACAAGAAACCAATTATAAAAAAGACCAATATATGTGTGTGTGATTAGGACACGAATGCGATAGGAAGATAATAAAAAATCTCATATGAAAGAATGAAATGAAAAAATAGTGATTTGATGGGAGTTGATTTAGGATAGGAACATTTGGAGGAATGTGGATACTTTGACTAAGAACATTTCAACTTTGCTAGCGCTCAAATAGATTTTATTAAATGAATAAAAAAAAAGAAGATAGTGGTATAAGATTTAGTTTAGATATTTAGGTTAATATTTTCTTTATATATTTTCTGCTAGTTATTCTCACAAATTTCTATTTATCCTTTATTCATTTTTATATTCGAATTTATTAAATATATACTTACTTATTCTTAAAAAAAATTTTCTTATTAGTTAATCCATCCATATAATCATCTCATATTTTAACCTATTAATTTATTTTTTATTATTTATATTTGGAATCTGGTTGACTCTTATATACTTAATTAAGACATTAAATTAAGTGTTATGAAGTAGAAAATTTAATATCAAATATTAGGAAAGTAAAAAGAATATACTTATAAAATATTTATATTATCATATAAAAATTTATTCACTTTAAAGATCTTAAAATATTTTCTCGTATAATTTATGTTGCTTAAAAATACATTTTTTTATACTTTATGTTTTGTGATTACCTATTTGTATATCTCTACTTTATTCTGCATAGATGATTAAATCTTTAACCATAAAATATTTACCTATATGTCCTTTATATATATATATATTGTCGTATATAAAATATAAGGGGGTAGGTATTTTATAAAAAAATTTGGGTTTAAAAAAAATAAGTTTAATTAATTGGTAGCACTCTGGATGAATTTTGGATAATTAAATGGGTTATTGAATCCGCGTAGGTTGATATGGGAAATATAAAATTGAATAGGTTCAATATGAAAAATGCTTATATAAAATTACAACTAAAATTATTTATTTAATAAAACTATAAGAATTTAGGTTACAATTGATAACAAAAGAAATTAAGATGAAATAGAATAATTGAATGGTACCGTAAAAAAAATATAAATATAAATTAAAAAGAACTTTAATTTATATTTAAGCAATTGCAATGTTAATTAATTAATTATTAAGTATAAAAGTGTTAACACTTAGCATGAAAGAAAGGAATGGAGAGTTCATTGGAGACTTGAGTCCTGATTGTCTTCCTGCGGATTTAACTGGAACATCTATTGTGCAGCAACATTTCTCAAAAAGGGGTTGTGTATGATGTCCTTCCTGCAGGGATATGTATGTCTCCCTCCAATGCCTGATCAAGACTAATAGAAATATCATTTTCACCAATAATGAAACCTTTCCCCCACTTTGAACACATGGATGGGTCCCTGTACATGTGCAGACAACATGTCCCATGACCAAACGTCCTTTTCTTTAATTTAGCACGTGTTCAAAAATGAAAGTTCTCGCTTTCGCACCCTTATATACATAAAAAATGTATTTTTTAGGATTATATATTACAATATATATATATATATACGAGGTCTATTCAAAAGAAAAGGTGGATCCCCTCAGTTATAATATAACTTATTCCAGTTCTTCTTCCAATCGTCCAAGCACTTCTGAAATGCGATTTTCAATATGGCCATCAGCTCGTTCTTCGATTCCGACTTTATCTTATCAATTGTGGCAAAACCCTCTTCTTTCATTGGTCTCTTCAGTTTTGGGAATAGGAAAATGTCGCAGAGAGCCAAATCTGGTGAATACGGTAGTTGAGGCAAGATTACGGTGTTGTTTTTGGTCAAAAAATGACGAACAAGCAATGATGTGTGAGCAGGTGCATTAACGTGATGCAGAATCCATGATTTGTTTTTCCACAATTCCGATCGTTTGAGCTGTTTTGCTTCACGCAACGTTGCATAATGTCATATTCCTTTTTCTTTTAATTAAATAATCGATAGAACACACAAAACGTGTCTATCTTTTTCAGTTGTCAAAAAATTCAAAATTCACATTTTCTTTTGAAGACACTTCGTATAATACATAGTTTTAAAGCTTTCAAGATTAACACCTAAACTTTGTTTAAAGTATTATCAAAAGTTCAAGTAAATTATAATATCATGTGATTGGTATATAATTGTTTCAATATATTATAATATATATATATAATAATCCTGACCAACAAATACTAAATTAAATTTTAAAAAAAAAAACAACAAAAAAAAGTAACAATTTATAACTTTTCTAATATGTACTTATGTTAAATATATAAAAGGATTACAGTACAATACCGTACTTCATTATTAAAACACAAAGAACAAAAAATTATTATACTTATACTCTTATTATAACAGCGGTCGGGGAACCGGGATAAATTACCCCAAATGGGGTAAAAATGAAACTTTTGTGAGTAAAAAGTATTCATTTTTAATTTGCTATTTTATAAATCTGATAGTATTTTTGCTAATTAAATTTTTAGTTATTGTTTTCTTTTCAAAATTATCATGGGGGAGGGGGGCTATAATAGGAAAGATATTTTTTTTGCTCTTCACCATGGGGTAATATCAACTTACAAAAAAAATATTTTGGGGCAAAAACGGTTTGAGCTAGAATCATGATTTTTGGTATACGGGCATTATTCAAAATTTCTAGTTTTCTCGCAACTTTTGAGAAATGTAGCTCAACCGGAAGAGGGTCTTCTAAAGTGACCGTAAAAATAAAGATATATGTTTTATAATTTTTCACATGATTAATATTTGTATAAAACTGCTATATATAGAATTTCAGCTTGATTGAATCGCTGAAAGCACCAGAATTAATTTTTTACACTGCAAATCTCACGCGCCAACACGTGACGTGGTGCCAAACATGCGCTGGTTTAATAAATATTATTTATTAATTTTAATTTATAATTTAATTAATTTAATTTAATTTAAATTAATATATGTTATTTAATCCAATTCAAATTTGCGAGATAGTCGAGTGGAGACACTCCAGATTTTTTTTTCAAAATCTAAATCGAAAATAGTAGTCAGTTAGGTTAATTGGAAATTGATATAGCTTGTATGTTTTGTTTTTATGATTTTGGAAATAAATTTCACTTCGAATTAAAAAAAAAAAATCATTCATACAATTGATTTATTTCATTTATGTCATTTGATATAATAAATCAGAAGGAACATTTTAAATATATATATATATATATATATATATATAAAGAATTTCAAATATGTTTGGCGACTAGTGAAATCCATTAGATGACAAATTGCACACTGGGTGGGTTATCGACCCAGTTTCTAAAACGTTACTCTAAAAAGAACCTTCACTCTCCAATGCCATTACACTCACCCCCCCCCCACCCCTTCAACTAACCTTAAATTTTGTTTTTATTTCTTTTCCATTTTACACTTTTGACATTAAATTCGTATCGGTTGATTTTTAAGTTTCATTTCTAAAGAAAAGTCATAAGAATAAATATTAATTGAAGTTGTATTGTTGCGTTTGTTAAGAAATTTTCTTTCAAACTTTTAAATTTGTAAACATTAACGACATTTTAGATAGGAAATGTGTTTTGAAATTATTGTAAATGTATCTTTGACATGTGATTTCCAAACTGTAATATGGAACATAACTATTCAATTCAAATTGAATTCAGACAAAAAAAAAAAATAATAATAATAATAATAAAAATAAGGATCTATAAAACATGTACACTCGTAGGCAAAAACTTGTTCAACTTTAAAAGATATTTGATTAAAGAAAAGAGAAAATTTAAAAATATTTATAATATATTTTCATTTAAAATCTTAAAAAAATTCAAAACAAATATTTGTTGATTGGTATCTATCTTTTATTGATACTATTTATAATAATAAATAAAATAATATTTTTAATTCCCCCCGCTCTTGTCATGTTTAATATAAATCGCTATATTTTAAATAATATCTAAAACTTAAATTAAAAAAACTAAAAAAAAACAAAATTATTAATTTCTTACAAAAGAATATTTATGTTTGTAGAAGAAAAGATCATTCATGACAAACATCTTTCTCATAGAATATAATAAAATATCATTTTTTTTATTTGTATTTGAATTTTATAATAAATATAAAAAATTCTCTCCATTGTACAATCAAAATAAAAGTCTTTACAAGACTAAATTCCAGAAATGAAGCTCTCTTGGTATCCCGCCAGAATTTTGAATAATAATATTTTTTATAAATTTCAAAAAAACAAAACAAAATTGAATCATTATTAAAAAACAAAATACATTAAAATTAAATGAAACTATTATTTCATATTATTTAGTTGGATAACAAATAATAAGTAACAGAACCGACCGACGGTTTGAAATAAATTAATTTCCAGCTACAGAACAATTTCAAATAATTTTAATATATCGATTAATGCAATAAAAATCAGATATGGATATAACATAATTATTTTTTATTTTATTTATAATATATAAGTAGGAGCTATCTCTGACGTCATGAAGGGCTGGGTGACGTCATAAAATTTTAAATTAAGAAAAAATTAATGAAGATGATTTTCCCGAGGATAAAACCAATACAAAGTGCATGATTTGTGGAGATATGTAAAAAAATCTCCTCATGTGAAGTTTGGTGTTAAAATAACCCTTCCCTTCCTATCGTCGATCGCTAATACTACCACTTCCGGTTTCCGGATATACACCAAAAGTTGATCAATTCATCATACTAATGCATTAAGTAAATATACCAAATTTCATCAAAATCCGTTGAGCCGTTCAAGCTGTTCACATATATGCTGTCCGTATACACAAATGGACAGACGGACAGACATCATGCTAAAAATATTTTTTTCTGTTAAGAAAATGCATGATTCGTGGAGATATGTAAAAATCTTCACATGTGAAATTTGGTGTGAAAACAATACCTCCCTTACTATCGTCGGTCGGTAAAAAAATTCATAGATGGCACGACAAAAAAAAAATGATGATATACAAAAATTATTTATTTATTGTTGTTATTACTATAAAAATTATAAAAAATTTTTTTATAATATATAAATATATATAAAAACAATATCTCCCTTACTATCACCGGTCGGTAATAAATTAATTATTTGTAAATAATCTATCTATCTATCTCTGTGACTTTACGGAAATCGAAAGTTCTTGGCCGCAGCAACCACACCCCTCCAAGTGTCCCTATTCTGAGCCACAACCCTCCAGTCCCTATCCTCTCCCATCTCTCTCACCCCCTTTCCCACATTATCCACCCACCGTGTCCTTGGTCTTCCAAGTGGACGTATCCCACTCGGTTTCCCTACCTATATATTTTTCGCCAATCTATCTTCTCCCATTCTAGCCACGTGTCCTGCCCACCGCAGCCTTCTCGATTTTATAATTCTAACTATATCTGGAGATGCATAGAGGTTATGTAATTTCCCGTTATGCAATCTCCGCCACTCCCCGGTGACCCCATCTTTCTTTGACCCATAAATGCTTCGCAGAATCCTATTTTTAAAATACTCTAAATCTACTCTCGTCACCTAAAGTCATAGACCATGCCTCACACCCATACAATACAACCGGTAAAATAATTGTTTTATATATTTTAATTTTTATCCCCTTTGATAATAATTTTGACGCGATAAGCTCCTTTAAATTATATTCATACTTTGTTCTACATAACATTATTAAGCAAATTCGTGAAACTTAAAACTAAATAAAATCAAAATCAAATTCACACCAGTGGTTATCATTTTTAATCTATTATTGGTAAATGTGTACTTAATATGTAGTTACTCTCATATCTCCTTCATTTTCATGAAATTGAAATATACCTACTTTTTAATAAAATTCGTAAGTAATCTATACTTAAAATTATTTTATTAAAATAATTTTTCCTATCTAAAATTATAATTTTTTTTTTTTTTTTTTTTTTTTGAGAAAATCTCAATAAAAAATTTAGTAACTACACTAATAGCTAGTAAATATTCTTAGTTAATGTTAAACAAATTATAGTTATTTCTAAAATTTATGTACAAAAAAATAAAAATAAAAAAATAAATAGATTGAATAATTATTAAAAACACAGGAATTTGTAAAATATAAAATTTTATTAAAAATTAAAATTAATATCCGGTCACATATGCTTTTATTGTTTTTAAATTATTCCCATGCAAATGAAAAAAAAAATTGAACATTTAAATATTTATTTAAAATAAAGATCTATAATATTTTTAATTGAATAAGTGGAGATGGAAAAGAGGAGAGGGGAGAGAATCTCTTTGGGGTGTCAAAGGTCCATTCAGGAGTGATAATTGGCAGCCTATTGAATTCAATTGATTTATCGTCAATGGTTAATTTAAACTGCAAAAGACTGGAAATAAATCGGTGGTTAGTTAAAAGCGATAAAGAGAGATGAATTTATCAGGAAGTTTCCAAAATTCGTACAATTTGGGTACTTTTCGATTTTCGATTAAATACTATTCACATTAATTAAGAATATAAAATACAAGTTTCAAAAGCAAGCTTAGAAATTGTATTTTTCAAATTAAAAGATCTTAATATCTAATTTTATAACATATGATTTGATTATTTTATTAATTACATTAATTTTTTTTTATTTTTTTTTATTTGGGGAAATTTGATATTTATTAGTTCTCAAAGTTTTATAAGTAGTTTAAAATTAATTAATATTAATTTATCAATTTTCAAACATTTAATTGAATTTATGTTATATAGTTAAAAATTTATTTAATTTACAATAAATAATATTTTTCACTTATAAAGACTATAAGAGTAGTTACCAAGGTACAGTATATATATATATATATATATATATACAGGGGGGAGGGGGGGGGGGTTGAACAAAAATATGGAAACACCTTGTGAAATGCATGTTTGTAAAGAAAGAATGATTTTAATGAAATATGTAGGTGCCGCTGGCGTTTTTGACTACTGACGCCACCTATACAACTTCGTAAGTGTGCTAAACAGTTCAGTTGTTGTCGGAGTACTGTTATGTGAGGTTGTCATTGCATTATGTCAGAGTTACCAGACTTCGAACGTGGGCAAATTCTTGGAGCACGTATGATAGGTGCTTCCGTAAGCAAGGTAGCCGAGGTGTTTAGTGTATCAAGAGGTACTGTATCGAAGATTTATTCCGCATATTTGAAAAACGGAAAAACATCATCTGCTAAATCACAACGCGGACGAAAGTGTGTCCTGAGTGATCGTGACATACGATCATTAAGGGCAATTGTGACGAAAAATAAAAAGACCACAGCTGTAAAAGTTACTGCTGAATTAAATATTGTGTACCAAAACAATTAGAAGGGAGTTTCATAAACAGGGAATTGCCGTGCTTAAGCAAAGAAACATGTTTTTATAAACTTGTTTCCATATTTTTGTCCAACCCCTGTATATATATTTCAATTTGTTAATTATAATCTAGGATGTTAATGGTATTGATTCTGTGTGAGCTAATTAAATTATTATGAAATTTTCCAAATGAACACAATTTAAATAGAAAACATTTTACATTCCTCTCATTTTATGTTGTCTAATCAAAGTGCAAGTCGATCATCGTAAATCATTTATTTGATTGCAATTTCATGTATTGTTATTGATAATATCAAATATTATATTATTATACTATTACATTTAAAGATTAAATCATTTTCATCCAATTACAGTATCGAACAGATTAATTGAAACAAAAACCTTTTTTTTGCATTTTTGCACTTTGGCAACATTGTCCGTATTTGTGTTACATTGATAATTTACATATATATAAATAAAATGTAAAGAGATAATTATGAAATTGCAAAATAATTATTAAACAATTATTAAATAATAATTCCGTATTATTTTATATTTATTCTTTTTTTTTATTTTATGATTAAGTATAACTTGTATAAATATTAAATAAATATTAAATAAAAATATAACGAAAATTTTAATATGGATTACTTAAAATTAGTTTTCTTTTACATTTTTAGTATAATGTATTATACTTTTAATTAAGACTTATTTATTGAAATATTCGTCATTGTTTACTATTTGCAAGGTTTTATCTAAAATTGTGTCGAAGGTGTCTACGAGGGATATTATGTGGGTTTTACTTCGACTAAACATTGAAAAATTGAACCCCCCAAACAATTTAGCAAGACGAGGGAAATATTATTTGTTCCAAGACTTGGGTAAATATATTAAATAAGTTATGTAAATTTTTTTAATCCTTAAAACTTAACTATAATTAAACATTTATTTTTACATGTAAGGTAAATGTACCACTGGTGGGCCATGTTAAGAGAAATTTAAATTAAAAAACACTATTATTCTGCAATAACAGTTAGAATAACAACAAAACAAGTGCTAACATATTGAACAACTATTTTTAATTGTCACTACAACACAAATTTAATATTTAAATTTATATTTAAATATTTTTTTTTTAATTTTTTGCAAAACATATTTTTTGTTCTAGTAGTGGGCCTTCTGAAAATCGAAAGTTTCAGTAGTGGGCCACTCTTTGATCCAGTAATGGACCATCAACCTAAAATGGGTTTAAAATAAATAAATGAAATAAAATGCACTAAGGATTGATTTTAATAATATTTTTTATAATTTCTTATAATTTTTATAATTTCTTATCATTTTTTATAATTTATTTTAATTATTCTTTATATTTACCTTTTGTTTCTATATATTTACAATTCTTAACCGTTTAAACAAGAAAGAAGGTCAGTTAATGCAATCGAAAAGAGAAAGATAATGACATTAATATAATTTAAAAAATATATTGGAAATTTTAGTAATATTAATTTAATATAATTATAATTATTCATACTAATATAATAATAAATATTTATTTTGTTTTATTATTAATACACTTTACTTAACTCACACTGTCCGTTTGTCCGCGGTCTGTCCGCGGTTTGTCCGCGGCATTTTATAATCGATATTTCAACAACTTCCCGTGATTCAATCAACTTGAAATTTTGCATACGCGTTTGCTCCTGCTAATAATACACGAATCAATTGAAAAATCCACTGAATTATTTATCTATTAGTGGTAATTAATTAACTAAACTTTCATTTGCGGAATATGGAATAGTTCACTATTTCAATCATAGATGGCAATAGCAGTTCTAGAGGCGCTGAACACGACTAAAAAGTATAAAATAAATTTAAGTAAAAAGAAATCTTTTTAAAAAACACACTTTACTTAAAATTGCACTAAAAAGTAAAAAATAAAATCACTGTAAAGTGTGCGCTCAAATTATAATAACACCGTAAAACTTTTGCTTCCATTAGGTGTTATTATAATTTGAGCGCACACACTTTACAGTGATTTTATTTTTTACTTTTTAGTGTAATTTTAAGTAAAGATTTCTTTTTACTTAAATTTATTTTAATCCTGATCCTCATTGTTGTATTCCATACATCAGTTTTGTTTTAATTATAGATTTGTATAGAAGAATTTTGCTTTCTATTACTTGGCGAGAATGTCTCTCTAAAAGCCAATATAATTTTCTATAATCTTTCCTTGAAGGACAATTCTAATTGAAATATGTTTTTCCCAAGTCAAATAGATTCCTAGATATTTTGCCTTGTCTTTTTGTGGAATAATAGATTTATTCATCTATATTGGTGGGAATGTTTGTCTATTTAAGGTCTATTAGGTGACAAACATAGATTTGGTTATATTTATAATATCTTTAACCGCCATCTTTTAAGCCAAATTTATAACATATCGAGATGCTTTTGAAGTCTTTATTTTATTATACATTAACGATTATCATTATCTTTTGAAAACCTAGATATAATTATATTGTATAATAAATTATTTTCTTTAAATTTGAAAAAAACAAACTAAATTTTTTATTTTACAATCATTTTTTTTTTAAATTCCAATCACACACAGTAATAATCATTTCTAATGAAAATATAAAATTCTCTCTCTATATCTATCTATATATATCTATATTATATTAAAATAAAAAGCAATCGTAGCAAAAACATTTTTTTTCTACTTTTTTTAGGAGAAATCTGGTAGAGAGTTATTTTAGAAATATCATTTATTGTTATCATTTTTCAATTTTTTTTTCCTTTCTAGATAAAAATTGAAAGCTCTGCAATGTTCATCGTTCTATATCAGTGGTTTTTGCTTTGGTGGCTACAAAAAGAACTTCACTACAGGCTAATAATAATATTAAATAAATAAATAGTAAATTATAGATGATTTATTTGTTCCAATCTTTTAGTGAGAGGAAGAAAATTTATTTTTTACCATACAAATATTTTTATACATGAATTCAATTTCAATTAAGTTATTACTTAATAAAATATTTAAGCATTGAAATATCAGAACTTTAATAAATTAAAGAAAATATATTAAAAATATTTTTTTAAGTTTTATGATTGTATTTAATTCTCTCTCTCTCTCTATATATATATATATATACACAGGGTGTCCCAAAATGAAAGAGTAGATTTCAATTTCGTAATACATCATGACTAGGATAGCCTTAGAAGCTGCCCAGCCATGATGATTTTTCTTGGGAATGTTAATGCCGTGGTTTCCCGTTGCCGTCCGCATGTATAGAACCAGGAACTGACAGTCCCTGGCAGCTGATGTTAAATTGAATTTTATTAGAAAAATTTGTTCTTAGTTGGAATCGATCGCCGACTTCTTGTGTAGAAAATTGCTATGCTACACTCTCGACTAAGCTGCCTCCTTATTGGTATATATATATCATTAACATTTATATTTCAAAAAATAGCATTTCGTTTATTATTCAATTATTATTTCTTTATTTGTTCTTCTATGATAGTCTTTTTATTTTTTTATCATTCTGAAATTTTTATTAAAAATATTGACATACTATTATATCATTTTATTAAATATTGAAGAGATGTTTGCAACTCTTTGAATAAGATTGTCCTTATTTTAATTCTTTGCTGTATAACAAAATTTCAACTTGACATTTTTTTTATTTGTTTACTTTGAATAATTTATGCCCGTGCTGTCTGACTACAATCTCTCCCTTTTCACCCTGTCTTTCTTTTTAAGCCCTTTTCTCTTAAACAACAAATTCAACCTTTTGATCACAGCAATATAGTCTAGCAGTTTTTTCCCACCAACACTAATCCACAACGAAATGATGATAGATGATATACGGCCACTCTTGGTGACATAAACGCCTACCCAACTCCCTCTGTTTGTTTAGTTTACGATTAATTGTTTCAGAACTGTTTGTTGTCACATGTAGATTAATTGATGAAAACTTGAAGTCAACTTAAATGCAAACCGCATGCTTTTTTTTAATGAATAATTGGTTTATTTTTCAAATTTCTAATTAATTTAAAATTTGTCAATGAGAAATGAGAGTATTATTAATAATTTGAATTTGCTGATTTTCACAAGAAACAACAAGCATTCTAATAAATTACATCACAGACTAACATTAATTCCATTAATCTTACAAAACAAAAAATATTTTCTCATTTTATTGATATTTGTGGACTTCTGATACTTGCTAAAACTTCAATAAATAATTCAAATAAACCAATTTGTTTCATAAAATGATACTATTGTCTTACAATATTTTTTTTCATTAATAATTTTCTATCTAGTAATTAGTACCTGGTTCACCGAGCCACCATTCAGTCATTAAAAATTTAATATTATTAGATCAAATTTATTCAACAATTTATTTGAAATTCCTTCCTTTATATGTTGCTAACTTCATTAATTTTTTTTTTTTTTTGGTTGGAGAATGATAAATATATTTGGTAATTTAATTCTAAATTATTATTAAAATAAATATTTTTAATTTTATTTCGAAATGAAATAAAAAATTTTAAAATATTTTAAATAGAAAAAAATATTAATACAATATCAATTAACATAGAATGGCGGGTAGCAAATTTCAATATAGATGACGTAATTTGTGACGTCATATAAATTTACTATTTAAAAAAAAAATACTAATAAAGTTGATTTTTTCGAGGCTGAAACCAATACAGATCGATTTTTCTTTATATATATTATCTATGGTTTGTGTGAATTTCAAAAAAAATCCTTACAGCTGTTTAATATTTCAAAAACATACAAATATATATATAAATTCAAATGTATATGTATATATATTTCGAAACAATATATATATATATATAGTTATATGAGGTCGCTTCGAGGGACAAATATATTATATTGTTTCGAAAGGAGAAATTATTGCAGCTGAAATAATAGTTCTAATTATTTTGACGGAGCTTCACTCTTTTTGATATAAATTCCATTCTTAAAATTAATAGATGAAGATGATTCTAGTTGGATAAGAGAGAGGAAAGATTTCTTCCTTTAATTTATCTGAAAAAATAAAAAGGTTTAATTATTATTGTTATGTGAAACATCTCGAATCTTTCAAACATTCAACTGAGTGAACTCTATACTACATATAAAAGATCAATTTTTTATGCCAACAAATCAAGAAGGATTAAACGATAACCTTAATTTCTCAACAGAATTTTATCATTTATTTATATTAAAACAATACAATAAATATTAAAAACATAAGAAATATAGATGTATATATATATATATATTGAACTAAAACGTAATAGTATTAGATCTTTAAATAAATGAGGTCAAAATAAGTCAGTAAAACACTCTAGGAAAAAAAATAATACTAAATAATCAAAATAATTAGTTTCAAGCTATATAAACATATGCAGTCATTTGCGTGTACTTAAATCATGAAAGATTTTTATCAGTAGATTATATGAAGTAAGTCTGAGTGTAAAATCACATTTAAGCTTTTTGGTTTGCATTTTGAATAAATAAAATAATATTAATAATAATAATAATAATAAATTTCAAGGTCAACCTTTAAGAAATCGATCTTATCAATGAGCATATATATATATTTAATGATTTTTTTTTTTTGTTAACAACGAATGATAATTCTATTTCTAAAATACATATTTATTATTTTATTCACTATAAAAGAATATCTTATAAATCATTTGTATATTGTATATGTAAAGCGCCATTGGGTGTGTGGGTAGCGAACCTGCCTCACATTCACATGGTCCCGGGTTCAAGTCCCTTGCCTGGCAAGGGAATTTCCCTAGCTGGGGTCTATGGGACGGAGTCAACCTAGCCTCCGGGAACAACATTGGGGAAAAGCTACTTGATAGCGCCTCCGATCCAGATAATCAAGGTAAAGGTTGAGAGGACCCGTTATACTGATCATAGGACGCCTCATTGATATAACCGACTTGATACGCGTTGTCCTTGCGTAGGACGTACAAAGTCAGAGTTTTTTTTTTATTGTATATGTTACTTCTCCTTATATACATATATGGTAGGTATATATATTAATTTCAAATTGACATCATAATGGAAGAGTTATGCATGTTGATTCAATAATACATTTCTATACATGAAAGCATGACCCTTTGTGTAGATAAGAATCAACACAACAATCAAATAATTAAACTTTTCTTTCTCATCTTATCTTTATAAAATTTTAATAGAATAAATAAATTAGTTAAAACCAATTAAATTAATAAAATAAATACTAAATTTAAAAATCTTTTTAAGAATTTATAACTTGTTAAATTTTTTAAACCAATGAGGGTAAGATAAGGTTGCTTGTCTGAGAAATGCACCTTGAATAAAATACTAAATAAAAAATATAAACATTACAACATTGTGGGCAATAAATAGCAAGACTTTTTAATTTAAATTTTCCGAGGAAACTCATTCGTCGAAATATATTTTTTCTAGGTTGGTATGACTGTCAGTGACATCTGTGCCAAATGTCACATCACAATAATCATTGTGTTTAGTATACGCTTGTTTTTCGGATGTACAAAAGTGCATTTTTACAATGAGTGAAATTATTCAACAAAGAAGTTCCATTCAATTTTGTATGCGGAATCAAATTTCTGGTGCAGAAACGTTCAGAATGTTGTAAAAGGCCTTCGGTGATAATTGTATGTCGCGAGCAAGTGTTTTTGATTGGTACAAACTGTTCAAAGTGGCTCGAGAAAAATCAAGGTGCTGTTGACAGTTTTCTTCGATTATCGAGGTGGGTTGCACACCGAATTCCTTCCGACTGGCCAGACTGTCAACAAGGAATACTATTTGAGTGTATGCGTCGTTTGTGCGAAGATATTCGTAAAAAGAGGCCGGAATTATGGGCCGACAACTCTTGGTTTTTGCACCACAATAATGCACCTTCGCATACTGCATTGATTCTTCGTGAGTTTTTCGCTAAAAATTCAACCAATATCATTCCACAACTACCCTATTTGCCTGATTTAGCTCCTTGTGACTTCTAGCTGTTCAGCAAACTCAAACGACCGCTCCGGGGAAACCGTTTTGAGTCAATTGAAGATATTAAACGCGACTCTCTACGCGCATTGAAGGCTTTAACAACTGTTTTGAGGATTGGAAAATAGTTGACGCAAGTGTTTTGAGGTAGGGGGGAGGGGGAGGGGGTGTAACTTTGAGGCGGACAAAATAGATTTAAAAGAATAAATAAAGAATTTTAAAATTAAGAACAAAGTCTTACTATTTATTGCCCACAGTAGTAAATTTAATATAAATTTTTATAATTTAATTAAAAAAAAAAAACTATAATATTTTATTTTTATAGGATATTATCATACCGAAATGTTGATTTTTCAATTAGAATGAATTAAATTGATTGAATTAATAAAAAAAATATACCTACCTACCTACAACCTACCTACCTACATGAATTTATTTCAATTGTGATTCATTAAACTCTTAACAATCGATAATATTGCGTGTTTCCAACCGACGATTTTATCTTTAGAATTTAAAATTTTATAATGTACAAAATGTAAAATCCACTATTATTATAATTTAGGATATCTGAAACTATGAATATTGATTCAGGTAAAATATACATGAAGTAAACTAATCAAGTATATTAAAAAAAAATTACTATTTATTATTGATTTTAGAGTAATAGAAAATTAAATTGCTCACACGTCACTCAATTCATAAGAATTTTCTTTAAAAATGAAAAAATTTATTAGATTTTGATTAAAAATTTAAAAAAAAGTTATATAAGTAATATTTAAGACAATTCTTGCCCAAATTAATCATTTTAACTATAAAAATGATAAAAATAATATTAGATTTGACATAAATATAGTATCTAAAATAATTTAAAAAATATATGCTTATAACAGGAGACTTTAATGCGAAATTGATAAGAAACAAGATGAGTCCAAAAACTCTATCGGTAATCACGAAAAGAAATGACAAAGAAATGAGAAAGAAACTTCGATACTCTCTCAAATAGAACAATCTATACCTTTGTAATGAACTTTTTCTTTGCTAAAAAAAACAACAACTCAACGCAATAATAAGTCCAGAAAAATTCAATTAATTATATAGTCTTCAATATCTCAAACATGAAGAAAATGGTACTACATGTAACTGCCTTCAATAGTGATTATTCAGTGATAAGACCAAAATAGTCGTAAACACCAAAAAGGAAATGAAAAAATTAATAAAACATAAAAACCAGAAATGGACTCGCCCTCCTCAAAAATTCATAATAATATTTCACAAATGATAATAATTTAGATATTGAGAAATTAAATGTGTAACTCCTAAAAGCAGGAAACAAATGATAAATGTTGCTCAATAAACAACAAAAATAAAGACAAGTTTAGTGTGGAAACACTTAAATTGATTGAAGACCAGATATGATGAGAACTTGAGAAAATTTAGACAACTAAAGAAAATTTCAAGATCAATTAGTCCAGATGTTCGGAATAGGAATACGAAAACTACAAGTTTTTGCCGAAAAAAAAACGGAATACCCCCACTCAATTTTTACCGACCGACGATAGTAAGGGAGGTATTGTTTTCACACCAAATTTCACATGTGGAGATTTTTACATATCTCCACGAATCATGCATTTTCTTAACAGAAAAAAGTATTTTTAGCATAATGTCTGTCCGTCCGTCAGTATAGATGTGTACAGCCTGAACGGCTCAACGGATTTTGATGAAATTTGGTATATTTACTTAATGCATCAGTGGGATCAATTGATCAACTTTTGGTGCAAATCCGGAAACCGGAAGTGGTAGTATTAGCGATCGACGATAGGAAGGGAAGGGTTATTTTCGCAACAAATTTCACATAAGGAGATTTTTTACATATCACCACGAATCATGCACTTTGTATTGGTTTTATTCTCGAGAAAAATCATTTTTATTAGTTTTTTTCTTAATTTAAAATTATATGACGTCATCCAGCTATTCATGACGTCACAGCCTGGTCTTACATATATATTATAAATAAAATAAAATTAAAAATATTTATGTTATATCCATACCTGTTTTTTATTACATTAATAGATATATTAAAATTATTTGAAATTTCTGTAGCTGGAAATTAATTTATTTCAAACCGTCGGTCGGTTCGGACCTGGCCACAGGTCAACTTATTTTATAAAATATAATTTAATGTGAAATGAAATTGAATATATGTACTTTTAATATGATATATCTTTATTACTTAGTCTTAATATTAAGTGTTACATAAATTTAAGATTTTTTATTTAAAAAATATAATTAAAATAAAATAGAAACGCGAATAATTTCAACATTTGAATGATTTTTTAATGAAATCTGATATCTTGATTATAATATTTTAATCCCTATTTTTTTATTATAACGTTTTTCTCAACTTCACTGTCTGTCTTCTACCTGTTCGCTCTTTTGACAAATTGAAATCGATTTTTCATCATCTTAATATTGAGATATACTTTTAAAAATTTTTATAGATATTTCAATTGATCCCTAGAAGGTATAGAAGAAATATAATTGAATTATAATTAATTAATAATTGATGATGTTGATGATGATGACGATAATATCTTACAATTAGAATAAAAGTATATACGTACATGCGCATCAGCTCACTCACACAAAATTATTGTAAAAGAAATGTTAATTTTTATATTAAAAAAAAGATCACTTTTCCACCAGCAATACCTCTTGAATATCTTCGGCTGGCATGTTTCTTAGAACAACTTTAAATTAGTGGTGAATTGGGAGGGGAACGCGGGGAAACGACGTTCCCTTACCTTTTTTCATGTCCCGATAACTCCCACTTAAATCTACTGATACAATTTCTTTTTTGTGTTCATAAATGTTTTGTTTAGTAAGAATAAGAAAAACTAAAAACTTATATGGAAGTTTGCTGAAAATAGGACTTTTTTTTGCTCCCACTAAAGCGTTCCCCTACTTTTTATTTTACCAATACATCACTGCTTTAAATGGCCTATCTTTCTTTAGCTGATATGTATGAAGTTGTATGTTTTTTGATTCCAACTCTTTAATAATAGATGTATATTTTCTGATATAATAGAAAAAAAAAGAAAAAAATCTTTTCCACCAAAAAATTTTATAAAAATTTGAATAATAATAATGAATTTAATAAATATTTTTGATTTTTAGAACATTTTATTATTTAAATTTGGATAAAATTTTTATTATGATTGTATTAGGCGGGAACTATTCCATTTAATGTGAGTAACGTTAGATTTAATTTAATATCAATTAATAATCTTAAATCAAATCAAGATCATCATTTTTCTCCTTCTCTTTTATTTCATATTCTTCTTGAGTCTTGATTTCTTTTCAATGTGGTCTAATAAATGTTTTAAATTGAATGCCACTAATAAAAAAGCAAACAAGAAAAAAGAGACGAGCATCCAGCATCCACTCATCTATGCTAATTAGCTTTTATCCCTCATAAGTCAATAAAAGCTTATCCCTTTGAAGGGTATCGTTGGGATGACTGTCTGCGAGAGCTGTTTCTTCTTTGGGATAGACAGACACCAGGCGCCGCCGCATCGATTCATCCAACCGAGATGCAGGGTATGGGATGGCTAAAAAGAAAAAGAAGAAGAAGTAGAAGAAGAAGGAGAGAGGGTATGCCACCCGCTCAGCCACCTATATATGATATTTAATTCAATTCAAATTTGTGAGATAGTCGAGTGGAGACACTCCAGATTTTTTTATTATTATAGGTATATCGATGTAAAGAATACAGAGCATACATAAGATATTGTGACAATCATTTTTATTATTCAATAATGTTTCATCCTGGTTGTAAGTATATGATAAAATCCAAACTACGGTTTCTCAATTTGCATTGTCACAATGCTGAATGTTATTATTACTTTCCCGCATACTTCGTATAAGGGAAGTATTGGAATCGTCAAAAATTTCGACATCGAGATTTCGATAGATCTTGACGTTTTAGACATCCCTGAGTCGGAAAATACCGTTTTCGAATTATGTCTGTGTGTGTGTGTGTATGGATGGATGTATGCAATGTTTGTCTGTGAGCAAATTTACTCAGAAACTAATCAAGCTAAGACTTCGAAATTTGGTACACCGATATTATTCACAGTTTGTAGATTTCTATCAAAATTTCGTCAAAATTGGTTAACCGGAAGTGGTACTTTACCTACACTGGTTGCGTTTACCTTTCAAGTAAAGTACCAGATATTTGCTTCCTATTTTGTATATAGATTTAAAAATATGAAAAAAAATTCAGATACCAAATTTCATCATGATCTGACTACCGGAAGTGACATTTTACCTATACAAGTAGCGTTAGGTGTAAATTATAAATATATATAATAGTGTTAAACCATTTTACTTTATAATTTAAATTAATTAGTTTGTTTATTTTTATTGTTGTTAAAACAATAATAATAACCTAATTACCTATTTATATGCGGGAAAGTCTAGGGGAGCACACTCCCGCTTTTTATTTTTTATTTTTTGACTGCTGCTCGATGCTTCAATATTGATTTGTGAGTGTTTCACTTCTCCATTCATAAATTTGTTATATTGAAAAAAAAAAAAAAATTAGCTTTCAAATATTTTATTTGATCAACCAACCCATATTATGACTTTCCATTAAATATCAGCTAACTTTATTGTGGTACCAACATTGCAAAAAAATATCTTCACGCCAAATATTGATTCTTCTCTTTTTAGTTTTTCTCTTTTCCAAACAACCTGAAGAAAACTCTATGATAGTGCTAATGATAATACTATCGAATTATTATTGTACAATTAAAATATCTCTTCTCAGTTTTAATATGTTTATTATAATTTTTTATTCATTGAATGAGTAAAATGAAAATTTGATTGAAAAAAGTTCATAAAAAAATTTGTTTGGAATAGGAAGTAATTGATAATTTTCTTGTTATATGCCCTTCCTGACCCTCTTTTAATAATGTATACATGTATGTTGTGTGAATAAGATTTTTATTTTATATATGTTAAAAATAAACTCCAAAACTTGAAGATATTTTATTAATATATTCAATGTTTGTTTTTATTACTATATATCAGGTGTGGCCAAACTTTTAGCTTTTAGGGGCTACTTTTTCAATAAAATATAGTCTGCGGTCGACTATGGATATGGGCAAATAATTTTAAAATTTTAGAAGATAATTAAAGAAGTCATTACATCGCCGATTTAAATTGTAAACCTCCACTTTTGGTCAAAAATTACATTTTCACACTATTAGAAAAAGAAAAACACCTTACATTGGCTATGAAACACCGCTACTATGCACCTATTTAATTGAAATCACGTGACAAGCAAAAAATTTATGCTTTTTAAGAAAGTTGTGCAAAATATGCTCAATATGAGTTAGCAGGTTTGCAATCTAAGCCGACGATATATTTTTTATTTTATGAATTCTAACAATATTTATTAAAATTTTAAAAAATACAATGTTAAGAAATAAATACGAACAAAACAAATTTTTAAGCATACAATTTTTATTTGGATGAAATCTGGCATTGCAAAAGAGCAGCACGTTTCTCAAAATTTGGCTCATATGAACTTTAAGCAATTCTTAAGCAGTCATATAAGAAAATGCGGATTCACATAAATATGTGGAGCCAAAGAAGGAATTGAAACGAGCAACCATTGTCCAAATATTTGGATATTTATCTTTGCTTATTAGTTTCCAAAATCTATTTATTATGTAATAAATAAATATATTTTATATTTATATTATTTTTGATAAACTAATAAAAAAATTAAAATATATGATATGTTTGTAATAAAGTGCTCAAAAATGGGAAAAAATTATATATTATTAATTATATAGTCAAATACTAAAATATAGAAAGGTTAAATCAATAATATATTTATATATGTTCTTAGATACATGAAAGATATGTTAGTTTTAATTATTATAATAATATTAATAAAAAAAAAATGTAAATGGAAGGGCTGTTATTTTTCATTTAAATTTATAACTTCAATTAAAATAAATACTTCATTTTGGAATGGATATGAGAGGAGGGGGAGGTAGAGCCGAAATTTGGCTAGAGTAAAGTAGTCTAGGAATAAACGGTGTTTTGAAAAAGGGAAGCCCTTGGATAAAAAGTATATAAATTATCGGGTTAAGAAAAATATATAAATATATGGTATATAAAAGATGTAATAACATATAGGATGATTATGATCTAAAATTATTTTTTAATAAATTTAAAAATAATATCCCGGGTAGCGAGTAGATTCTTTTCTACAAACCCAGTGGAAAAGAATTCTATTTCAGGGATTGCCGTCCCTGCCCTCACGTGAGCTCATGATTTCTTCTAAATCCCTCTTCTACCTGGAGGAATCATGTCCTTTACCCATTGACGCCTTTCCATCCATTCCCTTACTTTTACTCTCCTCCCTCCCCTCCCCTGATCATTCAAAAAATCAAATTTATTCGGATGAAAGAGAATACCTAGCATAGCTTCATTAAAAAGAAAAAAATTTCAAATCTTGTCTCTTATAGGAGACTCTTCGGGGGGTTAATTCAAATATATCCAGATTACGTCAATCTTTCGACTAGCAAAACCCCATAATTTACGAGTGAGACATATATAACTGCCTCTGAGAGGACCCACCTCTCAACGCTTCTTACCATTAGAAAATTTGGAACTCCTATTTATTAAACTCTATGGAGAATTAGCAGAAACACTTCTATTCAATTGGATTCAGTTTATACAAATTAATAACAAAATTTCATAAAAAATGAATAAAAGTAAAAAGATACAACAGAATTTTCGCCAGATTTTCAATAAAATGGATTTTTAGTGAAATATAAATGAAAATTATAATTAATTTTTATTTGGTATCATGTTTACACTTGAAATAAACATTTTCTGATAACAATATATAAAATGCATATCAAAATACTCGTTATTCAATGTAGATTCATTTTCACTAGCATTATATAATTTTATAATGCTTCCTTAATTAAATATTAATTATTGAATTTTGACAGATGCAATGTGATTTCGGCTGCCATGTTGAATGACGTCGAATCTTTTGATTAATTATATTAAATGATTATTCTTTGCATATCTCTTCTCTCAATACAAGATTATTTTTGATTCTTGTATTTCTTGTATTATAACTATTTCCATGATCATTTTTCTTTGTTTAATCAATATTTAATGAATAAAGTCTTTGCCATGTATTGCTTATGGCCTGAATTTTCGTAGCCTTCAAGTGAATTTCTTTCCTGTGTTTTTACTAGTTGATAAAACAGTTCGCGCCGGATTGGACGATGACTAGTAATTCTTTTGTCTGAGTTCAAATCTTTCAATTTGTTTATTTTTTATAATTTTTTTCTTTAGATTTTTAATAATAATATATTTTATAAATATTAATATAATATTATTTAAATTAATTATTATGAATATTAATTAATTTTATTAGTATTAAGTTAATTAATTAATTCCTTAGGAAATAATTTTATTGTTTTTATATATGAAGCAATAAGAAAAAATTGAATAAGTTTCATGAAATGTAAAATTAATTTTTAATAAATTTAAAAATAATATTCTGGGTAACGGGTAGATTCTTTTCTATAATCCCAGTAGAAAAGAATTCTATTTCAGGGATTGGCGTTCCTGCCCTCACGTGAGCTCATGATTTTTTCTGCCTTCCCTCTCCCATGGAAAAATCATGTCCTTTACCTTTTAACTTTTCCAACTTTGGCTTCGCGGGCTACTTTTAAAGCCTTTGCGGTCGACGTGTTGGCCACCCCTGCTATATATAATAGAAAAAATATATTTATATTATTTTAGAATTTAATTTAATTTAATTTTTTAAAAATTAAAATAAACGACTTATTTATAAAAGTTCATCAATTTGAATTTGAAATCTATACAAAAACAAGAATAGTTTGTTGAGTGATAAAATAATGTTGATTATTGATAGAACAAACATCATCAACATATATTATTGTATAAACGTCAATAAACAAATAGCATAACTAAATATACTTGAATTCATAAAATAATTTAATAATAATTATTTTTTTGTTTTTTCTTATTTTCATATTTTCTCTCTTATCTAAAAGAGGATTATATTTTTTTTTTAAATTCTTGTCTGACTTTGTACGTCCTACGCAAGGACAACATCTATCAAATCGATTATGTCAATGAGGTGTCCTATGATCAGTAGAACGGGTTCTATCAACCATTACCTTGATTTTCTTGAACGGAGGCGCTATCAAGTAGCTTTCCCAATATTGATCCCGGAGGCTGGGTTGACTCCGTCCCATAGACCCCAGCTAGAGAAATTCCCTTTCCAGGCCCGGGACTTGAACCCGGGACCACGAGAATGTAGGGCAGCTTCGCCATACCTAAAAAAAGTTTCAAATTTCAATTAAAAATTTGAAACCGAACTTTTTAAAAAAAATAGTACCACTAATGCCATATGTTGTAATATTTTACCCGTAGATGGCTTAGTCCCTCATTGACAACTGGTATAAATTTCATGACATTTGGATGCATACAACAAAAGTTATTGTGTTTCAAATGTCAGTGTGTTTTGTACATCGGTCGGAAAATGAGTTTCAAACAAAGAGCTGCAATTGATTTTTGTGTTAAACTTGGTGAATTTTTGGTAAAAAATCACGTTATTCCTTTGCATCATTCGCCCTATTCACCAGATCTGGCTCCGTGCGACTTCTATCTGTTCCCTAAACTCCATTTGGCGATGAAAGGAAAGTGGCACGCATCAATTGAAGCCATTGAGAAGGCGACAACCGACGTCCTAAGTTCGGTTTCTTTTGGAATGGAGGGTGTATATCTATCACTATGGCTCTACGGAACTCGAAAGTTCTTGGCCGCAGCAACCACACCCCTCCAAGTGTCCCTATTCTGAGCCACAACCCTCCAGTCCCTATTCTCTCTCATCTCTCTCACCTCCTTTCCCATATTATCCACCCACCCTGTCCTTGGTCTTCCAAGCGGACGTTTCCCAATCGGTCTCCTCACCAATATATTTTTCGCCATTCTTTCCTCTCCCATTCTAGCCACATACGCTGCCCATCGCAGCCTTCTCAATTTTCTAACCCTAAATTTGTCTGCATATGCATAGAGTTCATGTATATAATAATAATAATAATAATAATAATTTAATCTACGAAATTTTCTTCACAATTAATAAGATAGAAGATCTGTGACCATTCTTCTTTTTATTATATATAATACGAATTATTTCTAGCAAAGAAAGAAATTTGACATCATATTTCTATAATATTTTGTCCTATTCTAAATTTATAACAATTTAATTTTTTTATTTTATTAATCAAAAAGGAAACACTAGATTATTATTTAATTCCTATTAAATTTATTGATGAAATTAACCAATTACAATTTGAATAGAAGGAATCCAATGACTATTTATAGATAAATTTCATAAATTCAATTGCCTCTTTAATCGCATCTCTCAATTTCCCTTTAAAACTCAATAAGCGGTAATTTTCTCTCCTTTTAATTCCATCCAGACGAGACAGTTTTTAATTACGTCTACTCTATAATTATCATTTTAATATGTCAATATTTTCTTTATTACAATTTCTTTTTTTTTTCTCGTCTTTTAAATAGCGTTTACATTTCGTTGAACAAACAAACATACAGTGAAAGAGGAAATTCTGGATATGCAATTGGGTTGGTGGAAAAGGGAGAGAGGAAAGGGGGTTGGGGTGAGAATAGAGGAAAAAGGGGTGGGTGGAGTTCGGTAGACATTCCAAATACTTGGCCAACATTGAGGGCGTGTCACCTAAATGGAGACTCACGTTAACTCAAACTCAATTCAAGCCTACCCAAGAAAATTTAATTATCAACACCAAACTATGTTATTAGAAAATATTTCTAACACCTACCTACCTCTCACTTCAAATTGAATTTAATTCATATGATATATTTTTCTATTAAATTATACAATAACACATCGAATTTCATTTAATAATGTATTACATATTTGTTAATCAACTAGATTTGAAAAATAAAACAAAATAAATAATGATAATAATAAAATGGTATTGAAAATCACAATAATTTTTAAAAATTTCTTATAAAATATCTCATAACATAAATATTATTAGACAAAGTTAATTGAAAAGATAAACTGATTTAATAATATATTAATAAAATATTAAAAGATAAAAACTCATATAATTGCTAATCTAATGGTAGATTGGCAAAGAATGGGAAAGTTATTTATTATAAAGGGATGATAAATCATAATGTGGTGATTATTCTTTTCTTTAAAAAAATAAATCATAAAACAACATTGAATAATTAATGTTATAATAATTTTTAATGTTGTTAAAATAAATATATTGGAAAGTATACAAGTGAGAAAAATTGAAAAAAGTAAATTTATCTTCAAGTCGGTTATATCAATTAGGTGTCCTTTGATCAGTAGAACGGGTCCTCTCAACCTTTACCTTGATTTTCTTGATCAGAGGCGCTATCAAGTAGCTTTCCCAATTTTGATCCCGGAGGCTGGGTTAATTCCGTCCCATAGACCCCAGCTAGAGAAATTCCCTTGCCAGGCCCGGGACTTGAATCCGGCACCATGTGAATGTGATCCAGCTACGCTAACTTCTCATCCTGTGGCGCATATTTTTTTTTATATATACTTAGAATACATACATACATATATATTACATAAATAGTTGATAGAAATTAAACTATAATAACAAAACATGTCAAAAAAAAACAATGTATGTTGAATGATGAATACTGCAAGGAAGTTAAACGTTTGAGTGAAGCAATACGACTCAAACGATTGGAATTATGAAAAAACAAATCATGAATTCTGCATCACGATAATGCACCAGCTCACACATCATTTTTTGGTCAAAAACACCTACGTGATTATGCCTCAACTACCCTATTCACCAGATTTGGTCCCCTCGACTTTTTCCTATCCCAAAACCAAGGAACGCGTTTTGCCAAAATAGATGAGATAATTCGGAATCGAAGAACGAGCTGATGGCCATATCGAAAATCGCATTTCAGAAGTGCTTCGACGATTGGAAGAAGCGCTGGCATAAGTTATATTATATCTGAGGGGAATTACTTTGAAAGGGACAAAATGGATATTGTGATATTGTGATGAATAAATAAATACATTACTTTTCGAAATAATTTAAAACCCACCAACAGACCTCGTATATATACAATATATATCTATTCTGAGTGGCTCAAATATTAAATTATCGTTTTCAATAAACCAATGATTAAAATTTAATTAGAATTGATATATATATATATATATATATATATATATATATATATATATATATATATGTTTTTATAACATCCGATGGCAAAAAAAAAATTTAAAAAAATATCCGGTTGTTTGAATCTAAATCCGGGTTATTAATAGGTGATGAGAAGTCGGACCAATTCAAGTGATGTTGAGTGGTTTCCTCCATCAGAGATAAATCGATCAAAAATAAAAAAAAAAAAAAAAAAAAAAAACACTGAGAAAAAAAAATGAGAATTTCATCTCTAATCGAATTTGATTGATAAATATAATAAATGTACTCAAGAGTGGTAGAAAAAAAGAGATAACACCAAATTAATTTCTCTTTAATATAGATCAATAATATTTTAAACAAATTAGAATATAAAATTTTTCTATAATTTTCACACTAATCCAATAATGCAAATGCTGGTGAGCGTAACTTTTTAAGCTTATTTAATTAATTAAACTAAATTAACATTAAAATTATTTTTAATTAAAAATTACAATATACAAGTTTTAAAGTCAATAAAAAATTATTTATTAGTTAATTAAATAATGATATATAAAAATATTATTATATATAATATGTAAAGCAAAAGCTTTATTAATCCGCCATGAATATAGTTGAAATTTATATGTTAATATATTATAGTATAATACAAATTTCCGATGTACATTTACTATATATATAGATATAATATACCGTAAATATTTTCTAGATATTTAGATCAATCATCTAAATATATTAAAAATTGTGGGCAGTTATTTCTTGGATTTTGCACGACGATAATGCGCCATCTCATCGAGCCATTTAGGGCAAAACACTAAATATCACTCACTAAATATCATCGACGAGGCACCGTACAGTCCAGATCTGGCCCCGTGTGACTTTTTCCACTTTTCAAAATTAAAATTGCCACTCCGGGGAACCCGTTTTGACACCATACCGACCATCTTGCATTTTATTTAGAAATTCCGGACTTTTTGTCTCAATATATAGTCAATTTTATTTTAATATTGTCTACAACTTAAATCAAAACAATTATTATTATATATTTATTATAAAATTTAAGAGAAATAATACTAACAAACTAATAATTGATAAATAATTATCATGAGTGTAAGTATTTATATATATTTTTCGAAATTGAGTATATTAAATTGAAATAAATCTCGATAAATGTTTCAAGGGTTTTATATTCTAGATATTCTGGTGACAAGATTTTTTTTTATTCATCAAATTGATGTAGATTTTTTCTCTATCGTTTCTCACTATCCTTCTTCTCTCCACCTTGCTGTATATATTTGGTTGCTGTCTCTGCCTATTAAAATGATATATAAGGTTTTTTCTATTTTATTTCCTTTCAAAAGATGACTTTTCTTCAAACAGTGAAAGCTTTTCGTTTTCATCGTTTTTCTTTTCTTTTTCAGGAGATATTATTTTTTGGCTACATCACACTATCTCCTCTTTCTTTCTTTTCCCTTCTTAAGATCTTTTAAAGAGATTTTTATTGATTTTATCTCTATTTACATAATTTCTAATTTCTTCTTTAGTATATATATATATATATATATATATATATATATATACTTAAATAAATTTAAAACTTTAAAGGTTCCTGGATATAATAATAATCTCTTTACCTATTATTGTATGAATTATTAGAGCAGTGATTCTTTTACCGCGGCACATCTTTAACGGTTTACAAATTTGGCGGCACACCAAATTGAAAATAGTGGTTCCAAAAACGTTTTATTTTTTTTAGAACCTAATTGAAAAAATTTAGAAAAAAAGTTTAAGAGGCTCCGAATCCCGCGGCACACTAAAGTGCCACGGCACAGTGGTTGAGAATCACTGTATTAGAGGTTTAACGATTCACTTGTTTAATTTATCACTAAAGAACTAAATTTTTGTTATTATTTTAGTTCTCTTTATTTAAAATACAAACATTTTTGTATTTTTTTTCTACATACACCTTTTAAAAGTTCATCATTTCTGGGTAAATGTTTTTTAAATTTTTTAATTTTTCTCCTTCATCCATATAAATTCTTAAAACAATAATAATAATAAATTATTAAAAGTATTTTTAACTGAAATTTCAAATTATCATTTTCATTTACCAGATTTTATAATAAAAAGAAATAAATTTTTGAAATAAATATAATTAAATTTTAAAGCCGAGAAACAAAGAGAATTAATTTCTTAATGTCTGAATGTTCGTAAAAATATTAAAGAAAATTACAAAATATTGATTTTTGTTCTTTTTCTTTAATGTTTTAAGGCAGGGATGGGCAACCATTTTGTAATGCGAGCCAAAATTGAAAACAACCAAATTTGGTATGTTATTTACTTTAAGTAAAGAATGTCATTAGAAATGACTCAATATTTTGATAAATACCATTAAAACATTTAAATAAGTGCCTGCCACCATATAAATTTTAAATATGTTCGCGGGCCGCAGTTTATGTGCACACGGGCCGTAGTTGGCCCGCGGGCCGCACGTTGCCCACCCCTATTTTAAGATAAGAATATAAGCCATGATTATAAATAAGAAATTTTATTTTATACTTTAGATATATTATTAGGATTTAAGCTAGTTTCATGATTTTAAGAGTGACTTCATGAAATTCTGATGTTTTTTTTCTGTAGGATAGTCGAGAAATATTTCAAGACTATTTATTCACCAGGAAGAAAAAATAATCTCAAATATTGCAATGATTGATCCAAAATAATGTTTTAGTCCAGTATAAAACGACCTCATAAAGAATTTTGTCAAATTACTTAATTCATCTGTTTCTCAAGAGTACACTATAAGAAAAGAATGAATTTTCTTTGGTGTTGATATAAGTATACCTAATGGATGTTTATAACTTTAAGCAATGTTTAACACCCACGGAAAGGCTACATAAGCATATTTTAAGAACATCGTTTATAATTAAGTTGCTTAGCAAACGAAAAAGAGATAATTATAGACTAATTGTCATAGAACTGTTGTTATTATAAATTCCAAAAGAATCACTTTTCACTAAAATTTAATTTTGTACATTCTCATCTGGATTTCTTCCTGAAAAATTTTGATGATAGGCTGCGTCATATCACCACCCCTGTCAGGGATATGACGGAAAAGTTGATTTTTTACTATCTCGCCAGAGATAGTATTGTGATCACGAAAATTTTCGATGTTGAGATTTTGATGTTTTTATACGTTTTGAAGGTTCCTGAATCATTTTCACTAAGGTTAAGAAAAATGTCTGTGTGTGTGTATGTGTGTATGTGTGTGTGTATGTGTATGTAGATAAGATTACTCAAAAACGATTTGAGCTAGAATCATGAAATTTGGTACATGGGCATTATTAAAAATTCCTAGTTTTCTATCAACTTTTGAGAAATGTAGGTCAACCGGAAGAGGGTCATTACCTACAACGTTTTGATTTTTTTTCCTCTAAAGTAACCGCAAAAATAGATATATGTTTGATAATTTTTCACATGATTAAAAATTGTATAAAATTGCTATATATAGAATTACGTGGCGTACAAAGACCCAAACATGCGCTGGTTTAATAAATATTATTTATTAATTTTAATTTATAATTTAATTAATTTAATTTAATTTAAATTAATATATGTTATTTAATCCAATTCAAATTTGCGAGATAGTCGAGTGGAGACACTCCTGCTAATTTTTATATAAAATTATACCTATAGGTATGTTTCTTTTATTAATATAAATACCAACTTATAAATTGTGTTGTGTTGTGAGTGGAGACACTCCAGATTTTTTAAATTTTGATTTTGGACTCGAGTCGAGCTTAAAATAGAGTAATTGTAAAGTGGTCTTGGTTTCTATAAGTTATAATATATGAGAAATTTTCAACTTTGACCGCCGATTTGACCATGTTCCCAACCGAATTTTAAAAAACCAAGACCACTTTACAATTACACTTTTTTAAGCTCTACTCAAATCCAAAATCAAAATTTAAAAAATCGAAAATTTTTGGCGACAGACACACCGACACACATAGATTTAATATTAAAATCTATATTTAAATATTGTAATTATAAATCTTGAAAACATTTTAAAAACATTGTTTCTTATTTTGATTAAAATTACATTTTCATTCTGTAAATTTTATAATTTTATTTCATTTAAATAAATATCTAATGAGATAAATTCTCCCAATATATTAAGATCATATAAATTGGAATTATTTATGCAATTTTGTAATAAATATGAATAAAAGTTCGTTGATAGTAATGCTTCCTAGCATTTCCAGATGTTTTTATTATACGTTATTGTAGTTTATTATATTTTTCGTTCACACAGCAAAGAAATATAATCAATTAATAGAAAATCATTGTCCATAACTTAAATAATAATGACTTTTAAAAGAAAATATTTTGTTTAATTTGCTAATTTATATTTACATAAATAAATAAATAAATAAATAAATATATATATTAGGGTTGCTATTTCCCAAGGTCTATTATTGCAATGCCGATTTCTCTCCACCCTGCCCCCTCCATCCCTCACCCCATCCAAATAGAAATGATTAATATACCGTTGCCTCATTTTACCCCTTCCCTTTCCCACTCCCGCATTGAATTATCTGTCATTGAAGATATTTCCAACACACCGTGTCCTATTGTTTCAGATAACATTGCAAATAATTAAAATTATATATAAACCAACCATAATCCATGATTAGGTTTTAGGCAACTTTCATTTGAAAATCAATTATTATTTTTATACATATTTTACAATTGAAAATTGTATATATAATTATTGATAAACGAGAATTTAAATGAAAAAAAAAAACATTATATAAAAAATTTACAATTTTATTTATATAAAGAGTAATTTCTTTATAAAATTATTTTATATTAAAAATTTGTTTGAAATTTTTTCTAAAAAGAGAGGAATTAATAATAATAATAATAATAAAAAGAATAAATATTTTTCATTTTATGTAGTAATTATTTTACTGTTAATATATATATTAAAATTTTAGTCTATAACTTATTATATTTTAGTCTAAAATTTTTTTTTTTTTTTACTTTTATTATAATTTTGCTGCTCAGACCGCCTTCGACGGTCTTCTGCGCTCTTTCCCCTGTACCCCCGAAGTAGTATATAGTATTTGGTTGAAAGACTGTATGTCAAAGGTTTTCATCCATTTTGTTTCAATCAGTATATTAAAACATTCATTTCTTTTTGTGTTCTTATTCAAAATATATTTTAATTTAATCAGTAAATTAATTATATATTATTATTGTATTTGTTATATCTACCTATCTATTTCTGTGACCTTATGGTGCTCGAAAGTTCTCGGCCGCAGCAACCCCATTTCTTCAAGTATCCCAATCCTGAGTTATAACCATCCAACTCCTACCCTGTCCCATCTGTCCCACGTCCCTTCCTACATTGTCCACCCACCGCGTCCTTGGTCCTCCAGCGAACGTTTCCCAATCGGTTTTTCCCAAATATATTTTTTGCTGAACTTTCCTCTCCTATTCTAGTCACGTCCTCTTCCAATCCGAGCCTTCTCTATTTTAAAACCTTAACTATATCTGGAGATGCATAGAGGTCATACAATTCCTCGTTATGCCATCACCACCATCCCCCTTTGATCTTTCTTTGTTTCATAAATGCTGCGAACAATCTTAATCTCAAATACTCTAAATCTACTCTCGTCTCCCAGGATGATCGACCATGCCTCACACCCATATAATTCAACAGGCAAAATAATTGTTTTAAATATTTCAATTTTCATTCACTTTGATAAAAGTTTTGATGGGATAAGCCTCTTTACTGAATAATAACAGGCGTTACCCGATTGTAACCTCGATTTAAATTTTTTTCGAATATTATTATCCTTTGTAACTACAGAACATAAGTATTTAAATTTTTCTACATTTTGTATGTTATGACTTTGTAAGTTAATACTGTTCCTCTTTGTAACTAAATATTTTGTCTTATCACTAATAATTTCAAGCCCCATCTCTTTGTCTGCCTCAATTAATTTTTTTATGCTATCTTTCATTGAAATTGTGAAATCTCCTATTATATTTAAGTCGTCTGCGTATCTAAATCTTGGATTTTTTTTGTTTAATTGCATTCCGTTTGATTTCCCCCCAATTTGTCTAATCACATACTCAAGTGCTAAATTAGATAAAATTGATGATAGTGTGTCCCATTCAGAAAGTTTCTGACAATTGATTTCCGCATCTTACTCTTTCTTAACTACCTTCAAGACAAATTTGAAGATCAAAATTTGAAAAAAGTTTATTCCGGTCTATATTGAGTCATAGGCTTTCGAAATCTTTTAGTACTATGATTAGAAAGGGATCTTTGAATCGATTTCTCTATCATTAAGTGACTTAATTGCGAGAAGAGTTGGATCTGGGATTTAAAATTACGAACAACGATTTCAATTCAAGCATTGTATCATTAATAATAAAGATCAGAGGAGAGCTACTCTACCTCTAACTAGATAAAAAAAAACCTCTGACTGTGTACGTCCTACGCTAGGACAACGCATATCAATGAGGTGTCCTATGATTAGTAAAACTGGTCCTCTCAACCTTTACCTTGATTTTCTTGATCGGAGGCGCTAACAAGTAGCTTTTCCCCAATGTTGTCCCCTGGGTTGCCTCCGTCCCATAGACCCCAGCAAGGGAAATTCCCTTGAACCCGGGACCATATGAATGTTAGGCAGGTTCACTACCCACACACCCAATGCGCCATTCAACTTCAACTACCTTCAACTACCTAACTAGATATTATCTTTATTATATTTTTCTTTTCTAATCTTTTTTTTTAAATCAATTATTTATGATAATATTGTTATTGTTTTTTTATTAATAATAATAATTAATCTTTGTAAAGTAATTGAAAGTCAAGTCCTCATTTTTTAGTAAACAATAATAAAACAGATAACACTGATAAGCGACAGTTGAGTTATAAATGAAAAGGTATTTATTTGTTTATATTAATGTCTCTTTTGAAATGTATTACAAGTCTGATGATCATTTACCGCTAATCAATCAACATACATATTAACAACATACCACCAATAAATACCATCTAAAGAAAAATAAAATTCCCGTTAAAGTAGAATATATATATATATATATATAAGTATGTTCAGGGATTCTGGTAACTAAATCGATTTCGTTCTCTGTAAAGATTTTTATTCAATATTAATTTTTTTTTACATTGATTATTTACAATATTAGAAATATAAATTACCTGTAAAGAAATCGATTCTAAAGTTGATTCTTCCAGATAATTCTTACAAATGCCAAATATAAATTATTAACTAATAATTCTAATTAAAAATTATCCTATTACAATTTATATTCGTCTTTAATCCATTCTAAAATTAGTTAGTTGATTCTTATAAATAATACAAACAATATCACTAACAGATGGCGGTGACTAAAGGGTACTATATAGCAGTGACTTTGTTACATCTCCCCCATCCTCACAAAAAAAAATTAATTTTTTTTTTTTTTTTTTTTTTTTTTTTTTTTTTTTTTTTTTACAATTTATAAGGTATTAACTTATTTACATGAATTAATGTGGAATCCTTTCCTTTTTTCTTACAGTCTATTTCATATATTGAGTTTGAAAATTGTCCTATCACATGAAATGGACCCATTCGTATTTGATCCAACTTTCTTCTGTTTATCTTATTTCCTGTTTCAATGTACACTAAATCACCTTTTTTAAATTTTAATTCCTTTCTCCTCTTGTCAATATTAATTTTATTTTTTTGAAAACTAACTAAAGAGTTTTTAATAGCTTCTTCTCTATCTTCTTTTACACTACTTACTCTCGCTAAACTATCTGGTGTTATTTCTGATTTTATTCCATATAATAGATATTTTGGAGCAAAACCTGTCACTGTATGAATTGTTTTGTTATATTCCTCAATGCACTCATTTAATACAATCACCCAAGATCTTTTATTTCCTTCATTTATTTTACATCTTATTCTATTCACAATCGTCTGATTTACACGTTCAACCATTCCATTTGATTCCGGGCAATCTACATCCGTAAAAACTATATTTATGTCTTCGATTTTTACAAAGTTTTTAAATTCTCTAGAATTTATTGCACTATATTGATCGCATAATAATAATTTTATTTTGTTAGGCTTTTCTATTTTTTTAATTAATCTTATATAATCCCGTGCTGATTGTGTCTCCGATGGTACTGCATAAATATATCTGGTTAAATGATCAATCAATAAGTGGAGATATTTTTTTTTAGATCCATTTCCGGCAAATCCTCCTATTGTGTCCATTGAAACTATTTCATATGGTTCTTTAGCTGGGCCTAGTTGTGACAATAAACCAATAACTCTGCCCTTTCTTGACTTATTTAAAATGCAAATTTCACAATTTTTACATATATTATTAATCATTTTATCCATTTTTTTAAAATAATATTGTGGTCTTATTATCTTTATCATTTGTTTTACTCCAATATGTCCATAAATTTTGTGAACTTTCTTGCACAATTCCAAACCTAATCTCTCTGATATATATATTCTAAGATTTGCCTTTGTACATTTAAAGTAAATATTACCTTTATAATTTATGTCAATTGACTTTTTTATTTCATGCTCATTTAATTTCTGATCATCTATAATCTCATTCATTGTCACTAAATTCACTACTTCTAAGACATCCTCTTCATTCTCAAAACTTTCTAACACTGGATTTCGAGACAAAGAGTCTGCTTCCACATTTGAGGATCCTGGTGCATACATGATTTTGAAATCATACTGAGACAAATAATGCATAAGATCCCCAAGAGGTTCATCTGTTCTAGCTTTCACACGCAAAGTCTCCAAAGGTTTATGATCTGAGATTATATTAAATTTTCTTCCTATTAACCAGTGTTGCCAGTAAACAATTGCTTCCTTAATAGCCAAACACTCTAGATAAATAGCTTTTCTTTTCTTTTGGCCATTACTCAACTTTTTAGAGAAATATGCAACTGGATGTAGAAAACCATCATCATCAGGCTGTTTAAAGACGGCGCCTAAACCTTCTCCACTTGCATCCGTGTATATGAACACCTCTTTTTTTTCATCATATATTTTTAATATGGGACTCGAACATAAATACTCTTTTATTAATTTAAAAGATTCCTCACATTTACAATCCCATTTGAAATTAACATTTTTTCTTAGTAGATTATGTAATGGTTCCAGGAGTTTCACAGCATTTTCAATGTATTTATAATAAAAATTTACCTTTCCTAAAAATTGTCTTATGTTTTTCTTACTTTTAGGTGTTTCAAATTTTTGTATTGCTATGAGATTGTCCTTGTAAGGCATTATTCTCCCTTTTTCTATAATATGTCCTAAATATTTAACAGCATTCTTTGCAAATATGCATTTTATTAATTTTAATTTGAATCCTTCTCTTTTAATCATATCCAATACTAACTCAATATGTTTCATGTGTTCCTCAAATGTATTTGAAAAGATTAATATATCGTCAATGTAATTAACACAAAAACTGTCTAATTTATTTCTTCTTAATAAGTTTGAGAGTATCCTTTGAAACACACTACTTGAGATTCTTAATCCGAAAGGTAAAACATTCCACTGCCAATGGCCCTTTTGTGTGACAAACCCTAATTTTTCTCTATCCTTATTTCTTACAGGAATTGACCAGAAAGCCGAGTTTATGTCCAACGCAGAAAACCATGAACAATCGCCTGCTTTTACCATTATATCTTCTATTCTTAAAAACGGTTGACTCTCTGGTACAACTAACTTATTCAATTCCCTGAAATCGCAACACAACCTTTTTCTTCCAGCTTCATCCTTCTTGTATGCCATTGTTACAGGAGCAGCAAAAGGGGAAGATGATTCTTCTATAAGACCTGCCTCCTGTAACCTCTCTACTTGTTTTTCAATTTCCTTCTGATCAGGCAAAGAACTTCTATATGGTTTCTTTGATATATATTTATATTCTCTCAATTTGACCACAGCTTCATAATTTTTTACTTTCCCTGTATCATATTTATCTTTAGCAAATATGTTTTTTTTTATTAATTAATAATTTTTTTAATTCATTTCTATTATCCTTATTTAAATGATTTAAATGGGATTCATATTCATCCAAGTCGATGTATTCATTCAAGTTTATTTCTTTATAATCTTTTCTTTTGTATTCAATATTTTTATTTTTATATCTGTCTCTATTATTTTGACTATTTATATTATTATCAATTTCAATATGTTTTATTTCTTTTGTAACATTTCCAATTTTTTGAAATATTTTTAATTCCTCATTTTGTATTAATTTAAATTTTTTTATTGCGTCAAGTCCAAGTAACATGTCATATGAAAAATTATTATTTTTAATTATATAAACATTCAATGTATCCGAAATTTCATTTATCTTCAATTGTAAGTGGGCCCGGCCTTCAACAAAACTTATCCCGTTAATCGTCTTAAATATAATATTTTCCCTTTTTATTTTTTTTTTTATTTCTTTCATAATTACTTTATAATTAATAAGAGATACATTTGAACCCGTATCATATACTGCTTTGATATTTTTATTTTTGTTAATTACTACATTTAATTTTATTAACGGTATTGTTCTGCCGGGGCTTATACGTTTTTTTCATTCGAAACCATCTCTTCCAAACAGTTTATACTAATTTTTTTATCATATATTTTTTTATTAAAACACTTCTCAACTGGATGATATCGGTCTCCTTTTTCCAATCCTTTACATATATAACAAGGAACCTTCTTGACATTTATATCTGTTTTTATTTCATTATTTTTCTTTTTTATTATAGCCCAATCATATTTTCTTAGCATATTAATTAATTTGTTGGTATTTGTCACCTCATCTTTATCTACTATATTCTGAATATGAATGGGTAAACCTACCATAATATGATTTACTTTTGAGGTTTCTGAAATGGAAGGCTCAGCTTCTACTAATAATCTTTCTTTTTTCAGACAGTAATCGATGACCGATTCTCCCATATATCTATATTTATATGCATATCTCACATCAGACCACCCTTTACTCGCATAAACTAATAAGAAGGATTCTCTCCATTCACTCCAATTACTATCAATAATTTTTTTACTGTTAATCCTGTACCAGTCATTGGCATTTCCTTCTAAAAATAATCGCAATGTTTGTATTTTCATGGAATCTATTATTATTTGATGCCTATGACATTCACTTTCAAATGTTTTTATCCATTCTTTAGCATTTTGTTGAATGCCTATGAATTTCTCAATATTAAATTTTTTTTCAATCTCTAATAAATTTATTTTATTCACATAATCATAATCCAGTTTCATCTCTAATGGATTAGATTTTTCTATATTTTCAACAAAAACTTCTTCCAGCATATATCCATCAAATATAAAATTATCTTTTTCATCTAAATATCTTTTTTTTAATTTTTCTGACAATGCAATATTTATGTTTCTGAAATTTCCCTGTTTTAACATACTCTTACATCCTAATTTCACTGTACTTAGCTGAAAGAGGTCCTGATGTTCACTTTCATGCTGGCTCTCCGTTGGGAATGCATATATTTCATCACTGCCCAGAAATTTTATGGTCTTGATTTTATTCACCAATTTTCCTTCTTCAAATTCCTTAACGATGTGAATCTTTATATCAGAAGGCATGTTTCCAATCTTGAAAAGAATCGATTTATAAGTATGTTCAGGGATTCTGGTAACTAAATCGATTTCGTTCTCTGTAAAGATTTTTATTCAATATTAATTTTTTTTTACATTGATTATTTACAATATTAGAAATATAAATTACCTGTAAAGAAATCGATTCTAAAGTTGATTCTTCCAGATAATTCTTACAAATGCCAAATATAAATTATTAACTAATAATTCTAATTAAAAATTATCCTATTACAATTTATATTCGTCTTTAATCCATTCTAAAATTAGTTAGTTGATTCTTATAAATAATACAAACAATATCACTAACAGATGGCGGTGACTAAAGGGTACTATATAGCAGTGACTTTGTTACATATATATATATATATATTATTTATTTAATTTTTTTTTCATTCGATCAATTGGTTATTAATGATATTATACCGGAAATAAGCAGCTTAGTCGTCTAAAAAAAAAAAAAGAAAAAATAAATACGAGAAAATCAATTGCAATGTTAACGCTTGTCTAATAAATTGCATGCCTTTGAAAGATGAGTGAGCCTTCAAGCACCACCCTAAAAAAGTAATCTAATTCAAATATCACCATTTCTCTTCTCACAATAAATAAATACTGATTAATTATTATATTTATTATAAGTATCTTCTTTTCCAATAAAAAATGAATGAATGAAATGAAGTTTTTGTTTTTTTGTTTTCATTTCCAGTGCATATTAATGGAAACAATTGTAAATTAAGATATATAAATTGGAAAAACACCTACTCTCTCTAATATTGATTAAATATACTAATATAAACATATTTTCATTGATTAATATATATATATATATATATATATTTTTCTAGAATATATTTTTAAACATTTAATTCAACACATAAAAATAAAAAAAAATAATAAAATAAATGATACATCACCTGAAATATAACAACAATAATATTGTATTGAACATTCATATTTACTTTTAGAAATAATAAAAATGAACTGTGGCCAGGCACAGAACCGACCATTTAAAAATAATTAAAATCAACATCAACTTCCGGTTTCCGGATATACAATAAAAGTTGATGAATTCATGCTACTGATGCATTAAGTAAATATACCAAATTTTATCAAAACCCGTTGAGCCGTTCGAGCTGTACACATCTATACGAACATACAAAGGACAATTAATACTATATTTTCAGTGAAATATTTTCCGACAATGAATATAAAATTAATATTTTCTAAACTACCACTTCCAGACTCCGGTTATATACCAAATGTTGATGAATTTATGAAACTGATGCATTAGTTAAATATATCAAATTTTCTCAAAATCTGTTGAGCCGTTCAAGCTATACACGTCTATACGGGAGAGAGAGAGAGAGAGAGAGACATTTTTATCAACCTTAGTGAAAATGATTCAGGAACCTTCAAAACGTATAAAAACATGAAAATCTCAACATCGAAAATGTTCGTGATCGCAATACTATCTCTGGTGAAAGAGTAAAAAAAAAGAGGTGAAAAATAGAAAACCTCAATTTATAAAAATATGAATAAGATTAAATATTCAAAAATCCAAAAAAAAAGCAATGTTCTAAAATATAAATATGATAAAAATAAGTGTAAAATAAAGAGATTAAAATTGAAAATTGATAACAAAGATAGTAATAGAATGAAAGTTTGAAAACCAAATCAAAATTTACCTTATTTTTTCTACCCTCCATTAAAAAAGAGACGGAGGAGGAGAAGGAGAAGGAGGAAGAAGATGAAAGTTAACGATAATGGTACTTGGTAGTAAGAATGAGGTAATTGATCATTTTAATTTGTTACCAATACCAATGTTCGAGGATGAATGGATATGGATGCGATTAAGTAAAAGAGGAGGCGCGAGAGTACCATTGAGGGAAGGAAACCGGAGGTCAGGCAGGGTGACCTGGGGTGACCTCCCACGGCGCCATGCAGTCCCAGATCGATACCCGGCGACGGCACCTGCCCGCGCCTTCACTTCATTTACTCGTCTTCGGTCACCACTCACAATATTCACGTACATACATTTATTAATCCACCTCCACAAGCCACGCTTGACCAACTAACCAATCAATTTATTGCAAAAAAAAAAAAAATATACTAAAATTAATTCCATTAATTCATTCTAACCCTTTTCCTTTCCCCTTCCTCTATAGAGAGTCATAGTAAATCATTCTAATAAAATTACTTTTCACTTTCACAAGAATATTAACCTACCAGTTATTTTTATTGATATTTAATAATTAAATAAATATAAAATAACTTACATTCTAAATTGGAAAATAAATAAATAAGTAACCATTTATAATAATAAATAAGCTGAAGTGTCTCCACTCGACTATCTCGCAATTTGAATTGGATTAAATAACATAATATATTATATTTAAATTAAATTTAATTAACTATAAATTATAAATTAAAATTAATAAATAATATTTATTAAAACAGCTCATGTTTGGCTATTTGTTGATGGCACCACGTCACGTGTTTGCGCGTGAGATTTGCAGTGTTAAAAAATTAATTCTGGTACTTTCAGCGATTCAATCAACCTGAAATTCTATACATAGCAGTTTTATACAATTTTTAATCATGAGAAAAACTATCAAACATATATCTTTATTTTTACGGCCACTTTAGAGGAAAAAAATCAAAACATTGTAGGTAATGACCCTCTTCCGGTTGAGCTACAATTCTCAAAAGTTGATAGAAATCTTTCAAATTTTGAATAATGCCCATGTACAAAAAAATTTCATGATTATAGCTCAAACCGTTTTTGCGTAATCTTGTCAATATACACACACACAGAGACAGACATTTTTCTCAACCTTAGTGAAACTGATTCAGGAACCTTCAAAACGTATAAAAACATCAAAATCTCAACATCAAAAATTTTCGTGATCGCAATATTATCTCTAGTGAGATAGTAATAAATATATATATATATATATATATATATATATATAAATAAATAAATAAAAAATTATGACTGTCATTTAACTATATTTGTTTTGTTAATTTGTTGAGATAGTAAAAAAAAAAATATTTGGCAATACAAATCTTCAACATTTTTCAATATTCATCTATTTTAACGTATATTTTTTTTATTAAAATAACACTTTATTATTCTTTAAATATTATCTGCACCCGAAACATATATTCTACTAATTAACCTGATAATTCATCTCGTATATTGGACTCTAATTTTTCAGGTTTTCCTCATTGTTTTTTTTTAAATACTTTAATTATATTTTGAATCAATATTTTATTCTTAATTTTATTGAATTCATTTATCTGATACACACAAATGGTGACAGTTGAATTGAATGCAATAATTTCAATAGTAATTTTACCAATTTCAATAATAATATATGTATATATAAATTTAAATTAAAATTATTGAACAATAAATTGAACTCTAATTTTTAGTTATCACACATCAAGTTAATATCAATTATAATCTCTTACCCCACATCTTATTACTATCACGCCAGAGATAGTATTGCGATCACGAAAATTTTCGATGTTGAGATTTTGATGTTTTTATACGTTTTGAAGGTTCCTGAATCATTTTCACTAAGGTTGAGAAAAATGTATGTGTATGTGTGTGTATGTAGACAAGATTACGCAAAAACGGTTTGAGCTAGAATAATGAAATTTGGTACATGGGCTTTGTTCAAAATTCATAGTTTTCTATCAACTTTTGAGAAATGTAGCTCAACCGGAAGAGGGTCATTACCTACAACGTTTTGATTTTTTTCTTCTAAACTGACCGTAAAAATAAGGATATGTTTGATAATTTTTCATATGTTTATAATAATTGTATAAAACTGCTATATATAGAATTTCAGCTTAATTGAATGAAAGTACCAGAATTAATTTTTTAACACTGCAAATCTCACGCGCCATCACGAGACGTGGTGCCATCAACAAAGAGCCAAACATGCGCTGATTTAATAAATATTATTTATTAATTTTAATTTATAATTTAATTAATTTAATTTAATTCAAATTAATATATGTTATTTAATCCAATTCAAATTTCCGAGATAGTCGAGTAGAGACACTCCAGATTTTTTTTTAGTATTATCACTGAATAAATCAAATAATTTGTAAAGATATAAATGAATTCAATTGAATTAATTGATTATTTAATATAATAAAATTCCAAAACAAAAATATAATTTTATAATTTTAATTATAAAAAAATTTTAAATTTTAATTCTATTTTTTATCATTGAAAATTAAAATTAGACTTTAGACCTAATGAAAATTTTTTTTTTTTTTTGAGACTGATAGACTAATTTTATTAAGTAATAGAGATTCATCTAATTATCTCCCCATGCTCAAAAAAACAAAAAAAAAAAAAATTTTAAAAATTTAAATTTTTTTTTCTTCGATTTCTTTATTTCTAGCGAAATATATTATAAATTTATAATTATAATTATTATTATTATTATTATTTCAACTTCTTAAAAGCCAGATTTTACATATATTATAATATTTTCTGATAAGGGTGGTGTGGCAAAGTTTAAAAAAGTATCAAGTTTTGGATACCTGTTTTATGCTTGCTAGGCTACTATTTACACAAAATTAAAGTTCTAATCTACCTATTCAACTAACCTATCTTCTTTGTATAAAATTTACATAAATTAACAGTGTTTGAAAATTCGCTATTTATCACCTTAAACAACTTATTTTATTATATCATTATAATATCCAGTGTATTAAAATATATAAACAATTCATGGATTATTATCATGTCGTGTCACTTGATTCAGTTTTAAAAAGTTCAATTGAAAATTCTCAATTGAAAAAGAAATGAATGAAAATAACGTTTCATCTCTAATTATCATTCGATTCTAAATAAATAAACCATGATGAATAACTAGTTAGTTAATCAATATACGATAAAAGTAATGTTTTAGAATTTAAATGTTTTATGTCGTGTCTCTGTAAAATAATTTAATATCATCGATGATTACTTTTTAGATATTTAATTCTTATAATCGTACATTATCATATATATATATATATCTATTTGATATTTGAATGACAATGTTAATGTAGTTGTTCATTTTTTAATTTTTAATCATAATTAAAGGAATAAATTTTTCTGTTAGAAAAAAAAAAAAATTTTGGATAAGTCATTAATTATACTACTATAATAAAAAAAACAATATAAAATAGGTTGACCTGTGGCCAGGTTTGAAGTAAATTAATTTTCAGCTACAGAAACAATTTCAAATAATTTTAATATATCTATTAATGTAATAAAAAACAGATAGGCATATAACATAAATATTTTTAATTTTATTTTATTTATAATATATATGTAAGACCAGGATGTGACGTCATGAATGGCTGGATGTGACGTCATATAATTTTAAATTAAGAAAAAACTAATAAAGATGATTTTTCTCGAGGATAAAACCAATACAAAGAGCATGATGATTCGTGGTGATATGTAAAAAATATCCTCATTTGAAATTTGGTGTGAAAATAACTCTTCCCTTCCTATCGTAGATCGCTAATACTACCACTTGCGGTTTGCACCAAAAGTTGATCAATTCATCATACTGATGCATTAAGTAAATATACCAAATTTCATCAAAATCCGTTGAGCCGTTCAAGCTGTACACATCTATACGGACGGACGGACGGACAGACATCATGCTAAAAATACTTTTTTCTGTTAAGAAAATGCATGATTCGTAGAGATATGTAAAAATCTCCACATGTGAAATTTGGTGTGAAAACAATACCTACCTTACTATCGTCGGTCGGTACAAATGGAAAAATCAATGATTTTTTGAGCTTTTGGAATTTCAAATAAAAATATAAATCAATAAGTAGGTAGCCTTTGACAATGATTGATCATCATTTATCATCTGATATGTTTATAGAATCTGAGATGTATAATTTTATATTGATTGAAATAGAAATTAAATTGGTTTATCATATTACATATTAAATATGTTTTAATATGTGATATTATTTGTTATTAGATGGATTGGATATTTTGAGGTCTTTAAAGATTTAAATTTTGAAACTTTATTTATTCTAATCCTATTATAACCATCTTTCATAAAACGTGGTTGTTTTAAGAAAAATTATTAAGAAATGATCATACATACACTTCTATAAGCAATATTTAGGTATATTAATTGTATATATAATTATATCGGCGAATACCGAACTGCGCCAATTATGTAATCAGCGTATGTTTCGTTTATGGACTGTAGAAATTGTGTTGCCGGTATCGACTGCGCCAATTACTTTACTCACTGGGATAGTGGATAATTAAAAGGTAAAATAAAAAGCAAGATTTGATCAAAGAAAGAGAAATATATTTGAGAACTAATTATAAATTACAATGATTAAAGGGACGAAAGGGAGAAAAGTGTCGAGGATCACTAACGTTTATACCTCATTTGCTCTAAATCTATCTCTACTGTGTGTCCGTCTCGCCGCTTATTTATATTAATTTAAGTGGAGGGGTGGTGGAGGGAAGGGGTAGATGCATTTTAATAATCTTTCTTTATTCTATCAAGTAACATGGCCTCCTTGCTTTGATGAAACTATTAAGGAAGTGTAGAAGACATACACAATTAATTTTTTGTTATTCAAACTTCTCATCATCACTTCTGTCACTCATATTTTTTTGATCCACAAATGTTTCAAAGATTTTGATTTTGATTGATTGTTAAATATCCAGAATCGTTCTGGTCTCCCAAAACCATATCAATTAAATAATACAGCTATGTCATTTAAGATACAGGGTGGACCAAAAGTCCGGTAACATTTCAAATGGTTATAAAAAATACAAAAAGAGATATGAGAGAAAATATGTTTATTTATTATAAAAGTACTAAAATCAGGGTTTTATTTTTTAAAAATAACGTCGTCCAAATCTGCCCCTTGTTTAGTTTGGTACCCCTGTAACCTAGTGCGGAAATTTTCCATCACCGCCCGACAAGTGTTTGGAGAAATGTTCTGAATTTCCTCGCGTATATTTTCTTTTCATTCTTCAATAGACTGAGAGTTGTTATTAAAAACTTTACTTTTGAGGTATCCCCAAAGGAAAAAGTCCATTGTGGACAAATCCGGGCTACGGGGTGGCCAGTTAATGTCACCTCTTTTGGATATGACTTTTTGCCCGAAAATTGCTGTACAATTTGAATTTTATACGGGTGTAAATGTAAATCCTTGTGAAGAATACGATTTAAAGATGTCCTGGACACATTTAAAATACTAGACCGCTTTCGAGTAGAGTGGCCAGGTTGTTCGTACGCGCTCTATGTTTGCGGGCTCTCTCGACGTCCTAGGTCGGCCGGATCGTAGTTGATTTAATGTTGAACCCGTCTCTTCGAACTTATTTACCCTTATTTTTAATTGCACGAGTTGATGGAGCTTGATTTCGTATGTTGTACTGTGTACAAAATTTTCGTCGCGCTTCAGTAGCAGAATCGTTGTTGCGATAGTACTCGCGTACGCAAAACGCGCGTTGTGCTCTGCTGAACGACGCCATGGCAATGAATTCCAACTAACCGCTCTCGCGTTTAGTAACGCGCCGTTCCCCCACATCCCCCGCAATTCAAAGCAGCGCTCGATTCAAATGTTACCGGACTTTTGGTCCACCCTGTATATGCAAATATTTTCATTGAGCCATATTATATTTGGAAAATTTATCTTCATGTTTTGTAGATCATAGTTTTATATTGAGGGAATTTTTTCTTTTTTTTTTTTTTGAAATTTTAGTGAGTATATTTTTTATTTTTTTGTTCTATTGATTATTTATTTGATTAGAAATTGATTGGTTGAGTGGTTGTTTTTCTCATTCATGATTCCTATCATTACTTATGCACACTCGAATGGAAAAAAACATCTTAACGGTTAATGACATTTCAATTAAATATACTTTTACTCACATCATCTTATAAAAATATTTATAAATCAATCAATTCGATTATACATATTGATGACAAGTCAAATAAATACAATTGATTAGAACTTGAGAAAAAAAAACAACTTTAAGTCTATAATTAAATTAAAATTAAAGAATAAGTCAATTGTAAAATTGATAATATGTTTAGTTAACTATATTTATATAAAAATAATTGAAATAGAATATATGTATATAAGTATTTGACATGATGTTTGCTTCTTGGAGTGAGATCTTGACAAAGTTACTCATGATGCATGAATTTCATTAATTATTTTACATGTTTCATATATAAGTTCAAACTAGTTACGCCCTCCTACTCTTTCTCACTCTCTCTCATGTTTCCAGAGATGAATTCAAATCAAATTTTCTAATAGGATGCAGGTCTCTATCAATTTTAATCTCTGTTAAATGGATGATAGAGGATATATGTAGATTATGAAATTATTCTATATGAACATTTGTATATATTAAACAAAGACATTAAAGTGAATATTAAAATATTAAATTTAAGCAGAGTATTATCATTTAATTTGAAGATGGCATGGAGGATAAAATGACATTCGGATGACTTATCCATTCAAGAATTAAATCTTGAATTATTTTTATATTTTTTTTTCAATCTATACTTTTAAGTTATTTGTAAATAAAATTAAAAAAAAATTCCTCTAGATTCTATTATAAAATCGTAAAATCTTTAATATCATATTATAAATACAATCCCATATAAAATTATAAAAAGAAAAACCACCATTTCAATTAATATGAAAAGATAAAGGAAAAACAGATTCCAAATTTAAAATTAGCACAAACACTTTCTGGGTGCTAAATTAGTAAGATACCTGAATTCTTGTCTAAATTTTCACTGGATTTAATTAAAAAAATAAATAAATAAATAAAAAAGAATATAGGTATATTCATTTTATTCTATTCAATAAAATAGAAAATTTTTTGATAAAAATTATATCCAAAATTGAATACTTAATATTAATATTTAAAGAATTTTAAAATTATAATTAAGTATTAAATTCAATCAAATTTAAAATAAAATATAAAAAATGCCTAATCATTTCATTAACTTATCAACGAACTTTTAGTTCTTTTATAAAATCTATATGTCTGTGTGTCTGTCGCCAAAAATGTAATTTCCCACAAGCCCCCAAACTGGCTGCGTCATATCACCACCCCTGTCAGGGATATGACGAAAAAGATGAATTTTAACTATCTCGCCAGAGATATTGCGAGTTATTTTCGATGTCGAGATTTTGGTGTTTTTATACGTTTTGAAGGTTCCTGAATCATTTTCACTAAGGTTGGGAAAAATGTCTGTGTGTGTGTGTGTGTGTGTGTATGTGTATGTATGTAACCAAGATTACGCAAAAACGGTTTGAGCTAGAATCATGAAATTTGGTATACGGGCATTATCCAAAATTCGTAGTTTTCTCTCAACTTTTGAGAAATGTAGCTCTACCGGAAGAGGGTCATTACCTACAATGTTTTGATTTTTTTCCTCTAAAGTGGCCGTAAAAATAAAGATATATGTTTGATAGTTTTTCTCATGATTAAAAATTATATAAAACTGCTATGTATAGAATTTCAGGTTGATTGAATCGCTGAAAGTACCAGAATTAATTTTTTAACACTGCAAATCTCACGCGCCAACACGTGACGTGGTACCATCAACAAAGAACCAAACATAGGCTGGTTTAATAAATATTATTTATTAATTTTAATTTATGATTAATTAAATTTAATTTAAATATAATATATTATGTTATTTAATCCAATTCTCAAATTGTGAGATAGTCGAGTGGAGACACTCCAGCTTTTTTTTGAATAATAATTATTAATTTTTATTTAAAAACAAATTTAAATAAATACCAATTGTATTAAAAAGAATATAACTAATTTTAATTTTAAAAAAAATCTTGTATATTCTTCTTTTTAACATTCCTTCATGAATTGGGGAATTCAAATTCAAATATAATTTTCAATTTTATTGTAAAGTTATTTATATATTTGATTACTATATTTCTAAATAAGATAGTAATTTTTCTAAATAAGATTAAAAAAATTAAACTTATTTTTATTATCATTATTAAGCTCATTTAACTTATTCATTGACTTTTAAAATGATTGATTGAATGGAAAATTAAAATATTTTTAAACGTTAATATCTGATCTTACATATTAATTCAACATCGAAATTATTTTTATTAATCTTTATAAATTGTATATACTAATATATTGATTTGAGATTTTCTAAAGAGTATACATAGAACATAGTTTATCCGTTGAATTTTTTTTTTTTTTTTTTTTTTTATTGTAAATATCTTTTCAATTACAAATTTTAGTCAATATTTGCTCCCTATGAAAAGACTACTCGTAACTTTTTATGTTCTCTACATCGACATATATATATACAAAAATATATATATATAGTAAGGTTATATATTTTCTATTGGTTCTCTTTAGACAGCCAATTCAACCCTGCTAAAATAAATATGTATCGAGGGATGATCAAAAAAAAAAATGATAAATTTGGAAAATATTCTAATATATATGCACATATATAAGTATTAGATTTCTTGCATATCTAACAGGCCATATATTCTCTTGTACTAATGATCTATTATTATTATAATCTAATGCAAAATTATTTAAATTAAGAAAAAAAGAAGATGTTGAGATTTAGAAAGAAAATCTATATATATAAAAAATGTTTTTGTCTTCACATTGCTCAGAATGTAAAATTTTTTGCATATCTTCACGTTTCATTACCTCTAGAATACAAAAGTAACTTAAAAAAAGTTCATATCTATCTGTCTGTCCGGGAAATTGTGACGATATAGACTCAAAATTGGCTGAACAGATTTCTATGAAATTATATGACAATATTCTTATATACCTGTATTTGAATATAGATTATTTATTATCTCAATATTTATTCAATAACCACAAAAATTTATATATTTCATGTTGACATTCAGCGCCTCTGGTAGATCAGTTAAGAAGTCGATTAATTTCCGACAGTGAATATAAAATTAATAATTATAGAAATTTCTATAGAAAGAATGTTTTAAATATTTAAATTTTTATTTTAATTTTTAATACTCAATGATCTTTTCAATTATTTTTATTTAATTTATTCTAAAAAATGGATTTATTGATTATATGAAAATTAAAATATGATTTTTTAGACAAATGATATAAAGGAGTTGTTTGAAATTGTTGTCTTTTTAAAATTGGGTATCTATTTAACTCTGTGGCTCTACGGAACTTGAAAGCAGTAACCACACCCCTCCAAGTATTCCTATTCTGAGCCACAACCCTCCAATCCCTATCCTGTCCCATCTCTCTCATGAACCTTCCCACATTATCCACCCACCGCGTCCTTGGTCTTCCAAGCAGACGTTTCCCACTCAGTCTCCCCAGCAATATATTTTTCGCCATTCTTTCCTCTCCCATTCTAGCCACGTGCCCTGCCCATCTCTATTTTATAATTCTAACTCTATCTGAAGATGCATAGAGGTCATGCAATCTTTAAAAGTGGGTACATTTTTACCGACCAACGATAGTAAGGGAGGTATTGTTTTCACACCAAATTTCACATGTGGAGATTTTTACATATCTCCACGAAACATGCATTTTCTTAACAGAAAAAAGTATTTTTTTGTAAGTATTGATTTTGTAATCCGTTTATTTAGCTATAAGCTAAGGAATGTCAAATTAACTATTGATAATTAATTTATTTTTCAAATACTTAAATGGATCCTTGTTTTTAATAATTAAATAATAAATCAAAAATTAAATTTGAAAGAAATTGAAATAAATAAATATGTATGTATATATATACGTTTATATAAATAAAATTAATGAAACGTGAAATAGGAATCATGAATATATTAAATTCCATTAAAAACTTTTCACTTAAAACATAAAATTTAAATTCCTATAAATAATGAATAATGAATCAATCAGTTGAATAAAAAAAATCAAACACTTCCTAAAATAGAAAACCTTTATTTATTAATAAATAACTTCTATTATAATTATTAACTCTATGTTATGAAATTGAATTAAATATTAGTAACTACCAAGTAGAATTCCTTTTAAAAATACTTTCTATGAAATGTCTCTTAAAAAATTCATTTTAACCATTAAATTTTGAACTCGAATCAAATAAGTTATGTTAAAATTTTTAAAGGTATTATATATTTTAAAAAATATTACCTCTACCTATATAGTTATCTATAGACTTTTTGGAAAAAAAAATATTAAATAAATTAAACAAAATTATTTTCCCTTTGATTTAATAGTTTCAAATTAATTAATAATATATTATTACCATTGATACATTCATTTTCAATATGTTTTGTAATATAATTGAACAAATAAAAATTTAATTTTTATAATATCAAATTTTTTTTTTTGTTAAGTTAATTACAATTCTCTAGAATCTAATAGTTAGTATATCCATACTTAAATATATACCTATACCAGTGGTTCTCAACCTTTTTTTTTTACCGCGGCACACTTTTAACGGTTTAAAAACACACACAGAAAAAAAAGATAAATGTAAAAGTTTAGCATATTGAAAAAAAGTGGTCCCAAAAACGGTTTACCTTTTTTTTAATTGAAAAAATTTAGAAAAAAAAGTCGGAAATGTTTAAGAGCCTCATAATCTCGCGGCACACTAAAGTGCCGCGGTACATTGGTTGAGAATCACTGAACTATACACATAAATATAGAAATTTTACTTTAAAAAAAAACAAAAAAAAAACATTAGTAATAACTATTAAAAAATTTCAGACTTTAATAAATATATAATTTATCTAAAGCAAAGAAAAATGTATTAAAAAGTATGTAATAAAAAAAAAAAAATAATTTATTGTAAAATTATTTTAATAAATAATTTGCTATTTATATATTTTGAAATCAATTGAAATTAAAAATAAAATAGATGTGAGAATATTTGAAGAGAATATGATTTGGATATGAATGGATCTTTCTGTCTAAAGAATTTACCAAAATAATTAAAATATATTGTAGAGACTCTCTCAAACCCAACTCAAATGTATATAAGTACATATTTTATTGTAATAAATGACACGATAGTGAAGGTATACACCAATTTTTATTTGGATATAAGTAATTGATGAGTGCTAGTAAAGAAAAGTCAAATCTCGGGGCATGTGGGCTAAAATATATAAACTCTCACTTTTCACTCTGATGAGTATTGGTTTAACCTTTGTCTAAGCGACCAAATCAATCTAAAGCCTTGTTTAGGTAGTAGATTTTATACCCTTAACCATAAAAACAACCTAAAATCACCTAAACTCATTCCTGTCTCCTTATTCAATTGTTAGAAGAATGAAAAATGAATGAATGAATGATATCTATGATATTTCTTATACATTATACTTACTGTTTTTTTATTGTTATTTAAAATATATTTTAATTATATATTATTACTCGTATTGTATATGTTATATCTATCAATCTCAGTGGCTTTACGAAACTCGACAGTTCTTGGCTGCAACAACCACATTTCTCCAAGTACCCCTATCCTGAGCCACAACCATCCAACTTCTACCCTCTCCCATCTCCCTCAAGTCCCTTCCTACATTATCCATCCACCGCGTCCTTGGTCCTCCAAGAGGACATTTCCAATTGTGCTCTCGTCTCCCCACCAATATATTTTTCACTATTCTTTCCTCTCCCATTCTAACTGCCTGCCCTGCCCTTTTATAACTTTAACTATATCTGGAGGTGCATAGAGATCATGCAATTCCTTGTTAAGCAGTCTCCGCCATTCCCCGGTGACCTCATCTATTTTTGGCCCATAAATGCTGCGAAGAATCCTATTCTCAAATACTCTAAATCTACTCTCGTCCCCCAAGGTCATTGACCATGCTTCATAATACAACAGGGAAAATAAAATTATTGTATTATATATAATAATTTTGATCCCCTTTGATAATAATTTTGACGAGATAAGCTTCTTTACTGTATGATCACAGGCGTTACCCGATTGCAATCTTGATTTAAATTCTTCTCGAATATTATTATCCTTCGTGATTACAGAATCTTAGGATTTAAATTTTTCTACATTTTCGAATTCTTCATTTTGTATGTTAAGACTTTGGTGTCTACAAATAATATCTAATATTGATTTGGCCTGAATTCACTTTGATATTGTCCAAATATTTCCTCTGCATAAAGTTATATTTTTAATAAAATTGGATATCTATATGTCTAAAATATGTACTTATAATTATTCAATCTTTTGCGGTAGCAATACTAATTTTGGCCCATAAATGCTGCGAAGAATCCTATTCTCAAATGCCCTAAATCTCCATATGAATAAAATGTTATCTAAATCTAAAGATAGAAAATTGAATAATTGGTAAGTTGTTTTTGTTTTTTGAATCACAATACTGTTATTTAGGTAGTTATTTAGGTATTATTTATTGAAACAACTCAAATTCTATCAAAAAAGAACAATTTTTTTTTTTACTAAATCTTTAATCAATTTAAACAAGATGAATTTTAATTTTTTTTTTTTTTAATATAATAGAAAACAATTATTTTTTCAACCTTGTGTAATCATTGACTTTATCAATTACCTTCCAAAAGATTATTCCATATTATTAAATTTTTTTTTTCTCTCTTATGTAAAGATAAAAAGAAAATATCTTAAATTTTCATTCAAAGCAAAGTTCGTGAGTTGATGAAAATTCTACGGATCGAATATTTATGGTAAAGGGCACGATTGTTTTTTCTATTTCGTTAGTAAAGTGTTTTCAAAAGCAAAATGGCCTCTATTTCAATTTATAACCTTAACATAGAAAATAAAAGAACAGTTATGCGAGTGTTTTAGTAAAAGAAAGAACAACTTTTCTGTATCTCTTTTCTAAACTATTGATCAATGTTTGTTCCAAATTGGTGTTGTTATCGTGCATCACTTTTTATTGACTTTTTAGTTACAAAAGGGTTGTTACATTCCATTTTTATAAAACTTTTATATAGAGACAATATAATATGTAGGATTTTAATGTGTAATAAAAAATTTCCGATAATCCAATTTTTAAAATATTATTTTTATTAAAATATAAAATAGTAGGATAGTATTAATAGATATTGTTTTATTTTGTTTATATTACTTTATTATATATTATATACTATATTCTAATCTGTAATTTATAATAGCTGGAACACCGAGCTATCGTTAGACCTTTTTACAAATTTATACAATTTATCATTATAAACTTTAAAAATTTTACAATTTTTGAATTATTTATTACAATTGTTAAATGGGTTTTCTAAAAATGATCCATCAAAAATTTATTTCCTAAAATGGTACAAATTAATTAAAATAACTTGATTTTCAATTTTTAGATGAAAAATATATTTAAATTTACTTGATAAAATATTGGATTCTATATTATGTTGTTATAATTAGATGTCTGGCTTCAGTTTTATATTTTTCAATGTAGCAATAGCTTATAGATTGTTTCGATCAAGGATTACTACTGATAATAGTATAAATTCAGAAATTTTATTGACACCTGTACATGTCTCTATTTTAATTAAGAAAGGAGGTTATATTTTTTCTTTTTATTTTATAATATAATTTATAAAATAAAATTAGATCAAATTTATTTAACAATTTATTTGATATTTCTTCCTTTAGAATTAATTGTTTATATCTATTATATGTTGCTAACTTCATGAATAATTCTTTTTTGGGAGTGGAATGATAAATATATTTCGTAATTTTATTCTAAAATATTATTAAAATAAATATTTTTAATTTTATTTCGAAATTAAATAATAAATTTTAAAATATTTTAAATATAAAAACAAATATTCATATCAATTAAAAAAGAATGACGTAATTTGTGACGCCATTAAAATTTACTATTTTAAATTAAGAAAATACAAATAGTTGATTTTTCCTGAGGCGTAAACCAATACAGATCGATTTTTCTTTATAAATATTATCTATGGTGTGAATTTCAAAAAAATCCTTAAAGTGGTTTAATATTTCAAAAATACAAATATATATATATACAATTCTTGCTAGTATAATAAGACAAGATATAATATTTGTTTTTAAAACTAGAGAGCAGAGTAATTATTATTAGAATTTAATTAAAGATTTAAATTGGAAAGTTCTTGCTTATAAAGACTTTAACACATTAAATATTTATGACTTCCATGTTTATCATTCATTTGTCTATTTGTAACATATTTGAAGGGAATTGGCGAACGAGAAGTCATCTATGTAGGGATTAAATTTGGTTACAAGTGTGTAGATCAAAGTAATAGAGGAAAGGTTTCCCCATTAATTCCATATGAGATCAACGGTAGAGACCATACGGGATTATAACATGGATTCCCGCTCCATTAAACAAGGATTTACTTGACTAGATACAAATCAGGCGATGATAGGATTTAAAAGCAATCATCACAAAAAATAACTGCCTCTCGTGTCCAATAAGAACGTATCATGATGATACTTTTACACCTCAACTTTATAAAATCATAAAACCCTTTAATTGTGTGAATATTATCACATAAATTAATTTTATATCTCTCCAGTTGTTATTTCTTTAATTCATTAATTGAATTGTTTTTTTTTTGTTTTGTTTTTTAAAATTAAAAATTTCAAGTATATAAAAAAAATATTGCAATTTTTAATTAATTAATTATTATTAATATCACTAATAATAAAAAAAAACTCTGACTTTGTACGTCCTACGCAAGGACAACGCGTATCAAGTCGGTTATATCAATGAGGCGTCCTATGATCAGTATAAAGGGTCCTCTCAACCTTTACCTTGATTATCTTGATCGGAGGCACTATCAAGTAGCTTTTCCCCAATGTTGTTCCCGGAGGCTTGGTTGACTCCGTCCCATAGACCCCAGCTATGGAAATTCCCTTGCCCGTGAGGCAGTCGCTACCCACACACCCAATGGCGCCTTAAATAATAATAATAATAATAATAATAATAATAATAATAATAATAATAATGTTGTAAACTTGTTAATTATATAAAAATTTAAAAAAAATCAAATGATTAAGTTATTTTTATATTATATTAACTTTTTGTAATTTTCTGTGTGTTTCAGGTAAGAGTATAACATTGTTGAAACAACTGACAGTTAATCTTCAACATTTGCCAATAAGAAGTATTGGAGTTGATTCTTCGTTTCAAGTGATTCATAAACAATAAATAAAAATAAAATATTGTTAAGTGAGATTTGATACGAGAAAGATACGAAAATAGTTTATATTAATCAATTAATAAATATATAATAAATTTTAGATAAATAAATAAAATTTATAACAAAAACAAAAAAAAAACTTGGTGAAGTGTTTGTGGTAGCTCAGTCGTTTATGCGTTTGAATTTAAGAAGAAAAAAATAATTCGCATCGAATCTCGGTAAGTGAATCTACTCGTTTCTATTTATTTATTATTTTTGAATACTTTTTTCTCCTACCATTCACACTAATCATTCATTCTATTCTATTCCAAATCCCTAACGATACCCTTTTTTCACGCTTTTATTTAGTTTCACATCGTCGTGTCCTCTCGTCAGATCTTGCAATGTGAATTTGACCCACTTCCCAATGTTCGAATGAGCTGAAATTTTGTATACATATGTAACTCCGATGGCAATGCAATATTCAGGTTTATCTCAGGTATTATTAATAATATTATTACTGGGAAAGGAAAAGAATACGAAGGCCATTTCATTGTATATGCACTTCGTCGTGTCATGTCGTCAGATCTTGCAATGTGAATTTGACCCACTTCCCAATGTTCGAATGAGCTGAAATTTTGTATACATATGTAACTCCGATGACAATGCAATATTAAGGTTTATCCCTCGGTGACCTCGGAGGTATTATTAATAATAATATTACAAGGAAAGGAAAAGAAAACGAAGGCCATTTCATTGTATATGCACAAACCTTTCTGTTGTTTTTTTTTTGATTTTTCCACTATACTTGATAACGATATCTATTTGAAGTAGAATTTGCGTTTTTCCTTGCATGATTGGCGCCTACGCTTTCATTTTTTAGATATGATTAATTGTAAAGAAATCGAGATATGTGTGGAGTAATTATTTACTCCTTTTTAGTGAATTTAAATAAAAGCGTGTTTTTAAAAAGTTTTTTTTTTTATTTGTGAAATACTGATCACATAACACGATTTAAAATCAGACTAGAATCAGGGTTGAAATTATTTATATTAAATAAATATTCTTTCTTTGTTTTATTATTCATACTTTATTTAAAGATCATTAAAAATAAATCTTTATTTTTTAAGATCTAGAATAAACATTAAACATGTGTTCATATTGACAAATATATCAAAAAGCTCTTCACACTGGATGATGTTGATTGAGAGAGATTGAGATGAATGATCCAAGAAGTAGATACGTACTCGGATAAAAGACACAAACAAATTAAGTGATTTTTTTTTTCAAATTCCTCTCTTATTTTTTTAAAATAATTTTTCAAATTTTCAATAACATATTAATAAAGATAAATTTAAACTTTTATATATGAAGAGAACTCTAAGATATTAATAATACTGTAGGTTCCGAAAAAAGAAAATATTTAATTATCTTGATTTTTTTTTTATTTATTTATTTTCTTTTTTTCTAAAAATAATTGGAGTTATTTTTATTTTTAAATTTAAAATTGAAATTTGAAGGATATAGATTGTATTTTTTTTCTTTCAATTCCACTGAATTATTAAATAAATGGACACACGATATTCGATTATTCTTTTATCTTAGTGAAATTGATTTCTAATATTTATACTCTGAGTTTATTTTTATACACATTTCTTGGAGAACAAATTATTCTTATAGAAATAATAATACTACTTTCACTTTTTCATTGAAGATCGTTTTTCTAATAATTAAATTTTTGAATTATTTATTTATTTATTAGAGACAGATTGCTATTTATTAATTCACGAAAATTGTTTCTAAATACAAGGCTATCACAAAAGAATGGTGCGGTTTCAGTAATTCGTAGGAAAATTGTAGGGAAATTTCTAAATGTTATAATGGTTTCTCTGAAACCCAAAAGTTTGTTTATAAGCTGTTCTAACCTCAACATCAGTTCTTGTACTGTTGTTGCGGTGAGTTTAGTGAGTTACTATGTTCTCTGTTAAAGATAAAACAAAGTGTGTTTTATTGATGGCTGAATTAAAATCCGTAATTTTAGTTCCGACGTGAATTTGGAAGAGATCCATCACACAAAAATAACATAACACGCTGGTTTAAACAATTTCAAGAAACTGGATCATTTCAGAAACGGAAATCAGCCGGCAGTCCAAGTGTACCAGACGAAACGGTTGAACTAATTAGACAATCAGCAATTAGAAGTCATGGGAAGTCCATCCCAGATGGTGCTCACCCACACTTCAGTGCATTGGTCACGGACGCTTTGAACGAAGAATTTGGAGATCGATGGATAAGCCGGAAAAGACCTATGCTGTGGTCTCCAAGGAGTCTAGACCTGACACCTTATGATTTTTTCTTGAAAAACATTGTTTATTCACAAAAAATTCGCGACATGAACCAGTTAAAAAACAGGATTAATGAAGCAATGACAACCATAACCGATGGGGTGATTTTTACATTTCTTCACAAATAATGCATTTTCTTAACCGAAAAAAGTATTTTCCTTATATTTACTTACTACATTCATCAACTTTTGGTGTATATTCGGAAACCGGAAGTGGTAGTTTACAAATTATTAATTTTATATTCATTGTCGGAAAATATTTCACTTAAAATATAGTAGTGATAAATAATTGATTAATTAAACTAAAAATAATAACTAAGATATAATAACTAATATAATGTTGTTTGGAAATTAATTTATTTCAAATCGTCGGTCGGTTTTGTGTTTATAATTACAATGAAAACATATTCCAATTTAAATAAAAACTATTAACCTCTTTTTTTCTCTTAGAAAAAATTTGTTATACTTAATTTATTGTTTTATCGTTAATATTATAATAAAATTTTGAACTTAATTTGGAATTTATATATTTTTTTTTTGTTTCACATATATATCTTGTATTAGATATAAATATACTGGTATATAATGGTACTAACCTATTGGTTATTTGCTTCTACACGGGGTAGAAGCTAGTAGTCAATTATCTAACCAATTTCATTTTGGAAAAATACAGAATTTTCACGTCATCCCCATTATTAACTGTGTGATATATGAGAAAGGGGTGTGAATTTGTAATAAATTTAAAGTTTACCCTATCTATATGGATTTTTTTAAAGCATACAAAATATTTATCATACTATTTTTAATTTAAAAAAAAAAACGATTTTTCTTCTCTTTGACATTTCAACAACACAGACAGACATGCACAGACACACATGCGATTAAATAAACCATTCAATAAATATTTAATATATTTTTATATATATCTACATATTTTTATTCTCGTTCAAAAGATATTATATACTTATATCCTTAACCATGTAAATTAACAACAACAATTTTAAATTTTGATATTGTATTTAGTTATAGAATTTCAAAATGAACGAATAATAATAATAATACAATAATAACACAAATGAAAAGCAATTTGTAAGATACATATAGGTAATTTTATTACAGTACAGTATATATATTATTAGTTCAATGATTAAATAATATAACTACAATTAAAATTGATGTTATAAATTTTATTAATAATGTTGTAGAAATTTATTTTAAAATAATACAAATTATTTTTTTTTGTGTTTCAATAATATTAATTCTCAATTATTAATTATTCTAAAAATTAAATTATAAAAAATCTGGAGTGTCTCCACTCGACTATCTCGCAAATTTGGATTGGATTAAATTAACACACATATATTATATTTAGATTAAATTTAATTAATCAAATTATAAATTAAAATTAATAAATAATAAGATAGTAAAAAAAAAAATAACAAAACAATATATTTAGAATCTTCAGAGAATTATTAATTTGAATTATAAATAAATTTATAATAAAAAATTAGCTGGAGTGTCTCCACTCGACTATCTCGCAAGTTGAATTGGATTAAATAACATAATATATTATATTTAAATTAAATTTAATTAATTATAAATTATAAATTAAAATTAATAAATAATATTTATTAAACCAGCGCATGTTTGGTTCTTTGTTGATGGTACCACGTCACGTGTTGGCGCGTGAGATTTGCAGTGTTAAAAAATTAATTCCTATACTTTCAGCGATTCAATCAAGCTGAAATTCTATATATAGCATTTTTATACACTTTTTAATCATGTAAAAAACTCTCAAACATATATCTTTATTTTTACAGTCACTTTAGAGGAAAAAAAATCAAATCGTTGTAGGTAATGACCCTCTTCCGGTTGAGCTACATTTTTCAAAAGTTGATAGAAAACTACGAATTTTGAATAATGCCCATGTACCAAATTTCATGATTCTAGCTCAAACCGTTTTTGCAGACATTTTTCTCAACCTTAGTGAAAATGATTCAGGAACCTTGAAAACGTATAAAAACATCAAAATCTCGACATCGAAAATTTACGTGATCGCAATACTATGATATCTCTAAAAAAGAAAATTTGTATTTATAATATGATATTAAAAAGATTTTACGATTTTATAATAGAATCTAGAGGAATTTTTTTAATTTTATTTACAAATATAACTTAAAAGTAACTTATATGAGAATCGAATTCTCGTTTACAAGTTTTTTGATTTTCATTCAGTCTAAACATCATTAAATAATAAATTTAATTTATTTATTTTTAATATGATTTAATTAAGTGCTCTAAAAAAAATGATTCATTACTCTTTTCAAAAAATATAAAATTTTATAGTTTTGTATGGAGAAAAAAAAATTATCTTTAAAATCAACATTGATTAATTTTTCTTTTTTTTAATAAAAAGTGAGAATGTGAATTATATACATATATACATATATATATATATATATATATGTATATATGTATATTTAGATGATTTAGTGAATGGCGTTTATGAAGGGGAGAGAAATTTTCCGAGTTGCAAATGTCTCGGGCTATTTCAACGTTAAGCGGAGCCAAGCGAGATGGATGCTGGAGAGGCCAATGGGCTAAAATTAGATAGAAAAAAAGGACAGCGGTAGTTTGTTAGCCAATTAAATATAGAGCTACGCCCTTCCCCACTGCCTCCACAATGCTCGTTAGTAATTTAGAGCCAAGGGAATTATAGACGACATTTTTTTTTTCCCCCAAGATAAGCTAATATATATAAAATGGGGTTAATTATCAGCCAATGACCTTCATACTCATTTTTTGATTATAATAAACATTATAAGACTTTCATTTATATTATAAAAAAAAAAAAAATTGTGAAATATTAAAATGTTTTTTTTTTATGGTGGTATGAACATTTATATTAGAAATATTTTATTTCCATCGTTAAAGGTGGTTTATCAGCAATTTAATTCCACGGTTATACACAGAATTACCAACTTCCTAATACTTTATATTGGCTAAAATTCATCATGAAAGTCAATACAATTAAATGAAAAGTAGACACACACAATAGATGAATTATAATTTAAAAGTCTCAATTAAATTTAATATATATTTTCTTTTTATTATTATCATTCTTTTAACATTAAAAATAAGCTGGAGGGTCTCCACTCGACTATCTCGCAAGTTGAATTGGATTAAATAACATAATAAATTATATTTAAATTAAATTGAATTAATTATAAATTATAAATTAAAATATATAAATAATATTTATTAAATCAACGCGTGGTTGGCTCTTTGTTGATGGCACCACGTCACGTGTTGGCGCGTGGGATTTGCAGTGTTAAAAAATTAATTCTGGTACTTTCAGCGATTCAATCAAGCTTAAATTCTATATATAGCAGTTTTATACAATTATTAATCATGTGAAAAACTATCAAACATATATCTTTATTTTTACGGTCACTTTAGAGGAAAAAAAATCAAATCGTTGTAGGTAATGACCCTCTTCCGGTTGAGCTACATTTCTCAAAAGTTGATAGAAAACTACGAATTTTGAATAATGCCAGTATACCAAATTTCATTATTCTAGCTCAAACCGTTTTTGCGTAATCTTGTCTACATACACACACATATATACATACACAGAAGGAGACATTTTTCTCAACCTTAGTGAAAATGATTCAGGAACCTTCAAAACGTATAAAAACATCAAAATCTCAAAATCGAAAATTTTCGTGATCGCAATACTATTATCTCTGGCGAGAAAGTAAAAATACATATAAAAAGTAATATTATTGTATAAATTTTAATCAAGCTTAAATTAAAATACATTTTATATTTTTCTGGTGAAATTTTATTTATTTATTAAGAGTCGATCAATGATTATTATTTAAATAATTTATTAAACATTTTCTAACTAAGGGTAGATTTTTAAAGATTCGATTATCTATTTCAGGGGTAACAAACTCGCGGCCCACGACAATTATTTTTGCGCTCGCGACCACTTTCGACTTTTTTTAAAATATTTTCAATCTCTAAAAGAAAAACGGTAAAATGTTTGTTGCGACCAGACTTTCGACTTTTTTAAAAAAAATTTCAATTTGTCTCTTTAAAAAAAAAAAAAAAAAAAGTAAAATGTTTTTTTGCAGCCCGCCTAAAGTTAAACCTTGTTTGTTTAGCCCAAGTGTACCTATGAGTTTGACACCCCTCATCTACTTGACACATTTTTCACTGTTTTGTTTTTTTTTTTCTTAAAATGTATTACTTATATTATTTTCTTCTTCAGTTTTTCATTTTCATTTGTCAATAAATATTAGCATAAAGTACTAGTCTATTTTTGTGTTCTATCTTATTTAATAGAAATTAGTTCTTCAAAATTTTTAGTAAAAATATTTAAACTCTTCATATCAAGCCTTACCAATTTCTATTGTTGCAGTCATATTCTTTTTCATTATCTTTTTTTTTTTTTTTTAAGTTTATAAAAATAAGAAAATTAAAAAAAATGGGTTTTAAAATTAATCAATTTAATGTTGAATAGAATTATGAATAGAAAATAGTTTAGTGAATACAGCGACGGTTGATAAGGGTAAAGACAAAGTTGAAATCATTCAGAATATAAAAATCAAATATTAAATTAATATAGAATTAATATTTAATAATAAAAAAGAATTTAACATAATTATAATTGGTAACATAAGAAATTATAAAATGAATTTATTTAATATTAGAAATTAAATCAAATTTTGTATTGAATAAGCAATTGCAATTTAATAATGGTCGACCACTTAGCTGTTATTGATAATATGAATAGTTGGAGCAAATAGAGTGATGAGTCTTTAGTTAGTCCTTCAGGTTTCAATGAGAAATTTTCTGTGGGCTGGCGCGACTACTGTGGGAGTGGAAGTCGACCGCGATTTCTACTCCTGGAATCGACTTAGTGATGATTTGTCTCTCTCCTATCTATTCCCAAGACTGGTTAATATTTGTCCATAAGGAAAACTCTTCACCCCATCCTTTCCAATAACTCACCCCTATCTAGCACACATGTGTGCAAGATTCTAGCAAATATTCGGACACCATATGTAATGCAATTTATGAGTTAAAAAAAAGGTATTTATGAAATATTTTCTCTTCTTCAACTGAAAATACTCTTTTTATCTTTTAGGCTTTTAGCTCCCTTGTACACTCAAAGTTTTAAGAAATGCATTATTATTTATAAGTTTAATTCATGACAATAGTTTTCATTTTTTAATCGAGATCATTTCTTCATATCGTCCACATTATGCCTTCGACTCACTCCACTGTAAGTGGACGTGAGGATGTCAATGTCTGTTATAAATGTTAATTTATAGTATTTTTACTATATTTCTCTATTAACGGGCATTTTAATGCTTATATATTAGAGTGTATATAGAAAGACAAAAAAAAAATTATTTTTGATTATCTTTAATTTGGAAAATGATAAAAAATTGAATTTCACTTTTCTACATAAAGTAGAAAAACTAATTTTATAATATAAATAATCGTTGCTATCAAAATTATAGTGTCAATAAAAACTGAAGTAACCAAAATGTATTCTAAAAAATGTAATTAAAATCCTAAAAACTATAATTTTCGATAAAATTATATTATACATTCAAAGCTTCTTTGTTTTATGAACATTTTACTGTGTGGAATATCTATTTTTAATATAAAATTTATAGTTCTTTGAATAGTTTCATACATTTATTTATGTGATCTTTTTTAATTAACGGGACCTTCAAAGGTGTATTACCATTGAAAAATGAATTTTTCTTTTTTGGAGCACAAAGACATTTCTTAAGAATAATTTATCATATATGTAAATGAGAAGAAAAGATTAGAAACTGGCCTGTTCAAACAGTTTCTCTTTTCTTTTAATTAAAAATATTTACAAAATAGTAGAGAAGTAATGATTAATCAGTTATGGACCATTTTTTTTTAAATACAATGAGAATTGAAATAATTAAATTATTATAAACTATAGTAGAGTAGTATAATAATAAGTCTGGATAAAATATAAAAATAATTTTTTCTTTTGAAATTTGGATTAAATTCATGATCCATATGAACTAATTATCTTTATCCTTTATGCAATTCATGTATAATGCAAAGGGGTTAATGCATTCCATCGGTTATCTATTGATTGAAGTGTTATTTCCTTCTAATAACAATAGCTCAGCTATGTGAGTTGGGTAAGAAATATTATATCTATAGTGTATTGAAAGTGAAACACATTATATTACTAGATGTAATGTAAAGTGATATGAAATTGTAACCAATTAGTAAGTTTAAATTTTCTTGAAAACTTATAACGGAATTTTGTAAATTAAACCACATATTGATATTTGTTATTGTAAATTTATTCAAAAAATACAAACATATACACAACGTTTCGATTGCTACTTCTGCAATCGTTATCAAGCGACTGCACTGTTCGAGCGTCCAGTGAAAACTGTTAAAAATTATTTACCCTATTTTAATTTAAATTAAAATTTAAAAAAAAAATAGAAAATATTAAGTAAAATATGAGTTGGTAAATAACAAATTGGTGAAAGACTAAAAAAACTTAGTAATAATAATAAATATGAGGGACTAAGAAGAAGGTGGTTACTGAAAAAAAAGTATGACTGTTTTTATAAGTATAACAATTTATACCTAACAATTCTCTTTGCACTTAAACATTTCACTATTATATTGAGGATATATAATATAATAAATAAAATAATAATTAAATATCTGCAAATATAATATATACTTATATATTGGGAAATCTTCCACTTATTTTAATTTTAACAAATATTATAGTAATAATAAATATGAGGAAATAAGAATATTTTGTTTAATGGCCCTACGCAAGTTATATCCACTAGGTGTCCGATCAGTAGACCGGGTCCTATCCACCTTTACCTTGATTTTCTTGATCGGAGGCGCTACTTTTTATCAAGTAGCTTCCCAATGTTGATCCCGGAGGCTGGGTTGACTCCGTCCTATAGACCCCAACTAGAGAAATTCCCTTGCCAGGCCCGGGACTTGAACCCGGGACCACGAGAATGTGAGTCAGCGACGCTAGCCTCTCACCCTGCGGCGCCTTATGTTTAATAGCAAAGCTTATACAAAATAATAAATCACATAGGATATGAAAGAAATTCCCTTGTTTTTATATTTATATATAAATAATTTATTATACATAATAAATAAATAAATAAGTCTAAAGCAGTGATTCCCAAAGTGGGCGCTGGATCCAGGGGGGCAGTGATAGCCACAGGTGCATTTAGGAAAAATTACTTATATATTACTTTTCTATTTTGAGATCAATAAATACGTACATAAATTCAATATTTCTAATTTACACCTTTATTTATAATATTTTGCAATTAAGTAGATTTATCTTTATGTTTAATTGTTATTAAAATTATAAAAAAGTTAATTTCCAAGGGGACTCTGAGTATTTTTTTTTTTTTTTTTGAAAGGGGGCGCTGAGTAAATTATTTTCTGGAAAGGGGCGCTTGGCCAAATAAGTTTGGGAACCACTGATCTAAAGGAAAAAAAGAAATGGAATCTATTTGAGAGAAATTAACATGATAAAAAAAAATACGTCGTTTGACAAATGAGATACTTTCAAGGCAGTCAAGAAGAAAAACAACCATTGGTTTAGAATTTATTTGAAATTCAAGAAGATGCAGAAAAAAATACCCCTTAATGTCGATTCGTATTACTTAAAGAGCTATGGAAATACATTCCTAAGTGACTGATGGAAAATGAGAAAGTGGATATATGTTTTATAATATATGCTTTAAATTAAATTAAATTATTGATAAAAACTACATAAATAGTAATTTTTAAAATTATAAATATTTATAATTCTTTTCTTATAACAAAGTTGAAATTTAATCAATAATTTAAATTTTTTAGAATTTTTACCATCGATAAATTTTCATAATCCTTTCCTAAAACAAGAAGAAGAAAGAATACAACTTTTTAATCTTTTTGTGAATTTTAATAAATTATATGATTCCATCAATTGCCTTCATAATGCATTAGTAACGATCAGCAAAATAAAATAATATTTTATTTATTAAATATATATATATATATAAACCTCTGACTTTGTACGTCCTACGTATGGACAACGCCTATCAAGCCGGTTATATCGATGAGGTGACCTATGATCAGTAGAACGGGTCCTCTCAACCTTTACCTTGATTTTCTTGATCGGAGGCGCTATCAAGTAGCTTTTCCCCAATGTTGTTCCCGGAGGCTGGGTTGACTCCGTCCCATAGACCCCAACTAGAGAAATTCCCTTCCAGGCCCGGGAATTGAACCCGAGACCATGAGAATGTAAGGCAGGTTCGCTACCCACACACCCAATGGCGCCTTATATATATATATTACAAGAAAATGATTTAAGTAAAAAATACTAAATTTTATTATAATATAAAACAATAATTTAATTATTATTGAAGTAATTAACGGACTTGTTAATTGACTTTTAAATTTTAAAGAGATTTACTTGTCAAATATTCCCTTTAATCTTGCTTTTTTATGGTATTATTTTAAAATGAATAATCTATAAAAAAAAACTTAAATTATATTCCATATAAGAGAGATAGAGTCTTAAACTCTAGATTCTAAAGGGCCTGTTTGTTGTTAATAAGAAGCAAGAAAAAATATGTAGACCGTTATAATTTATTAATATATAAAATAATTTTAAATACAATTTTTACAGGTATATAATATATATTATGAGAAATAATTTAACCATAATTTGGAAATTAATTTCGATTCTGCCACTTATTTAAAAATGAAAAAAAAATTTTTTTTTTAAATGAAAAATTATATTCTCATATTATTATACTTTATTCAATATTATTTTAAAGTTAATTCACTAAACAAAATTAAATATTTTATTAAATTTTTTCGGCACTGTTGATATTTTTAGGGTTAAATATAAAATTTTCAACGAGATATAATTATTATAATTTTACTTAATTTAACCATAAATAATGCCATCATTTACAATTTGTCAAAAAAAAAAATTGATCTTTAAAGGATAAACATTTTTCAAAATAAATTTTATTTATTGAATAACTTTCGTAGATATTCATATCCATCTCTTCTTCCTAGTGGTGGAGTTGAGGAGAGGGGGGGGGGGAATGTTCTAACTCACTTGATCCCTGATGAATAGTAATATATTTATTTATTATTCCAGTTAAATATTCCTCCCTCAAAGAATAATATTATGAATATATTAAATTATTATTTATTTTCTTTAAAATTTGTTGTAGTGTAAAGAAAAAAATAGCACTTTGACTATCATTTAAGACTGATTTTCTATAATTTTATTTTTTAATCCGATTTTATTCTAATTGTCAATTCTTTACATTTTTAATCAAGTATTGATTTAGTTCTAATTTAAACTCGTGCTGTAGCTTACAGGTTACAATCTTAGGCTTAGTGAGTTGGCAACAAGAGAATATATAGTATACCTAATAATATAAGTATAAATTATAAATCAAGGATGAGGGATCTAATAAAATCCAATTCTGAGTGACGTAATTGAAATTGAAGATGAAAGAAGAGAATGTAAATTTTAAAACAAACACACACACCCAAAGATCTTCTACTAAAAAATGAAAAAATACACTATAATTTAAATTTTTATTTATTTCAGTTAAAGGCATTTGAAATGTTTTACTTATTACTTATTATTACTTATTTAAACATCATTGATATTTTTGAATTTTGAATGTGAATGCACTAATTGCACACACTTTTATTATAAATTCTTACGAGGGTCATTCAACAAGTACTTAGCCTCACCGCCCGATGGCGCTGCTATCACAAAAGAGTTTTACCATAATGTAGTACATTCTTTTACTAGCCTACTGTGAAAGTTTCAGTTAATTCCCTTCACTAGTTTTATTTTGATACCCTTTGGAAGCGAGTGTGACGATCCGTTGTACAAAAATGGAAAAAGAACAATATAGTACCAATTTTGGACGCTCGCCATCGAAGGAGAAGAGTCACCGGTACCCATCATCCAAGCGTTTTTTGATTTCGCTACCCGTTTTCTCTTCCAAAAATAAGAATCTAATCACCGAACGATATTGTTCTTTTTCTATTTTTGTACAACGGATCGACACGCTCGCTTCCAAAGGCTATCAAAACAAAACTAGTGAAGGGAATTAACTGAAACTTTCATAGTAGGCTAGTAAAAGAATGTACTACATGATGGTAAAACTCTTTTTTGATAGCAGCGCCATCGGGCGGTGAGGCTAAGTACTTGTTGAATGACCCTCGTATTGTAAATATACATCCAGCATAGAATACACTTAATTAATAGGTTTGTTTGATTTTTGGTAAGGAACAAACGATTTAGTAATATATTTAGTCACATCATTCAATCATGATCATCTTTCAATCATTTATGAATACAATTAAGGTAAACATTATTTTAAAAGGAAAACAATGTTTAATTATTTGTTAGTTTGTTTTTTAAGAGAAAAAGTGTTTGTATATATCCAAGATCTTTGACAAAGGGAAATTTAAATAAACATCTTTTTGTCTGTTCAATAGAAATTCATATTCATTTACACGGTTCTCTGTTTCTTTCAATTATACAATAGATGTTAAGAACAATGTGAGGTTAATATATATGTAAGTTCGGGTTTGGCCACGGGAGGGCGTTGGATTGAACAGAGCCAGACACACACGAACAGAAAGAAACAAGCATTCATCATAGAAGCACCTATCCACTATTATTTTGTTATATATTTTTCCCCTTATGAATTTAACCAAGTTACGCTACCAAGAGACTTGAGATTTGTTTCTCTATACATTTCAGGTACTAGCTTGGCCATTTTAAAATCAATGTACATATGTAAATAAATATCTCTATACATTTCAGAAACTACATCTCACTTCTTTTATCTCCAAATAAACCCCTCACTTATAAAACAAATCGAGCTTCTTCCGAGATGGCAGCGAAGGTTATAATACATATGGTCAAGGAGCAAGTTGATGGCGCTATGGTGAGTTCCTTCCACGCTATCAGTTTCCAGGGCTCTTCCCTGACTTACTTATTTCCTGAAAAGTACCGTCACGAATCTCATCACCTTAAGCTGATGAAATTAAGCGTTATTCAGGCAGCCTGTAAAAGTATGACAAGGGTCGGGAATTTCAGAAACCCAAAGGTGGCTCTAGATGAAGATATAAGGAAATTATATTTAGACAATGATGATAATTTCATTTTTAAAGACGAAATGCTTGAAGAACAATTAAATAATTCTATTAATTTAACAAACATGAATAACACCATTGACATAAATAATTCAATCCACGTATTAAAGGATATTGAAAAAAAATTCAATTTAGAAATATTTTTAGGCAAAAACCAAGATGTCGATGTATGGATTGAAAAATTTGAAAAAGAATGTTTGAGGTTCGATCTACAAAATGAAACAATAAAAATTCAAGCATTAAAATATTTTTTGGCAGACATTGCTAAAAATTGGTATGAATTAAATCTAAAAAAAAATCTACATTTATGGGCAGATTGGAAAAAATCAATCTTATTAACTTTTCAAAAGAGAGGATGGTCCCAAGTTAGAAAAGCTTTTAATTTTAAATTTCTAGGGGGCTCCATAATAAGTTATTGCATTGAGAAAGAAAATCTTTTAATAGATTCGGACCCTCATATCTCAGAACAAACTAAAATTAATTTAATTGTCATTGGATTACCATTAAAAATTCAAGATGAATTAGATAAATTTCAAATAAAGAAATCTGATCATCTCATAAGTATATTGCAGAAATATGAGAATATTCCATTACATAAAAACAACATTAATATAAAACATATGTTAAGTAAAATTAGACCTGAGTACTATTTTAAAGGAATGGATTTTTTAATACGAAAGTATTGCAGAGAATGCAAGGCATGTTTAGAAAATAAGTCAAGAAGAGAGAGATTACTCGGAAAAGCATCCATTTTGGGTCCAGCAACAAGACCCTTTGAAATCATGTCCCTGGATACAATAGGGGGTTGCAAAGACAGATATACAAAAAAAAAGATACATGCATGTGCTCATTGATCATTTCTCAAGATTTGTCTTTATTTTAACATCAACAACTCAATCGTCAAAAGATTTTATTAAACTTATAAAAAAGGTTGACGATTCGAACCAAATAGATAACCTGTTGGCGGATCAGTATCCTGGGATAAATTCGGAAGATTTTAAAAAATTTTTAACTAAGAATAACATAAAACTGATTTTCACATGTACTGATTGTCCGGAGTCAAATGGTTTAGTTGAACGAGTGAACCAGTCTTTAACAAATAGGCTGAGGATAAAGAGAAATGATTCTAAAAATAAAGGAAAAGGATGGGCCGTTTTGGCAGAAGAATGTGTCAGAGAATATAATGGAACAACACACAGTTCCACCAGATTCTCTCCTGAATATTTACTACTTGGAAAACATTCAGAGATAGTTCCAGAAGAATTTAGCAAGGAAAGAGATCTGGAATATGATAGAAAAGAAGCTTTAAAATTCTCGAATAAGTCAGCTGAAGAAAACAGATTCAGAATAAATAAAAAAAGAAGGGATTATTCATTTAGGAAAAATGACTTAGTTTATGTAGAATTAGGAAATAAATTAAATAGAGACAAGCTAGACAAAATTCGAGACGGGCCGTACAGAGTTATAGAAAGAATATCAAACTCTATATATAAAATAGAAAAGAATAAAAAAAATAAAAAATTTTCCTTATTTCATATTAAAAATCTTTTACCCTTTACAAAATAATGTGACGGTACTTTCTTTTGTGGGGGAGATGTAAGTTCGGGTTTGGCCACGGGAGGGCGTTGGATTGAACAGAGCCAGACACACACGAACAGAAAGAAACAAGCATTCATCATAGAAGCACCTATCCACTATTATTTTGTTATATATTTTTCCCCTTATGAATTTAACCAAGTTACGCTACCAAGAGACTTGAGATTTGTTTCTCTATACATTTCAGGTACTAGCTTGGCCATTTTAAAATCAATGTACATATGTAAATAAATATCTCTATACATTTCAGAAACTACATCTCACTTCTTTTATCTCCAAATAAACCCCTCACTTATATATATATAGATCAACATTTTAAAAGAAAAACTATTTGAATGTAAGAATAAAACAAAGAAACCATACGCCGTTTTATTTATTTTTCTTTAAAAATTAACAAAAAAAAAACAAAATACTGAGATTAACATCTCTAAATGTTATAATAAAACAGCAAATTCAAATTTTAATCTAGATTCTATTTAATAATTGTGTATAAAGTAAGAAAAAAAAGAAAAAGAATAAAACATTGTCATCCTCAAAATGACTTTTGAAGTTTAAACTAACAAAGTCTTAATTGAGAAATTTGCTTAACTAATTTGGAGAAACCATTATACATGGTATAATTGCTAGCTCATTATAGAATAAACTGACTTATATACATTATATAGAAAATAAGTAGGGTAAATGTACCAGTAGTTGACCACTGTACAAGTAATTGACCTTTTGATAGATTTTTTTTATCAAAATAATCTTTTAATTTTAAATTAAACACGAGATATCGATAAATATTAAAAAGAGCCCCTTCCGGATTGCTAAACAATGAAACAGAGAAATTCAAAAGTTTATTTTGATAAAAAAATCTATCAAATTGTCAATTACTGCTACAATGGTCAACTACTGGTATGTTTACCCTATCTTATCTTATTATACTGGCAAAAATTGTATATATATTTGTATATTTTTGAGATATTAAACCCCTCTAAGGATTTTTTTGAAATTCACACAAACCATAAATAATATTTATAAAGAAAAATCGAACTGTATTGGTTTCAGTCAGCATCGCGAAAAATCATCTTTATTAGTGTTTTCTTAATTTAAAAGTAAATTTAAATGACGTCACAGATTACGTCAACCATATTGAAATTTGCCTCCCGCCATTCTTTTTTAATTGATATTGTATTTATTAATATTTTTTTCTATTTAAAATATTTTAAAATTTTTTATTTAATTTCGAAATAAAATTAAAAATATTTATTTTAATAATATTTTAGAATCAAATTATAAAATGGTTGAAACAGTCTATAAGCTATATCTACTTTGAAAAATATAAAACTGAAGCCATCTAATTATAACAACATATATATATGTATATATATAATTTAGAATCAAATATTTTATTAAGTAAATTTGAATATATTTTTTTTTTCAACTTGAAATGAAAATCACGTTATTTTAATTAATTTTTACCATTTTAGGAAACAAATTTTTGATGGGTCATTTTTTCGAAAACCCATTAAACAATTGTAATAAATAATTCAAAAATTGTAAAATTTTTAAAGTTTATAATAATAAATTGTATACATTTGTTAAAGTTAAAGGGTCAAACGATAGTTCAGGGCTACTATCTCTTAAAGGGGTATCTATCCCTTAAATTATTTTTTGAGCTCACAACAGACCAAAAAATATCTTCCACATACCATAAATTAAATAAAATTAAACAAAATATAATCTTAAAAATACTTACATACTTGCTGATTTAGTTAGGTATTTAAACTGAAGTTTTACAAATAAGATAGTTATTAATTTGAAAAACAAAAACAATTAAAATTTAATAACAGTAACAGTACAATATAATAATAATTTTGATAGATTACATTGAAGTTAAACCAATGAATTAAATCTTCATCTCTTCTTTAATTCATTCATTTTGAATGTGAAAACCAAATAGAATAATTGATTACTCCGGGCAGCAGATGTTATACTCCACGCTCAAGTGCCACCTGGATTTATATTTATATTAATAAATATTATAGTATAATGACATCAAAGAAAATTTATTACTACTGTATATTTACTTTCTCTATTTGTCATATTACAAGAATAATTGGTATATATATAAGAGAATTCGGATATAATCCAGAAATATATTTTAATATAAAGTTTAGCAAAAAATATACTACATGTCACTTCTCTCCTAAATAATAATAATAATAATAATAAATATATAAATAAATAAATAAGATAATAAATAACAACTTTTTTTTAATTTGAACAACACATCTTCATAAGAATAACTTTAGAAAATTTATTTAAATCCGCAAACATCTTTTTCTATCTTTGTCTTGGTCTGTGGAAAATCTCATCATCTAATCCAGTTGGATTAATTGTTGTTTTTGTTATTGTTTGTCGATGTTACTTGGTAAACAAAAACTTTCAAAAGTATGAATAAAAAGATAAATCATTTTATTATATTAGTAAGTTTTTTAATACTGTTATGAAACCATTAAATAAATTCAATTTTTAAGTTTTATGAAAATATAATACCTATGTACGTATATTACTTTATCTTATCTTATTATATATATATATATATATATATATTTGTATTTTTGAAATTCATACCATAGATAATTTTTATAAAGAAAAATCGATCTGTATTGGTTTCAGCCACGGAAAAAATCATCTTTGTTAGTTTTTTCTTCATTTAAAATAGGAATTTTAATAATAAAAAATATATATATATATATAAAATATATTTGTTGGTGTATACTACTTATCCTATAATCGTAAATGATAAATTATATAAATTAGTAATAGATAATTGAGAGATCAAGAGCTAAAACTAAAGGTAGTGATTCTCAACCTGGGCGATATCGCCCCTTGGGGACGATCGCCACTTTAAAGTGGGCTATTATTTGACTATACGCTTTTGGGGGGCGATAGTTAATTTTGGTGGGTGAAATCATTTTCAACCTATAAAAAAGGTAAGATGATTTTGAGATCAGGCTTTTAACCATTTCCGCTTTTTTTCAATATGGTTTTAAAAAAAAGGTAAGAGATCAGGTTCTGAAACTCGATTTTTCAATATAGCTCTAAGTATACCTTCCTTATATTGGTGATTATCATGCAATTTTTATCTGTTAAAATTTTTAGGGGGGCGAATTATGAAACCTTATGAAGTGGGCGTTTGGTCCAAAAAGGTTGAGAAACGCTAAGCTAAAGTATAATCATGAAAAGATATTAACTAAATAGATTAATAGACAAAAGGATTGAAAAATAGAATAGACAATAAACATTTATAACATAATTTTTAAGTAGAAAATAATTATTATTTCTCTTATAAATATCAATAAATAATAGAAAAAATAGAAAAATATATAGTAAGATTTATTAGAAAGATATTGAGGGGTAACGAGTAGTCTCTTCTCTATGATCCCAATAGAAAAGATTTCTACTTCAGGGAGTAGCGTCCCTGCCCTGACGTGAGCTCATGATTCCTTTCTTGCATAGAAGGGCAATCGTGTCCTTTAAACCTTGACTCCTTTCAATCCAATCCCTTACTCTTACTCTTCCCCCCTCCCTTCAAAAAAAAAAGTTTATTTGAATGAAGGAGTATACCTAGCATACGAGTAGATTCATTAGAAAGAAATAAAAATGAAATCTTGACTCTTATAGGAGACTCTCTATAAAAGAGTCTCTTATATATATTTGAAATGAAAAACAATCAAAAATATATCTTTATTTTTACTGTCAGTGTAGAGCATAGATTCCCAAAATTTTTTGTGTCGTAGACCCCTTGCCGTGTTTTTTCGGTTTTTGGTAAACCCTCTAAATTAATTTTGATGTTTTATAAAAAATATTTACCCTTTTTAGCCTTATTGAAAAATCAAAAATGTTTCAAAAGCCATTACGGAAAAACAATTTATTTTATTTGTATTTTTTTTAGAGACATATTGAAAAAATAATCAAAAAATGTTTTAAAAGCCATGTCGGAAAAACGATTTACCTTTTTTTTAGAGACATATTCAAAAAAATCCATATACCCCGTAGACCCCTATTTTAATTTCATGAACCTCCAAATTTGTTATTCACTGCCGTGGACCTCCTGAAGATTGAAATAGACCCCTTTAGGAACCTATGGTGTAGAGCAGTGATTCTCAACCTGGGCGATCGACCTCTTAAAGGGGACGATTATTTGACTATACGATTTTCGGAGGCGATAAGTTATTTTTTTTTTTTGGGGGGGGGGGGGCGAAGCCATTTTCAATTCTAAAAAAAGGTAAGATGATTTTACAAACAGGTTCTGAAACTCGATTTTTCAATATGGCTCTAAGTATCACCTAGTGTACCTACCTTATATTAGGGATTATCATGCAATTTTTATCTGTAAAAATTTATAGGGGGGCCAATTAAGAAGCGGGTCTTACAAAGGGGGCGTTTAGTCCTAAAAGGTTGAGAAACACTGCCCTAGACCAGTGATTCGCAACCAAGAAAAAGATAAGTGTAAAAGTTATTTACTTATTTACCATATTGAAAAAATTGAAAAAAAGTCGAAAATGTTTAAGAGCCTGATCGCAAAAACATTTTACATTTTTTTTAGAACCATATTGAACAAATTTAAAAAAAGTCAGAAATGTTTAAGAGCCTCTTTACATTTGTAAAATATGGCGGCACATTTTGATAATCTCGCGGAACACAAAAGTGCCGCGGCACAGTGGTTGAGAATCACTGCCCTAGACCCTAGAGCAACATAGTTAGATAAGTTTCTTCTAAGGGAGGAGGACAACTATGATCTAGAAAAATTAATAAAAGAACTTAATAAAAAAAATAAATAAATCAATTAATTTAAATTAATACTATTAATGAATGTATTAGTTTTCAGTTTATCTATAGTTTTATATAAAGTTAATTTTACTTTTATAAAATGTCTCAAGTCTCTAACTTTAGATTTCCATAAATTTCATTAAAATTAAAAATATTCAATAAATCAAAGAAAAGAAAATATCGAAATGAAATGATTAAGAAATATTGTAATTCATTAAAACATATAATTACATTAAAATATAGAATTAATTTACTGATTAAATTAAAATATATGATAACGTGGTATGTAATGATTAATGACCCACTTCCGGATAAGCTACATTCCACAAAAGTTGATATAAAACTTTGAATAATGCCCGTATACCAAATTTCATTATTCTAACTCAAACCGTTTTTGCATAATCTTGTCTACACACACACATACACAGACAGACATTTTTCTCAAACTTAATGAAAATGACTGAGGAACCTTCAAAACCTATAAAAACATCAAAATCTCGACATCGAAAATTCGGGGCGAGATAGTAAATATGAAATAAAAATAAAATAAAATAAAAAATAAAAATAAATCTTGAATGAATTTGATTTTAGAAACGCATATTTAATTAATATTGAATAGATTTTCACAGTAATTAAATTTAGTAGATTTATTACTTTATTTAAAATTTTATACATGTAGGTATATATATATATTCAAACACAAAAACATCGTTAACCTTCTAATTAAATAAAATAAAATAAATAAATAAATAAAAACAAATTACATTTATTAATTTACTAATTATTAAATCTAGCTTACAATAGTTAGTAAGTACACTATGGTTATCTTGTGTATATTTACATTTGTGTGTTGGTATGAATCTAGCATCTCGCCTAAATCCACATTTCTGTGGAGATGAATGGTGTTGATCTTGGCCAAATCCATTCAATTTACATGAATCTATTTCTTATTTGATTTCCATACTCTAGTATTTATCATATCATTTATTTAGAAATATTGATATTTGATTTATAATTTAATTTAATGTTCCTCTATCCAGATATATGAATGAATGAATGAATGAATGAATGAGTAAGGTAGGAAAGAAATCGAGGCCATTCTATCGATTTAGTACTTTTCTTTTTTGTCGGCTTTTATTAGATTTTTTCACACTTCGAAGAAAGGAAAGAAGACATTCCAGAGAGAGAGAGAGGAATCGAGACTCCAAATCAATTGAATGTTTTGATTTCAATTCACCTGAACTTTTATATATATATATATAAATATATATATATTGCAGATAAAATAACACAAGTGACCAGAATGTTATATTCGAAAAATTGAAATCTCTCGTGGATATGTCCCGAATTTCATTTTTGCTTTCAATTTATATTCCCTTGATAAATAAAAAAAATAAATCACTAATCTTTTTTTCTATATTATTTATTAAATGTAACTCCAATCATTCTTATAAATATAAAAAGAAAGGGAAAAGTAATATACCAAATCTATTCTCCTTTCCATATATGAATTAATTTAAAAATATTTTTTTATTTTTTATTTCCATCAAAAAGATAAGTTTTATACCATAAGAGTACAGCCTAATTTACACGGGCTTAGTACTTGTCATTAGTTCAGGGGTAGGCAAATACTTTTAAGCGCGGACCAAAATAAAAATTTCAAAATATCTTCCGGGCCGGAGGACTGTATTTCGAAAACACTAATAAAAAAAATTTATCTTTTTTTTTAGAGATCAAATCAAAATAACTTTTTCAACGGGCCGGCGGGAGTTCAAAAAGCCCGCGCTTAAAAGTATTTGCCCACCCCTGAACAAATGACAAGTACTAAGCCCGTGTAAATTGGGCTTACTTGAACTAACATACACTATACCTAGTAGGTATCAATTAAATTTCTCCAACCCTCCTTACGTCTTTACTTAGGAAACCTCACTCCTCTATTCCTATTCTTTCGAAATCCTCTAATATATGTGTGTTTATTATACTCTTCACACTTATATTTATGTGAACAAGGTCTGTTCTAAAGAAATAGTGAATTTGAATTCTCGCGGGCTCTATACATTCAATTATCGATTTTTTTTTTTGATATGTTGGTACACATATATTTCTCATATATTGACATTATCAGTCATTTTATTAGTAGTTTGTTTTTGGCAAATGAAAAAGTTAGTCACGTTTTTATTATATTTTTCAATGTATGACATGATTTTTCTTTTATAATATTTATATAAGAAAAAGCGTAACTTAAATGATAATGACAAATTTAACTTTGAAAACTTTTGTTACTTATACTCTTATACATAATGGTTTAGATTCACAAATAGTTTTAGAATTATAAACCAGACACTTAATTCAGTTACATTATCATTAAAATATCTAATATTCTATTTTATTAAATAATATCATATTTTTTTTATCCATAATAACCAAATCATTTAAATATAAACTGAGATAGGTACTTATCTAAGCTACAAAATGTTGTTCTACTAAATTTTTAAAAACTTTGTGGTTATTGTTATTATGTATAAATTTTTTATTAAAATAACTTATTATTATCTTACTTCAACTTTGTTTAGAAATTTTTATAACATTAAAGTTAATAGAGACCATAATCTTGGAATCATGTTGAGTTTAAGATACATAAATGAATATTGGGACTGGATATTAAAGTAATATTAATTTTTATGATTATTGTGATAGAATCCTATATCTGATTAATAGATAGATAGATAGATTAATAGATATTGGCAAAAGATGAGTATTTTTCTAATATAAGACATTAGAAAGATATTGTAATTTTTTTTTACAAAGATAAATAAATGATAAGAAAGGAAAAATAATTAACAGAAGGATTATTAAATATATATATATATGGGACAGTATCTATCTATCTAACCATCCAAATCCTATCCTCTCCCAACTCTCTCAGGCCTCTTCCTACATTGCCCACCTACTGCGTCCTTGCTCTTCCAAACGGACTTTTCCCAATCGGTCTCCCCACCAATATATTTTTCGCCATTCTTTCCTCCCCCATTCCCTGCCAATCGCAGCCATCTCGATTTTTTGACACTAACTATGTCTGGAGATGCAGAGGTCATGCAATTCCTCGTTATGCAATCTTCGCCATTCACCGGTGACCTCATCTTTCTTTGGCCCCTAAATGCTTCGCAGAATCCTATTCTCAAATACTCTAAATCTACTCTCGTCCCCCAAGGTCATTGACCATGCTTCATAATACAACAGGGAAAATAAAATTATTGTATTATATATAATAATTTTGATCCCCTTTGATAATAATTTTGACGAGATAAGATTCTTTACTGTATGATCACAGGCGTTACCCGATTGCAATCTCGATTTAAATTCTTCTCGAATATTATTATCCTTCGTGATTACAGAATCTTAGCATTTAAATTTTTCTACATTTTCGAATTCTTCATTTTGTATGTTAAGACTTTGAAGTCTACAAATAATAATGAAAATACCTGATCTAATATTGATTGATTTGGCCTGAATCCACTTTGATATTCTCCAAATATTTCCTCTGCATAAAGTTATATTTTTAATAAAATTGGATATCTATATGTCTAAAATATTACTTATAATTATTAAATCTTTTGCGGTCGCAAAACTAATTACCTTATAAAGGGCGACATAATAAATCGTATACGACTTCAAAAATTTATTTTTTTTACTTAAATTTTAAATTAACTTTTAGTTTTTGTAAATGTACATATAACATATAGGAATTGTAGTATAATCAAATTGTCAGATGTGTTTTATATTTAAAAACTCAAAATTCATAAAAAGTGTCCCAAGATTAGGTATATAAAGTATACATATATTAGGAATATATTTTATGTGTTTTATAATAATAAAAATTAAAATTAAAATGTATTTTTATTTTATTAATTAATAATTAAAAAACTTAAATAAAATTGCTTTTAAAATAATCATCTTATTTAAGGCTGAACAAAATTTATGCTTTTAATTATATATATTAATTATAAAAAGAATAGTTTTTTTTCATAATTGTATAATAACATTTGAATGAATAAAACTTGACTTACTTTTTTGTTTCAATTTTATTCTAATTTTGTCTCTCGGTTAAATCTTAATTGAATAAAGCCTAAAACGCATTTCTACTTTTTAATCTAACAATTTTTTTTTTATAGCAGCAGAAAATTAAAAGTTTAATTTGTTAAAAAAAAATTAAATGATATATAAGAAAAACTATTGTTATATAGAATAATCGTAAGATATATAATTAGAATTATAATTAATTTTTTTTATAAATCTAACTACATATATATATATATATATTAATATACATATATATATATATATATATCCTAATTTCTTAATTTCCCAAAAGTTATTTTCTTATATAATGTATTTTCTTAAAAGGGCTAAATACTGGATGATTGATCAATTTGGTTGATTTTATGGACTGTTTTATATGACCCATCGATAGTGATGTTCACTAACTATATAATATTTTTTCAATTTGGTTCTAAAAAAAAGGAAAAACGTTTTTGGGACCACTTTTTTCCAATAAGGTAAACTTTTACACCTATCCTTTTCTTTGTGAGCCACCAAATTTGTAAACCGTTAAAAGTGTGCCGCGGTAAAAAAAAAAGGTTGAGAACCACTGGGTATCTATTAAATGTAATCTATGCTTAATTAAATTATATAACAATAAAATAATAATAACCTTCTCAATGGTGGGATTTTGATATAAATTCTTATTATAAAGTAGTGTACAATTTTTAAAACAAAAGTACTTATTTGATATATATCTATCATGAAAAGACAATTTCACATGATTTTTTTACTATCTCGTAAGAGATAGTATTGCGATCACGAAAATTTTCGATGTTGAGATTTTGATGTTTTTATACGTTTTGAAGGTTCCTGAATCATTTTCACTAAGGTTGAGAAAAATGTCTGTGTGTGTGTGTATGTGTATGTGTGTGTATGTAGACAAGATTAGGCAAAAACGGTTTGAGCTAGAATGATGAAAATTGGTACATGAGCATTATTCAAAATTCGTAGTTTTCTATCAACTTTTGAGAAATGTAGCTCAACCGGAAGAGGATCATTACTTACAATGTTTTGATTTTTACTATCTCGCCAGAGATAGTATTGCGATCATGAAAATTTTCGATGTTGAGATTTTGATGTTTTTATACGTTTTGAAGGTTCCTGAATCATTTTCACTAAGGTTGAGAAAAACGTCTGTGTGTGTGTGTATGTATGTAGACAAGATTATGTAAAAACGGTTTCAGTTAGAATAATCAAAATTGGCCTTATTCAAAATTCGTAGTTTTCTATCATCTTTTGAGAAATGTAGCACAACCGGAATAGGGTCATTATCTACAACGTTTTGATGTTTTTTCCTCTAAAGTGACCGTAAAAATAAAGATAAATGTTTGCAAATTTTTCACATGATTAATAATTGTATAAAACTGCTATATATAGAATTTCAGCTTGATTGATTCGCTGAAAGTACCAGAATTAATTTTTTAACACTGCAAATCTCACGCGCCAACACGTGACGTGGTGCCATCAACAAAAAGCCAAACATGCGCTGGTTTGATATTTATTATTTATAATTTATAATTAATTAAATTTAATGTAAATATAATATATTATGTTATTTAATCCAATTCTCAATTGCGAGATAGTCGAGTGGAGACACTCCAGCTAATTTTTAAATATGTTAAAACACTAATATTTAAAATATGTAAATAGGTAATTCATAAACTATTTAATAAAATCAAAATGAAATGATTGATTAATTGATATTTATCATTAGAAATAATTTTTTTAATATTTAATTTAATAATCTGGACCCTAATATTTAAATATGATTATTTTCAATTTGTTTTAGTATTTTGATCACTTTTTTCTTTATTTTTATTTTATATAATTTTAATAAAAAAAAAAAAATTAAATAATTAAATATCTATTTGTATTAACAATTTATTTTATTTTTTTATTTATTTTTTTTTTATTTTTAAATTCTGATAACACAACGTTTCTTGGTATTTATTTTATTATTATATAATATATATATATTTTTATATACTCCAACTTATCATTTCTTTTACTAACGGTACTTGCTGAGTGATTCAGTTGGAATTGAAGAGTAGTAATGTCAAGACAAATATATATCTTGACTTAATGAAGTCATCTGAAAAGGTAAATAAAATTGATTTATATATTATAATAATTATATTATATATATATTAATTTTTTTATTTGTAATGACATTATAATTTATATTATTTATGAAATTAATATATATATATATATATATATATATTGGACAAAATCTCGATTAATATAATTTTAAAATAATGATTACTTATATATTATATATATAAATAATGAAATCAAATATATTCTTAAAACATTCATCCATCAGGGAAAATAATATTTGTTAATCAACATGCATTATAATATATATATATATATTTATACTATATATATATATAATAATTTTATATTATATTAATATTACATATTATAATATTATATTATAATATAATTTTATATATATTATATATACATATATATAATAATTTTAAATTATTGATTACCTACATATTATATATATATATATATATATATATATATATATATTATAAATAATGAAATCAAATAAATTCTTAAAACATTCATCCATCAAAGAAAATAATATTTGTTAATCAAAATGCATTATATTATATATAAAATCATTATATTATAATATAATTTTATATATATATATATATATATATATATATACGAGGATGTGGTCTGAAAAGTTTCCGACCTGACCAAGAAAATCGATGTTTTTCAATTTTTTTTTTTTTTGCTATATTTTTCAACATAATCTCCATCAACACTGATACATTTCTCATAACGGTGTTCAAATTAATTTAATTAATAAATAAATTATTTAATTAATTAATTAAATTTGATTTAATTTAATTTAAGTCTCATCAACACTTATGAATCGAAGCAAAAATTCGTTTGGATTTTGCCTACAGCGCCAAATTGTCGTTAGAAATGGTTTTTCGAAGCAATTTTTGGTTTAAAGTTAGGAAATGCGGCTCCCACATTGCACACGGCTTTCCATATTCAAATGGTTTTGCAAAATATTTCGCACACGTTCAGCTGACATCGTACAGGTCTCAGCTATCTTGAATTTTGAAAAATAAAACAAACAAAAGATTGAAAATCATCGTTTTTCTTGGCCAGGTCCGACCACCCACGTATAATGCATTTTGATTAACAAATATTATTTTTTTTGGATGTATGAATGTTTTAAGAATTTATTTGATTTCATTATTTATAATATATAAGTAATCATTATTATAAAATCATTAATCGAGATTTTCTCCAAGATATATTAATTTCATAAATAATATAAATTCTAATGTCATTACAAATATAAAAAAAAATTAAAGTTTTTCTGTATTAATCTAATATAATTTTTTTATTGAGATCATATTACTTTCTACTTTCATCCAATAATTGTGACGTATTCGTATAGACAGGTGATATGAGAGACTATTAATTGAATCCTTGGGGGTCCATTGACAATTTAAGGCCGTTCTAGTGACAAGGTGTTGCCTGAGTGGGGCACCTACATTAATTTCAACTGTTACTCAAGGGATAGTGATTTGGGGAAGGGGTGGGGGTGTAGTGAAATAGATGGCTGTTTAGGCAATGTAGGTGACATTTATTAATTACCCTCAGTTCACCTAGGAAAACCTTTTCTTGAATCGAAGCTGACGAAACAAGAAAGAGAGGAAGTATCTTTAACATTTTCCTTTCTTATAAAATATACTAACGTGTAAGTAATTGTAATTCATCTTTTAACAAATGATGTGGAATTCTGCAAATATAAATAAATAAATATTAATATTCTTATTTTTGAGAAATTCTTGGATGGTCATCATTTTTGATTCTTTTTTGTTTACTATCTCGCTAGAGATAGAATTGCGATCACGAAAATTTTCGATGTTGAGATTTTGATGTTTTTATACGTTTTGAAGGTTCCTGAATCATTTTCACTAAGGTCGATAAAAATGTCTGTGTGTATAGTGTATGTGTGTATGTATGTAGATAAGATTACTCAAAAACGGTTTGAGTTGAATCATGAAATTTGTTCCATGGGCATTATTCAAAATTCGTAGTTTTCTATCAACTTTTGAGAAATGTAGCTCAACCGGAAGAAGGCCATTACCTACAAAGTGACCTAAAAATAAAGATATATGTTTGATAATTATTCACATGATTAAAAATTGTATAAAACTACTATATATAGAATTTCAGCTTAATTGAATCGCTGAAAGTACCAAAATTAATTTTTTAACACTGCAATTCTCACGCGCCATCACGTGACGTGGTGTCATCAACAAAGAGCCAAACATGCGCTGGTTTAATAAATATTATTTATTAATTTTAATTTATAATTAATTAAATTTTATTTAAATATAATAAATGTCTTAATTAATCCAATTCAAATTGCGAGATAGTCAAAAGGAGACACTCCAGCTAATTTTTATATAAAATTATACCTATAGGGGTATTATTCTTTTATTAATATAAATACCAACTTATAAATTGTGTTTTCTTCAATTTCTACTATTAGTTCACACTCTCCCTAAATATATCGTATATATACTTATATATATATATATATGAAACAATACAAAAAATTGGTTATTCACAAGAATAAAATATTTATTTTTGGAAACAGCTCAAATATTAGCATTATTTTTTAATTTTTAATTAATTAATTATTATTTTTATTTATTATAATCCTTCTTTTCAGTGGCGTAACGTGATCTATTATGTTGGGGGGGGGGGGGGGCACGGGATGGTCCGAGGGTCTCCCCTAGAAAAAATTTTGACAAAATAAATTATTTATTTAATCATAACGTTTAGATTATACTTATACGTAATTTAAAGATGTTTTTTTGGGTTCTCAGTTCCGAAACTAATCACTTTTAAATTTATTTTTTGCACAGTGTTTGGGGAGGGGGGCACGTGCCACTGCTTCTTTTAATGATGAAGTTATTATGGATTTATACATACTGAGGCTATATTTAAATTATTAATTTTAAAAATTTAGAATTATTGTTAGACGATAATATATATTGTAGTATATTGGAGGCTTAGTATGGGTTGGGTTATTAAAAAAAAATGGGCATTAAAATTAATAAAATTGAACTTTAATTTAATTGGTAGCATTCTGTTTATTATTAATAGAAAATAGTTGGGTGAATCCACTGAAGGTTGATAAGGGATGAGGTAAATTTGAATTAACTCAGATTAAGCTAAAATATTAAATTATAAAAAAATTAATATTTATCGATGAAAAAAATTAATATAATTAAAATAAGTATCATTAAAAATTATAACTTAGAAATTAAATATAAAATAAATTTCATTTAGTAGTTCCTTCCAGGCATTCAATGATATATCAACAATATGTTCCATTCATCAAGCGATTCTATTTCATTTACATGAACACATTTTAGTTAAACTCCATGTACTTCGAAGATTTGAATATTTCTCTTAAATTATTTATTTTATTTATTTTATTTTATTTTATTTATGATGTCTTAATGACTTTCCCCTATTAAAAGGCATTTTTATGCTTATACATTAACCAGCTGGTCCGAGCGCCTTCGGCGCTCTTCACAGCTGGACGGGGGCTCCGCCCCCTGTACCCCCGAGTGGTACAATTTATTTTTATATACTTTAAAAATTTTACAATTTTTTAATTATTTATTATAATTGTTAAATGGAATTTCTAAAAATGACCCATTAAAAATTTGTTTCCTAAAATGTTTCAAAATAATTCAAAGAATATTTTGTTTATAAGTTTATTTTTTTAATATTTTATTTATAAAACACGAAAACATTTAAAATTATATGAATAATTGATCTCATAATTGGATTTTTCATTTTCAATTGACGATTTGAATTCATAAAATATTAAAAAAAAACTTTTAAAACTTTTTAAATTATATTCAAGTAAGTTTATAAGAATATAAGATATATTATGGGTGAATTCAAAATGTATGAAGGGACACATAGATAGATATAACATTTACAATAATAATATATATAATTAATTTACTGATTAAATTAAAATGTATTTTAAATAAGAACACAAAAACAAATAAATGTTTTATCTTATAATATTTACCGGAGTATAATAAATTGATAACGTCATTTAATTCTCCTACTATATCGAATCGAATATAAAGATAAATCTTCTTTTAAACGTTGTGTGAAACAATTTCAAATAATTTAAATGTAAAACTATTAATGAAATTAATTCGGCGCTCTTCACAGCTGGACGGGTGCTCCGCCCCCTGTACCCCCGAGTGGTACATCGTATTTGGTTAAAAGTACTGGTACTTAAGTTAAAAAAATGATTCATTATTATTGGATTTGGCTGGTAATATTAATACCTGTGACACCGAACTATCACTCGACCCTTTAACCAATTTATACAATTTATTTTTATATACTTTAAAAATTTTACAATTTTTTAATTTAATCAGTAAATTAATTATATATTATTATTATTATTTGTGTCCCTTCATACAAAATGTAAATTCTCTTTTTTGATATGTTTTCCTAACATAAACAAATATTTTATAATATTTACCGGAGTATAATAAATTGATAACGTCATTTAATTCTCCTAGTATATATCGAATCGAATATAAAGATAAATCTTCTTTTAAACGTTGTGTGAAACAATTTCAAATAATTTAAATGTAAAACTATTAATGAAATTAATTCGGCGCTCTTCACAGCTGGACGGGTGCTCCGCCCCCTGTACCCCCGAGTGGTACATCGTATTTGGTTAAAAGTACTGGTACTTAAGTTAAAAAAATGATTCATTATTATTGGATTTGGCTGGTAATATTAATACCTGTGACACCGAACTATCACTCGACCCTTTAACCAATTTATACAATTTATTTTTATATACTTTAAAAATTTTACAATTTTTTAATTTAATCAGTAAATTAATTATATATTATTATTATTATTTGTGTCCCTTCATACAAAATGTAAATTCTCTTTTTTGATATGTTTTCCTAACATAAACAAATATTTTATAATATTTACCGGAGTATAATAAATTGATAACGTCATTTAATTCTCCTAGTATATATCGAATCGAATATAAAGATAAATCTTCAAAACGTTGTGTGAAACAATTTCAAATAATTTAAATGTAAAACTATTAATGAAATAAAAAAAAAATCAAATATATGAATATAATATAAATATTTTTAATTTTATTTTAAGAATAGATATATATATCTCACAGGCGGTGGTTGTGACGTCATCCATATATTATAAATTTAAATTAAGAAGAACTAATAAAGTTTCGTGAGATGTGATCAATAAAACTCAATTTTTCTTTATAAATACTATCTCTGTTGTGAATTTCAAAAAAATCGTTAGAGCGGTTTTTGAGAACAATGAAACAAACAAACAATTTTTACTCGTATAAGAAGATAAGATATATATAGGATAATTATAAAATTATATATTAATTATAAAATTTAAATTTTTAAAATTCTCAATTATTTCAAATAGTATTTTTATTATTAGAAATTTATAATTGTACATATAGTACATACATACAAACATAGATACATACATACATTCGTAATTAATAAAATTCTGCTCTTCGTTTTGTTTGATTTATTGTTAGTGAAATTATAATTCAACTCAGAAATTTCTTTTTCATGTCGTATTTCTTTTCTCAATTCAGACTAGAAAAAAACATCTTGTATTGTAAAAGAGTACAAATATCATCCTTGGTAATGTCTCATTTGAACAAAGTTGATGACAAAAATGTTTTTATCGTTAATCTTGACAGTGGGTTCATGCTTTCTTTAATAAAGAAACGAAGAAAAAAAAGTTTGTGCACTACTTTTTCTTTACCCTATTATTGCTCTCATCCCCTTCAAAAAGACAATTGACACAAAAGTTTAGCGAGGAGATTAAGAAAAAAAAACCAAAAAACAAAAAAAAAAAAAAAACTAAACACCACAACTTTTTTTAAGCTATAAAAATAAATAACAAAGACACCAAATAGAGTTTATCGTTGCATTGTTCAAAAGATATTGCTTGCAATATAATATTATCATCCTTCATTTATTCTATTCAAATTTATGTATAATATGTATTATATTTATTTAAAATTATTTTATTAATATAATAAATAGTTTCTGGTTTACCAAGCCGCCACTCGGTACTTTAAAAAAAATATTCTTTATAAACTATGAATATTTAAGATTAAGATTACTTATTATTTAAAATAAATTGAAACGACAAAATATATGAAACAATTTCAAATAATTTAAAAGAAGATAAATTAAAAAAAAAATAGTCATAAAATATACAGCCCTTAAACGTACGTATTAATGCAATGAAAGACAGAAAAGTATGGCCTGTGGATATAACATAGTATATATTTTATAATTTGATTACAAAATATTATTAAAATAAATATTTTTAATATTATTTTATATTATTATTATTATTATTATTTTATTATTTTATTTAAACGTACGTATTAATGCAGTGAAAGACAGAAAGGTATTGCCTGTTGATTTAACATAAAATATATTTCGTAATTTGAAAATACTAAATATTATTAAAATAAATATTATATACTTCTATATATATAAAATTTTTGCTAGTATAATAAGATAAGATTCTAAACATTAAATACATTAAACATTAAAATTAATATTTCGTAGATGAAAAAAAAAACATTATTTTTTTCCTTTTCTTTTTTATATAGTGTAAGTTACAAGGGTGGTTATAAGGGAATTTTGTAAATAAAACGACATATTGATATTTGTTATTGTAAATTTATTCAAAAAATACAAAAAGTATATCATTGCTACTTCTGCAATCGAAAAGTTGTGTATATTTTTTGTATTTTTTGAATAAATTTACAATAACACATATCAATATGTGATTTTATTTACAAAATTCTCTTATAAATAAAAACAACCACCAAAGCTTTAATAATACAGTGGTTAATTTATAAACATATAGATAGAGATTGAACCCCTCTCCTGTACGACTAATTGGCAAAGAGAGTGCAAAAAAAGGCTATTTTTTTTTAAAAAAAAGTTTGTAAAAAGGCTATTTTTTCAAAAATTTTCCAAAATATATTGTATTTTTATAGATAAATAGTCTCTTTTGTTAGCTTATGTTAGCAAAATAGTTTTAATAAATTTAAACATTAACAAATTTTACTTATATTAACGAATATCAAATAATTTATAAAAGAAATATATTTTTTAATAAGAAAGGAAAGAAATTTAAATTCTTAATTTTTATAAAACATATATACTGAGAAAAAGTAACACAAAAAAAATAAAAAGGGATTTTATTTATAAATATAATACTTTTACTTTATTATTATTTTATGAAATAAAATATAAACAAAACATAATTATTATAACTTTTCTCTCTCAGATGTTACATCATCGCTATTTATAAAGAAATTGCACACAAAATACATTTGAAAATTTCGAATTGTCTTTTGTGTTAATGGCTGGGATGGATCTCAAACTTTACTGCTCTCTGGTGTTGAATCATATCAACTATATGAAATTTTTGCGAAAATCCACTTTTCTAGTCCCTCTCTATTACTTCCACTCATTTTTTTAATATATTTTTAATTTCTAAAGGAAATTCAAAATTATATCTTCTTAAAATGACAAATTGCAAGAGTTGGATAGTTTATGAATTTGCAAAAAAATTGCAAATGACTGAAAAAAAATTTTTTTGTTGCAAAAAAAATGTAAAAAAAATTGCGAAAATTGGCAAAAAAGCACGAAAAAAGGCGATTTTTTTAAAAAAATGCGCAGAACGCCAAAAAAGCCAAAAAAGACGAAAAAAGGCGTTTTTTTAAAATCTACCAGTGTGTTTGATTTTTATAGATCGGTGGAGATTTATAAAAAAGATCTTAAAAAGGCTCAAATTTTAAAAAAGGCAAATGCCTTTTTTTGCGCTCTCTCTAATTATTAAATATCTTCTCCATCAACCAATATCTAAACCAGTGGTTCTCAACCTTTTTTTTACCGCGGCACACTTTTAACGGTTTAAAAATTTGGCGGCTCACAAAGAAAAAGATAAGTGTAAAAGTTTACCATATTGAAAAAAGTGGTCCTAAAAACGGTATACCTTTTTTTTTAGAACCAAATTGAAAAAGTTTAGAAAAAAAGTCGGAAATGTTTAAGAGCCTCATAATCTCGCGGCACAGTGGTTGAGAATCACTGATATAAACTGATATAATCAATTCCTTTTCAAACTTTTATCCACTTAAATTCGAATATATATAAATAAAAGTTTTCTATATATATAAGACTTTTCAAAGTTGCTTTTGTATATAACGATTTTTAAATTGTATTTATTAAATGAATCAATAATAAATATGAATTTATTAAAGCAAGAAAACATCAATTCATCATCTTATCTTACTTCTCTCGTCCTTGAATGTCTAAAATTAACCCAAATATGAAATGAATTTTTTCCCAACTTGTTTTGTTCATTTTCATCAATAAAATTTCGTAGCTCATTTACTAAAAGAGCATTATGCGATGATATTTTTTTTTTCTTTTACTTATTAAGTGTTCAAAGCTCTACGCAATCTTCTCATGACCCGTTTTCCATTAATCTTGAGACCGATTGCCTACCATTCTTTTGGTGCTACTTTTATTAGTATTTTTTTTTAGCCAATTTGTGCAAATGACATTTCTTTTGGCATACTATATTATCTTTGAACATTTTTACTGGAATTGGAATTTATTACCATAACTGGAACAATTGTATAGGAAATAAATATAATAACAATATTTATTTTATATGCTGATTATTTGTGTTTGGCAAATAATAATAATAATAATAATAATATTTTAGTTTTGAGTATAACAAATCATCTTTAAAAATAATATTATCTATTAACAAAAAGTAACAAAATAGAAATAATAAATTTTGAAATTAAGTAATTGTTTATTTATTACTAATTTTATTGTAATATTTTAAAAATTATATAAATAAATCAATTGTATATTTAATAAATTATGTATACTTAATCAGATTTGATAATAGAAAAAAAAAACTAGTTTTTAATATCTCGCCAGAGATTGTATTGCGATCACGAAAATTTTTGATGTCGAGATTTTGATGTTTTTATACGCTTTGAAGGTCCCTGAGTCATTTTCATTAAATTTGAGAAAACTGTCTGTCTGTCTATGTGTGTGTGTATGTGTGTTTATGTAGGCAAGATTACGCAAAAACTGTTTGAACAAGAATAATGAAATTTGGTACATGAGCATACATTTTTTTTATTTTGGTAGAACATATTAAACAATCATTTTTACTATCTCGTAAGAGATAGTATTGCGATCACGAAAATTTTCGATGTTGAGATTTTGATGTTTTTATACGTTTTTAAGGTTCCTGAATCATTTTCACTAAGGTTGAGAAAAATGTCTGTGTGTGTGTGTGTGTGTGTTTATGTAGGCAAGATTACGCAAAAACTGTTTGAACTAGAATAATGAAATTTGGTACATGGGCATTATTCAAAATTTGTAGTTTTCTATCAACTTTTGAGAATTGTAGCTGAACCGGAAGAGTCATTGATTCCCCTCTAAAACATAGGTTCCCAAAGTGGTTTGGGGTCTATTTCAACCTTCAAGGGGTCTACGGCAGCGAATAACAAATTTGGGGGTCCATCAAATGAAAATAGGGGTCTGTGGGGGTCTACCAGTTTTCCCGGCTCTAAAAAAAAGGTAAATTGTTTTCCGACATGGCTCTTAAAACATTTTTGATTTTTCAATAAGGCGTTAAAACAAAGGGTAACATTTTTTTATCAAAAATCAAAATCAAAATCAATTTAGGAGACTACCAAAACCGAAAAACATGGCAAGGAGTCTACGACATAAAATGTTTGGGAACCTATGCTCTTAAAGGTGATACAGGCGTGCCGCCGCGATCAAATGAAACTTTTAGAAATTCGTATAATTTTATATGTAATATATATATTTCAGCTTTTGATGTGCCGCAAAAGTCTAGAAACAATTTTTGTGTGCCGTAGGTAAGAAAAGGTTGCGGAGCACTGCTCTAAACTGACCTTAAAATATAAAGATATATGTTTTTACAAGTTTTCTTTTTTATTTATTTATATTAAAAAAAATTTTAATCTATTAATTCTAACTTTGTATTTAAAAGTTTTTTTGTCCACATTTTAGTATTCCATATAAGAATATGTATAATAATGATCAGATATAACGTATAAAGTTAAAAAAATTATAATTAATTTAACATTTAATAAATATTATCATATAATTAAAGTAAAAACTAAAATTCAATGATAGATAGGGTGACCCAACGTCCCGTTTTTCCGGGATTGTCCCGTTTTTTTAAATATTTAGGACATTTCCGAATTTTTTTCTAAATTTTTTCAATTTGGTTCTAAAAACAAAACAAAAAGGATAGATATCATTATTTATAATAATTCAAAATCTATAGCATATATAATATAAAATATTAGTTTTTATTTTTTAATTGAAGGGATTCGTACTAAAAATAACTGCTACAATACTTAATAAATCTGTTTATTAAACTTAAATGACACACAAATCAAAAACCTAAAAAAAAATAATAAATTTCTTTAATTATAATTGAAAATTAATATCAAGAGAACAAAATGAGAAAGATACTTGAACTGTTTTTGGATGCAGATTAAAGGGTTACAATAGAAACTAATTAAAAATTTTCATATATTTTTACATTAAAGTTGATAATTCATAAATATGCATTATATTTTTTTATAAATTAACTATATAACAATACATCCATTAAAGTAGTTGAAAATATAAATTTATTCCCCTTGAAACATGAATTTTAACTCCACCGAGTTTAGATTGCGTGATCAGCAATTTCAAGGCTATAATTTTATAAGTTGGCAAAGGCCAATTTATTTAAGATTATAATTTCTATATTATTAAAGTCAGAATAAATTATTTATTAATAAAAAAAAAAAAAAAATAAAGAATAAGTATTTCATTTTTCTAGCCAGCAATGAAACTTAATGAATTGATTTTTTTGATATTACAAAATAATAATAAATAAATAAATAAAATAAAATAAAATCATGTAAATATTACTTACTTTTTTTATATAAATAATAACATTATTTTTTTTATTATTATTTATTAAATTTTTTTTAATGATACATTTTGTGAATTTCTATAAATTGAAATCTTTATCCAATGTTAACCAATCTGTCATTTTTTTACAGTGTTTTATTTAACTTGCTTTGTTGTCCTGTATTGTTCAAATCTAGTAACTCATTTTTAACAAAGTTGAAGTTGACCAAACGAACTAAAACTTTGCACACTCTGCAAATTTGGATGACAATACACGAATATGAAATAAAGTTTTCATTTTCTTAATTAATTAATTAATTAATAATTTAATTAATAAATTTTAACCCATCATTCAATATCATTTATAATCTCAAAGTATATACAAATAAAACCTAAAACCTTAAAAATGTATTTACTAAAAAATTAAAAATAAAATAACTAATTCAAAAAATAATTAAGTTACAGTGTTTTATTTATAAATGCACTAAGAACATGCGGTTGTACAATGGTCCGCCTACTTAGCACTTCATCAACAATGGTCTAGATACTTCGAGTAAAGAGCCTAATTAAAATGAATTAGTATAGGGTATTACTTAATAAAATAAATACTTAAAAAACAAAATTAACAATCTTTAATCGTAAATAAACATAAACATAAATCGTCCGTTACATTCATCTGCAAGCATAAGAGTGAACCGGAACATAAAACATCCACCGGTCGCAAGTATCGTAACATAGAGGTCGCTTACATAGCCTTCACACAGCGCCCTCACTTAACTTAAACTTTAAATGAAATAATTTAAATTATTTCCTACAGTTTCGGCCTTCCTGACATCAATCGACCTCGATTGTTTATTAATCACTTAAAATAAAAGTTTAACAAATAAAAACATTATAATACTTATTACTTTAGATTCACAATTCATACACAATTCATTACAATATCACTTTTTTATTATTTACTTAATTAGATGAATTACAAATCATGGAAATCATTGAAGAAGTTCACGCTCTGACAAGTTCACTTCAGAATTAATATTTCCAGGCAACCAAGGCCTGATTCTAGAAACATCATAAGTTCCCTTAAAAGGGACTCGCGAATGCTGAAATCCCTGTATGTCTCTCAATATGTACCTATCATTTGGTAAAACGGTTTCCTTAATTGTATCTTCTTTAAATTTTTTCTTTTTCTTTTTCACTTGAATAATATCATTTTGTAATTGTTCGTCGAGTTTAATTAAATTATTATATTGTTCATTTAACTTGTCACTATTTACTTTCAATTTATCATAAATTTTATTTAAAGATTGAGTTTCTTTCATTATTTTGTTTTTACCATCTTGTAATTCTTTTAATTTTTCTAAAATAATTTCATTTTCTTTTTTTAAAATATTTATTGACTCTTCTAATTCTTCAATGGTATTTTATTAATAAATAAATATTTTTGAAATAATCCATTTTTCATCATAATAATTTCATTTTCTACACATTTTTTGGAATTAAAATTTTTCGATAAACAATCTAATTTAGTTTTATATTGAGCGGACATACCAGGATTTACGACATAATTTAAATCATTACCTTCGAATAAATCTTGATCTATTAATAATAATTCAGCTACTGAGGTGGACTCGTCAGTGTTCCCTTCTTCTATTTTTTTAGATATTTTCAATTGGCCATTAAATTCTACTTTCACTCCTGGAGAAAATATAAAGTTTCGTCCTAAAAGCAAATCATGACTCATAGTGTGATCTGGAACTACATGAAACAGAATTGAGAACAATTGATTATTTATATAACATTTAGTTTCAAAAATACATAAAATTTTCAATGTCGAAGAATTAATTCCAATAAATTTTTTTGAATCTAAATATGGTTTTCTTAATGAACTAGGCACCAAATAAGATTTGATGATATTAATAGGACTACCCGTATCAATCATTCCATTTGCTTTTACCGAACTTGAGCCATTTTCGTAAATAAGTTTAGTTTCCACGTCGCAATCGGTTTTGGTATCCACTAAATACGTAGATGAAGGTGTAGATGTTGAAGATTTGTTTTCTTCCCTCCTATCCGTTGGTTTCGATGGACAATTTTGGCTTATGTGTCCCATAACTCCGCATGTAAAACATGAACCAGGGGCCCTTTTAGACTTCCAGCATTGAGAGACAAGGTGTCCAATTTTATTGCAATTAAAACATCTCTTCTCCGCACTTTGAATGTTAACTGTTTTAATGGCACTGGGTGGATACTTTTTCTCGGGCTCATAATTCTTCTTTGTAGTTTTTCGCTCCGAGTCTAATATTTCTTGGTAAATATTTAATTTTTCTTTAAATTCTCGGATATCTTTCGCTCCATAAAGAATAATTTTATTTGCCTTGGTGTCGGGAATACCCTCAATTATATATTGCATGAGGGATTTATTATCAATATTACCCTTCTCTGCAATTTCCTTCATAATAATAAAATATTCCCGCACTGTTTCTTCCTTTCTCATAGTTCTTAAATTTAATTGTTTATGAATATCAGCAGGACTTACTTGTTTTTTGAATTCTTGAAGCAAGATTTCTTTCATAATCTTCCAAGAATTTATCTGCTTTTCAGAATTAATAAACCTTTTAGCAAGGCCCTCTAATTTCTTTTTTGCATAAACTTGCTTTTGCAAATCAGACCAATTAAATAAAATGGCATTTTCCTCAAAATCTCGAATAAATTTTTCTATCGAGTAATCATTGGTGCCATTGAAAGGAGATATGGTATCCTCTATGTCTCTAAAATTGAAAGAAAAATTATTATTATAACTCTGAAAACTAACCTTGGATGCCGTTTCGTGATATTGTGTTCTTTCCATTTCAGAGTCATAATAATTTTGTTGATTAAAATTTTCATTTTTATTTTCCCTCAGTTCTTCTATGTTATCAAAATTCACCAAAGCAGACTGGATTCGAGTTGCCAGTTCTAGAGAGGTTCCATCTGTTTCGAGGGTTAATAAATAAGCACATGCTTTCAATTTTTCTTCAGAAAAAGAGGAAGCCATTTTTCCAACTGCCGTCATAAAGGTCTCCGAATCTACTTCTATATCGTTAAATCCTTCGAATTTTAATATTTCCTTGCGGTTGAGCCTTGCATCGGATCCAAACACAATATTATTCAACACGTGCACTTCTTCTCTAGAAGCATCAAAAATCCTTTGTTTAATTCCAGGAAATGCTTCAAGCGTTGCCATAATAAATTGAAATATTTTATCTGCTTAATTCGTAAAATGTTGTTCTTAACCCCACACCTGAGATAATTATAGGGTATTACTTAATAAAATAAATACTTAAAAAACAAAATTAACAATCTTTAATCGTAAATAAACATAAACATAAATCGTCCGTTACATTCATCTGCAAGCATAAGAGTGAACCGGAACATAAAACATCCACCGGTCGCAAGTATCGTAACATAGAGGTCGCTTACATAGCCTTCACACAGCGCCCTCACTTAACTTAAACTTTAAATGAAATAATTTAAATTATTTCCTACATTAGTTAATTAATTTTCTAGGGATCTCTCAAATAAAACGCTTGCCCTTTATTGCCATTTAATTTTATCACCATTTTTAATTTAAATACAAGCATTTTATTTGAGAGATCCCTAGAAAATTAATTAACTAATTCATTTTAATTAGGCTCTTTACTCAAAGTATCTAGACCATTGTTGATGAAGTGCTAAGTAGGCGGACCATTGTACAACCTCTTCACGATGAAGAAGAATATACTTATTGAGGCTAAGAGAAAAATTATTTTCTTGTTTTTAGTGCATTTATAAATAAAACACTGTAACTTAATTTTTTTTTTAATTATATATTTTGATCACATGATACAATAGATATTCTGGTACATTTCAATGGCAATAGGGAAGAGGTTTTTAATTTCATTAGCATGGTGTTTAATTACAACTTGTAAACTTTGAATGGTCAATAAAACAGTACAGTAAAAGATCTCTTTACCTTGGGTAGGCAAATAACAAATCAAGAAAAGGTTTTTTTAAATTTTTTTTTGAGTAAGAAACATTTGAACCAAGGATTAATTTGAATTGTATTAGAAAATTTATGAAAGTTGTTAAATTAATACCTTTACTTTAAATAAATAAAAATTTTCATATCAATTAATGTCACAATGTCTATTTTCTAAAGTTTTCTCTATTAACTTGTTATGATACTTTACTACTACTACTTTTGATACTACAGTATAATTCACTTCAAAAGTATTATTTATTTTATTTAAATTGATCTATTATAATTATAAATTTTTATTTAAAAAAACATACAATTATAATAGGAAAAATTAAAGGTTAATCGATCTATTAATGTATAAATATTCAGTGAGTGAATATTCACACTAGTTAAAGTGTACTTAAACTAAACTATTCAGAGAAAGAGTATACACAAATAAATTTATCAATACTTCGACTAGTTAGTGTATATAAAATTTTAAGGTTAGAATAATTCAACTAATAATATCACTAATACTAATCGTTGTGTATACTTTATATACACACTAGATAATGAAAGGATTGACTAGATAAAGTATGCATAATTTTAAATAATAAAAGCATGTATCAATTAGTTAATGTGTATCACACACTGCAATTTATGCTTTATCTGTAACATATACATTAAGTAATTAAATATGTTTCGAAAATCATAACAAAGACGTCACGCAGTTTGAGGATTAACAGAGTTTGTTAACATCGTAATAGTCCCGGGTTCAAGTTCCGAATCTGACAAAGGAGTTGGGGTCAATGGGGCGGAGTTAACTCAGCCTCCGGGATAAAAATTGTCAAGCTACTTGATAATAAAAAAGTAGCGCCTTCAATCAAGATAATCAAGATAAAGGTTGATAGGACCGTTTCTTTTGATCATAGGACAACTAGTTAACATAACCGACTTGATAGGCGCTGTTCTTGAGTAGAATGTACAAAAATGTCATAGAGTGTACAAATTAATAGAAAATTGAATAAAATTATTGGCAAATTTTAAACAATTCGTTAAATTAGAATATAATTTAGTGTAATAGTAATATTATCTATTAAGTTTATTCTAGGATTGGGAAAAGTATTTATAAACAATTTAATTTACTAGTAAATCATATAAAATCATATGAAATGTAATTGCTATAAATAACCTTTAATGCATAATAATAATTTGCATTATTATTTTAAAATTTTTCTTATTATCAGGTGGTATATAAAAAAAGAATTGATATTGTTTTTTCAAACTATACAATCATTTTCAATAAAACAAATAATACAATATTAATTGAAGTGACAAGTTTTTAAATGAATGAATTCTATTATAATTTATGTGTGATAAATATAGATTGCATGTAAAATTTAAATTAAAATATCAATAAATAATATCTGATAAATGTTAATCAGACTATCTATTTAGTCTATAGAGAAAGGAATGGGGAGTGGGGGAGTTTGAACCGAATGGAACGTTTATTTCCAAAGAATTGAATCCAATTATATTTTTGTATAAAATGTATTTTATCTTATTTATCCTTTGCTATTGAATTTAATTAACAAATATCATGCAATGATTTTACATTCCTTTTTATCTTCCACTTTGAATTTCATATTCTCACTTGTCTATCTACGTACATATACGTCTTTCAATACAAAAAAAAATAAAAAAATAAAAAATACTTTTTTTTCCAATTTACTTTTATGTAAATATATATATATACGAGAATTGTTCAAAAGAAAAGGTGAATTTTGAATTATTATGAAAAGTATTTATTCATTCATCAATATCGGCGTACTTTTTTTACCACTTATAAACATTTTTTTGAGACAAAGTAGACTCGCCGAATGCCACAGTCAACATTTTAAGTGTGGTGGAGCACTTTATTTCATTTTTAATGCAAAATTTAATACACATTCTTTAAAAAGAACACACAAAAACTTGACTAACTTTTTCAGTTGTCAAAAACAAACTACTAATCCAAAATGGCTGATAATATCAACATATCAGAAACATATGTGTACCAAAATAACAAAAAAAATTTCGATAATTGAATGTACACAGTTGGCGAAAAATTATATATATGTTAGGGATAAATTTGACAGTTTCGTAAGGAAAAATAAATTTTTTGTTGTATCTATTAAATTAAATAATTTGGTAAAAAAAAGTTACAGGCAGAGTAAATTACAATAGTATCAACCAGGTTCACTTAAATATAACCATCGAACAGGGCTTCAATCTTGCTTCGGAACCTCGAACAAGCTGATGCTACAGTCTCTCTGAGAAGGGCCTTAAAAACTGTTTTAATTTTACCATAAACTGGGCTTTTGTATTACTGGAAGTATGATTGGTGTCTTTTTTCAACTGCGTCACATACAAAATAATGCATGGGGTTAAGGTCTGGGGAGTTTGGAGGCCAAACATTTGGACTGGTGAAGTCGAAGAAATTTTCAGATTACCATTTTCTGTGAGTAGCTGAACTTTAAGGGGCTTGTATGAATTGTAGCGAAGGTCTTCATTGAGTGCAAGCTTCATAGTAGAGGTTCCAACATTCATTTCACGTGTCAAAGCCCGAATTCCAATGCCAGGGTTCTTTAACACCTGTTTCTGCAGATTTTCGAGGATTTCTGCTGTACGAACGCAATCAGATCGTCTACTTGGGATCTTTCTTCTTTCTACATCCTCCTAGTCACCATTGCAAGTCTCTAGTTTTTGCCTGATTGATTTTACTGTGTTCAGGGAATTTTGGGTAGTAGTCATAAAATCCTTATTTTGATGGCCGGCGCGTATCATCATGATGCAAGTTATTCTCTTCCATGATTCAGGTGGCTTCCAGTCATCCAATCTTTCTCCCATCTTTTATATAAATAAAGAAAGGTTCAAACTTTTCAATGAGTAGTAGTTTGTGTTAATACCTCTAACCTACAGAAAAATATAATCAATTATAAATATGTCAAATATATCCCGAACACCCTGTATATATATTTATTATAAACTTTGAAATTTAAATAAAAATTCAATATAATATATTTATTGAGATACTTTCATAGCAAATTAAAAAAATGATTTTTTAATATGTTCTACCAAAATAAAAAAAATCATCTAATTTAAGTTTTATAATTTTTTTAACTAATAAATTTATTTATATTAATAATCTCCCCCAAAAAATGGAATGCATTAAATATATCTATATATTATTTTATTTTCCATTTGTTTTCGATTTCTTAAATTTATTTATGTTTTCTTTTTAGTCTTCTGATGAATAAACATGATTTTCTTTTTCTTTTCTATAGAGAGTTAATAAAAATAATAGGAAGGAAGAAAAAAATTATATTAGACTTTCAAATTAAGACGTTATTGTCAACACTTGATGTTATTTTCGTATTTATTATTATTTTTTTTTATTATTTTCTTTTCTTTATAAATCGTCAAGAACTCGAAACTGAAAACAAAATGAATGATTGACAAACTTTGATTAATTTTTATCCATTTTTAATGTTATTTATCCAACTGTTTAGTTTATAACCCTTAATATGTATACCTATATATATATATATATATATATATATATATATATATATATATGATATATATATATTAAGGGGAATAATGCGATTAGTCAAATATATAAATTCACTTTTTTTAATGAAATTCCAATATACATGTTTAAAAAATCCATGAGAGTTTAAAAAAAATATATAGTCCTTATAAATGTAGTATTACCTTATTACCCGTAATATATTTAATTTATATATATATATATATATATATAAGAGAGAGAGAGAGAGTTTTTATTTTATTGCATTCTATACATTTACCCAATTTTTCTTATTATTTCTTCAGATCTTCATTGCATTATTACAGACAAAGAGTAAGAGCTTTCTTTAAATAATTCGACCAAACATACATATACAGTCCACCCACAACCAACAATCTCTAACTTGAGTAATTAATTAATATTTTCATTCAATTCTCTACTCCTAATGATAGATTAGATCGCGTACCCCTAAAACTTAGGCAAATTGTGAACACAACTAAATGTTAGTGCCGGGACGAATCAATATAAAGTAGTAACCAGTCAGTCCACTCTACTACACCGAAAAGAATGCTACTCTTGCCAATTCACTGACTTTATTTACTTTCTTCTCGTAATGGTATTAAATGATGAATAAATATTTAAAAAGAAAGATTTTGTGTTTTTTCTTTTGATTTTTATTAAAAAATAATGTAAAGAATAACAATAGTATTTTAATAACACTTGACTAATTAGATTACCTAAATTTAGTGGGTAAGTTTTTTTAAAAATTAAGAATTTCTATAAAAAAATATTTCTGAAAATTGAATGCAATATTCAAGATTATGTGAAAGAGATTGTTGTAGTAATAATGATAGATTATTTCAGTAAAAGATATTACAATTTTTGTTTTTTTTTTGTTTAACTTCCATGAAATACATTAATTCAACATGTGGCTTATTTGAGGCATCCCAAGAACATGTAAAGGTAATCTATACAAAATATATACAATAAAGAAAAGAAAAGAGGGATATTATGAAGAAGGATAAAGATAGATATTAATAGGAGTGGGATAATACTAGAGAGGATTTAGATTGAATGAAAGATGATGGAGAGATATTATGAGGGAGTGAAGCAGAGAAGATGGATTGATTGACTTAAATCAAAGCGTCGGCTCATTTATCGAAAGATAATTGAGTCTATCATGTATCAAGTCGTTAGGTTTAAGGCTTCATAGTCTTCTGGTAAGTTCTTGCGTGTCAGTAAATTGTCTCGTTTTGTCGTTAGCATGATTTTGTGGTCTTTTGAGGTAACGTGTGCTATATTTAACTGCACCTCTTCCGCCACAGTTCTGACATTGAGATCTCCATGAATTATCTTATTAGCTATGTACCATGGACCGTTGACCATTGACCTCAGTTTTGCTAATTGTTCCCCACAATTGGATACCATATTGGATGTTCATATTGGTTTGATCAGTATATTGTATACTAATAGTTTGCCTAGCGTAGTGATTCTCAATCTATTTTTTACCGCGGCACACTTTTATCGCTCTAAAAATTTGACGGCACACAAAGAAAATGATAACCTTTTTCAATAGTCGGGCACATTTCTGAAATAATATAACAGGGGTGGGCACATTTGGTGATACTTATTGAAAAATCGAAAATATTTAAGAGCCTGATCGCCAAAACATTTTATCTTTTTTTTTTTACATATATATAAAATAAATAAGTGCTTTTGATTAATTTGAACTTTACATTTGTAAAATTTGGCGGCACATTTTGAAAATATCGCAGCACAGTGGTTGAGAATCACTTGTCTAGAGTCTAGAGTCTAGAGTCATGTTAAATTTACGTTCAATATACCTAGTTTGTGTAGTTTTAAATGTAATTGTTTGTTTGTTTTTTGTTCATATGTCCATCTCCCAAGTAAGTCTTCTGTCTAAGTATTTCACTGTCTTTTTAATTGGATTTTTTTTTGTCAAATCCAACATTTAATGTAAATGTCACGTGTGCTAAAAAAGATATACAATAGATAAATTTATTAAACCTTCAATTATTATTTCATATTACAATAAAACAAAAAAAAAATAACAATTTCTTTTAACTTTTTATTTTAAAGCCAAAATGTAATTACTATATCTCTTATAATAAATATATTGTTATATATAAATATCATATAAAGGTAACGATAATAAAAGTCCGTGATGCAATGAAAAGTTGGAAATAAAGCTTGTTTTGTAATAAAAGTAGACAGTTAATTTATCCAACTACACTATATCATAAAAATATTTCTTTAATATTGTAAATTAAAAAATAAAAATACATATATTTTTGTTTGACATTTGGTCGTTGTTTTATTTATAATCTAAAATGATAGGATATTCTATTTTAATATTCTGGTCAATATTTGACCTAGAGGAGCCCAATTCAGATTGATATCCAAATTTTTGCCATTCTATTTTAAAACAAATGATGATTTAATTAAATTCTATTCATTAATATCAATCAAAGTGTACAATAAATATATTCTAATATTTAATCCTTTTGTTTAAATAATTTTGATTTTAATCAAATAATATTATTTGTATAATTCCAACAAGGGATTATATCGTAGGAGATTTATTATTATCAAATTAATAATTCAATTTGTTAAGGAATTTTTGATTTTATAATACCTATCTATAGGTACGTATTTTATTTTATTTAGTTAAGAAAATGTAATGTTATTTAATAAATCTCATTCATTTGATCTAAAAACTTGGCTATTATTATTTGTATTTCATATTTTCAATATATAAATAATATTTTCAATGAAATCAATATAATATTTTATTTTTTTTATCGAGAAATTGAAAAAAAAACTAAATTATTTAAAATTCGGGTAATTGTTTATTCTAACCGCTATATGATGGATATTAATAACACTTTACCAGTAGATTCCTTTTTTGATTCAAAACAAACTTTTCCTTAAGAAGTATGTGGCGGTCGCTTCTAGTTTACGAGATAAAAACTGTTAAAGTTTGCATATAAACTACATTAGTTATGAATGAGCAGCCATTTAATAATGATTTTTTGACTAATTCACTAATTATTAACTTATTCACTAATTTTCGGTTTTTATATGTTTAGTTTGGATATAGGAAAATTATTTAAATTATTATTTTTTTTTAATTTTCATATATTTAAACCGAACTTATAAAAAAAAACAGAAAATTAATGGAGCCCTCTGGTGGTTAAATAATGGTATCTAAATAAATATGGGGAGGCAGGGTAGCCGAGAGTCATGATGATAGCCAAACTCCGAAAGGGAGACGGCACCTCAAGAAGAAATAAAATATAATAGAATATCAATGGATTTAATGAAAGCTTTAATAATTTTTATCTCGTTAACTAGAAACTACCTCCACATACGAGGGTGGGGTGAAAAGTTTCCGGCCTGACCAAGAAAAACGATGTTTTTAATTTTTTTTTTTTTTTTTGCTTTAATATTTAACATTCAGGATAGCTGAGACCTGTACGATGTCAGCTGAACGTGTGCGAAATATTTTGCACAATTATTTGAACATGGAAAGCTGTGTGCAACGTGGGTGCCGCGTTTGCTATCGTTAAACCAAAAACTGCTTCGAAAAACCATTTCTACCGACAATTGGGCGCTGTAGGCGAATTTTTGCCTCGATTCATAACTGTTGATGAGACTTAAATTAAATTAAATGAAGCAATTAATTAATTAAATTAATTAACTAAATTAGAACACCGTTATGAGAAGTGTATCAGTGTTGATGGAGATTATGTTGAAAAATAAAGTAAAAAAAAAAAAAATTTAAAAACATAGTTTTTCTTGGTCAGACCGTAAACTTCTCACCCCAACCTCGTACTTCTCAAGGAAAGTTTGTTTGGAATGAAAAAAGGATTCCACTGGTAAAGTGGTATTAGTTAGATTAAACAATTATCAAAATTCGGATTCAAAGTCGGATAGCTTACATACATATTTATTTTATTTAAAAATTAAATTTTAATTTTCATCCTTTTTCCTAACAAAAATTATATTCATTTTTTTTTCAACTTTATATTAAATTAAATTAATTTAAAATGTATAAAAAAAATGATGATAAATACGTGTTGGGATAATATTAGATGAGATAACAAATCTTCAGCGTATAAAATAAACCTGATTAATGGAATAGCTTCGATTGCGACAGCCACTTATTTTGATCAGTTTGGATATTCATAAGATGTCTTTTGCGTGAAATACACATGTAGAATCTTATCCAGGGATAAATTTGACATGTGAAAATGACAGTAGACGACTCCATCTGAAATATTCAAGGCATTCCTAAGACAAGACATTTACTTTTCCTTTATCCATTTGAATAAGGGGTCATCAAGAGAGAAGAGCTCTCACTTAAATTTAAATGACATTCACTAACAATCTTTCAACTTTATCCTTTCATTTGCTATTCTATAATATTATTTTACTATTTTATATAACAATTTATTCTATTTAAAATAAGCTGGAGTGTCTCCACTCGACTATCTCGCAATTTGAATTGGATTAAATAACATAATATATTATATTTAAATTAAATTTAATTAATTATAAATTATAAATAATAAATATTAAACCAGCGCATGTTTGGCTTTTTATTGATGGCACCATGGCACGTGTTGGCGCGTGAGATTTGCAGTGTTAAAAAATTAATTCTGGTACTTTCAGCAATTCAATCAAGCTGAAATTCTATATATAGCAGTTTTATACAATTATTAATCATGTGAAAAATTATCAAACATATATTTTTATTTTTACGGTCACTTTAGAGGAAAAAAAATCAAAACGTTGTAGGTAATGACCCTCTTCCGGTTGAGCTACATTTCTCAAAAGTTGAGAGAAAACTATGAATTTTGAATAATGTCTATGTACCAAATTTCATCATTCTAGCTCAAACCTTTTTTGCGTAATCTTGTCTACACACACACACACACACACACACATACACACAGACAGACATTTTTCTCAACCTTAGTGAAAATGATTCAGGAACCTTCAAAACGTATAAAAACATCAAAATCTCGACATCGAAAATTTTCATGATGGCAATACTATCTCTGGCGAGATAGTAAAAATATATAGGTAAATATTTTTATAATTGATGTATATTGATCTCAATATATATTTAGATATATAATCATTTCATTATATTTTCTAATTAAATCATATAACGTATCATTTCAATTTTTAAGAATTACATCGAGAGTATGTAACGTCCATTTTCTACAAATTACAAATAAAGTTGGATAAAAAAAAACAGGCTTTTAGTAAGAAAGTCTGAGAGATTTCATTTTAATCTTCAGTCAGAATTACTCTTTTGACAAATTGAACGATTCAATAGAAATAGAAATTTATGAAAACATTATATTTATTATTATATTTGTTATATATATATACGAGGGTGGGGTGAAAAGTTTCCGGCCTGACCAAAAAAACGATGTTTTTAAAAAAAAATTTTCCTATATTTTTCAACATAATATCCATCAAACAATGATACATTTCTCATAACGGTGTTCTAATTAATTGAATTAATTAATTAATTTAATTTAATTTAAATCTTATCAACAGTTATGAATCGTCGCAAAAATTCGTTTGGATTACGACAGCGCCTAATTGTCGGTAGAAATGGTTTTTCGAAGCTGTTTTTGGTTTAACGATAGCAAACGCGGCACCCATGTTGCACACAGCTTTCCATGTTCAAATGGTTGTGCAAAATATTTCGCAAACGTTCAGCTGACATCGTACAGGTCTTAGCTATCCTGAATGTTAAATATTAAAGCAAAAAAAAAAAAAAATTAAAAACATCGTTTTTCTTGGTCAGGTCGGAAACTTTTCACCGCACCCTCGTATGTGGAAGTAGTTTCTAGTTAACGAGATAAAAATTATTAAAGCTTTCATATAAATCCATTGATATTCTATTATATTTTATTTAGATACCATTATTTAACCACCAGAGGGCTCCATTAATTTTCTGTTTTTTTTATAAGTTCGGTTTAAATATATGAAAATTAAAAAAAAATAATTATTTAAATAATTTTCCTATATCCAAACTAAACATATAAAAACCGAAAATTAGTGAATAAGTTAATAATTAGTGAATTAGTCAAAAAAACATTAAATGGCTGCTCATTTATAACTAATGTAGTTTATATCCAAACATTAATAGTTTTTATTTCGTAAACTAGAAGCGACCGCCACATACTTCTTATGGAAAGTTTGTTTTGAATCAAAAAAGGAATCCACTGGTAAAGTGTTATTAATATCCATCATTTATCGGTTACAATAAACAATTACCCAAATTTTAAATAATTTAGTTTTTTTTTTCAATTTCTCGATAAAAAGAATAAAATATTATATTGATTGCATTGAAAATATTATTTATATATTGAAAATATGAAATACAAATAATAATAGCCAAGTTTTTAGATCAAATGATGATTTATATAAATATATAAAAATATCGGAAAATTGCATTACTTACTGTAAATTATCCTTATTGTTAGTGAGAAAATAAAAATTCCTCTAATTACAAAAGTTATTTTCAGAATATTTTTTTAAATTGTTAATAATTACTTTTTCATATATTTATTATTATATTAATTGATATTCTGTTTAAAAAAAAAAGAAAAATTAAAATACATACACCCAAAAGTTTATTTCAATTTTATTTTAAATTGAAATATTTATCTTTTGTAATAATCAGTAAAGTTATTTCATATCTTTTCTAATATTTAATTAGTTGAGTTTTAGTAATAGGTGAGGAAAGTTTTGTTTCTTATATAGATAAAATGAAATCAGTTTTCTCTTAACTTTTTAATGAAAACTTTATTAAAATGATATAATAATATTTATATTTATTATTTATAAAAATGCTGATAAGTATTTGTTTTTCTTAACTATTATACAGGGTAGGAAATCTTACATAAACATTTCTTTGGGTGACTAATTAATTTGAGAGGCGATATTCAATATTGACCACCCTGTTGGCCCCTTGTAATTTTTTCTTAAGTTCATTGTGTAAATCGAAACCTTTGCTGAATTTGAAACAAATATTCGTCAAACCGTGGCCAACATAACGGTTGCTATGTATAATCAATTCTTTTTTATTAATTCTCTAAACCAGCAAGTTATATTGCTCCACCCTGTATATATAACACATAAATTTAAATATTAGGTACAAGACATACAAAATTTTCAAAGGATTCTGAAGCATTAAAAGTTTTAACCTTTTTATATTAATAAAAACTCAACAATTTTTAGTCTCACTCCGCATTCACATAAAAAATAGAAACCCTTCTTTGAAGTATTTATAACTTATCTTTAAAAAAAAAGTAAAGAAATGTCAAAATCTAATGATTAAATTATCAACGTTTGGAAAAATTCAATTCATACCTTTTTAGAAGAAATCAATATAATCATACATGTAATTACTATTTCAAAAAATCTGGAGTGTCTCCACTCGACTATCTCGCAATTTAAATTGGATTAAATAACATATATTATATTTAAATTAAATTTAATTTAATTATAAATTAAAATTAATAAATAATATTTAATAAATCAGCGCATGTTGATGGCACCACGTCACGTGTTGGTACGTGAGATTTGCAGTGTTAAAAAATTAATTCCGGTACTTTCAGCGATTCAATCAAGCTGAAATTCTATATATAGCACTTTTATACAATTTTTAATCATGTGAAAAATTATCAAACATATAACTTTATTTTGACGGTCAGTTTAGATGAAACCAAATGAAAAGGTGGTAGGTAATTGTCCTCTTCCGAATGAGTTGAGAGAAAACTACGAATTTTGAATAATGCCCGTATACCAAATTCATGATTCTAGCTCAAACCGTTTTTGCGTAATCTTGTCTACATACACACAAACACACACAAGCATTTTTCTCAACGTTAGTGAAAATGATTCAGGAACCTTCAAAACGTATATAAACATCAAAATTTCGACATGAAAATTTTCCTGATCGCAATACTATCTCTTGGGCGATAGAAAAAACATAAAATCATATCTTTCTTTAAACTATAATGGATAAACTTATTTGTTGGTTCGGTTGTGGTTTTATTGTTGACCCAGCTGGGTCCAGCTTGTTGCGGCTTAATATTGACAGAACATTATTGAAGGGTATTATTATTATGGTGAGCATTAATTACTCATGAGATATTTTGAAAACAAGGTTAATTTTTTTTTTATTATATTGTAATATGTAATACATTCATATCTAAGTCCAATAAGAGAGTGTGTTTGTATTTTTTGTAAAATTCTAATTTTTTTATTTTCTTTTCACAAATAAATTTATATGAAAGATAACTCAATAAATTATAAAATATTTATATAATATATTTATAAATAATAAATGAATTGGAAATAAAAATAATTCCATTGGGAATGAAATCGAAAATTTTTAACAAACACAATCCTTTACCAGTGCACTAAAACAACCATAATCAATAGGAAATAATGGAGAAATTCTGTTCACTCCTTTACAACCACAAAAAGGATGGAATGAAGCTGACACTCAACATACGACACCGAATCTCATTCGTACTCGTCTCACGCAACGCAATTCTAAGCACACCCACATCTTTTCCGACTTCAATTCCACCCGGACAAAGTACTAAGCGTTCCTTTTTTTTTTCTTAAAAGAAAATTAAATTCTATTTCTAAAGTAAATTAAATGAGATATATACTTACTTTATATATATATATATATATATATATATAAATATAAATATTCTAATTTTGTTTTCTTTTTTTTTAATTTTCTTTAATAAAATATAAAAATAAATTATTTTATACATTTTATAAGTTAACATAAAATGACATGAAAAAATTGAAGTAAGATTTTTACCGACCGACGATAGTAAGGGAGGTGATGTTTTCACACCAAATTTCACATGTGAAGATTTTTATATGAATCATGCATTTTGTTAACAGAAAAAGTATTTTTAGCATGATGCCTGTCCGTCTGTCCATCCATCCGTATAGATGTGTACAGCTTGAACGGTTCAACGGATTTTGATGAAATTTGGTATATATACTTAATGCATCAGTATGATGAATTGATCAACTTTTGGTGTATATCTGGAAACCGGAAGTGGTAGTATTACCTATCGACGATAGGAAGGGAACGGTTATTTTCACACCAAATTTCACATGAGATTTTTTACATATCTCCACGAATCATGCACTTTGTATTGGTTTTATTCCCGGGAAAAATCATCTTCATTAGTTTTTTCTTAATTTAAAATTATATGACGTCACCTAGCCCCTCATGACATCACAGCTAGCGCCTCCTTATATATTATAGATAAAAGAAAATTAAAAATATTTATGTTATATCCATATCTGTTTTTTATTGCATTCATAGATATATTAAAATTATTTGAAATTGTTTTGGTAGCTGTAAATTAATTTATTTCAAACCTTCGGTCGGTTCTTTGCCTGGCCACAGGTCAACTTATTTCAGATTATTTTTTTATTATTTATGTAAAAATTTAAAAAATCTTTAATAATATATTAAGAGGAGCAAATTGATGGTTTAGAAATGAAATCTAACTTCTTTGTCAATCCATGTTTCATGTGTCAACAACGTTTCACATATTTTTTTATATATCAGAGAAATTGAAATTGCCGGTTAGCAGTTAGATCATGTTCTTATCAAATACCTATCGTATCTATGGGCAATTACTTTATTTATTTATTTATTTATTTATGCCTGTTCATGATACATTTTTTTAATTTACATATAATACAAATAAAAAAAACAATTATTTATCAGGCCCATTTTGGGCATAGGCCTCTCCCATTTTTTTTCCAAATTTCTCCTCTTCTGGCAGTTCTTCCCCACTCATTTCCCCCACTTTTTAATATCGTCGTATCATTTCTTGTGTTGTTTTCTTTGTTTTCTTTTTCCCTCGATAGGCCATTCCGTCACTACCTTCGTCCATCTTTCGACGATCTTAATTCTAACTTTTCTTATAATATTTAGAATCGTCTCTAGTTAAACTTATTAGTAATTTTTTCAGTAATCGACCATGTTTGAGCTCCATACCTCCAGGGTATTACACATTTTTTTTGAGAATTTTGTATTTTTTAAAATGAATTTAAGTGAACAAAGTTTTTTCCAACCCAAGTTTATTCTTCTTGTAATTTTTTTTTCAGTCCTATTTACAAAACTTTCAAGACTTTATATAAAATTAAAAAAAAAAAAAAATTAAATATAAGTGTAAAGGTTAAAAGTTTGGAGAATTTATTTAAGTCTCTGAATAGAGAGAGGATTATACAAAATATAATATTTATCTATATTTTAAATTTTTGATTTATTTGTATATATTGGTTGTGTTTTTGTTGTTATTATTTATTTATTAAATTCTAGTCATGTTCAATGACGGACCCCATTACATTCACTTTTTGGAGAATTGATATTTTTTTATTTATTAATTATTTAACTATTTATGATTTATTTGTATATTATAATTATTTATTTATCTATTGGAATGGAAGGTGGAAAATTTTTTATCCTTATTACCTTCTGACACAATGGAATCGGACAGTATTCAGTAGTTTACTGTTTGCTTGACTACTGTGCACCGGCGAATAAGATGAAATTTTCCTTGAAGGAGATTAATCATATATGATGGATGATTTCTTTATGGCACAAATGGCCGTATTTGCTGAGGTGCCTCGAGCTTTAAATAATAATAATAATAATAATAATATAATCTAACTGACCCGTGGTTTCGATCTTTGTTATTCAGAAATCTCTCTCTCTCTTTCTTATTTATACACACAAACACACATAGCATTTCTTCTACTAATCACTTAAAAAATATAATTATAAAACATTTCTTTCTCTCCTATTTCTTTTGTTATTATCTTCTCATCGCATTCTTGTCGAATTCTTTAGTCTTATTCTAAATGGTTTTTCATAAATAAATCATCTAATTTGATACAAATATTTATGTACAAAATATTTAATAAAATAGTTAATATTTATAAGTAATATCTTCCAAATGTACAATATATTTATTTACATATTTTAAAATTGTGATTAATTATTCATAAAATTAAAAAAAAAAGAATAATTGAATAGACAATTCAATATCTTATTGAATCTGTATTGAGTTATATTATTACTAAGTCGCCAGAGATAGAATTGCGATCACGAAAATTTTCGATGTCGAGATTTTGATGTTTTTATACGTTTTGAAGGTTCCTGAATCATTTTCACTAATGTTGAGAAAAACGTCTGTGTGTGTGTGTGTGTATGTATGTAGACAAGATTATGTAAAAACGGTTTCAGCTAGAATAATATAAATTGGTACACGGGCCTTATTCAAAATTCATAGTTTTCTATCATCTTTTGATAAATCTAGCTCAACCGAAAGAGAGTCATTACCTACGTTTTGATGTTTTTTCCTATAAAGTGACCGTAAAAATAAAGATAAATGTTTGATAGTTTTTCATATGATTAAAAATTGTATAAAACTGCTATATATATAATTTCAACTTGATTGAATGGCTGAAAGTAGCGGAATTAATTTTTTAACATGTCGATTGACAATCACGCGCCAGCACGTGACCTGGTGCCATCAACAAAGAACCAAACATGCGCTTGATTTAATAAATATCATTTATTAATTTTACTTTATAATTTATAATTTATTATAAGTTAATATATGTTAATTAATCCAATTCAAATTGCGAGATAGTCGAGTGGAGACACTCCAGCTTTTTCTTTTTTTTTTGTTTTATTCTCTTGTTTGGCTCAAACTACTATAATAAATATATTCAAGCCACAGGTGTTAAACGAGAGAGGTAACAACCACTTTGACTCAATCGTAGAGTTGTTTTCTTGACATCTTAACTGTCGATTGGATTACCAGGAACATGAAAATCTCCTCCAGACAGGAATCTTCAACAAATTGAAACTGACTGAGCAAGAATTTTAAGTATTTAAAAGTCTCTAAAGCTGATCATTTTAGAAACAAACTTAATAATACTCTTTTTTGGAATTTTCTTAAAATCTAAAATAAAATTAAATTAAGTTTCAAATAAACTGAAAATCTAATTAAAAGACAATCTTAAGAAAATAATATTAACTTTTTATGCGAAAATCTTATAAAAATATTTATTTTATATTGACAAAGTGATTTATCTTTCTGAAATTTTATAAGTTACTACTGATCAGATTCTTCTAATCAATCCTATCCAAAGTTTCTTTCATACAATTTCTGTATTCTTGCAACTTAACTTCCTGATCTTAAGAAAAAGTGAATTTTGAATTATTTCAAAAAGTATTTATTTATTCATCAATATTCATTTTTTTGCCCCTTCAAAATAATTCCCCTCAGATATAATGCACTTATGCCACCACTTTTCCAATCGTCGAAGTACTTCTGAAATGCGCTTTTCGGTATGACAATCAGCTCGTTCTTGGATTTCGACTTTATCTAATCAAAACACTCAGCAAAACGCTTTCCTTTCATTGGTTTCTTCAGTTTTGGGAATATGAAAAAGTCGCAGCTAAATCTGGTGAATACAGTGGTTGGCATGATTACGCTGTTGTTTTTGGTCAATTAACGTACAAGTAATGATGTGTTTGCTGGTGCATTATCATGATGCAGAATTCATGATTTGTTTTTCCACAATTCTGATCTTCACGTAAACGTTGCATAACTTCCTAATAGTATTCCTTATTAACAGTACGATCTGTTGGCAAGAACTCATGATGCACCACACCATTGTAATCGTAGAAAACACTTCATATTTGATCGAACTTGGCATGCTTTGTTCGGCTTTTTTTTTGAGACAAAGTAGACTCGTCGAATGCCACAGTCAACATTTTAAGCATTTTTGGAGCACTTTATTCCATTTTTTGGAATTGATATGTTCTCGAAATGAAGCAGTATATATTAAAAAAAAAAAAAAATTGAAAGACAACATCAATTGATAAAAATATTCAGGATAAATTTGTTGACTCTGTCCCATCATTTATAACTCTGTTCAAATAGTCATCAGAATTGAAACATGATCGCAATAACCTACAAGATGATAGTCAAACTGTTCAAAAAAATATTCTAGTATTTATTGAAAATGCAAAAATAATCTTGAAAATGAATGACTATTTGTAGAGGAAATGAATTTGAAATGCTCCTGGATGAGTTTTGTGGAAAATACATACTACTTTTAGAATCCTTTTGAATAATTTATGGTCCGTAGGATAAGTCCCCTTCTTTTTAACATCACTTTAATTTATTCTTGCATTAAAAAAAAATGTCTTTTGCAATAATTAATAAACTTCCTAAAAAAAAGAGAATCATTTCTCTAATTAACTTGAAAATTATTAATCACCTCTTCATCTTGCTGAGATTAGTTCTTCCCAAATCGGGACAACATAATAAATAGATTAGTAATATTATTAGTATATATCAATTAAATTATGATTCAATCTAGAAATTAATCTATAGAGGTATACAAAATAATTAAAATAATTAAAATTACATTTGTAATTGATACATTTTTACCGACCGACGATAGTAAGGGAGGTATTGTTTTCACACCAAATTTCACATGTGGAGATTTTTACATATCTCCACGAATCATGCATTTTCTTAACAGAAAAAAGTATTTTTAGCATGATGTCTGTCCGTCCGTCTGTCCGTCCGTATAGATGTGTACAGCCTGAACGGCTTAACGGATTTTGATGAAATTTGGTATTTTTACTTAATGCATCAGTGGGATGAATTGATCAACTTTTGGTGCAAATCCGAAAACCGGAAGTGGTAGTATTAGCGATCGACGATAAGAAGGGAAGGGTTATTTTCGCACCAAATTTCACATAAGGAGATTTTTTTACATATCACCACGAATGTATTGGTTTTATCCTCGGGAAAATCATCTTCATTATGTTTTTCTTAATTTAAAATTATATGACGTCACCCAGCCCTTCATGACGTCACAGCCTCGGGTAACGCCGGCAACGCCGGCTACTACAGCTATATATTATACATAAAATAAAATTAAAAATATTTATGTTCTATCCATATCTGTTTTTTATTACATTAATAGATATATTAAAATTATTTGAAATTGTTTCTGTAGCTGGAAATTAATTTATTTCAAACCGTCGGTCGGTTCGGACCTGGCCACAGGTCAACTTATTAGAAATAGTACTTAAATATTACTTATTATATAAAAAATAAGCTGGAGTGTCTCGCAATTTGAATTGGATTAAATAACATAATATACTATATTTAAATTAAATTTAATTAATTATAAATTAAAATTAATAAATAATATTTATTAAATCAGCTGATGGCACCACGTCACGTGTTTACGCATGAGAGATTTGCAGTTTAAAAAAAAAAATAATTTACTTCTCTATTACAGAATTTCAAGATTTAAATCTCACAAAATATACTAAAATTCTAAATCCAAAATAATATAATTGAATAATGCTTTACATTGATAAAATGAGCTTAAATCCCACTAACATTAAAATATGTCTAATTTCTTTTAACTTAAACGGTCACCACTTTGAAATTGAAGAGAATGAATTCAAATGTCTATTATTGTCATTTATTGTGTGTTTAAAATTAAAATATTTGAAAATTATTAGATCTTTATTAAGAGAGAATTCCACACAAGTTAATATTAATGAATTATTTTTGATTTTAATAATAATAGTAATAACAATAATAATAGTGTCTGTGAACGTAACTCAAAGTTTAAAAATATGGAGTCTCTCCACTCGACTATCTCGCAATTTGAATTGGATTAATTAACATAATATATTATATTTAAATTAAATTTAATTAATTATAAATTAGAAATTAAAATTAATAGATAATATTTATTAAACCAGCGCATGTTTGGCTCTTTGTTGTTGGCACCACGTCACGTGCTGGCGCGTGATTGACAGTCAACGTGTTAAAAAAATTTTAATTACACAACGTATTACTTATTAGTAGGTATTACTTATAGCAATACAATCAAGCTGAAATTCTACATTATACAATTTTTAATCATGTGAAAAACCACGTTACTTGCTGGAACGTGTTTGGCAGTAAACGTGTTAAAAAATTTAAAAACTTAATTCCGGTACTTTCAGCTATTCAATCAAACTGAAATTCTATATATAGCAGTTTTATACTATTTTTAATAATGTTAAAAACTATTAAACCTATATCCTTATTTTTACGGTCAGTTTAGATTAAAACAAATGAAAAGGTGGTAGATAATGACCCTCTTCCGGTTGAGCTACATTTCTCAAAAGTTGATAGAAAACAACGAATTTTGGATAATGCCCGTATACCAAATTTCATGATTCTAGCTCAAACCGTTTTTGCGTAATCTTGTCTACATACACACACACGCACACAGACATTTTTCTCAACATTAGTGAAAATGATTCAGGAAACTTCAAAACGTATAAAAACATCGAAAATTTTTGTGATCGCAATACTATCTTTGGCCAGATAGTAAAAATAATAATTATTCTAGTTTATATTTTTATTTTACAGATATTGATATTTAAAATTAGCTGGAGTGTCTCCACTCGACTATCTCGCAATTTGAATTGGATTAAATAACATAATATATTATATTTAAATTAAATTTAATTAATTATAAATTATAAATAATAAATATTAAACCAGCGCATGTTTGGCTTTTTATTGATGGCACCATGGCACGTGTTGGCGCGTGAGATTTGCAGTGTTAAAATATTAATTCTGGTACTTTCAGCTATTTAATCAAGCTGAAATTCTATATATAGCAGTTTTATACAATTATTAATCATGTGAAAAATTATCAAACATATATTTTTATTTTTACGGTCACTTTAGAGGAAAAAAAATCAAAACGTTGTAGGTAATGACCCTCTTCCGGTTGAGCTACATTTCTCAAAAGTTGATAGAAAACTATGAATTTTGAATAATGTCCATGTACCAAATTTCATCATTCTAGCTCAAACCGTTTTTGCGTAATCTTGCCTACATACATACACACACACACACATACACACACACATACACACACACACACAGACATTTTTCTCAACCTTAGTGAAAATGATTCAGGAACCTTCAAAACGTATAAAAACATCAAAATCTCAACATCGAAAATTTTCATGATCGCAATACTATCTCTGGCGAGATAGTAAAAAGAATACCTTGAGATTTTACATTTTTTAATGAAAGGTTAATTTCATTGTACTTATATTTTAGTTTTTTAATTTTTAGTCATTCTTTTCATATATACTATTTTATTATAAATCGTATTATTACTATTATCTTTCTTTTTTTTGATAAATTTAATGAACTAATTGAATTTTCAAAGGGGTTGGAAAGTCAATTCAATTTGATTAAAGATTGGAATATAAAAATATTTTTTTTTAAGTAACTCAATCGTTTTCTATACATGAAAAAAGTAAAATAGAAAAAAAAATTAATTCTAACCACGTAACTATTTGAGATTTTCTTGATTAAGCATCCTTCAAAATGGCCACTACACCTCCCCCCACACTATACTATCATATATTATTACAAAGGATAATAGGAACACGGAATATCGATTCGCTTTTGTAATTCAGGCCTTTTTTACTATTACCAATGAACAAGAGTTCAATTTCTAGGTCCTTTCGGGTTTGATTGTTCTTGTAAAACAAGTCACGTAGACTCAATATAACCCTTCGAAATAGTCTTTTGGTTAGTCAAATTCAAATTAAGGTTTAAGAAGTATAATTAGACAGCTCAATTAATCTTAAAAAATAAACATATTTTTTTTTCATTTTTGGCGAGATAGTATTGCGATCACGAAAATTTTTGATGTTGAGATTTTGATGTTTTTATACGTTTTGAAGGTTCCTGAATCATTTTCACTAAGGTGTAGACAAGATTACGCAAATACGGTTTGAGCTAGAATAATGAAATTTGGTATACGGGAATTATTCAAAATTCGTCGTTTTCTATCAACTTTTGAGAAATGTAGCTCAACCGGAAAAGGGTCATTAACTATAACGTTTTGATTTTTTTTCTTCTAAAGTGACCGTAAAAATAAAGATATATGTTTGATAGTTTTTCACATGATTATAAATTGTATAAAACTGCTATATATATAATTTCAGCTTGATTGGATCGCTGAAAGTACCGGAATTAATTTTTTAACACTGCAAATCACGCGCCAACACGTGACATGGTGCCATCAACATAGAGTCAAACATGCTCTGATTTAATAAATATTATTTATTAATTTTAATTTATAATTAATAAAATTTAATTTAAATATAATATATGTTATTTAATCCAATTCGAATTGCGAGATAGTCGAGTGGAGACACTCCAGCTAATTTTTAAAACAAATGCAAAAAAAAAATAAGTTGACCTGTGGCCAGGTCCGAACCGACCGACGGTTTGAAGTAAATTAATTTCCAGCTACAGAAACAATTTCAAATAATTTTAATATATCTATTAATGTAATAAAAAACATATAGGCATATAACATAAATATTTTTAATTTTATTTTATTTATAATATATGTATATATTTATATGTAAGGCCAGGCTGTGACGTCATGAATGGCTGGATGACGTCATATAATTTTAAATCAAGAAAAAACTAATAAATATGATTTTCCCGAGGATAAAACCAATACAAAGTGCATGATTCGTGGTGATATATAAAAAAATATCCTCATGTGAAATTTGGTGTGAAAATAACCCTTCTCTTCCTATCGTCGATCGCTAATACTACCACTTCCGGTTCACGGATTTGCACCAAAAGTTGATCAATTCATCCCACTGATGCATTAAGTAAATATACCAAATTTCATCAAAATCGGTTGAGCCGTTCAGGCTGTACACATCTATACGGACGGACAGACGGACAGACGGACGGACAGACGGACAGACGGACAGACGGACGGACAGACATCATGCTAAAAATACTTTTTTCTGTTTAGAAAATGCATGATTCGTGGAGATATGTAAAAATCTCCACATGTGAAATTTGGTGTGAAAACAATACCTCCCTTACTATCGTCGGTCGGTAAAAATTATTGGGTAAATAGAACCACAGATCTGAAAAATTCTGATTTAAATCCAAAAAGGATTACAATCTACTGAAATAAAAAATACACACAAATGCAAACAAAATAATCATATTTCTTTAGCTAATCAATTATTTAATTTAATTTTCACAAATTGCACACAATTCATAATTAATAAATGATTAATATTATTATTTCTATTTTATAGGTGATTTTTTGAAGCCGTCGAGACGGCCCTGAGTTTCTCAACGCTCGGATGCCCCACTCCTAAGGTAAATTTCTAAGATATTTTTGTTTAATCTAAAATAAGATGAGAAATTATAAAAAAATATTATGCGTTAGTTGTATATCTTATTAGACGAAAATATGTATATTAGACACTTTATAATTAATATTAAAAATAACGATAATAGAATAAATATATTTCTTCTAATAAAGATCATCATTATTATTTAATATTTTTATTTCTGTAGTACTATTGTACTCGAAAATTAGTAGTAATTTTGGTAATTATTCAGAAAGACTCGTCCTGTTTGAACAAGGTTAATTACTTTATCAATGGGTTCCTTTTGAAAGTACTAATCAACTTTTATAAGAAATTTATCTGGTCATCTTATAATTTTCCATATTTTTCGAGTTAAAAAAGATTTAATTTTCCAGATATTTCCCCTTTAATTAAGTATGAATTTAACTTTAAATGGTGAAATTACTTTAGTATGCATTTAACTTTTTCGGTTTTTAATTCGGTTTATTTTCTTTTAGAGAAAAAAAAATCCATACTAAAGTCATTTCTTGACTTTTTCGGTTTTTAATTTGGTTTATTTTGTTTTAATAAAAATGTTAAATATTACTTAAGTCATTTCTCAATTTTTTTTATTTAAATTTAAATAGATTAAATTTAAACAATCACGTAGGTGTAGGCAAAGCCCTTTATAGACCAAATTACAGAACCGTATCAATGATGTCTAATAATTAAAGGGGAAATATCTGGAAAATTAAATATTTTTTATCTCGAAAAATATAGAAAATTATAAGATAACCATATAAATTTCTTATAAAAGTTGATTAATAATTTCAAAAGAAATTCATTGGTAAAATAATTAACCTTGTCCAAACAGGACGAGTCTTCCTGAATAATTACTGTAATTTTACTTGTTCATTCAGAAATTTAATCAGAAATTAAGAATTGATTAAAAAAAATAAATAAATAATGAAAACACATTTCTCTTATTCTCAATTACTATGTATAATTTATTAATTATGTTATGTATATTAAAAAATAAATCCGATAAGAAAACAAATTCTTTACGATTGTTAATGAATTTAAGAGAGAGACAGACACATGTTAAAAATCTTTCTCACTCGACTTTTTTAGTCTCAATGATTAATTTTCTTTGAATCATTCATTAAACGGTTGCTTGAACCCTCTTGTTTGTTTGAGGTTGTCTAAATGGACTTCTTCACCCTTCTTGACGTCAACACACCCCCACCCCACCCCCTTCATCCATCTCCTTCTTCTCTTTTCTGTTAATCCATTTAACCCAACTCAAGGACTGAATGTTATGGATTCATTTCCATCACTTCTATCAATATTTCACATACTTTCTTTATTGATTTGACCTTAAGACATGTTTTTGTATCATAGTTCTAAAGTTGAAGATAACGTAAATAATGTAATAAACAAAATAAGAAATAGATTAGACTAGTATTATTTAATTATCATCAGAAATATCAAATTCATTTAACAAGATACATACGAATATAAGTATATTATATATAGATACGAGGGTGGGGTGAAAAGTTTCGGGCCTGACCAAGAATAACGATGTTTTTAAATTTTTTTTTTTTTTTTGCTTTATTTTTCAACATTCAAAATAGCTGAGACCTGTACGATATCAGCTGAACGTGTGCAAAATATTTTACACTACCATTTGAATATGGAAAGCTGTGTGCAACGTAGGTGCCGCGTTTGCTAATGTTAAACCAAAAACTGCTTCGAAAAACCATTTCTACCGACAATTTGGCGCTGTAGGCGTAATCCAAACGAATTTTTGCGTCGATTGATAGCTGTTGACGAGACTTAAATAAAATTAAATCAAATTTAATTAATTAATTAATTAATTAAATTAATTAGGACTCCGTCATGAGAAATGTATCAGTGTTGATGGAGATTATGTTGAAAAATATAGCAAAAAAAAAAAAAATTAAAAACATCGTTTTTCTTGGCCGGAAACTTTTCACCCCACCCTCGCAAGTCAAATATTCTTACATCTCTCTATAAACTATTATACTACTATTAATCTAATAAAAGTTTTGTTTTCAATCGAACTGTCGACAACCATCTTGAATTTAATCACCAATTCAAATATCAGATTGATGAAATTGATTATTAATAAAAAAACAACAATTACGTTTAAGTTATTACTCAATAATATTTTGTTTGTGAAGATATTATGTCGATAAAAGTCAAATTCTTATATTTATTTCAATCTATCATCTCAAATTCAATAACTTCATTAAATTTTGAAAATTTTAAAATTAAATACATTTATAAAGATGAAAAATAAATTATAATATATAAGTACTTGAAATATCAAGAAAATGACAATTGTTTTATAAAAATTGCAAATTTCAAACCATATCAACATTATCCATCATTGTCTTGTCTTCTTTTAACAATTTAAATATATATAATATAGCACCATCACTCATAAATTTATTTTGGTATTATTTATATTACAATTTCGTCCACTTTTTTATATATTAAAGTTTAATTACCTTTTGGATCAATTAAATTTTTTAAAATACATATTTTTATCATATATTATTAATATCAATTCTAATAAGTAATATATAAGGTAAGCCCGAGTGATATGACGCAAAATTCGTATTTTTGCTCAATCTTAAACGCAAATACCTATTATGGCATGATTATGGATGATATCTAGGCACCTAGGACTAATCGATATTCATAGCAAAAATTACACCTTTATTCTCAAAATAAAAACTACTGAAATTTACAAAAATAGAAAAAGTCAGCAATAACTCTAACAGAGATGGGGATATTACAGAGATGTTGTGAGGGAAATTGCATGTAAAACAAAAATAAAAACTCATAAAGAGGAAATGTTTAAATATTTAAATAGGTAAGTTTTATTTGAATAATATATTTACACAAGTCTGTGACTATGAATATTTTTCTTGACTTACTAAATTGTTTGGAAAGTTAAATTTTCCACTGGCAAGCTAAAGTAAAACACACACCATATCCCCCGCAATGCGTAAAATCACACCTTTAGATAAAGACTTGGAACTAGTAAACAATGAGGAATATGTCAATAACTAAGTCTTAATATTAATTTAAGAAAAAGAATGTGCGAAAATGTATGTATGTATACTTACACAAATTGCAAAAGAAAACAAATTATGGGCCTTTGAAATAAATAAGATGAAATTTCGCATGTGTTGATCATCAAGATGGCTGACAAAACAAATTCTCATTGTACGACCGTTCGCTTATAAATAAGGTAGAAATGCTAATATCGTCCCCCAATGCCTTTTTCCAGTTATCGAAATTTAGAAAATACGTCTTATCTTTCAGTTTTACCTTATATAATATTAGTATAAAAATTAAAAATTAAATAAATTTAAGTACTGAATTCGTTGATTGAGATATATCAATCTACTAGATGTTAAAGAAAAAGTAATAATAATTATTATAGTAATAATAATAACAGTAATCTTTTTTTTCAATTTGATATTTATCTAGTATACCATTATTAAAAGTAAATGTCAATGAGGCTATGATATTTTCTGACTGACCTAATAATTAAATTCCAATACAACATTTTTTATATATATATATATAATAAATATGATTAATTTGAAGGTTCGTGCCATGTACAAGGTAGGAGGGAGGGGAGGGGGGAGGCATCCTTTTATTTTATCTTAATGGAAGGCTTTCCTAGCTATCTAAAATTAGATTTTAATCACATACTTAATTTATAGACAACGAAGAAATCTAAGGGGCCATTAGCGTAGATTTCATTTTGCTTGTTTGGATATGTTTTAATTAAAATACTGCCATGCATAACGTAACGTATATGATGGGATGGGTTGGAAGGGGTAAGGGTAAGGGTTGAACCATTAGATCTTTTGTGAAAATACCATTTGGCTTATTATACAATATACAAACCGAATCTATGTTGACAAACAAAGTCATATTCATTAAATGAATTAGCAGAGTGGCAACTGCTCTACTGATTGTATTCTTGATAAATAATTAAAGTTGATTTTATTTGAAAACGATAACAAATAAAAAAATGGTTCTTAAAATTATTTTATTTATCATTTATTTATTATTAAATGAATTATTTAATAGCAAATGCATATATACGTATTGATTATGTAATTTCTTCTATATATATATCATATAATTTAAATTATTATTAAAAATATAATCTTATCTTATTATACTAGCAAAAATTGTATATATATATATATATATATATGTATTTTTGAAATATTTAACTAATTTCAAATATACAAATATAAAATATTATTATATAGTTATTATAGATTATTTATATTTATATAATTAGAAATCATTCCCTGGCTTAAAATGATGATTCTTCAATAAATAAATGAATTGTTTCACCGCTCTAAGGATTTTTTTGAAATTCACACCATAGATAGTATTTATAAATAAAATCAATCTGTATTGGTTTCAGCCTCGGGAAAAATCATTTTTGATAGTTTTTTCTTAATTTAAAATAGAGATTTTAAAAATAAAAAATCACGCCCAGCAAGGCTGGACAGTGCTTCCTTAAATACAAAATATTATAAATTAAAAAAAATTATAAATATTTATTTTAATAATATTTTGTAGTCAAATTATGAAATATATATTATGTTATATCCACAGGGCATACTTTTCTGTCTTTCAATGCTAAAATACGTACGTTTAAGGGCTGTATGTTCTATGACTATTTTTGTTTTTAATTTATGTTCTTTTAAATTATTTGAAATTGTTTCATAAATTTTGTCGTTTATTTATTTTAAATAATAATCTTAATCTTAAATATTCATAGTTCATAAGAAATAATTTTTACACACAAATATATATGTATATACATATATACAATTTTTGCTAGTATAATAAGATAATATAAAAATTGCATAACAAGTAGGAGGAGACGATTATTCAATTTCTTCTAAAATAATTTTATAAAATATTTAATATTGAAAAGATAAGATAAACGTAAATTTATTATACAAAGGTACCATAAGTGTAAATATCAACTATCATTTGGTTGACATCTCCTTTTTAATTATAGATAGTCATCTTATGACAAATGATATTTTATAAAAAGCTCATAGATTTTATTTTAAATTGATTACATCCTCTTTATGAAATTTATACCAACATTGATCAAAAAAAAAAAAAAAAAAAAGTTCAAGCAGGTGTAAAATCCGAAATATGCTTTTCCAATCGCCATTTCTTTGACTACAAGCAATTTATTTTCCCAATGTTACAAATCACTCGCAAATCTAATAAAAATGTCAGAGATATAGTCCACACCGCTATATAATCAATTCCATCAAGAATTGAGAAGAGATATGGCTTTGAAATTATTCAAATTATTATTATATTACTAATATCTACGAAAGGTATTATGATTACAAAATTTACATTATATTATCAGAAATTTTAATGTTTCCATTTAATCTATGTTATAAAATCAAGAAAAATTGAATTGAAATATTAATCAAATATTGTCTAATATTTTTAAATTTGATTTAATAAAACAAATGAGTAAAGAATGATAATATTTTATCTTAAATTTTTACTATCTCGCCAGAGATAGTATTGCGATCACGAAAATTTTCGATGTCGAGATTTTGATGTTTTTATACGTTTTGAAGGTTCCTGAATCATTTTCACTAAGGTTGAGAATAATGTCTGTAGGTGTGTGTATATAGACAAGATTACGCATAAACGGTTTGAGCTAGAATGATGAAATTTGGTATACGGGCACTATTCAAAATACATAGTTTTCTTTCAATTTTTGAGAAATGTAGCTCAACCGGAAGAGGGTCATTACCTAAAAGGTTTTGATTTTTTTTCATCTAAATTGACCATAAAAATAAAGATATATGTTTGATAGTTTTTCACATGATTAAAAATTGTATAAAACTGCTATATATAGAATTTCAGCTTGATTGAAGCGCTGAAAGTACCGGAATTAATTTTTTAACACTGCATATCTCACGCACCAACACGTGACGTGGTGCCATCAACATAGAGCCAAACATGCGCTGATTTAATAAATATTATTTATTAATTTTAATTTATAATTAATTAAATTTAATTTAAATATAATATATTTATTAATTAATCCAATTCAAATTGCGAGATAGTCGAGTGGAGACACTCCAGCTTATTTTATTCAAATTGGAACATAAATTATACATAACAAATGTTTTCATAACAGGCCATTTTTACATGTTTTTTTGACTTTATGAATATTAAAATATTAATTCGAATAAAAAAAAAATCCTCATAAAAATACATTTGAAAGCTTTTTGTTTGTATTTATACCAGACTTTTTATTTTGGTAACATCATAGAGGGAAGATATCCTGATGAAATTATAAAAGAAAATCAAATATGAAATTCAAATATGTTGGCAAGTTTTTAAATTAAAACAAGTTAAATGAATACTTTTATGCATACTCGTTTTGGTAGATATAAATATTTTTTATTTATTTATTTATTTGTTTGTTTGTTTGTTATTATTAAATGAATTACATTTATGAAATTTACAATTTTTAAATATTGAAATTTAAATATAATTATTAATTCTGTTATTATTTTTTTTTTATTTTTTTATATTTATCAATTAAAATTTTATTGAATTTGAATTTCTATTTTTTAATTTTATTTTTAAATAGAATAGGTATAATCTTTTAATGTTTATAATTTTTATAAATGAAAAATTGATTAAAAAAAAAAAATATTAAAAATATGCATAAATTTTAATCTTTTTCATTATTACCGACCGACGATAGTAAGGGAGATATTGTTTTCACACCAAATTTCACATGTGGAGATTTTTACATATCTCCACGAATCATGCATTTTCTTAACAGAAAAAAGTATTTTTAGCATGATGTCTGTCCGTCCGTCCAGCTGTCCGCCCGTCCGTTTAGATGTGTACAGCTTGAACAGCTCAACGGATTTTGATGAAATTTGGTATATTTACTTAATGCATCAGTATGATGAATTGATCAACTTTTGGTGTATATCTGGAAACCGGAAGTGCTAGTATTACCGATCGACGATAGGAAGGGAAGGGTTATTTTCACATCAAATTTCACATGAGGAGATTTTTTACATATTATCACGAATCATGCACTTTGTATTGGTTTTATCCTCAGGAAAAATCTTCATTTGATTCTTCTTAATTTAAAATTATATGACGTCACCCAGCCCTTCATGACGTCACAGCCAGCGTCTCCTAATATATTATAAATTAAATAAAATTAAAAATATTTATGTTATATCCATATCTGTTTTTTATTGCATTAATAGATACATTTAAATTATTTGAAATTGTTTCTGTAGCTGGAAATTAATTTATTTCCAACCATCGGTCGGTTCTGCGCCTGGCCACAGGTCAACTTTTTAGGAGCTAGGTTTAATTTTCTTCTTCTCCTTAGAAATTGTACCATAAAGATGGTATAAATAACCAATTACCTAAATATTTGTATAAACATTTTCTAAATGTTATTTTTTTATCCACAATAACTACTATTACTACATATTTATTTTATTTTCTGATTATGTCATATGAAAAATGAATGAAAATACTACAATTCATTTTACCTTTGATTTTAAAGAAATAAAAGTCGGTTATATCAATTAGGTGTCGTATGATCAGTAGAACGGGTTACAACTTTTACCTTGATTTTCTTAATCGGAGGCGCTATCAAGTAACTTTCCCAATGTTGATCCCAGAGGTTGGGTTGACTCCGTCCCTTGGACAACGAAAATATCAGTCAGCTTCGCTACCTCCCACCCTCTATCGCCTTTGATTGCAATAGAAAAGAATATCTAATAATATTTAATAAAAAAAAAATCCTTTATGTTGTACTTATAGAAAACCAAGTAAAATATTAATTTAAGAATAAAAAATATTATAAGCCTATTTTTTCATATTAAATATCATTTTAGGTAGAATATTTTCTTTTACAAGTAAGTATATTAACATAATAATTTTAATACTTATACATTTTGTAGTAAAACATAATAAATGAACATAAGAATGGGGTTAGTTTATATTACTATATTAAGTTTCATTTATTATTTCATTTATTTCATTAATTCAAGTTTTTTGTGCATATTAAATAATAAATCAAGCTATATCAAGATTATTTTCGCAATTTATGCTTCATTTTATCTTTAATATATATGTATTTATACCATATATATACTTTTCTTATCACAATATAGATTATTTAATTTTTTCTTCTAAATTCTACAATAATATGTAGTATAGATTTAAAAAAGAAATGAAATTTTGTTTGATAATATGAAATAAAAACCCATAATTTATATAATTTACAATTAAGGATTTATAGGTTTACCCCCCTTGTTTAAATACATCACTACAATTTTTACCGACCGACGATAGTAAGGGAGGTATTGTTTTCACACCAAATTTCACATGTGGAGATTTTTACATATCTCCACGAATCATGCATTTTCTAAACAGAAAAAAGTATTTTTAGCATGATGTCTGTCCGTCCGTCTGTTCGTCTGTCCGTCTGTCCGTCCGTATAGATGTGTACAGCCTGAACGGCTGAACGGATTTTGATGAAATTTGGTATATTTACTTAATGCATCAGTGGGATGAACTTTTGGTGCAAATCCGTGAACCGGAAGTGGTAGTATGAGCGATCGACGATAGAAAGGGAAGGGTTATTTTCACACCAAATTTCACATGAGGAGATTTTTTTATATATCACCACGAATCATGCACTTTGTATTGGTTTTATCCTCGGGAAAATCATATTTATTAGTTTTTTCTTGATTTAAAATTATATGACGTCATCCAGCCATTCATGACGTCACAGCCTGGTCTTACATATATATTATAAATAAAATAAAATTAAAAATATTTATGTTATATGCCTATATGTTTTTTATTACATTAATAGATATATTAAAATTATTTGAAATTGTTTCTTTAGCTGGAAATTAATTTACTTCAAACCGTCGGTCGGTTCGGACCTGGCCACAGGTCAACTTATTGAATCTGTTCAAGTGAGATAAAATTGTCACAGTACGATTTGTGACTATGGAGCAACTGGTTGGATCCAGTAGTAGGTCGTACACTTAAATCAAAAAAATAAAAGAAAGAGAAAAGTCAGGGAAAAGTATGATTAAAGAATTAAATAAATGGAGTGTGAAGAAATGAAATGTTAATGTATTTGTATTTGTATTTATTTATAAAAAAAAATACAATTACATTATGTAGTTTTATTTTTTTCATTATTAAATTAGAGAGATGTGTTATATTGAGATTATCACATTTCAATTTAATTAATAAATAAATATTTTATATAAATTGATAAATTGATAGAATTTTGTCTTTTTCAATAAAATTATTATCAATCATCCTGTCAAACTTAATTAATCTGTATCCCAAGGAATCTTGTACTGTCACCTTACTACATTTTACTTAAACTCAAAATTTAAACATTTTTTTTTATATACTTAATATCGTAATTGAGTTGTCTTCACAAAATATAATATTTTTATTAATACGTCTTATTTTGTTTTATAATAATAATTAGGAGAATAGAGCGATTTATAATAAATTGTTGTGCATAATCTGTTTATTCTTATTATTCTGTAAATATACTTGCTATATATTGTCGAAAATCGAAATATATACGTCTTAGGCAAATGATAATTTTAGGAAAATAGCATTAACTTCAACTATTAATTATTTCATTTCAATTTGACTAGCAAATTAGCATTTGCCTAGACAAAAGCCATTTAGCTAAATCTTTGTTAGGCATATACTATTAGTGAAGTCAATTATGAAATTATTCAATAAATTTTTTGTTCTTTATTGTATATTTATCTATATAACTTGAGCTTGACATCAGTGGTGTATTGGGATGAGAACGCGGAGGAACGACGTTCCCTTACCTTTTTTCAGAACCGGAACGCGTTTCAGTACTTTTTCATATTCCGACAACTCCCACTTAAATCTAATGTTAGAATTTCTTTTTTTTTTGTGTTCGTAAATATTTTGTATAGTAAGAATAAGAAAAAATAAAAACGTATATGGAAAAAATAGTTTGCTGAAAATAGGAATTTTTTTGCTCCCACTATGCGTTCCTTTACTTCTTATTTTACCAATACATCACTGCTTCCCATAACTTCAGTGCAGTTTTAAGTTCTAAATTAATGTAAATGTCAAAATAAAAATCCGTTTGATATAAATAAAATAAATAAATTATAAAAATCCAAAGATGTACCAAATGGTGGATTATTATCTGAGGAATTATTAGATAATGTACTCATTGTCATTGAAGAAACACTACCCAGTACAGCAATTAATATAATTTTTCCAAAAATATTTGAAAAAAAATGAATGTGAAGATGGTATAAATTTTTATTGTTGTGTTTGTGGTGAAGCCTGTACGGATCATGCATACAAGTTATTTATTACAATAAAAACGTCCATTTAATTTGTGGTGAACGAAAAAAAAAAGATTCCGATGAACAAATAATTTGTTACCATTGTCTCCGTGAAGAGGACATTATAATAAAATCATAGGAAGGACAATTAAAAGGGGCCGAATTAATGGGAAATAAAAGTAATGCTATTTGCCCAACAAAGATTTAGCCAAATGGCTTTTGTCTAGACAAATGCCATTTTCCTACCCAATTTAAAATGAAATATTAGTTTAAGCTATTTGGATAGGCAAATGGCTTTTCATCAGTTGAATTTCCAAAAATTGTTTGATTTAACATTAAATAGAATATTTTTTTAAAGCAACACAAGATTAACATTATATCCTTCTCCTCACAATAAACATTATTATTAATAACAAAAAAAAAAAAAATAGAAAAAAAACCACAATAAGTAAATTTTTCCTAAAATTGCCATTTATCTACGACATATATATATATAAATTTTTTATTTTCTTGAGTCGAATTGTATATCTTTAGTTAAATGAGATGAGATGAAAACACTTGTCTGTAGCTAACCTTCGTTTCGTTTAGTAGGGTGCTTGCTGGTGGTTGGAAGCCTAGCGCCACGTGATTTTGTCCGCAACGCTTTATTGATCAATGCTCTTCTGTTCAAGTCCTAACTAGTTTTTCCGGCAACGTTTCGGTTAACTATTTAATATTTGATCTATATATTTATTGATAAAAAACTTAATAATAAAATGATATAACTTTATGTTTTAAAATTAATTAACTAAGAATATAAATAATTATTAATTTTTTTACAATAAAAAGAAATCTGGAGTGTCTCCACTCGACTATCTCGCAAATTTGAATTGGATTAATTAAATAATTAAAAAATTTAAATTTACAGTATAGTATTGTTATTCAATTAAATTAATTAATTAAGGTAGTTTATTAGCCGCATTCCGAAGTCAAAAAAATCACTTTTTTTTACAAATAATTATCCAAAGCATGCTATAATAATTAATGAAAATTACCATAAGAATTTATTTGATTCAATTTAATACGAGTTATAATTAAATAATTATAATAATGTAATAAATAAAATATTAATTGACTAGTACTCAGCTGTCACTAGATGATATCAACTTTAAATGATTTTTAGGTTGGAATTTGAAACTATAATTAATTATAAACTATAATTGAACAAAAAAGTATAACAAATATTTTTTATATTTATTAATGTTTAATATCCTTTAATTGTTACGTACCATTTATAAGTATATTAAAAAATTCTAGTTATTATTTGAACTTATAGCGCGCTTGCTGGAGAACAACAGAGATAGAACACATGTCAATATTAAAAAATTAATTAAATTAAAACTATGTGGTAAATCGTTTTAAAATTTTTATATTATATGTTTGAGATACCGTTTTATCTATTAGAAAGTTTTTTTTGTGGGGTCAAGTTTGTCAATTTCTTACAAACCCTCAATTTCCAAGTTATTGAACAAGGACACTCATAAGAGCTCTTGTATTTTTGCATAACTTTAATTAATTATATCTCTTAAACGCAGTGGTAAAAAAAAATCTGATTTTTTTTCTATAGGTGTATTTAATTATCATCTTTCGAATAAATATAAAAAAATATAGAGTCAAGTTTAAGTCATTTGGCTCACAAACTACCTTAATTAATTATCATTTATTAAATTTAAATTTAAAACCTTTACCTTCATTTTTAAGTCAAAATTTAACACATCTCTTAGGGTTAGATTGAAAGTTAATGCCTTCATATGGAAGTAGTTTTACCCACATGCCATATTTATTGTAAGAAATATGACTTGAAAATAGTAATAAAAGATTAATATGTGATATCTACGTACCATTTAAACTTTTCATTGAAGAATTTTATAATTATGCCCAGCGCGTGTTTGGCTCTTTGTTGATAACACGACGTCACTTGCTGGAACGTGATTAGCAGTCAACGTGTTAAAAAATTTAAAAATTTATTAATTAAAAAATTAATATTTATTTCGATTAATTAAAAAAGAAATGAATAAATAAATTAAAAATAACATTATCTAAAATAAATTACTGTAAATTATAAAATAACTTAAAGAGAGATATTATATATAATTAAAGGTAGAAGGAGAAATTTTATATATTTTATAATAATAAATCTACTATGGTATATATATATTATAATTTATAATATTCAAAAATTATATTGATTCATTCAAATTAATTTGGCTAATTCAAAAATTTGTAATAATTATTCACTCTAAACGGGTACTAATATCGAAAAATTATGTATGAAATACCTAACATATAAAATCGTATATTATAATATATTATACAAAATTCTACACAAAATAAACAAATAAAAAAAAATTACTTCTCTATTACAGAATTTCAAGATTTATATAAATCTCACAAAATATACTAAAATTCTAAATCCAAAATAATATAATTGAATAATGCTTTACATTGATAAAATAAGCTTAAATAAATCCCACTAACATTAAAATATGTCTATATTCTTTTAACATAAACGGTCACCAATTTAAAATTGAATAGAATCAATTCTAATGTCTTATCCTTATCATTTATTCTATATTCTATATTCTATATTTTATATTTAAAATTTAAAATAAAATTTAAAATTAAAATATTTGAAAATTATTAAATCTTTATTAAGAGAGAATTCCAAACAAATTAATATTAATTAATGAATTTTGACTTTAATAATAATAGTAATAACAATAATAATAGTCTGTGAACGTAACTCAAAGTTTAAAAATATGGAGTGTCTCCACTCGACTATCTCGCATTTGAATTGGAATAAATAACATAATATATTATATTTAAATTAAATTTAATTAATTATAAATTATAAATTAAAATTAATAAATGATGATGATGATTGACAGTCAACGTGTTAAAAAAATTTTAATTAGACAACGTATTAGTAGGTATTACTTACACCAATACAATCAAGCTGAAATTCTACATTATACAGTTTTTAATCATGTGAAAAACCACGTTACTTGCTGGAACGTGATTGGCAGTAAATGTGTTAAAAAATTTAAAAACTTAATTCTGGTACTTTCAGCGATTCAATCAAGCTGAAATTATATATATAGCAGTTTTATACTATTTTTAATAATGTTAAAAACTATTAAACCTATATCTTTATTTTTACGGTCAGTTTAGAGGAAAAAAAAAATGAAAACGTGGTAGGTAATGGTCCTCTACATTTCTCAAAAGTTGATAGAAAACTACGAATTTTGAATAATTCCCATGTAACAAATTTCATTATTCTAGCTCAAACCGTTTTTACGTATTCTTTTCTACTTACAAACATACACACACACAGACAGACATTTTTCTCAACCTTAGTGAAAATCACTCAGGGACCTTGAAAACGTATAAAAACATCAAAATCTCGACATCGAAAATTTTCGTCATCACAATACTATCTCTGGCAAGATATTAAAAAAATATTATTTGTGTTTATAACTACAAGAAAAAAAAATATATTCTTTTTAATTAAATTCAATCAAATAATAAAATTAATTTAAAATTAAATTCATTTAGTATAATTTCTAGTTTCTCTCTCCCTCTCTCTGTTTGCACCCTTGATTTATCTATGACATCTGTGTTTATTTTCTCATTTCTCTAGAGATTTTATTAGATCATCAACTTGATGAGATTTAATTTCTAATTACATTTATAATCCACAAATGGATGGTCTGTTTGATCATTTCTTTTTGTTGATCGATTCCGAATAAGTAGTAGAACGAAGTTGATAAATGATTGTAATCATGTATACGATATTAGCCTTTGGTGGAGATTTATTCTGGCTTATTTTTTTTTATCTATCTATTACTGTGTATTGTATTGTATTAATTAAAGATCCAGATTAATTTCAATGGATATAAATTCAAATATTTTCTTAAATAAATAAGTAATATTAAATATTTAATTATTTATCACATTTTAAAATATTTTCTATTTTAAATAACTATTTTATCTGACACACCGAGTTTTAAAAATATTAAATAAATAAAAATATTTTTGTTTATTTATACTTTTTTTTAACTAAATAGTACAATTTTATTTTTTTGAGCAAATGTATTTAATATAATTATTAATTGTATTTTTTTTAAATTAAAATCCTTAGTATGTATACGATGGTCGTTCATCAAGTACTCAGCCTCACCATCCGATGGCGCTGCTATTACAAAAGAATTTTACCATCATGTAGTACATTCTTTGATTAGCCTACTGTCAAAGTTTCAGTCAATTCCCTTCACTAGTTTTGTTTTGATAGTCTTTGGAAGCGAGCGGGTCAATCAATTGTTCAAAAATAGTAATGGCCAAAGTGGTCGAATTGCGCTACGAATTGCTGCCACATCCACCTTACTCTCCAGATTTGATCTCCTGTGATTACTTTTTGTTTCCAAACCTGAAAAAATCACTCGCCGGGAATAAATTTGGGTCGAATTGTTCATTTTACATTTTTGTACAACTGATCGACACGCTCGCTTCTAAAGGCTGTCAAAACAAAACTAGTGAAGGGAATTGAATGGAACTTTGACAATAGGCAAGTGAAAGAATCTACTACATGATGGTAAAACTCTTATGTGATAGCAGCGCCATCGGACAGTGAGGCTAAGTACTTGTTGAATGACCCTCGTATAGTATATAAAATATATGTATATGTATGGTTTACTAACATTTTAATTCTAGCAGTGCAAACAGAGCCAAACTTTATATTTTGTTATCATGAGTCAGATAACTAAACAGCATTGAATCATTTCATTGAATCATGTTGAGTTTTATTGACAAGTGTCGATTAATTCCTTTAATTAAGAAGAAAATATTTGCCAATGGTCACTCAAATAACAAAATAAATATTCGTCTCTTATGTATCAATACTTATTTTTTATTATATAAAATAGTGTCATTAAGTTTTGAATAAAATTGGGTAAATTCATAATCTATTTAACACTTAGTTTCAAAGTATTGAACTCTTTGTGATTCAAATTCTAAAATTAGATCTTAAATTTAATAAAACCACCCGTTAACGTACACATCATCGGTGTTGTGCTCATCCGAAAATATTATATCTGTTGCTTAGAATATATGTGCATGTAAAACCATTTAACATTATATTCACAGAATATGAATCCAATTTACTTTTTGAAAGAATAATTTTACATAAATATAATTCATAATGAAGCCATTATTATTGTAGCTGAATGTCCATTCGATACGAATTGCTCGTTGAAAATACTGCCTAACAACTGATGACTATATAAGATTAATATAAAAATAAGTATGCCAGGCCCGGGACTAGAACCCGGGACCATGTGAATGTGAGGCAGGTTCGCTTCCCACACACCCAATAGCGCCTTCACACACACACACACACACACACAGGCATTTTTCTCAAACTTAATGAAAATGACTCATGAGCCTTCAAAACGTATAAAAACATCAAAATCTCGTCATCGAAAATTTTCTTGATCGCAATACTATCTCTGGAAAGATAGTAAAAAAAAACTTGACATATTTTTTTTTAAGAAAACAACGAATGTTTTAATGGCGATCAACAAATTCCACAAACAATATATTTCGAGTTCCGTTTACAAAACAAAAAAAAAAAAAAAAAAAAAATACAAAGAAATTCTTCAAGCGAAAAATGGAGTTAGTTGGAAAAGTTGAAATGAGGTGGTCGTTTCTCGAATCAAAAACCTCATTAGAGCCAGTCAAGAGAGAATCGAACCACGCACACCCTACTCTACTATTGTTCTATTCATTCATTCTATTATATTTTGAATTTATTCGTTTTATAGTGAAGAATGTTTTGTTCTTTTTTCAAACTAAAAAAAAACAAACAAATAAAAAATAGAAATTAATAAATAAATAAAAATAATCGGTAAACATACTCTTTCTCTATATGAGATAGATTTGGAGGAGGGATTGAATTATAATTTAATTAAAGTTTATATGTTCAGTTTTTTAATAGAATGTTCATTATTAGCTTAAGGTTATTTAATTGGTAAAATTTTTAAAATTTTTATTTTCTCCATTAAAATGGAAAGAAATAAAAAAAAATTAAAACCATTAAAAAATAACGTTTAAAATGTGATTTTCTGAATTGAATGATCTGAAAAATTAAAATATTCCATTATAATTAAAAATTAAAACTGGTTGGTCATTTAAAATTAGAATTAATAAATAATTTCATATTTTCGTTTATTATAAATATTTAATTTGAATGAGATTAATCGATTAATTAAAAAAAGAAATGAATAAATAAATTAAAAATAACATTATCTAAAATAAATTACTGTAAATTATAAAATAACTTAAAGAGAGATATTATTTATAATTAAAGGTGGAAGGAGAAATTTTATATATTTTATAATAATAAATCTACTATGGTATATTTATTATAATTTATAATATTCAAAAATTATATTGATTCATTAAAATTAATTTGGCTAATTCAAAAATTTGTAATAATTATTCACTCTAAACGGGTACTAATATCGAAAAATTATGTATGAAATACCTAACATATAAAATCATATTTTATAATATATTATACAAAATTCTACAAAATAAACAAATAAAAAAAAATTACTTCTCTATTACAGAATTTCAAGATTTATATAAATCTCACAAAATATACTAAAATTCTAATAATAATTAATTAATATAATTGAATAATGCTTTACCTTGATAAAATGAGCTTAAATCCCACTAACATTAAAATATGTCTAATATCTTTTAACTTAAACGGTCACCACTTTAAAATTAATTAGAATGAATTCCAAAGTGTATCATTATCGTTTAATCGAACACCTATCCCCCGATTTACACGGTAGATATTTTCCTGAGAAAAACGTGTAAATCGAAAATTAAAAATTTTCAACTCAAAACCGTGTAAATCGAAAAGCTTGCAGAAAATGCATAATTTTGCTATTTAACAGTTGTGATTTTTTTCAATATTTTAGGCGTACACAGAAATAAAAATAAAATGCATTGACAGGTTAAAATATGTAATATATTACGGAAATACTGTTTTTTTATTTAATTACAATACATTAAACAGAAGAACAAAAAATAAAACCAAAGGTGTTTTATTATCCTTCATCACTTTCAGAAATTACTCTCATTCTTTTTTTCGGAATCGAAGGTTGGAATTCACTTTCATCACTCGAAGTTATTTGTGCCGATTCGATGTTTGAAACAGAAATATGTATTTACATTCTGAGAGGTGGTAATAAAATCGGTTATTAACAATTGTGCCCATACTGGTGGTATTGCCAGCTGCAACACTCTTTCTAATTGTGTTTTCATTTGTTCTAATAGTTCTTATTGTAGCTTCGTTCATGCTATATGATTTTGCAACATCTACTACTCTATCAAAAATTTCAATTTTAGTTTCTAAAGAAATAACTTTTCTTTTAACTTCTTTCGACATTATGAGCCTATAATTTTTTTTAATTTATGTTAATTTATAATAATCTAAATTATGCACTCACTTGTAATTTACGAATATGGCAAATTAAATCTTTCTGAAACTGTGAAACTTTCACTCAAATACAATTTTCCGTAGATAAAACTTTAATTTTATGCGAAGAAATACAGACACAGTGTGCATGTGCAGCAAGTCAGCACATAAGCTCGGGATTCCCCGAAAGATGTGTACACAGCACACGTGTTCAAACACAGTAGCATTTAGTAGAGTGCGGTAAAAACAAACAAAAAAAACTTATTTGGAAAACCGTGTAAAAGCGAAAACGTGTAAAACAAGTACCGTGTAAATCGGGGGATAGGTGTATTTAAAATTAAAATATTTGAAAATTATTAAATCTTTATTAAGAGAGAATTCCAAACAAGTTAATATTAATTCATTAATTTTGACTTTAATATAATAATAGTAATAACAATAATAATAGTTTGTGAACGTAACTCAAAGTTTAAAAATATGGAGTGTGTCCAGTCGACTATCTCGCAATTTGAATTGGATTAAATAACATAATATATTATATTTAAATTAAATTTAATTAATTATAAATTATAATTAATAAATAATCTTATCTTATTATGCTAGCTAAAATTGTATATATCTATTTATCTATATATATTGGTTCTCAAAAACCGCTCTAACGATTTTTTTCAAATTCACACTAGATATAGTATTTATAAAGAAAAATTAAGTTTTATTGATGATATCTCTTGAAACATACAGCTTCATTATTAATTTCTTAATTGAAAATTATATATGGAAAACGTCAAAATTGGCATCCATTTTTATTTGTATTAATATTTTTTTTTATTTAAAATATTTTAAAATTTATTATTTAATTTCGAAATAAAATTAAAAATATTTATTTTTAATAAAATATATATAGATATTTATTAATCTCTCTCAAAAAAAAAAAATAAATAAAAAACATCAAATACTGCTAAGACAGTAAAAATATGACAATTTTTTATCTAAATACATATAGTCCAGAGGTTGGACTGATGTTTTAACGAGTGGATTTCGTCGGTTCGAAACTCGCCGGGTGAATCGTTATTTAAAAATGAAAATAATGATTTTGTTATTTTTTTTTTCTTTTTATCTATTGTTTACTTTTTAATAAATTACTATTCTATATTTATTTATTCATTGTTCTTTTATTAATTAAGTTTTAGATAGTTTTATAATTTTTAATATTTTTTCAATAAAATATTATTTAATATATTTATTAATATTATTTTATTTATTATTATTGAGTACCCGAAGTTCCATTCATTTTAATCAGATTGATGCAATGATGCAACAGTTAATAATTGTAATATTGTAATAAATTTCTATCTTGAAAATTGTTACATATTATTCAGGATATTTTAAAAACAATTTCTTTCTTTAATTAATTTTCATTTTTTCTATAAGTCAGATATATTTACAAATATTAAATAATTTTTGAAGTGAAAACTTCTTTAGCGGCGTTGAGCACTTTTGCGGGATGGGGAAAAAGTATAGAACTCGCGTGATCGTGACCAACACCATGAAGCTAGCACATTACGTCTGCTTTCAAATTTCTTATAACAGAGCGCGAAATTTGAATTGTCATTAGAACTGTTTTATAATTCTTATCTCTAACATATAAATATATATTTATTATGTAAAGTTCATTTCATATATACATATATAATCAAAATTATACGAAATGAACTTCATATATACATATATAATCAAAATTATACGAAATGAACTTCACATAATAAATATATATTTTATGTTAGAGATAAGAATTATAAAACAGTTCGTATTGCAATATTTTAAACAAAGTTGTGTATTTATATATATATAAATATAAGTTACAAATTTGTTTAAAATATATGTTTAAAATAATATATAAGTTATATATATATACATGCATATGAAATTCATCTTTCTCGTGAAATAGCGCGAATTTCGTCTGTTTTAAAATTTCTTACGCAGAAGTTTTCACTTCTGTCGGCCAGTCCCACGACTGCCAATTTTGCTTTTTTAATTCCGAAAAGCTGCAAAGCACGTTTTTTTGTCTTTAGTTTGTTTTATAACCACTTGGGGCGCTAAACAGTTTTTCAAAAAAACACTATAGAAAAAAAATATATGTACCTATATATTATATATTTATGTATTATTGAGGAGCACAAATTCATTAATTTTAATCAGATTGATGCAAATGTGTAACATTTAATAATTGTAATAAATAATTAAAGAATTGTGTATCAATATTTTTTAAAGGGTAGAGCGAGAGCTCGGTGTCCCAGGTATTAATATTACCAGCCAAATCAAATAATAATGAATCATTTTTTTTAACTTAAGTACCGAGCCGAGGCTCGGGGTCCCGGTACTATTTATTAAACTAGCGCATGTTTGGCTCTTTGTTGTTGGCACCACGTCACGTGCTGGCGCGTGATTGACAGTCAACGTGTTAAAAAATTTTTAATTACACAACGTATTACTTATTAGTAGGTATTACTTACAGCAATACAATCAAGCTGAAATTCTACATTATACAATTTTTAATCATGTGAAAAACCACGTTACTTGCTGGAACGTGATTGGCAGTAAACGTGTTAAAAAATTTAAGAACTTAATTCAGGTACTTTCAGCGATTCAATAAAACTGAAATTATATATATAGCAGTTTTATACTATTTTTAATAATGTTAAAAACTATTAAACCTATATCTTTATTTTTACGGTCAGTTTAGAGGAAAAAAAAATGAAAACGTGGTAGGTAATGGTCCTCTACATTTCTCAAAAGTTGATAGAAAACTACCAATTTTGAATAATACCGTGTACCAAATTTCATTATTCTAGCTGAAACCGTTTTTGCATAATCTTGTCTACAGACATACACACACACATATATATTTTTCTCAACCTTATTGAAAATGGCTCAGGAACCTTCAAAACATATAAAAACATCAAAATCTTGACTTCGAAAATTTCCGTGATCGCAATACTATCTCGCCAGTAAAAAGAAGACATTTAAGTAATAGAATCAAAAGATTTAATATTAATTTTAAATTATAATCGTTGAATTTTATTATTTATTTTTTATAAATTTTATTCACGTTTATTTATTTGTTTTTCATTATCATTTCTAATCTTATTAATAATGTTAAAATTCATTAAAGTTTTCTAATAGAGAATCTATTATTACTAAAGTTTTTTTTTTCTGTATTAAATAATTTAATTATGAATCAGAGGTAAAGAGAAAATCATCTGTGTAGAGAAGAAGGAGTAGAAGATTACCTAAGGGCAGTTAATCCCTTCGATTTTCAATAAGACGAGATTTTGCTTGTCAGATGCAGGCTGGAGCAAAACGGAAGGAAAGTAGTAAGTAGGAAACTTTGATAATTTGGCAGACAGCTTTGTAGACAACGCTGTCTACAATCTTCCTTTTCCTTCTTCTCTATGCAAAGCATTTAGAATGTTCAATTGGTAATGGTTTAATATGGCGTAATACTTGTTGAAATTCTTATTATCATAAAAATAAACAATTCCAGAAAAGTAAACGAGATTAATACTCGTTGTAATGTTATTTAAATAAAGAGAATATTCAATTTCAAAATTTTCAAGAAATAAAATTATTAAGTATTCTATTTAGAGGATATAGAAACAAATCAATAATATAAAAATACCTTTACTTTTACTTTATAATAGGGTAGTAAAAATGTTCAGATATCATAATACAATTGAATCTTGAATAAAAATAAACGAGGTTTGTTCAAAAGAAGGTGAATTTTGAATTATTTTGAAAAGTATTTATTTATTCATGAATGTTCATTTTGTTTCCTTTAAAGTAATTCTCCTCCGATATAATGGGCTTCTGAAATGCGGGTTTTCAGTATGGCCATCAGCTCGTTCTTCGATACCGACTTTATCTCATCAATTGTGGGAAAACGTTTTCCTTTCATTAATCTTTTCATTTTTGGGAATAGGAAAAAGTCGCAGGAAGACAAATCTGGCGAATACGGTGGTTGGGGCATGATCACGGTGTTGTTTTTGGCTAAAATATCACAAACAAGCAATGATGTGTGTGCTGGTGCATTATCATGCATGCAGAATTCATGATTTGTTTTTCCACAATTCCGATCGTTTGAGCAGTATTGATTCACGCAAACGTTGCATAACTTCCTTGTAGTATTCCTTACTAACAATACGACATCTTCTCGACCTTCTGTAAAGCGCTCATACCACTAACAAACATTTTATTGTTACACAGTAGACTCGCCGAATGCCACAGTCAATATTTTAAGTGCGTTGAAGCCCTTTATTCCATTTTTAATGCAAAATTTAATACATATACTTTGTCCATTTTTTTAAATAAAAAATCGAAGAAGACAAAAAACCTGACTAACTTTTTCAATTGTAAAAGACTACGACTCCAAAATAGCTGATAATGTCAACATATGAGAAACATAAATGTACCAACATAACAAAAAAAAATTTCGATAATCGAATGTACACAGTCCGCAAAAATTCAAAATTCAACCTTCTCTTTTGAACAGACCTCGTTTGAAATCTTATTATGTTCCAAATGGTATTTAAAAAAAATGCAGGATATCTAATCAGAGAAACAATATTTTGAGTTGAATTGACTGAATAGTCTACCATATATATTAATCAAATTTTTTAAATTGTCATGAAGATACTTACTATAAGTTAACGTATGCTCAATTTTATTATTTAATCTTGATCAATATATTAGCAAAGCGAAATATCGTCTAATTCTTCAAAGAATCCTATGATATTATGATTATTATTAATCTCATGATTAAATATTTTTTTTTACCAATATCAGATTTATATTTCTAAATAATGTAGATAGAAAAGATACTTCTAAAGCAAAAGACGGCCCGCGGGCCGGATCCGGCCCTTTTGCTTATTTTATTAGGCTCGTTGAAAAAGTTTGACAAAAATAATAAAAAAAAGGTAAAATTTTTGACTCTTATATCGATCTTTCATTCAATATAGCTTTAAAAAAAAGCGATTTGAAAATTTCATTTTGGTCCGCGCTTAAAAGTATTTGCCCACCCCTGTTCTAAATTTTGCCATTTCTATCTATTTCTCAATTTAATACAAATTATGAAAACAATTCTGAAATTATAATTATAATTCTACGATTTTAAAACAATTTTCTCTTCCAATTTATATAATTTATAAATGGCACACAAACTTCCGTTTCACTTTCATCGTTAACAAATCAATTAGTTAATATTTGATGAATAGAATTTACATTTAAAAAATATATATATATATATAAACATAGAATTTTATATTTTCGATACATCATATGATATGAATTATTCAAATAATCATTGACATTGCAATAAATATATAACTATTAAATATGTGATTTGTATAAAATTATTAAATAATATTTCAAAAGATCATTCATTCATTTATTCTGATTGTTTGTTTTGGTTATACAGTAGGTAAATGATCAATTTCAACCTCTTAATTTTTCATTATATTTATAAAACATATAATAATTATACTAATAAATCATTTAATTATCAACTAATATTATTTTAATAAATGTGCATATATTTATTATTATTTTATAATATATTTTAGGAATATAAGTACATTATATTACCTACTGATTAATTTATACAATTTATATATAGGTAATTCATTAATAAACACACGCAGAATTAAATCTAATATATATATAAATGTTCGTCTCCAAATTTATAGTATAAATGATGTAGTTCAGGGTTGTCTACACTACGAGGGTGGGGTGAAAAATTTCCGGCCTGACCAAGAAAAACGATGTTTTTAATTTTTTTTTTTTCCTTTATTTTTCAACATTCAAGATAGCTGAGACCTGTACGATGTGAGCTGAACGTGTGTGAAATATTTTTCAAAACCATTTGAACATGGAATGCTGTGTGCAACGTGGGTGCCGCGTTTGCTAACGTTAGACCAAAAACTGCTTCGAAAAACCATTTCTACCGACAATTCGGCGCTGTAGGTGTAATCCAAACGAATTTTTGCGTCGATTCATAACTGTTGATAAGTTTTAAATTAAATTAAATTTAATTTAATCAAGCAATTTATTAATTAAATAAATAAATTAACTAAATTAGAACACAGTTATGTTAAGTGTATCAGTTTTGATGGAGATTATGTTGAGAAATAAAAAAAAAATTAATAAAAAATATTGATTTGTGAATTCAATTAATTATTATTATTTAATATTTATTAAAGAATATGAAGATTATAATGTTTAACGAAATTCCAGAAATTACCACGTTTAATTAATGCAAATTTTATTATTTTAGTTAAAATACCGTATAACTTGATAAAAATAAGAGCAAAAACATCAGTGGTGTATTGGGAGGGGAACGCGGGGGAATGACGTTCCCTTACTTTTTTTCAGAACTGAAACGCGTCCAGTACTTTTTCATGTCCCGACAACTCCCACTTAAATCTACTTTTAGAATTTCTTTTTTTGTGTTCGTTAATACTTTGTATAGTAAGAATAAGAAAAAATAAAAAATAGGAAAATAGTTAGCTTTTTTTTGCTCCCACTATGCGTTCCCTTACTTCTTATTTTACCTATACATCACTGAAGAACACACACACATATTATTCCTTATTACTACCTTACTTTAAACAATTTATTATATTTATAATACTTATTTTAATAAAAATACATAAAAAAATATTTTTATTATTGTTTTTGAATTGTTAAAACAATACTACAAAGATATTTACATTAAAGCAAAAGGGTGATAGAATGCATAAGAAGGATTTATTTATTTATTTTTTAGACGAAAATAACGTATTAAATATGTATAAGAATTAATCTTATAAAATAAAAAAAAAATCTCTTGTCACAAAAGTGTGTTGGTGACATAGTGACGCAGTGAGACGTTGAGACTCACTGTTTTAGAATATTGAATATGTAAATCATATATTCGTATCAAGAGTGGCTCTGATATATTATGTGACTCTATTTTATCATTGTATATAATTTGTGCTTCTTGTTAATATTATATGATAAATCTCTTAAACATTTTTCAATTCTGAGCTGTTATGATTCTACAAGATAAAACTAGATTTAATTTATTTGTAGTACATAAACTTTTTAAAGTAATTGTTTAGTCGAACTGATGTTTTATAGATTTGGATAAAACTTTACCAGTGGATTCCTTTTTTGATTCACAACAGACTTTCCTTAAGAAGTATGTGGCGGGTGCTTCTAGTTTATGAGATAAAAATTATTAAAGTTAGCATATAAATCCATTGATATTCTATTTAGCCACCATGTTTTATTATTTGGCCACCAGATGGCTCCACTGATTTTTCTGTGTTTATAAGTTCGGTTTGGATATAAGAAGATTAAAAAATTAATTAATTAAATGATTTTCCTATATTCAAACCGAACTTATAAAAACCTTATATTAATTAGTCAATAAAACATTATTAAATGGCTCCTCATTCATAACTAGTTTACTTTATTAATTTTTATCTCGTAAACTAGAAGCGCCCGAAACATACTTCTTAAGGAATATTTGTTTTGAATCAAAAAAAGGAATCCACTGGTAAAGTTTTATCCAAATCTATAACACACATCAGTTAGACTAAACAATTACCAACTTTAAATATATATGTAGGTATAGTACAACTATTAAAATCATTTGTAATTCAAATAAATTTGTCTTTTATGAAAATATTCAAATCAATAATATCATTTCTGAATTATACAAATTAAACAATACAAAATATTTGTTCATTTTGAATATTACCAAATATTTCCAAATAAACCACACTTTAATTTGAATTAAAGCCCTTTTTTTAATAAATAATAAATGGTTTTGATTCATATAATAAATTATTATATAAATATATTAAACAATATAATGTGTAAAGTGTGATTTATTTGGAAATATTTGGTAATATTCAAAATGAACAAATATTTTGTATTGTTTAATTTGTATAATTCAGATATGAAATTATTGATTTGAATATTTTCATATAAAAGAAAATTTATAGAGAGGGATGATCGGAATTTATTACCGATTGTAATTATGTTGAACATGATCTACACGTGTTTACTATATTATACATTTAACTCGAGTTGAAGGTTGGCGGTTTCCTCTTCCGACAAACCCTCCCCCCCCCCCTCCACCACTCTCTCCCGAACAAAGTTGCTTTTCATGCGCATTATTAATTAATTAATTAAAACGTAGCGCGCACCTATAAATGATCCACTCGAACTTTACTCTGACATTTTCATAATGTAATTTATCAATACTATTATTCTGATCTATTCAAATAAAAATAAAAACAGTTTATATTATATATAATTTTATTTATATATATATATATATAATAATATTCGATGGTACATATTCCTACTTTTTCAATCGAAAAATATTTCTTAAGTTTTTTAAGATTAAAAGTATTGTAATCCTGAGTAACTACTGATATGCCGGTTTTTCAAGTAATTCTGATTCCAAAAAAGTGGTATTTTTTTTGCTATATTTTTCAACATAATCTCCATCAACACTGATACATTTCTCATAACGGTGTTCTAATTAATTTAATTAATTAATTAAATTTGATTTAATTTAAGTCTCATCAACAGTTATGAATCGACGCAAAAATTCGTTTGGATTACGCCCACAGCGCCAAATTGTCGTTAAAAATGGTTTTTCGAAGCAATTTTTGGTTTAACGTTAGGAAATGCGGCACCCAGATTGCACACGGCTTTCCATATTCAAATGGTTTTGCAAAATATTTTGCACACGTTCAGCTGACATCGTACAGGTCTCAGCTCTCTTGAATTTTGAAAAATTAAACAAACAAAAATTGAAAAACATCGTTTTTCTTGGTCAAGTCGGAAACTTTTCAGACCACCCTCGTATATATGTGTGTATATGACAACGATTTTCGGTATTTGAAATGTTCAAACGTGATACCCACATGTCAAAAATTATTTTAGTTTATTTTAGTTTAGAAAATGCAAAAAGAGTTCAGGAAAATCAGGCTGAACATTGTCTTCCCTTGTCCAGAGTCTCCCCGGAAAATTTTGTTTTTTTCTAAAATTTTCATTAGAAGAATGGAATTTAAAGACAGGAAATTGTTTATAATAGATAGTATATACATCAAATTTTTTTTTATATATAATAGATATACAGATAAAAATCCTCTCTAATAAATACATTTTATTTATATTTTAATTTTAGAATTTATAATAAATAAAAACACTGATTTATATACTTAAATAGTAGGTATAGATTTAATTAAGTATGTTTAGGACTTGTATTAATATAACAATTTAATAGCGTTTATTTTCAGTATTGAAGTTATAGAACAGGATTCAATTGTTAATTAAACAAACAGAATGATCAATTTATAATAATGTTTTTGTTTTCTGTTTTAGATGTCCTAATATGGGGGTGGTACATTGGCTTTTGGGCGCTGCCGCTCTCTTTGTATTCGCCTTCCAACTCTATGCAGGAGAAAAGTAAGTAAATAAAATAAAATTTGATTTATTTGCATGTATATTTATATATATAATTCCATAAAATATAACAGATGAATTTGTTTTGATAATAATACAGTACCTGGTTCACCGAGCCGCCGTTCAGTACTTTAAAAAAAATATTCCTTATAAACTATGAATATTTAAGATTAAGATTATTATTTAAACTAAATAAACGACAAAATATATGAAACAATTCCAAATAATTTTAAAGAAAATAAATTAAAAAAAAAAATAGTCTCAAAACATATAGCCCTTAAACATACGTATTAATGCACTGAACGACAGAAAAGTACGGCCTGTGGATATAACATAGTATATATTTTATAATTTGATTACAAAATATTATTAAAATAGATATTTTTAATTTTATTTTATTTATAAAATTTTGTATTTAAGGAAGATCATACATACAATTATTGCTTGTATAATAAGATAAAATATAATCATATATATTTAAATATTTTATTAAAATGTAAAAATGATTCCAATAGTTCTGCCACTCAAAGCCAAACCGATTAACACCAATTTTTAAAATTTTACTAATAATGTAATGTAATGTAATGTAAGATGTAACATATGAAGTTAATAATGAATTTGATAGTCCTAATATTGCAATGCAATATACATTTTTCTGTAATCAATAAACCTGAATTTAATACAAGCTGTGAACTTTGGGCTTCATTTTCTCAGTTTCTTTAAATGTGGAGTTAATCGCTTTGGCTTCTTAGTGGCACAGGTATGAAATCCCTTTAAGAGTATTCTAATAAAAAGATATAATTTAAAAAAAAATAAGCAGGCAGCTAGCCGAGAGTGTAGCATAGCAATTTTCTTCTCAGGACGTCGGCGTTCGATTCCAACTAAGAACTAATTTTTCTAATAAAATTCAATTTAACAACAGCTGCCTCCGGCTGTCACTTCCAAGTTCTATACATGCGGAAGGTAACGGGAAACCACCGCATTAACATTCCCAAGTAAAATTATCATAGCTGGGCTATCATGACTCTAAAGCAGGGATGTCCAACACGTGGCCCGCGGGCCGCATTGCGGCCCACTCAAAGTTTTGATGCGGCCCACTATCGACTCATTTTGGAGTTAAATTTTAAAGAATTCACAGTCCGGCAAGCGACCTATAACTTCGAGGCTATAAAAAAAAGGCTGTGTGTGTGTGTGCAACATTCAAAAACAAAAAACCACCTCTATCCCCAAGTTTTGAGACATTCACTAGCTAGACTTAACATATTCTGGTAATTTTGCGGCCCAGTTAAATATTTAAGTTTGCGATGTGGCCCATTAAATTAAAAGGTTGGACATCCCTGCTCTAAAGGCTATCCTAGTCATGATGATAGCCAAACTCCGAAAGGGAGACGGCACCTTAAGAAGAAGAAGAATAAAAAAATAATTAAATGAGTAATTTTTTTTATTAAATGTTAAATTATCTGGAAAAAAATCTTAATTCAATAATACCTATACATATCAAAATAAATGATCATTTTAAAATTATTACTAATACATAACTATAACTTATTATACTAATACTAAAAATATTATCATCAACAAATCAAAATTAAATCAAAGAAATTTATATATATATATATACTTTCAGATTTATCATGTATTTTGTGAGATTGTTTTCTCGACGTTTCGGCACTCATTTTGGCGCCATTTTCAGAAGATTATTTAGGTGGGAATATATTTGGGATTCTGGGTCTTAGTCTGTGTGACCAGAATCCCAAAAATATTCCCACCTAAATAATAAAATGAACAGCTCATTCCCACCTAAATAATCTATATATATATTATTACTTTCAGATTTATCATGTATTTTTGTGAGATTGTTTTCTCGACGTTTTGGCACCCATTTTGGCGCCATTATCAGGAGATTATTTAGGTGGGAATGAGCTGTTCATTTTATTATTTTATTATTCTGGTCACACAGACTAAGACCCAGAATCCCAAAAATATTCCCACCTAAATAATCTTCTGAAAATGGCGCCAAAATGAGTGCCGAAACGTCGAGAAAACAATCTCACAAAATACGTGATTATATCCCTGATAAATCTGATAGTAATAATAACAATAACATTCACGGAAATCTAAACCAACATATATAATAATTGATTGACTTTGTATTATTAATTTTTGTTATTTTGAATATCAGATTATAATTATTCGATATGTTTGTGTGTGTGTATTATTTTATGAGATTTTCAAAATAATTACCGATCTATAATCATGGCCACTGCGAGTTATTTAGTAATCAGTAGAGATAATTGCAGATAAAAAAAATGTATTTTAAACAATAATTTGAAATTTCTAAATAATTTTATTTTAAAAAAAAAAATGATAATATCATTCTGAATTCTTGAGAGATAAATCATTTTTTTTTTCTTTAATTTATGAAATTCAATTTTATAGATTGTGGAAAATAAAATTTCCTAAGCGACATGTAAAACTTTTAACAAAAGAATTGAACATTGAGGTGAATGAGCTGTTCATTTTAATATCTGATCAAATAAAATGAATTTAATACTACTACTACTTTAATAATAATACTAATACTATAAAAATATACTCTCTCCCCCCATAAAAATATGACTTGATTACTTGTTTTATGTCTATCTTAATAGTATTATTATCTTTTTTTTTATTAAACATTAAAACCAATAAAAATACGACATTATATAAAAAAATCTACTTACTGATCAAAAATAATCGATTGTAATAAATTTCAATATATTCCTAAAATTAGTATTCAGCAATATTCTATGCGATATGCTAAAGTAACGATAATAATTAATTAAAATATGCATATAATATTTCAATGGAGACTTTTTCAAAAGTGCCTTTTCACTCTCAATGTTGCAAAAAAACAAAAAAAAATACAAAAACAAATATATAGGTTTATACCATATATATATACAGGGTCCGGCAGTCAAACCTGACGGTTTTTGAAATGGGATAAATAAAAAACTTGTGTGTGCGTGTGTTGAGATATTTTAATTATTTTTTTTATATTGTAAAGAGGAGAATTGGAAATTTAACATTCATAATAAAAAGTACAAAAATAAATTATGTAGCAAAAATTATGTCACTTAAATAATGACCACCATTTTCTCTACACCGTTCGAGTCTCCTGGAGAAGTTAGTCATGACTCTCTTCAATGTTTGGCGCGGGATCTCACGACTTTCTCGCCGAATGTTCTCCTTCAGTTGGTTCAAATTATTTGGTCTGTTAACAGAAACTCTTCCCCTGAGGTACCCCCATAGATAAAAGTCACAAGGGGACAAGTCGGGAGAACGTGCCGGCCATTCGATGTCACCCCTGGTCAGCTTACCGGGGAAAAATCCTCTGAGTTTAGCCATGGACGCCCGAGAGGTATGGGCAGTTGCTCCGTCCTGCTGAAACCAGACCCTCCTGAGAGGGATACTATGGCGACGTAACTCTGGGATGAGAAAGTCACGGATCATGGCAACATAACGCGCTGAGTTCACTGTCACTGTTTGGCCATTGTCCTCAAAAAAATAAGGCCGTAACACTGTGGTGGTCATCATTTAAGTGGCATAATTTTTGCTACATAAGTTATTTTTGTGCTTTTTTATTATGAATGTTAAATTGCCAATTCTCCTCTTTACAATAAAAAAAAAATAATTAAAATATCTCAACAACTTTTTTATTTATCCCATTTTAAAAACCGTCAGGTTTGACTGCCGGACCCTGTATATAGGTTTATACCATATATATATATATATATATATATATATATATATATAGGTTTATACCATATATTTAAATAAATGAATCGACCGATTCAGAAATTTATAATGTCATTTATAAAAGGTAATGCAGCGATTCTCAACATGTTGGGCGCGCCCTCCTGGGGGGGCGCGAGCATATCCAAGAGAAATTTCCGACTTTTTTCAATATAGTTCTAAAAAAAAAAATGATTTTGTGGACAAACTTTTGAACATTTTCGATTATTTCTCAATTTTTTCAATATGGTTCTAAAAAAAAACAAAGTCAGATGATTTTGCGATGCTCATTTCCGATGGGGGGAGGGGCGCGATGAAAATTATGATTGAAAATTGGGCCGTGAATAGTAAGCTACTGAGGTAATGTATTGAAAAAGTTGATATAAGTATACTAATATACCTAATTATATATTATATAGGTCAGAGATGGCTAACAATGGCACGTACAAAGACAAAATTATTTTTTTAATAATTCTAATTTTTTTCAATTAATTTATAATTTATGATATAAATTTGTAAAATTGAATATCTACGTATCTATTTGTTACTAATTCCGAAAAATTGTACATTTTGAATGTGGCCACTACACTTTTATTAGTAAGGAATAAAACCTAAATTTTATGTAGGTATATCAGTATTTTTCAAACTTTTTGTGCATGAAACATAGTCATTTTACCTATTAATAATTTTAATTCAAAATAGAAGAAATAATAATTATATTTAAGAGTTGTTTATATTTTATTATTAAAAGTTTCATTTAATTTTTAATAAAATTTTTTTGAATATTTTTTTCAGTCTGGAGGGGGGTCAATCAGACAAGGAAATTCTTGACCAACTACTTAAAAAGACACGATACGACAAACGATTACGGCCGCCAGTAAAAGGTCAGTAATTATTTTCCATTCTCAGTGAATCGAATTGCTTGAATTGGAACCTATTTTAAAATAATAATAATAAATAATAATAAAAAAAAAGACTAAATTGGACAGAGAAAACAAAACAAAAGCCAAACATTTCCATGACACCTTTCCCCGATCCTTTTTTATATAAATATATATACCTATATATATATATTAGATTTATATAATTTAAACTTCCATAAAACGAAGGAATTGAATCATAAAATATATGTAATTAGAAGATTCACATTCATCTCATTCAGATAAAAATTCAATTAAAACAATTATTTTTATATAATTTTGAATTTTTTAATATTCTTTGATATTCTATTATTAGATCTTATTGTATAAATGTTCTTTGGAGTTTTATTTTTATTTTTTTTTTCACATAATCCAATATTTAATTAATGAATTAATGAAAACAATAATTAATCATTTTTTATTTGTTTGTTTTATTCAATATTATTATTTGATTTTTATTAATATTTGATATCAGAGAACATATCTTTTATCTATATTATATTTTTTACTAAAACGATTTTATTTTATAATACTACTATAATACTAAGTAAAATAATAAAAAAAGAAAATTTCTTAAGGTTACATTTAAAAATGTGTGGAATTGCTTGATTAATCGTCAATGACAGTGCAATCATTTATTTTTAGGAATTGATCAATAGGATTGATCTGATTGATTAGCTTTACCTCTGACTTTGTACATCCTACGCAAGGACAACGCCTATTAAATCGTTTATACGAATTAGGTGTTCTATGATCAGTAGAACGGGTCCTATCAAACTTTATCTTGATTTTCTTGATCGGAGGCGCTATCAAGTATCATTCCCAATTTTGATCCGGGAGGCTGAGTTCACTCTGTCCCATAGACCCCAGCTAAAGAAATTACCTTGCCATGCCCGGGACTTGAACCCGTGAGCCAGCTATGCTAACCCATCACCCTGTGGCGCCTTCTGCCAACAAAACAAAACAAATCAATATACAGTTATTTTAAAATAATTTATGAAAAGTATAATAAAAAAGAATTCCAAAATTTATTTATTTATTTATTTACCTAGAAAATGATATTTATTTAATTTTTTAAATAATATTATTAAAAATTGTATAAAATATTTGCATCCTTAAAATTTAAAACTCGAGTAATAGATTTAAAAAAAAAATCTTTGTTCTCAACTGATTTATGATTTAGTTTATAAAATATATAATCCTAAAAAAAAAGCTACCAGTGTGTAAATAAAACTCTGATCATATAATATACTTTATTTAATATATATATATATATATATATAGGAATACACTTTTTATCTGACTTCCTTTTCTTATTTTTGCTCACAGAATAAAATCGTTCTCTTTGCCCACCCAGTTGGATTAAGTTTTTTTTTTCTTTTTATTTGAAAGTGATAAGAAATGCAAAAGCAGAAAGGATTTCAAAGTGCTACGTAGTCTCGGAATAAAAATGAATAGCGGATAAAACTTACGTTGCAATGAGCCAACCAAACCAAACTCACCAGCCTCCTCCACATTATTCCATTACTTGACGAACGTAAAAGTGCAGCTTTTTTAAATGAAAAGAGATGTCGTTACCGATTTTACATGATCATTAACTGAAACTTGGTCTTTTTCTTTCAACATGATCTATAAAATCACCTCCTCGCTTCTATGTCGCGCTATCATAATATCAAAATAGACATCTATTAAACAAGTAGGTATATAAAAAAAATTAAATTTTATTACAATATTACAATTCATATCCTCGGGAATCTATTTTATACAATATTGGTAATTATTCAAACTATTCATCCTGTCATGGATTTGGATAAAACATTACCATTGGGTTCCTTTTTTAATTCAAAATAAACTTTTCTTATTCAATTTTTGCGGGTCGCTTCTAGTTTACCAGATAAAAAGGATTAAAGTTTGCCAGATTAGATATTACCTCGAAATATAATGTCATTAAGTAATATTTTATTGAATAATTATTCATTTATTCTTAATTTTCGGTTTTTATAGGTTCAAATCAATTAATTTTTTAATATCTAATCCGAACTGAAAAAACCCCGAAAATTCATGGAGCCCTCTGATGATCAAATTAATAAAACATGGTGGCTAAATAGAATATCAATGGATTTAAATGAAAATTCTAATCCTTTTTATGTGCTAAACTGGTAAAAGTTTATTTAGAATTAAAAAAGAAACCCACAGGTAAAGCTTTCTACAAATCCATGACATGATGATCAGTTTGAATAATTACCACAAATTAAAATTAAATATGATAAAATAATATAATATAATAAAATTAAAAAAATATACATTTTGATAATATTGACTTTCAATTTTTTATTAAATAAAGATAAAACGTTATAATTAATTAAATCATTAAAAAAAAATATTTGTAAAAAAAAAATCACAGCATCATCGAAAATTACACTGTACATCATAGATGTAATTAAAATGTAAGTTTATAGCTAGAATTATATTGGACTGAAATAAATTAAATAAACATTATTTACATTAGTTTATGAATTAACTAATATCTAATGTTAAAAATGTAAATACTTAGGTTCTGTAATAACGAAAGATAATAATATTCGAGAAGAGTTTAAAGCGAGGTTACAATCGGAAGGCGCCTGTTATCATGACGTAAAGGTGCTTATCACGTCGAAATTATATATAAAACAATCATTTTACCGGTTGTATAATATTAGTGTGAGGCATGGTCTATGACCTTAGGAGACGAGAGTAGATTTAGAGTATTTGAGAAAAGGATTTATGGGCCAAAGAAAGATGAGGTCACCGGAAAATGGCGGAGATTGCATAACGAGGAATTGCATGATCTCTATGCATCTCCAGGTATAGTTAGAATAATAAAATCGAGTGGGCAGGACACGTGGCTAGAATGGGGGAGGAAAGAATGGCGAAAAATATATTGGGGGGAGGACCGAGTGGGAAACGCCCGCTTGGACGCGGTGGGTGGACAATGTAAGAACGGACGAGAAAGCGTTGGGAGAGGGTAGGAGTCGGATGGTTGTGGTTCAGAATAGGTGCACTTGTAGAAAGGTGATTGTTGCGGCCAAGAACTTTCGAGTTCCAGAGAGCCACAGAGATAGATATAATATCTAATGTTATTCAACTAAATAGGAACTATAAAAGAACACATGAAGTCAACTTTTTCCCATTTGTATAAATAAATTCTGATTTGATTTTATTCAGAATTGTAAATAAAAAATAAAAAATAAAAAAAAAAATTAAATGAATAATTGCCAAGGGGAAAGAACCTGATATTTCTATCTCTCAGGTTAAATAACAAAAACACGCTTTTCAGAGTGATTTATTGAATTCCGATCCAAATGCCGATACTAACATTGGGAATATTCATTTAAAAGGGCAAGATAGGAAGGGGAGGGGGGAGGGAAGAGGAAATGGGAGATTCATGCTTGCTGCGTGTAACCTATTCGATGAACAATTTACAAACGACCCGATACATAAGTTAAGTCAACCAATAGCATCTGATGGAAAAGAAATCCATTGGGAAGATACCCTCAGCATCCCTTTCCATGACTAACCCCCCTCCCCCCCACCCATTCCACCCTCTCTCCCAACGTCCATCATCATCACATTTCTTCTTCGCATGCAAGTTTCTATTTGCAAAGATAAAGTTGAAAAAGAAAAAAAAAATGAATAGAATTTCTGGTTGATTATGAAACGATAAATCAAAAGATTCCAATTATGGTTGGCACTTTGTAAAACTTTCATAAAAACAGAATAAAAACTTTTTGTCTTCATAAATGATATCATACAAAAGAAAAGTGAATCCAATAATAACTAAATATAAATTGATTTAGATTGTGAATGAAATAAAAAATAAATAAAGTTTAAAATTTAAAAAAAAAAATCATTTTTAAATATAAACTTTTTTTATTAAATTTTTATTATAATCTTTTTATCTATTAAATAAGCAGGAGTGTCTCCACTCAACTCTCTCGCAAATTTGAATTGGATTAAATAACATATATTATATTTAAATTAAATTTAATTAATTATAAATAAAAATTAATAAATAATATTTATTAAATCAGTGCATGTTTGACTCTATGTTGATGGCACCACGTCACGTGATGGCGCATGAGATTTGCAGTGTTAAAAAATTAATTCTGGTACTTTCAGCAATTCAATCAAGCTGAAATTCTATATATAGCAATTTTATACAATTTTTAATCATGTGAAAAACTATCAAACATATATCTTTATTTTTACGGTCATTCTAAAGAAAAAAAAATCAAAACGTTGTAGGTAATGACCCTCTTCCGGTTGAGCTACATTTCTCAAAAGTTGATAGAAAAATACAAATTTTGAATAATGCCCATGTACCAAATTTCATGATTCTAGCTCAAACCGTCTTTGCGTAATCTTGTGTACATACATACACACACACAGACATTTTTCTCAACCTTAGTGAAAATGATTCAGGAACCTTTAAAACGTATAAAAACATCTAAATCGAATCGAAAATTTTCTTGATCGCAATACTATCTCTAGTGAGATAGTAATAAATAAATAAATAAAAAAATATGACTGCCATTTAACTATATTTGTTTTGTTAATTAGTCTAAAAATTTTCAAACTAATGTATTTCACTTTTATTATTTCTTTATTAATCATCAGATTTATACATAAACTTTTACGCAACATTTTATCTATCTATCTCTGTGGCTCTACGGAACTCGAAAGTTCTTGGCCGCAACAATCACCTATCTCCAAGTGCCCCTATTCTGAACCACAACCATCCAACACCTACCCTCTCCCATCTCTTTCACGTCCCTTCTTACATTGTCCACCCACCGCGTCCTTGGTCTTCCAAGCGGACGTTTCCCAATCGGTCTCCCCACCAATATATTTTTCGCCATGTCTGGAGATGCATAGAGGTCATGCAATTCCTCGTTATGAAGTCTCCATCATTCCCCTGTGATCTCATCTTTCTTATAGGAAATTTTTAATTTTTATAATTATAATCGTAATGTCAAAAATAAAATCATTGATTAATGAACATAATTAAAAAATACTCCATATAAAATGAAAAAATGAAAAATAAAAATAAAAAAAAAATATTATTTTGTATTAAAACACTCGATTTAAATAAATTTGTTTTCAACCTTATTAAAATTAAACTTTTTATCTTTTATATATATATATATATATATATAATTTAAATATATACACGTATATATGTTAAAATCCAAAAGTTATAAAATAAAATATGTAAAAAAAAATAGTTTACAACCTAAAGTAAATTTTTCAATAATAATAAATTTTTGTATTCTCATTATAGAATTTGCATAATAAATTTATACATTTATGAATTAATTAAAATGATAATTAATGAAAAATAAATGAGTAAATAGGAAATAGGTGTAATTTAAAAGAATATACTCGTATATTTAACATCGAATTCAAATTAAATTCAAAATGAGTATTTTGAAATTATATAAAAAAAAAAATCTCTGACTTTGTACGTCCTACGCAAGGACAACGCCTATATATCAATGAGGTGTCCTATGATCAGTAGAACGGTTCCTCTCAACCTTTAACTTGATTTTCTTGATCGGATACCTTTTCAAGTACCTTTTCCCCAATGTTGTTCCCGGAGGCTGGGTTGATTCCGTCCCATAGACCCCTGCTAGGGAAATTCCCTTGCCAGGCCCGGGACTTGAACCCGGGACCATGTGAATGTGGGGCAGGTTCGCTACACGCACACCCAATGGCGCCTTCATTTGAAATTATATAAATTATATAAATCTATCATATTTTAATTTAATTTTGGAATTTTTCATAAAAGAAATACCATAAATTTGATTAAATTATGAATTGTAAATTTAAAATTTCATTATTTTTTTCTTAATACATTCTTTGTCTTGAATTATAAAATAAATAAACAGTTTTTCATATATATATATATATATATATAATTATATATAGCAAAGTGTGAGTTTTTATATAATATAATACATAAATCTTATATTTTATCTGACATTTCATGTTTGAATCGATGTTCAAGATTAAGTTGTTGGTTTGCTTGGAAAGGTGTCAAAATTTTTTCAAGTCTGTTTATACGGAAACTCAACTATAAATCATTATCAGTTACTTTATCAAACGGATTATATATATAATTCCTTTAATCCTAGAAGAAGAAAAAATATAAAATATAAATCATATTTTTCTTGATAAATGTTGATAAAATAAAATAATAATAATAATAAGAGATTGTCTGTTTAACACATTCCCGCCGGCTCCATAATTTGTCTATTTGTTTTATATGGCGGCATGAGCCACCGGTGGTACATGCCGGCGGGAATTTGTTAATAAATGAAATTAAGATTTTAATTTTTTATTTGTTAGTATATTTTAGTTTAAATATCATATTGGAGATTTAATTAATGATTTAAATTTTTATATCTAGAAATTAAAAAAAAACATACAAGGATCAATAAAATCTATTAAACTAAATGGTATATAAAATTTGTGTTTGATAATTTAAAAAACTTGGAGAAAATTTATTTTTCTAATAAAAAGTTTCTTTTTATTGCATTAAAAAATAAACACGTTTTGTAAATTAAATTTTTTCAAATAAAAATAAAATTATTTTTATTATTGAGTAATATGTAGATTTGATCTTTTTTTTACAAAATATTAAAACTATTCAATTTTACTACCTCGTAAAAACGGTTTGAGCTAGAATCATGAAATTTGGTACACGGGCATGATTCAAAATTCGTAGTTTTCTATCAAGTTTTGAGAAATGTAGCTCATCCGGAAGTTGGTCATTACCTACAACGTTTGGATTTTTTTGCCACTAAACTGACCTTAAAAATAAAGATATATGTTTAATAGTTTTTAACATGATGAACAATTGTATAAAACTACTATATATAGAATTTTAGCTTGATTGAATCACTGAAAGTACCTGAATTAATTTTTTAACACTGCAAATCACGAGACAGCAAGTGACGTGGTGCCATTAACAGGGAGCCAAACCCACGCTGGTTTAATAAATATTATTTATTAATTTTAATTTATAATTTAATTATATGTTATTTAATCCAATTCAAATTCCGAGATAGTCGAGTGGAGACATTCCAGCTTCTTTAATATCCAGGACCAGAATTCCCAACAACTTCCAAATAAAAATTAAAGAAAACTCCGCTCAAGGCAGATTACTAAAAAATGATCATTAGGTATACGAAAAATATTGTTTTCAAAGAACTATAATATTTAATTGCTGCAAATCACAATAAATTCATTTTAAACTTAAATTGCAAACACCGTTTGCAACAGGTTTGTCTAGTAGCTATATAATATGTAAAATTGTTCAATTCAAACTGGTAGATTTTTTTTTTATTCCAAAACAGAGGTTCATTTTTGAACTCTCTTCATATTATTTTATATAAAAATATTATAATAAAAATATTAATTAAATAAAATATGTGTTTCTCGGTTTTTTAAATTTTTTACCACGTTGACAGCCATCACGCGGCAGCAAGTGACGTGGTGTCTCCAACAGAGAGCCAAATAAATATTATTGATTAATTTTAAAATTTATAATTTAATTTAAATAAAATAAATGTTATAATTAATCCAATTCAAATTTGCGAGATAGTTGAATGGAGACACTCCAGATTTTTTGAAAAGATAAGCTTTATTAACTTATTTATTATCTTGTCTAGCTTCATATAGAAATTAAGAAATTAATTGTAGATTTGTGAATGTAAATGAATCCAAAGAAAGTCTTTATTTCATTATTTGATCAAATAAAACCCATTTAGTTCAGTTTATAGAAAGAGAAAAAGAAGAAGCTCCCTCACCCCCCCCCCCCCCCCCCACCATCAAACCGAATGTTTCGACAAGAATAGAATATCGAATTGAGTTGAATTGTCAAATCTAATTTTGTAAAGGACAATCTGATGACATAATTACTGCACTTTGTCAACAGCCAACAAAGCTACACTGACTTCTATTTGGTCGATTTACAAATACCACAAGTAAATGATACAATTAGTTAGGAAGATATTATTCTAAACATTTTGCGTACAAATAAAGTAGGTGAAGTGAGAAAGCTCCTACTCATAGATAGCAGCATTTCATCAAATCACTACTGAAATGGGAATAGAATTTTGTCACCATCCCCCACTGAGTCTACAATTCAATTCAATTCAATCTGTGAATGGAGAATGTATGTACCTACTAAAAATACATATTCTATGGGGGAAAAAGTGAATCAAATCGATTTGAAAGGCTCGTTTTTATTTAGTTACAGTTGTGAAAAATGCAAACAAAAATTAGGTTGTGACATAAATTTAAATAAAACCAGAAAATATATGTTTATTTTAATATAATGGTATATCAAGAATACTCTATTCAAATAAATCAATATATATATATATATATAATCTCCTATGTATATGAAATGTCTGTCTGGGGGGGACACGTAATGTTAAATTCTGAAACTGCGTTTGGCGATGTTATTCATAGGGCTGCTTATATTAACTAATTGAGAAAAAAACCAGCCTGGCACCATTTTTAAAATCCATTTTGAAAGAATAAGAGTGAGAGGAATGAAAAAATTATGAAATTTTTCAGTTAAGTGAAAAATTATTTATTTAGAGCTAAAACTGACATTTCAGAAATAATTTTTTTTTTTTCAGAAAATTGCTGAAATGTTGGTCTTATCCCCAAATAAATAATTTTTCACTTAACTGAAAAATTTCATAATTTGCATGTCTAGAAGAAAATAATAATGTGGTATGTGACATATTTATTTGAAAATAGATTATTACAAAATATCATTAACAATAATGATGTTTATCTCATTTGTAAACAAATTGTGGGGGTAGGAAGTGGCAGTAAGAAAGGATACCGATTTCGATATAATTATTTTTTCAAACAAAATATGTACAATTGAAAAAATGGAAGAACTCAAAAATGGGGTGAGCGGAAGATGAGCGTTTGTCTCGTGTCCATGTCGGTGTCGTAACGTCGTAACTGGCCTCTCCATCCTGTCCTCCCGGGGCCACGTGTTTTGGAGAGAGGGGAAACTTAGTGCCAGCAGCGCCTCTGATGGTGCTTATGAGCGAAACTCTGTTTCTGGCTCTTCGATAAGACTGTCCGTAGCCTGGCTACAAATTTAAAATTTGCAATTTTTATAAAAATAAAAAAAAAATTCAAATACAAATTGAAATATTCTAATTTTTGATATTAATATTATTTTTTTATCATAAAATGATCATAATAAACCAGGGCCGTCCTAAGATTTTCGGCGCCCGTGAGCTCCTAAAATTTTGCGCTCCTTTTCATAAGAAATTACACAGAAAATGGTTAGTAAAAATATATAAACCAATAAAAAATGCCACCCCCAGAAGGCTTGCGCCCTAGGGCTATAGCCCAATTAGCCCTGTGGTTAGGGCGGCCCTGTAATAAACATCAAAAAGCCTAACAAAATTATTAATTTGTTACTAAATTCATTTTTTTAAAAATTTTGTTTTGTTATTATTAAATATTGAAAAAAACATAAAAAAAATATTACTTACCACGATTTGAATAAAGTTATTAATTTTATATTTAAACATTGTGTTTTTTTGTAAGTATTTGAAACAAAATTTTCTATAAATAATTATTATTAATCAATCTCGTGCGGCTAGAAGCCGCCTGCCCATCTAGGAAGAGTTTTATGCCGCCGGTAGCATATAATGCCCGGAACATACAGAGAAAATTATTTAAATATATATATTGATGACATTGTTTGGTCTGTATACCAAGTGCAAAAACTCCCAAATTAATAATGATTAGTTTTCAGGGCCTAAAATCTATGTCACAAGAAAAAAGATTTTTAACTACTTGTGTTGAAGTACTTTTTAATGTAATAATTAAAACATTATAAAATAATTTTTCATTATTTATTTAGTAAATATAAAAAAAACCTCTGACTTTGTACGTCCTACGAAAGGACAACGCCTATCAAGCTAGTTATATCAATGAGGTGTCCTATGATCAGTAGAACGGCTCCTCTCATCCTTTACCTTGATTTTCTTGATCGGAGGCGCTATCAAGTAGCTTTTCCCCAATGTTGTTCCCGGAGGCTGGGTTGACTCCACGTGAATTTGACGCGGGTTCGCTACCCACACACCCAATGGCGCCTTTAGTAAATATAATCTTTCATTTAATTAAGAAAATAAAAAAAACTTACGAAACTACTGATTACTATAGGTTTCTTGTAAATTGAAGTAATAGTTGACAATAGAATAATTGATGATGATGATTTTTTTCCTCTTAATGAAATAAGTTTTTTTAGATTAATCAAGTTTCTTTTTAATGATATATATATATATATATATATATAAAGAGAGAGAGAGAGAAACAATTGGTATACAAGTATAATATAATATTATTTTTTTCATTTCTTCTTTATAAATGTTCATAATGTTCTTTTTGGTGATCAATCTTATCCTGTTTTTAAAAGCGTTTTTTTTTTGTTTTTTTTGTTTTATATTTTTGTCTTCAACATTTATTATATAATCCGTCAGACTGGAATTAAAACAGAAAATCGGATTTAAAAATAATAAATATTAATTAAGTAATCGATAGAAGAATACCATTATTTAATTGATGAAATGTAAGTTAAATTATTTATCATCAATCAACCAATTGTAAATTGATCTCCTTTTTTTGTTTCAATGGATACCAATTTATTTGATACTTGAGTGAAATTGTTCGGGCGTTATAATATCCTGCATAAGCTTTTTGTCGAACTTTTATACCAACACATTGGTAAATTAAATAAAGTCCTACTTGTGCAATCTATAGTAGACGCTTTGTTCATTTTGGAACGTTTTTATATAATTGAGACACAAAGATATCGAGACGTCGTTTGGTTTGGTTACTTTTTAGAACAATTAAGCGCTAAGCTTACATAATTTAGAAAATTATTAATGGAGTTTTCAAATTAATTCACAACAAAGAATGAGAAGGGAAGTTTATATGTATTATATATATATATATATACATCAAAAATGTAAAAGTATTAATTGAGAAAGTAAATTTGTTCTTTCATTTTTTTTTTTATTATTTTCTCAACTTTTTCGTTTAATTTATTTTATATATGATCCTATCCACTATTTCCAGTCTACTTTTTTTTTAAAAAAAAAAAAAAACTTGTAATAATGAGATTAATTAATGGCTCCACGATTGAGGACCATTTTTAATAAAAGGTTGATATAATTAATTGCGTTGGGTGGTCGATTTATTAATATGTTGAATAATAATTAAGATATTATTGAAACTATATACGAGGGTGGGGTGAAAAGTTTCCGGCCTGACCAAGAATTTCATGAATATCAAATAAAAATGTAAATCTAAACAAAAATTTTTGTAATTAACTATCTGAAGAATTCATATGTGACTTTAAAATTTTGCATGTCATGTCTGTCTGTCTGTAAGTCTGTATGTGCAAGAAATTGTAAAGTTAAAGACTCGAAATTGGTTAAAACGATAATTATAAAATATAAGATACTCAAATACCCCTATTTGAACATAAACTATAAATTACAAATCAATATCTAATAAAACAAAAACAAAAAACAGAAATTAATTTTTTTGGTGTGTTTTTTTAAAAGTATATCAATTATTATTGAAATTTAAATATACATTAGGTTATGATGGGCGGAACATGTGGTTAAAAAGATCGAGGAAAGACTAGCAAGAAACTTGGTAGTGGAGAGATCAATGTATTGAGAAATGAACAATATATACTATATGTATATAACCTAATAAGTATATGCATTTTATGTTAACTTTTTGTATTACAAATTCCAAAATTTTATTCTATCCGATAAATAAACTAATTTCTTTCATCTATAATATTCCACTTTAACTATATACGAGGGTGGGGTGAAAAGTTTTAATTAATATTCCTATATAGAAAAAAATGATAAATAAAATAGAAAGGGGTAACTTGGAATAAATAGTTGATGCTGTTTTGAAAATTTTTTTGAATTTCCTTATTGTAGACATTGGGATTGTAATTCGTTGACCCTATTAAATTAATTAATTTTTTCAATGTTTGTTTTGCTTAAAGTTTACTTACTTTGATTAAAATGTCACATATTCATTAAATGAGAAATAGATTACAAGGCATCATTAATTATTAGATAATTGATTTATTTTTTTGTTAAAATAAGAATTGTATGTGTAATTGAGTTTCGTGTTTAACGAATATATTAGAATCAACATTATATATATATAAAAATTAAAAATAAAGGAAAAATAGATATCCCCCCCCCCCCCAATATAGTTTTTTAGAGTTATCTACTTTTATATGAAAAAAAAAATAAATAAATATTCATCTCCTCTTTGATGACTCTCTGATAACTTAATCCAAGTGGAGATCTAAATGTCCACTTATGTAAACAATAGTTTTTTACATTCATTTATTTATCAATAGTCTGAATCATATATCGAGTTTATCCACAGGTAACAAGGACATTTCATCTTTTTTTTATTTTAGAACCAAATTGATAAAATTTTTGAAAAAAAGTACGAAATGTCCTAAATATTTCAAAAATCGGGACAGATATCAAAAAGAAGGACAGTTAGGAGGACACTTACAAAAGAAGGAGAGAGGACTGTCCTCCCTAGAGGAGGAGGGTTGTTCTCCTCAAATATAATTGTGATACGGACTGTATCATTATAAGTAGATTGTTCATATATTAAGATTTTATATTTAGACTGATTAAATTTATTTACAAAATTACCATGATTATTCTGTAGTTCTAGTTTAACAATATTTTCATCTGTTTTTTTTTTATAACCAACTTTTATAAATTTAATAATAGTTAATCTGATGAATTTATTATTACTATGTGAATCAATTTTTATACATATGTGTGTTTTTATTTAAAAAAACAAAATATCAAAAAATTTTTAAATACATGGTGTTTGCAAATTTATTGTTCTTATTCTGTTTATTGAATCTTATTATTTTTCAATTATATATATATATATATATATATACAGTGATGTATTAGTAAAATAAAAAGTAAGGGAACGCATAGTCGCAGCCAAAAAAGTCCTGTTTTCAGCAAACTATTTTTTTCAATATAAGTTTTTATTTTTTCCTTATTCTTACTATACAAAATATTTACGAAAACACAAAAAAAGAAATTCTAACAGTAGATTTAAGTGGGAGTTGTCGGGACATGAAAAAGTACTGGAACGCGTTCTGGTTCTGAGAAAAGGTAAGGGAACGTCGTTCCCCTCCCAATCCACCACTGTATATATATATATATATGTATTTATATATATGCTTGAATGTATACACATATTATTAGATATAAATCGTAGTTTTTTTTTTTATAATTACGATATTTATTTTAATTATATAAAAGAAATATTAATTCAAAAATAAATACGAAATTGTATATATTTTCAATCAGAAGTTTCTACGGAAGATTCATTAAATAATCCTTAATAATAAAAAAAAGATATTATTATATATTATAATATAGAAACAAACAAAGAAAATGATTTTTATTGATACAGAGCAACCAAGCTACATAAAATTAGGCTTGGATAAAACTTTACTATTGGGTTCCTTTTTTAATTCCAAATAAACTTTTCTTATGCAATTTTTGCGTGTTGCTTCTAATTTACGAGATAAAAAGGATTAATGTTTGTCAGATTAGCTTATTATAAACCTCGAAATATGATGTTATTAAGTAATGTTTTATATGTGTATTGACTAATTCACTAATTATTCACTTATTCCTAATTTCGGTTTATGCTTTAATATCATTAATTTTGGAGATACTAGACTTGTTAGATTTTCCCTAATACTTCCTAAATGTCGTAGATAATCATTGCCTGTCTGAGATAATTGATTATTCTAACATCAAGTAGTTCAAAGACTCCACAAGGACTATATTCAAACAGTTACAGGGTAAAGGTGAAGGAAATATAAAACTCACTGTCACTTTTTCAAAAAGTTTATCTCTTTAATAATAGTTGTTTTTTGCTACAAATTTTTATTTATTTATCTACATAAATTTGGAGTACCCGATCTAATATGAAAATTATCACCATTTGCAAAACCAATGATGGCTCGGTTTAGCAATATTCATTCTAAATTTTTGTTGAAAGAAAAACACAAATATTAAATTATATGTTTATTTTTTTTTTTTTTTGCTAAAAGACTATAAAACCAGTCTAGTCAGACATTTGGTAACTTTGGGAAAAATTAATAAAATATATAAAAAATAATTAAATCACTTAACTAATTTAATAGATGTTTTAGTAGTATGTATACAATTTATTATAACTATAAATTTTATTATTATTAATAATTTTTATAATTGTATAATATTTTATAATATTTCTATTATTTGTTTGAACTCGAATGAAATCAAATGTTGAATCATGACACAATTCATTCAAATGTTTATTTCAATCTAATTTATCTACATTTAATGTATGATTCATTCATCAATTACTCGTATTATTCACCAACGATTAATTTAATCATTCATTTTTATAACCAGAATGTACATTCTATAAACTTATTCCATCGATTGATGTAAACATTACAATATTTAAATAACATAAAATCGTTTATATTTTATTTTAATTTCGATGAAATCCTGAATTTTTTTTTTCAAACTCCAAAAATAAAACAATTTAACGATTTATAAACAAAATAATAATATAATAAAATTTTCTTTAATGTTGGGTGCTTTTTTACCAACCGACGACGATTGGAAGGGAAGGTATTGTTTTCACACCAAATTTCACATATGAAGATTTTTGCATATCTCTACGAATCATGTATTTTATTAACAGAAAAAGTATTTTTAGCATGATGTATGTCCGTGTCCATCCGTCTGGCCATTGTGTGTCCGTATATAGCATGAACGGCTCAACGGATTTTGATAAAATTTGGTATATTTACTTAATGCAGTGATTCTCAACTTATGTGCCAATCTTTGTTGTAAAGAGGCTCTTAAACATTTCCAATTTTTTTTTCTAAATTTATTCAATTTGGTTCTAAAAAAAAAAGGTAAAACGTTTTGCCAAACTTTCAACCTTTAAAAGTGTGCTTCGGTAAAAAAAAAGAAGGTTGAGAATCACTGACCTAATGTATCAGTAGCATGAATTCATCAATTTTTGGTGTATATCGGGAAACCCGAAGTGGTAGTTACAAAGTATTAATTTTATATTCATTGTCGGAAATTTTTTATTACATTAAACTAACAGGTGAAATAAAAAGTAATAAATATATATATATAATGTTGTTTTTAATTATTTTTAAATCGTCGGGTGGTTCTGTACCTGGCCACAACTCATTTTTTTTTAAATCTATTTTCTATAATTTTTAAATATATACCATGATTATATTGTTTTTTTTTTTTAATCTTGTGCATTGAAATTTATGAGATATTTTTTTCGTCTATATTATATGTATTATAATAATATTTTATAATTGTATATAGAGTTTATTATATTATCGTAGTTCCATCTCATAAGGCTTTGTTGTTTATTCTTTAAGAGTTTTATTTCATCTTTCTGTCTCTTATACAATTGAATCATTTTGATCACTTATCAGCTTATCACACAATTTTTTCATTTCTCTTTTTTTTATTTATTTTTTCATTTTCTCACTTTTTTTGGCTTGCACAATTACCTTGCATTTCTAATCAAATTATTCAAATTTCTTTAATTAGATATTAGTTTAGAAATTTATTTTAGTGTGCTATTAATAAGTTCACTTGTTTTGTTTTTTTAGCAAAGGTTAACCTTTTCTATATCCATTTTAATCAGCATTTAAATTATTTATTTTATCTTCAACCGACGATTTTCCTTTGTTAGACCATCTTTATAAAAAAAAATTCAACAAAATGTTCTTGAAATAAAAAAATATTCCATATAGGGTAAATCATACAGTCGTTGGCCCCCTTAAGCAACTCCTAACAGTCTTTAATGCATATCTGGGCAAATTGCGGAACAATCTGTGTCAAATTAGATTTGCAGAACATATATACCATGAGCCTTTTGATGAATAAAAAAAAAGATCATTTTCTCATGACATTTTTAATAAGCACGCAAAAATCCTAAAAAATACAGTTATCGGCCCCCTGCAGGCCCCTAAACTCTATTGTTCTCGATGAAACAAAGTTTTTGGCGCCACCATGCGAATGCTGGCAGTAACTAATTGAAAAAAAAAATCGGACTTGTGTGTGTGTAATGTGTATGTGTTTGGTCCTTGCAAAGACCAAACACACAAGTCCGATTTTTTTTTCAATTAGTTACTGCCAACATTCGCATGATGGCGCCAAAATCTTTGTTTCATCAAGAACAATAGAGTTTAGCAGTCTGTTAGATGGTCTGTGGCCGTCTGTTATAGTTATTGACCTACGTATTCTATAGTGATTATACAACCATACAACAAATGATTACATAACCATAATTAATAGCGCAATTTTTAAAATAAAAATCTCTTATTATTTGTGTTTTCGTAATAGGGGGCCAACGACTATATCCTTTACCCTACAGATGTAACGTTGTTTTATGATAAAAAAAAATGAAAGTGTTTTTATATAATATAATATAATATAATAATATAATAATCCCTTTAAAATATATCCTATTAATAAACAAAATAATTCTCCTTAATATACGAATAAAAAAATTAATTAAAAAAAAATATATATAATATTTTTAAATTTTAAATGAGAAAAAAAAAATATGTTCAATTCAGGCAATTCTTTCTTTAATATTTAATTTTTTCAGACAATATCTCTCTCATTATTATATATTATAAATAAAAACTTATTTTCAAAATAAGAATTAGTATATTAAGTATTTAAATATATATATATATATATATATATGTGTGTATATATATATATATATATATATTTATAGAATTTAGTAAATTATTTTGGCTTCAATAGCGGTTATGGTTATGGCTTGACGATTGAAAGAGTTGACCGCTGTTGAAACGCCCCTCATATTTATTCCAGGCAAAAACCAATCCATTTTCGAAGATAAATGAGAGGAAGGCGTTGACTCAGGAAAGCCGAGATGATTCCGTAAAGGAGCCTATCGATAATATTGCATCAATTTCATGTAATGAAATTGGTTAGTGGAATCGAAAAGTATCCGATAGACTCTTAAACGTAATTAACTTTGCTATACTACTATAATCAGAGTCTGTCCGAAATGATGATGATGATGATGATGATCGCTGTCATTCAGATCACATCCAGACCTGATTATAAATACAATTAGGACTAAGAAATTTTTCACACCTCTTGCCCCTCTCTCGAATTTCAATTAAAATAAAGAATAAGCATCCAATCATTTTAAATGGGCGTAATCTCATTTGAATAAATTGGATTGAATTCATTGGTATTTCTAATTTTATTAATACATTTCCTTTATTTCAAAAAACAAATGCTATTCACCTGATTTCTATTTATTCATTAAAAGATTGTCTCTTTCAAATTTCTTAATATATCTCATAATAAATTTTAATATTAATTCTTTCATATATTCTTTATATTTTAATTAATTTTATATTATATTTTTAAAGGAATATAATTATAAAGTGTTTTAATTTTACTATAATAATAATAATAATAATATAAGGGAATTTTGTAAATAAAACCACATATTGATATTTTTTATTGTAAATTTATTCAAAAAAATACAAAAAATACACAACGTTTCGATTGCTACTTCTGCAATCATTATCAAGCAACTGCAGAAGTAGCAATCGAAACGTTGTGTATTTTTTTGAATAAATTTCCAATAAAAAATATCAAATATGTGGTTTTATTTACTAAATTCCCTTATAAATAAAAAGAGCCACCAAAGCTTTAATAAAATAATAATAATAATAATTCATTATATATATATAAATATTAAAAGATAATCGTAATTTTCAAATATTATGGTGGGATTCTTATTCCGACCTATATATATCAGTGATTCCCAACCACTGGGCCGCGGCACTTTGTGTGCCGCGAGATTATCAAAATGTGCCGCCAAGGCACGACGACATTTTCGACTTTTTTTCCTAAATTGGTTCTAAAAAAAAAAAGAAAATAAAAAAAAAGAAAACCGTTTTTGGGACCACTTTTTTCCAATATGGTAAACTTTTACACTTATCTTTTTCTTTGTGTCCCGCCAAATTTTTAAACCGTTAAAAGTGTGCCGCGGAAAAAAAAGGTTGAGAATCACTGCCCTATATATATATATATATATATATATATTTATTTCAAAATTTATCCACCCTTGTTTGGCTACTAATCTCGTTAACATACATATATAAAAATACTTTTATCATTTCCAAAATTAATTTATTATTAAAACTTTTTAAAAAATACTCTTCATAAAGAATTTAAATTTAAATGGTATAAATATGCATAAAAATGTTATATTTTATAATAAAATTACCTTATTTGATGTTTTACTTTACACAAAATATACAAATTTTGATTGCTTTTAATGCTTAATTTATATATATATATTGATTTTAATTTAATCGAGTGATATTAGATTGTTTCTATATATTTTTATCGATTAGTCCAATTTTTTAATCAACCAATATTTTTTGATAAATAATACAAAATATTGTTGTTTAAGTTCGATTATAAATTATTTATCATAAACGATGTTGAAACATTCTCAATGGATTTTACTTCACTTATCTTTAAAGGAATTTTAAGTATTTCTAAAGAAACTACCACATCGCACATTTTGAAAAATTCACACACAACTACATTTACTTTTTACACAATCACAAATACACATACACACACACACACACTGGCACTCAAATTTTTACAATATCAATGTAAAAAATGTTAGTTTCTTTTTTATTTTTTTTTAATTTAGAATTCTTTAACTATATATCAACCAGTGTGTCGCGAGATTATGAGGCTCTCAAACATTTCCGACTTTTTTTCTAAATTTTTTCAATTTGGTTACAAAAAAAAAGGTAAACCGTTTTTGGGACCACTTTTTTTTCAATATGTTATCTTTTTCTTTGTATGCAGCCAAATTTTTAAACCGTTAAAAGTGTGCCGCGGTAAAAAAAAAGGTTGAGAATCACTAATATAATTAGATAAAATATTAAAAAAAAGGGAAAAATGTAGTTTTGTAAAAGCGATTTAATTTAAATTTTAAAACAAAAAGTATTATGTATAAATATTCATTTACAATTTACAACAAATATATATCCTAAGTATATGTTGAAAATTAATTGAATAAATAATAAGTATTTAATTTGTTATTTTTAGAATTAATAATTTTTACCATTTAATAAAAATATTTTTTTCAATTTGAATTGTATTGGTTATGGTGGCTTAAATGGGATCAAATTTATAACATAAAGATTTAAATAAAAATAAATAAAAAAATTTTAATCTTTACTGAACAATTTGATTTTTATTCGAATATTATATTAAAATTGATATATAATTTTTTTAATATTATTAAAAACTTGAAATATTTAATGTTAAAAATGTTTAAGGATTTTTTAAGAGTTTATCAACGAAGAAAAGAGATCGAAATTAAAATATACTTACATTATTCAATTTTTAAAGCCATTAAAAATACGAAAGCATTTGATACTATGAATATCTCTATTGAGGGGAATAAATAAAAGTACTATTATTTATCCTTATACTTATAATTTATTTTATGATTGATATATAATATTATTATATTTTTTAAATTTTTTATAAATATATATATATTTCTCTACATTTTCATTATTTTCTCCATTATTTTAATATTTTTATTTTTTATTATTCTTCATAACGTGTCTAATATTTTAAATTATAAAATCAGCTGTATAATATCCATTTTCTTATTTATTATTGTTTCATTTTGAATTTTATCATTAATGACTTCTTTAATTTTTATATTTTCATTTATTTTTTGCCATCACTATTTGCTTTCCTATTTCATTTTCATCATTTTTATTTAAGGTAAACTTTTTCTATATTCTCATTTTCTTTACAATTATTTAGATTGCTTTGGAGTTGATTTTGTTTTTTTCTTAAAATGTATTATATTATTTTCTTTTGCAGTAACACGTTTATCATTTTCATTTAACAAATAAATAAATAATTGTCTATTATAGAGAGAGAGAGAGACATTTTTCTCAACCTTAGTGAAAATGATTCAGGAACCTTCAAAACGTATAAAAACATCAAAATCTCAAAATCGAAAATTTTCGTGATTGCATTACTATCTCTGGCGAGATAGTAAAAAGGAATTGTCAGAGAAACAATATTATTTATTAAAATTGTGGATATAAATATTTTTGGGTTATGAAAAAAATGGGTTTTAAAATGAATAAATTTAATGTTGAATTTAATTTGATAGGATTCTGATTAATTATGAATAGAAAATAGTTTGGTGAATCCAGCGACGGTTGGTGGGGTTCCTTTTGAAAGTAAAGGGTGTTTTTTCGAGGTATAGAACTTTAAGTTGGCATTACTGTTCAAGTTGACGACCGATTTAACAGCTGTTAAGTGATTTATTCTCAGTTTGGCAATTCATCATGAATAGACTCACGCCTGAACAACGCTAGCAAATAGTGCAATTTTATTTCGAAAATAATGGTTATGTGCAGAATACGTATCGTGCACTACGCCCATTTTATCGTCGACAAAATCGTCCATCAGAGCAGTTCATTCGATTAACCATGGAACGTTTTCGCACCACGTTTACTCTTATTGATAACGCGCATCCCCAGAGACGCCGTACGGTGCGTACAGAAGAAGCTATTGCTACTGTAGAGCGTAGCATTGAGGAAGACCCGAATGAGTCCAGTCTGTGAACTGAACAACCATAATGTCCAGGAGTTGTGGTTCCAACAAGACGGCGCAACATGTCACACAGCTCGTGCCACAATCGATTTATTGAAAGTCACGTTTGGTGACCGCCTAATTTCACGTTTTGGACCTGTGAATTGGCCTCCAAGATCTTGTGATTTAACACCGCTAGACTACTTTCTGTGGGGCTATGTAAAGTCATTGGTCTATGCGGATAAGCCACAAACGCTTGACCATTTGGAAGACAACATTCGCCGTGTTATTGCCGATATACGGCCTTCAATGTTGGAAAACGTTATCGAAAATTGGACGTCCATATTGGACTACATCCGAGCCAGCCGTGGTGGTCATATGCCAGAAATCATATATAAAATGTAATGCCACAAGATTATCTTTCATATAAATAAAATTCATGTCAATCGAATAATCCATCGTTGTTTTATTGCAATTTAAAGTTCTATACCTCTAAAAGAAACACCCTTTATTACAAATTACAATATGTTTAAGTAAAAACTGAAAATTTTTTTGTATGTCAATGAATTTTCAAGTTCATTTAATCATACAATAATATAGACAAGTAAAAAAAACATAAATAATATAAGCTAAAACAAAAATAATTATATTTTAATCGAGACAATTTGTACAAATTGATTAATTTATACTTTATAAATTATTATTTATCTGAATTTTTAATCCTTTTTATACACTTTTACTTAACTCACACTGTCCGGATGTTTGTCCGAGGCATTTTATAATCGATATTTCAACAACTTCCCGTCATTCAATCAACTTGAAATTTTGCATACGCGCTTGCTCCTGCTAATAATACACGAATCAATTGAAAAATCCACTGAATTATTTATCTATTAGTGATAATTAATTAACTAAACTTTCATATGCGGAATATGGAATAGTTCACTATTTCAATCATAGATGGCGATAGCAGTTCTACTAAAAGTATAAAATAAATTTAAGTAAAAAGAAATCTTTTTAAAAAATACACTTTACTTCAAATTGCACTAAAAAGTAAAAAATAAAATCAATATAAAGTGTGTGCGCTCAAATTATAATAACACCATAAAAGCACACACTTTATATTGATTTTATTTTTTACTTTTTAGTGCAATTTTAAGTAAAGTGTATTTTTTAAAAAGATTTCTTTTTACTTAAATTTATTTATACAAATGCTTTAACTTTAAAAAATCATAAAGGAAGCCGAACCTCTTAAAATATTTCTTTTTCTTTTCGGACTTGTAACAATAACATTTAAGTAAATGATTGCTGTTGAGATCTTATCACTTTTTCCAAGTTGTTTAGTTGGCGTACCTATTAATTCCGCCAATTGCTCCAGATTGTATGCAAATAATATAAATACCTGGTTGTAAGAAAAAGTGGCTTATCTTTCCTAATGAGAGTTGGTAGCTTGTTTCTTTGGCCCACTCATTTGCAACAAATGAATTTCGATTTTCTCAATCGTTAACTGAGAAAAAATAATTGATGATCTCATTTGAATTAGAATTGCTTTCTATAATAATAATAATGATCCATGTTCATTTACAAGATCTTAATCTTCCTTCTTCACTCTCTTATTATCAGCAAATATACTAATATGGTAATAAGTCTGAAGATAAAAACGAACAAGGAAAGAATGATTGGTTTTTAATCATCAAAACGTAAGTGGAATGATATTTAAATATTTTCTTTTTTGCTATATTTAATGATTTTCGAATTTACTAAATAGATTGTAGTGTTCTTGCCTTTTTTTCTATATATATATATATATATATATATAACTTGCATCATTCTTAGTAAAAAAATAAATATTTTTTTATAATATATTTTCCCTAGATTCGTTTGTGAAGAAAATTTCAATGGTAAACATTAACTAGAATATTTTTTTTTTTATCACTACTACTTCTTAAATGTGCAAATTTCAAAATAAAAATAATTTCAAGAAGGAGAAGTTTTTATCTTCTGGAAGAAAGCTACTTTCTTCCCCCCCTATAGTTTCCCATTTGGTTTCCCATACTTTTATAATATAACTGTTAATTAATAATGTTATACATTTAATTTTGATACTTTTGGATAATAATTTGGATAAAATTAGTTAATTTTATATAACAAAGTTAATTTCATAATAATAGATCTTTATTATTAATTAAAATTCATAAAATTTTTATATAGATATATTAGAGTAATAGGAATTGCATGACCTCTATACATCTCCAGATTTATAAATTCGAGAAGGTTGCGATGGGCAGGGCATGTGGCTAGAATGGGAAAGAAAAGAATGGCGAAAAATATATTGTTGGGGAAGCCGATTGAGAAACGTCGGCTTGGACAATATGAAAGAGATGAGGAAGGGTAGGATTTAAAAGATATGGTTCAGAAAAGGGACACTTGCAGAAATTCGCGTACATACTATTAAATGAGTTAGCTGATTCACCTCATTCATTATGAACATAATTAATTAATATATTCTTTAGAGCAATTATAATGAATATCATACTTTCTAATATTATAAAATATCCCATATGTCTCAATTTATAAATTTAAAATAGCAATCAATTTCTTTTTTTATAATTTTAGTATAAAATATTTTATAAAAATTTATTAATTTAACGAGAGGAAAATAAAAAAGAATATAATGGGAGGAAAATTCAATATTCGGGCTGCTTTAAAATTATTAAATTTTTTAATAAGAAAAAACTAACAAAGATGTTTTTCAGGTGGTTGAAACCAATAAAGATCGATTTTTTTTTTTTTTTTTTTTTTTTTATAAAAATTGTAAGTAATTTTAATTTAAAATTTCAAAAGCAGGATAAAATAGTTCAAAAATATTAATACATATTTTTGCTAATATAATAAAATAAGATATGTATGAACCATCTATATAGAATCCACTTTAGAATTTGTATTACAAAACTGGAATTAAAACTTTTCATTAATATGTTGGTTTATTTTACTAAGTTATTACATTAATTAATATTTGTTTTTTTTTTTTATTTAATAACTAACTTTAGATAATATTTCGAGTTTATTCTATAAATTTATTATGATATGAAGGAAGAACATATACAGCAGGAGTGGGCAAAAACCGGCCCGCGGGCCGAATCCGGCCCCTTTGCTTATTTTATCCGGCCCGTTGAAAAAGTTTGGCAAAAATAAAAAAAAAGGTACAAATGTTTACAAATGTCCCGGTTTGATGTTTTCGAAATATGGTCCTCCGGCCGGGGAGACATTTTGAAAATTTCATTTTGGCACGCGGTTAAAAGTACTTGCCCATCCCTCATATACAGGAATCATTAAAAAAAAGTTGGATTTATTTTTATTTATTCACATTCTGTCCTTTGAAAGGACAAATGAGTTTATGTTATTATTATTAATATGCAATTTTAAGAATAATATTTAAATCCATCATTAATTCAATTTTTAAAGATAAAAGTTTTTTTTTTTTAATACAATCCACTAGAAATACCTATATAATACGCTTTATTAAATATTTAGAAAAATGTTTTAAGAAATTAAAAAGATTCTTTGGATAAACTTAAGTTTTTCTTTTATTAGAATGAATAAGAAAATTTCTGACATGTTATTAGTTGATTATTACTTCTTAAGCCTCTTAAATATCAAGTCCATTAAATAAATAATAAGTAAAATTTTACATTAAATGTTGAATATACATCTAATAATTATGGATTTAACTAAAAACCCTCTTGGAACGTTATAATAATTAATGAAATAAAATTTGAATTAATCATTAATTTAATACCACCTTTTCTTATTTTTATATTAAGGAATTAATTTTTAATAACATCCCTTTATTAAATTCGAATGAAATTTTTTTATTGAAATGAATAAGAAATGAAACTAAAAAATATAATTATTAATAAATCTTTTAATAGTTTTAATTATTTTAATTCTTTTAAATTTTTTTAGATAATTAATGAAATAAAAAGGTAGAAAATTTAATCGAGGTAGGAAAAGAGATGCAGCTTGAAATTCATAGTGATAGTAACAAAGTGGAACAGTATTAATACCCAAAGCCTTAACATACAAAACGTAGTAGAATTTGAAAATGTAGAAAAATTTAAATATTTAGGTTTTGTAATCACGAAGGATGATAATATTTGAGAAAAATTTAAATCGAGGTTGCGATCGGGTATCATCTGTTATCATACAGCAAAGGGGCGTATTGGTAAAATAAGAAGTAAGGGAACGCATAGTGGGAGCAAAAAAAGTCCTATTTTCAGCAAACTATTTTTTTCCATATAATTTTTATTTTTTCTTATTCTCACTATACAAAATATTTACGAACACAAAAAAAAGAAAGAAATTCTAAAATTAGATTTAAGTGGGTGTTGTCGGGATATGAAAAAGTACTGGAACGCGTTCCGGTTCTGAAAAAAGGTAAGGGACGTCATTCCCCCGCGTTCCCCTCCCAATACACCACTGTAAAGGGGCTTATCTCGTCAAAATTAATATCAAAGGGGATTCAAATTAAAATATTGTAGGAAAGGTCGAGAAAGAGATGGGAGAGGGTAGGGGTTGGATGGTGGTGGCTTAGGATAGAGAAATGTGGTTGTCGCGGCCAAGAACTTTCGAGTTCCATAGAGCGACAGAGATAGAATGAAATAAAAATAAATAATTAGAATAAATATAATAACTACAATACAATAATAATATAATTTTAATATTTATTAGATTTAATTATTATTTAACTAGATATTTATTTATAATATTAAAATATTTGAAAAATAATATAAATATCCAAGACACTCTTAATTAATAAGAATAATAATAACAATGAAATGAATAATTTATTATGATATATATGAGTATATATACAATTATTTAAATATATTTTGATACATATATATATATACAACTAAATATTTTATAAATATTATATCTTTATAACAAATTTAATTTAAAATTCATTTGTACATAAAAAAAATAGTTAGTTAGTCACAAGTCTCATAAAATATAAAATATAAGTTTAATAACATAATTTAACAGTAAAAAACAATCATATATAACAATAACCAACAGTAAACAGTAAATAAATTAAAGAATAACAACAGAACATAACTAAGTACTATCTAATTAATTTAACTCGGTTCAAAAAAAAAATTATAATTTAATGGGTGTATTTAGAATATACGAGGGTGAGGTGAAAAGTTCCTGGCCTGACCAAGGAAAACAATGATTTAAATTTTTTTTTTTTTTTGTTATATTTTTCAACATAATATCCACCAACACTGATACATTTCTCATAACGGTGTTCTAATTTAGTTAATTAATTTAATTAATTTAATTTAGTTTATTAATTAAATTTAATTTAACTCTCTCATCAACAGTTATTGTTAAAGTATATTAAAGTTGGTAACCCTGCACCTTCTTACCTGTATATATATTTATAGTATGACCTTAGAGTAAATGTTCACCTTGTATTAAAAACACATTCAAACTCGAACAGTGCATTTTCATTAAACACATTTAAAACTCCAACAGGTTATGGGCCCAGGTGAACACTGCGGGTAATTGGGTGATAATTGGAAATATTTTTTAATCTTAAAAGGATTTTTTAAAAAATGGAATTTCTTAAAATTGAACCACTACACCGACACAACTATGATACCTGGAAGATTCAGATGGAAGCCATCCTAGTAAAAAATGGATATTGGAACATAGTCTCCGGAAACCAAAAAAGGTCAAATATTGATGAAAAAGATACGAAAGGGATTGAAAAATGGGATCTCCTGGACCAAAAAGCTAAGTCTGATCTAATTTTATCAATAACACCTAGAGAATTAAGGATAGTTAAAAATTTAAATAGCTCAAGTGAAATATGGAATAAATTAAAGGAAACCTTTGAAAGTAAAGGTCCAGCCAAAAAGGCTTATTTGTTAAAGAAACTAATTTTAAGTAAAATGAATATAAGTGATAATATGGATGACTATTTAAATACATTTTGTGAAATTATAGAAAAATTAAATGATATTGAATTTATAATAAATGATGAACTATTATGTATAATATTATTATATAGTCTACCAGACGAATATGAAAATTTTAGATGTGCTATAGAAACAAGGGACACTTTGCCATCTTTAGATAATTTAAAAATAAAATTATTGGAAGAGTTTGAATGTCGGGGAAGTCAAGGCGATTCCTCAAATCAAAGTAACTTTATTAAAAATAGAAATAAAAATAGACCTATTAATAAAAATTATAATTTTAAAAATAATCCTTACAAAAATAATTCTTTAAATAAATATAATGAAAATAATAATAATAAATATAATACGAATAAAAAACATAATTTTTTCAACAGGGATAAAAGGTCAACTGATTATAATAAATTTAGTAATTCAAATAATGAAATTAAAAATAAAATTATATGTTTCCGTTGTAAGGGAGAAGGCCATAAAATTTCTCAATGTCCATCTAAGTCGACTCATATGTTAGCCCTAAAAGTCACTGATGATAAAAATGATTGGATTTTAGATTCTGGCTGTACAAATCACATGATAAATAATAAAGAATTACTGGAAAATATAAGACATCCAAAACTAAGTTGTTTAACACTAGCCGATAACAGTAAAATAAATATTGATTGTATTGGTGATATGATTATTAACATAAATAATAGACAAATTGAATTAACAGATGTACTATATGTTCCCAAATTAAAAACGAATTTATTATCTGTCGGGTCATTTACTGATAAGAATTTTGAAGTTTTATTTAAAAATCATAATGCATTTATAACGAATAATGACGAACTAATGTTTACAGCTAAGAAAAAGGAGAACGGATTATATTATTTAAATGAAAATATTAAAAATAAAGATAAAAATGATTTTTCATATTATTTAAATAAAAATAAATTATCAAAATTAGACATATGGCATAAAAGATACGGACATTTAAATGAAAGAGATTTAAAACTAATAACCAAATCAGATCAAGTTTTCGGTTTAGACCAAAGTATATTAAATGAAAATTTAAATAATTGTGAAATATGCATTAAAGGAAAATTATCTCAAACACCTTTTAAAAATTCAAATTCACAGAAAAATTTAGAAATATTGGAAATAATCCATACAGATATTTGTGGACCATTTAGAACCACGTCTATCGGTGGAAATAAATATTTCATTACTTTTATAGACGAAGCAAGCAGATATTGCGAAGTTAAATTTCTAAAATACAAAAGTCAAGCTTTTGAAGCATTTATTGAATATAAAAATTATATTGAAAACATGACAGATAAAAGGATTAAATATTTGCAATCAGATAATGGAAAAGAATACATTAATAATAGATTTAATAATTTTTTAAAAAAATCAGGAATTAAGCGAAGATTAACAGTTCCTTATACGCCCCAACAAAATGGATTATCTGAACGTATGAACAAGACTCTATTGGAGATGACGAGATGTATGTTAATACAAGCAAATCTAGAACATTCCTTTTGGGCAGAAGCAGTAATAACTGCATGTTATTTGAGGAACAGAAGCCCAACATCATCTTTAAAGGGACAAATACCTTATAACATCCTTACAAACAAAAAATTTAATGTCTCACATTTAAGAACTTTTGGTATGAGAGTACATTTTTTAAATAAAAATAATAAAAATAAATTAAATTCAAGAACAATTGAAGGAATTTTTATAGGTTATTGCGAGGAAAGCAAAGCTTATAGAGTATATGATCCCATGACCAGAAGGGTACATATTACTCGAGATATTAAATTTATAAACGAATTTCATAATAAAAATGGAGATAATTTAAAATATAATGATTTATTAGAAGAAAATTCAAAATACAACAGCTTGGACATAATGATTGATAAACATAATAATGATGCATCTTTAGAAAGTGATATAGACGAAAATAACATTGACCAACAGAGAGGAAGAGGACGTCCTAAAATGATTAAAAGTGGAAAAAGGGGAAGACCCAGAAAAGTCTATCAATACAAAAAATCCGAAAGTGAAAATGATGAAGAAACAATTCCCAGCTCTAGAGACAGTGATGTCTTAAGTTCAGAAGATGAACTCTCGATAGAAACGACCGAAGGAGAGGTCCAAGGACTTAATGTAGAACTGAAAATTAAAGATGCACTATTGCAAGAAGACTCGAACTTATGGAAAACAGCCATGAGGAAAGAAATGATTACATTAATTAAAAACGATACTTGGACAATGGTCAGGAAACACGAAAATCAAAATATAGTGGGTAGTCGTTTTGTCTTAACGACCAAAAATGATAATACTAAAAAGGCCAGGTTAGTCGCCAAGGGATATAGCCAAACTTATTCTATAGATTATTCTGATACTTATTCACCTGTCGCCAGAATGAGCAGCGTGAGGACACTAATGGCTAAGTCTATAGAAGAAAAGTGGTACATTGAACAAATGGACGTGGAGGCAGCATATTTAAATGGTGAACTGGAAGAGAACATTTACATGGAATGTCCTGAAGGGTTTAACGACATATTGAAAGATTTAGTTGAAAATGAAAATGAAAATATAAAAAAGATTGCATTAAAAATGATAAAAGACTTTAAAAAAGGGAAAAATATATTAAAATTAAAAAAGGCTTTATATGGATTGAAACAATCCGGACGCCAATGGTACAAAAAATTAGACATAAAATTAAAAAATTTAGGAATGTCTCCATTGGAGAGTGATCCATGCATATATATTAAAAGTAATAATAATAATAATAAAAACGTATTAATATTAATCATTTACGTGGATGATATAATCATAATAGGATCAAATAAAAAGGATATTAATGAATTTAAAAAGAATTTGTCTAATGATTTTAACATGAAAGACATGGGAGAAATAAATCAATTTTTAGGCATAAAGTTTGAATACGATAGAGATAAAAACGTCTTAAGTATGCCTGCTGATTTTCTCACGAAAACCGTCTCAAAGATCAAGCATGAAGATTGTATGAGAAGACTCAAGCAAATGAATTAATTAAAAAAAAAAAAATGTTTATATTGTAAAATTGTATTTATTTATATTTTAATTATTCACTTGAAGGGGGTGTGTTAAAGTATATTAAAGTTGGTAACCCTGCACCTTCTTACCTGTATATATATTTATAGTATGACCTTAGAGTAAATGTTCACCTTGTATTAAAAACACATTCAAACTCGAACAGTGCATTTTCATTAAACACATTTAAAACTCCAACAGTTATGAATCAACACAAAAATTTGTTTGGATTACGCCTACAGCGCCAAATTGTCGGTAGAAATGGTTTTTCGAAGCAGTTTTTGGTCTAACGTTAGCAAACGCGGCACCCATGTTGCACACAGCTTTCCATGTTCAAATAGTTGTGTAAAATATTTCGCACACGTTCAGCTGACATCGTACAGTCTGAATGTTGAAAAATAAGCAAAAAAAAAAATTTATTAACATCGTTTTTCTTGGTCAGGCCGAAACTTTTCACCCCATCCTCGTATATATATATATATATATATTTAATTTAAAAAGAAATTACTTAATTATTTCATTTAAAACAAATTTATCAACTAAGAAGAAATAAGAAAAAGAAATTTGAATTATTTTAAAAAATCATATTAAATTTATTAAGATATTACATAAAAATTAGGTGAATAGCTTGTTCTTTGAATGGGTTACCCTTAAAAAATGTTTTTAAAGAACAGGTAACGTATATGTATTATTATGATTATTATGATTATGATTATGTGTACCAACTACACTTGACGGTGATTTCGCTCGGGCGACGGTTGTTTGACTTCCTCAATTACGTGTTTCGGTTTCTGTTCATCTGGATTGGTTGCAGATGCCGACTTTTGCTGCGGAATGAATTCCCCCGAAGACTCCGCTCTCAACAAGGAAACTCCCAGACACCAAACTGGTGGTCCGTGTCCAATCAAAAGTGCACTCATTCTTTCTTTTACTTTACTCTACTATTCTATCTTTCTTTCTCTTAACTCTATCTATCATTTCTTTTTCTTTTAATAAATATATATATATTATACATATATATATATATATTATTTTTTTAGTATATTAGTAATTTTGATATTCACTCCTTAATCATTTTCTTTTTCCTTTGAATGTTCATTAATATTTGTTTATTCTTTTTATTTATTTTTTTTTATTTTTATTTTTTCAATGTGTTTAATCATAAAAAATGTTTCTATTCTATATATTCTATCTATCTATCTATCTATATATATATATATATACAATTAATAATAATGTATATATATTAGAGATTTAGACATTTTGGTCAATTATTTGTATTATTTAAATTATTAATATCCATCGTAGTTTATATTGACCCCAATTATGTCAACAAGTGACATTACAAAAGATCCATTTCAATAGAATATCAAAAAAAAAAAAAATAAATAAATAAAAATCCGGGTTTATGATGAGATGTAATTGAAGGTCAATCAAAAGTGCATCTCTTATAAGTTTTCATCATAAAATTTGCCAATCAATTTTCTATTAAACATATTATGTATATTAAAACGATGTTATTATTATTTAATTTAATTTAAGTACCTGGTTCACCGAGCCGCCGCTATCTATCATTTTTTTTCCGCCGCTCGGTCATTAAAAAAAAATATTCCTTATTATCGGGTTTGGCTGATAATATTAACAAATTCGTTGAGGCGTTTATAATAACAATCCTCTTTTCTATAAAACATTTTATAAGAATTTATTAAAAGCCGTTCGCTATTTTCTCACCATTTATTCATACATGTTCAACACAATGAATACAAAATGATTAATATTAATTCTAGCATTGACAAACAAAATTATTCAAATATATATATATCATTTATTGCAAAAGTTGTCATTTTAATTAAAATAATTTAATATTATTAGATCAGATATATTCAACAATTTATTTTGAATAAGATATTCTTTAATTATCATTTTAAATGAATATTAATTAAAGAAAGATATTGTTTTTAAAATATAAATAAAACATGTTAACAATTTTCAAGATAGAAAGACAGAAAGATAATATATATCTACTTACAATGTTTGCAAGAATAATAAGATAAATTTTAGATTAATATACAAATTTTAAACTACAAAGCCGTATAATTTAAAATAACATAAATTAAAAAAAATAGTCATTAAACATTCAGCCCTTAAACATACGTATTAATGCACTGAAAGACAGAAAAGTATGGTCTATGGATATAACTATTTCATAATTCGTGATTATAAAATATTATCTAAATAAATATTTTTAATTTGATTTTTTTATAATATTTTGTATATAAGGAAGCACTGTACGGCGTTTTTTTATAATTAAAATTCCTATTTTTAATTAAGAAAAAACTAACAAATATGATTTTTCCCGAGGCTGAAACCAATACAGATCGATTTTTCTTTATAATGATTATCTATAGTGTGAGTTTCAAAAAATCCTTAGAGCGGTTTAATATTTCAAAATTACAAATATGTAAATATACAATTTGTGCTAGTATAATAAGATACAATTTATATTATAATAAAAGATCTATCATCACAAGATCAACAAATAAATACTTATAAACTTATGAATAAGAAAAATTGAATGAATAGCCCTGCAAATAAATAGTCGAGAATCCTATTTAAATATGTTCTATAGGTGACTAAATTAATATTTATATCCATTAACGAAATTATTATTTATGAAATTGGGATCCATTCGTTATCCATTCTGCCACATTAATTTACATAAAGTATTGCTTGCTCTAAGCGATGGGCATCAAATAATTCGCTCATATTTCATAATATAAAATTCAATCCGTTATCTTGAATATTTTGATCAAATACTTTCAAGTAATTATACTATAATTTTTTTTTCATTTTATCTATCTTGAATTTATTATTTTATTTGAATTTAAAATAATATATCTATAATTGAACACAAAACAGATTAAAAAAATAGTAATTAATTTTAAATTTTAAAATATTTTTGATAAAATGAATGAGGAAAAACTCTGTGAAGGTTTTTTGATAAATTGTTGTAAATTCGATTAATTAAAGTTCTTCCATTTTTACCGACCGTCGATAGTAAGGGAGGTATTGTTTTTACACCAAATTTCACATGTGGAGATTTTTACATATCTCCACGAATCATGTATTTTCTTAACAGAAAAAAGTATTTTTTAGCATGTTGTCTGTCCGTCTGTCCGTCCGTCAGTATAGATTTGTACAACTTGAACGGCTCAACGGATTTTGATAAAATTTGGTATATTTACTTAATGCATAAGTAGTATGAATTCATCAACTTTTGGTGTATATCCGAAAACCGGAAGTGGTAGTATTACTGATCGACGATAGGAAGGGAAGGGTTATTTTCACACCAAATTTCACATTTGGATATTTTTTACATAACTCCACGAATCATGCACTTTGTATTGGTTTGATCCTCGGGAAAGATCATCTTTATTAGTTTTTTCTTAATTTAAAATGACGTCACGTATCCCTTCATGACATCACAGCCAGCGCCTCCTTATTAATTATAAATAAAATAAAATTCAAAATATTTATGTTATATCCATATCTGTTTTTTATTGCATTAATAGATACATTTAAATTGTTTCTGTAGCTGGAAATTAATTTATTTCAAACCGTGGGTCGGTTCTGTGCAACTTATTTTTAATATAAGTAAAATATTAATTAGTCATATTGATAATTAAGTAAATGGTAAAAAGTAAATACTAATAGTGAAAGTTGTGGGAGAATTTTGTTTTTATTAATAAAATTTTTATAGTCATTCTATGTATTTGAATATATATTTTACAATTATGCAAGATATTTTTGATTTTTGTATAGATGGGGGGGGGGGGTAGGAGAATGGAAAGAAAAACACTTTGTAGTGTTATTCGTTATTTAAAGGGGTAGGTCAGGAAAGAGTGTGGTTTGAAAAGACATGGGCACAAGTCTAACAAATATCTTTAACTATACAATCTTATCATGTATGCATTGATTTAATTTAATGCATTTATTTGATTCTAAAATTTTTATTATTCTTTTAAATATAATAAATTCATTCTTTCTCTTTATTATTTTGTATAAACAACATACCTAGAGACTAAAATTTAAAAAATGGACTGTTATCTTTTTCTTTTTAATTATAGAGAATTTTGTAATTAATTATTATCATTTTCAAAGCAAGATAAAAATAATAATAACCCCTATAAAATATTGTATTAAAATTAACATAAGTACTTTCAGGTAATAAATTTACCTAAAACTAAAATATACGTATTTTTAGATGAAAAATTTAATTAAAAATGATAATATAATTTTTTTTAACAATATGATATATATATATATATATATATATATATGGTATAGAATATTTTAATTTAAAATATATTATATTTCATTTATTATCTCAGAAAAAAACATCAATTAATCTTCAAAACTATTTATCAATTTCGCTAATACATAAATACACAAGTAAGAAAATCAAGAAAAATACAATTACAATTTATCAAAAAATTTATTAATTAAATGGAAATAATCATTTTAGTTTATATAATAGAGAATCATCAATTTTATTCAAGATTCTAAAGAATTTGATTGGCTCTTCACTTATTTCTAAATTTGTTATATGTAACAAAAAAAAGTAACAGAAAGGAATACCGGAAATGTTTCAACTTGAAAGTCGATGGTTAGAATTATTCAAACACACTCATACAAATAATTGAATTCATTCACACTATTGAAAATATTTTGTTCCTGCCCCGTAGTAAAACTACTGAAGAAACAATTATTTCTCTAATGAATTAAATGTGTGGTCAAGCGAAAAAAACTTTGAACTCTCAGTTTCGAATCTATAAAACAACGATGTTTTCAAAAAAGAATTTTAAATTTCTTGCCAAAGAAATTCATTTTTTTGAAAAAAAAGGATTAATAAACATAAATAAATAAATATTCATGTTTATATCCGTGTTTTCTTAAACACATTTTCTTTTTTATTCTTTAAATATATTATTATTATTTTATGCTTGTATTAACTAAACATCAAAATAAGAATTTCACACCAAATTTCACATTTGGATATTTTTTACATATCTCCACGAATCTTGCACTTTGTATTGGTTTTATCCTCTGGAAAAATCATCTTTATTAGTTTTTTCTTAATTTAAAATTATATGACGTCACGCAGCCCTTCATGACGTCACAGTCAGCGCCTCCTTATATATTATAAATTAAATAAAATTAAAAATATTTATGTTATATCCATATCTGTTTTTTATTGCATTAATAGATACATCTAAATTATTTGAAATTGTTTCTTTAGCTGTAAATTAATTTATTTCAAACCATCGGTCGGTTCTGCGCCTGACCACAGGTCAACTTATTTGTACTTATTATTGCAATAGGTATATAATATTATTATTATTAATTGCGTATGGACCGACTTGGATCACGCAAAGCTCCCATAAATTTTTAGAAGCGCATCGCATCCTCATGGTCATGATGCGATTGCTGATGGCATTGACTTCTAATATTGAATCGATGATCTTCTTGTTCACAATGAACGCCACGCCCAGAAGTGGTAAACCTCTTCCAATTCGCTTGGCCGTCTTGCTCTTGAATATGCGATAGTTCTTATAGTCCATTGTATTTTTCATCCGTGAATCTTGTCTCTTGAAGAGCAATTATCTGGATATTCTATCACGATTCATGGTTGCTTGTTTTGAGGTTATCCTGCCGGAGCAGGCTTATGTAGAACCAGGGCTTGTCAGTTCCTGGAGCTGGGGCAACCGATGTTAAATTGAATTAAATTTTTTATTTTTATTAAATTAATTAAATAAATATATAATCTTGAGTTCTATGCTGGGATTCGAACTCAGGCTTCCTGTGTAGAAATCTCGAACTCTACCCACTCAGCCATGCTGCCCCAATAGGTATATAATTATATACCAAAAAGTCTTTTAAAAGATATTAATTATTTAATTAAATAATATGATAAAAAATTATTACTGCTTTTATAAGAAAAGGAAACTTATTTTAATACAAAAAAAAAAAATTATAAGAGGATTTAATTTATTGAATTTTTGATTACTTATCTAATTTCCTTTTAAAATGTCGTTTTGTTTTTTCATTTCCGTAGTTTATATAATAATCGTAAATTATCTTTATGTGATACTATTAACTCAAAGTTATTACAAGATCTTTATTTAAAACGGTCGCATCTTTATTATTATTAATATAGTATTTTCTTCAATATGGTGTAATCTCTAATATATTAAGTAAAAGGATATTCAAAGAAAATCGGAAAATCATTTCCTTTCAAAGTTCATTAACCTGAAATTATTTGATAATATCTTGGAAATAATTAAGGAAAAAATGATCACTAATAAATATTTGCAAAAATTGTGTATAATACAAACATTAATTTAAAATGATAGGAAATTTCTTCATTCATTAATTGTCTACAAAATATTAGTGATTTCGTTTATTAGCATTTCCTACACTTTTCTTATATATAAATAAGTTTTTCCAAAATTTCTCCTCTTTCGTTAACTTGTTTGAATTATATTTATTTTGAGTAAATAAAATATATTTTTTTACATATATGATTATTAATAATCTCAAATTGTTAAATCTATAATTTTTCTTAAAGCATTTAATAAAATGATTGATTTTTATATTTTAGCAATTAATAAAAGTATAATAAATGGTTAATTAAAATGCTTTAGTTAGAGTTATCAATCATTAATATGATTTTAGGGTAATTCTTTACAAAACGGGAAGCTTCCAGGATATGGCTGAAATTTTGCCAGTGGATTCCTTTTTTAATTCCAAAGAAACTTTACTTGTATCTCGTAAACTAGAAAGACCGAGAAATATTTCACAAGGAAGTTTTAAATTAAAAAAGGAATCCACTGGCAAAGTTTCATCAAAATTTTGAAGCTTCCCCTTTTGTTAACAATCACCGATTTTAGGCTATATATTTACAATTAGAAGAAAATATTTTTATTTTATTAGGTAATAAACAATTGTAAACAATTGTAAAGCTAATAGAAGTAACATAAGTTTGATACGAAAATTAATTTGCATGGATAGTTAATTTAAAAGTTTGAAGATTATTGCCAGAGAGATAGATATAAGCTGAATAAGCTGATTTTAATATATCTAAAGAATTTTAGAATAACAAACTTGGTGAAAAATATCGGGTAAGTGATAAAAATTTTCAATAAATATTTCTTTTAAAATATTATAAAACCAATTGCCAAGAGATACACGGCATTTGAATGCATTGTTTCGATTTATTGTAATATTATATTTATTATTTTTCTATGAGTATAAATATTTTTCACTGATTATTTTTTCCCACACTAAAGGATTATTCTATTACATTTTGTTTGTTTTTTATTTACATTTACCTTCTCGTCTGACAATCAATATGCAAATAAAATTATAAATATTATAAAAAAAAAAAAAAAATGACAAGTTGACTTGCATGAATTTAATCCTCTCTAAAATTCACATTTCAATGTTTAATTTTTTTCATTTTTAAATTTTTTTTTTTTTTATTTAATATAAACTTAACTAAAAATATTACTCGTATCGAATATATCGATGATTTTTTTAGCGAATTTATGAAAATTAATCATTTATATATATATATTAACCAGAGCTGGATGTCTTAAATATTACTGTAAAGTTTTTTTTATCAATATTATTTCATTTCTTTTATTATTTTCATAAAATTCTTTAATTCAATTAAAAGATCATAATAAAAAAAACCTCTTACTTTGTACGTCCTACGCAAGGACAACGCCTATCAAGCCGGTTAGATCATGAGGTGTCCTATGATCAGTAGAACGGGTCCTCTCAACCTTTACCTTGATTTTCATGATCGGAGGCGCTATCAAGTAGCTTTTCCCCAATGTTGTTCCCGCAGGCTGGGTTGACCTCAGCTAGGGAAATTCCCTTGCCAGGCCCGGGACTTGAACCTGGGACCATGTGAATGTGAGGCAGGTTCGCTACCCACACATCCAATGGCGCCCTTAAGATCATAATAACAATTGAAATAAATCTACAATATTTGTAAATGTATGTAATAAAAATTGAAAAAATAATATTTAGGCCTATATAACAATAGTAATTTATTTCATTCAATGTATTGTATTAATATAATAAATAAGGTGGGAACCTCTTAGGGCAGTGTTTCTCAACCTTTTAGTATTCACGGCCCAATTTTCAATCATAATTTTCATCCCCCCCCCATCAGAAATGTTTCAGAGCATCGCAAAATCATCTGACCTTTTTTTTAGAACCATATTGAAAAAAATTGAGAAATAATCGAAAATGTTCAAAAGTTTGTCTACAAAATCATCTTACCTTTTTTTTTTAGAACTATATTGAAAAAAGTCGGGAATTTCTCTTGGGCGGGCCCCACAGGTTGAGAATCGGTGTCTTAGGGCATATTTTACCAGACAAATTTTTTTAAATCTTTTTATAAATCATAACGTTTAATTATTTAAATTATTTGTACAATCTTTTGATGGATAAAATTTTAAATTAGAAATTGTTGAAGATGAAAGGTGTATATTAATATTTTGCACCCCTTCTTTATTTTTATAAGTACTTTGTTAACTTATAGTTTCAAGATAAGAAATTTTAAAGACTTGAACTTTGAATAAATTCACGTTTATGAATTTGACACTTAACAGGCGTAACGGGAGATGGTAAAGAGGCGTAAAGTATAGATAAGGATTTTTATTTTTAACAAATAAGCTTTAAAAGAGTTCTTTGAAATAATAATAATAATAATAATAATAACAAAAACTTCTCAAAGTTTCTCATTAAATTAATTTTTGTTAAATATTGTATTAAAAATCAATTTTAATCAAAGATTTACCTATATAACTACGAGGGTGGGGTGAAAAGTGTCCGGCCTGACTAAGAAAAACGATGTTTTGAAATTTTTTTTTGCTTAATTTTTCAACATAATATCCATCAACACTGATACATTTCTCATAACGGTGTTCTAATTTAGTTAACTAATTTAATTAATTTAATTTAGTTAATTAATTTAATTTAATTTAAGTCTCATCAACAGTTATGAATCAACGCAAAAATTCGTTTGGATTACAGCGCCAAATTGTCGGTAGGAATGTTTTTTCGAAGCAGTTTTTGGTCTAACGTTAGCGGCACCCACGTTGCACACAGTTTTCCATGTTCAAATGGTTGTGCAAAATATTTTGCACACGTTCAGCTGACATCGTACAGGTCTCAGCTATCTTGAATGTTGAAATATAAAGCAAAAAAAAAAAAATTTTTCTTGGTCAGGCAGAAAACTTTTCACCCCACCCTCATATATAGTTAAAGTGGAATATTATAGATGTGAGAAATTAGTTTATTTATCGGATAGAATACAATTTTGGAATTTGTAATACAAAAAGTTAACATAAAATGCATATACTTATTAGGTTATATACATATAGTATATATTGTTCATTTCTCAATACATAGATCTCTCCACTACCAAGTTTCCTGCTAGTCTTTCCTCGATCTTTTTAACCACATGTTCCGCCCATCATAACCTAATGTATATTTAAATTTCAATAATAATTGATATACTTTTAAAAAAACACACCAAAAAAAATAATTTCTGTTTTTTGTTTTTGTTTTATTAGATATTGATTTGTAATTTATAGTTTATGTTCAAATAGGGGTATTTGAGTATCTTATATTTTATAATTATCGTTTTAACCAATTTCGAGTCTTTAACTTAACAATTTCTTGCACATACAGACTTACAGACAGACAGACATGACATGCAAAATTTTAAAGTCACATTTGAATTCTTCAGATAGTTAATTACAAAAATTTTTGTTTAGATTTACATTTTTATTTGATATTCATGAAATAATGGAATATCATTTAATAGAGGTGTAAAATTTAATACTCTCTCTAGTAGTAAGATAAATAATATTTATTTAGTAATTGGATACATATGTATTGTGTATAATGAAGAAATCAAGCTGATGGGTTAACACAATTAAACAGAGGTTCAGTTGATATTATTATTCTAACAGTCAATTATCGGGACAACTCGTAGGATTAACACCTTGTTCAATTATTCAATAACATCTTCTGTCCTCTTCCAGAATAATAAATGAACATTGGTACATTGAAAATTGTTGAAAATATAGTTGTTATAAAAGATAATATTAGTTATTATATTATATATTATATTAAATAACATAATATATTATATTTAAATTAAATTTAATTAATTATAAAAAAAAATAAATTAAAATTAATACCAGGGCGTGTTTGACTCTTTGTTGATGGTACCACGCCACGTACTGGCGCGTAGGATTTGCAGTCTTAAAAAATTAATTTTGGTACTTTTAGCGATGCAATCAAGCTGAAATTCTATATATAGCAGTTTTATACAATTTTTAATCATTTGAAAAACTATCAAACATATATATATCTTTAATTTTACGGTCACTTTAGAGAAAAAATAACAAAACGTGGTAAGTAATGAACCACTTCCGGTTGAGCTACATTTCTCAAAAGTTGATAGAAAAATACAAATTTTGAATAATGCCCATGTACTAAATTTCATGATTCTAGCTCAAACCGTTTTTGCGTAATCTTGTCTACATACATACACACACACGCACGCACGCACACAGACGCACACACACACACAGAGAGACCTTTTTCTCAACCTTAGTGAAATTGATTCAGGAACCTTCAAAACGTATAAAAACATCAAAATCTCAACATCGAAAATTTTCGTGATCGCAATACTATCTCTGGCGAGATAGTAAAAAAAAGGTTAAGATAATTTTACGAACAGGCTTTTTCCGCATTTTTTTAAATATGTTGAAATATAAAGCAAAAATTTGTCTCAAAAAAAAACAAACAATTCAGTAGAATTTACTAAATTTTTACTCAAATAAATAAATAACTAATAATAAAATAATAATAATAATAACATTTTCTTATTCATTTGAATTGTAAAAATATTTAAAAATTTTTTTACATGGTTACACAAAATCTCATTCATTATTTGTCTGTAAGAGAAAGAAATAACAGTGCCAAGTACTTAAACAAACTTAAGGATTAGAATTAAGCCAGACAATTAAGGTTAGAAACTAAAGTAAAATAGAGTAAAATAAATTAAAAAAAAAAAAAAAAAATAGGACGTAATTTGTGCATGGGTGGTGGTTGAGGTTGGCGTCGGATGTCCGCCTTTGGACTAAAAATAAATGAGATCATGTTTCTCGAATCCTAATGGAAGAACAAATAAAGAGGTCGTAAAATCACCTTAGAAATTGTCTGAATCCCAATTTCTTAACCACACAGAAAATAAATCAAAATAAATTCTTAATTCGATACTAGAAAAAAATTATACTAATTTAATTAAATGTTTAGTGTTTTTTTTTTACAGGAATAAAATAATTTAATAAAAAGTTTTTCTTATATCTAATTCCTAATTAAAGAAGAAAAATAAAATGTTTTTTTTTTAAATAGACAATATTTAAGGCATTACATATTAAAAATTAGAATATAACTCTCTTATAGATAGACATACAATTTAACGGAAAAACAAATACTGAATCAAAAAATAAAGTTGGTTTAGAGTAGTGATTCTCAACCTGGGCGATCAACATCTTAATGGGGGCGATTATTTGACTATACGATTTTGGGGGGTGATAAGTTATTTTTGGGGGCGATAGTATTTTTGGGGGGCAAAATCATTTTCAACTCTAAAACTCACAAAACAGGCTTTTCCCGCTTTTTTTAAATATGGTCCTTAAAAAAAAAAATTTGAATTTTTATCTGTTCAAATTTATAGCCCCCCCCCCCCCCCCCGGGCGAATTAAGAAGTGGGTGTTTGGTCCAAAAAGGTTGAGAACCACTAGTTTAGAGTATGAGTATAGTTTCGTTACTTTTTAATCATAAATATAAATTTCTGTACTACATTATAAAAATAAACAACAAAAATAGTCGAAATAATTAAAACAAAAATATTTTAAAAATAAAAAATAAATATTAAAAAACTAATATGAATTTGACAAATCAATTGTCTTATCTTATATTATTTATTTTATTTTAATTTAAACCAGTGGCGTACCTAGAACTTTTGCCGCCCAGGGCGATCTCCAGTTTGCCGCCCTTTCTTATAAGTCAATCAAATAGTGTTTTTTATAAATTAATACACATAAATAAATTATTAAGTTATTTAATCAATATTAATTAATACACAGAATAAATTTTAAACCTAGCCTCCGCCGGTCCTGCTTTTCAAAAGAAAAATCGATGATTTAAAAAAATATTGGTATATCACTTCAAAGTAATCATATAAACTTTTCAAAAGAAATGACATTTATAAACTGATATCAAAAAATTTTAGTTAGGAAAAATTGCCGAACAAAATCGTAAACATGCGTTTACGAATTCAATGAATACAATAAACTAAAATTATCCTGTTCTTGGAATTAGAATTCAAAATTTACACTAAAATGCATTTATATACACCGAGGAATAATATTCGAAAACATATAGTTAATCATAATTTATATAAATCAAATAATAAACTTATAATAATCATAATAATCATTTATTATTCAAGAAACAAAAAAAAATAAATATGAAATGAATAAATTGCTTTTTACAACTATAACTAAATATAAAAAATGCCGCCCCAAGATAAGTGCCGCCCGGTGCGGACCGCTTCCCCCCCCCTAGGTACGCCACTGAGTTAAACAGTTCTTAAAAACAATGGAATAGTACATTTACCTTTGGTCATTCTGGTTTTTATTAGTTTTATTAGAATTTTGTCAAGAATATCAAGCAATCTTTCATTTCATCATTCAACATTTCTTTTCATATAGATTTGATGAAAAAAATCAAAGGATTTTTTTGTTAAATTAAAAACAATTAATAATATTAATAATTTATATGAATTTCTAGTTGTTTATATTATTAATATTGTTATTAAAGTAAGAACATTTTTTAATGTGACCTTAGGGGCTCATAACTAGTGAGCACATGGATTGGCAACCATGAGGTCCCGAGCCATATCTAGTATTGCTTCCACTTACTCGTACTAGATATCTCTTTTATCTTTCCTATCTGGTCTCCCTTGGCCAACTCTTGTTACTTCCGACCCTGATTTTATTTATAAATTTTCGAACAACTGATTTATATTATTATTATAAAAATTCTTGGTAAGAATCTATTCAAATGAAAAAAAGAAAAGTCGGTAAGGGGAAAATTAGCTAAAATTAGAAGATGAAATGAATCAGATGATAGTTTATTGAAAATAATTTTAATTTCAAAATGGGATAAAAATATACGAGTATACCACATGTATAGAATTTATTAAGAATAATTCTATTTTGTGCTATAAATTAAATAAATAAATTAATATTAAAAATTTTCAGAATAAATAATATATTATATACTTTTGTATAAAAATCATTATTATATCTATCTCTGTGGCTCTGCGAAACTCGAAAGTTCTTGGCCGCAACAACCACCCAAGTGTCCCCATTCTGAGCCACAACCCTCCAATCCCTATCCTCTCCCATCTCTCTCACGTCCCTTCCTACATTATCCACCCACCGCGTCCTTGGTCTTCCAAACGGGTGTTTCCCACTAGGTCTCCCCCTCCAATATATTTTCCGCCATTCTTTCCTCCCCAATTCTAGCCACGTGTCCACCGCAGCCTTCTCGATTTTATAATTCTAACTATATCTGGAGATGCATAGAGGTCATGCAATTCCTCATCTTTCTTTGGCCCATAAATGCTTCGTAGAATCCTATATTCTCAAATACTCTAAATCTACCCTCGTCACATAAGGTCATAGACCAGGGATGTCCAACACGCGGCCCGCGGGCCGCATTGCGGCCCACTCAAAGTTTTGATGCGGCCCACTATCGGCTCATTTTGGAGTTAAATTTTAAAGAATTCACAGTCCGGCAAGCGACCTATAATTTCGAGGCTATAAAAAAAAGGCTGTGTGTGTGCAACATTCAAAAACAAAAAACCACCTCTATCACCAAAAATCTCCATAAGTTTTGAGACATTCACTAGCTAGGCTTAACATATTCTGGTAATTTTGCGGCCCAGTTAAATATTTAAGTTTGCAATGTGGCCCATTAAATTAAAAGGTTGGACATCCCTGTCATAGACTATGCCTCACACTCATATAATCTAACCGGTAAAATAATTGTTTTATATAAAAATCATTATTATATGAATAATTACATTAAATAATAATTTTATATTTGTTTTTGTGCTATCGATTTTCTTTCTTTCTCTTTCTCTCTATAAACAGACTTTTCTTCTTACAATCTCATTGCTTTTCTGATTTCATGTTAGAATGTTTAATGATGTTTAGAAATATGTAATTTATCATCGTTTCACTTTCCTTCCATCTATTTTTAATCCATTAATTAAAAATTCATCTGTAGATGATGACTAAATTATTTGAATCATTCATATATAAAGAAGGAATAAAAATATCATTAAATGCTTTTTGAGAATCGATTTGCATTTTGAATTTGATAGAAAGTCGAGGAGTAAATATTATATCGCTTATGATTAAACTTAAAAAGTCCAATTTCACTCTTACTCAATCCCTCTCTCTCTCTTTTCTTCTCTTTTTCTCTCTTTTTAGTTTTTTTTTTTTTCAAATCGATGCTTTTAAAAGGATCACTTTTCATCCGATCTTTCTACCTTTTCATTTATTTGAACTAAAATGAGCTGATTGGATTAGAATCTGCACACCCGCTGGTTGTAAAGTATCAATAGGAACAATGACAATTTGAATGCAGGCAGAACAAGAGCCAAGTTGCTCCATGATTGTGTACATACAAATGTAACTGTCCGATAATAAATTAAATATGTACCCTCTATTCACCCTTTCATTTGATATTTTTTTTATGTCAAATCCATTGAATTTGTCACTATAATATCAGAATTAATTATACAAAAATTCCATAAATTCACATATACCATCCATATTATATGAATAGTAAGACAACAAACTATTAAAACCTTGAAACCTATTATTATATTATTATAATAATTACTTTTGATTTATTTACAAATCAATTAATAAGATTAAATAAATAATAAGCTGGAGTGTCTCCACTAGACGATCTCCCAATTTGAACTGGATTAAATAACATAATATATTATATTTAAATTAAATTTATTAATTATAAATTATAAATTAAAATTAATAAATAATATTTATTAAACCAGCGCATGTTTGGGTCTTCTTTGTTGATGGCACCATGTCACGTGTTGGCGCGTGAGATTTGCAGTGTTAAAAAATTAATTCTGGTACTTTCAGCGATTCAATCAAACTGAAATTCTATATATATAGCAGTTTTATACAATTATTAATGATGTGAAAAATTATCTAACATATATCTTTATTTTTACGGTCACTTTAGAAGAAAAAAAATCAAAACGTTGTAGGTAATGACCCTCTTCCGGTTGAGCTACATTTCTCAAAAGTTGATAGAAAAATACAAATTTTGAATAATGCCCATGTACCAAATTTCATCATTCTAGCTCAGGTGTGGCCAAACTTTTAGCTTTTAGGGGCTACTTTTTCAATAAAATATAGTCTGCGGTCGACTATGGATATGGGCAAATAATTTTAAAATTTTAGATGATAATTAAAGAAGTCATTATATCGCCGATTTAAATTTCAAACCTCCACTTTTGGTCAAAAATTACATTTTCACACTATTAGAAAGCGAAAAACACCTTACATTGGCTATGAAACACCGCTATTATGCACCTATTTAATTGAAATCTCATGACAAGCAAAAAATTTATGCGTTTTAAGAAAGTTGTGCAAAATATGCTGAATATGAGTTAGCAGGTTTGCAATCTAAGCCGACGATATATTTTTTATTTTATGAATTCTAACAATATTTATTAAAATTTTAAAAAATACAATGTTAAGAAATAAATACGAACAAAACAAATTTTAAGCATACAATTTTTATTTGGATGAAACCTGGCATTGCATAAGAGCAGCAAGGTTCTCAAAATTTGGCTCCTATGAACTTAAAGCAATTCTTAAGCATGACTCTAAATGTAGATCCGTTATTTGCGATCGCTGTTTTGTTTTGATCGCATTCATATAAGAAAATGCGGATTCACATAAATATGTGGAGCCAAAGAAGGAATTGAAACGAGCAACCATTGTCCAAATATTTGGATATTTATCTTTGCTTATTAGTTTCCAAAATCTATTTATTTATCTAATAAATAAATATATTTTATATTTATATTATTTTTGATCAACGAATAAAAAAATTAAAATATATAATATGTTTGTAATAAAGTGCTAAAAAATGGGAAAAAATTATATATTATTAATTATATAGTCAAATACTAAAATATAGAAAGGTTAAATTAATAATATACTTATATATGTTCTTAGATATATGAAAGATATGTTAGTTTTAATTATTATAATAATATTAATAAAAAAAAATTGTAAATGGAAGGGCTGTTATTTTTCCTTTAAATTTATAACTTCAATTAAAATAAATACTTCATTTTGGAATGGATATGAGAGGAGGGGGAGGTAGAGGCAAAATTTGGGTAGAGTAGAGTAGTCTAGGACTAAACGGTGTTTTGCGAAAGGGAAGCCCTTGGATAAAAAGTATATAAATTATCGGGATAAGAAAAATATATAAATATATGGTATATAAAAGATGTAATAACATATAGGATGATTATGATCTAAAATTATTTTTTAATAAATTTAAAAATAATATCCCGGGTAGCGAGTAGATTCTTTTCTAAAACCCAGTAGAAAAGAATTCTATTTCAGGGATTGGCGTCCCTGCCCTCACGTGAGCTCATGATTTCTTCTAAATCCCTCTTCTACCTGAAGGAATCATGTCCTTTACCCGTTGACTCCTTTCCATCCATTCCCTTACTTTCACTCCCCCCCCCCCCCACCCCTGATTATTCAAAATATCAAATTTATTTGGATGAAGGAGAATACCTAGCATAGATCATTAAAAAGAAAAAAAATTTGAAATCTTCACTTTTATAGGAGACTCTTTAGAGTCTCCTATATATATTTGAATAAACCCCCCGAAGGGGGGTTTATTCAAATATATCCAGATCACGTCAACCCTTCGACTAGCAAAACCCCTTATAATCACGAGTGAGACATGTCTTATATGCCTCTGAGAGGACCCACCTCTCCAACGCTTCACATTAGTATAAAACTTGGAACTCATATTTATAGAACGCTTTGCAAAATTAGAAAAAACCAATTAAATCAATGTTTTTCATTTTATTAACATTTTTGACTAAATCTTGTAAATTGTGACCAAGACCAATCTATTGACCATAATTTTATCCAGATTTTAAATAAAATTGATTTTTTGTATCATTAAATGGAAATTTTTAATTAATTTTAATATCGGTTTATTTTTACAGTTCAACAAAAATCTTGCCTCATAACAACAGATAAAACCTATACGAATAGATTCATCATGAAACGTAGATTCATTTTCATTACTATTATATAATTTTGCGTTGCTTCGTTGATTAAATATTAACTATTGAATTTTGACAGATTGAAAACATTTGCCGCCATGTTGCCCCCCTCCGCCACCTCTTCTCACCTCCCTCCCACCCTCCCTCCTGGCCTGCTGGTGAGTAGCTTCGAGCGCAATCAGTTCCCATTCCTTTTCCAGTCGAAGACGTTGACCGGCGTCACCACCGAAATCATCCCTCAATCAAGAATTTATTGTAAATTTATTTATTCCTATTAATTTAAATGAAGTTTAATAAATTTTAGAAAAGATTCAAATAAAAATTTAATTTTATAAAATATAGATTTTTAACTTTTTACTGATATATTTATATATATTTAATAAATTTCGCCCCCACCTCCAATGCTTTGCTTCTCAGTGACCTTGAAGGGGACAGCATAGCAATGCTGCATTGCTTACCCCCAATGGATGAGATTCAACTGCCTTTGACTTTATTTTCAAAATAAATTCTATTATTTCCCCTTCCCCCCCTTTGAAATTATATAGAAATTAATTATACTACGTATTATACGACAAATAAATTAATACGAATTATATTAATAAATCGATTGAACCAACTTTTCCATCCCAATCATTCCTTCTTTTTTGTATTTTAACATTGAAACATTTTCCCTGCTATTCTATTCTATTTTCAAATTTTATATTCAAAAATAAATAACTTAAAATAACATAAAAATTACTTGAAAAGGAAGGAAATAATTTTATTGTTTTTATCTAAGAAGCAATAAGAAAAAAAAATTGAATAAGTTTCATGAAATGTAAAGTTAATTGTTAATAAATTTAAAAATAATATCCTGGGTAACGGTTAGATTCTTTTCTATAATCCCAGTAGAAAAGAATTATATTTCGGGGATTGGCGTTCCTGCCCTCACGTGAACTCATGATTTTTTCTGCCTTCCCTCTCCCATGGAAAAATCATGTCCTTTACCTTTTAACTTTTCCAACTTTGGCTTCGCGGGCTACTTTTAAAGCCTTTGCGATCGACCGGTCGACCGCGGTCGACGTATTGCCCACCCCTGTTCTAGCTCAAACCGTTTTTTGCGTAATCTTGTCTACACACACACACACACACACACACACACACACACACACACACACACACATATATATATATATATACATATATATATATATATGTATATATATATATATTAATACATTCACACATACACACACACAGACATTTTTCTCAACCTTAGTGAAAATGATTCAGGAACCTTCAAAACGTATAAAAACATCAAAATCTCAACATCGAAAATTTTCGTAATCGCAATACTATCTCTGGCGAGATAGTAAATATACTTATTTTGTTTTTTCTTGATTCTAATTCATTATATTGTATTTAAATAGAAATTAACATTAAAAATTGTTTTATTTGGGAATTTTATATTTTTTAAATTATTTTAATTATTTTTGTTACTTTAAAAAGATTCAAAGAATTTTGTTCGGCAAGTATCTTTCCCAAATGCCGAACGATAATAAAAGTTAGAAACTTGACAAAATCGAAATTCTCATGGGATTCTTTACAGAATAAATTTGTTGGTTTGACGGCAGGCAGTCCCTTCGGGATGTCGCATCATACAAAACTTTCCAAACTTACAATGACATCATTTGAATTTTATTGCTTCTCTCTCTCTCTCTCTTTATATATATCAAAATACTTATAAATTCGATCCATTAAGGTTTTGACCTCAATGATAAATAAGGCTATACAAAATTTCTACTTTTTGCATATTTTAGTCACCTTCTTGAAATATTTTAAAATATAAGTAAGTTATATTTATATTTTTAATGGGGAAGCAGGTCAAACCTTATTTTGAAGTTGTTATCTACTTTAAGCCGACTCCACGCATGCGGTATTTGCCAAATATTAAGCAAAACATTTGGAAAACACCGCATGTGTGGATGGATTGCTTGGTATATGCCGAGCACAAACATTCGGATGCTCGCTAGTTCGCTATTATAGCGAGCACAAGATGAATCTTTGAGAATATTTATATCCACAATTTTAATAAATAATATTGTTTCTCTGACAATTCCTTTTTACAATCTTGCCAGAGATAGTAATGCGATATCAAAAATTTTCGATGTTGAGATTTTGATGTTTTTATACGTTTTTAAGGTTCCTGAATCATTTTCACTAAGATTGAGAAAAATGTCTGTGTGTGTGTGTGTATATATATGTGTGTGTGTGTGTATGTATGTAACCAAGATTACGCAAAAGCGGTTTGAGCTAGAATGTTGAAATTTGGAACATGGGCATTATTCAAAATTCATAGTTTTCTATCAACTTTTGAGAAATGTTGCTCAACCGGAAGAGGGTCATTACCTACAACGTTTTGATTTTTTATTCCTTTAAAGTGACCGTAAAAATAAAGATATATGTTTGATAGTTTTTCACATGATTAAAAATTGTATAAAACTGCTATATATAAAATTTTCAGTTTGATTGAATTGCTGAAAGTACCAGAATTAATTTTTTTAACACTGCAAATCTCACGCGCCAACACGTGTCATGGTGCCACCAACAAAGAGCCAAACATGCGCTGGTTTAATAAATATTATTTATTAATTTTAATTTATAATTTAATTAATTTAATTTAATTTAAATTAATATATGTTATTTAATCCAATTCAAATTTGCGAAATAGTCGAGTGGAGACACTCCAGATTTTTTATATAATAAATTAACAATTCTAATTAAATAATTTTTTTATAAAGTATTACACCTATATTACAATTATTATGATTAATTGAATAAAATTAATTAAATTATTCAATTAAGGAGGTTATATTTATATATTAATAATATTTTAACAAGACGAATATTCAATACAAGCACCTAAACTTTGTGTTTGGTACATGGTATTTGGTATTTGGTTCGTTATTTGACAAACACCGCATATGTATAGCTGGCTTTAGGTTATAATGATCTTTTCCCCCACTTTTCTATTCATTATTGAATAAAACAAACTGAAACTTAAAAATAAATTTGTGCATTTTTGTATCAATCGTAAATTTGCTAGAGAGCTGAATTATCTTTAAATTATTATCAAACACTAAAATAAATATTAAATTTTAGATATATATTTTTAATAGTATTACTTTCTATAAAAATCTAAATATATAAGATATTAAATTCAGATATTAAATTAGACTCTAAAACTTTTGTAGCTTTTCGTCTCATAAATGTCATGTAGAATTTTATTTTCTAATATTCTGAATTTAATCTAGACCTCCAAATTATTACATCAGGCCTAACACTCCTCATATAATATTAAAAAAATATACTTAATTATTATTTTTTTTTTTTATTTTATTAAAATCCTCTGAAATTTTAGATTATTTGTTAAATAATTGTGTGTCTTTAGAATATTAAAAATAACTCTTAAATATTTACAAATTACACGAATATACATTTAATTCACCTGCTCTTAAGTTTATATGAGTTGCTTCGAATGAGATGGGATGAGAGTGGAGGGTCAATTGAAAATCAGAGAATCGCCCTATTCAACAAAAGTTGAAGGCCTCTTTTCTAACACTAATGGACATGCCTTGTGTACATGGATTCCTCGTTACTTTCAACCCTTACAAAAATCTTTTTTAATGTTTCTTTGAAATGCAATGGGGAAGCAAGTACCCTTAAAAATAGAGAAAAAAATAGAAATTCAAAGAACCTTCTTTCATAATTTAATATAATGGACTCTTGACTTTATTACTGTACAATACTACACATAATGAAACACACAGGAGTATTATATTTTCATTTTCATTTTACATTGTATTACTATTTACATATAATGATATTATATTTCTACTTGCTAATTTATAATGATATATATTTAATTTATTTGCATAGATCAATTATTTTGTACTTTTTAATTATTGTTATATATATATATATATATACAATATATATATATATATATATATATATATTGTATATATATATATATAAATACGAGGTGTGTCTAAAAAGTTCGGTGAATGGTATGATAAAAACATAAAAACAGAATGTTAATTGTAAAAATACCTTTATTAACCTTCAAAATACTCTCCACTAGCCACAACCCACTTCTGACAACGTTCGTATGACGCTTGAAAACTGTTGGAGAAGTCTTGATGTGGAATCGTTCTCAGAGTAGCCGTCACAACGTTCAGGCCCGCAATCCACAAGCAGGACACCAGAAAACACTACTTAATGTGTCTTTGCTAATACCCTATTCTTCTGCTATTAGTCCCAGAGTCAATCGCTAGCATCTCTCGTACACGTTCAGTGTTTTCTGGTGTCCTGCTTGTGGATTGTAGGCCTGAACGTTGTGACGGCTACTCTGAGAACGATTTCACGATCAAGACTTCTCCAACAGTTTTCCAGCGTCATACGAACCTTGTAAGAAATGTGTTGTGGCTAGTGGAGAGTATTTTGAACATTAATAAAGGTAATTACAATAAACATTCTCTTTTTATGTTTTTATCATACCATTCACCGAACTTTTTAGACATACCTCGTATGTATTGTTGAATGTGAAATAAATCAAATAAATTAATCATAAATAAATTAATTGCTTAATTATTCTTATTTTAATACTTAAAGATTATTTATCATATATTTAATAGAATTTTATATTTTTAATTTAGATATTATACATATAATTATTAAGAGAATTTTTATTAAAAGACCACATTATTTGTATAAAATTATTTATTAAATTAAAATAATTGTACAACGTTTCAACTGCTTATTCTGCAGTCGTTTTCAAGTAACCGTACGCTTGCTCCGATTCAAGCGGACTGATGCATGTTAGGACATATAAGAGGTGACGTGTCCTAACATGCATCAGTTAGGACATATAAGAGGTGACGTGTCCTAACATGCATCAGTCCGCTTGAATCGGAGCAAGCGTACGGTTACTTGAAAACGACTGCAGAATAAGCAGTTGAAACGTTGTACAATTATTTTAATTTAATAAATAATTTTATACAAATAATGTGGTCTTTTAATAAAAATTCTCTTAATAATTATCAAAATAACCACAAAAGCTTTAATAAATATATTATACATATATTTAGAAAATACAAAAAAATTAAAAATTTATTTTTTTTATTTTTAGATATTTCATTTGATTATGTATATATACGATATAACACAATGTTTTCTTCTTTTTATAATTTTCTCTCTGAAGTTAGCTTCAATGGAAAATATTAAACTTAATTAACTGAGAAAGCATAAATTCTCTTCGATTCTGATAAGACACGTTTTATATTCTGACATTACACGTTTATGCATAGTAATTTAAATATCACATTGATTCACTATAACTATTATTAAAATATATCACGAATATATTACATACCATACCATAATTAAGAATATATTATAAATAAAATAAAATAAAATAAAATAATAAATAATAAAAGTTTTGAAATTAAATTTTTGTAAAAAAACCTGAGGTTGAGGAGAGGAGGGATGTGAGGTGTGCAAATGAATCGGATCGTCCTGAAAAGCCAATCAATAATTTTGTCGGTCTGTCAAGTAGAACGGGGTTGGATAAACTCAGTCATCCCATTTTCCACTTTCCACTTGACCCCCACTTTGACCTGTTCTCATCCCCCCCCCCATGTCCTATGCTGTATCGCTGTCTGGCTGACCTCAATTGGGGTTAGAGATTTTAATGAACAATTTCCGAGATATGCGTCATTTATCTTCAACAAGCTAAATATGTAATTAATCATACAATTTATATGGTAATTTCTCCATTGAAATATTATTTAACAAAAATCGCCAAGTACCTACACTTTTGATATAGAGAGTTGAGTTCTTTTGTTTCTAATTTGCAAAAACAATATGATACTTGAAGTTCTCTTTTAATCAGTCAAGAGGGAGGATTATTGACATCATCAAAAATTATTATAAATTATCTGATAATTAATGTTGGAAATAGTTCTATTAATGAAATTTGATAAATTCTATTAATTTTTAGATTCTTATAATATATTAACAAAAAATAAACAAAAACAAAAAAAAAACCTCTGACTTTGTACGTCCTACGCAAGGACAACGCCTATCAAGCCGGTTATATCAATGAGGTGTCCTATGATCAGTAGAGCGGGTCCTCTCAACCTTTACCTTGATTTTCTTGATCGGAGGCGCTATCAAGTAGCTTTTCCCCAATGTTGTTCCCGGAGGCTGGGTTGACTCCGTACCGTAGACCCCAGCTAGGGAAATTCCCTTGCCAAGCCCGGGACTTGAACCCGGGACCATGTGAATGTGAGGCAGGTTTGCTACCCGCACACCCAATGGCGCCTTAAACAAAAACAAAACAACACAAAATTAGTAATTTTAAAATTCTATTTAGAAATTTGTGTAATATATTTATTTTCACATATTTCATTTGGTTTCAAGAAAAATATAATATTTACTGTATTGATATTGATCCAAAAAAGAATTTCAATAAATTTCAATAATTTATGCATCTCCAATTATTATTAGAAATATAAAAATTGAGAAGATTAAGATGATTATGATGATTTAGCTAAAATGAGAAATGCTTTTGACTTGAATTCAATAAAAAAATCATTTATATTATAATTAAATCAATTGGAAAACAGATGAAGAACTAATTTCATCGAAAGTTAATGTAAAACTATTTAAAGAAAATAGCAATAGTGGAAATGACCATAGGATTGAGTTGTGTTCAAAAATTTTCAAATTCTTTAGTGTCTTCTGACACAAAGATTGATGGATAGATTGATGTTATCTTGTAAATATTTACTTCCAACAGGATACTATTATTTTATATGCAAATCCTGTTTCGAAATGAATAAATAATAAAATTAAATAAAACTAAAGGGTTCGATTTACTTTGAGGAAAATTTTACAATGGTGGATTAATTATTAAGTCAATAATCTCATGAATGAATGAAGAAAATCCTATTGGGATTTCGAATAAATATTTTAAATGGAGTATGGAAACTCCTAATAATTCTTAATCGAGTTTTGTTATATATTATAATATAAATAAAAATCTGGAGAGTCTCCACTCGATTATCTCGCAAATTTCGATTAACACATATATTAAATTAAAATTAAATTTAATTAATTAAATTATAAATTAAAATTAATAAATAATATTTGTAAACCAGCGCATGTTTGGCTCTTTGTTGGCACCACGTCACGTGCTTGCGCGTGATGTCAGTCAACGTGTTAAAAAATCTAAAAATTAATTCCGGTACTTTCAGTGATTCAATCAAACTGAAATTCTATATATAGCAGTTTTATACAATTTTTAATCATGTGAAAATCTATCAAACATATATTTTTATTTTTACGGTCAGTTTAGAGGAAAAAAATGAAAACGTGGTTTCATTGTAGGTAATGACCCTCTTCCGAATAAGCTACACTTCTCAAAACTTGATAGAAAATTACGAATTTTGAATAATGCCCGTGTACCAAATTTCATTAATCTAGCTGAAACCGTTTTTGCGTAATCTTGTCTACACACACATACAGACATTTTTCTCAACCTTAGTGAAAATGACTCATGAACCTTCAAAACGTAAAAAAACATCAAAATCTCGACATCGAAAATTTTCGTAATCGCAATACAATCTATGGCGAGATAGTAAAAAGATTGAAAATATTATTTATTTTTTTTTTTTTACATAAAATCTAGTTAAGAAAGAATAGATAATTTAGATTTAAATCATCATTGAATTTCATTGGTGTATAAACATTTGTGATTTTTTTTTTCTTTTTTTTTGTGAAATACTTATAATATATTGGGTCTTATATTAATGATCATTGGTCACTTGTCACTGGACACTCGAACAGTGCAGTCGCTTAATAACGTTTGCAGAAGTAGCAATCGAAACGTTGTGTATATGTTTGTATTTTTTGAATAAATTTACAATAACAAATATCAATATATTTGTTTTTTTAGAACAAAATATACTTGAATAGGTAATATCCGAATAGGTTATTTTTCAAAATAAAGTTACAATTCTTTTATCGGTAACAATTTTAATTTTAAGATATGACCAAAATGTCTAATTTAATATTAATTTATGATAATTTGATTTCTATCATTTTTAAATTTTTAATAAACATTTTTTATGTTATAAAACTTGATCCTTGCTTAGGGTATTTAAATATTAAGCTTCTTACTACACTTTTGCGCATTGAGATGCTCAAATTTAAAAAAAAAAAAAAATTAATGAAAGATATATTAAAAGAAAATTCAAGCAATGAGTATTATTAGTCTTTGGTATCTGATAGAATTATATTTTTGATTGCATTGGTTATGGATGCTGTTTTGAATGTTTGTATGTTTATTTTGGGAGCAAAAAGAAAAAATAATTTATTTTTTTTTCTTCTGTTATTATTAATTATTTTATTTTTGGCTATTATATTTTCTTGAATTTTATATGAATGAAATGAATATATATTTATGTTGTGCTTTGTTGTGCTGCTATATTGGGGTGTGATTTGTTGTTGATCTCTCTTATAAATTAACAAAGAATTGCTTTATATGTTTAGATTGTTAGCTCAAATGCTTTAATCCGCTCTTGCTTTATTAAATAAATCAAATAAGAGAAAAAAAAATCCTTATTATACTTATTTTATTTTATTATTTTGTTAATTTTGATTGATTTATTTATTTAATTATTTATTTTTTTTTTGGCACACATATTTTTTTCTTTGAAAAAAACAAACAAACAAAAAAAAAACAATTAAAACACTAGAATATATTAAAAGTAAAGTAAGTACCCCCACCCTTTGAAAATAATATAGGTATTATATAAACCCATACATTTTCAATGGAACAAAGAAAAAAAAATAAATAAAATTCATTATTTTATTTATTTATTTTTTTTTTTTATTGATAAATTGTGATCCTTCTGAGCAGGTCAAAGCCAAAATTAATTCTTACTTCAAGCACTTAATTAAGGAAGGTGTATATAAATAATTGTATATTTTTATATACATTTAAAAAAAAAAAAGAATAGGTTTGTTCATTGGACCTTGGCATCAATGCAACTGGCCATACGCCATTTCTTTCTATCGTCTTTTTAATTCCTTCTGAAAACGATTGCAGTATAATATTATTCTATTAACAAATCGACTTTTTCAAAAATTGAGGAATATCTAAACTAAATAATGAAAAAAAAAAAAAATATTATCTTATCTTATATATAAAATTCTCGTGTCACAAAACTTTGAAAAAATACTCCTCCGAAACGGCTGGACCGATTCTTATGAAATTTTTTATGTATATTCAGTAGGTCTCAGGGCATGTCAGTCTTCCTTTATAAAACCGCTAATTGGTAAGGTGTGTCCAGGGGGTGGAATTTAAATACAATTAGTTTAGTTACAATGCTAGATCATAGAGGCGCTGGTGGCGATAATATGACATCTATATAAATTCTAATAGGGAACTTGAAAAACAGGAATTGTTCGTAGGTGTGCGGGCTAGGGCGTTATCTCCCTCAGTTCGAAACTCGCAAAGGCACATTTTTTTCTTTAAGTATTATATATTTTTTTTACATATTTATTAATTTTTATTATTATTATTTTAATATTTTATTAAATTAAGTTTTATTATTAAATTTTATTTTATTAAATTAATAATTATGTAAATTAATTTTTTGTGGATAAATAAACATATATAAAAAACTATAGAGAGGGACAGGGTAGGAGTTAGATGGTTATAGCTCAGAATAGGGACACTCGGGGGGGGGTACAGGGGGCGGACCCCCGTCTAGGTGTGGAGAGCGCCGAAGGCGCTCGGAGCAGCTAGTAAAATTATAATAAAAAGTTAAAAAGTTGCAATATTTATTTGTTTATTTTCAATTGACTGTTCTATAATTATGTATTAGTTTTATAATTAAAAATAAAATTTAATTTATCCACCCTTTCTGGAAAATAATTTTATAAATGATATTCAGCCATATTTTATATTTTTAGCTCATATAAATGCATTAATTAATAAGAAGTTGTCAGTATTAGCATTTATTCAATGTAGAAGTCATATATCTAAAAAGTTTCCTGAAATAGAATTTGAAATTGAAATTTGAAATCAATAAAGTTTCATACTATATAAATATTGTAACATTTGTAATCTCAATTCCAAATTTAAATTTTTTTGTTTTTTATTGAGCAAATGAAAATAAATTTCATTTATATACTTATTTAATTAAATATTTTCATATTTTAAATATATAAATTTTATCTAAAAGTTTAAAAAAATTGTATAGTTTAGTCAATTGGATAAAAAAAAAAAATTCAACAATATACTAAAATTCTAAAATATATACTTATTGTTAGTTTAAATTTAAATTTCTTTAGTTAGGAAATTTAGCAAATGAATGTATCGTAGAATTAATTAATGTTTGTAAATTGTTTTATATTAGATTAAAAAACATTTTTTCTTTCAAAATTCAACAGATAAAGAAATATTCTTAAAATTATTTGTTACACTGTATATATATATATATTTTATATTAATACGTAACTATTAGTTAAATATTATAACTATAATACAATAATATTAATTGTTTTTTTTATAAATCCTTATGAGAAAGGCTTAAAAAAACAACATAAAATATGAATATTTTATGTGCAAATCTATATATTTATAATTGCAATAAATAATTGATATATTAATTTCTCAGCATTGCAGGGTATTTGGTATCGTATGTGTGTGTGATTAAATTCCACAAAACTCTACATAAATTCTTTTATAAAATAATCTAAAATTATCGATATTTTAGTCATTTGGCACAATTTATGAAGAAAATAATATACCTAGGATTAATATACGATATTTGATTAAATTTTTTTAAATTGCATTATACGTATTCAATTCGTTTTGTATTAATGATATAATCGATTCTAGATGCATTTATGTGGTAGATGATACCACAAATTTGCTTCAAAATAATTTTATTTGCAATTTATTCTAATCTACTCTCAACCTCTAATACAGTGATTATCAACCTTTTTTTTTTACCGCGGCACACTTTTAACGGTTTAAAAAGAAACACAAAGAAAAGGAAAGTGTAATAATCATACCAATTTTTACCTTTTTTTAGAACCCCTTATTGAAAAAAATAAAAAAAAACTCTGAAATGTTTAAGAGCCTGATCGCAAAAACATTTTTACCTTTTTTACCGACCGACGATAGTAAGGGAGGTATTGTTTTCACACCAAATTTCACATGTGGAGATTTTTACATATCTCCACGAATCATGCATTTTCTTAACAGAAAAAAGTATTTTTAGCATGATGTCTGTCCGTCCGTCCGTCTGTCCGTCCGTATAGATGTGTACAGCCTGAACGGCTCAACCGATTTTGATGAAATTTGGTATATTTACTTAATGCATCAGTGGGATGAATTGATCAACTTTTGGTGCAAATCCTGAAACCGGAAGTGGTAGTATTAGCGATCGACGATAGGAAGGGAAGGGTTATTTTCACACCAAATTTCACATGAGGAGATTTTTTTATATATCACCACGAATCTTACACTTTGTATTGGTTTTATCCTCGGGAAAATCATATTTATTAGTTTTTTCTTGATTTAAAATTATATGACGTTATCCAGCCATTCATGACGTCACAACCTGGTCTTGCAAATATATTATAAATAAAATAAAATTAAAAAAGTTTATATTTATTATTTATGTATCCATATCTGTTTTTTATTACATTAATAGATATATTAAAATTATTTGAAATTGTTTCTGTAGCTGGAAATTAATTTACTTCAAACCGTCGGTTGGTTCGGACCTGGCCACAGGTCAACTTATTTTTTTTTACATACATATTAAATAAATAAGTACTTTTTCTTAATTTGAACTTTACATTTGTAAAATTTGGCGGCACATTCTGAAAATCTTGCGGCACACAAAAGTACCGCGGCACAGTGGCTGAGAATCACTGCTCTAATATCATCATCCAAGCCATATATACTATGTTTATGATTATTTAATTTAGATAAAATCATTTTAATTTATCTATGTTGCTTTATGATGTTTTATTAATTTTAAATATGATAAAAATTATTTTGGAAGTAAAATTTTATATTTTTTTATAAAATAATATGGTTATAATAATTAGATAATTAGATAGAAAAAAAGTTAGAAAATAATATAATTCGTCATTTAAGTAATAAAATTTACGTGGTTTGTTTCTTTTTTTGACTTTCTGAAAAAAAAAATTATTTAAAAGACATATACTTATTCAATATAAAACATAAAATGTTGTAAATATTAAAAATATATAAAAGAAATTATGAATATTATTATTACTTTAAATAAATAAATTATTAATTAGTTGAATATATGTTTAGTTTATGTTTTAATGTTGTAGAAACTTTAGATGTTATATATTTATATGGTTTGAACAAAATAATATCTAAAATTTACCTACTTGTTCTAAAATAGTAATTTTTTAATTTATTTATTTATTTTTTGTTTGTTTGTTTTTTTGAAACTAATCAATCGATGATTTTTTCCCAATCAATTCATCTTTTTTCAGAAATAGACATTTATATAGGATATTTTTATTTTTATTTCTTATTACTATTCCATTCACTATTGTATGCATTATGCTAGTATAATATTTAAAAAAAAATATTATTTTAAATTATTTAATTATAATTAATGTTGGTTTATGTAGGTAATCGTTTTTTAATTATACTATTTTTAATTATTTATTTAATACCACACCCAGAAAAAAGAATGGAAATGAGGTTAAACATTCGGATATATATTACATTCTTCACTTAATTATGATTTTATATATAAAATTTAAATCTAGAATTTTATTTATTAAGAATAATTTGATTATTTTGTTTGTTTCTTCTATATACTCGTATAAAAGTTAAATTAAAATGTATATACCAATATATATTACGAATAATAATACGGATAATAATATTCGAGAAGAATTTAAATCGAGGTTGAAATTGGGTAACGCCTGTTATCATGCAGTAAAGGGGCTTATCTCGTCAAAATTATTATTAAAGGAGATCAACATTAAAACATATAAAACAATTATTTTGTCGGTTGAATTATATGGGTGTGAGGCGTGGTCTATGACCTTAGGTAACGAGAGTAATTGAAAATAAGATTCTTCGCAGCGGGCCAAAAGATGAGCTCGCCGGGGAATGGCGGAGATTGGATAACGAGGAATTGCATGACATCTATGCATCTCCAGACATAGGGTTATAAAATCGAGAAGGCTGCGAGGGGCAGGGCACCTGGCTAGAATGGGAGAGGAAAGAATGGCGAAAATTATATTGGTGGGGAGACCGACAACGTAGGAAGGGACGTGAGAGAGTTGGGAGAGGGTAGGGGTTGGATGGTTGTGGCTCAAGATAGGAACACTTGGAGAAATGTGGTGATTACTGCGGTCTAGAACTTTCGAGTTGCAGAGAGCCACAGAGATAGATAAATAATATTTTTTTTTTACATTTGATAAATATTATTATCAATTATTATTAGGAATATTATGTATATTATTATACAGTTAGATCAGTGATTCTCAACCAGTGTGCAGCGAGATTTTCAAAAGTGTGCCGCCAAATTATTACAAATGTAAAGATGCTCTTAAATATTTCCGACTTTTATTTTCTAAATCTTTTCAATTTGGTTCTAAAAAAAAGGATAACCGTTTTAGGGATCACTTTTTTTCAATATGCGTAAACTTTACACCTTTTCTTTCTTTCTTTGTGTGCCGTCAAATTTTTAAAGTTTGCCGCGGTAAAAAAAAAAGGTTGAGAATCACTGAGTTAGATAATTTATAAAATATGTTATGGGACAGAATAATAATCAGATTCTAAATTAATGTGTTAAAATCAAGATTTTATTTATATTAAATTAAAAATCGATTTGATATTTAAAAATATGTACTACATATATACAATTGATTTAAAAATCACTTTAACTTATTGTATCATTAGTAAATCTATTGAAAATATTAGATACAACTATGACTTTGGTCTTATATTAATGATCATTGGTCACTTGTCACTGGACGCTCGAACAGTCGCTTGATAACGATTGCAGAAGTAGCAATCGAAACGTTGTGTATATGTTTGTATTTTTTGAATAAATTTACAATAACAAATATCAATATGTGGTTTAATTTACAAAATTCCGTTATTTTATAACTAAATAGAAAAAATAAATTGTTATTTCGTCAATAGTATATAACCACAAGAGATTTCAAATTTTCCTCCTACTATATAATAATATTATAACTTTTGAACAAAGTGTTGATTACTCTTGCCAGGTATAATCCGTAAATATTCATTTTTATTTAATAATTAATTTAATATACTTAAGCTATTTAATAACCAAAATAAATAATAATAGAGATGTTGTTTGATTAATTATTAGAAATTAATGTGTTTGTGATTTGTTATACACAAATGTCCTTTTTTTAATTATGACTTAAATTTTTTGACAGATAATATTTGTTTAATATTATTAATCTTTTATTGTTCCTATTTTTATTTTTTTTTTTCCTCGAATAAAAAAACCATTGAAAATTCAATTCAATTTGTTAGGTTTATTTTTTTTTTCGGTGGATTAATATAATTAAAAACAAAAATAACTAATTTCATGTTTATTGATCAAATTAGCCGAGATTAATTCTGAAAACAGAAAATTCCATTACATTTTTAAAAGTAATTGAGAGAAAATGAATAAATATTTCATTTAAATCACCCAAACATTAATCATCAAATTAATTAATTGAATTTCAACCGATGAAAGTTACATTTTTTTTTCTAAATAATAAATTACCAAAACTAATTTATTAGAATTTAATTATATAATTTTTAATTATTATTTTATTATTTAAAGTTATGAAGATATTTTATTGAATAAAGTATCTGTGCTAAATTGAGTTTTTCTAGACCAGTGGTTCCCAAAGTGCGGCCCGCGTGCCAAATGCGGCTCGTGACATCAATCTGATGGTTTATATTTTTATTAATATTAATTTTAATGACATAAAAAAATAGTAAAATAGGTAGATAATAAAATTATATGTATATTAAATCTGGTAAATTAATAAAAAAAAAAATCACGATATAATTATTACTTATTTAATATAGGTGACTCCTTTTTTTTTGGCCCGCAAGTATTTTGGGGTATACTAAATTGGCCCGCCTAGCAAAAACGTTGGGAACCCCTGTTCTAGACTATACATAACTATACTACACAATTACATAATAACTCTACTCGGATATTCATTTAAAGGTAATATTTTTTCACTATAATCACACACTTTAATTTATTCAACATTTCTGTAAATTTAATTTGTGATATACTCTCTTCCTTTTACTATCAATTATTTATGTTGTGCTTTTTTTCTCAATCTTCTTTGACTTTTTTTCTACATCGATACACATATTTAAAAAAAAACTGTGTGTTAAAAAAAACCTCTGACTTTTGTACGTACTACGCAACAACAACGCCTATTAAGCCGATTATATCAATGAGGTGTTCTATGATCAGTAGAATGGGTCCTCTCAACCTTTACCTTGATTTTCTTGATCCTCAATGTTGTTCCCGGAGGCTGGGTGGACTCCGTCCCATAGACCCCAGCTAGGGAAATTCCCCTGCCAGGCCCTGTACTTGAACCCTGGACCATGTGAATGTGAGGCAGGTTCGCTACCCACACACCCAATGGCGCCTTCAATAATGTGTATTATCATAGAAAAATTCAAACTCTTGAAAGAAAATTTAACGAACTTATATTTTAATATGGAAATAATAAAAAATTAATAAAAATTAACTTTTCTCCGAGCAGAAGTTGTATAAGTTTTAGCCGTGTTTCCCAACGTGGGGCCCACGTGACACAACGTGGTAAAAAAAAATTGTCTGGATATAACAGAACGGGGAGACTTAAGACTGTAGCTAGTCAAATTGGAACAAAATCTCGGTGTAGCGCAAGGATCTCACTAAATTAAAAGATTAAAATAATAAAAAATCTTTTCTAAAATTATTTTGAATTTGAATTTTTCATTAAATGTTTTGAAAATTTACTTACTGTGTTTGGTTGACAAAATTTCCTAGTGATTTCTTACTAAAACCTATCATTGAAGTTTCTTCATTGAACAATTTAATTTTTTAATATCAAAAATTATGTATATGTGTTACATGGGGGGAGGCATGGCATAAAAAAGGTTGAGAAACACTGTTTTAGATAATTAAACTAAATAAAAGAACAAATGATGCATAAGTAAATTTTATTTTATACATATATCTCTATATTTATTAAAAGTTTATAGATAAAATAACTGAATATAACTGGATTGTTATCCTTTAGACCAGTGATTCTCAACCACTGTGCTGCAAGATTATGAGGCTCTTAAACATTTCCGACTTTTTTTTCTAAATGTTTTCAATTTGGATCTAAAAAACCGTTAAAAGTGTTGAGAATCACTGAGACAAAACATTTATTTAACAAATAATCTAACAATATTATTTTCAAAAAGTTATTTATTAATTTCATTTAAATTTATTCAAATGACCAATTCAATGTTTGAAAAAAAAAAACGATTGAATTTTTAATAGAGTTTTATTTTAGATAAATTTTCCCATTTATAGGAATGTTTGTTCATTATACCTGCATAGAATATGATAATTATAAGAATTTGCTGATTTAAATAGATTCCATTTTCGAGCTATTTCCAGCTATATAAAAGATACATATATGAATTATTAAAATTCAATACAAACACCCACATTTATATTTATAAAAATAAAAATGATCATTTTTTAAAATAAAAAAAAAATATATATTCTTATTTATTTATAGCAAATTTTATGTGCATATTTGGATTGCAAAATGAATTGCTTCAACAAAGAAAAAAAAGAAGAAATTTATGTATTTATATTTATTTTAAAAATCATAAAAAATATAAGAAAAGAAATAAAAGCTATAGCTATAGTAATATCAAGGTGTTATCTTGAAGGTTTTATATTTTATTCTAGTATTTATTTAGATATTCAAGTTTGGTCATAAAATAAATTCGATGAAAAGTTTCTTGAAAGATTAATTTATTTGTATTTTAAAAATATATAAAATTGTTTTAAATAATTATTGAATTTTATATTCTCTAAAATATACAGTTCATTTATTCAAACATTAATTTTTTTTATTTAATATAGTAGGTATAACATAAACTCTAGAAACCAGTCTGACTCAATATGGATCAATTTTGTTCAAGTTATTGTGTCGGTGAAGACACTGTAAACTGAGGATTTAAATTTCGTTCCCCAATATGGATGAGTCATAAACATATTTTATGCCTCTTTTTAATAATACTATATATTATATAAGAGGGCTCAAAAAAGACCGAACTTTAGTCATAAAATATTTATTACAATACTTACAATTTTACAAATGCTTGTCCCCTTCAAAGTACTCCCCGGGCTTGCTATGTGTTTTTTTCCACTGTTCAAATGCTCCTTGGAACTCGTTTCGTGTGATGTTGTTTAGCTATGCCAGCGATTTCTCTTGAATTTCTAGTTCACTTTGAAAACGGCGACGTTTTAAGGTGGATTTTAGTTTCGGAAAAAGGAAGAAATCCACTGGGGCCAGATCTGGGGAGTATGAAGGATTTGGAAGAACAGCTATCCCGTTTTTAGCCAAAAATTCGCGAACAGAGACGCGTGCACCACTCATAGCCATGTACGGCTCATACAGTCATCATTATGGGCCTTCTGAAGCAATGCCCACGTTTCAGAAAAAGATTTACCGATGTTAAAACAAAATTTAATGTAACAACATTGCTCTTCAAAGTCCTTCATTTTCATTTTTTCGCAGAGCGCTAGCTCTACGAATTCACTAAATTGGTTCTCACTACCAACTGATCGATCGCTGTGATGCGCGCGATTTTGTATATAAGGAAGCACTGTCCGGCGCCATTTTTTTATTATTAAAATTCCTATTTTAAATTTAAAAAAAAAACTAAAAAGATGATTTTTCCCGAGGCTGAAATCACAATATAGATCGATTTTTCTTTTTAAAAATGTTATCTATTGTATGAATTTCAAAAAAAATCCTTTGAGCGGTTTAATATTTCAAAAATACAAATATATAAACACTACTAAAACTTTGTTTGGTAATGAGTGTTATTGAATGGTTTAAAGATAGTCAAGATGACTGAGATAACGCCTAAATATTATTTTACTTACTTTATAATTTGATTCGACTTAACTGTCGGTTAAATATTCGTCCAATTAATATACTACATCTATAAATTTTATTGGAAAGGATAATATCTTATTCCTAAAAAAGCTGATTAAAGTAGATTTTCATTAATTCAGATTCATATAAAATTGTACGTCCTTCGCAATTTGGCTATATCAATTAGGAATCTTACGATCAGTACGAATGGGTTCTATCAACCTTTCTTTACCTTAATTTTCAAGATCGGAAGCGCTATCAAGTAGCTTTCCCAATTTTGATCCGGGAGGCTGGGTTGACTCCGTCCCATAGACCCCAGCTAGAGAAATTCCCTTGCTAGGCCCGGGACTTGAACCCGGGTTCACGAGGATGTGAGGCAGCTTCGATAGCCTCTCACCCTGTGGCGATTCTACTGTTTCATATATCAAGGGTATCGAATACGAATATAATGAATATAGTATATATTAATATAAAAAACAATATTTTAATATTTATATTATTCTTTTCAAATATATTTTATTGTAACACTTCAGCCAAATTATAAGAATTTTTTTACTAAAAAGTATCTTAATATTTAAATAATGATGATTTGAAAAGGAAAGACTGACATTTTAGTCCTCTAATCTCACTATTAATCTTTAATTGTATTTAAAGATTTTTTCTTAATTTAAAATATAAATAGATAAGATTATTTTGTAAAATAATACATTCTTAATGTAAAAATAATATAATGGAAGAAAGAAGGAAGGATTTTGCGGATTGTTGATGAAAACACTTCCTAATCATTAATTAAATTTGCACTTAACTGAATTAAAAATTCATATTGGATAAAGAGAGATATTTATTTGACAGAATATATAGAAGAAAATACCTCTCTACTAAACAGACATGACTAATCACTTGTATTTGTAATCTATATTTCATCTTCTAGTAGACATTTATCCACGTTATATATAATAGGTAATAATAATAAATCTTGAATATACACTAGAGAATTGATTTCTATTTTTATTCGAGAAATGAAAAAGAAACTTGGCTATTTAATTTTAGTCCAAATATAAAAATAGCAAGATCTAAACAGCAATGAGCTGATTTTAAAATTATTTTTAATTCATCAGAATTCTTTCCGCACAAAATAGAGAAAACAAAAAAGAAAATTAATTAATAATACTATTTTTTTTTTTTTGAAATCGGAAAATACTTTGTTAAAATATTTCAATAATTTTTATTATGGTACACAGATTATTATCATAATAAAGGTGAACAGTGAATCTTGAATTTCCGAGGGTAATTCACAAAGTAAGTTACGTTTTGGAATTAAGACAAAACTAGTACAGGAAAATGTTTTTTTATTATATACGTTTGAAAGAACAACTAAAATACTATTTTTCAAAATAATCGCCAAAAAAGTTGAGACATTTATCGAACGAGCTTCGAAATTTCTTCCTCATAGAAATCCGCCGCCTGAGTGTTGAAGGAAAAACCTCTCACTTCTGTGAGACATTTGCCGTGTGAGGTCGCACATTGTCGTTCAAAAACAACACTTTTGAGCTAAGTTTCCCTCTTCGCTTGTTTTAATTGCCCTTCTTAGGTTTCGCAATGTTTGGCAATACCTATAATTATTGCACCACGTTCCTGAAAATCGACAAGAATCACTCCTTTTCTGCCCCAGAACAGTATTGCCATCAACTTCATAGCAGACAATATTTGCAAACATTTTCGTGGTTTTTTGGGAGAATGTGTGTTGGCTCAACACTCAGGCGGCGGATTTCTATGAGGAAGGAATTTCGAAGCACGTTCAAATGTCTCAACATTTTTGGCGATTATGTAGAAAAATAGTATTTTAATTGCTTTTTCAAAAACATTTTCCTGTAGTTTTGTCTTGATTCCAAAACGTAACCTACTTTGTGAATTGCCCTCGTAGTATTTAGGGAACTTTTCTAAGCCTAGATTTTTAAGTCACTGTTCCATCTTATTAACCACATTTATTTTGATAGAATAATGAATGATTTGAAAAGAATCTGGTAAGAATTTTTAAGTAGCCTATCGCTAAAAACAAAATGAAACGTAGAATGATATAAAATTTTAACATTTAATGTAAGAATATTTTGATTACTAATATTTTGAATGGAAAAAATCCCTCTGTTTATTCTTTAAAGATTAAAAATACAAGTAATAGATGTATTGTATTATAAATCAGTATTAATTTCCATTTTGTTTTCTGCAAGAATAAGAAATTGAAAAAGGAAGGTGTTATGTTTCTAGAAATCCTTGAATAATGCATTAAGTAATCAATAGAGCAAAAATATTCAAGAAAAATATCATTTTTTTCAAACAAAGATGAATATATTTTAATAAAACGTTACAATATAAAATGTAGTATTTATTATATATAATATAAAGGATAGAAAATTTTAAATATCTAAATTTTAAATTTTAACAATTTTTTAATTTACTTTTATTTAAACACATTAAATTAGTAAAACAGTTATTGGGACGTGTTAATGTTTCTATTTTAATTTAATAGTTTCATAATATATCTCTATTTATTATTTTATATATTATATAATATATTATATTTTATTTTTTTTGGTATTTATTTATTCTTATTTCGAAAAATAGATAAATAAAAGAAAATATTAATTAAATGAGGACACTAGAAGAAATAAATGCGATTCAATTTTGGCAGTAATGTTTATGTTTAGAATATTAGAAGCTTTATGTTTCATAATGCTGCTTTCAAAATTTAATATGATTTTAGCTGAAAGAGCTTCCACTATTTTTTTAAAAGAGGAATGCTAAAAAAAATATAAATTTATATGCTTTAATTTTTTTTTTTTTTTTTTTTTTCTACTTTTTAATTTATTTTATTCATTTTCATCAACTGTGAGTAAATTGAAAGTTTTTTAATGAATTTATTTTTCTCTTATTTATTAATGAGATAAGATTTTATTAATTTTTTTTTAAAAAAGAGTCTATTTTGAGAGAGGATATTCAGGTTAGAGTAATGTAGATATATATTTTTTCTCTATTTGGACAGGTTCTATGTACTAAATTATGATAAAATTTTGGATTTTTGTGACAAATTTTGATTAATTAACTTTATTAAACATTAAATATTTGTATTTTAAATAAGATATTTCAAAATAATTTCAAATAATTATCAAAACAATTCATTTTTGTTTAATTTTTATTAAATTCATTAAATCAAATACAGCCCTTTTAAAGACGATTTTTTTTAGACTTAAAATTAATTGAAAGATAAATAACAAAATATCTAGTATAAAACACATTCAAAGTTTAAATTATTATTATTATTATTTAAAAAATTTTATAATAATTTATATTTTTTTTTTTTCTTATTTTATTTTTTATAAAATAAATCAAAGTTTAATATGTGGAGGCAGCTAGCCGAGAGTGTAGCGTAGCAATTTTCTACACAAGAAGTCGGCGTTCGATTCCAACTAAGAAAAAATTTTTCTAATAAAATTCAATTTAACATCAGCTGCCTCCGGTTCCAGGAACTATCAGTTCTTGGTTTTATACATGCGGAAGACAACGAGAAACCACCGCATTAACATTCCCAAGAAAAAAATCATGAAATACCTAATATAAAATTCATATTTCCTCACACCTTTATCCATTACTTTAATAAATAGTATCCTTCTCGTTTAAACATAACAACGGCTCTGACACAAGTTTACAGATTGATTTTCCAAATGACACACACTCGTGCAACTTACAAATACAACACTGTTGTGTTCGTTCTCTTTCTTAAACCAGATGTTAGCATCTTATTGTTAGTGTCCACTGTGATTTGTTCCTAAATAAATGTTTAGGCTGGGCGTGTTGTTTGTTTGTTGTTACCCGCATGAAGAAAACGGCTGTTTAACAACTTAAACTGGTTAGCTATTACGAAGGTGTCCTCTCATCCAGTACAAATGGCAATAGAAATTATTGGGTCCTGTTCCAGATACTCTCACGGTGAACGTCAGTGTACTTCTACTCAGCCTCGCTTCTCCAGACGAATCAAGTCTGGTGAGTATATTACTACTACTATTACTATTTTAATATTATATATATCATATATTACCTATTACTTATATCAGGGATGGCGAATGTGGGACGTTTGAAAATTTTGATGGGATTTTTTTAATAATAATTATGATATCTTAATAATTTCTAAAATTTTTAAATATCTTCTGAGATAGAAAGAAAGTTTTTAGAATAATAAAACAAGAAGGATTTATTTTAAATGAATTTAGTGAATTTAGTGAATTTGCCTTAAATTCAGTTAAATATAGTGAGTTCACACACCACTATAATCTAAAATCAATAAAAGAATATCCATAAAATAAAAATTTAAAAAAAAAAATAATAAATATTTTTTAGGAAAGATATATTTTAAGCATAAATAAATTCCATATTTTTTAATAATCATTTTATTTTTTTTGGGCTAAAGTTTAATAATATTTAAAATTATTACACATTTATATTGGATAGTTATACAAAATATTCGATCATATTAATATATATTAACGTTAAAAGGGGTACAGGTGATGGTTGGATGAAAAAATCATGACAATTTTTTTGGCCTGTTAGTTAATTCAAAAAGATTTTATATAATTTTGTGACACGGACATCCAATAAAGGTTCGCCATCCCTGACATTTATATATTTTTTTGTGTGTTTAGATAAAGAAATATATCTATTCCCCTATTATTTTTTAATTTTTTGTGTAATGATGGTTATTATTATATTATTGAAATTTACGAAAAATAAATATCAAGCTAAAAATGAAGATTTTTCTCCTATTGTCTTTATATAGTTATTCTATTAAATTTAATAAAAAAAAGAACAAAGTTTGGCTTTTGTACATCCTATACAAGAACAACACCTATTATATAAATGATGAGGTGTCCTATGATCAGTTTAACAGTTCCTATAACCTCTACCTTGATTTTCTTGATCGGAGGCGCTACTTTTTATCTAGTGGCTTCCCAATGATTCTAGAGAAAATCTCTTGCCAAGCCCAGAACATGAATTAAATTTAATTATTATATAATTATATAATCAAATCTACTAATTTAAAATTATTTATTAAAACGCATTATTATAATTCTTATACTTTTTTTTGATATTAATAAATTTTGATTTAGATTATTGTATCTATCATATCATACCATATCGATTTATATTTTAGATTTAAAATTTATTTTATGAATTTATATAATATTTATGTTAAAAATTATATTGAAATTTATTGATAATAACACAACTTAATTATTGCTTATAAAATATAAAAATAAATAAAATATAAAATTTCAGTTTTATATTAAACAAGAATTGAAAAGTCCTGAATAATGCTTATTTTTATTATTAATAAATATAATTAAATATATGTATTAAAATGCATTATGGCGATTCAAAAGCAATGATTTTTTATATATCTACCACGTATAAAAAAAATGTATATATAAAATAAATCTTTATTTTTTTTTTTTGACATGATCAACACAATCTGAATATGGTAGATTGTATTTCATTCTTACACATTATATAATGTAAAATATTGAAATATTTTTATTTAAATCATATACGAGGGTGGGGTGAAAAGTTTCCGGCCTGACCAAGAAAAACGATATTTTTAAATTTTTTATTTTTTTTTTTTGCTTTATTTTTCAACATTCAAGATAGCTGAGGCCTGTACGATGTCAGCTGAACATGTGCGAAATATTTTGCACAACCATTTGAATATGGAAAGCTGTGGCAACGTGGGTGCCGAGTTTGCTAACATAAACTGCTTCGAAAAATCATTTCTACCAAAAATTTGGCGCTGTAGGCATAATCCAAACGAATTTTTGCGTCGATTCATAACTGTTGATAAGACTTAAATTAAATTAAATTTAATTAATTAATTAATCAGTGTTGACGGAGATTATGTTAAAAAATAAAGCAAAAAAATATCAAAACATCGTTTTTCTTGGTCAGATCGGAAACTTTTCACCCCACCCTCGTACTTATACTTGTCACTTTTTGAAACTATCCTTTTTATTTATTAATGGCTCCCTGGAATTATTTATTTATTTATCTATAATCCTTTACTAAGGGTAGTTTTCTTTACATCTGATTTTTGATAAATATAGTATTTTTGATTTACTATTATATTCGTTTCTCTATTTCTCTATTTATTATTATTATTAAGAGATAAATAAAGATTTTGTTGTATTTATTTTTTTTTTAATTTTTGGTTTTACCTCAAATAGATTGAAAATGGTCATGTCATTTGCATTCATTTGGTAATCGTATTTATTTATAATTAAATTCTCTCAACAATAACTTAGGATAACAAAAAACAAACAAACAAACAAAAAAAAAACAATCAGAACAACGATTTTAATCAATTTGCATGTTTATATTGTGAAATAAAATAAAATTATTGAAAAATAATAATTTAGTTTAAATAAAGAGATTGAAAATTAAACTAATAATCAATACAACATTTTTTAATATCCTTTGAATATTAATTAGATTTTGTTTTTGTGTAAAAAAGATTAATTGAAAATATTTATTAAAATAAAATATTATACTGTTCTTTTTTTAAGATTAGAGGGGAATTCTTATCTTTATAATATAATTAGAATATATTATCCCTTCTATTGGTATATAACAGAGGTTCCTAAACTTTTTCGGTATAAAGCACCCATAATAAATCGGATTTTTCTCGCGGCTCCCTTAATTAGGATGACCATATTTCGAAAACACCAAACCGGGGACAAACGGTTGAAAAAAAGTAGGAAAGTTCAAAATCTTGGGCCCAAAAAACGGTTGAACTTTTTTTTTAAGAGACAAATTGAACAAATTTTAAAATTAATCGAAAATGTTCAAAAGTTTCCCCACAAACTCATCTTACCTTTTTTTTAGAACCAAAAAATGTCAAGTATTATGAAATTTTTTCTCGGCTCACAGTTTGGGAATCACTGGTATATAAGATAGGTACTCCAGATATAATTATAAAACTACCAATACACTATCAATACAATCGTCTTAACTGAACAATCCTAAAATCATTATTTAAATTAATTTAATGATTACACAGAAAATGGATCTTTTCTTTTTTGATGATTTAGAAATTTGCATTTTGTTTATGTTCTTTATTTTCTAAAGATTAAATTCTAGGATTACCTTTTGGAAATTAACATATATCTACCAGTATAAATTTAATACTTTTCTAATTTGTTAATTTAAATAAAAAATGTATGCAAAATTTAAACACTTTTTAGATATATACTATAAATCAGTGATTCCCAAACTGTGAGCCGCGAAAAAATGTGTTAATACTTGAAAATTTTTGGTTCTAAAAAAAAAAGGTAAGATGATTTTTGAACATTTTCGATTAATTTAAAGATATATTCTATAAATCAGTGATTGCCAAACTGTAAATAAAAAAAAAGCTCAATTGTTTTTTGGACCCAAGATTTTGAACATTTCGTGCTTTTTTTTCAACGGTTTGTCCCGGTTTGGTGTTTTCGAAATATGGTCACCCTAATTAAGGGAGCCGCCGAAAAAATCCGATGTATTATGGGAGCCGTATACCGAAAAAGTTTGGGAACCTCTGCTATAAATCATCATTATTGTTCTGAGTTCATTTCGGTTGTTTTTTTAATGTCATTTGAACAAATGGTCGTAAATACTTTTTCATATGTCTATCTATATATACACACATACACAGATATAATCGTAATTATGTTAAAATTATTATATTCTTTGGATTTAAAAGAGTACAGAAATACCAAAATTTCATTGAATTTTTTTTTTAACATGATCGTAATACTTTACATTTTGGTAATTTATTCGCAGTTCTTGGCAAGTAAAAAGAGTCTGACCATGATTATACGCCCTTTGCTTTCCATAGTTTCCATTACTAGAAAACAGAATTAAATTTCCAGGCCAAGTCTATAAAGTGATAAGAAGTAGAAACATCAAAGCGGGAGATCCCAGGAGACATGCTCGCCTTTGCCCAGATCGTATACGGTACAATTAGCAAAATAAACGGCCATTCGCCAAATTCAAATTATCCTCCACCCCCAGAATCCCATTCCTCACATTTCTCTCTTTGACCACATTCCATGTAACTATTTAGATAAAGATCATTTCTAATATGAAATAACACACATTCAGTTTTATTTAAAAACATACTATTCAGGTAAAAGAATGTTTAAAAAAATATTAAAAGTTTTTATATATGGAAAATATTATACGATTATACGCGATACGGAATATTTATTAATATATTTGAGTCAGAAATGTGCATTATTACATATTTTTATAAAACACAAAAATATTTACAAATTAAAAAATTCCATTTTTATAGTAGCAAATAGTATTACTTGCTATCACTCTTTAACAGCGGTCGGAGAACCAGGGTAAATTACTCCAAATTGGGTAAAAATAAAATTTTTGTGGGTAAAAAGTATATATTTTTAATTTGATATTTTATAAACCTGTTAGTATTTTTACAAATTAAAAAAAAACCCTCTAATTTTGTACGTCCTACGCAAGGACAACGCCTCTCAAGCCGGTTATATCAATGAGGTATCCTATGATCAGTAGAACGTGTCCTCTCAACCTTTACCTTGATTTTCTTGCTCGGAGGCTATCAAGTAGCTTTTCCCCAATGTTGTTCCCGCAGTCTGGGTTGACTCCGTCCCATAGACCCCCCAGCTAGAGAAATTTTCTTGCCAGGCCCGGGACTTGAACCTGGGACCATGTGAATGTGAGGCAGGTTCGCTACCCACACACCCAATGGCGCCTTTTTACAAATTAAATTGTTAGTTATTGTTTTCTTTTCAAAATTATCATGGGTGGTATAATAGGAGAGATGCTAAAAAAAGGCGATTTCGTTTGTTTGTATTTTTTGCTCTTCACCATGGGGTAGTATCAACTTATACAAAAATATTTTGGAGTAAAAAAGTTCCCCTATCACTCCTTTATAAACTTAATTTCAAAATTTTTTTAGGCATTTCTTCTTCTTTATTTGTAAATATGAACTACATAATTGTAAAATCATATATACCTAACTATAGTATTTAATATATATCATAGTACATTTAATTAATATCTAAATATTTACGAGTATTTAGAAATAAGAACAAAAACATTATAAAATTATATATATATATTTTATAAAAGTTTTGTGATTAATTAATTCTTTATTACATTTTTTATTTAAATTATGTAAAAATATAGTTTTGATGTAATATTAAAAAAATTAATTAACTCGAGTAAATATGTAAGTGTGAAATCAATATAAATAAATAAGTATAATAAAAAAAGTAAAAATGTATACGGTTCTCTTTAAAGAAATATCTCTTTAATATATTATCAAATATATATATATATAAGAATAGAGAAGCGAGAATATATTATTATATGAATATCAAAAGAATAAACTTAAGAAAAGAAAGTTTTTTTTTTTACTTATCTACAAGAAAAGGGGAATCATCTACAATTTTTATTTTCAAAAGACAAAATTTTAATCATATATTTTCTATTTTATTATTTAATTTGGGCATTCAAGTATGTATTATAATTTATTATTATTCAATTAAAATTTAAGAAAAATTAAAATAAAATGATGCACAAATATAATAATAATATATTAAAATAATTAATCTCAATTAATTAATTTTCAAATAGCATGAATTTTAGTCTTATTTTTTCATCCAATCATAATCAATTGATGGGAAATTTTAGCAAAATATTTTAGCAATTATCAAATTACGAAAAAATATTCTCAATTTAATGATGTTAATTAACTAAATTTAATCCTAAAATAAAACAAAAAAAAAACATTTATTATACACCCATCGATTACCATGTTTATTTTTATTTCCTAACAAATAATAATTATTTTAATGATTTTTTTTTTTGTTAACATCATAGCTCAGAGATTACTACTAATACTCTATTCTAGTAGTAGTATTTTCTTTTTTCAAATTTCGTACCAATGAATAAGTTCATTTATTTATTATTAAAAATGTTTATTTTCTTATTATAAATTTAATTTTATATTTTGAAAAATAATTTAATTAGTTTATTTTTTTTTTATATTTTTGTTGTATAGTTAGTTTCACTTTAAATTTTTACTATCTCACCAGAGATAGTATTGTGTTCGAGAAAATTTTCGATGTCGAGATTTTGATGTTTTTATACGTTATGAATGTCCTTGAATCATTTTCATTAAGGTTGAGAAAAATGTCTGTGTGTGTGTGTGTGTGCATGTATGTACACAAGATTACGCAAAAACGGTGTGAGCTAGAATCATGAAATTTGGTATACGGGCATTAGTCAAAATTCGTAGTTTTCTATCAACTTTTGAGAAATGTAGCTCAACCGGAAGAGAGTCATTACCTACAACTTTTTGATTTTTTTCCTCTAAAGTTACCGTAAAAATAAAGATATATGTTTGATAGTTTTAGACATGATTAAAAATTGGATAAAACTGCTATATATAGAATTTCAGCTTGATTGAATCCCTGAAAGTACCAGAATTAATTTTTTAACTTTGCTAATCTCACGCGCCAACACGTGACGTCATCAAAAAAGAGCCAAACATGCGCTGGTTTAATAAATATTATTTATTAATTTTAATTTATAATTTATAATTAAACTTAATTTAAATATAATATATTATGTTATTTAATCCATTCCAAATTGCGAGATAGTCAAATGGAGACATTCCAGCTTATATTTTTTTTTTGAAATTTGAATGATTCTACATTTTAATTTGAATGTATAAATTAAAACTACCATATTTGGCTCATTTACAGTCAACTCTTAATCTCATATTTGGCTCATTTACAGTCAACTCTTAGTTTTTACTTTTATATGCAGATATTTGTGTGGTAATGAATATTTATTACATTCTGGTGTAAAATTTTCCAATAGAACCCTATTCTTTTGATTTAATGTACTGTATTGTATAAATTTATGTATAAAAATTTTAATTATTTATTTTTATTTGATTTTTTTTTTAGAAATACGAGGTGGAGTTCCTTTTGCAACAGCAGTGGTATGATCCTCGACTTCAATATAACAATAGCCAGTTCGAATTTCTTAATGCTATCCATCATCATGGCGATGTTTGGTTACCGGATACCTATTTTATTATGCACGGAGATTTTAAGGACCCTCTGATTCCAGTCCATTTTGCTTTACGTATTTATAGAAATGGCACTGTAAATTATCTTATGAGGTATGATCTTTAAGAATGATTATTATAAAATAGAACTTATCCATTAATATATATTCTTTTATTATATTTTCAGGAGACACCTTATCCTCTCATGTCAAGGAAGATTGCACATCTTCCCCTTTGATGATCCTCTCTGTTCATTCGCAATGGAAAGTAGTAAGTGAAAAAGTATAGTAATTGATTGAATTTATATTAAAAAAAAATATAATTGAAAATGGTAATAGTTGACGATACTTGCCACTTCTCGGATTTTGATGAAACTTCGCCAATTGATTCCTTGATTAATTCTAAGAAACTTTTTCCTTAGGAAAAATTGGAGGGAAACTTCTAATTTTCGAGATAAAAAGGATTAAAGTTTGACAGATTAGCTGGTTATGTACGTTGAAACTAATTCACTAATTATTCACTTATTCACTAATTTTCGGTTTTTTCAGTTCGGTTTGGATATAGAGAAATTATTTAATTAATTAATTTTTTAATTTTTTTTAAAAAATATAATTGAAAATGGTAATAGTTAACGATACTTGTCACCTCTCGGATTTTGATGAAACATAAGGGGGGAAACTTCTAGTTTTCGACCAGCAGAGGGCTCCACTAATTTTCGATTGTTTTTTTCAGTTCGGTTTGGATATATGAAAATTAAAAAAATAATTAATTAAATAATTTCTCTAACCGAATATTAGTGAATAAGTGAATAATTAGTGAATTAATCCATAAAACATTACTTAATGGCTGCACGTTTCGACGTTCATAACCAGTTAATCTATCAAACTTAACAAATATTTTAAGAAGTTCCCCCCCCCCCCTATATTGCCCATGGAAAAAGTTTCTTAGAATAAATCAAGGAATCAACCGAAAAAGTTTCATCAAAGAGGTGATAAGTAACTTCAACTAATATCTTTACAATCAGTAAATTTACACAATTATTATTATTAATTATTTATTAAGGCATTTATTTATTAATTGAATATGCCACCCAATCTATTATTGAATTTAATCAACAACTAATCAACCCTATCAGTTTGAAGGGCACAACAAGACACCAGTGATTCTTTTGTGTGAAACTCTAATCTCCTCCTCAAGTGATGTGTATATGATTTTGGAAATATAAAATTTTCTCTTTTACAGTATCTTATGAACAGACAGCAATCACCTACGTGTGGAAAAACGATGAGGATACACTTCGGAAGTCGCCGAGTTTGACGACTCTAAACGCCTATCTGATCCAGAATCAGACAATTGCGTGCCCGATCAAGTCCTCCTGGCGAGGTGAGTGCTTCGTTAACTTAATCTTTGGCTTCCTGAATTATCCTTACACCTGATCCTTAATCTCGCCGCCGCCACCCACACCTAGCCAGTTTAAGGAATTCTTTTGCCAATCATGCTCCGTGACGTTTTAACTGCAGATTGCAAGCTCTCTTCTGTATTTCTTTATTTCATCCTCTTTTATTTTCAAATCTATTTCTTTCAATTCTATCTTTAATTGCATTAATGGACCAAGTAAGCAACTCAATTTTTATCATTCTATATTCTATAATATCTATATATGATAATTTAAGCATTACAAATTAGTTTCACACAGGTGATGGGTTCTATGTACATATAAAATAACAAATATTTTAAAAAAATTTAAATTTATAACAGATTAAAAACATTTTTTATTTTTTTTAATTTAACGATCGAAATTATTAGATAGATTAAATCAGGGGTTCCCAAAGTTTTTGCTAGGTGGGCCAATTTAGTATACCCCAAAAAATACTTGCGGGCCAAAAAAAGGAGTCACCTATATTAAATAAGTAATAATTCTATCGTGATTTTTTTTATTATTTTTTATATACATATAATTTTATTATCTGCCTAATTTACTATTTTTTTATCTAATTAAAATTAAGATTAATTAAAATATAAACCATCAGATTGTTGTTACGGGCCGCATTCAAAGGATTCGCGGGCCGCATTTGGCACGCGGGCCGCACTTTGGGAACCCCTACATTAAATAGTGAATTATTATAAAAAAATATTATTTAATACCATATAAGCAAAATAAAATGAGACTTGGTTACACACACTCGGGAGATCTCGTCAATTCAGATAAAAAAAAGATGGAATTGCTAAAAATTTAAAAAATTTGATTTACAAAAATAAAAAAAGAATACTTTTATCAAATATGAACAAAATAGTAAAATAAATCGCTCTATTAAATATATTTCTTAAAATTATTTTTCTATATATATATTTTTTTCACCATCACAATTTATTATACTTTATTATAATTTTAAATAATTTTCATTTTTAATGTTAATCGAGAAGTAATCTAAAAAATATTAGAAAAATTTACAATTTATATAAATAATTTTGATTCCTTGATTCCTTGGTCCATTTTCTTATTTTTATTTCGTTATTCAATCAGTTTAGCTCAAGCTGCCTTTTCTGCTAATCATTCTTGATAACATCAAAACAATAAATTTACATTTTTATATCAATACTTAATCACTTACAGCAAATATACTTATAATCTGGTGACTGATAATAGCAATTATTTTCAACCAATTTCAAAACACACTCATTTCGAAATATTGTAATATTTCATTCCATTCCAATTACCGTCCCCGAAAAATTTAAACAAAATACTTAATTATATTATTTTTTAATTTTTTTTTTTTTTTTTTTTTATATTTTATTTTATTTTATTTCTCATTTGTCATGGATATTATTGATAAAATTATTGGATAAAACTAAATTGACACACACAAGATGATTTAACATTAATATTTTATCAAAGTCAATAGAAAGTATAATTTTAGAAAAAATAAATAAATAAATTTTATATTTATTTAAAATTATATATTCATTAATATATATTTTATAATGCCATATATAATTTTTTTATTTTTAAATTTATAAGAATTGTTAATTTGATAGTCGAAAGCAATCCATTATAAATAATGGAATTCTAAATTCCATCAAATTATATGAGATGAATTTTAATGGGTTTATTCACCAACATTTAGGTACGAGTATATTAATATATATATACTTTATTATTCATAATCCCTATAATATTGTAGAATTAAACATTTTATTAAATTTTATTAGTAAAATAAGAGAAAAATTAAACAAAAATCAATATCATCAAAAATATAATTATATCTTAATAATTAGGGAGTAGTAAATACGAGAAATTCATATTTTTATTTATTTTTATTTTTTTTTTTAAAATTTAGATATTTTTATCAAATAGGAATATTTATTTATTAGCAACTGGATAAATTAGATAATATTTTTAATTTAAAAGATTGATTTTTAATCATCAACAAATACTATGGTTGAAAAAAGTAAAATGAAAATAAGCCGAATTGTGGAAGTAATTTTAGAAATTTACAAATAATTAATTTTGAATCAATATCACGTTGTAAATAAAAATATTTCATTTTGAAAACGAAATAAAATAAAACTAAAAAGAATTAATATTTAAAAAAATTAATTAAAAATAGAACAAATGTAATAAATATTATTTATTTATTCTATTAAAAGAGGCCCCTCCTGTGTTTTATATTTATTTTTAATAAAATAATTCAGATTTAGTTGTTTTTTATTTATGATTTTCAATGTTAAAAAAATTTCATCCTTGATTTTTTAATAATAAAGGATTTTGTTTTTTTAATTTTTAAAAATTCAGAAAATTTTCAAATGAGCATAAATCTTAATAATATTATTAATCTTAATTTAATTATTATTATTATTAAAATTTTGGAAAATGATGCATGATTTTTCTAATTTGTTTCTATTTTACTTATTTTTTGTAAATATCACAATTTTTATTAAATTTTTTATTTCATATAAAATTGCTTTTGCACTTTCACTTTTTTATTTTTTTTAATCAATTATTGAATTGGTTCTGTTTTTTTTATGAATTTATATACGTTTAGATACATAAATATTAAAGGATATGAATAAAGTAAATAAAATGTGGTATAAATAACATAACGTATATATATATATATATTTAAAATTATTTAATAAATTTGTGTATTGTATTATTATATTTAATTTATAGTAAAAATATTATTATATGTGTATATAAAAAATTTATCTAATTTAAATTATTTTTATACATATCTCGCTTAATAAAATTATTTTTTCATCATTCGGGGTGAGTTAGTAATTTTTATATATATATTCGAGGTGTGTCTAAAAAATTCTGTGAATGGTATGATAAAAACATTAAAAAGAGAATGTTAATTGTAAATACCTTTATTAACCTTCAAAATACTCTCCACCAGCCACAACCCACTTCTGACAACGTTCGTATGACGCTTGAAAACTGTTGGAGAAGTCTTGATGTGGAATTGTTCTCAGAGTAGCCGTCACAACGTTCAGGCCGGCAATCCACAAGCAGGACAGCAGAAAACACTACTTAATGTGTCTTTGCTAATACCCAATTCTTCTGCTATTAGTCCCAGAGTCAATCGCTAGCATCTCTCGTACACGTTCAGTGTTCTTCACGATCAAGACTTCTCCAACAGTTTTCAAGCGTCATACGAACGTTTTCAGAAGTGGGTTGTGTCAAGTGGAGAGTATTTTGATGGTCAATAAAGGTATTTACAATTAACATTCTCTTTTTAATGTTTTTATCATACCATTCAACGAACTTTTTAGACACACCTCGTATATGAGAAGAGATATATAAGTCGAGATGGGTCTTTAATTTCTATACATATAAAAACAATATTTTTGGTAAATTTCTTTTTTAAAGAAAATTTTTATTTTTTTTATTTTTGGAAAGGCAAAGGTATTTACATTTATAATTTGATATTAAAAACTTTTAAATAAATATTTTGAGAATATGACTAAAAGGGATATTTAACTCATCATTTTCTTTTTTATAAATAACATAATTATTTATTTTATTTTACTTTAAAAGTATATATAATAAAATTTCAATTTTTAACCAAAACCTGCTATTCGTTATTTATATAATCTCTATTTTATTTATTTTATTAATTTGTAACCTGTTGGCATTTACACATTCATCAAAACCACGCACTAACAATGAATTAGATGGCTTATCCTCATTTGCTTTCATGTCAAAATAAAAGCTTATTTTTTTAAAGGTGTGGGGGCATCGAAATGGTTTTCCAAAGCACAAGTTCCTTTCCATATAAATATATTATATATATACATATATTCTTTATCTATTGTTTTTTTTAACATTGCTTTAATTTTACTTGAAATTCATTCACTTAAGGTCACTTGTAGTTGACAATATACATTTAAAAAAAAAAAAAAAAAATTAATATTTAGCTTCTAATATTACGGATTGTCAATAGTATCAATGAGTGTTGCAATGAAGGAACTAAAATGATTCAAGTTTGTGCAGTGACGTCACTCAAATAACGTAATAATGTAATTTTTGGGTTGCGTAAAAAAAACAAACATTCTCATTCTGTTCTGTTTGTTTTTTTTTTTAAATATTTTTTTTTTATAATTATAAATCAACATAACGAATGTTTCTAATACTCAGTGGCGGATTAAGTTGATTGGGGGCCCCGGGCGGTAAAATTAAAATGGGCCCTCTGTTATTTACAATTATAATTGAAAGACAAATTTTGTTTATATTATAATGTAGGCTGTTTTATACTTACATATATAGTACTTATGTAAAAAATACATAATTTTTACTGTGGTCGCCGAGACCCAAAATTGATTATTTTTTCTTAAGTTAGTCGGGGTTCAAACACGACCGAATAAAGATCTGTATCAAGAATAACTTGTTTTATTTAAACTCCGATTATCCATAAACTCAACAGTTTTTTTAAATTTTTTTTAAGGAAATATTTTTATTTAGGTTTCGGTGGGCCCCGGGCGGCCGCCCGGTCCGCTCGGCGTTTAATCCGCCTCTGCTAATACATGAATATAATAATTATATAACGAATTAACTTTTTGTTTTAATAAATTTTTGTAGTCTCAAAATATTGGATATAATTTAATTCTTTCTCATATTCAAATAAAACAAAAAAAAAAAAAAAAAAAAAAAAAAAAAAAAAAAAAAAAAAAAAAGCCAAATTTAATTTCATTGATTTATTTTATTTAATTTTTATCATTATGGAGCGAGAAGAATTTGAAGCAGATTTAATAGCATCATTTGAATCATTTTATAAAAAGAATAATACAGAAATCAAATAAATAAAATAAATCAGTCAATTCAAACATTTTCAAAAAATCAAGATAAATTTCGTTTAAAAAGAAACATAATATTCCACATACTTTTAATTATTACATTGATACAATAGAACCATATGATTTACTTTTTGAAACTGAAGCAGTGGCGCAACCAGGGGGGGTTTAGGGTTTTAACCCCCCCCTCCCCAAAAAAAAGAAAAAAATTCAAATTGCTATATATTATGAACTATATTACAAAAAATATTTTATTATTTCTCCTAAATAATAAAAAACAAAAGACTTAATATAAGATTACTAGATGATTGTCCAATTTTCCAATTTGACTTTTATTTAAATATAAATTAAATAAAAATATTACTAAAATTCTAAATATTTTTTATTATTAATACATTAATTGCTAATTTCATAAAAATTATGAAGCAGACGAAAAACTTTCGAAATTTTAAAGTAGTTTTTTTATAAATAACTTCTTTTATATATGATTAAGTTTAGGTAAAAATGAATATAATGAAACTTTTAGTAAATTCGATTCCCTATAAATTTAATACGATAGTATGATAGTTTTCATAAAAATCGGTATTTATTGAGAAAATCAATAAAATGTGTTTTGACACCTCTTTAAACTACCCTTACTTATGGTCCGCGATCTTGTCCAAAAACAATCCAATCCCCGCCCATCATTCCCAATATCTAAATATCAAATTTCAAGACAATATCTCATTTTGTTTAGACGTAATCTCGGTAACGAACGGACGGCCGGCCGGTTCCAAATTTTTTTTAGCAGTTTTGGATTCAGAATCATCTGAAAAGTGGAGATCTCAAAAAATCTCGGATCAAAAATTTTCAAAATTTTCCGACCATCGTATAAGCTACCCTCATTCCATGATAAAAGCTAAAATGATTTACTTATATCTGAAAAAAAAATATTTTCTTTCTAAAACTGTGAATACGAGTAAATAAAATACAAAATTAATTTTTTTTGTCAGATTTTGTAAAATCAGTATTTCATTTACAAAACTTTTTTAAATATTTAATTTAAAAAAAAAAATTAATGAAAATTTGTCTTTGAGAGAGCCAGGGGGGCGGGGGGCGCCATAGGAAGGGGAGCGGCTAGTCAAATCACCCCCCCCCCCCTCCCCAGGATCAAATCCTGGTTGCGCCACTGTACTGAAGAAAAATATAAAGAATCTTTACAAAAATTACAATATACTGTACGTTTTATTATTAAGAAGTATGAGGAGAATATTAATTTTTTAAATACTTCTATAAATTTATATAATCAAATTAAAAAGGACCTAAATTTTCAAATACAAAATCTAGATAAATTGATTTTGGAAGAGAAGACTAAATTTGATATTGAAGATACAGTTGATATTTATGATGCTGCTAGAAGAGGAAAACTTTGTGCATTTTGATTCTGGATTATAAAAGATCCAATAAATATTAATGTACCTGATAAGCAAGGCAAAACGGCACTTTATTGAATCCAATAATTTTGAGACTACAAAATATATATTAAAACAAAAAGTTAATTAAATAATAGGTAAAATGTAAAATAGTAAAATGTCCCCATTGCAATTACATAACGAATTTTAAATTTTTGAAATATCATTTTTCTTTTAAGATGTAACTATTGTAATAATCTCCCAAAATTAATATTCTATTTTAGAGTTTTTGTTTGTTTTAATTTATTAATTATGATAAAATATACATTTAGAATGTTGGAGTAAAATATGTTCACTTTTTTAAAATAAAATTATTTCTAGATTTTTATTTTTATTTTTTAATATATAATAATTATTAAAATTTAACTTTTCTTGTACAATGAAACAATAATTAGGTATATTGTAGTAAAATGTAGATGGAAGAATTGTCCTATGCTAACTTTAGTAACTTGCTCCTTGAATGACGTCACATGTGCAATAGAAATAAAAGACAGCAAATGTTAAGACATATACCTGTATGAGTATATTCACAATTTGGATAATAGTACTAATTTTACCCCTCCATTTATTAAAACACTATGAGCGGGGCGGGTATTTGTACCCGTTGCGGGGACTGCCACTTATAAGCGGGGCGGGTATTTATACCCATTGCCACTTATATGAGGGATATATATTAGTTATCGTTTAAAATAAGTAATTTTAAGTGACACAAGGGAAAATATATATTATATAAGTGTCAACGGGTATAAATACCCGCCCCGCTCATAGTGTGTTAATTTCAATAAATATGATTGGTGACATTTTCTAATCTTAAGAATGTGTACACCTGGTTAGTCTTACACTGTTTTAAATTAAGAATTGGGAACTGAAACTACTATATTAGCACCCCCTCCCCATTTTTAATAAAATTCTTATTATAATTTAATTGAAAAAACATTTATTAGATAATAAAGTAGAAATAGTAGTAGTAAAAGAATTTCCATTTTTACATTATATTTAACTTTATTACAATTTGTAAAAATAAAATTAAAGGCATAATCTTTGTAGAATGTTTTAGCGGTAATTGTTTAATCTAACCGATGTGTGACGGATTTTGATAAAACTTTACCAAAGATTCCTTTTTTGATTCAAAACAAACTTTCCCTAAGCAGTATGTGGCGGTCGCTTCTACTTAGTTCACGAGATAAAAAATATTAAAATTAGACAGAAAAACTATTATAGTTATGAATGAGCAGCCATTAAATAATGTTTTATTGTCTAATTCACTAATTTCCTTAATTTTTTCATTTCATTAAAATAGAAGGTGATTACCGATATTTGTCACCTCTCGGATTTTGATGAAACTTCACCAGTTGATTCCTTGATTAATTCTAAGAAACTTTTTCCTTACGAAAAATTGGGGGGAAACTTCTAATTTTCGAGATAAAAAGGATTCAAGTTTGACAGATTAGCTGGTTATGTACGTTGAAATGTGTAGCCATTAAGTAATGTTTTATTGACTAATTCACTAATTATTCACTTATTCACTAATTTTCGGTTTTTTCGGTTCGGTTTGAATATAGAGAAATTATTTAATTAATTAATTTTTTAATCTTCTTATATCCAAACCGAACTTATAAAAAAAAAAAAATAGTGGAGCCATCTGGTGGTTAAATAATCAAAAATGGTAGCTAAATAGAATATCAATTGATTTATATGCAAACTTAATAATTTTTATCTCGTAAACTAGAATCGACCGACATATATTGGTTAAGGAAAGTTTGTTTGGAATTAAAAAAGGAATCTACTGGTAAAGTTTTATCCAAATCCATCATACATCGGTTAGATTAAACAATTACCGTCTTTGCTTAGAGATTTGACATTGTAAGTTCAGCCAATTAGTTAATTCAGTTTTTAATTTTTTTTTTTATATTTCAGATCTTTTATTTGATTAATTTTGATTAGTGAATGGGAGTAAAATGAATTAAAATGTCAACCATAAGTGATAAGTGAAAATCGTTTTGTAGAAAGAATTGAATTGTTTCTACAAAAAAATAAAATTAAAAACAAAATGTGAAATTAATAAGAATTTTAAAGTGTTTTTTGTTTATGAAAAAAAAAAGCATTGGCCTATTTATGTGATGAGAAAAGAAACGCATGTAGTTGCAACGCCACTGAGATATGGAAATTGATTATATATCATTTTTTTTTTCCCCCGCAGAAAATGTCAAAACGAAATTTGCAAGTTTTTTTTTTTTTTTACATTCTCTTCTTCATATTGCATTAAAAATTGTCTTTAAAAAGCTGGTCTTTGTTGAAAAGTGATATATAACCAACGTCTAGGCATCAAATTGAATGAAAAATTTCCTCTCCGATTTCCTCTTCTTCAGACCGGATCTCCGCTTTCATTCGCACTCATTTGGGACTGTGACCTCTCATTTTCTCTCTCTTCTCTCTTCTCTCTTTTAGAATCTTTCTTTTCCTATTCGATTTTCTCTTCTTTCCGTTCATATTCTTGTTCATTTTAAACATTTTTTTTTTATTTTCATATATAATTTCGTAGAGAAAGAAAGAATTTGCAAAAACAATTCCAAGAGTGACAAAATAATATTTTTTTTTTTACCCTCCACCTTATCATGAAATGTTTGTTTTTTTTTTTTTCTTTTTCTTCATCTGTGATTACTTTTTGATGTCTTTAGTTTAGAGTAGACCGCTTCTCTTTGCATGGACTAAGCAAAGAAGAATTTCCGTTAAAAAAAAAAAAAAATGATAAATAAATAAAAAAGAAAATCCCACGGAATGGCTTCGATTCTGTTTGTCAGTCCGATCGATGTTCCCCCTTTGAGAAATATTGACTAACAAGGCTGAATCACTTCATTGTGCATTGCAACCAATTGAAATTGGGATTTGCTTAACTAGACTAAACAAAACCGATTAGCCTTAACCATGTCCAAAATGACCATAATAAAAGATACCCACCCCCCACCCTACCCATCTAAGCCTAATGTAGATTAGTATGCATGAAATTAAAAAAAAAAAAAAAAAAAAATTAATATTTAATTATCAGAAACACTTCAATCGATATATGATAACTTATATAATAAGTATATAATAAAAAAAAAAATTATAAAATAATAATAACTCGTATCTATGTATAAAAAAAATGATAAAAATTAAATGATGTAAATTATAGAGAATATTTTTTTATCAAAAGTCGATTGAATAGATAACCAAAATTAAGTTTTAATTTTATTAATAAAAAAAAAAACCCTTTTTTAAATTATTTATGAAATTAATTTCCTTAAGGGGTGTGTTCGTCTCCAGGGGACGTTAAAGAATGAATGACTTTTATTTTATTAAAAAAAAAAAAAAATAATAATAACGAACAGGACAAGATAATTATACTAAATAGCTATATAAAAAAATACTAAAAATAGAATCTTTCAAATAATTATTTAATGTACTTATATATTAGATTAGAAATATATACTCGTAAATTAAAACATTTATTATAATTCATTGAATTGTAATTAAGCTCATCTAAGTTTTAAGATTATGAGTTTAATTAAATCCAGTTGAGAGGGACTTTGGTGGTTAGAATGGGGGAGGAAGGCGAAAGAATGGCGAAAAATATATTGGTGGGGAGACCGAGTGGGAAACACCCGCTTGGAAGACCAAGGACGCGGTGAGTGGATAATGTAGGAAGGGACGTGAGAGAGATGGGAGAGGGTAGGGTTTGGAGGGTTGTGGCTCAGAAGAGGAATACTTGGAGAAGAACTTTCGAGTTCCGTAGAGCCACAGAGATAAGAGGGACTTTTGATTGAAGAAATAAAAATTGAAGGGTAAAAGTTTTTTTTTTTTTTGGGCTGAGATTTAATGATTGTCTTTTCTAATTGGATTGCACTCTAGTACAACTAAATTGAACTACAAATGTCTAAGTGGGTGGGTTTAAATGGGTTTTGAAATAATAATAATAATAATAATAATAATTTAGAAAAATAGAGAAAAATCATAAACTTGATAGATCTTGAAAAATAAAATCAAGTAGGTCTATTAAAATAATTAATTTTAATAAAACGAAAGTCATTTTGAGAAATTTAATAATATTTTTTTTATCATCAAGGATTATAATTAATCCTTTTCAATTGTCATTGGTAAAACCAAAAAAAAAAAAATGAATAGAAATTGGATATTATCAAATTACTATACAAATTAATTATTATATGTTAAGTTTTATTCTATTTGCATATTAATTTTAAAATATATTACATCTCTTAAAATCCTTTGAGGCGGGACGAGAGTTAAAATTAATTTACAAAGAGAATAAAAATAATATCATACAAATAACGAATAAAAAAAATTCTCTATATTACGAGGGTGGAGTGAAAAGTTTCCGGCCTTGACAAGAAAAACGATGTTTTTAATTTTTTTTTTTTTTTTTTTTTTTTGGATTATTTTTCAACATAATCTGCATCAACACTGATACATTTCTGTAACATTTTCATAACGGTGTTCTAATTAATTTAATTAATTAAATTTGGTTTAATTTAATTTAAGTCTCATCAACAGTTATGAATCGACACCAAAAATTCGTTTGGATTACGCCTACAGCTCCAAATTGTCGGTAGAAATGTTTTTTCGAAGCAGTTTTTGGTCTAAGGTTAGCAAACGCGGCACCCACGTTGCACACAGCTTTCCATATTCAAATAGTTGTGCAAAATATTTTGCACACGTTCAGCTGACATCGTACAGGTCTCAGCTATCTTGAATGTTGAAAAATAAAGCAAAAAAAAAAAAAAAAAAATTTATAAACATCGTTTTTATTGGCCATGCCGGAAACTTTTCACCCCACCCTCGTATTTTCATACTTATATGTATGAACCTTGTATGTATTATACTTATATTTATTTAAAAAAAATAAATGCATGTTGCATGATTGTCGAAAGAGGTGTTTATTCCCTTTTCACAGTGATCTTTAAGTAAATTATTATTATTATTTATTTTATTTTATTTTTTTTTTTTTTTAAATTTTGTTTTGAGAACCTTTTGTTTTCTTTTAAATTAATAAGAAAAAAAAACTATCAATAAAATAATGAAAACCAATCAATTAATTACAATTTCGGTCGTTTGGTTTTCCTTTTTTTTTATGAGTTGATTATTTAATTTTGATTTCTTTTTTGTTTGTTGAGCTTTTTTTAAATCGGCTTAAGTGGCGTGTATCTTGATGATACCTTTCCTCTGAGGCGGGACCCGTTTGGATGTTATCTCTTGCAGAGGATGGGTCACAGATTGAGGATGAGGATGAGATATTCAAGTGTTCACTCTGCCAGAGGCGGTTCGAGGAACAAGGTAATCATGAATGGCCGTCAAGAATTTTCCGTACTCCGCTCTAGTTCTGGTCCTCTAGAAAACGGTCGGAAAATATCGTGAATACTCTTTTTTTTTTACTTTCTTTCTCTCATTCGGGTTTGATCTACTATTTACGTTGAAGGATAAAACGACATTTTTGTTATTTTTTTTTAAATAATCGGATTGTAATTTTTTTTTTTTTTTTTTCATATTTTATACTTTTATAATTTATTATATATTTATATATTTTAAAAATTTAAATATAAAAAGAAATTATCTTTCGAATTTATTTTAATTTATTTATTTAATTTAATTTTATTAATTAATTTTATTTATTAATTTATTAAATCCACAATAAATTTTATAATAAAATATCATTTCGCCGAGAACACTTTTATAATTTTGATAAAATAATAAAAATTAATTATTTTTTATTAAATTTTAAATACTAATATATATACAATATATTTTATTTATTTATCATAGAAAAAAAAATAGGAATCATTTTTTTGCATAAATAATATCATTTTATTTTTATTTGAAGAAATATTTTTATCAAAAATTTTTTGCCCGTTTTAGAGAATTATTTTTTTGTTGAAACTACTACATATTTGATGTACATATTAAAATCGATGGTACCTGTATTCCATTTCAAAGTGTTGTACTTTAAATAGTATAGGGTGGCTAAAAAAAAATTTGCCTTAAACCAAATAGAAAAATTTTTGATAAATATCTTTTTAGATGAAATTTAAAAAATCCTATACTTTAATTTACAAAAATACATTTAAATATGAAATTAGGTTGAAGTTTTTGACGGCCATTGCTTCTTTTGGAAATATGAAATATTTGATTTATTTTATATAAAACAAAGTGTGAAACAATTAAATGATTTAGAATGTTTATTAAGAAAATGTGATTAGCTTCAAGTTTCATGACATGATGAATGCAAATTTAACTTTAAAAGTTTTCACACACACATATCTGTCTGTCTGTCTGTCTATCTGTAAAATAGTAAGGCAAAACTAGAATAAAATGAAAACACAAATCTATACACACCACTCACTATTTTAATATAGACTATAATTTTATTTAATAATGAATATAAAAATAATAATAACCTATATATATATATAAATTCCCATCTAAAATTATCAAAATATATATAATATAATATTTTTTTAAATTTAATAATTAATAATCAAATTTAATTTCAACTATTTAATACATTCTATACATTCAGATTATAATTAAGTAATTTAATAAAATATTTAGATCATATTTTTATTAAATTTATGTTTTTAAAATTATATTTTTTTTTATATATGATTAAATTTTCTTTTCTATTTTAATTTGTTTTATAAAGTGAAGAAAACATTGTGTAAAAACTTTAATAAAAAATGACTCAATTAAATTAACTTTATTTATTTTTTTTAATTTTAATTATAACATATACAACCAAATATACATTTAATTTAGTGATTAAATTATAAAATAATTAAGTAAAAATATGTAGATTTTAATAGATTGATTGAAAAAAATAAAATATATGATATTACATGCCATTACAGACAAACCCAAAAAATACTATGCATCCCTTCGCGGATACAGGGGGGCAGAGTGTGAAGTGTGCCGAAAGCGGTCTCGATAGTATGTAGAATATATATAGAATTGATTTATTATTTATTTATTTTTTTTTTCAAATCAAATAATAACTTTCGAAAATGGACAATACTAGAGTTGTGAAATTTTCTTGGAACGTTATTGAAAGCATTATTTATTTATATAAAATATAAGTAAATAAATAAAATTATAACTTTTCACATATTTAGGTTAATTAAAATGTTTAAATTCCCAGTATGATAGTTGTGAACGAGTAGTCTATTAATCTTTCCAGTTTTTCAGTTTTCAATATTGGATTGGTCATGAAAGAATTTATATTGAAAATTCTTGTCCTGCTCTCTTTGAATTAGTTTAAGGAAGATTTGTAATAATAATTAAGTAATTAAAATAAGAACATTATTAGTACTATTAGAATTCAAATCTAGCCATTCCCCATTCTTCTCACCAATTAGAAGAGAATGTTATATAATTTAATAATATAAATAAAATAAATAAATAAATAAATTTTAAACTTGGACATTCACGTATTTTCAGTGTAGATATTCTTTATTTTCAAAGCACAATATGTATTAAATTTATATACTTTTCATTAAAAATCACACAATAAAATAAAAAATACATAAATAAATAAATAAATAAATTTATACTCTAAAATAAATTAAAAATTAATTAAAATCTATAAAACATTCTTAATTCATAATAATATTACTATTAATATAAAAAAAACCTCTGACTTTGTACGTCCTACACAAGGACAACGCCTATCAAGCCGGTTATATCAATGAGGTGTCATATGATCAGTAGAACGAGTCCTCTCAACCTTTACCTTGATTTTCTTGATCGGAAGCGCTATCAAGTAGCTTTTCCCCAATGTTGTTTCCACAGGCTGGGTTGACTCCGTCCCATAGACTCCAGCTAGGGAAATTCCCTTGCCAGGCCCGGGACTTGAACCCGGGACCATGTGAATGTGAGGCAGCTTCGCTACCCACACACCCAATGGCGCCTTTTTACAAATTAAATTTTTAGTTATTGTTTTTTTTTTTCAAAATTATCATGGGGGGGGAGCTATAATAGGAAAGATGCTAAAAAGGCGATTCCCTAATGTTGTTCCCGCAGACTGGGTTGACTCCGTCCCATAGAAATTCCCTTGCTAGGCCCGGGACTTGAACCCGGGACCATGTGAATGGGAGGCAGGTTCGCTACCCACACACCCAATGGCGACTTTATTACTATTAATAATTGTAATAAAATAATATTGCTTTTAAACTTATTAGTAAAAATATATTTATATATATATATATATATATTGATTTTAAAAATCTTATTATTTATATATAACTCTCACTAATTTTCCACCTAAACCTATCACCTTAGGTAAAGTATTACTACAATAACTTAATTGTCCTTTATTTAAATTCTAAAATTTTTATTAGTGAATTAATATATTCAATAGAAGAAATATACTATACATTAAAATTTTTAATATGAAAAATATCCAACTTTAAAACATTCCTTTTTTTTCTTTATTCAATCTACCTTGCAGGAATATAAAAATCTTATTTTACGATACCTATACATTCATTTTTATTTAATCCGAGAAAATCTAGATTTTTTAAAAAATTTCAATATTTTACTTAATGCATATAAATTAGACCCAAAGATAGAACAAAAAAGAATTATCTTTTATTCTTAATGTGCTAAGGTAAAAAAAACGTGGTTTAATATACATAAATTTTACATTTTGTATATTTAATAACATTTTTTTTAAACAAAGCAATTCTTTAAATGAAATATTAACATTTAATGCTATTAAAAATTAATAATTAAAGGTTTCAATTAAAAAAAAATAAAAGTGTATAATATATTTATTATTTTAAACTTTAAACTACTTGTCTGAAGAAACGGAATACATTCTATAATCGTATTTACAGAGAGAATATACTTAAAGGATTTTATTAAAATATTAAACAAAACTTAATACTCTTTGTTCTCCATTTTCTTTTGTTTATTATAATAAACAAATAGTTTTACCGTTTTGTTTATTTGAAAGTATATACGTACTTATAATTTATATATACGAGGTTTGAATGAAAAAAAAGGTGAATTTTGAATTATTTCGAAAAGTATTTATTTATTCATCAATATCCATAGTGTGTCCACTTCAAAGTAATTCCCTTCAGATCTAATGCCCTTATGCCAGCACTCCTTTCAATAGTTAAAGCACTTCAAATTGCGCTTTTCGTTATGGTCATCAGCTCGATTTTTCGATTCCGACTTTATCTCATCAATTGTGGCAAAACGCTTTCCTTTCATTGGTCTCTTTAGTTTTGGGAATAGAAAAAAGCCAAAGGGAGCCAAATCTGGTAAATACGGTGGTTGAAGCATGATTATGGTTCAAAAATCTCGAACAAGCAATGATGCGTGAGCTGGTGCATTATCGTGATGCAGAATCCATGATTTGTTTTTCCACAATCCCGATCGTTTGAGCCGTTTTGCTTCATGCAAATGTTGCATAACTTCTTTGTAGTATTCATTATTTTTTTTTTAATTAAAAAATCGAAGAACAGACAGAACGTGACTAACTTTTCAGTTGTCAAAAACAAACTACTAATCCAAAATGACTGATAATGTCAACATATGAGAAACATAACAAAAAAAAAAATCGATAATCGATTATATACAGCCCGCGAAAATTCAAAATTCACCTTTTATTTTTGAACGGACCTCGTATATATTTATATTTATATGTTACATTTGGTTTTATACCAAATACTAGTATTATTATAATCATAACAAAGTATTATTATTTTATGCATAAAAGTATTCAACTAGTCTACTATCGATAGAGTACAAATATTAGCAAATTTCAATAATTAAATTTTTATTGGCAGATAATTGAAAACTATAATTCAAAAATAAAATCATATTTTAATATAAGTATATAATCAGAGATAAAATTTAAATATATTTATATATTTGTATGATCATGTAAATCATATACTTAATACATGTGAAATACGAGCATGATAGGAATGCAAAGTTGCTAACCAACTGTCCTCGCATGTTTGATGTTTTTGTTACCTTCAAATTATACTTACCATTAATTTTAAGTGAAATTTTTCCTTGTAGAATAAACCAAATAGAATCGTCCAAATTTTGATTATAGTTTTAGATCAGTAGAAAAAAATTAACTTATGTACTACAACTATTATATTAATATAGTTCAAATCTATAAACCTCATAAGAATAAAGAACTGATTGTTATAGTATTAACAGATATCAATTTGGGTCAGTGATATGATGGTTCATCTGGCTCTGTTGGGAGAGGTCCTTAGTGCAATGCCCAAGGTTGTTAACAATGAAATCATCTAGACAAAATAATTCAAATCTTGCTTTGGTCGTGGAAGATAAATTGAAAAGAAGAAAAATAATGTGAAGATATTTGTAATTTTGAGCAGAAAGCTTTTAATATACTTTAGGCTTCCTTTAGCTTTGATTATTCAATCGCCATCTAGCGGCAAATTTTGAAATGTGACTGAAACTTCCAGATTAAATATTGAATATTTATTAGTCTTTTTTAGATCATATTAATATTGGATTTCCATATTTAATATTTAAAAGGAGGAGGTAAAAATAAATAAAAAAAACCCTACACAAATTTAATAATAAATAAATAAATTATTAATATTAGAAAGTGAAATAGAAGAAATAAAATTTACTAAGACGATGTATTTTTTTATAAAAAGGAATAAAAATTTAAATATATTGTTATTATATAAATGTATTTATTTTATTATTATCTATATATTTTATCATTCACATATGTCTTCTCTTTTTAATGATAAAAAAAAGTTATATGTATATCAGTTTAAAAAATTATGATAAATAATAATAATAATAATATAAATTTATTTTATAATTTAAATAATAAATAAATATACAATCTGCTAGAAAGAATTAAACAAAATTAATTAAAAATGACTTGTTTTTATTTATTTTATAATTGACATAAACAATTATTTAAAATAAGATAAAAAAATTTCATTAAAATTAAATTTGCTATTGGTTTATTAAATTATAAAAAAAACATTTTTAAAGAAATATCCAAATTCATATTAAAATAAAAATAATTTTTTTTTTAATTATATAAATTAATTATTATTATATATACATATAAATATATATATATATATATATATATATATATATATATATATATATATATATATTTATTTATTTATTTATTTATTTATTTATCTTTCTGTTTAATTGTTATTAAAATTAAAAAAAAAGTTATTTTCCAGGGGGCGCTTGGCCAAATAGGCTTGGTATAACCAGTCATATATATATATATATATATATAGCAGTGATTCTTAACCTTTTTTTACCGCGGCACACTTTTAACGGTTTAAAAATTTGACGGCACACGAAGAAAAAGATAAGTGTAAAAGTTTACCATATTGAAAAAAAGTGGTCCCAAAAACGGTTTACCTTTTTTTTTTAGAACCATATTGAAAAAATTTAGAAAGCCGGAAATGTTTAAGAGCCTAGTCCCAAAAACGTTTTACCTTTTTTTTAGAACCTAATTAAAAAAAAGTTGGAAATGTTTAAGAGCCTTATAATCTCGTGACCCACTTTTGAAAATCTCGCGGCACACTAAAGTGTCGTGGCGAGAATCACTGATATATTGTATATTTATATTCATATGATTGATATTTTCATAAGTATCGTTTATAACCTAAAAATAAATTTAAATGAAAATTTCTTAATTTCTTAGTTTACTCATTTATCCTAATAAACAATTTGAACAATACATTGTAATTTCTTTAAACAATATTGAAATTTATATAAATGACTTATATATATTTGATTTAACTGTCATTGTCTCATCAATTTATTATTTTTATTACTTATTGTATTATTATTATTATAAACGTATAATATAGTTACAAATACCATTAGAGCGACTATCATCCATTAAAAATTGTCATTATTCATTTTTATTTTCAATCAAATTGCAGAGCTTACACTGAATTCAGACCGATTTCATCTATAATTTCACAGTTTTTGCTTAGTGGGGGGAATCCACCCACATATAGAAACAAATTTACTTCTAAATTCAAATAATCATTATCACGAACGAATAAATAAATTACAAATTAGAAAATCCTTGTTGATTGTGACTAGATATAATAATATAACAAAAACAAATTATAGTCTTTATTGTGTGTTTAATTATATTTATTCTCTAATACTTTAATAATGTAATTTCAAAGAATGTTCTTTTATTTTAGAATATATGTATATAAATTTATATATTATATATATTTTAAATTTACATAATTATATATTTAAAAAGCCGAGTAATTAAAAATATATTTTTGGATCTAAAAGAGCATTTTGGCTATTCTAGTTTTGCCAAGAAAAAAGTATTAAAAGTTTTTATTTGTAAAAATAGGTAATATATATATATATTAAAAAATATCACATCAACCAGGTTAAAAATATTTAAAATAATTTTACTTATTACTTAATAATAATTAAACATTCTTAACCATAAATATAATTTAATTTTTTTTAAATTTGAAATTATAATATAATAATAATAATAATAATAAATAATAAAATTGGTACTGGAATTTGTGATTAGACAAATTGGGGAAAAATCAAACGGAATCCAATTAAAGAAAAAAATGCATGTATTAGGATAAGCAGACGAGTTAAATATAATAGGAGATTGGGGAATTGAAATTAAAGATAGCGTAGAAAGATTAATCGAAGCAGGAAAAGAGGTGGGGCTGGAAATTAATAGTGCTAAGACAAAATATTTAGTAACAGAGAGTAATAGTATTAACACGCAAAGTCTTAACATACAAAATCTAGAATTCGAAAATGAAGAAAAATTTAAATACATAAGCTCTGTATTCACGAAGGATAATAATATTCGAGAAGAATTTAAAGCGAGGTTGCAATCGGAAAGCGCCTGTTATCATGCTGTAAAAAGGCTTATCGCGTCAAAATTATGATCAAAGGGGATAAAAATTAAAATTATTTTGGCGGTTGTATTGTATGGGTGTGAGGCATGGTCTATGACCTTAGGAGACGAGAGTAGATTTAGAGTATTGGCGGAGAATGCATAACGAGGAATTGCATGATCTCTATGCATCTCCAGATATAGTTAAGAATAGAAAATCGAAAAGGATGGGATGGACAGGGCACGTGGCTAGAATGGGAGAGGAAAGAATGGCGAAAAATATATTGGTGGGGGGGACCGAGTGGGAAACGTCCGCTTGGAAGACCAAGGACTGGGTGAGTGGATAATGTGGGAAGGGACGTGAGGGAGATGGGAGAGGGTAGAGATTGGTGGGTTGTGGCTCAGAATATGAATACTTTTTAGAAGTATGGTTGCTGCGGCCAAGAACTTTCGAGTTCCACAGAGTCACAGAGTTAGATAGATAGATAGATAATAAATAATAAAATACAATCATTTTTTAATTTAAATATAACAACATTGCTAACTTCAGACTGATGACCTCACATGAGAACAGACAGAAAGAGAGACTTTCACGAATTAGTGTTATAGATAAATAATTAATTAGTGATTTCAAAGAAGACTATACTTTTTGGTGAATATTTCTTATTTTCATATTTTTACTTCATTTATTATAAATAAAATATAATCATTGTAAATATTTACTTTAAAAAATATCTATACAGTCAGATAATATATTGTTTTTAATTTACTATAAACAAATATTTTAATTAATTAATAAATAATTTCAAACCCTGAACTAGAAGGAGAAAGATAATTTAACCTACTTTTTATAAAAAAATTTAAAAATATCTATTTTTAATACATTTTTAAATATTCGAATCTATTAATTTGCTTCTTGAATAACGCACAAATAAAATAAAAAATTAAAAAAAAAAAAACAAAAACAAATGATAAAGGATTTTGCTATGCCCAAATCTCGTGAAATCGATCTGACCGTTTCCTAGACAACTAGTTACTAGAGAACCTTGGATGTCCAGGCACAGCCCTCAGCCCTAGACAGTCCCGCTCAGCCCTGGCACCACCCTGAGGAGCTCTGACCCATCCAGCTCCGGACCTTTCAAGTGATGTTTCTCAAGCACCCCGGCTTTGTCTACTTTTCAACCCTCACTCACTCACACACGCTAGTTTAGATTAATTTATCTTTTATTTATTTATTTTTTTTTACTTTACTACATATCTTCCCTGGTTGATTGTTAGATAGTCACTTATAATGTAGTTTTACTCATATAATTTTTTTTTTTTTTTTTTTTTTTTTTAATTAATACTTCAACTAAAATTATTTCCTAAATAAATACCAATAATTTATTTATTAATAAATTAAAATAAATATTAAATAAAATATCCATAAATCTCAATTAATTAAATAAATTTAATTAAAAATAAATTGTACATATACAATAAAATGGTTACAATACAATTTGTTTTTTTGTAAGACATTACATCATTTATAATTCAGCCTTAATAATAAAAATACGTAATATGTAATATTTAGTTAAGTACTAGTAGCATTATAAAATTATATACAAATTAAATAAATTTAATTGTAATTATATTATAAATGTCTATTATGATATTTAGAAATATGTAGTTATAAATAAAAAAAAAATATTTATATATTATATTTAATAATAATTACACATACATATATAAATTATATATATTTGCTTTTTAATATCTAATATTTTTTATATTATTTTTTGAATTTAATAAATTTATTTAATTAGAATTCACTACCAATAACGTTAATATATAACTACTATAATTATAGAAAAATTACAAATCTTCTAATACGTGTATATTTATATCCTATATATATATATATATATATTTTTGCAAATTCTTATAAATTTCATTCAATTTTCTTTAATAGAAAATTAATTTTAAACTTTTTTTTATTTTAATTTATAATTTTTCAATAAATAAATAAAAATTTTAATTAATTTCCATTTTTTTTTTTTTTTTTTTTAGGAATTGGACATTTAAAAAAAATTTAAAAAACATTTAAAAAAAAAAAAACAATAATCTATTAAAATTTGAAAAGATTAGATTTGAAATTTATTTTTTGTTATACATACAATATATATATAAGTATTTGTGTAAAAAATTTTATATAATTTATTATAAAAATTTATTCGGCGGCGGCAATAAATTATTCAAAATATTACTTATAAGGAAGGCTTGTATTACTTTAAAAAAAAAAAAAAAAAAAAAATTACTAATATCAAACTTTATTTTTCTTTGATTTTTATACTCTTGGCTTTAAGTATTTTTGTTTTCAATTTATATTATATTTATAGTTATATTAATGAATTTATGATATTAATTAATTTATTTTAATACTGAAGGTAATCAAAGTCCTGCATCTTAGATAAGTCATAATTAATAAATTTTCTTAGTTCAATGTTTCGCCATCAGAAGCGCTGTTACATATATATAATAGAATTCACAGTTTGTTTTTTTTTCTAGTTTAAAAAATTAAATTATTATCTTGGTCTCAAATGAAATTCAATGGAATTAAATATTAGTTTCAGCATTTAAGTATTGTAAAATTCATTATAGTTTTTTTTTCTTTCTTTTTGTACATGTTTCTACCCGTAGTTAATTAATTAATTATTTCGTATTATAAATGCCAAGAGGTTTTGTTTCAGTTTAAAATCCAAGGAGAGCAATACACTATTCATTCCACACAAAATCCATTTTTTTTTCCCCCAATCTTTCTCTCTCTCACTCTCACATCCCTTTTCCTAATTTGAGTCCTTTATTTAATTTTTTTTCTTTTTTGTTTTAATATTTATTTCTTGTTTGACCTCAAAACCATTTCATATGGCCAAGTCGTTACACATTGTTAGACTATTCTCTTTTATGTTTTAGGCAATTACAGTTGTCTAAAGGTCGATCTTATCTTTACGCGAGATCGTGCATTTTATTTCACAACGGTATTCATCCCAGGCATAATTCTCGTCACTTCTTCATTTATTACCTTCTGGCTTGAATGGAATGCTGTTCCGGCTCGCGTCATGATCGGTAATCTTTTATAAATTTTATTTATAATTATTTTTTCAATTTATTTTTCATAATAAACTTGAATATTGAAATTTGCAATAGGTTTATCTAATTAATGTACAATTATAGTCTATTCGTATCTTAGAAAAATATATGGTAATTTCGGATTTTGATGAAACTTCGCCAGTTGATTTCATGATTAGTTCTAAGAAACTTTTTCCTTAGGAAATTATGGAGTAAACTCCTAGTTTCTGAGATAAAAAGGATTAAAGTTTGGATATAAACTCATTGATATTCTATTTAGCTACCATATTTTATTAGTCTGACCAGCAGAGGGTTCCACTATTTTTTTTTTGTTAGGATTGTATATAGAAAAATTAAAAAAATAATTAATTAAATAATTTCTCTATATTCAAACCGAACCGAAAAAACCGAAAATTAGTGAATAAGTGAATAATTAGTGAATTAGTCAATAAAACATTTCTTAATAGCTGCACATTTCAAAATACATAACCAGCTAGTCTGTCAATCTTTAATTCTTTTTATCTCGAAAATTAGAAGTTTTCTCCCTATATTGCCCAAGGAAAAAGTTTCTTAGAATTAACCTGGTGAAGTTTCATCAAAATCCGAGAGGTGGCAAATTTCGGTAACTATTACCTTCTATTCTAATGAGATAAAAAAAATAAGGTGAATTATCTAATTATATATAATATACTAATGTAAAATCTATTATTCTATTATCTATTATCATTATTATTATTTATTATCTATTTATTCTTCAAAAAACTCACCGTCAACCGAATTTATTCATTCCAATTCTCAAAAAAAATTATGTACATATTTTCTAGAATTGCTTCCAAAACTTTCATCGATTTTATTTAGGCAAAATGGTGTTAATAAACTAATATTTTGAATTTGTTAAACAACAAGAAATTAAACAGTTTTTGACAAAATGTACTGAGAGAATACTGTTGAATTATCGAGATGCAGAAATCAAGAATCGTAATAGTATCCTCTTGAGAAAAAATGTCTATAATATTAAAAAAAAATCTCTTCTTAATAGTTTGGCGTGGAGAAAGAAACTTGTAATATTGTACATATATATTCTAAAAAATTTTAATCTTAATTTTTGATTAAATTATTATACAATTTAATTACCGACCGACGATAGTAAGGGAGGTATTGTTTTCACACCAAATTTCACATGTGGAGATTTTTACATATCTCCACGAATCATGCATTTTCTAAACAGAAAAAAGTATTTTTAGCATGATGTCTGTCCGTCTGTCCGTCCGTCCGTCTGTCCGTCCATATAGATGTGTACAGCCTGAACGGCTCAACCGATTTTGATGAAATTTGGTATATTTACTTAATGCATCAGTGGGATGAATTGATCAACTTTTGGTGCAATTCCGGAAACCGGAAGTGGTAGTATTAGCGATCGACGATAGGAAGGGAAGGGTTATTTTCACACCAAAGGAGATTTTTTTATATATCACCACGAATCATGCATTTTGTATTGGTTTTATCCTCGAAAAAAATCATATTTATTAGTTTTTTCTTGATTTAAAATTATATGACATCATCCAGCCATGCATGACGTCACAGCCTGGTCTTGCATATATATTATAAATAAAATAAAATTAAAAATGTTTATATTTATTATTTATGTATCCATATCTGTTTTTTATTACATTAATAGATATATGAAAATTATTTAAAATTGTTTCTGTAGCTGGAAATTAATTTATTTCAAACCGTCGGTCGGTTCGGACCTGGCCACAGGTCAACTTATTTTTTTTTTACTTTTTAAATGAAAAAAATTAATAAAAAATTGATCTTGAATTTTAGACTTAATATTTCAAAATCGATATTATGACAATATCAATGTTTAGCGACTAATAAAATTGAATTTTAAAAATCTCCGAAAATTTTTTAAATTTGTAAAAAATATAATAAAAAATTAATTATGGATGATTTATATCATTTTTATGAATAAAAATTCTAGTAATGTTTTGTGGTAGGCATTAATAAAGATTACATTTAAAACATAGCTGATGATTTTTCAATAAAATTGTTTTTTTTTTTTCAAATAATTTTTTATGAGTATATACCTAAAGGTATTTTAAATGGGAGTTGAGTGTTTCTTTTTAAAAAATAAATTTATTTAATAAGTTAGGTATTTTTTTAAAAAAAAAAAAAAAGAACACAATCTAAAATTTATTATTAATTAATTAATAAACGAGCCAATGAAATTAAAAAAAAAAATAAATAAATTATATAGGTTCCATACAATTCTGATATCAAAATTTTAAATGTTTTCTATGAATGACCTCAATCAGTTTGATTAGAATTTGATTGGTGCAAAACTCAACTGCCTTGACAAACCCTCCCATTCCATTTTCCTCGTGATCGTTTGGAAAATGTCCATCTGGAATGGACGGCTTGTCATGGCAGGGCATGTCAAACAAGAAATCAAACAAGTCCACGTCAACATGGTCCGAATCACTGGTCTGTTGTTAGGTGTGACGACCATGCTCAACTTTTTCACCACCTCGAACAGCTTCCGCGGCACATTGCCTGTGGTGTCCAACCTGACGGCGATGAATGTTTGGGACGGGGTGTGTATGTGCTTCATTTATGCCAGTCTACTGGAATTCGTCTGTGTTAACTACGTGGGACGAAAACGTCCACTACATAACGTTGTCTACCGACCGGGCGAAAACCCAGTAACTCAGGTAACGCACCCAAAACCAAACCAACCAAACATTCCGACTCCTTCCTGACTCCTGTATGCCTACCTGTCTGTCTTACCTTACCTTACCTTATCTTACCTTACCACCCTTCTCAGACCTTCAAAGAGCAAAAAAACCACATAATCTACAATTAGTCTTACTTACTTAATACCTTATAAAACTACTACTAAATACTATTTAATGATTGATTATATCAATATTCTTTTAAATAGTATAATTAATAATACTTTAATTATTAAGTTGAGGAATTAATAATCTTAATAAACTTAAATTTCTGTAATTACAATTACAATAATAAATAAATAAATTGAAAATGATCAAAAATAGCTCTATACAACAGAGCTATAATAATAAAAACAAATCAATGATAGCATTAAATATTGAGTCCAAAAATATGGGATTCACTTTTATTATTATTATTTTTAAAAGATTACATATTATAATTAATCCATTTTTTTTAGAATATTAATTAGAAAAAAATTGCTAAATATTCACAAACAAAATTTACAAGAAAAAAATAATAAACAAAAATTTCTCATTTTTTTTTTTAATCTTGAAATTTTTCTTTTCTTTTCTTTTTTATTATTATTAAAATCTATTTCTTTAAAATTTAAAAATCCAAATAATTTTATTGATTAGTACCATTTTTATTTATAAAAAGTAATTTAATATAAAAAGAAATGCGTTTATTAATATAAATATTTGTTTAGAGCAGTGATTCTCAACCTTTCTTTTACCGCGGCACACTTTTAATGATTGGCGGCACACAAAGAAAAAGATAAGTGTAAAAGTTTAACATATTGGAAAAAAGTGGATCCAAAAACGGTTTACCTTTTTTTTTTAGAACCAAATTGGAAAAAATTTTGAAAAAAAAGTTCAAGAGCCTCGTAAAATCTCGCGGTGCTTTAAAGTGCCGCGGCACAGTGGTTGAGAAACACTGGTTTAGTGATAGGAGATAATTTTTTTAATCAAAAAAGGATATTAAATAGTAAGGCTAATCAAAATGTTTCCAATTATCCTCTTGTTGATTCATTATCCAAAAATGTCCTATTAAGACCCTCCCTCCTCCCTCTCCTTATTACAACCCTACTAGAGATTCTTTCAGAGATATTTAAATATTTAGGGTAGTTTACTATTATAGAATAGAAAACCAAATAGTCACTGTTATAAACCCCTCCAGTCTTTTAGTATCTGAATTTTGAATTAGATTGATTGTATTTATTTAAACAACATAAACAAATGATAATTTTTTTTATTTAAAAATTTAAAGAAAATATAATATAAATAAATTCTCTAAATAAATTTAATTTTTGATCAATTATATAGTAATTAAATCTTTCTTGAATCAATCTAATTAATATATTTCCTTTTACTAAAAAAAAAAAAAAAAAAAAAAAAAAATTCTACTATTATTATAATTTAACCCCCAAGACTAAATATGTAGATACAATCAGATGGATTGATGATAAAACAATTCACTGAGTTGAATTATTTTATTACTTCCATCTGAAATTTTTGTTAAATGTAATTAACCATTTTATTTTCCTATTTATATATATTGATATTATTATTATTATGTTAATAATATTATATATTATTTTTTTTCTTTTCCAGTATGTTTTATTTTAACTAATTCTTAGTACCTTTTGTTTGTTGTAGATTTTACTTTTTTTAAATTTTATTTAAAATTGAATTCCTATTTTTTAATATATTTCAACTATTAAAACTTATATAGCTTTGTACTACCCTTTTTTCCTAGTAATATAAGCAAGTATAAATTGATTTAATTACTTATATTTATAAAGAAATAATTTTTCTCTATTTGAATCTTCTTTTATAAAAAATAGAAGATGATAAAAATGTGTTAATCACAATGGAAGACATTATAACATTTACACCCATATACAACTGTATTTAATGATATATTTTTTTTTAATTATGAGTAAAAGGGGATTAGGTATATATCTCTTAAGAGTGAAGTCTCTATTTCATTAAATTTAGATATATCTAGTGGTGTATTGGAAGGGGAACGCGGGGGAACGACGTTCCCTTACTTTTTTTTCAGAACCGGAACGCGTTCCAGTACTTTTCCATATTCCGACAACTCCCACTTAAAACTACTATTAGAATTTCTTTATTTTGTCTGTGTTGTAAATATTTTTTGTATAGTAAGAATAAGAAAATATTAAAAAAAATAGTTTGCTGAAAATAGGATTTTTTTTTTGCTCCCACTATGCGTTCCCTTACTTCTTATTTTACCAATACATCACTGGAAGAATCCCGTAAGGATTTGATTGGTTGTTTTTTTTTTAATTATTTTTACAAAGGCGATCTCAATTAATTTAAAATAATAATATACTTACTCCTAATATAATTTAAAATTATTAAATATTTCAAATTAAGTACACAGATAGATTGTACTCAAGATGGAAGGTAAACAAATGATAATATATATATTAGATATGACATAAAAGTATATTCTCCTTTAATTTAGAAACCACAGCAAATATCTAGCAACACATTTAAATAAGACTAATTATTTTATTTTATTTTTTTAATACAATATAATTAATTTATTTCAAATAATTTTATTTATTATTCAAATTATTTGCACTTGGATAGTATTAAATCTTGATCTAATATTAAATTATATCATATACATATGTATACCTATGTAACTATAATAATATAATTTTACCATATAAGATCGCCTCTTAATTGTTTAAAATAATTTTACTCTTATAGGAGTGAAAAAGTACATAACAAGAAATATAATATATTTTCATCAAATGTTTTTTTATTTAATTTATAATTTTTTTTTTTTTTTTTTGTTAAATATGATGTTTAGTCGCGTTGTTGTAGCACTCGCGTGTGTAAAATCAATCACTAAAAACACTTTCTTTACACACAAAACTAAATAAATACCTCACCTAACACTTCATCAAACTCATCCATTACAATTGTCTCTCTCTCTCTCTCTCTATCTCTTTTTTTCTCTTTCTTTTTATTTTCTCAAACTTCTCTATCTTTTTATAATATCATTTTTTTAACATGATTTATATTTTCTCTCATTGATTTTATCCACTGTTCCTCGATTATTTTTTATTTTTGTTCGTCATATTAATTTAATTCATCACTAAATGTAGTTTGGAAGGTAGATTTTTATTTATTAAATATTTTTTTAATGGTTGTTATTGATTTTTTAATATACACGATTTTCTTTTTTTTTCTTCTTCTACAATCAATGTATTATTATATTTATATTTATTTTAAAATATTTAAATTTCAAATAAACAAAAAAAGTAAAAGAAAAATGCACTTTTCAATATATTTATATATATATATATATAATTACACTCACAATATTTATTATTATGTAAATATTTTCATGATATATTCATCAATAAATATGCTGCCATCCTCATTATTTCTATTCTTGTGTTTTTATACAGACATTTTTTCTCATCAACTAATCAACTTATGCATGATTATTTTCTTTCTCTCTCTCTCTCTCTCTTACTCTCATTTTCTTTGCATGTGATATTCATCCCTTCATTTTTTTTTTTGTTTTTTTTTCTCAAAATTGGCACATTTAAAATAAATACATTTTCTGCCAATTCTATTTTTAGTAAAAAAAAAAAAAAATTAAAAACATCTCTCTCTCCCTCTCTATATATATATTTATATATATTCTGTTAAATTATTATATATATATATTTTTTTTATTTATTTATTTATTTATTTTTTACTTATAAGTAATAATTTCATTTAGAATTTTTTCTTCTGCATGTTGTTTTTGTTAAAGAAATGTGCAAGTATCCGGATGATTTTTTTAATTCTGATATCCCCTTCTGTCTCTCTCTCTCTCTCTCTTTTTCTGGAATCTGTCACTCAATCTTTCTTTCTTTCTTACCTCCTATGCAAAGGTAAATTCACGATTAGGGCTCTGATTATACAATATATTTTCATTTCCTTTGGTGTATATATATATGTATATATATATATACATACATATATACATATATATATTTCTCTTTATCTTTTAATAATAAATCGAATTATGGTGTTGTTGTTTTCTCCTTTATGTGTTGTTTTGGCCGAGACTTATCAATGGATAACTTGTCCTGTGAACTCAGGTAAGACAAGTTTCAATTATTCAATAGATGTGTGTCTTTCACTTTCTTTCTTTCTTTCTCTATATGCATGAGGTTTATTTTATAATTAGGTTATTATCATAGTTTTTTTTCTCTAGATAAGAATATAAATTAATATTTCAAAAAATTAATTAAAAATGATTCAATTTAAAGAAAATAAGTACTTATTTTTAAGTTCGTGTTTATTTAAATAATATTTTATAACCAACTATACTAATTATATAACAGAGGATGGCTTGATGGCTTGAGGCTTCAATATTATTATATATAATATCAGTATTTTATTATAATTTTTGTTTCTTTGAAAAAAAAAAAAATTTCAAACTTTCTTTTTGAAAAAAAAAAATTCAAAAAAACAACTAATCATATATCTAAAATTGATAGAAAGGAAATTGATAGAAAAAAAAATAATAAAAATTAAATACTTAAACAAAAATATTTTAATTCAAAATGTAAAATTTATTAAATTAAATATTTACAAAATAAACTAATAACTCACTTGAAAATTTCTATACATGTTTCATACATTTATTGTTAATGTGGTACATAAGAAATATGATTATTTTTACATGAAAAAGAAAAGAACGAGTAAATTTACGTTTTTAATTAATATTAACACAATCCAATTGGTAAAATTACAAATAGCAAATAATGTGAACTGAATTAATATTTTACAAAAGGTTTATTCTCATTTATGTTCTTTTAATTTTATTCATTTTTTAAGCTATTAACTTATCAGTGATAAAACGAAATAGCATTTATTACAATTTCTAATACACCAAATAAACCTATCAATTAGTTAATCCAAAAAAGTAATGTATATTTATAATTTTATTACAATTTTTATTTTATATATTATATGGTTTTGTATTGAATAAAAGTGGATTTTTATCCTATAAAAATAAATAATAAATAAACGGATTTTTTAAAAACAAAATTATTATAATATCTTATCTAGAGAAATAAATGAATCAATCGTAAAACAAAAAATCGGCCAAATAAAAGAAACATTACTTTCTATTAGAAATTATTAAAGGATTATTTAGATATTTATAATATATATATTTAAATTTAAAGGATATAGTTTTCCCCAGAGTTGTTGTCGTTCCTTTCATTTAAATTTTATTTTTCTTAAAGTAAATATTACAGAATAAATTTCTCAAGTTTTTTATAATAATTTATAATATAATTATAAACATCTATTATATTTTAAATTAGGTTAAAAAAATATACATATAACAGTATAAAAATTTGTTAATTTAAAAAATTAAAAAACAAAAATTATTGTCTCTTGATTATTTGCAATTTTATTGGGAAAAATTATTCCGAGTAACACATGTCGCAGTTCAGTCAGTCACTTAAAATTAAAAATATATTTTATTGAAAAAAGTGCCAAATAATTTATTAAATAAAATATTAATAATCTTGTAAGCCTTAAAAAAATTAAAAATTATCTTTGTAATATTTTCTCACATAGTAGCCTTAGTAGATTATCAGCAACCCGATTAGACATTCCTGAATAATCGTTAGTCTCTTCGCCTATTGTATTGTAATATATAAAAAATAGTTTAATCTTTTGACTTATATATAATATAATAAATATATAAATTAGTTAATTAATTATATAATATAATTAATGAAAAGAAATCGAATTTTATTACAACAACATTTGTTATATCTTGATTTGAGTTTTTTACAGAAAAGAGTAAGTAATCTATATATGATCTATAAATCTATATATATATGGTCAAGTTAATATGAAAAAAACGAACGCGAGTCGAATAGATTTCAATACATTCTATCAAAGTTTTTTTTATTAAAAAATAAAATTAACAATACTTACTTATAGTAGAATTAAAAATATATTTTTAGTAAATAAATAAACGCTATTAAAAAGATTGACAAATGTTTTTATAATTATATACAAAATATTTTAGTAGTTTTTATTTTATATTAAAATAGAAATAAACTATTATTACTTATCTATTTGAAAAATAAACAGCTTTGGGTGATGTTTACAAATTTTAATGGAATATATACCATATGTTAAAAAGATTTGCATTAATATATTAAATATATTTCAATCAATATATACTAAATATAAGCCAGTATACCGAGACAAATTTGAAGTTTGTGCTTGCACATTTCTTATAAATTTTTTTTTTACTTTTTATCCTTTCTCTCTCTCTCTCTGTTTCTTTCTCTCTTTATTTCTTCTTCTTCTTCTTCTAGGATAGTTAATAGAATATGTATTATACCTATAAAACAGATGCTTTGTTCACATTACTAAGAAACTATAAATATTAACAATTACTAATTCCTTGCTCCCAAGACTTGAAGCATGAACGAATATTTATAATGTTAAATATTTTTCTTATCTTATTGTATATAATATATTATAATAAAATAACAAATTTCAACAAAAACTTTTAAAAAGTATCCGAGCAACATTCCTTTGCTTAAAATCGCATGTCTAGTCTCAAAACTAGGTAATTTATTTTGATTTCTATTCTAATCATTTTCAATCTATTTACTTATTTCGAATTAATTTATATATTTGTTTTTAATTTTCTATAAATATATAAATATATATATATATAATTCTCTAGGCATGATTCTAAATTTCAAGTATAACATATTTTCTCTCACTCTCTTTCTCTCTCTCTCTTTCTCTCTTTCTATCAACTCTTTTACTCCCACAAATAAATATTATTTATTCATTATTATTATTTATTTATTTTATTTATATTTTATATATTTTTCAATTACAAATTTATATTAAAAAGTTAAAGACACAAATATTTATTATTTATATAAAAAAAAAAAACTACCTTCCAAACTATAATAATAACTTTATTGTACATTATTAATATTATATTATCAAGTCTTGGGAGTTAATACTTATAAAATTATTTCTAAATAAAAATAAAATAAAAATATTTTTTCTATTTGGAATCAAAACAATTTGATCAAAATATTAATTTAGCATTGTACTTTTGAGTAAGAAAAAAAAAATATGAGAAAAATTGATAAAAATTAAAAATTAAAGCCAATTAATTGAATTGTATTATGAAAATTATTATAAAATAGTACTTTTTTTTATTTTCATTCAAACATTGAATTAATAAAGTTGAATTATAAAGTGAAAATGTTTAATGACTTCTCTACTAATTCTTTTACTTTAAATAACACAAATATTTCTCAATTCTCTGAGATCTCAGTTGGATTTTCTATCTCTCCCTCCGCCCACCACCCCCCGATATGAATATCATTCCTTCCTGATGTCTAAAATGTTTTAATGAATGAAACTATCCAAAAAAAAAAAAAAAAAAATCACCACCACTCTAAGTAATGTGAACAATTGTGGAATTCTACTCTATAGAGAGCAAATGCAAGCAAGCAGCAACCAGAGCCAAATGGTATTAAGCAGCCCCAATTGCCTTGGTATATGATCCTTTTCCACATGGACCCTCGGTTCATAATCCTGCCGCCGCCCGCCGCTGCAGCAGCTGACTCCGCCTGCCGCCAACTGCCGCTGAAGCTGCCTCTGCGCTGACTCCATATCAATTCTTGTCCTTTCCACAAACCGTTCCTCAATTTTATACAGAAAAATTAAATAACTATTAAAAAAAAAAAATCATTAGAAGGAGCAAGCAATAATCTAATTGAAAATAAAACATAATTATTAATTATTTTAAAGGATAATAATTTTGCTAAACAAAAAAAAATTTAAATAATAATTTAATTTAAGTATATATATTTTGTTTTTAATAAAATATATAGAATTTAGATTTGAAATAATAAAAAGCAACAAATAAATCAAAAATAAAAAAAAATTCAATAAATTTAGTTAAAAATGCTTTTTTAATTAGATTTTTTTTATAAAATAATATAATTTATTCAAACAATTATAATTAATATAAATGAAGTAACTTTTAAACACTAAAAATAGGTAATGTAATACTTACAATTAGTATACTAGTACTTGTCAAATTATCAATATATGGATGGCTTTGCTATTATGCTCCACTAACAGAAACGAGAAAATGATTAATATACCTATTATATAAAAAAAATAATAATTTTTGTGTTAGTTACGGGGAAATATTCGATAATTGATCCGTTAGAATACCATAAACCAGTGATTCTCAACCTTTTTTTTTTACCGCGGCACACTTTTAACGGTTTAAAAATTTGATGACACACAAAGAAAAAGATAAGTGTAAAAGTTTACCAAATTGAAAAAAAGTGGACCCAAAAACGATTTACTTTTTTTTTTAGAACCAAATTGAAAAAATTAAGAAAAAAAGTCGGAAATGTTTAAGAGCCTTTTTACATTTCTAATAATTTGGCGGCACATTTTTGAAAATCCCGCGGCACATAAGTTGAGAATCACTGATCTAAACCAATAAAATTTGAGAATACAAAATTTCTCCGTTAATTATATTATGTTTCTGTACCTAATTAAGTATTTATCAAAAGTATTAAATAAAATGGTATGTATGCATAAAGTATATCGGAGGAGGGTAAAAGGGTAGTATTTATTTTATAAATTAAAAAAGTATTAATATTAATTAATCATTTATAAGGATTCTGTTTTTTTAACAAAACAAGTAATTTAATTCAATTACGATGAAAATAATTTTTTTGTTTTTTTTTAAATAATTTAGAACTAGTATTGGACATTGGTAGATGATAAGCATGGAAATGGAAATATTGAATATTTTATTAGTATTTAGTCTGATCATAATTAGTAAATAAGTTTTGGTGGAGGAAAACCGTTTGGCTCTGCATTCGAGTGTGATGAATGTTTCTTCTAGGTTTGCTCTTTCTACCTTTCTCAATCTCTCTCTCTCTCTCTCTCTCTTACTTAATTCTTTTCTATTTTCTCTCTCTCTCTCTCTTTTCACCCTTCATTCTTTCTCTCTTCTTTCTTCTTTCTCTTCTCTCTCTCTCTCTCTCTCTCTAGACGACGCCCATCTTTGTTGCAGCGGCTTCCAGCTGTACTCAGCAGGATAGGGATAATAATGGCGAGCCCGCTGGTAAGACAGGTAGCTCTTACGCTCAAGTAGAGGTGCCGCCTGCCATTGTTTATTAAAATCAATTTTAAACTTATCACCAGACACGACTGTTGACTGACGACCCAAAACATAACATTCATCAAAACTATCCTTTCAATTTATTAGAAATCATTTCTAAAATTAAATCCAGTACATTTTAATTTAGTGGTTTCCAACCTTTCTGTACTGGCGCCCCCCTTTTTTTAAAAAAAAATTTTGCGCCCCCCCTTAATTCTTGTAATAATCTAATTTCATAAATACTCACATAGTATAGTAATTTATTTAATGGACTACAAAATCACGCATACACATTACACACCGACACTCACTCAATTAAGCAAAAACATTATTATAGATTTTAGAAAAAAAATTGGTCTAATACATTCGCGCCCCCCTTGCAACAGTCTCGCGCCCCCAGGGGGAGCGCGCCCCACAGGTTGGAAAACGCTGTTTTAATTATTAAATAAAAAAAAAGAATAAATCATTCTTAATAAATACATAATAATAATAATAATAATACTAATAATAATATCCAAGTGCGACACATTAGTATAATTCTAGATCACAAATCCCAATAAATTTATAAATTTGTTTTTAGTTAATTAAATAAATATATATAAAAATAATAAGTTAATATATATTAAGGCTTAAAAAGTCTTCATTTATTTAAAAGTCTATTTAAATTAATAAAAAAATAAACTTTATTTATTTTTAAGTTGGAAAAAAAATTAAATTCCTCAATTTCTCGATATAAATAGGTACATGGTTTAGCGTGCCGCGGCTCGGTACTTTAAAACAATTATTTCTTATAAACTGTGAATATTTAAGATTAAGATTATTATTTAAAATAAATAAACAACAAAATATATGAAACAATTTCAAATAATTTTAAAGAAAATAAATTCAAAAATTAGTCATAAAACATACAGCCCTTAAACGTACGTATTAATGCACCGAAAGACAGAAAAGTATGGCCTGTGGATATAACTTAATATGTATTTCGTAATTTGATTACAAAATATTATTAAAATAAATATTTTTAATTTTATTTTATTTATAATATTTTGTATTTAAGGAAGTGATGTACCCCGTTGCCCGGCGCCATTTTTTTTTTATTATTAAAATTCCTATTTTAAATTAAGAAAAAATTAACAAAGATGATTTTTCCCGAAGCTGAAACCAATACAGATCGATTTTTCTTTATAAAAATTAAATATATATATATATATATATATATATATATATATATATATAAATGATCATTAAATCATTTAAATACTTATAGAGTTATCTCCACGAGGGAAGTTGGTCCCCCACTCACTCATGATTTCTCATAATCAATTTTCATCTAATCAAAAAGATTACTTCAAAATACTCTCAATTTTGAAATTATTTGAGAATTTTTTTTAATATATACTTAGATTATCAATTATGTTATATAAAAATAAATCAAGTTTATTGTATTCTTTATTCAAGAAATTTTATTATTGAAAATATAATTCTAATCTCTCATTGTATTTATATGAGTGTTCTATTATTCTACCATTATTATTCAATATATATGATAATGATATTATTATAAATAATATTTATTAATTAGTATATTTTAGTTAATTATAACAATACTAATTTTCTACTGAAAAGGAATAGTAGATTTGTATCTCTTTCCTTGTTTATGTTTACATGTGCTTGACATAAGTAAACAAATAATATCCCCAATACTTACCAATACTCAGAGACATAAACACACACACACACATACACACACACATAGAGACAACATTTTGTGAACAACCAAACATCAAAACCCATACTCGACTTATAAAGACAAATAAAGTCACGGATCGGTTACATGGTCTCTTAAGCCAGCCATGAGCAGCAGCAACCCCAACGTGCTATGGCCTAAGTGCATGTCTGGACTGTGAGAGAGGACATCCAGACACAGACAGAGGATGTCAGCCTCGCAGAATTCCAATGGAATGTTATTTTGATGCTCTATGCATGTTGCATGTCCAATAATCTCGCATTTTGGATACAAATTTAAATTTTTTCTTCTTCTTTAAACTTGAAACTTTTTTCCTTTCCCCTCTTTTCTCTTTCTCTAATTTTTCTTTTTTTATTTCTTTCATACTTTTTTTTTGATCTTTTTCATTCTTCATCCTTTTTCCTTGATAAATTTAAAATGAAAACTTGGGAATAGATAATAATGAATGGACGAAATGTGAATGAATATTTTATTTTTAAATAGAGATTGAAAAAATTAGCTATCTATTTCTTATTTAATAATTTATTTATTCATTTTTAATAAACTCTATTCAATTAGAATTCTCTTTTTTACTTATAATTTAAAAAAAAAGTTATAATCAATAATATTTCATAATGATTTATATGAATAGAATAGATTTTCAAACAGGATGAGAATTAAATTTATCTCATAACTTGTGTCGAGAAATTAAAACCAAGCTAAGTTAAAAACGCGACTAACTTTTTCAGTTGTCATAAGTAAACTACTAATCCAAAATGGATGATAATATCAACATATGTGTACCAACATAACAAAAAAAAAAAATCGATTATCGAATAAACATAGCCCGCGAAAATTCAAAATTCACTTTTCTTTTGACCAAACCTTGCATTGTAAATGACGACTAGTTATATCTATTTTGAATTTTATCCACGGATAATTTCATCAATTACTTGTAAATGTACTTGAGAAACAAAAAGTATTTTTCATAGATGATTAGGATTTATTTTGTTTCTTGTGTTTATATATATATACATCTTCTCTTTTTTCTTATATCAGTTTTTTTTTTCTTTTTCTTTAAACAGTTGCCAATTTTCATTTAATTATATTGATCTTTAGATTTTCTATTTAGGGCATATTTTGAGGAAGGTTTATACTATAAGGCGTCGGGGGGCTGTAGGGATTTGACTTTCTGAATAAACAAGAGCTTCAAATGAATTTATTATATTTTCCCTTTGAGTTTCCTTTGGAATAGTAAATTTTTATATCATTAGTTAGTTTAATATTTACTTTAATGTGATATCAGAGATATAATGTCTGGTTGAAATTTTAATTATAAAAATATGATCATAAAAACAAAACAAAAATTTATTAAAAACAAATATGATAAAATTTTTATCAAATTCATTAAGGCAAATACATGAAGCAATTATTTTAAAATTTTTTTCAAATTTAAAATTATATAAATCAGCTTTGTTTCTATGATTTTTTTTTCTCGATATTAATAGAGAAATATCTCGTGACATAATATGATTTTTCAAAATATAAATTTATCTTTTGACTGGGTCCTGTTTGAAAATAATTTTCAAAAAAAAAAAAAAAAAAAAAAAAACATTGCCTTTTGATAAATGAAATAAAAAAAAAAGAAAAATAACACACAAATATATATATATATATATATATATATATATATAAATATTATATATTAAATTTTATTTTTTATATTCATTGAAACTTTGTTTTCCTCGTCAAATTCTTTGATTAACCTAAATAAAAGAAAGAAATGTGAATCATCTCAATCTCTAAACTAAAATAAAATATTATTTTTTTTTACAAAAAAATACATAATCTTGTTTCTTATTCCCCCCCCCCCTTCCTCCACACAAAGCATGTAGGTAAAACGATGAGGTGGGGATTTTATTTCATTGATGGCTCGCAGCAATATTCGCATTTTTGAATTTTGATGCAATTCCATAGAATATATTTTATATATATAATATTTATATATATATATATATATATATATATATATTCGAATCGAATCGTGCTAAGATTATTATAACTAGATCATCTCCTCTGCGTAGATCGTTTTGTTTATGCTGTGGTGGCAGAAGAGGTTCTGTCATTCGCCTTTTTTTGTAGATTCGCAGCTCCTGAAATAAACATAATGGATCGGAGAAGCGATATTTTAGTTTTAGAACAAATCGTAGGGCATTTTTGAGAAAACTATAAAAAGCAATCTTGTCTTCTTACAAATAGGAATTCTCTAGAATTATTTTTTATATATTTATTTATTTATTTTCATTTTCATTAATAAATTAATTTCATTTATAAGAAATTATTATTTATTTTTTTAAATTATTGACTGGCATTATGAAAATTTTATATTATAGATAAAAAAAAAAAAAAAAAAAAAATAATATGATACATACATTCCGTCATTCAAAGGTGTTCACTTTTTCATCAATCAATCAATCACTATTTAAATTTTTCTAATTTTTTTTTTTTTTTGTTTTTATTCACTTTTTGCATTCAAAAAGTCAAATTAAATTCGAAATATGTCCTATATGTATATTTTTTATATTTAAAAATATGATTCAATTTCACAATTAAATGATATAATATTTATTCATATTTAAGTAAATAATATAAAGATTTTTTAAAAATCAATTTTATTCATGGATTGATATTATTATATTTTATTTTCAATAATAAAATCTACTTTACATGAACTCTCACATATAATTGCTCTACCCTGGCCTCTTTTTCTTTTCCCATTGTTTTTTTCTTTCTATCTTTCTTTTTTGACATTTTTTTTCCTCCAAATTTAAAAGTTGGTTTTCATTAATAAAAAAAAAAAAAATATTTAAAAAATTATTTTTAGTATTTTGAATTTTTCAACAAAATAATTTAATTATTATAATATATAAAAATGTATTCATTAAGAATAATATAATTTATGTTTATTTTTTTTTTTATTAATATTAATAATATTAATAGTAAGAAAAATAATCAATATTTTCATGGTTTGAGTCTTGATAGATAAATTATCAATAAAATTAATTGGATTTTGGAAATCTTATCGAATCAATATAAATTCATCACAATTCATAAATATAAGATGTATATGAACGTAATTTTTATAGTCAATCAACACAAGTATCCATTTTTCATTGGGCATATTTCGAATGATTGTTCACACAGCAGAATGGATGTCTTTATGTTGACGTTAGTATAATGGATGTCATTCTATGTCAGTTGATCAATGTGCACGCCATTATATGTAAACGCCATCATAATCGATGCGAATCGTCCAAACAAGTCACCAGAAGACATGATGGATTTTTCCAAATGCCATTTCAATTGTTTTTTTTTTTTCAATGTAATTTTATGTCTGTGGAAGCTTCTGATTGTCAATGTTGTTCTTCATTATTATTCCTTGCCAATGAAATATATTGGACAATTATTTTCGTCTAGTATATTTTTTTTTTCATTCGTATTTGGCTTCTTTTTTGGTGAGCGCCATTGTATGTCGATGTTCTCTATTTGTCAGACAATAATTCTATTTCTTTTAAATCATGCTCAATAAGACTTCTAATTTATATTATTTATTATTAATCGTTGATTTTTAGAAATTTTATTGAGCAATTTAATTGTTTATTTCATTTTTGTTTCAAAAGCAAAAAATAAAAAACAAATCAAAACACTTTTCATTTGTAAAATGCCATAAAAATGAGAAAGAAGATTTTTTTAACCATGATTGTTTTTTTTTTTTTTTGAAATTTTTTTTTTCTCTCCGTCTAAATTGAATTGTTTTATTGTTTGAAACAGGTTTTCCACAGAAAGGATGGTACTGAGAGTGAACTTCAATTATTATTGGTATTACTCCTTATACTTACACCTTCTATACATCTAAATATATATATATATATATTTAATATTATAAATAATAAGAATTTAGAAAATTTTAGAAACTGGAACAAAATCTTTGATATATTTTTAGATAATACTCACACAACATAAATCCATCATAAACATTTTCTAATAAGACAATCAGGCTGCGTGCAATTTCTAGTGTTAAGCCAACGAGATTCTGTCAATGCCACCAATTAAATAGAATAGTAATTTCTTCTTTTAATGGACTGGGAATTGGTCCAAATTTCTATTCAAAAATTCACAATCTCTGAGAATTTCAAGTGCATGGCATGCTGAGAGATTCTTTCTTAGAGAATTCTCTCTCTCTCTCTCTGTCTTTCTTTCTCTATCTCTCTCTTTCTCTCATTTTCTATATCTTTTTATATCTATATCTATTTCTATCTCTCCAACTTCAAATTATCGATAAATTGGTCCCTTTTTTGGTTTGACACACATCAGCATAATTCTTACATTCTAATAATAGGACGGCAGAATTGTATTTTTTTTTTTTTAATTATTAGTCTTTTTTTTGAAATTATAATATGGAAGTTATTAAAGGTATTTTGGCTGTGTACCTTTAGTCTAGTATTGACAGACAGTGACAGAAACGCAATATCAATTGCTTCTTTATTTTTCTATTCAACAGATAGTGTGGTTGCCTAATTTAAAGGGGCAAGAAATATTTAACTGATGATATATACATAAAACTAAAAATAATTTTCACAAATTTATTTGTTGATTTGATAAGATATAATCTATTTTATTTTTTTCCTTTATTATTTTAATAAAATTCAATTTAAGAAATTATAATTACGAGGGTGGGGTGAAAAGTTTCCGGCCTTTTTTTTTTGCTATATTTTTCAACATAATCTCCAACAACACTGATACATTTCTCATAAAGGTGTTCTAATTTAGTTAATTAATTCAATGAATGAATGAAGTAATTAATTCATTAAATTAAATTTAATTTAATTTAAGACTCATCAACAGTTATGAATCTACAAAAAAATTCTTTTGGATTACGCCAACAACGCCAAATTGTCGGTAGAAATGGTTTTTCGAAGCAGTTTTTGGTCTAACGTTAGCAAACGCGGCACCCACGTTGCACACAGCTTTCCTTGTTCAATTGGTTGTGCAAAATATTTCGCACACGTTCAGCTGACATCGTACAGGTCTCAGCTATCTTGAATTTTGAAAAATTTTCTTGGTCAGGCAGGAAACTTTTCACCCTACTCGTATATTCAAATAAAAAATAACACAATTTTCAAAAAATGTTGTTAGTACACGATTTTGTTCTTTTATAAATTGACTATTATAATTTATTATATAATTATCAATGCATTTTTAAAAGATTAAAACAATTCTAGAATTAATTATAATTAAATTGTGGATTATTTTCTTTATGAATAATATTCGCACAATCGAGTAGTATAATTCTATTTCCTACTTGTTTAGTATTTTTTTACAAATATGTAAAAAAAAAGAGAAATATATTCGTTCTCGGTTAATCCTGTTTAACGATGCAGTATTTTCATATCATCTAAAACCTTTTTTTTTCATTCCCTGCTCTCTCTCCCCCTCTCTGCCGTTCTTCTTACACTAGCAATTAATGTATCCACCTGATACGTTTACACATACACATACACACCCTATATGAATCAATTGTCTCCTACAAATACATCTCAGAGAATCGAACGCCTGGGACTTTTGCATTTTTTTTTTCTTTCTTTTTTTTTTTATTAATTCATACTTCATAATCATTTTCGATTCAATTCCACAGTTGGCTTTCTATTAAAATCTTGCCAGTCTCGCTTTTAGCTTTCAGTCGCTTTTTTTTATATAATCTTCATTTCAATTATTATTATTATTATTCAATTATACTATATTTAATTCATTATATATATATATTTTTTCTTTATTTAATAATAATTCAACTATTGTCATGCTTTATTATCTATTTATAATGATAATAATAATAATTATTATAAGATCGAATAAACATCTTAATATTCATTTGTTTTTTTTTTCTTCTTTTATTTGTATTTGCTTGAAATAATTAAGTAATTTCATTAAAAAAAAAAATATGTAAATTAATATATAGTAAGTAAGTAGTCTATGAGAGGAGAATGATTTTGAAAGAATACCGATCCTTTCTTCCAAAATCATTATTTTTGCCCGAAGGTTAGGTTTATTTGGTAAGACATTTCTTTATCTTTTATTATTATATCTCTAATGCCAATTGTGACACATAAAATCTCCAAAAAAAAAAAAATTAAAAAAATGTTTTTATATTAATCGGTTTTGAAATATGATTGGTATGTATTTTAATTAACTATCTAATTATACATAGTTTAGAATGCTTAACTCCCGTTTTTTGATTAAGATGAAATATAATTCATAATAATTTTTATTATGAATTTGCTTTGTATTTAGATATATATACATATATTTTTATTTATTTATTTCAAGATTCTATTATATTACAGATTTTTTTAATACTGGCACTTAATCCAAAACGAGGAGTTTATTTTTTTGTTTTTTTTTTAATATTTCTGCATGTATTGTAGTGCTTTTAGGAATAATTCATTTATATTCGAGCATTTATAAATAAATATAAAAAAAAAATTCAGGTAGTTATCCAAGTGGATTAAAAATAAATTAAATTAAATATCATCCACTTTATACTATACTCTGGATTATATCTACCAATAGGATGACTCAATATTAAATTATTTTTTTTTTTTTAATAAAATGTATTTATATGTATTTTTATTACTTTTCTTGTTATATTAGTTTTTTTAATTTTCTTAATTAAATGTTAAAAAAAAAATGTTTTTATCTGTCAAGTATCTTCTATATATTTCCAGAGAAGAAAATTTTTAATATATAAAATGATATTATATTATATAATATACTTAAATACCAAATTTAAAGTATTTTTCTTCTATAAAATATTAAAAAAAAAATTATTATTTTTTCCATCTTTTTATCAATGTTCGGCTGTAATGAATTTCCAAGTGTTTCATTATTAACCCAATTATCAAAAATAAAAAGTTCATTGGCAATTATAATTTTTAAAATTTAAAAGTATGTAGGTATATTTAGGATAGGAACTCCTTATTTAATTTTAAAACATTAAAAAGTAAAAATAAATTTTTAATTATGCGAATTAACTTTTATATTAATTATTTTTATATTAAATTATTTATTTATGTACAATATTATGTACAATATTAAATTTTCATTTATTCTTATTTATTTTTTTTATTTAATATTAATTTAAAAATAAAAAATTTAAAAACAGATCTCAAATAGAATATTTAATATGAAAATGTAAATTCCCCTCTCCTTCTCTTTGAAAAATAAAAATGGCTCAATGTATTTAATAGGTCTGCGCTATAAATTTTAAAGAAGAGCATCAATGTATTCATCTAAAGTTTACAAAAATAAATTCACAATAAGTATAAATATACGAGGGCTATTCGATAAATACTTAGTCTCACCGCCCGATGGCGCTGCTATCACAAATGAGTTTTGTACCATCATGTAATATATTCTTTTACTAGCCTACTGTCAAAGTTTCAGTCAATTCCCTTCAATAGTTTTGTTTTGACAGCCTTTAGAAGCGAGCGTGTCGATCAGTTGTAAAAAAAAACATTTTTTGTTGTACAGAACCAATTTTTGACGGTCACCATCGAGTCACCGTACACAGCATCCAAGAGATCTTAAAATAAGAATCTAATCACCAAACGATATTGTTCTTTTTCCATTTTTGTACAACTCATCGACACGGTCGCTTCCAAAAGCTGTCAAAACAAAACTAGTGAATGAAATTAACTGAACCTTAGACAGTAGGCTAGTAAAAGAACGTACTACATGATGGTAAAACTTTTGTGAAATCAGCGCCATCGGGCGGTGAGGCTAAGTACTTGTTGAATTACCCTCGTATATATACGAATTTTGTTAATAAATATTGTTCATATACAATAATTTATTGATAAATAAATGCAATTCTATTAAAAAGGGGTTGAGTTTTGAGCTGATAAAGTGAAATACATAGAAAAATATTGCTGAATTGATAGAATTGAATTGACAATAATTAATAAAATGGCAAAAAAATAAATAAATAAAATTAAGAATATATTCGAAAGGTAAATTTCTAATGAATAGATGTTTTTTTGAGGTGGATCGTATTTATTTATTTTTTTTTTTTTGTTGATTGCCAATGGACATCGTCGATGGAGGCCTGGGGTTGTCACTCCGGCTGTCCTGATGTTGTTCGTTTGTTAATGGAATGGTGTGCCGGGGAACGCTGCCGCCGCTACTATAATCGGCGAATGCGCTACCCTTGTTCTTGTTTCCTTAGGGGGATAAAACAAATAAAAGAGATACGACGAGCGGCCCCAACGAGATCGTCACGTGTACAAACTGTGGCCCTAACCCGTGTACCCACTCAGCGAATAACGGGTGTGCCGCGGAGGTACGTACGGAGGTACGCTTCATCCAAACTAACATTCTAATCTTCTCTTTCTATATATACTAATTCATTTAACATCATTTAATTAAACAAACCACTTTTTATTTTATTTTTTTATTCATTGTGAACGTTGTTATTAACCTACCTACCATTTTTTTTTATCTATTCTAGATATAAAAATAAAATAAATAAATAAATAAATAATATATATAAAACTCAATGTGTCAGTATTTTTTTTCATTCAAGTGTTATTAGTAGAATTTATAAAAAAAAGGTTTTATTTCATAATAAAATAGAACATAGGAAAAAAATTAAAAAGTTAATGACCAATGTAGATTATAACCTTTATTGTATAAAATTAATTTAATTAAAATAAATATATAATATCCATAAAAAATGATATTCAATAGAAGAGTCTGTAAATAGTTTTTTTTTTTGACTTTATATAGAATCTAATACAATTAATTTATTCATAATTGACTTACGGTTTAATTATATACAAGGCTATCATATATGAATGGTGCGGTTTCAGTAATTCGTAGGAAGATTGTAGGGATATTTCTAAATATTATATTGGTATCTCTGAAAGCCTACAACCCAAAAGTTTGTTTATAAGCTGTTCTAACTTCAACATCAGTTCTTGTAATGTTGTTGCGGTGAGTTTAGTGAGTTACTATGTTCTCTGTTAAAGATAAAGCAAAGTGTGTTTTATTGATGGCTGAATTATCATCCGTAAAATCCGTTTAGTTTAACGTGCGTTACAAGGTCAATTTGGAAGAGATCCACCAGAAATGTAAATCAACCTATGCTGTGGCCTCCAAGGAGTCAAGAACTGACACCTTGTGATTTTTTCTTGTGGGGTTACATCAAAAACACTGTTTATACACAAAAAATTCGCGACCTGAACGACTTAAAAAACAGGATTAATGACAACGATAACCGAAGAAATGTTAGCGAATGTTTGGAGAGAAGTTGATTATCGTTTGGACATTTGTCGAGCGACTAAGGGCGCCCATATTGAAATTTATTAATTATGTAAAAAAACTGTATGAGACGACAAATTAGATTAATAAACAACATTAACTGTAAGTAATTCTGTTTTTCTTTAAACAATGTTTGAAACCGCACAATTCATTTATGATAACCCCTGTATTCATCACTTGGAGAAAGTAAATAAAATATTAATATAAATTACATATTATTATTATAAAAATGAGCTGTTGGTCAGACCCAGAACCGACCGACGATTTGAAATAAATTAATTTCCAAACAACATTATATATATATATATATCTATAAAGTATCAAAAAAAATATTTTTAAAACTTGAATTAAAATGACTAAAATATATTATCTTGGTTTTTAGTTCTAGTTTAATTACTCAATTATTAATTACTACTATATTTTAAGTGAAATATTTTCCGACAATGAATATAAAATTAATACTTTGTAAACTATCACTTCCGGTTTCCGGATATACACCAAAAGTTGATGAATTCATGCTACTGATGCATTAACTAAATATATCAAATTTTTTCATCATGTTAAAAATACTTTTTTCTGTTAACAAAATGCATGATTCGTGGAGATATGTAAAAATCTCGACATGTGAACTTTGGTGTCACGTCGGTCGGTAAAAATCGACAATAATTGAATATCCACCATTGAATATGTAGGTAAATGGTATAACTCACCAATTTTAATTATAAATTATTATTTTATTATGTAACTTTGATAATAAGAAAAGTAAAGAAAATATTTTAAAATTATGATCAATTTATTGCCTATATAATTGATTTTATTTTGATTATTATTTGAATTTTAACAGGTTCGCAAAAAAGAGCCACCCCATCCGATTCGTGTAGCGAAGACAATTGACGTCATTGCCAGAATCACGTTCCCAAGCGCCTATGCTGTTTTTCTCATCTTCTTCTTCATACATTATAAAGGATTCTCGTAAAAGAAACGAAATCGTCCGACCACTGCTCCACGAAGAAAGGATGACAGAGGACCGAAATGACGGCCATTACGAGATTTGTATTTTAATGAATAAAGCTGGAATAAAAAAATAAAATTAAAAAATAATTAACAACACACGGACACTTATAAAAAAAAACATCTCTTTACTTACACAAACACAATATAAACACTAAACACATATACACTAAAGAGAGAGAAAAACACTTAATATGAATCAATTGAAACACAATTTAATATGCATGTGAGGCCATTTAGTTCAAACTGCGATAATATTACTTAAAAAAGTTAAAAGCGATTTGATTTTTATTTTTTTATAAATACGGAGGGGAGATGATATAAAAAGAAAAAAAATGGTTTAGAAGGTTTAGAGTAGTGATTCTCAACCTTTTTTTTTTACCGCGGCACACTTTTAACGGTTTAATTTATTTTTTTTTGAATCAAATTGAAAAAATTTAGAAAAAAAAGTTTAAGACCCTCGTAATCTCGCTGCACACTGGTTGAGAATCACTGGTTAAGAGAATAAGTGTTTCCAAATTATACCATCAAACGGTGATGGGGTGAAAAGAGGGAAGTTTGTTTAATGCAAAAATGTACTATAATCTTATTCATTCGAATATTCCATATACATATACTTTTACTATATTTATTCCAGTCCAAAATAAAAAGTATTTTACGAAATAAATTAAATACATAAAGAAAAAGAAAGAAAAATATGAAAATTATGTATTAATAGGAATGCGAAATACGGTCAGTCTGAAAGACAACAAAAAAAAATAATTATATATTATATTATTCTAAATATATATGTATATTTACTATTTAAAAAAAAAATAAATAAATAAATAAAATTATTTTTATGATTATTCTTAAGATGTGGATCATCATCATATATAATTATTGTTAATTAATTTTTTAATAATAATTTTATTAAATGAAAAATAAATTTATATATTATTATACTATCTACTATATCTAAAGTTTAAAGCAATATACAGTATTAAAATAAAATCATTATTATATATAAATAGTCTTGTTTTAAAAAATATTCAAATTGTGGCAAATTAAATTTTAAAAATTTAATTCTCATATTAGTATAATAAATATATTTTATTTATGTTTAAGATTCCTTACAAAATTCTAGTCAATTTTAATATTAATTTATATTATTTATTTATTTATTTATTTATTTAAATATTGTTAGTTTTAACATTTAAGTTTTATTTTATTTCTAATGTTTATTGTATTAAAAAAATTAAAAAATGAATAAAAACCCGGAATAGGTTAAATAAAAATAATATTATAATTCACATAATTATTATATATTTACCAAATGCCATTTATTTGAATATGCATTGATTAAATTTGAAAATTTAAAAAGGTTTTATTTTATATACATATATAAAATATATTTTTGTCCTAAATACATATTAAATTTTGAATAAAATTATTCAAATTCTTTTATAAAATTTATAAAAGTAATTATTCGCTAATTATGTTCGAAAGTAGATAATTCGTGTTATGTTAAAATAATATATTTATATAATAAAAGACCGAAATGTTGTGTAGTCAATATTTAATAGAGGTAATTATGAACAAATTATCCAAATTTGATTTTTTTTATAAAAGGGGATGAATAGATAATTTTTTTTTTTTTTTAATTTTGATTATTCTATTCCAGTTGAAAATTTATTAATATATAGAAAAAAAAATATACATATTTATTTAATTTTTATTTTTAAAAAAAGAACACCCATATTTCTAGTCTTAACATTGTTATTATTATTTAATAAGTTAAATATTAAAAGTTATTATAAATATTATTAAGTCTATCAAAGAATTAAATATTCTATTATATTTTATTTTCTTAACTATTCAAAAAAAAAAGTATATATATACCAATGTGTTCCTTTTAATTAATCATAATATAATATAAAATTTCAAAATTGAAACTACAATTTTCAAGATATATAAAAAAAAAACAATTATTGATTGTGAAAATTTACAATTTAATTTAAAAAAGATAAATGAAATATTATATATTTCGTATTTGACTAGATTTATTTATTTATTTTAATATGAAAAAAAAACAATCCAAAGATATATTAAGATTTTTTTATCTATTTAATTCGAATTAAAATTTTAATGTCTACAGCTACTAACATCATAATATATATATATATATATATATATATTAATGGTTTTTAATAATTATGAAAATATTAATATTAATATCTTTTGTAATTTTATTATTATTTATTGGTTAATTTTTTGAAAGTAGCAGCTGATCAAGAAAAAAATGTCAAATTTAAATTAAATTAAATTGAAACATCGGAAATTTAATGTCCTTTTTCTCAAAGAATTGATCTATGAGTATCTTTTAAATTATATATCACAGCAGAAAAAATTTATTTAGTTTTATAAAGTGAAATTTTTTGAAGAATATTTGAATCAAAATTAGCTTAAAAATTAATTAAACAATATATTTTTATTTAAGCTTGAAATGTATTGTATCTTATTATGTTATTTATATATACATAATAACAGCAGTGAAGTCGGGCCGGGGGGCACAGGGGGTACATGCCCCCCCCCCCCCCCCAAACATTGTGCAAAAAATAAATTTAAAAGTGATTAATTTTGTAACTGAGAACCCAAAAGAAAAAAAAACATCTTTAAATTAAGTATATGTATAGTCTAAACGTTATGAATAAATAAATAATTTATTTTGACAAAATTTTTTCTGGGGAAGACCCCCGGATCACCCCGTGCCCCCCCCCCCCCCAACATAATAGATCACGCTACGCCACTGCATAACAGATACTTACTTAAATATATATCAAAAAACTATTTTTTATATTCTTCTTATCTTATTCATATATAAAATTTATATATAGATATTATTAGTTTTAAAAAAATATACTTGATAACTATATATACAGTGCCGCCCTAACCACAGGGCTAAATTGGCTATAGCCCCAGGGCGCAAGCCTTTTGAGGCGGCAATTTTTTATTTGCGATATAGTATTTTCTTAGGAAGAAGGGCGCATTATTTTTAGTAGCCCATGGGCGCCGAATTCCTTAAGACGGCCCTGTATATATATATATATATATATATATATATTCTATGATAGGAAAATTTAAAGGTTAAATTATAAAAAAAAAAAAAATAATTCAAATATATTTATGTTACAAATTGTCGAAAAAAAATTAATTGACTTAAAATATTTAATTATTAAATAAATTATATAAACTAACGGAATTGTTAATATATATTTGATAAAAACAAAAAATAATTTAATATTTAAATCAACCATAGAAATGAAAAACTATTTTATTTTTATATATATTATAATATAAAATTTATTTATAATTCGTAAATATAAATTTTTATTTAATTAAAATAAAATATCTATTTAAAAAAAAAAAAATATTCTATATATACTCGATTTATCTATTTGCTTGAAAGATATTTAAAAGGAATACATCGGTATAAATGTTCTTTACGAAACATTTCAGCAAATTTTAATTTTTAAGTTTTTTAATTTTTTTTTTATTCATATTCAACAAATAAACAAAATTAATCTATTTTGATTACTTATATAACTATATATATATAAATACATATGAATTTGTATAAATATTAGAAAATAAATATAAAAAATGCCTGAATTTCAAATTACATTAGTAAAACGCACAAATGGAAATAATAAATTTTAAATAATATAATATTAAATACAAAACAATATACTTACTTAAAAGTATATAAACCTTAATATATTGTAAAATTTTAAAATATTTATGCATAAATACTTATATATAGTAAAATAAAATTTAATAATAATAATAAATTATATAATATATATATATAATATTTTCAGATAAAACATAAACATTTTTTTTTTTTTTTGGTTTTTTATTAATTACTTAAATTTTAAAAAAATAATAATTTAATTTATTCAAAAAAAAAATTAAAGAAATACGAGAATAATTTTACTAGGAAATTTAAAAATTATATTTGTAAATAAAATGTAAAATTTGCTATACTTTTTTTTTGTGTTCAATAATTCTATCGGTTATTAATGATTACCATTTTTTAAAATAAATAAATATAAATTTTTAATAAAAAAAAAAAAAAACTCTAAAAATACAAAAAAAATATATCTCGTTAATATATTAAAAAGAAATTATATAAATAATTTGAAAGCAATAAATAAATAAATAAATAGTGTTACCTGCTCCCTATTGTAAATAAATATAAAATAAATTATTAATAATGATTAGCAGAGAGACCTGGAAAAAAAGGTCGCGGGTTCGAGTTCGGGTATTGATTAACATTCCTATTTTTTATCAAATTAGTTAGAAAAATAGTTTTTGCAAGAGAATTTTAATCTTATTTTTTTCTCAGACAATGCCTTAGGATTTGAAATAAATTGAACTTAGATTTTACTTAAAAAATTAGAGTTCTATAGGAGATTGTGCGTTTTATGTATAAAAAAATAAATAAATTTATAATCAATTCGTCAATTTGAAAAAAAAAAAATACATGCAATAATTGATTTTGAAAGATAAAAATATAAATTAAAGATAAAATTATCCCATTTTAGAATTTAAAACTTTTTTATGCTGATTATTTGGTTTTTAAAATAGATTTTAATAATGTATATTAGATAAATATTAGTCTTTATATATATATATATAAATATAAAAATATTTTAAAGATTTAATTCAGTTAACAAAATATACATCTGAAAGGAAAAAAAGGCCTAAAATCGTAGGATATCTATTTCAAATGATATTTGACATGGATTAAATCAATGCTTTGTGAATATTTGTATATAAATAAAATAATAATACATCTTTGAAATTATATTAATTTATTTTTATTTTATTTTTAGGGTTTTTGTTTGGTTTGTGAGTGTTTTATTATTTATAGTTCAGTGTTTTTTTTTTTTTTTTTTTTTTTGAGAGCTATATTGAAAAAAGTCGGGAATTTCTCTTGGATATGCTCGCGCCCCACAGGTTGAGGATCGCTGTTAGTTAGAGCCATTACAATTGTTTGAAGAATATTATACGAAAAATGATATTTTGAAAAATTATTTATGTATTTAAGATTACATTTACAAAATAAATTTATATGTAATTAAAATTAAAAACCTAAATTCTATTAAGTAATTAAAAAAAAAAAAAAAGTGAAAAATTTTATTTCATTTTTTTAAAATTTGCTGAAAATATGTTTCAAAAAAGAACAGTGATAATATATATATATATATGCAATTTTTTTTTGAACTAGAGTTATGAAATAAAAAAAAAATTAAATTTATATTATTTAAATTAAACATTTAAATATATATATATATACAGTGGCGTGGGCCGGGGGGGGGGGGGGGGCCCCGCACGTGCCCCGCCAAACATTGTGCAAAAAATAAATTTAAAAGTGATTAGTTTTGTAACTGAGAACCCAAAATAAAAAAAAACATCATTAAATCACGTATAAGTATAGTATAAACGTTATGAATAAAGAAATAATTTATTTTGTCAAAATTTTTTCTGGGTGAGACACCCCCCCCCCTACACAATAGATCACGCTACGCCACTGTATATATATTCTAATGGGTTTTCTTTTATGAAAACATTTTATTTATTAAAAAATTTATATGTGTTTATTTTTTCTTTTCTTAAATTAACCAAAAATAAACAACTTTTCGGTCTTCTCTTGTTAAAATTTATTTTAAATTTTATATTACACGTATTAAGAAAGAAATTTAATTTAAATAATTTTTATTACAAATTTTTTGAATTTTGAAAAATATAATTATTACAGAGAATAAATTTGATTCTTTTCAAAATTTATTTCTATCGTTATTAGTAATTATGTAATTATGAAAAAAAAATTGAAATATTTTGAATTAATATATATATAGATATATATATATATATGCAAAATATCGCGGTTTTAACTAAGGCTTATATTTTAATAAATATGTATATAATATATATATATATATATATATTAATATATATATATATACAAACAAAAATAATCTTATATATAAACAGACAGAAATTTATTAAAAAAAGAACTAAATCTTATTTTTCTTATATAAATACATTATAAATAATAGAAACTTTTTTCATACATCAACACTCATATTATCTAATACATTTACAAAAATATATTTTTTTTTCTTCATAATAAAATTTAGATCTCTTAATTCAGTGGTTTCCAACCTTTCTGTACCGGCGTCTCCCTTTTGTTAAAAAAAATTCTTGCGCCTCCCTTATGGTTCAGAGCATCGCAAAATCATTTGACCTTTTTTTTAGAACAATATTGAAAATTTTTTAAAAGTTTGGCCACAAAATCATTGACAAAAAAATTGAAAATGTTCAAAAGTTTGGATACAAAATCATCTTAACTCTTTGTTTTTAGAACCATATTGAAAAAAAAATCAAAAATTTTCAAAACATTGTGGGCACTTGAGATACCTTCGAGGGCACTTGGAATTGTTCAAATACCTTCGCGCCCTCTTGCAACAATCTCGCGCCCCCCAGGGAGTCGCGCCCCACAGGTTGGAAAACCCTGTCTTAATTTATAATAAAAGGCAAAAGAGACTAATAGAATTGTGAAAGGTTATTTTGACAAGGCAAAAATCTCCCTCTTCTACCCTAAAATACCAATTGTACATTAAGTACAATATTAATAGTCAATTGAAGAGAAGTGGAAATGCCAAAGCAATATGTTTAAACCGTTTGAACGTTATGAGTTCTCCAACTCATCTGAGACAAAAGACATTTTTTATGTTTTGCTCTTGTTATTACTTTTGTTACATTTATAATATATATATATATATATATTATAGTTTGTTTTGTTTTTTGACGTGTTGACCTTGTCTGCATTCCATTCTTAAAAAAAATAAATAAAATAAAATAAAAAAAAATATTTTAAAATCTTAAAAAAAAAAACAAAAAAAAAGACAAAAAAAAAAATGAATAAATTATTTTATGAATTTTTCTACAAAACATTTTTGGAAGTTTGTATGATAGGTTAGAGTGTTTCTTGTGGCGTTTACTCGGAGAAGTAATTGATTCTAACTTTATATAAATCGAATAAAGTTAGAAAAAAAAGGGTTAATAATTTTAATGTTTAAGAAATTTTTTATAGAAAGATTCGTACCGCTATAATTCCCCCCCAAATGCTCCCTATTAGCTTTGCACTTATTCAAATAAATGAAAAAATCTTTTTACTAGAATTTATCAAAACTACATAAAAAAAACAAAGCAAAAATAAAAGTAAATGCACATTATTAATTAATATACGAGTATATTGTGATTCTTTCCATTTTTAAAAAATAAAAAAAAAATGATTCAGAGTGATGTTAAATAAGGCCAATGGTGTCTTTTTATAATGAAATAAAATGTATAAATTGAAATAAAATTTAAAAAAAAAAAAAAAAATTTTTTGAATAATTCACTCTATAAATACATTGGGTAAAATATATATATAATATTTATACATCGAAAATTCTATAAAAATGTAAATTTTTGAAATAAGGTGGCCTCCCAAATGTATTTTATTTATTTATTTATTTATTTATTTAAAATTTAAAATTATTTTTTAGCAGCAAGTTAAATTAGAATCCTTCCGTCCTCCGAGATAACATCTTAAAAAAATTAACATTTAATAAAATTTATTAAGAAAAATATTGTTTATATTTTTCCCATTGTATATCAATATATATATATATTATCATAAAATTGTAAAATCACTCACTAAAAATTGTGCCTTTTAAGGCAAAAATTTCTAAAAAAAAAACAAAACAAAAATATTCTAAAATCAATATAAAATCTATATTTACTAATTATTTCTTTCTAAAAAAGAAAAATCTAACCAAAAAAAAAAATATTCTATAAAATAAAAATAAAGTGATATTGTATTCTTCTTTTTTTTTATTTTTTGTAATTTTCATTATTCACGCACATTATGTTAATTATTTTTTTTTTATTATTAAATAATTTGTTAAAGAGCTTTTCAATATCGTAAATATATCGTTATTCTGATTTATTAGTGAAAAAAAAGCTTTAAAAAAATAAAAAAAATAAAAAAAAAATATTCAATTTAATTTTGATTATTAGAAAGAAAGATTGATCCATTTTTAATAAGAAAACCACCCTCGAATGGTTTGTCTTATATTAGAAATGCTTGACTGAAAAAAATACAAAACATTATATTAGATTTGTTCTATACAAATTTTAAATCTTTATCTATATCTAATAATGAGTTAAACGTTTATATTTATACTTTTCTATACTTAATAAAATAGTTAAATATAAAAAAAAAATAAACATCAATTCAATATTGTATTTTTTTTTTCTTATTTCTTTAATTTAAATTTATACAGGGTGTCCCAAAATGAAAGAGGAGATTTCAAAGAATGCCCAAAATGAAAGAACTCATTTCAAAGAATAAATGAAAGAACAGATTTTAAAGAATATCCCAAAATGAAAAAACAGATTTTAAAGAATGTCCCAAAATGAAAAAAAACAGATTTTAAAGAATGTCCCAAAATGAAGGAACAGATTTTAAAGAATGTCCCAAAATGAAAGAGCAGATTTGTCTGTAATACTGAATTGAAATCTTCTCTAACATTTTGGGACATTCATTAAAATCTTCAAAGATTTGTCTGTAATACGAAATTGAAATCTGCTCTTTCATTTTGGGACACCCTGTATTTAGTATTTCTATTAAATGAATTTTAAATATATGATAACAATAAATCAATAATTATAAAAATGATAAAATAGATGGCACAGTAAAAATTCATTCCTTACAGTTAAATTCGGAGGAAAAATAATTTTTGCAATATACTTGATAAAAAATTATATCCTACTATTGAACGAATAACTATTTATTATTATTTTTTTTAGATTACATTACATATATTCAATATTTAAAATGTATACTTTAATAATAATAATAATCAGTGGTGTATTGGGAGGGGAACGCGGGGGAACGACGTTCCCTTACCTTTTTTCAGAACTGGAACGCGTTCCGACAACTCCCATTTAAATCTACTGTTAGAATTTCTTGTTTTGTGTTCGTTAATATTTTGTATAGTAAGAATAAGAAAAAATAAAAACTTATATATGAAAAAAAATAGTTAGCTGAAATAGTTAGCTTTTTTTTGCTCCCACTATGCGTTCCCTTACTTCTTATTTTACCAATACACCACTGATAATAATAATATATTTATTTCTAAAAAAAAAAAAGAAAATTTTTTATAATTTATAAAAAGAGAATATAATATATTTAACTTAAAATTATATTTTTAAGTTATTGAAAAGTTCTTAGATTCAACTTTCTTGTATTATAAAATCACACCTTTTTCTTTTATTTAACTCATTTGAAATAAAAAAATAAGAGCTAGGAATGTTTTGAAATATTTACCTATAGATGCCTTCAAACTTAAAATTAAAAATAAATAATATTTTTTTTTTTTTTTAAATTTTAATTTTTTATTTTTAATAGTATGTAAGATATATTAAACGAAAAAGAAAAATTAGATTAGATCAAGATAAACAAAAAAGTTTTATCTAAATCTAAAAAAAATAAAAAAAATATAAAATATAAAAAAAAAAAAAAAAAAAAAAATATAAAATAAAATTTTTTTCTCAACTCTTGCATTATTATATAAAATTCTAACTTAATATGAATAAATATGAATGCTTTGTCAAAGAAAATAAACTTGTTACTAAATTTTTTCTTGTTGAAATCACCATGTTATTTCTATATCTACTTGCACCATATTATTAGTTATTTTTATTACTATTTTAAGATTAGTGATTATTCATTGTATATATTAAGCTGTAAATAATTTATGGTACCTAATATGTATTTTTTGGAAAAACAATTTTCAATACACCATTAACAAAATTTCTTTAAACTTCGTTTTATTTGTATTTTAAATTCTCTCCTTACACACTCTTGAAGCAAAAGAAAAAGTAAATATAATTCATAGCTCTTACAATAGGTTCAAATTTTCTCTTCCTATTGGTGTACTCTTCCGGTTTGGTTTAAAAACATGCACCATTTTATAGTTACTAGTTCAACCACTAGATATCACTACCATGTCAATTTAATTCTTTTTAATTTCCAGAAGGTGCTGCTACCTGGTAGCAGGAGCTGCTATCTCATAATTATAAACATAAAAATATGCATGTGTATATTAATAAACAATTTTGAAATATTAATAATTACACACTTAAATTTATTTTAAATATATAAATAATAATTATAATATAATAATAATAAAATTGAATTTCATATGATTTATGAAATAAATTTTTGTTTTCCATTTTATATCAAACTTATATATATATATATAAACTAACTTTTCCATCAATTTTGATAATATCATTTCAATAATTATTAGTAATTTTTAACTGATTTTTTTACTTTACAGCTTTATTAACTTACTTCTCTTGGAATAACAATATAATGAAAATATGAGTTCAGAAAAAAAAAATACATTCTTAAAAGTGTTAGCGTTATAATAACAGATAATCTTAGAACGTGTGTAAAGATGGTCCTGTAATTTATAATCTAATTTATAAGGCGTAGTTAAATATTGTGCTCCTTGTAGTATTTTTTGTTTACTTGTTTTTATACCCTCTCCCATCTCTCACAACGATCCTTCCTAAATTGTTTACCTGATGCGTCCTTGGTCTTCCAAGTGAACGTTTAACAATCGGTCAACCCACCAATATATTTTTTGCTATTCTTTCCTATTCCATTCTTGCCACGTGCTCTACCCATTTTATCACTCTAACTATGTCTGGAGATGCATAGAGGTCATGCAATTCCTCGTTATGTAGTCTTCTCCAGTAATCTCAACTTTCCTTGGCCGATAAATGATGCGAAGAATTCCATTCTCAAAAACTAATAATCTACTCTCGTCCCCCAGTGTCATAGACCATGGCTCTCATCCATATAACACAACCGGCAAAATACTTGTTCTAACTATTTTAATTTGAATTCTCCTTGATAATAATTTTGACTCGATAAACCCCTTTACTACAAGGGGTGATCAAATGAAAAGGTACGAAACGACAGGGTGGGTACAAATATTGGACTTTATTCAAAATATGGACCATAGGCCAGAGCAGAATTCCTTGTTCCCAGATTTCGTGTGGCCGTGACGAGATCTAGTCCTTCACAGCATCCTTGAGTATGTCGTCCTAGTTGAAGCCCTAGTAGTCCCTTTCACGTGACCTTTTTCACTACTTCAACCATTGTACTCACTATGTCGTTTGGTATCACAGACCATATCCGTATCTGGTACCTTTTCATTTGATCACCCCGTGTACATGATAACAGGCGTTACCCGATTGTAACCTCGATTTAAATTCTTCTCGAATATTATTATCCTTCGTATTAATACATATATTGTAAGGATATAATTCTTTTCAAATAGAAGTTGATTATTCGGTTTAGTTTTAAATATTTTCAAATTTCAATTGCACTTGATTTTATAATTATAAATAATTATAATGTATCTGGAGATAATAGAAAATGGATGATGATGTTGCAATGATTCTAATATAGTATTTTTTATTTATATTTTTAATTCAGAGTCGTGGCCAATCACTAAGTCTCGAAAATCAATTACAATTAGATTACAATTATGTTCTAAATGATGAACCTATTTTCAAAAATTCATATTTATTAAAGTACAAATCCAAAATTAACAATCTTCATACTAAACTTTATAATTTTGGATTTATACTTTAATAAATATGCATTTTTACCGAGCGACGATAGTAAGAGAGGTATTGTTTTCAAACCAAATTTCACATGTGGAGATTTTTACATATCTCCACGAATCATGCATTTTCTTAACAGAAAAAAGTATTTTTAGCATGATGTCTGTCCGTCTGTATAGATATGTACAGTTTGAACGGCTCAACAGATTTTGAGAAAAATTTGTTATATTTACTTAATGCATCAGTATGATGAATTGATCAACTTTTGGTGTACATCCGGAACCCGGAAGTGATAGAATTAGCGATCGACGATAGGAAGGAAAGGGTTATTTTTACACCAAATTTCACATGAGGAGATTTTTTTATATATCGCCACCACGAATCATGCACTTTGTATTGGTTTTATCCTCGGGAAAACCATCTTTATTAGTTTTTTCTTAATTTAAAATTATATGACGTCACCCAGCCCTGCATGACGTCACAGTCAGCTCCTACTTATATATTATAAATAAAATAAAATTAAAAATATATATGTTATATCCATATCTGTTTTTTATTGCATTATTAAATATATTAAAATTATTTGAAATTATTTCTGTATCTAGAAATTACTTTATTTCAAACGTCGGTCGGTTCTGTGCCTGGCCACAGGTCAACTTATTTAAAATGTGTTCATCATTTAGATTTTAGATAGAATAATTGGATAGAATTTTCGGAGAGTAATTAAGAGAATTTTAATTTTTTTTTTCAAATTATATTTATTTATTATGGAAATATTATTATAAAATGTTATACAATTATATTTATTATATATACATTATTTATACAACACAGTAAGTAATTTAAGTTAACTTAACTTTTTTTTATTTACTTTATATTATAATTTTTATGAACATTTAAGTTTTTATTTAAAATGTAATTTATATATAGTTTATTTACATTTACATATATTTATTTATTTCTGTAATATATTTTATATTATTAATATTAAATAAATGTTTGTTCACAAAAATATTAATAAAAAAATATACGATGAGTGTACGGGAACCATTTTTCCTTTCCTACTGAGCCAACTAATTTCAGGCTACCACTCTTTTTTTAATTGTATTTTTTCAATGTATGATGAAGTACAACTAACAAAAGAAGTTTGTTTATATGAAAACCAATTGGGAAACTAATAGTTGCTACTAATAATATACCTATATATCGGCCTTGGACTTTCATCAGAAGCAGACGTGGATCAGTGGAAGTGTTAGTGCCAAGGATTCTTCGGAGTTTTGGAAAACACAGAAAATCCAAATCTTCCAACCATTCAACCCGAAATTCCAACATCGACTCTTGGTCCAGAACCCCAAAAAAATTATCTTTAAAATTGGGCCGAAACGCCAAGATTCATTACTTACAATTAAACGTGAAAATAACCCGGAAATAATTTTTCATAATAATAAAAACTTTCACGGAAACCTAAAAGTACCCTAAAAGTGGTCCGCGACAACTTTCGACTTTTGTAAAATGTTTTTACGCAATCAGACTTTCGACTTTTTTTAAATTTTCAATTTGTCTCTTAAAAAAAAAGGTAAAATGTTTTAGCGATCAGACTTTCAATTTGTCTGCGACAACTATTTTTGCGGACCGTGCCAATTTTCTGCCTAAATTTGAACCTTGCTTGTTCGGTCCAAGTGTACCTATGAGTTTGACAACCTGTGTTTGGTTATTTCAATATTATTTTTAAAGAAATATTGCTATATGTACATTAAACTTTTTTTTAAATACAAATTCAAGTATTCATCAAATAATTAAAAAAATATTTTTTTATAAAAATATAAAAGATTTAAACGTATACAATCAAATCAATCAATTTCAAGTTTTCTAATGGATCCTTGAAGACCAAATACACTTCCACAATCTTTAGAAGCTTCAAGGCGTAGTTTTTCATTGACTCGAAGTTTTTCTTCGGTTTGAAACCACTGCCTGGTCTCTTCTTTTAATAGACATTCTATTTGTTCATCTACATAGATAAAACATAATTAAATATAAATTATTTTACATAGTGTGATTTTTGTTTAATGTAATTATATATCTATCTACAGAAAGAAGTATAGAAAAAGATTTTTGATTCAACATTACTTAGAATTTTAATTTTTACTATCTCGCCAGTATTGCGATCACGAAAATTTTCGATGTCGAGATTTGGATGTTTTTATACGTTTGGAAGGTTCCTGAATCATTTTCACTAAGGTTGAAAAAAATGTCTGTGTGTGTGTGTATGTGTGTATGTATGAAGACAAGATTACGCAAAAACGATTTGAGCTAGAATAATGAAATATGGTATACGGGAATTATTCAAAATTCGTAGTTTTCTATCAACTTTTGAGAAATGTAGAGGGTCATTACCTACAACGTTTTGATTTTTTTCCTCAAAACTGACCGTAAAAATAAAGATATATGTTTGATAGTTTTTCACATGATTAGAAATTGTATAAAACTGCTATATATAGAATTTCAGTTTGATTGAATCGCTGAAAGTACCAGAATTAATTTTTTTAACACTGCAAATCACGCGCCAACACGTGACGTGGTGCCATCAACAAAGAGCAAACATGTGCTGATTTAATAAATATTATTTATTAATTTTAATATATAATTTATAATTAATTAAATTTAATTTCAATAGAATATATGTTAATTAATCCAATTGAAATTTGCGAGATAGTCGAGTGGAGACACTCCAGTTTTTTTTAATATACATCTCTTTACATTTCATAACCATGAGAATTAAAATCTATCGATCTATCTCTCAGCGGAACTCAAAATAGTTCTTGGCTGCAGCAACCACATTTTTCCAAGTGTCCCTATTTTGTGTCATTACCATCCAACTCTTACCCTCTCCCATCTCTCTCACGTCCCTTCCTACATTGTCCACCCACCGCGTCCTTGATCTTCCAATCGGTCTCCCCACCAATATATTTTTCGTCTTTCTTTCTCTCCCATTCTAGCCACATACCCTGCTCAACGCAACCTTCTCGGTACCTAAAATTAGATAGAGCACTCTTCTTCTAGAGCAGGGGTGGGCAAATACTTTTAAGAGCGGGCCAAAATGAAATTTTCAAAATGTCTTCCGGGCCGAAAACACCAAACCGCGACATTTGTAAGAAAAATTTACCCTTTTTAGAGCTATATTGAATGAAAGATCGAAATAAAAGCTAAACTTTTTCAACAGACCGGCGGGCCGGATAAAATAAGCAAAAGGGCCGGATCCGGCCCGCGGGCCGGCTTTTGCCCACTCCTGTTCTAGAGCCTTCTTTTTTAAAATTTAAAATAATAATAATAATAATTTAACTAATAAGAAAATATAGTATTAATATCTATATAAATTATTAATATACAAATTAATTACATTAGTAAACCTATTACATACAGATTTGGAAGAAAATACTTTGCATTATTTCAGATATTTAAATAATTACAATAAAAGTAATCACTCATAAAATAATATTAATAATAATAATAGTAATAATAATATTAGATTTAAAATTTTTAATAGTATTACATACCTGCATCTTGGAAGATACTTTTCTTCCCACCATATTCGGATGGGAATCTTTCAGCCGGAATTATATCCTTCATATCACTTACTGGACCATGGAAATGAAGCTTAAAATTTATTAGAAGGAAAACAAAAAAAAAAAAAATTAAAAATCAAATTCATTAACTATTAAATATAAAACTTTTAAATATAATTATTTACTATTTTAAGAATCCATGCTTTCAGGAAAGGCCTCGTTAATGCCATAAGTTTTTCAATAAACGGTTGAGTATTTATAACATGAATTGCTTTTAATTTAAAGTATAATCCTTCCTAAAAATAATATGTTTTTTAAAAAATATTTTAATAATATTGTTATCAGTGGGAATACTGAAGAGTGTTAGAGGAAATGGTTAAAAGAAGGAAATTATTATTCATTCGATTTCGTATAAGTATATGATTATAATTTTTATAAAATTGAGAAATTTTCAAGACAAAGATTATTTTAAATTACACGTAAAATAAGAAATATTTAAAACATTTACCTGAACATAATTTACTTACTAAATTAACTTACTAAATTAATTTACCTGAACATAATCCGCATACTTTTTAAAAACAAGTAAATTAAATTTACTTAGATGAGCTAAAGTCATTTGCGCCATATCGACCACTACAATAACTCTAAATGAAAATGAAGCAAAAAAAAAAAAAATTAAAAAAAAAATATTTAAATTATATTTTTAAAATTATTTTATTTAATTTATGAATTAATATAAATAATATGAAATAATACATTAACAAAACATCCCTATTAAGAGTTTTGTTAATTTGTTCTGAACACACACAGTTTCATTTAAATTCTTTTAACTAAAATAAATAAGAAAAAGAAAAGAAAAAATTGCATTTATTCTATTGAAACTTACCCCTTAGGATTTTTTTCTTGAAGAGAATAAATATAATCAGCTTGAATTAAAAAACATTTTATGGATTCGGTATATTCAAAATTTGCCACATTATTATCTTTTAATCTTGAAAATAATACTAAATGATCTTTGATTGTATCCTTATCGAAAGCATAAACTAATCTATAAAAATACATACAATATATATATATATATATTTATATACGAGGTCTGTTAAAAAGAAAATGTGAATTTTAAATTTTCGCGGGCTGTGAACATTCGATAATCGAAATTTTTTTTTGTTATGTTGTACACATATGTTTCTCATATGTTGACATTATCAGCCATTTTGAATTAGTAGTTTGTTTTGGACAACTGAAAAAGTTAGTCACGTTTTTTGTGTTCTTCGATTTTTTACTTTTATACGCATTATGAGTCGTACAGTTAATCATTAATACTACAAGGAAGTTATGCAACGTTTGCGTGAAGCAATACGGTTCAAATTATGGAAAAAAAATCATGGATAATGAACCAGCTCCCATATCACTGCTTGTTCGTGATATTTTGGCCAAAAACAACACCGTAATCATGCCTCAACTACCGAATTCACCAGATTTGGCTCCCTGTGACTTTTTCCTATTCCCAAAACTGAAGAGACCAATGAATGGAAAGCGTTTTGCTATAATTGATCATATAATGGTGGAATCGAATTACGAGCTGATGGTCATATTAAAAAGCGATTTTGGAATTACTTAGAAGATTGGAAGAAATGCTAGCATAATTCCATTATATCAAAATTCACCTTTTCTTTTGAACAAACCTCGTATATATATTATTTATACTTCTCTCTATTAATTAAACAATAATCATAATACATACACATTTCTTAAATGTTTTTCATTTAATTTTGGATCGCGATTAATGAAAAATTCAGGACTTAATGTTTTCATTGTAAAATGCAAATCAATTAATTCCTTGGTGCGTTCGATACTTGGTTTTTTTACATCGTAAAACAATTGTAAATGTTCATCTGTAAAGATATATAATATATATATAAATTATTAATTGTTTAGAAATTGATAATAAATTAATAATATAATAAATAATTGTATGAATAATAAAAACTAGATAAATTAATAATTTAAAATTGTTTGTTTTGTTTTTTTAATTAATTTTATTACAATAAAATTTTGTAAATTATTACCCGAAATGATAGATCAAATTTCAAAAAAAAAATAATCGTTGACTTGATAAAGATTAAATGATATCAAATTATTCAAATACGGGGATGAAGAAAAAAATCAATTTTAAAATTTTAAATTTTTTTTAAATTTACACTATAACCTGTATTAATTAATTTAACGTTAAAATTGTGCTTCTTTTATATTTGTTTTTATTTTTTTATTTGAATTTAATTTTGTTATATTACTATGATTATATGATTTTAATATTAAAGTGTAACCTAAACCTGATCTAAAGGTACAAATATCTGTAAATAAATAAATAAATAAATAAATAAATAAATAAATAAATAAATAAATAAATAAATAAATAAATAAATAAATAAATAAATAAATAAATAAATAAATAAATAAATAAATAAATAAATAAATAAATAAATAAATAAATAAATAAATAAATAAATAAATAAATAAATAAATAAAAATATTGTATTTTTTATAAATACAATATATATATATATATATATTCTATTTTCTATTCTATATAATTATACATAAAATGAATTCAAAGCCTGAGCCAAGTTCAGTTAAGAAAGCCTTGACATCAAAACGCACTGATGCAGTTAATGGATAAATGTTATACTAGAATTAGTGATCTGGTGCATTGATCTTTGGTATGAAGTTATTATTAAAAGAAATATAATAATAAATGATTCGAAAGCTTATAAAATATGTTAATAATAAAACTAAAACACACTGTATATTAATTAATAAGAAAAAAATGAAATTTAATTATAAAGTATTTAAATTAAAATTTATACTTGTATATAAAAAAATGGTTGATATTTAATTTTAAATCAATTTCAAAGAGTATCTTTCATTTGTTTTAGATTTTATTTATTATATTTTTGAACGTATCTGTTGAGATTTGAATCTTCATCTCCAAGTTATGTTGACTTCGACTTTACTATTTGAGTTAAGAATGAATGAACTTTTTAAATTTATTAGGAAATATATAAAATATATAAATTGTACATATATAATTAAGAATTAATTGTATCAAAATAAAAAATAAATAAGCTCTGATGAATGAAGGTTAAGCTCATTTTTTGAGTCCTTAAACTTATATTATTAACTTAAGGATATATATAAAGCAATTTGAAAGCAATCTTTAATGAAAAAATTTCATGGTTAATAGAAAATTATCGATTTTAAATTAATATTCAGTTTTATATGTCAATGAGAAATAAAAATTGAGAATTATAATTATAAATATTATTTTTATAATAATAGAAAAAAAAATATAATATATACTTATACATAATTACTACGAGGGTAATTCACAACGTAAGTTACGTTTTGGGATTAAAACAAAACTAGTACAGGAAAATGTTTTTTATTATAAACACATTTAAAAAGCAACGAAAATACTATTTTTCTACATAATCGTCAAAAAAGTTGAGACATTTATCGTAGCGATGAATAAACTTCGAAATTCTTTCCTCATAGAAATCCGCCGCCTGAGTGTTGAAGGAAAATCCTCTCACTTGAAGGTCTGAAGGAGATTCTGTGTGACATTTGCCGTGTGAGGTCGCGCATTGTGTACAAAAACAACACTTTTGAGCTGAGTTTTCCTCTTCGCTTGTTTTTAATTTCTCTTCTTAGGTTACGGATGTTTGGCAATGCCTATCAGAGTTTATTGTTGCACCACGTTCCAGAAAATCTACAAGAATCACACCTTTTCTGTCCCAGAACACTGTTGCCATCAACTTCCTAGCAGGCAACGTTTGCAAACACTTTCGTGATTTTTTTGGGAGAATGTGTGTTGGCTCAACAATCAGGCGGCGGATTTCTATGAGGAAGGAATTTTGAAGCTCGTTCATCGCTACTATAGATGACTCAACTTTTTTGGCGATTATGTAGAAAAATATTATTTTCGTTGCTTTTTCAAATGAATATAATAAAAAACATTTTCCTATACTAGTTTTGTCTTAATTCCAAAACGTAACTTACTTTGTCAATTGTCCTCGTATCAATATGTATATTTTATTATTCTGAATTTTTTACTCTTTATTCTTATTTTAAATAATTATTAATATATATATATATATATATATATATATATATGTTGATTTTGGTTTCCATTAAATTTTTTATTATTATGATTAGTTATTTCTGTGATTATGAAATTTGAGTTGCAATGTTTCGACTCGATTTCTAAAAAAATTATTTGGGATTCTGATATATATATATATATATTTACAAGGACATACTAACCCTATGGGCTGTTTGAGCTATAGGCCAGGGGCGCCATAACTTAAGGGGCGCCAAGAACGTGAACGAACGAATGATAAATTTTTTAATATGCTTAAGCTAAAAATGTAATAAAAGTTAACGGGAACTTCATTTTACAAAAAAATTATTTATAATTGCAAGAAAATATTAAAAGATCATATTTAAGAATTTTAATGCATAGGCTCTAGGGCGCTAATTTGTTTATAGCCCAGGGCGCCAAAATTTATAAGAATGGCCTTATATATATATATATATATATATATATATATTATATGGTATATTCAAATTAAATAAGGTTTTTTTTTAATTCTAATTTTTAAACTTGTAAATGCTCACAGCAATGATAACTTTTATTTTCTATTAAAAGAGATAATTGAAATATATGTATATATGAAAATTTAATGTGAAAAATAGAAGATGGTTGATTGATTATTGATGGCATTAATGTAATGGCCTTCATTGTATAATGAATGCTTAATGCCTTGAAATAATAATTGAATTATTCTAAAAAAAAATACTTAAATAATTTCATATTATTTCTTTAAAAAATGAAAATCTCTTCAAATCATTCTACCTTCTATTAAAAACGACTTAAAAATAAATTTTCTAATATTTTAATAGAATATAAATAAGTAAATATATATTAAATTTTTATTTATTTTCCTAAATATTTCCAAATGATTATTTCATTTAATTGGAAACTGTTGCCATGGAAATCTTGTGAGAGGGTATCTCTTAATAGTTCTAGTATAATTCACCAATTTCATATCTAATGATGATGAGACTCTACTATCGTGTAACCTAATTCCGATATTAGAGAACATGAACACGGTCTTACTAATTAATTCATTTGCATTAAATTCACGGCATATTCCTCCTCTGATGTCTCTGTCCATTTATGTTCTTTATTATACAGGGAGAAAACCTAATTATTGAATTAATAATAATAATAATAATCAGTTATAAATCAAACTAAAATTTCCTTAATAAGAATTTTAAAAAAAATGAAACAAATTTATAATATCTACTCTTATTATGTGATAATATATAAAAAAAAACCCTCTGACTTTTGTATGTCCTACGCAAGTACACCGCCTATCAAGTCGGTTATATTAATGATGAGGTGTCCTATGATCAGTAGAACGAGTCCTATCAACCTTTACCTTGATTTTCTTGATCATAGCGCTACTTTTTTTCAAGTAGCTTCCCTATGTTGATCCAGGAGGCTGGGTTGACCCCAGAGAAATTCCCTTGCCAGGCCCGGGACTTGAACCCGGGACCACGTAAATGTGAGACAGCAACGCTAGCCTCTCACCTAGTGGCGCCTAATAATATATAATTTTAGTGAAATAAAATAAATAAATGTATTATTAATATGAATATATTATTATATATAAGTATATGTCGTTTAATTTAAATTAAAAAAAAAACAATTATATTAAAAATTATTCATTTACTTATACAATTGTTTAATTTTAATTACTAGATAGATTTTTGTTTTTGTTTTTTTTTTTATGTTTTAATGTGAATCTAAATTATAATTTAATTACCAAGCACATACTTATTTACATTTGTTTTAATATTTATTTTACTTTAATGTATTATATTTATTAATTAATATAATATACGATATAGGACCATCTTGAATAAAATTTCAATTTTTAGTATTATTAATGTAAAATGAATCTAAAAAGTCCATTTTGTTGCCTTTGCAAATATTGGATTAAATTAATAATCTTTGTAATTAGATTTGATCACGGTAAATATTCTAATTAATATTTTTTTAATTAGAATATTAAAAAAAAAAAAAAATTCAATTAATATTTAAATACTAACATTTTTTATAACAAATATATTTCAATATTTATTTATTTCATTATTATTATTATTATTATTATTATTATTAATTATTTCACATAATACTCGTACTAGTTAAATAGAATGTTTGAATAATTTTTCATTTAAATAAAAATTAAATGATAAATTGATAAGCACTCTTGTTAGTTAAAAAAATATATATTGTATTATATAAATTAACGTTGTTAAATCTATGTATATTTGATTAATATTTTAATATTATATAAATATGAGATTAATTAAAAATAACAAGGAAAATTTAATCATTTTCAAAAGTTAAATAAAAAAACAAACAAACAACAACAACAAAAAAAAAAAAAAATAATTCCATAATATAATATATTATTATTAATGTTAATTAAAGATAAAAGAAAAATACATTTTCATTACCTGTTAATTGTGGAAGATGTGGTTGACATTTAAGCCATTCACGAAGAATAACAATTACATCTTCATCTTTTTCAATATTTTCTATATTCAAGAAGGGAATATTTGTAGATTTTTTCATTTTCAATAAAATTTATACAGAAACAAATACGAAAACACAACACACTGGTATTTAATATTATTTTATAACATTCTTCTAGTCATTTGCACGTTGAATTGCCGACTAACTCAACTGTAAACAACTCTTGAAAGAATGAGAGAGAGCTCCAGCCAACAGCAGGTTTTTATATATATACATATATGTATATATATATAAACTGACCTAAAAGGTATTCGGTGACCTTCACATTGTGTTGATTAAATAAAAAAACAAAAAAAAAATAAAATTAAAAAAAAATTTTCATTTTTTTCTCATAAAGAAAATAAAAAAATAAAATATTCATTTAAGTATATTAAAATATATTTAAATGAAATTTTAAAAAAAATAATTATAGTTAAAATTAGCTGGAGTGTCTCCACTCGACTATCTCGCAATTGGAATTGGATTAATTAACATATATTATATTGAAATTAAATTTAATTAATTATAAATTATATATTAAAATTAATAAATAATATTTATTAAATCAGCGCATGTTTGGCTCTTTGTTGATAGCACCACGTCACGTGTTGGCGCGTGATTTGCAGTGTTAAAAAAATTAATTCTGGTACTTTCAGCGATTCAATCAAGCTGAAATTTTATATATAGCAGTTTTATACAATTTTTAATCATGTAAAAAATTATCAAACATATACCTTTATTTTTACGGTCACTTTAGAGGAAAAAAACAAAACTTTGTAGGTAATGACCCTTTTCCGGTTGAGCTACATTTTTCAAAAGTTGATAAAAAATTATGAATTTTGAATAATGCCCGTATACCAAATTTCATGATTCTAGCTCAAACCGTTTTCGCGTAATCTTGTCTACATACATACACACATACAGACATTTTTCTCAACCTTAGTGAAAATGATTCATGAACCTTCAAAACCTATAAAAACATCAAAATCTCGACATCTCTGGCGAGATAGTAAAAAATAAAATAAAAAACTATTTTCATTTCTTTTCTCATAAAGAAAATAAAAAAATAAAATATTCATTTAAATATATTAAAATATATTTAAATGAAATTTTAAATAAATAATTATAGTTAAAAAAATTGTATTATTAATAAAATAACATTTTTTTCTTATTTATTAATGGTATAATTTTATATATGTATATACTATTATACATTTTTTTAGTAACACTTTGAAAGTTTAAAAATTATTAAGTATATACTCGTAATTAATATTTAGATAGGATTTTGTGAAGATAATTGAGATCATTCAATTAAAAATATGTTAAGCTGATGATAATAATCACTGTTGGAGTTTGTCATCAAATTATTAATTCATTAAACATTAATCTTAAACTAAAACTTTTATATTTAATATGAAAACATACGAGGGTGGGGTGAAAAGTTTCCGGCATGACTAAGAAAAACGATGTTTTTAAATTGTTTTTTTTTTGCATTATTTTTCAACATAATCTCCATCAACACTGATACAATTCCCATAACGGTGTTCTAATTAATTTAATTAATTAATTAATTAATTTAAGTCTTATCAACAGTTATGAATCGACGCAAAAATTCGTGTGGATTACGCCTACAGCGCCAAATTGTCGGTAGAAATGTTTTTTCGAAGCAGTTTTTGGTCTAACGTTAGCAAACGCGGCACCCACGTTGCACACAGCTTTCTATATTCAGAAGGTTGTGCAAAATATTTCGCACACGTTCAGCTGACATCGTACATCTTGAATGTTGAAAAATAAAGCAAAAAAAAAAAAATATTTAAAAACATCGTTTTTCTTAGTCATGCCGGAAACTTTTCACCCCACCCTCGTATACTTATTAATCGTATTTATTTAAAACACGATATAAAAGTTTAAAATTAACAAAAATATTATTAAAATTAAGATTTTTAGTGAGGTTTTGATTAGTTATGAATATTTTTCACTTATTTTGAATTTATTTTCGTTGAAGCACCTACAAACACACTAATGGGTTTAGAATATTTATTTAATTAATATTTATTATTTACTTGTTATTATTTATTTACTAATTAAGTTTATTTAATTTAAATCTATTTATTCATTAAATAATCTCCCTCTCTATTTTAGAAAAGTATAGATATTATCATAAAATCTTTATAAAGAAGATGTGCCCTTTAATAATAATAATAATAATAATAAAATAATCTATATAAAAGACTTATGGAAGGGAGAATGACTTAAAATTAGAATCTTCCCTTAAATCTCTATTGAGAAATTAAATTTATTTTTATTTTTACTAACTCGCAAGCGATTGTATTTCGATCACGAAAATTTTCAAAGTCGAAATTTTGATGTTTATACACGTTTTGAAGATCCTTGAGTCATTTTCACTAACGTAAGGTGGAGAAAAATATCTCTGTGTTTGTGTGTATGTTTGTGTGTATGTAGACAAGATTACGCTAAAACGGTTTGAGCTAGAACAGGGGTGTCAAACTCGCGGCCTTTTTGCGGCCCGTCTAAAGTTAAACCTTGTTTGTGTATCTATGAGTTTGACACCCCTGAGATAGAATATAGAAATTTGTGGTACAAAATTCGTAATTTTCTATCAAGTTTTGAGAAATGTAGTTCGTTCGGTCATTACCTAAAACGTTTTGATTTTTTTTCCTCTAAAGCACAGCAGGGGTTCTCAAACTTTTTCTTCCATAGACCCCCTGTAGGAATTTTATTTTTTTCATAGACCCCCTACCTAAGGAATATATATATATATATATATATATATATATACATACATCTAATTGTGTGTGTGCAAAAGCTACCACAGACGACTCATTTTAAAACACATAGTAATAGGAAAATGAGGGGAAATTGTATAGAAGAAAGAAACTGAAATATCAATAATTATATCTATATTTTTAATGATTAAATTTAACACATAATAAAAAAAAGCATTAATATTTTACAAAATTATAATATTAGTATGATGGATGAACTTGAGGTTTTTGTGCGATTTCTTTTATGTTTGGCCTAAAATACTAAGTTTTATTTTTAAATCTCCCCTTTTAATTTATTTTTTACTAAAGAGACGTCCATAGACCCCCAATAGACCCCTTGGTGATCATAGACCCCCCATGAAGTCCTATAGACCCCCAGGGGGTCCTCATGGACCCCTTTGAAAATAGCTACTCTAAAGTGACCGTAAAAATAAAGATATATCAAATCAAAACAATGTTTATATTATTTCATTGTTCTTCTTATTTCAATAAAATGTTATCAGTGAAAATTATGTTAAAAACCTTAAATCCTATGATCGGATAGAATAAAATTTCAATTAATTTCCAAATATAGAAAAAAGCTTGATTATCCAATTCAAATTTGCGAGATTGTCGAGTGGAGACACTCCATATTTTTTTTATATTTCCGTTAAAACACTCAAAAATAATGGTTTTAAGGGAAGATCTGCTTGTATTATTAAATTGTTGGGTGTTCTTGTTCAAAATGATACTTAATTAAAAAGAATAAAGAGTAATGAATTAGTAATAAATATAATGAATATTGTATTTTATTGAGAAAAAAAAAAACAAAAAAAAAAATTGAATGTAAAATACAAAAAAATATGTCGTTTATTTTTGTTGTTGAATGTTTTCTGAATAGATAAACAAATGTTATTTCCGTAAGAGTCTATAATTAGAGAATAGAGAATATTTGTTGTTGTTGTTGTAGTAGTATTCAAACTTATCAATAAAATAATCCCATTCTCTGTGGTTCCTATCCTGTAGAATTAACATGAGTTCTAATTTCATATGTTTTTTACATATATTATTATTATACAATTAATTTTATAATAAATAACCTTCATGTTTTTTTGTCATTTTTATATTATGTAACGGTCATGAATAATAAATACATTTGAGTCAAATGATTTGAAATGACTGAAATCATTTTTTTTGTCTCTCTAAAACACATACCTATATAATTCCCTGAAAATAAAAAAATAAAGAAATTATTTAATGTGAAAATAAACCAAATTATATATATATATATACAGTGGCGTACCTAAAATTTTTGCCGTCCGGGGCGATCTCCAGTTTGCCGCCCTTTTTATTATAAGTCAATCAAATAGTGATTTTTATAAATTAATACACATAAATAAATTATTAAGTTATTTAATCAATATTAATTAATATACAGAGTAAATTTTTTTACACATATTTGTATGCACACGTAAACATATTTATATAATATTTACTCTTCTAGCTTTCATACTAGAAAAATCGTGTATAATGCTCTCAAAATTTATATTTATATTTTTTCCGCCGGCCCTGCTTTTCAAAAGAAAAATCGATGATTTAAAAAAATATTGGTATATCACTTCAAAGTAATCATATAAACTTTTCAAAAGAAATGACATTTATAAACTGATATCAAAAAATTTTAGTTAGGAAAAATTGCCGAACAAAATCGTAAAGATTCGTTTACGAATTCAACGAATTTTAATGAATACAATAAAATAAAATTATTATCCTGTCTTGGAATTAGAATTCCAAATTTACACTAAAATGCATTTATATACACCGAGGAATAATATTCGAAATCATATAGTTAATCATAATTTATAGAAATCAAATAGTAAACTTATAATAATCATAATAATCATTTATTATTCAAGAAAGAAAAAAAATAAATATGAAATGAATAAGTTGCTTTTTACAACTATAACTAAATATAAAAAATGCCGCCCCAAGATAAGTGCCGCCCGGTGCGGACCGCACCTACCGCACCCCCCTAGGTACGCCACTGTATATATATATATAAATATATATTATTTATTATAATAAATGTAAATTGTTTAAAGTTTCCTTTTCAGAAGGTCAAAGTGTTTATAATCGATAGATTATCAAAAAAATTATCAAAAAATATCATCCCTATTACATATAAACATCTGCAATTACATTTAGTTAAAATGGAATGAGTCCTTTAATTATATTTATAAAACTTTAACTATTGATTTGTTTGATTAATTCGTTAGAGTGCCCTTACATAGTTGCACTTTCTCCCAGCAATAAATATAGATTAAATATGCATAGATTGAGTGAGCATTGGATGAATTAATAACTACTTTGAATAACTACTAAGGAGGTGGGTCTCGTGCTTTCCTGTCATCATTCAATGCAAATTAAATTGCAACATTGCCTGAACTTAAATGAATTTACTTTACTTTAACTTACACTTTACTTATTTGTAAATCAACTTGTCCATTGATTAATAGAAAAACTTTTTCTTATTATTAAATGAATTTTAAAGGAATACTTATACCATAAAAATATATTCACAATAATTTTTTATATATGTACTTAATTGAAATAAATCAATTAATAACTTAAAAATAATTTTAAAATTATTGGTATATTAGTTTTTAATTGATATATTTTATTTCTATTAAATATTATTATTATTAATAATAATAATAATAATATGAATTTTATAATTGTAACTTATTTATCTCTGTGGCTCTACGGAACTCGAAAGTTCTTGGCCGCAGCAACGACACTCCTCCAAGTATCCCTATTCTGAGCCACAACCCTCCAATCCCTACCCTCTCCCATCTCTCTCACATCCCTTCCTACATTATCCACCCACCAAGCGTCTCCCCACTAATATATTTTTCACCATTCTTTCCTCTCCCATTCGAGCCACGTGCCCTGCCCATCGCAGCCTTCTCGATTTGATTATTCTAACTATATCTGGAGATGCATAGAGGTCATGCAATTCCCTCAACAGTGACCTCATCTTTCTTTGGCCCATAAATGCTGCGAAGAATCCTATTCTCAAATACTCTAAACTCTAAATTGATATTCATCACAAGTTTACAAATTAGATTTATTATATATATATATATATATATATATAATTTTACAAAATTTCATTCCAAACAACATCATAAACCAAGTCAAAAATAATTCTTATTCTCATGTTGCCCACGGGGTTATGTATTATTATTTCATAAAATGGTTCCCAATATCAGTTAATGTGTGTAGACCCTATTATATTACATTATATTATTACTTAAAAATAAGAAAAAAAAAAAAAATTAACATCATAATATTTATTTTTTGACGTAATCAGAGAATTTAATTTTAATTTTTAAAAATAAATTAAACATTTTTTTTTAATAATTTAATATAATTTTTATAAAAATATGTATAGGTATATAATATAATATGGATTTAAAGAAATATTCAATTGTATTCAATTTTTCACTTTGTTATTTAGAAAAATAAAAATATTGAATAAATGAAATAAAAAACGAAATAACAAACAAATTATAAATGTGAAAAAACAAGATATCATATATCAGAGGTTCCCAATCTTTTCTGGTTTGCAGCTCCCTAAATAATCGGATTTTTTCCGAGGCTCCCTTAATACATCCGATTTTTATATAAATTTTTTTACTTTCTTGAAAAATTGGAAAACTTTTTAAAAACCATTTTGAAATTAGCTGGAGTGTCTCCACTCGACTATCTCGCAATTTGAATTGGATTAAATAACATAATATATTATATTTAAATTAAATTTAATTAATTATAAATTATAAATAATAAATAATAAATATTAAACCAGCGCATGTTTGGCTTTTTGTTGATGGCACCACGTCACGTGTTGGCGCGTGAGATTTGCAGTGTTAAAAAATTAATTCTGGTAATTTCAGCGAATCAATCAAGCTGAAATTCTATATATAGCAGTTTTATACAATTATTAATCATGTGAAAAATTATCAAACATATATTTTTATTTTTACGGTCACTTTAGAGGAAAAAAAATCAAAACGTTGTAGGTAATGACCCTCTTCCGGTTGAGCTACATTTCTCAAAAGTTGATAGAAAACTACGAATTTTGAATAATGTCCATGTACCAAATTTCATCATTCTAGCTCAAACCGTTTTTGCGTAATCTTGCCTACACACACACACACACACACACACACACACACACACACACACACACACACACACACACACACACACACACACACACACACACACACACACACACACACAGACATTTTTCTCAACCTTAGTGAAAATGATTCAGGAACCTTCAAAACGTATAAAAACATCAAAATCTCAACATCGAAAATTTTCGTGATCGCAATACTATCTCTGGCGAGATAGTAAAAAAGTCGGGAAAATTTAATTTAATATTTGCTCGCCAGGGGGCCGCGGATCATAGTTTGGGAATCACTGTCATTTTACTAATACATATAGGTTTATATTGATTTTAGAAAAAAAAAAATACAATTTTAAAAATGTTAAAAATTGATGTAGATACATTTCTTTAAATTTTTATACATACAATTTATATAACTAAATGAATTCATAATTATGAAAAATATAATAATAAACTCTTATAATATAATAATATCTTAATCTGTTATATCTATATATATAAAAAAAGGTTTTTGTCTGCACATTGCTCAGAATTTAAAAATTTTTGCATATCTTCGCGTTTCATGACCTCTAGAATCCAAAAGTGACTTTAGAATTTTTCATGTCTGTCTGTCTGTCTGTCTGTCTGTCTGTCTGTCTGTCTGTCCGGAAAATTACTATTTTATAGACTCTGAATTGGCTGAACCGATTTCTATGAAATTACATCACAATATTCTTATATACCCCTAGAGTAACATAGGCTATAAATTTTATTTATATGTCAACAATAACCGCAGAAATTAATTTTTTAAAGTTTATATAATTCTCCGTGTTGTTCATTCAAGAGCAGCTCGCGGCTCACTGACGGCCTAGCGGAATCATTTCAAACAATGAATTATCATAGCTATTCCCAATCAAAGAATTATTATAATATTTCCCTTTTTATTTTAAATTCTAATATTCAAATATCAATTCAATTAGATAATTTATTCTAAAAGTTCCCATTTTAATTAATTTAATAAAATATTTAGATCATATTTATATTAACTTAATTTTTATTTATTCTTTCTATATATTTGAATATATTTCTTCTTTTCTATTTGAAAGTGAAAGGTTAAAAAATCTCGCTAAGAACATTCAATATTTCTATACACAAATTATTCAAAGTATTGGCAAAGCGTATCACTCACAATCAGTTTAATTTGAAATTTTTATAAATTAACAAAGTGAAAATTTTTATTTGTTTAAATTTTATTACAATGAATCAAAAAAAATTAAATATATAGATCACATGATTAAGCGAAGCAAGAAACTTGAGGGAAATAACTGTTGGACGGAGGTCGGACATGACAGAAACTGTAAGCGAAATCTTCATATTGCGACTAATAATTTTCAAATCCCCTAGCACCACAGAATTAGATAAGTTTCTTTTAAGGGAGGAAAATAACTATGATCTAAAAAAATTAATAAATGAACTTAATAATAAAAAAACAAATAAATCAATTAATTTAAATTAATACTATTAATGAATGTATATATTGGTAATTTATCTATAGTTTTATACCGTTAATTTTTATATATTGTCTCAAGTCTCTATTTTTGCATTTTCTCAAGTTTCATTATAATTAAAAATATTCAATAATAATCTAGCAATGAAAATAAAATATCAAAATGTAATGATCAAGAAATATTATACTCTATTTCACTATTATAACATATACAATACTTAAGAACCATAGGCGGAGGAATTATTAGGAGATATCATTGCGGGTTCAGGCCAAATCGACCAACATTAATTAAGATATTATCATTATGACAGATATTAGGAAAAAAATCGCGAATTCAATATTTCTGTTCACTAATTATTTGTAGACTTTAGTAAAACATACGCATGACTCAATATAGATCAGCATAAACTTTTTCAAATTTTGATCTTCAAATTTGTCTTGAAGGTAGTAAAGAAAAAATAAGATACGGAAATCAATTGTAAAATATTAGGTTACCCAGACGACTTAAATATAATAGGAGATTCGGCAATTGCAATTACAGATAGCGAGGAAATATTAATGGAGGTTTGAAATTAATAGTGATAAGAAAAAATATTTAGTAACAAAGAGGAAGAGTATTAACATACAAAATCTTAAGATACAAAATGTAGAATTTGAATATGTTGAAAAATTGAATGTAATCACAAAGGATAATAATATTTGAGAAGAATTTAAATCGGGGTTGCAATCGGGAAACGCCTGTTATCTTGCAATAAAGAGGTTTATCTCATCAAAATTATATCAAAGGGAATATATAAAAAAATTATTTTGCCTGTAGGATAGGATTATTCCCTGCATTTATTGGCCAAAGAAAGATGAGGTCACCGGGGAATGGGGGAGACTGCATAACAAGAAATTGCATGGCCTCTCTGCATCTTCAGAAATAGTTAGGATTATAAAAGGGAAAAAGCTGCGATAGGCAGGGCACGTGGCTAGAATGGGAGAGGAAAAAGATATTGGTGGGGAGACCGATTGGAAAACGTCCGCTTGGAAAACCAATGACGCGTAGGAAGGGACGTAAGAGAGATGGGACAAGGGCTCAGGATAAGGACACTTGGAGAAATGTGGTTGTTGCGGCCAAGAACTTTCGAGTATCTTTGAGCCACATACATATATATACCATATACAATAATAAAATATATAATTAATTTACTGATTAAATAAAAATATATTTTAAATAAGAACACAAAAAGAAATGAATGTTTTATGAAATATATTGATTGAAACAAAATGGATGAAAACCTTTTACTACTTTCAACCAAATACTATGTACCACTCGGGGGTACAGGGGGCGGAGCCCCCGTCTAGGTGTGAAGAGCGCCGAAGGCGCTCTGAGCAGCTAGTAATGAATAAAATAAAGTGCTGAAAATAATAATATCCAATTCCAATTCCAAAATTAAGAAATAAATATCAATATTACTATATTTTTACAAGAGTAGATATTATTTAAAATTAATTAGCTACATATTTACTAAATTTTATCAAATTTATAAATTTATTTATATAAGTTATTTTTTTTTTTTGAGAAATAAAAAATTTTTTTTTATGTTTTTCATTGGGAAAAATTGTTGGTTATACAATTCAGTTATCAAATGTCCATTTATATGAATGATTATTTTCAAATCATTACAATGCATAATATTTATTTTTCTATTTTCCTTATTAATAATATTTTATATGGTTTAATCAAATATACAATTATCATTAATAATAATAATATTAATAATAATATGATTTTTAATGTTCTTGAATATGATGAATAGATTTCCATTTACTAATAAAATAGTAATTATATAGAAAATATAAATTGTTTTATATTTTCAATGATAAATTATGCTTATATAAATGATTCCATTAAAACATGGAAATTTCAAGTTTTATTATTATAAATAGTATTATTATTATTATTATTATTATAAGTAAATGAGAAAAAGCTTTGAACCAGTTTGATATAAATGAAAATATTTCATTAAAAATTTTTAATTCATGAAAGTTAATAAAAATAGTTTGCCTAATCGTTAATCGTAGAATCTAATCACATAATCCAATGGTTAAGGTATACGAATGATTTAGGGGGCCCCTACAATTTCTCTTTAGTATACATATACATAGGTATATTAAAAATATATTATATGTATTGTTAAACAAAATAAATAAAGAAATTATTTTTCAAAGAATAATTTTTTTTTACAAATTATATTTTCTACGAGTTAGAATTTCCTTCACCTCCTTGAAACCTTTATCTGAAATTTTTCTTTGAAAAAAAAAAAAAAATAGATATTGACCCATTTTATGAAGAGGGCCGATGATTTATTTTCACAGAGAATTACAAACACGATCTGAATATAAACTAATATCTTTGTAATAAAAAAATATTTTTCTTCAATATATGAAGATAAAGAGTCAAAATGAAAAAAAGAATTGGATTTAATTTAAACGATTAATTTTTTAATATAAAAATAATAAAAAACAAACCTCTGACTTTTGTATGTCCTACGCAAGTACACCGCCTATCAAGTCGGTTATAATAATGATGAGGTGTCCTATGATCAGTAGAACGAGTCCTATCAACCTTTACCTTGATTTTCTTGATCGGAGGCGCTACTTTTTATCAAGTAGCTTCCCAATGTTGATCCCGGAGGCTAGACCCCAGCTAGAGAAATTCCCTTACCAGGCCCGGGACTTGAACCCGGGACCACGAGAATGTGAGTCAGCGACGCTAGCTAGCCTCTCATCCTGTGGCGCCTTATAATATAAAAATAAGAATAATCAAATAATATGAAATTTAGGGTGATTTTTTTTTCTTTTTTTTTATATAAAATTAAAAAAATATTTTCGTAATAATATTAATAGTGTATTTAATAGGTAACCTTCTTTGGGAAAAAATAAATTTCTATTATATTTTTGGCTTCTCTTAAATGAGATCATAATTTCTTCTCAATTCATTACTGGTCTAAAAATAATTTTTAATTATAAAGGAAGTTAATATCAAGTCATTTTAATATTATATTTCATAATTATAATTGAACAGTTAACAAATAACATATTCATTAAAGAAAGAGGGTGATTATAAGAAAAAATATTAAAAGGTTTTAAAAGAAAGTCATTACATGATATTCTACACATACATATACGAATTGTAATACATAGAATAAGTAACTTGCACTTTTCGTTCTTAATTTTTATTAAACTACACAGAAATAGAAAATATACATTTTTTTCGCTCAGTATAAAAAATTGACGTCGGTGACAAACGGGATATTATAATTTTGGAAAAACTTCAGGATCTTTAGACTACTTAAAGACTACCTTGAGAAATGTTCTAGTGCTTATATCGACTCTCTTTGAAAAAAATTCTAAAACAAAAAGAGCCTCCCTGTTCTCTCCTTGATTGAATTGATTTAGAGCAGTGATTCTCAAAGTGGGCGCTACCGTACTTGTATATTACTTTTCTATTTTGAGATCAATAAATAGATACATATATCCAATGTTTCTAATTTACACCTTTAAAATTTAAAAAAAGTTAATTTACAGGGGGAGCTGAGCAAATTTTTTTCTGGAAAGGGGAGGGGGTCGCTTGGCCAAATAAGTTTGGGAATCACTGATTTATAGTTAGAGCTTTAATATGGAAGTGGTGTAGAATAGCGGCCGGGGAACTTTTTTTAATCATTACGCCAAAATATTTTTGTTTAAGTTAATATTACTCCAAGGTGAAGAGCAAAAAAACAAATCGCCTCTTTTTAGCATCTTTCCTATTATAGACCAAGGTGATAATTTTGAAAAGAAAACAATAACTAAAAATTTAATTTTCAAAATAACAAATTAAAAATATATACTTTTTACTTTTTACTCACAAAAGTTTCATTTTTACCCCTAAAAATTTCATTTTTACCACATTTGGGGTAATTTACCCCGGTTTCCCGACTGCTGGTGTGAAGAAGAACGTGGTTTTATATTCTTAGCAAGAATTTTTTAAATTTTATATTTATATGAGTGTTATCTTAAAGAATATATTTAATGAATCCAATATATAAATAATTGTGTGATTTTGATTTATGTACATAATAAATCTCAAAATTTTTATAATAAAAAAAATTATTTTCTTTAATATGAAATGTAAATTGATTTAAAGTGATGTTTTTGAATCAATTAAAAACCTAGTAAACTATTTTACTATATATTAATATATTTATATATATCATCATCAGATTAACAACAAAAAAATCTGGATTGTCTCCACTCGACTATCTCTATTGATTAACATATATTATTATATTTAAATTAAATTTAATTAATTATAAATTAAGTATAATTAAATTGGATTAATTAATTAATTAATTAAAAAATTTATATTTAAATTTAAAACCTTTACTTTTATTTTTAAGTCAAAATTTAAAAAATTAATTTCAGTACTTTCAGCGATTCACTCAAACTGAAATACTATATATAACAGTTTTATACAGTTTTTAATCATGTGAAAAACTGACGAGATAGTAAAAAAAAAAAAATAAATCATTAAATTTTTAGAAAAATAAATTTGACAAGTTGGAATATAAAACTATCTATTAGATAGGATATTGATTTAATGTAAGAATATTGAATTGTCGTTTTATCTTTAAAATTCTGTTTGAAGTGTTTGAAAATTTTATAATTTCTAATAACATTTATATAATGAATGCAAAGGCACGTGCTTAAATGAAGGTTGGCATACGAATTGATTCCGGATATTTTAAACATTAATTTTTATTGTTTGATTGAAAAAATTACTCAGTCGATTTATGACATCAAAATGATAGGTTAATGTACGAAAATTGGAATTCAAAATTTTAATAAATTTTATTTATAAATGATTTTAAGAAAAAAGTTATATCTTTATAAGGCTTGATTAATAATCGAATATATTAAAATAAATCAATAAAATATTATTTGAGTGTGTTTGTTCTTCATTATTCTTATGGATCACAACTTTCTCTGTGACTGTGTATTTAAATTTAAAAATGTAATTTTTTGTTTATCTTAATCAATTTCTTTGAAAGAAATGTTAATCAATTAGTCATTATTAATAAAATATTATTTAATTAATATTAGAATAATTAGAAAATTAAAATATTTAACTTAACAGAGAACATTCATTCAAATTTACATTTATATTTTCTATTTATATGTGCCAATACATATACACCTTTATACATTTAATAGATAATTGCATGTATTTAGATCAGAGACATCTATTGGTTAAGATGCAAAGTATCAATGCAAGCAAACAAAGTAACCTAAATATTAAATTTGATCATTTTGACGTTTCTTGACATAAAATAAGTTTTGCGTTCAGAATTACATTGAACGCTCTATATAAGCAACCCATTGGAACCAATTTCAATAATAAACGTTTCTTATTGGGAAAAGTTGCTTATAGGGAAACATTGAATTTAAAGCACAAAAATATTAATTAATTAATTAATTAACAAAAACTAACAGAAATTCTAATCACTATTCTAATTAACAGAAATTAAATTCAATAATTGAAGCACAAAACACAAACATATTCCAATAACCGAATTTTTTACAATTTGAGGTTATGTTGTTGTAAACAGGTGTCAACTCAAATATTTAGCTTTAAAAAATAAGTTGCTTATAAACAACAGTTGAACTAAAAAAAAAAATAGTTGCTTATATATGGGATGCTTATAGAGAATGTTGATTATAGAGAGGTTGCTTATATAGAGCGTTCACTGTATTTAGTTATTCAGTGTAATCGTGATTGCATTTTCGACATTCATTACGTTTGTTGTTTGGTTTGAAGATATTTGCTGCCGAAGCCCATCAAACACTTTTAGAAACTTAAGGTGATGCTGCACCGTCATATTCCATGACTACCATATGAATTGATTGAAAATACCATTACGAACCGTTTCAATATCGGGGTTGGTTGACAGGCGAAACAAGAAGAGTTTTCACTCTGCCTATTGTGACTAGGAATGAAAAGTGAATCTACTACAACCATCCCAACTACATGGACACCAAATGAAACTATAACTCTAGATGTCTACCGACATAAAATAAACAAATTGAACGACGTATTTTTGCAAAATAGCCCACAATAGTGAGTTACAGACAAAAAGTCATTCTTTTGAATTGCAAGAGAAGTGAAGGATACAGTTTTGCAGAAGTTTTGCCGCACCCACCGTACTTACCAGGCATAGCGCCTTCTGATTGCCACTTGTTCAGATCGATGCAGCAT